>OZ025297.1:284043089-285333113 GCA_964019185.1 Maratus speculifer
GTGCAAGAAAATTAACATATTAAACTTTTTTTTACATATTACGTCTGTTTAACATGCTGAAATTTGCTAGAGATAGTTTTTCATTTTGACTTTTAAATAACTTTTCTAGATAAATTATTTTACTCGAAAAGAAGAAAGATTTAGAGGTATTTTTATTTATTTATTGTAATTAAGTATTTTTATATGTAGTAGAACTTTTGTGATAGGCTTATTATGTTCGCGTTAAAAATGTTTCCTAAGAAATAGCTTTTAGAAATATTTTATGAGAATGAAAAATATCACAGTGATGTCATGATTTAAAATTCTACATACCTGAGGTATCGAAGTGTGAACCTCAATTCTTTTGCTAATAAACACTAAATTATTTTAT
Organism: Maratus speculifer; assembly: GCA_964019185.1. Taxonomy (NCBI): domain Eukaryota; kingdom Metazoa; phylum Arthropoda; class Arachnida; order Araneae; family Salticidae; genus Maratus; species Maratus speculifer. The sequence goes on from OZ025297.1 coordinate 284,043,460, forward strand.
TATTGTATTCTTATTTTAGTTTACTCCTATGTAGCTAAATATTTCTTGTTTTTACGAAAAACAATAAACTGCAGCATTGATAGCTATTTTCACTTAAGATAAATGGGTTTTTTCTTCTTTAACACCAAACTGATTTTAAGATAATATATTCAAGTACGTAAGATATTTTCATAGTTATATAACTTAAAATATTTACATTAAGAAAAATGTAGTAATTCTAAATTATTCAATTGTTTAATATTGTTAAACTCGTTTAACATATTGATAATTCGGTTTTTGTTTTAAGGGGGCTAATAATTTAATATCACTGCTACCTATAATAGCCATCGTTACCCTGACCAGAATATATGTACTCAGATATGTATAAACATATATTCTATTACCTCCTGACTGCCGCTGGCTGATTTTTTCTCACACTAACCTGCAGGTTTCACTGCAGCATAATCAATATTTGAATTAATATAATTCTACAAATAAAACCCAGTTTTGAAAAATTAAGTTAAGATTAATACTCTCAAAGATTATACACCTATACATAATAACATATTTTGTATCAGGTTGGAAAAAAAAATCTCTTTTTAATATTTTTAATAAATTACAGAGAAAACAACATTACAATTTTACCTTTTTGCCGGGCAGTCAGGGGGTTTTAAACATACGATATATACAGCGTACACAAAATTAAGTAATCAATAATGCAACAAAATATTATTGTTTTAATAAAATGAATGTCGAAAACAAAAATTACTCAATTTAATTAAAAATTTATTTTTTATTGTATATACATATTTTCAGATTTTAAATCCAATTAATTTTCTTAAATTTCTCTTAACATCACTTCTTTCTACACTGCATTTGTCGTTTTATTATTCGGACTATACATGATTAAATTTTAATGCGATTCAATTCGATCGCTATGTTTGATTGATTGTGAATAAAACACGATTCCTCTATGTTTACGAAACAATTTTATAGCATTTAATATTAGTTTAAACGTTATAGATAATTCTATATCATTTTAAAACATTTTAAATTATTATAGAATATCCTTGAACATTCTATAATATATATTAATAGTTATTTTAGGACAATTTACATTTTAGATATTATGAATATTGTTGAGCTTTTTAGATTATTCTGGAATATTACAGATTCTACTTCATTTTAGATCATTTTAGATTATTATCAAACACCCTAGAATATTCTGGATTATTTCAGAACAATTCAAATTATTATCGATCAACCTAGAACATTCTAGAAATTCATTTAGAACAATTTGTATTTTTCTGGAGCATTTCAAATTATTATTCAACATTCTAGATAATTTTAGAATAGTTTAGTTTGTTCTGAAAATTTTACACTTGATTATTGTAGAATGTCTTAGTTTAATCTTGATCATAATAGTTCATTATAGATTATTTTTCAACATTTTAAATTATTATCAAACATCCTCAAACATTCTAGATAATTTTAAAATACCTTAAATTTTTATTGAACATTTTAGATTATTATTGAATATCCTAAAATATTCTAGATTATTCTGCAACATTTTAGATTACTCTAGATTATTGTAGAGTGTTTTAGATTATTCTGAAAGATTACAGGTTATTCAAAGACATTTTATAAAATTTTCGATTATTATAAATCCTAGAATATTCTAGATTATTTCAGAACATTATAGATTATTTGCATCATTTAGTTTAAAACATCTACCATTTCAACTGAGTATGGGGGACAGTGGGTGGTCTTGGAGAAAAGTTCGTCTTTATGTACACACAAGTGCTTTATATATATATATATATATATTGATTTGTGGCTCTAAAATATCAGTTCTATAAAGTATAAATTTCAAAAAAAGAATCTTTGTTTCATTTATGGTGCAAATTTAACTATAGAAATGCAATAAATGCATATTTGTAGTGCTATCTTAACTTCCGATCTCAAGACATGTAAGAAGTCGTCTTACAAATGTAGAAGAGAAGAAAGAAAGAAGTGAAAACTTATCTTAATAAATATCTCGGGGCTGCATTCTTCTTTATAAACTTTTTATTACTTGAAAAAAAACGGCACTCACATATAGTAGACTAACACACACACATTCTATACAAATAAAGTTTTTTACATAATTCTGGCGCACGCCACCATCACAAGATATGAACCACAGTTTACAACCAACATTCGAACATCGCTAAGAAAAAAGAACATTTTTTAATAGAACTAATGTTGCCAGATTTTTTTAAACGAAAAATATTACAACTACATTTTTTAATTTAGCAAAACTCAGGTCACGTGACGCGTGACAGTCTTATTTTTTTTCTTTCTTTTTTTTCCTTTGGAATGCGCGTGTTACAACCTCCTCCTCTGTTTCCGATTTACGTCTCGGAGAGGAAACAGGATGCTTTTTGGGTCTTCCTCTTTTTCTCAAGGGTGCAACTGGGATAGTTTCTGACTCTTGGAAAGGCAACAAGGCAGAAACGTGGTAAGATCCAATTCGTTCAGTAGGATTTTTTAGACTAGCAATGTCATATGTCACTAGTGACTTTTGAGTCAAAATTATGTATGGGCAATCTCTCTTAGGCATGAATTTTGATGTTTTATTTCTACTTGCATGGCTAACTGGGTGTAGGTTAATCCAAACCTTTTCACCAGACTTGAAATATATTCGTCTATGATTTTTATCATAATATTTCTTCCTCTGACCTTGTTTCACTTCAATACGTTCTTTCACACTTTTTGAAATGTTTACAAAACATTTAAGGTTTGGGGTTGTCTCTCCCCCTGGTCGAAAGCACTTTTGAAACCTTTTTGGAATATCTTTAAGGTTTTTTCTGTAATCGGAATTTAACTTTTTGCCTTCATCTTTACGTAAGGCATACGGACACACTTTTACCGCATCAGTACACGTATTATTTTGTACTTCATGTTCTTCTACAAAATAAAACTTTTTATGAGGTTTTCCCTAAAATGCCATCTTTTGTTAGCTATGTCTAACACTATGTTAGCTTTGCACAGGAAGCCCATTCCTAAAAGAGTTCTATTACCTTTGGCATTTGGGAATACAATAAACTCTGTTTTGAAAACTCGGCCTTCAATCTTTACACGCGCAATGGCAGAAAGAGTTTTTCTAGCCATTGTAGTTCCATCAGCTAATGTTACTTCATGAGTATGAGGTTTCATCGCAACACCAGCTTTCAAAAATAATTTATACATACGTTCTCCTGCAATAGAACGATTCGCTCCTGTATCTGCACAGACTAATACCTTCTTATTGCAGATCGTAATAGGTACATTTAGAGCTGAAGCTATTGATGTATTTAAACTATACAGCTTAAGACGTTGAGCTTGCACTGTTTGTTTCTCAATCGTAGGGGAACAATCTGGGCATTTCTTCTTTATAAATCCCACTTTGCCACAACCATAGCAGAATATCTCGGATTCTAAGCGACGATTATCAAACGTGGGGGAAGATCTGTCTTCTTTTGGAGACTTACTCTGCTTCCATGTATTTTCTCGGCGAAAATACGCTTTTTTTCTCCTGGGGTACAACCGAATCTTTTTTAGAAAACGTAGTATCATACGCATCTAATTTTCCGGCAAGGACGACTGGTTAATTTAAATGTTCCCAATCATCTAACATATGTCATTTGCATTCAATAGGCACGCGCTTTTTCATCTGATCCGCTATTATCAGATCCTGAAGAGCTTCAAAAGACGTTACATTTAACTCTTTAAGCCAGTTTTCAAAGTAAGCACGTAACTCGAAGTAATAATCTCTCCAAGTAATTTCTTTATCTTTGCAATGCGTGAAAAACAGCTGCCCAAACCTTTCAGCGCTAATTTTAAACATTTTTAGAAGTAGACCTTTAACATGTGAAAAATCTGAAGCGTTTTCTTCTTTTTCACGAACAATAAGCGTAGATATAGAAGAGGGTACAACACTTAGTAAATAAGAAACCCAAAGGTGTTCTGGTACCTTCGAAAGCTTTAACTGTCGTTCCAGGAGCACCAGAAACAATGTTACATCAACTGTCTCTGGCTTAAATGTAGGCAACAGCTTCTGGATATCTATTTTACTCTCTGGATGAGACATTATCCTTGACGCATTACCACCTACCGTTCCACTGGAAACACTTTGGCTCTGAGCCTGTAACTTAAGCCTGTAACTCCAGTTCTTCCGAACGACGCTTTTCTTCTATTTCTAATTTACGCTGTTCTAACTCAGCTGCTTTTTGCTTTACCTCTAAGTCTCGTCTACGTTGTTCTTCCTCGCGAGTCACAATTTGGTTTCTGACTAACGAATTTACGAAATCAACTTCATGCGAGGGAGAGGATTTAATCTTATCACGCAATGTGACAACAGTCATAGAGGGTTGTACATCTAAATTCATTTCTAAAGCGACCTGAAACAGGTCTTCTTTTCGTGCTTTATTGAGTTCAGACATTTGTAAATTTAGCAAACAACAAGATATATACCCACAAATGCTGAAAGTTCGTTTAAATAAATTGTTCCCCAGACGTGAGCTTTGCTTTACAACTCATAAAACAAGACATCAATAAAACAAAACAGTGAACTTTAACGTTAGCAAAATGTACTGTTAAAATAATTAAACTTTTAAGTATCTTTAAAATTTAAATTATTTTAATTTTATTTTATTTTATTTATTTTAAGAAAATATACTTTAAATTACGTGTCATTTAATCAAAACATTATTTTAACTGATATAAAACTAGTACTGGATTGTTGGCAACATTCATAAACAATGTTCTAAATAAGTCAAAACATATCTGAATAATTAAAATGTCAATCAATATTATTAAGACAAGACTACGTAATATAGTTTTTTCAATATAACTTTAAAAGAAAAGAAAGTCTTATTTCATAAAAATAAATAAATAAATAAATAAATGCAAAAACTTACTCAATCTGTTTTGAAAATCATATTCAATGCTATTTCACAATATATCAGTAACTCTAAATTAAATGCTTAAAAATAACTAACAACAGAACACTCAAATAGAATTTCTAATTAAATTCTGTTATCTTGCGAAACCAACAACAAAACAAACAAAAAATAATAAACACAGACCATATGACACTTGAAATAAAAGGTATAAATACGTTTTAATATATATTTTTTTCACTATTAATTTAATTCCCAGTTTGTAAAAAGAAAAGAAAAATAATATCAACACAAATAATTGCTTATTTCATTATTTCTCAACCTTTTTTTTTTAATTCGAAGTAAGAAAATTTGTTATTTTATCAAGATAAAAATTAAACATGCATGCAGAGAATGAAAATATAAGCATGGGGAGGGAAGGGGAATTACACAATATATAAATGAACTGTAAAATAAATCAATAAATTAAAACTAAAAATATGAAAAATTTTACTTATAGAAAACAAAATATAGACACTTGTGGAAAGAATGCACTCTTTTGATAAAAATATGGATCCATTTTAAGAAAGTAACTTGAAGATTAAATAAATATTGTTGAGTTACACGTGCAGGCACAAGAACTGAAAGTTTTTAAAAGCACAGAAAACGTAGAATTCGCCATAATTCACAAACAAATATAAATGGAGTTATCGAAGCAAGATTAAATTCGAGAACATATATCGCAAACAAATGAGAATGGTGCTTGGCATAATATTATTCCGTGGAATTTTTTTTTTTTTTTTTTTTTTTTTTACAGCATTGAAGAACACATTTCACAAACAAACGAGCAACGATTGCTCGTGCCATTTTCTTGCATTAAACATGCATGCATTTTTATTTCGTGCATATTTCACAATTTAAAAAATATATATATCAAGCTTTAGAAGATTCACAAAGATGTGGAACACCTTGGAAAGACTTCGCGCCATTTCCTTTTTCCTCTTTCTTACTTGTAGATAACATATCGCACTTAAAAGCATCAAACATTTGTAGAATTAAGAAGATGTCAGAAGAAATCAAACTATTTCCAGGTAAGGGCTCCAGGTTGGGCAGCCATTTTGTAAGAAGTCGTCTTACAAATGTAGAAGAGAAGAAAGAAAGAAGTGATAACTTATCTTAATAAATATCTCGGGGCGGCATTCTTCTTTATAAACTTTTTATTACTTGAAAAAAAACGGCACTCACATATAGTAGACTAACACACACACATTCTATACAAATAAAGTTTTTTACATAATTCTGGCGCACGCCACCATCACAAGATATGAACCACAGTTTACAACCAACATTCGAACATCGCTAAGAAAAAAGAACATTTTTTAATAGAACTAATGTTGCCAGATTTTTTTAAACGAAAAATATTACAACTACATTTTTTAATTTAGCAAAACTCAGGTCACGTGACGCGTGACAGTCTTATTTTTTTTCTTTCTTTTTTTTTCCTTTGGAATGCGCGTGTTACAACCTCCTCCTCTGTTTCCGATTTACGTCTCGGAGAGGAAACAGGATGCTTTTTGGGTCTTCCTCTTTTTCTCAAGGGTGCAACTGGGATAGTTTCTGACTCTTGGAAAGGCAACAAGGCAGAAACGTGGTAAGATCCAAATCGTTCAGTAGGATTTTTTAGACTAGCAATGTCATATGTCACTAGTGACTTTTGAGTCAAAATTATGTATGGGCAATCTCTCTTAGGCATGAATTTTGATGTTTTATTTCTACTTGCATGGCTAACTGGGTGTAGGTTAATCCAAACCTTTTCACCAGACTTGAAATATATTCGTCTATGATTTTTATCATAATATTTCTTCCTCTGACCTTGTTTCACTTCAATACGTTCTTTCACACTTTTTGAAATGTTTACAAAACATTTAAGGTTTGGGGTTGTCTCTCCCCCTGGTCGAAAGCACTTTTGAAACCTTTTTGGAATATCTTTAAGGTTTTTTCTGTAATCGGAATTTAACTTTTTGCCTTCATCTTTACGTAAGGCATACGGACACACTTTTACCGCATCAGTACACGTATTATTTTGTACTTCATGTTCTTCTACAAAATAAAACTTTTTATGAGGTTTTCCCTAAAATGCCATCTTTTGTTAGCTATGTCTAACACTATGTTAGCTTTGCACAGGAAGCCCATTCCTAAAAGAGTTCTATTACCTTTGGCATTTGGGAATACAATAAACTCTGTTTTGAAAACTCGGCCTTCAATCTTTACACGCGCAATGGCAGAAAGAGTTTTTCTAGCCATTGTAGTTCCATCAGCTAATGTTACTTCATGAGTATGAGGTTTCATCGCAACACCAGCTTTCAAAAATAATTTATACATACGTTCTCCTGCAATAGAACGATTCGCTCCTGTATCTGCACAGACTAATACCTTCTTATTGCAGATCGTAATAGGTACATTTAGAGCTGAAGCTATTGATGTATTTAAACTATACAGCTTAAGACGTTGAGCTTGCACTGTTTGTTTCTCAATCGTAGGGGAACAATCTGGGCATTTCTTCTTTATAAATCCCACTTTGCCACAACCATAGCAGAATATCTCGGATTCTAAGCGACGATTATCAAACGTGGGGGAAGATCTGTCTTCTTTTGGAGACTTCCTCTGCTTCCATGTATTTTCTCGGCGAAAATACGCTTTTTTCTCCTGGGGTACAACCGAATCTTTTTTAGAAAACGTAGTATCATACGCATCTAATTTTCCGGCAAGGACGACTGGTTAATTTAAATGTTCCCAATCATCTAACATATGTCATTTGCATTCAATAGGCACGCGCCTTTTCATCTGATCCGCTATTATCAGATCCTGAAGAGCTTCAAAAGACGTTACATTTAACTCTTTAAGCCAGTTTTCAAAGTAAGCACGTAACTCGAAGTAATAATCTCTCCAAGTAATTTCTTTATCTTTGCAATGCGTGAAAAACAGCTGCCCAAACCTTTCAGCGCTAATTTTAAACATTTTTAGAAGTAGACCTTTAACATGTGAAAAATCTGAAGCGTTTTCTTCTTTTTCACGAACAATAAGCGTAGATATAGAAGAGGGTACAACACTTAGTAAATAAGAAACCCAAAGGTGTTCTGGTACCTTCGAAAGCTTTAACTGTCGTTCCAGGAGCACCAGAAACAATGTTACATCAACTGTCTCTGGCTTAAATGTAGGCAACAGCTTCTGGATATCTATTTTACTCTCTGGATGAGACATTATCCTTGACGCATTACCACCTACCGTTCCACTGGAAACACTTTGGCTCTGAGCCTGTAACTTAAGCCTGTAACTCCAGTTCTTCCGAACGACGCTTTTCTTCTATTTCTAATTTACGCTGTTCTAACTCAGCTGCTTTTTGCTTTACCTCTAAGTCTCGTCTACGTTGTTCTTCCTCGCGAGTCACAATTTGGTTTCTGACTAACGAATTTACGAAATCAACTTCATGCGAGGGAGAGGATTTAATCTTATCACGCAATGTGACAACAGTCATAGAGGGTTGTACATCTAAATTCATTTCTAAAGCGACCTGAAACAGGTCTTCTTTTCGTGCTTTATTGAGTTCAGACATTTGTAAATTTAGCAAACAACAAGATATATACCCACAAATGCTGAAAGTTCGTTTAAATAAATTGTTCCCCAGACGTGAGCTTTGCTTTACAACTCATAAAACAAGACATCAATAAAACAAAACAGTGAACTTTAACGTTAGCAAAATGTACTGTTAAAATAATTAAACTTTTAAGTATCTTTAAAATTTAAATTATTTTAATTTTATTTTATTTTATTTATTTTAAGAAAATATACTTTAAATTACGTGTCATTTAATCAAAACATTATTTTAACTGATATAAAACTAGTACTGGATTGTTGGCAACATTCATAAACAATGTTCTAAATAAGTCAAAACATATCTGAATAATTAAAATGTCAATCAATATTATTAAGACAAGACTACGTAATATAGTTTTTTTCAATATAACTTTAAAAGAAAAGAAAGTCTTATTTCATAAAAATAAATAAATAAATAAATAAATGCAAAAACTTACTCAATCTGTTTTGAAAATCATATTCAATGCTATTTCACAATATATCAGTAACTCTAAATTAAATGCTTAAAAATAACTAACAACAGAACACTCAAATAGAATTTCTAATTAAATTCTGTTATCTTGCGAAACCAACAACAAAACAAACAAAAAATAATAAACACAGACCATATGACACTTGAAATAAAAGGTATAAATACGTTTTAATATATATTTTTTTCACTATTAATTTAATTCCCAGTTTGTAAAAAGAAAAGAAAAATAATATCAACACAAATAATTGCTTATTTCATTATTTCTCAACCTTTTTTTTTTAATTCGAAGTAAGAAAATTTGTTATTTTATCAAGATAAAAATTAAACATGCATGCAGAGAATGAAAATATAAGCATGGGGAGGGAAGGGGAATTACACAATATATAAATGAACTGTAAAATAAATCAATAAATTAAAACTAAAAATATGAAAAATTTTACTTATAGAAAACAAAATATAGACACTTGTGGAAAGAATGCACTCTTTTGATAAAAATATGGATCCATTTTAAGAAAGTAACTTGAAGATTAAATAAATATTGTTGAGTTACACGTGCAGGCACAAGAACTGAAAGTTTTTAAAAGCACAGAAAACGTAGAATTCGCCATAATTCACAAACAAATATAAATGGAGTTATCGAAGCAAGATTAAATTCGAGAACATATATCGCAAACAAATGAGAATGGTGCTTGGCATAATATTATTCCGTGGAATTTTTTTTTTTTTTTTTTTTTTTTTACAGCATTGAAGAACATATTTCACAAACAAACGAGCAACGACTGCTCGTGCCATTTTCTTGCATTAAACATGCATGCATTTTTATTTCGTGCATATTTCACAATTTAAAAAATATATATATCAAGCTTTAGAAGATTCACAAAGATGTGGAACACCTTGGAAAGACTTCGCGCCATTTCCTTTTTCCTCTTTCTTACTTGTAGATAACATATCGCACTTAAAAGCATCAAACATTTGTAGAATTAAGAAGATGTCAGAAGAAATCAAACTATTTCCAGGTAAGGGCTCCAGGTTGGGCAGCCATTTTGTAAGAAGTCGTCTTACAAATGTAGAAGAGAAGAAAGAAAGAAGTGATAACTTATCTTAATAAATATCTCGGGGCGGCATTCTTCTTTATAAACTTTTTATTACTTGAAAAAAAACGGCACTCACATATAGTAGACTAACACACACACATTCTATACAAATAAAGTTTTTTACATAATTCTGGCGCACGCCACCATCACAAGATATGAACCACAGTTTACAACCAACATTCGAACATCGCTAAGAAAAAAGAACATTTTTTAATAGAACTAATGTTGCCAGATTTTTTTAAACGAAAAATATTACAACTACATTTTTTAATTTAGCAAAACTCAGGTCACGTGACGCGTGACAGTCTTATTTTTTTTCTTTCTTTTTTTTTCCTTTGGAATGCGCGTGTTACAACCTCCTCCTCTGTTTCCGATTTACGTCTCGGAGAGGAAACAGGATGCTTTTTGGGTCTTCCTCTTTTTCTCAAGGGTGCAACTGGGATAGTTTCTGACTCTTGGAAAGGCAACAAGGCAGAAACGTGGTAAGATCCAAATCGTTCAGTAGGATTTTTTAGACTAGCAATGTCATATGTCACTAGTGACTTTTGAGTCAAAATTATGTATGGGCAATCTCTCTTAGGCATGAATTTTGATGTTTTATTTCTACTTGCATGGCTAACTGGGTGTAGGTTAATCCAAACCTTTTCACCAGACTTGAAATATATTCGTCTATGATTTTTATCATAATATTTCTTCCTCTGACCTTGTTTCACTTCAATACGTTCTTTCACACTTTTTGAAATGTTTACAAAACATTTAAGGTTTGGGGTTGTCTCTCCCCCTGGTCGAAAGCACTTTTGAAACCTTTTTGGAATATCTTTAAGGTTTTTTCTGTAATCGGAATTTAACTTTTTGCCTTCATCTTTACGTAAGGCATACGGACACACTTTTACCGCATCAGTACACGTATTATTTTGTACTTCATGTTCTTCTACAAAATAAAACTTTTGATGAGGTTTTCCCTAAAATGCCATCTTTTGTTAGCTATGTCTAACACTATGTTAGCTTTGCACAGGAAGCCCATTCCTAAAAGAGTTCTATTACCTTTGGCATTTGGGAATACAATAAACTCTGTTTTGAAAACTCGGCCTTCAATCTTTACACGCGCAATGGCAGAAAGAGTTTTTCTAGCCATTGTAGTTCCATCAGCTAATGTTACTTCATGAGTATGAGGTTTCATCGCAACACCAGCTTTCAAAAATAATTTATACATACGTTCTCCTGCAATAGAACGATTCGCTCCTGTATCTGCACAGACTAATACCTTCTTATTGCAGATCGTAATAGGTACATTTAGAGCTGAAGCTATTGATGTATTTAAACTATACAGCTTAAGACGTTGAGCTTGCACTGTTTGTTTCTCAATCGTAGGGGAACAATCTGGGCATTTCTTCTTTATAAATCCCACTTTGCCACAACCATAGCAGAATATCTCGGATTCTAAGCGACGATTATCAAACGTGGGGGAAGATCTGTCTTCTTTTGGAGACTTACTCTGCTTCCATGTATTTTCTCGGCGAAAATACGCTTTTTTCTCCTGGGGTACAACCGAATCTTTTTTAGAAAACGTAGTATCATACGCATCTAATTTTCCGGCAAGGACGACTGGTTAATTTAAATGTTCCCAATCATCTAACATATGTCATTTGCATTCAATAGGCACGCGCCTTTTCATCTGATCCGCTATTATCAGATCCTGAAGAGCTTCAAAAGACGTTACATTTAACTCTTTAAGCCAGTTTTCAAAGTAAGCACGTAACTCGAAGTAATAATCTCTCCAAGTAATTTCTTTATCTTTGCAATGCGTGAAAAACAGCTGCCCAAACCTTTCAGCGCTAATTTTAAACATTTTTAGAAGTAGACCTTTAACATGTGAAAAATCTGAAGCGTTTTCTTCTTTTTCACGAACAATAAGCGTAGATATAGAAGAGGGTACAACACTTAGTAAATAAGAAACCCAAAGGTGTTCTGGTACCTTCGAAAGCTTTAACTGTCGTTCCAGGAGCACCAGAAACAATGTTACATCAACTGTCTCTGGCTTAAATGTAGGCAACAGCTTCTGGATATCTATTTTACTCTCTGGATGAGACATTATCCTTGACGCATTACCACCTACCGTTCCACTGGAAACACTTTGGCTCTGAGCCTGTAACTTAAGCCTGTAACTCCAGTTCTTCCGAACGACGCTTTTCTTCTATTTCTAATTTACGCTGTTCTAACTCAGCTGCTTTTTGCTTTACCTCTAAGTCTCGTCTACGTTGTTCTTCCTCGCGAGTCACAATTTGGTTTCTGACTAACGAATTTACGAAATCAACTTCATGCGAGGGAGAGGATTTAATCTTATCACGCAATGTGACAACAGTCATAGAGGGTTGTACATCTAAATTCATTTCTAAAGCGACCTGAAACAGGTCTTCTTTTCGTGCTTTATTGAGTTCAGACATTTGTAAATTTAGCAAACAACAAGATATATACCCACAAATGCTGAAAGTTCGTTTAAATAAATTGTTCCCCAGACGTGAGCTTTGCTTTACAACTCATAAAACAAGACATCAATAAAACAAAACAGTGAACTTTAACGTTAGCAAAATGTACTGTTAAAATAATTAAACTTTTAAGTATCTTTAAAATTTAAATTATTTTAATTTTATTTTATTTTATTTATTTTAAGAAAATATACTTTAAATTACGTGTCATTTAATCAAAACATTATTTTAACTGATATAAAACTAGTACTGGATTGTTGGCAACATTCATAAACAATGTTCTAAATAAGTCAAAACATATCTGAATAATTAAAATGTCAATCAATATTATTAAGACAAGACTACGTAATATAGTTTTTTTCAATATAACTTTAAAAGAAAAGAAAGTCTTATTTCATAAAAATAAATAAATAAATAAATAAATGCAAAAACTTACTCAATCTGTTTTGAAAATCATATTCAATGCTATTTCACAATATATCAGTAACTCTAAATTAAATGCTTAAAAATAACTAACAACAGAACACTCAAATAGAATTTCTAATTAAATTCTGTTATCTTGCGAAACCAACAACAAAACAAACAAAAAATAATAAACACAGACCATATGACACTTGAAATAAAAGGTATAAATACGTTTTAATATATATTTTTTTCACTATTAATTTAATTCCCAGTTTGTAAAAAGAAAAGAAAAATAATATCAACACAAATAATTGCTTATTTCATTATTTCTCAACCTTTTTTTTTAATTCGAAGTAAGAAAATTTGTTATTTTATCAAGATAAAAATTAAACATGCATGCAGAGAATGAAAATATAAGCATGGGGAGGGAAGGGGAATTACACAATATATAAATGAACTGTAAAATAAATCAATAAATTAAAACTAAAAATATGAAAAATTTTACTTATAGAAAACAAAATATAGACACTTGTGGAAAGAATGCACTCTTTTGATAAAAATATGGATCCATTTTAAGAAAGTAACTTGAAGATTAAATAAATATTGTTGAGTTACACGTGCAGGCACAAGAACTGAAAGTTTTTAAAAGCACAGAAAACGTAGAATTCGCCATAATTCACAAACAAATATAAATGGAGTTATCGAAGCAAGATTAAATTCGAGAACATATATCGCAAACAAATGAGAATGGTGCTTGGCATAATATTATTCCGTGGAATTTTTTTTTTTTTTTTTTTTTTTTTTTTTTACAGCATTGAAGAACACATTTCACAAACAAACGAGCAACGACTGCTCGTGCCATTTTCTTGCATTAAACATGCATGCATTTTTATTTCGTGCATATTTCACAATTTAAAAAATATATATATCAAGCTTTAGAAGATTCACAAAGATGTGGAACACCTTGGAAAGACTTCGCGCCATTTCCTTTTTCCTCTTTCTTACTTGTAGATAACATATCGCACTTAAAAGCATCAAACATTTGTAGAATTAAGAAGATGTCAGAAGAAATCAAACTATTTCCAGGTAAGGGCTCCAGGTTGGGCAGCCATTTTGTAAGAAGTCGTCTTACAAATGTAGAAGAGAAGAAAGAAAGAAGTGATAACTTATCTTAATAAATATCTCGGGGCGGCATTCTTCTTTATAAACTTTTTATTACTTGAAAAAAAACGGCACTCACATATAGTAGACTAACACACACACATTCTATACAAATAAAGTTTTTTACATAATTCTGGCGCACGCCACCATCACAAGATATGAACCACAGTTTACAACCAACATTCGAACATCGCTAAGAAAAAAGACCATTTTTTAATAGAACTAATGTTGCCAGATTTTTTTAAACGAAAAATATTACAACTACATTTTTTAATTTAGCAAAACTCAGGTCACGTGACGCGTGACAGTCTTATTTTTTTCTTTCTTTTTTTTTCCTTTGGAATGCGCGTGTTACAACCTCCTCCTCTGTTTCCGATTTACGTCTCGGAGAGGAAACAGGATGCTTTTTGGGTCTTCCTCTTTTTCTCAAGGGTGCAACTGGGATAGTTTCTGACTCTTGGAAAGGCAACAAGGCAGAAACGTGGTAAGATCCAAATCGTTCAGTAGGATTTTTTAGACTAGCAATGTCATATGTCACTAGTGACTTTTGAGTCAAAATTATGTATGGGCAATCTCTCTTAGGCATGAATTTTGATGTTTTATTTCTACTTGCATGGCTAACTGGGTGTAGGTTAATCCAAACCTTTTCACCAGACTTGAAATATATTCGTCTATGATTTTTATCATAATATTTCTTCCTCTGACCTTGTTTCACTTCAATACGTTCTTTCACACTTTTTGAAATGTTTACAAAACATTTAAGGTTTGGGGTTGTCTCTCCCCCTGGTCGAAAGCACTTTTGAAACCTTTTTGGAATATCTTTAAGGTTTTTTCTGTAATCGGAATTTAACTTTTTGCCTTCATCTTTACGTAAGGCATACGGACACACTTTTACCGCATCAGTACACGTATTATTTTGTACTTCATGTTCTTCTACAAAATAAAACTTTTGATGAGGTTTTCCCTAAAATGCCATCTTTTGTTAGCTATGTCTAACACTATGTTAGCTTTGCACAGGAAGCCCATTCCTAAAAGAGTTCTATTACCTTTGGCATTTGGGAATACAATAAACTCTGTTTTGAAAACTCGGCCTTCAATCTTTACACGCGCAATGGCAGAAAGAGTTTTTCTAGCCATTGTAGTTCCATCAGCTAATGTTACTTCATGAGTATGAGGTTTCATCGCAACACCAGCTTTCAAAAATAATTTATACATACGTTCTCCTGCAATAGAACGATTCGCTCCTGTATCTGCACAGACTAATACCTTCTTATTGCAGATCGTAATAGGTACATTTAGAGCTGAAGCTATTGATGTATTTAAACTATACAGCTTAAGACGTTGAGCTTGCACTGTTTGTTTCTCAATCGTAGGGGAACAATCTGGGCATTTCTTCTTTATAAATCCCACTTTGCCACAACCATAGCAGAATATCTCGGATTCTAAGCGACGATTATCAAACGTGGGGGAAGATCTGTCTTCTTTTGGAGACTTACTCTGCTTCCATGTATTTTCTCGGCGAAAATACGCTTTTTTCTCCTGGGGTACAACCGAATCTTTTTTAGAAAACGTAGTATCATACGCATCTAATTTTCCGGCAAGGACGACTGGTTAATTTAAATGTTCCCAATCATCTAACATATGTTATTTGCATTCAATAGGCACGCGCCTTTTCATCTGATCCGCTATTATCAGATCCTGAAGAGCTTCAAAAGACGTTACATTTAACTCTTTAAGCCAGTTTTCAAAGTAAGCACGTAACTCGAAGTAATAATCTCTCCAAGTAATTTCTTTATCTTTGCAATGCGTGAAAAACAGCTGCCCAAACATTTCAGCGCTAATTTTAAACATTTTTAGAAGTAGACCTTTAACATGTGAAAAATCTGAAGCGTTTTCTTCTTTTTCACGAGCAATAAGCGTAGATATAGAAGAGTGTACAACACTTAGTAAATAAGAAACCCAAAGGTGTTCTGGTACCTTCGAAAGCTTTAACTGTCGTTCCAGGAGCACCAGAAACAATGTTACATCAACTGTCTCTGGCTTAAATGTAGGCAACAGCTTCTGGATATCTATTTTACTCTCTGGATGAGACATTATCCTTGACGCATTACCACCTACCGTTCCACTGGAAACACTTTGGCTCTGAGCCTGTAACTTAAGCCTGTAACTCCAGTTCTTCCGAACGACGCTTTTCTTCTATTTCTAATTTACGCTGTTCTAACTCAGCTGCTTTTTGCTTTACCTCTAAGTCTCGTCTACGTTGTTCTTCCTCGCGAGTCACAATTTGGTTTCTGACTAACGAATTTACGAAATCAACTTCATGCGAGGGAGAGGATTTAATCTTATCACGCAATGTGACAACAGTCATAGAGGGTTGTACATCTAAATTCATTTCTAAAGCGACCTGAAACAGGTCTTCTTTTCGTGCTTTATTGAGTTCAGACATTTGTAAATTTAGCAAACAACAAGATATATACCCACAAATGCTGAAAGTTCGTTTAAATAAATTGTTCCCCAGACGTGAGCTTTGCTTTACAACTCATAAAACAAGACATCAATAAAACAAAACAGTGAACTTTAACGTTAGCAAAATGTACTGTTAAAATAATTAAACTTTTAAGTATCTTTAAAATTTAAATTATTTTAATTTTATTTTATTTTATTTATTTTAAGAAAATATACTTTAAATTACGTGTCATTTAATCAAAACATTATTTTAACTGATATAAAACTAGTACTGGATTGTTGGCAACATTCATAAACAATGTTCTAAATAAGTCAAAACATATCTGAATAATTAAAATGTCAATCAATATTATTAAGACAAGACTACGTAATATAGTTTTTTTCAATATAACTTTAAAAGAAAAGAAAGTCTTATTTCATAAAAATAAATAAATAAATAAATAAATGCAAAAACTTACTCAATCTGTTTTGAAAATCATATTCAATGCTATTTCACAATATATCAGTAACTCTAAATTAAATGCTTAAAAATAACTAACAACAGAACACTCAAATAGAATTTCTAATTAAATTCTGTTATCTTGCGAAACCAACAACAAAACAAACAAAAAATAATAAACACAGACCATATGACACTTGAAATAAAAGGTATAAATACGTTTTAATATATATTTTTTTCACTATTAATTTAATTCCCAGTTTGTAAAAAGAAAAGAAAAATAATATCAACACAAATAATTGCTTATTTCATTATTTCTCAACCTTTTTTTTTAATTCGAAGTAAGAAAATTTGTTATTTTATCAAGATAAAAATTAAACATGCATGCAGAGAATGAAAATATAAGCATGGGGAGGGAAGGGGAATTACACAATATATAAATGAACTGTAAAATAAATCAATAAATTAAAACTAAAAATATGAAAAATTTTACTTATAGAAAACAAAATATAGACACTTGTGGAAAGAATGCACTCTTTTGATAAAAATATGGATCCATTTTAAGAAAGTAACTTGAAGATTAAATAAATATTGTTGAGTTACACGTGCAGGCACAAGAACTGAAAGTTTTCAAAAGCACAGAAAACGTAGAATTCGCCATAATTCACAAACAAATATAAATGGAGTTATCGAAGCAAGATTAAATTCGAGAACATATATCGCAAACAAATGAGAATGGTGCTTGGCATAATATTATTCCGTGGAATTTTTTTTTTTTTTTTTTTTTTTTTTTTTTTTTTACAGCATTGAAGAACACATTTCACAAACAAACGAGCAACGACTGCTCGTGCCATTTTCTTGCATTAAACATGCATGCATTTTTATTTCGTGCATATTTCACAATTTAAAAAATATATATATCAAGCTTTAGAAGATTCACAAAGATGTGGAACACCTTGGAAAGACTTCGCGCCATTTCCTTTTTCCTCTTTCTTACTTGTAGATAACATATCGCACTTAAAAGCATCAAACATTTGTAGAATTAAGAAGATGTCAGAAGAAATCAAACTATTTCCAGGTAAGGGCTCCAGGTTGGGCAGCCATTTTGTAAGAAGTCGTCTTACAAATGTAGAAGAGAAGAAAGAAAGAAGTGATAACTTATCTTAATAAATATCTCGGGGCGGCATTCTTCTTTATAAACTTTTTATTACTTGAAAAAAAACGGCACTCACATATAGTACACTAACACACACACATTATATACAAATAAAGTTTTTTATATAATTCTGGCGCACGCCACCATCACAAGATATGAACCACAGTTTACAACCAACATTCGAACATCGCTAAGAAAAAAGAACATTTTTTAATAGAACTAATGTTGCCAGATTTTTTTAAACGAAAAATATTACAACTACATTTTTTAATTTAGCAAAACTCAGGTCACGTGACGCGTGACAGTCTTATTTTTTTTCTTTCTTTTTTTTTCCTTTGGAATGCGCGTGTTACAACCTCCTCCTCTGTTTCCGATTTACGTCTCGGAGAGGAAACAGGATGCTTTTTGGGTCTTCCTCTTTTTCTCAAGGGTGCAACTGGGATAGTTTCTGACTCTTGGAAAGGCAACAAGGCAGAAACGTGGTAAGATCCAATTCGTTCAGTAGGATTTTTTAGACTAGCAATGTCATATGTCACTAGTGACTTTTGAGTCAAAATTATGTATGGGCAATCTCTCTTAGGCATGAATTTTGATGTTTTATTTCTACTTGCATGGCTAACTGGGTGTAGGTTAATCCAAACCTTTTCACCAGACTTGAAATATATTCGTCTATGATTTTTATCATAATATTTCTTCCTCTGACTTTGTTTCACTTCAATACGTTCTTTCACACTTTTTGAAATGTTTACAAAACATTTAAGGTTTGGGGTTGTCTCTCCCCCTGGTCGAAAGCACTTTTGAAACCTTTTTGGAATATCTTTAAGGTTTTTTCTGTAATCGGAATTTAACTTTTTGCCTTCATCTTTACGTAAGGCATACGGACACACTTTTACCGCATCAGTACACGTATTATTTTGTACTTCATGTTCTTCTACAAAATAAAACTTTTTATGAGGTTTTCCCTAAAATGCCATCTTTTGTTAGCTATGTCTAACACTATGTTAGCTTTGCACAGGAAGCCCATTCCTAAAAGAATTCTATTACCTTTGGCATTTGGGAATACAATAAACTCTGTTTTGAAAACTCGGCCTTCAATCTTTACACGCGCAATGGCAGAAAGAGTTTTTCTAGCCATTGTAGTTCCATCAGCTAATGTTACTTCATGAGTATGAGGTTTCATCGCAACACCAGCTTTCAAAAATAATTTATACATACGTTCTCCTGCAATAGAACGATTCGCTCCTGTATCTGCACAGACTAATACCTTCTTATTGCAGATCGTAATAGGTACATTTAGAGCTGAAGCTATTGATGTATTTAAACTATACAGCTTAAGACGTTGAGCTTGCACTGTTTGTTTCTCAATCGTAGGGGAACAATCTGGGCATTTCTTCTTTATAAATCCCACTTTGCCACAACCATAGCAGAATATCTCGGATTCTAAGCGACGATTATCAAACGTGGGGGAAGATCTGTCTTCTTTTGGAGACTTACTCTGCTTCCATGTATTTTCTCGGCGAAAATACGCTTTTTTCTCCTGGGGTACAACCGAATCTTTTTTAGAAAACGTAGTATCATACGCATCTAATTTTCCGGCAAGGACGACTGGTTAATTTAAATGTTCCCAATCATCTAACATATGTTATTTGCATTCAATAGGCACGCGCCTTTTCATCTGATCCGCTATTATCAGATCCTGAAGAGCTTCAAAAGACGTTACATTTAACTCTTTAAGCCAGTTTTCAAAGTAAGCACGTAACTCGAAGTAATAATCTCTCCAAGTAATTTCTTTATCTTTGCAATGCGTGAAAAACAGCTGCCCAAACCTTTCAGCGCTAATTTTAAACATTTTTAGAAGTAGACCTTTAACATGTGAAAAATCTGAAGCGTTTTCTTCTTTTTCACGAGCAATAAGCGTAGATATAGAAGAGGGTACAACACTTAGTAAATAAGAAACCCAAAGGTGTTCTGGTACCTTCGAAAGCTTTAACTGTCGTTCCAGGAGCACCAGAAACAATGTTACATCAACTGTCTCTGGCTTAAATGTAGGCAACAGCTTCTGGATATCTATTTTACTCTCTGGATGAGACATTATCCTTGACGCATTACCACCTACCGTTCCACTGGAAACACTTTGGCTCTGAGCCTGTAACTTAAGCCTGTAACTCCAGTTCTTCCGAACGACGCTTTTCTTCTATTTCTAATTTACGCTGTTCTAACTCAGCTGCTTTTTGCTTTACCTCTAAGTCTCGTCTACGTTGTTCTTCCTCGCGAGTCACAATTTGGTTTCTGACTAACGAATTTACGAAATCAACTTCATGCGAGGGAGAGGATTTAATCTTATCACGCAATGTGACAACAGTCATAGAGGGTTGTACATCTAAATTCATTTCTAAAGCGACCTGAAACAGGTCTTCTTTTCGTGCTTTATTGAGTTCAGACATTTGTAAATTTAGCAAACAACAAGATATATACCCACAAATGCTGAAAGTTCGTTTAAATAAATTGTTCCCCAGACGTGAGCTTTGCTTTACAACTCATAAAACAAGACATCAATAAAACAAAACAGTGAACTTTAACGTTAGCAAAATGTACTGTTAAAATAATTAAACTTTTAAGTATCTTTAAAATTTAAATTATTTTAATTTTATTTTATTTTATTTATTTTAAGAAAATATACTTTAAATTACGTGTCATTTAATCAAAACATTATTTTAACTGATATAAAACTAGTACTGGATTGTTGGCAACATTCATAAACAATGTTCTAAATAAGTCAAAACATATCTGAATAATTAAAATGTCAATCAATATTATTAAGACAAGACTACGTAATATAGTTTTTTTCAATATAACTTTAAAAGAAAAGAAAGTCTTATTTCATAAAAATAAATAAATAAATAAATAAATACAAAAACTTACTCAATCTGTTTTGAAAATCATATTCAATGCTATTTCACAATATATCAGTAACTCTAAATTAAATGCTTAAAAATAACTAACAACAGAACACTCAAATAGAATTTCTAATTAAATTCTGTTATCTTGCGAAACCAACAACAAAACAAACAAAAAATAATAAACACAGACCATATGACACTTGAAATAAAAGGTATAAATACGTTTTAATATATATTTTTTTCACTATTAATTTAATTCCCAGTTTGTAAAAAGAAAAGAAAAATAATATCAACACAAATAATTGCTTATTTCATTATTTCTCAACCTTTTTTTTTAATTCGAAGTAAGAAAATTTGTTATTTTATCAAGATAAAAATTAAACATGCATGCAGAGAATGAAAATATAAGCATGGGGAGGGAAGGGGAATTACACAATATATAAATGAACTGTAAAATAAATCAATAAATTAAAACTAAAAATATGAAAAATTTTACTTATAGAAAACAAAATATAGACACTTGTGGAAAGAATGCACTCTTTTGATAAAAATATGGATCCATTTTAAGAAAGTAACTTGAAGATTAAATAAATATTGTTGAGTTACACGTGCAGGCACAAGAACTGAAAGTTTTTAAAAGCACAGAAAACGTAGAATTCGCCATAATTCACAAACAAATATAAATGGAGTTATCGAAGCAAGATTAAATTCGAGAACATATATCGCAAACAAATGAGAATGGTGCTTGGCATAATATTATTCCGTGGAATTTTTTTTTTTTTTTTTTTTTTTTTTTTTTTTACAGCATTGAACAACACATTTCACAAACAAACGAGCAACGACTGCTCGTGCCATTTTCTTGCATTAAACATGCATGCATTTTTATTTCGTGCATATTTCACAATTTAAAAAATATATATATCAAGCTTTAGAAGATTCACAAAGATGTGGAACACCTTGGAAAGACTTCGCGCCATTTCCTTTTTCCTCTTTCTTACTTGTAGATAACATATCGCACTTAAAAGCATCAAACATTTGTAGAATTAAGAAGATGTCAGAAGAAATCAAACTATTTCCAGGTAAGGGCTCCAGGTTGGGCAGCCATTTTGTAAGAAGTCGTCTTACAAATGTAGAAGAGAAGAAAGAAAGAAGTGATAACTTATCTTAATAAATATCTCGGGGCGGCATTCTTCTTTATAAACTTTTTATTACTTGAAAAAAAACGGCACTCACATATAGTACACTAACACACACACATTATATACAAATAAAGTTTTTTATATAATTCTGGCGCACGCCACCATCACAAGATATGAACCACAGTTTACAACCAACATTCGAACATCGCTAAGAAAAAAGAACATTTTTTAATAGAACTAATGTTGCCAGATTTTTTTAAACGAAAAATATTACAACTACATTTTTTAATTTAGCAAAACTCAGGTCACGTGACGCGTGACAGTCTTATTTTTTTTCTTTCTTTTTTTTTCCTTTGGAATGCGCGTGTTACAACCTCCTCCTCTGTTTCCGATTTACGTCTCGGAGAGGAAACAGGATGCTTTTTGGGTCTTCCTCTTTTTCTCAAGGGTGCAACTGGGATAGTTTCTGACTCTTGGAAAGGCAACAAGGCAGAAACGTGGTAAGATCCAATTCGTTCAGTAGGATTTTTTAGACTAGCAATGTCATATGTCACTAGTGACTTTTGAGTCAAAATTATGTATGGGCAATCTCTCTTAGGCATGAATTTTGATGTTTTATTTCTACTTGCATGGCTAACTGGGTGTAGGTTAATCCAAACCTTTTCACCAGACTTGAAATATATTCGTCTATGATTTTTATCATAATATTTCTTCCTCTGACCTTGTTTCACTTCAATACGTTCTTTCACACTTTTTGAAATGTTTACAAAACATTTAAGGTTTGGGGTTGTCTCTCCCCCTGGTCGAAAGCACTTTTGAAACCTTTTTGGAATATCTTTAAGGTTTTTTCTGTAATCGGAATTTAACTTTTTGCCTTCATCTTTACGTAAGGCATACGGACACACTTTTACCGCATCAGTACACGTATTATTTTGTACTTCATGTTCTTCTACAAAATAAAACTTTTTATGAGGTTTTCCCTAAAATGCCATCTTTTGTTAGCTATGTCAAACACTATGTTAGCTTTGCACAGGAAGCCCATTCCTAAAAGAATTCTATTACCTTTGGCATTTGGGAATACAATAAACTCTGTTTTGAAAACTCGGCCTTCAATCTTTACACGCGCAATGGCAGAAAGAGTTTTTCTAGCCATTGTAGTTCCATCAGCTAATGTTACTTCATGAGTATGAGGTTTCATCGCAACACCAGCTTTCAAAAATAATTTATACATACGTTCTCCTGCAATAGAACGATTCGCTCCTGTATCTGCACAGACTAATACCTTCTTATTGCAGATCGTAATAGGTACATTTAGAGCTGAAGCTATTGATGTATTTAAACTATACAGCTTAAGACGTTGAGCTTGCACTGTTTGTTTCTCAATCGTAGGGGAACAATCTGGGCATTTCTTCTTTATAAATCCCACTTTGCCACAACCATAGCAGAATATCTCGGATTCTAAGCGACGATTATCAAACGTGAGGGAAGATCTGTCTTCTTTTGGAGACTTACTCTGCTTCCATGTATTTTCTCGGCGAAAATACGCTTTTTTCTCCTGGGGTACAACCGAATCTTTTTTAGAAAACGTAGTATCATACGCATCTAATTTTCCGGCAAGGACGACTGGTTAATTTAAATGTTCCCAATCATCTAACATATGTTATTTGCATTCAATAGGCACGCGCCTTTTCATCTGATCCGCTATTATCAGATCCTGAAGAGCTTCAAAAGACGTTACATTTAACTCTTTAAGCCAGTTTTCAAAGTAAGCACGTAACTCGAAGTAATAATCTCTCCAAGTAATTTCTTTATCTTTGCAATGCGTGAAAAACAGCTGCCCAAACCTTTCAGCGCTAATTTTAAACATTTTTAGAAGTAGACCTTTAACATGTGAAAAATCTGAAGCGTTTTCTTCTTTTTCACGAGCAATAAGCGTAGATATAGAAGAGGGTACAACACTTAGTAAATAAGAAACCCAAAGGTGTTCTGGTACCTTCGAAAGCTTTAACTGTCGTTCCAGGAGCACCAGAAACAATGTTACATCAACTGTCTCTGGCTTAAATGTAGGCAACAGCTTCTGGATATCTATTTTACTCTCTGGATGAGACATTATCCTTGACGCATTACCACCTACCGTTCCACTGGAAACACTTTGGCTCTGAGCCTGTAACTTAAGCCTGTAACTCCAGTTCTTCCGAACGACGCTTTTCTTCTATTTCTAATTTACGCTGTTCTAACTCAGCTGCTTTTTGCTTTACCTCTAAGTCTCGTCTACGTTGTTCTTCCTCGCGAGTCACAATTTGGTTTCTGACTAACGAATTTACGAAATCAACTTCATGCGACGGAGAGGATTTAATCTTATCACGCAATGTGACAACAGTCATAGAGGGTTGTACATCTAAATTCATTTCTAAAGCGACCTGAAACAGGTCTTCTTTTCGTGCTTTATTGAGTTCAGACATTTGTAAATTTAGCAAACAACAAGATATATACCCACAAATGCTGAAAGTTCGTTTAAATAAATTGTTCCCCAGACGTGAGCTTTGCTTTACAACTCATAAAACAAGACATCAATAAAACAAAACAGTGAACTTTAACGTTAGCAAAATGTACTGTTAAAATAATTAAACTTTTAAGTATCTTTAAAATTTAAATTATTTTAATTTTATTTTATTTTATTTATTTTAAGAAAATATACTTTAAATTACGTGTCATTTAATCAAAACATTATTTTAACTGATATAAAACTAGTACTGGATTGTTGGCAACATTCATAAACAATGTTCTAAATAAGTCAAAACATATCTGAATAATTAAAATGTCAATCAATATTATTAAGACAAGACTACGTAATATAGTTTTTTTCAATATAACTTTAAAAGAAAAGAAAGTCTTATTTCATAAAAATAAATAAATAAATAAATAAATACAAAAACTTACTCAATCTGTTTTGAAAATCATATTCAATGCTATTTCACAATATATCAGTAACTCTAAATTAAATGCTTAAAAATAACTAACAACAGAACACTCAAATAGAATTTCTAATTAAATTCTGTTATCTTGCGAAACCAACAACAAAACAAACAAAAAATAATAAACACAGACCATATGACACTTGAAATAAAAGGTATAAATACGTTTTAATATATATTTTTTTCACTATTAATTTAATTCCCAGTTTGTAAAAAGAAAAGAAAAATAATATCAACACAAATAATTGCTTATTTCATTATTTCTCAACCTTTTTTTTTAATTCGAAGTAAGAAAATTTGTTATTTTATCAAGATAAAAATTAAACATGCATGCAGAGAATGAAAATATAAGCATGGGGAGGGAAGGGGAATTACACAATATATAAATGAACTGTAAAATAAATCAATAAATTAAAACTAAAAATATGAAAAATTTTACTTATAGAAAACAAAATATAGACACTTGTGGAAAGAATGCACTCTTTTGATAAAAATATGGATCCATTTTAAGAAAGTAACTTGAAGATTAAATAAATATTGTTGAGTTACACGTGCAGGCACAAGAACTGAAAGTTTTTAAAAGCACAGAAAACGTAGAATTCGCCATAATTCACAAACAAATATAAATGGAGTTATCGAAGCAAGATTAAATTCGAGAACATATATCGCAAACAAATGAGAATGGTGCTTGGCATAATATTATTCCGTGGAATTTTTTTTTTTTTTTTTTTTTTTTTTTTTTTTTTACAGCATTGAAGAACACATTTCACAAACAAACGAGCAACGACTGCTCGTGCCATTTTCTTGCATTAAACATGCATGCATTTTTATTTCGTGCATATTTCACAATTTAAAAAATATATATATCAAGCTTTAGAAGATTCACAAAGATGTGGAACACCTTGGAAAGACTTCGCGCCATTTCCTTTTTCCTCTTTCTTACTTGTAGATAACATATCGCACTTAAAAGCATCAAACATTTGTAGAATTAAGAAGATGTCAGAAGAAATCAAACTATTTCCAGGTAAGGGCTCCAGGTTGGGCAGCCATTTTGTAAGAAGTCGTCTTACAAATGTAGAAGAGAAGAAAGAAAGAAGTGATAACTTATCTTAATAAATATCTCGGGGCGGCATTCTTCTTTATAAACTTTTTATTACTTGAAAAAAAACGGCACTCACATATAGTAGACTAACACACACACATTATATACAAATAAAGTTTTTTACATAATTCTGGCGCACGCCACCATCGCAAGATATGAACCACAGTTTACAACCAACATTCGAACATCGCTAAGAAAAAAGAACATTTTTTAATAGAACTAATGTTGCCAGATTTTTTTAAACGAAAAATATTACAACTACATTTTTTAATTTAGCAAAACTCAGGTCACGTGACGCGTGACAGTCTTATTTTTTTTCTTTTTTTTTTCCTTTGGAATGCGCGTGTTACAACCTCCTCCTCTGTTTCCGATTTACGTCTCGGAGAGGAAACAGGATGCTTTTTGGGTCTTCCTCTTTTTCTCAAGGGTGCAACTGGGATAGTTTCTGACTCTTGGAAAGGCAACAAGGCAGAAACGTGGTAAGATCCAATTCGTTCAGTACTATTTTTTAGACTAGCAATGTCATATGTCACTAGTGACTTTTGAGTCAAAATTATGTATGGGCAATCTCTCTTAGGCATGAATTTTGATGTTTTATTTCTACTTGCATGGCTAACTGGGTGTAGGTTAATCCAAACCTTTTCACCAGACTTGAAATATATTCGTCTATGATTTTTATCATAATATTTCTTCCTCTGACCTTGTTTCACTTCAATACGTTCTTTCACACTTTTTGAAATGTTTACAAAACATTTAAGGTTTGGGGTTGTCTCTCCCCCTGGTCGAAAGCACTTTTGAAACCTTTTTGGAATATCTTTAAGGTTTTTTCTGTAATCGGAATTTAACTTTTTGCCTTCATCTTTACGTAAGGCATACGGACACACTTTTACCGCATCAGTACACGTATTATTTTGTACTTCATGTTCTTCTACAAAATAAAACTTTTTATGAGGTTTTCCCTAAAATGCCATCTTTTGTTAGCTATGTCTAACACTATGTTAGCTTTGCACAGGAAGCCCATTCCTAAAAGAGTTCTATTACCTTTGGCATTTGGGAATACAATAAACTCTGTTTTGAAAACTCGGCCTTCAATCTTTACACGCGCAATGGCAGAAAGAGTTTTTCTAGCCATTGTAGTTCCATCAGCTAATGTTACTTCATGAGTATGAGGTTTCATCGCAACACCAGCTTTCAAAAATAATTTATACATACGTTCTCCTGCAATAGAACGATTCGCTCCTGTATCTGCACAGACTAATACCTTCTTATTGCAGATCGTAATAGGTACATTTAGAGCTGAAGCTATTGATGTATTTAAACTATACAGCTTAAGACGTTGAGCTTGCACTGTTTGTTTCTCAATCGTAGGGGAACAATCTGGGCATTTCTTCTTTATAAATCCCACTTTGCCACAACCATAGCAGAATATCTCGGATTCTAAGCGACGATTATCAAACGTGGGGGAAGATCTGTCTTCTTTTGGAGACTTCCTCTGCTTCCATGTATTTTCTCGGCGAAAATACGCTTTTTTCTCCTGGGGTACAACCGAATCTTTTTTAGAAAACGTAGTATCATACGCATCTAATTTTCCGGCAAGGACGACTGGTTAATTTAAATGTTCCCAATCATCTAACATATGTTATTTGCATTCAATAGGCACGCGCCTTTTCATCTGATCCGCTATTATCAGATCCTGAAGAGCTTCAAAAGACGTTACATTTAACTCTTTAAGCCAGTTTTCAAAGTAAGCACGTAACTCGAAGTAATAATCTCTCCAAGTAATTTCTTTATCTTTGCAATGCGTGAAAAACAGCTGCCCAAACCTTTCAGCGCTAATTTTAAACATTTTTAGAAGTAGACCTTTAACATGTGAAAAATCTGAAGCGTTTTCTTCTTTTTCACGAGCAATAAGCGTAGATATAGAAGAGGGTACAACACTTAGTAAATAAGAAACCAAAAGTGTTCTGGTACCTTCGAAAGCTTTAACTGTCGTTCCAGGAGCACCAGAAACAATGTTACATCAACTGTCTCTGGCTTAAATGTAGGCAACAGCTTCTAGATATCTATTTTACTCTCTGGATGAGACATTATCCTTGACGCATTACCACCTACCGTTCCACTGGAAACACTTTGGCTCTGAGCCTGTAACTTAAGCCTGTAACTCCAGTTCTTCCGAACGACGCTTTTCTTCTATTTCTAATTTACGCTGTTCTAACTCAGCTGCTTTTTGCTTTACCTCTAAGTCTCGTCTACGTTGTTCTTCCTCGCGAGTCACAATTTGGTTTCTGACTAACGAATTTACGAAATCAACTTCATGCGAGGGAGAGGATTTAATCTTATCACGCAATGTGACAACAGTCATAGAGGGTTGTACATCTAAATTCATTTCTAAAGCGACCTGAAACAGGTCTTCTTTTCGTGCTTTATTGAGTTCAGACATTTGTAAATTTAGCAAACAACAAGATATATACCCACAAATGCTGAAAGTTCGTTTAAATAAATTGTTCCCCAGACGTGAGCTTTGCTTTACAACTCATAAAACAAGACATCAATAAAACAAAACAGTGAACTTTAACGTTAGCAAAATGTACTGTTAAAATAATTAAACTTTTAAGTATCTTTAAAATTTAAATTATTTTAATTTTATTTTATTTTATTTATTTTAAGAAAATATACTTTAAATTACGTGTCATTTAATCAAAACATTATTTTAACTGATATAAAACTAGTACTGGATTGTTGGCAACATTCATAAACAATGTTCTAAATAAGTCAAAACATATCTGAATAATTAAAATGTCAATCAATATTATTAAGACAAGACTACGTAATATAGTTTTTTTCAATATAACTTTAAAAGAAAAGAAAGTCTTATTTCATAAAAATAAATAAATAAATAAATAAATGCAAAAACTTACTCAATCTGTTTTGAAAATCATATTCAATGCTATTTCACAATATATCAGTAACTCTAAATTAAATGCTTAAAAATAACTAACAACAGAACACTCAAATAGAATTTCTAATTAAATTCTGTTATCTTGCGAAACCAACAACAAAACAAACAAAAAATAATAAACACAGACCATATGACACTTGAAATAAAAGGTATAAATACGTTTTAATATATATTTTTTTCACTATTAATTTAATTCCCAGTTTGTAAAAAGAAAAGAAAAATAATATCAACACAAATAATTGCTTATTTCATTATTTCTCAACCTTTTTTTTTTAATTCGAAGTAAGAAAATTTGTTATTTTATCAAGATAAAAATTAAACATGCATGCAGAGAATGAAAATATAAGCATGGGGAGGGAAGGGGAATTACACAATATATAAATGAACTGTAAAATAAATCAATAAATTAAAACTAAAAATATGAAAAATTTTACTTATAGAAAACAAAATATAGACACTTGTGGAAAGAATGCACTCTTTTGATAAAAATATGGATCCATTTTAAGAAAGTAACTTGAAGATTAAATAAATATTGTTGAGTTACACGTGCAGGCACAAGAACTGAAAGTTTTTAAAAGCACAGAAAACGTAGAATTCGCCATAATTCACAAACAAATATAAATGGAGTTATCGAAGCAAGATTAAATTCGAGAACATATATCGCAAACAAATGAGAATGGTGCTTGGCATAATATTATTCCGTGGAATTTTTTTTTTTTTTTTTTTTTTTTTTTTACAGCATTGAAGAACACATTTCACAAACAAACGAGCAACGACTGCTCGTGCCATTTTCTTGCATTAAACATGCATGCATTTTTATTTCGTGCATATTTCACAATTTAAAAAATATATATATCAAGCTTTAGAAGATTCACAAAGATGTGGAACACCTTGGAAAGACTTCGCGCCATTTCCATTTTCCTCTTTCTTACTTGTAGATAACATATCGCACTTAAAAGCATCAAACATTTGTAGAATTAAGAAGATGTCAGAAGAAATCAAACTATTTCCAGGTAAGGGCTCCAGGTTGGGCAGCCATTTTGTAAGAAGTCGTCTTACAAATGTAGAAGAGAAGAAAGAAAGAAGTGATAACTTATCTTAATAAATATCTCGGGGCGGCATTCTTCTTTATAAACTTTTTATTACTTGAAAAAAAACGGCACTCACATATAGTACACTAACACACACACATTATATACAAATAAAGTTTTTTATATAATTCTGGCGCACGCCACCATCACAAGATATGAACCACAGTTTACAACCAACATTCGAACATCGCTAAGAAAAAAGAACATTTTTTAATAGAACTAATGTTGCCAGATTTTTTTAAACGAAAAATATTACAACTACATTTTTTAATTTAGCAAAACTCAGGTCACGTGACGCGTGACAGTCTTATTTTTTTTCTTTCTTTTTTTTCCCTTTGGAATGCGCGTGTTACAACCTCCTCCTCTGTTTCCGATTTACGTCTCGGAGAGGAAACAGGATGCTTTTTGGGTCTTCCTCTTTTTCTCAAGGGTGCAACTGGGATAGTTTCTGACTCTTGGAAAGGCAACAAGGCAGAAACGTGGTAAGATCCAATTCGTTCAGTAGGATTTTTTAGACTAGCAATGTCATATGTCACTAGTGACTTTTGAGTCAAAATTATGTATGGGCAATCTCTCTTAGGCATGAATTTTGATGTTTTATTTCTACTTGCATGGCTAACTGGGTGTAGGTTA
Organism: Maratus speculifer; assembly: GCA_964019185.1. Lineage (NCBI taxonomy): Eukaryota > Metazoa > Arthropoda > Arachnida > Araneae > Salticidae > Maratus > Maratus speculifer. The sequence continues at coordinate 284,074,472 of OZ025297.1, forward strand.
ATCCAAACCTTTTCACCAGACTTGAAATATATTCGTCTATGATTTTTATCATAATATTTCTTCCTCTGACCTTGTTTCACTTCAATACGTTCTTTCACACTTTTTGAAATGTTTACAAAACATTTAAGGTTTGGGGTTGTCTCTCCCCCTGGTCGAAAGCACTTTTGAAACCTTTTTGGAATATCTTTAAGGTTTTTTCTGTAATCGGAATTTAACTTTTTGCCTTCATCTTTACGTAAGGCATACGGACACACTTTTACCGCATCAGTACACGTATTATTTTGTACTTCATGTTCTTCTACAAAATAAAACTTTTTATGAGGTTTTCCCTAAAATGCCATCTTTTGTTAGCTATGTCTAACACTATGTTAGCTTTGCACAGGAAGCCCATTCCTAAAAGAGTTCTATTACCTTTGGCATTTGGGAATACAATAAACTCTGTTTTGAAAACTCGGCCTTCAATCTTTACACGCGCAATGGCAGAAAGAGTTTTTCTAGCCAATGTAGTTCCATCAGCTAATGTTACTTCATGAGTATGAGGTTTCATCGCAACACCAGCTTTCAAAAATAATTTATACATACGTTCTCCTGCAATAGAACGATTCGCTCCTGTATCTGCACAGACTAATACCTTCTTATTGCAGATCGTAATAGGTACATTTAGAGCTGAAGCTATTGATGTATTTAAACTATACAGCTTAAGACGTTGAGCTTGCACTGTTTGTTTCTCAATCGTAGGGGAACAATCTGGGCATTTCTTCTTTATAAATCCCACTTTGCCACAACCATAGCAGAATATCTCGGATTCTAAGCGACGATTATCAAACGTGGGGGAAGATCTGTCTTCTTTTGGAGACTTACTCTGCTTCCATGTATTTTCTCGGCGAAAATACGCTTTTTTCTCCTGGGGTACAACCGAATCTTTTTTAGAAAACGTAGTATCATACGCATCTAATTTTCCGGCAAGGACGACTGGTTAATTTAAATGTTCCCAATCATCTAACATATGTTATTTGCATTCAATAGGCACGCGCCTTTTCATCTGATCCGCTATTATCAGATCCTGAAGAGCTTCAAAAGACGTTACATTTAACTCTTTAAGCCAGTTTTCAAAGTAAGCACGTAACTCGAAGTAATAATCTCTCCAAGTAATTTCTTTATCTTTGCAATGCGTGAAAAACAGCTGCCCAAACCTTTCAGCGCTAATTTTAAACATTTTTAGAAGTAGACCTTTAACATGTGAAAAATCTGAAGCGTTTTCTTCTTTTTCACGAGCAATAAGCGTAGATATAGAAGAGGGTACAACACTTAGTAAATAAGAAACCCAAAGGTGTTCTGGTACCTTCGAAAGCTTTAACTGTCGTTCCAGGAGCACCAGAAACAATGTTACATCAACTGTCTCTGGCTTAAATGTAGGCAACAGCTTCTGGATATCTATTTTACTCTCTGGATGAGACATTATCCTTGACGCATTACCACCTACCGTTCCACTGGAAACACTTTGGCTCTGAGCCTGTAACTTAAGCCTGTAACTCCAGTTCTTCCGAACGACGCTTTTCTTCTATTTCTAATTTACGCTGCTCTAACTCAGCTGCTTTTTGCTTTACCTCTAAGTCTCGTCTACGTTGTTCTTCCTCGCGAGTCACAATTTGGTTTCTGACTAACGAATTTACGAAATCAACTTCATGCGAGGGAGAGGATTTAATCTTATCACGCAATGTGACAACAGTCATAGAGGGTTGTACATCTAAATTCATTTCTAAAGCGACCTGAAACAGGTCTTCTTTTCGTGCTTTATTGAGTTCAGACATTTGTAAATTTAGCAAACAACAAGATATATACCCACAAATGCTGAAAGTTCGTTTAAATAAATTGTTCCCCAGACGTGAGCTTTGCTTTACAACTCATAAAACAAGACATCAATAAAACAAAACAGTGAACTTTAACGTTAGCAAAATGTACTGTTAAAATAATTAAACTTTTAAGTATCTTTAAAATTTAAATTATTTTAATTTAATTTAATTTTATTTATTTTAAGAAAATATACTTTAAATTACGTGTCATTTAATCAAAACATTATTTTAACTGATATAAAACTAGTACTGGATTGTTGGCAACATTCATAAACAATGTTCTAAATAAGTCAAAACATATCTGAATAATTAAAATGTCAATCAATATTATTAAGACAAGACTACGTAATATAGTTTTTTTCAATATAACTTTAAAAGAAAAGAAAGTCTTATTTCATAAAAATAAATAAATAAATAAATAAATGCAAAAACTTACTCAATCTGTTTTGAAAATCATATTCAATGCTATTTCACAATATATCAGTAACTCTAAATTAAATGCTTAAAAATAACTAACAACAGAACACTCAAATAGAATTTCTAATTAAATTCTGTTATCTTGCGAAACCAACAACAAAACAAACAAAAAATAATAAACACAGACCATATGACACTTGAAATAAAAGGTATAAATACGTTTTAATATATATTTTTTTCACTATTAATTTAATTCCCAGTTTGTAAAAAGAAAAGAAAAATAATATCAACACAAATAATTGCTTATTTCATTATTTCTCAACCTTTTTTTTTAATTCGAAGTAAGAAAATTTGTTATTTTATCAAGATAAAAATTAAACATGCATGCAGAGAATGAAAATATAAGCATGGGGAGGGAAGGGGAATTACACAATATATAAATGAACTGTAAAATAAATCAATAAATTAAAACTAAAAATATGAAAAATTTTACTTATAGAAAACAAAATATAGACACTTGTGGAAAGAATGCACTCTTTTGATAAAAATATGGATCCATTTTAAGAAAGTAACTTGAAGATTAAATAAATATTGTTGAGTTACACGTGCAGGCACAAGAACTGAAAGTTTTTAAAAGCACAGAAAACGTAGAATTCGCCATAATTCACAAACAAATATAAATGGAGTTATCGAAGCAAGATTAAATTCGAGAACATATATCGCAAACAAATGAGAATGGTGCTTGGCATAATATTATTCCGTGGAATTTTTTTTTTTTTTTTTTTTTTTTTTTTTTTTTACAGCATTGAAGAACACATTTCACAAACAAACGAGCAACGACTGCTCGTGCCATTTTCTTGCATTAAACATGCATGCATTTTTATTTCGTGCATATTTCACAATTTAAAAAATATATATATCAAGCTTTAGAAGATTCACAAAGATGTGGAACACCTTGGAAAGACTTCGCGCCATTTCCTTTTTCCTCTTTCTTACTTGTAGATAACATATCGCACTTAAAAGCATCAAACATTTGTAGAATTAAGAAGATGTCAGAAGAAATCAAACTATTTCCAGGTAAGGGCTCCAGGTTGGGCAGCCATTTTGTAAGAAGTCGTCTTACAAATGTAGAAGAGAAGAAAGAAAGAAGTGATAACTTATCTTAATAAATATCTCGGGGCGGCATTCTTCTTTATAAACTTTTTATTACTTGAAAAAAAACGGCACTCACATATAGTAGACTAACACACACACATTCTATACAAATAAAGTTTTTTACATAATTCTGGCGCACGCCACCATCACAAGATATGAACCACAGTTTACAACCAACATTCGAACATCGCTAAGAAAAAAGAACATTTTTTAATAGAACTAATGTTGCCAGATTTTTTTAAACGAAAAATATTACAACTACATTTTTTAATTTAGCAAAACTCAGGTCACGTGACGCGTGACAGTCTTATTTTTTTTCTTTCTTTTTTTTTCCTTTGGAATGCGCGTGTTACAACCTCCTCCTCTGTTTCCGATTTACGTCTCGGAGAGGAAACAGGATGCTTTTTGGGTCTTCCTCTTTTTCTCAAGGGTGCAACTGGGATAGTTTCTGACTCTTGGAAAGGCAACAAGGCAGAAACGTGGTAAGATCCAATTCGTTCAGTAGGATTTTTTAGACTAGCAATGTCATATGTCACTAGTGACTTTTGAGTCAAAATTATGTATGGGCAATCTCTCTTAGGCATGAATTTTGATGTTTTATTTCTACTTGCATGGCTAACTGGGTGTAGGTTAATCCAAACCTTTTCACCAGACTTGAAATATATTCGTCTATGATTTTTATCATAATATTTCTTCCTCTGACCTTGTTTCACTTCAATACGTTCTTTCACACTTTTTGAAATGTTTACAAAACATTTAAGGTTTGGGGTTGTCTCTCCCCCTGGTCGAAAGCACTTTTGAAACCTTTTTGGAATATCTTTAAGGTTTTTTCTGTAATCGGAATTTAACTTTTTGCCTTCATCTTTACGTAAGGCATACGGACACACTTTTACCGCATCAGTACACGTATTATTTTGTACTTCATGTTCTTCTACAAAATAAAACTTTTTATGAGGTTTTCCCTAAAATGCCATCTTTTGTTAGCTATGTCTAACACTATGTTAGCTTTGCACAGGAAGCCCATTCCTAAAAGAGTTCTATTACCTTTGGCATTTGGGAATACAATAAACTCTGTTTTGAAAACTCGGCCTTCAATCTTTACACGCGCAATGGCAGAAAGAGTTTTTCTAGCCATTGTAGTTCCATCAGCTAATGTTACTTCATGAGTATGAGGTTTCATCGCAACACCAGCTTTCAAAAATAATTTATACATACGTTCTCCTGCAATAGAACGATTCGCTCCTGTATCTGCACAGACTAATACCTTCTTATTGCAGATCGTAATAGGTACATTTAGAGCTGAAGCTATTGATGTATTTAAACTATACAGCTTAAGACGTTGAGCTTGCACTGTTTGTTTCTCAATCGTAGGGGAACAATCTGGGCATTTCTTCTTTATAAATCCCACTTTGCCACAACCATAGCAGAATATCTCGGATTCTAAGCGACGATTATCAAACGTGGGGGAAGATCTGTCTTCTTTTGGAGACTTACTCTGCTTCCATGTATTTTCTCGGCGAAAATACGCTTTTTTCTCCTGGGGTACAACCGAATCTTTTTTAGAAAACGTAGTATCATACGCATCTAATTTTCCGGCAAGGACGACTGGTTAATTTAAATGTTCCCAATCATCTAACATATGTTATTTGCATTCAATAGGCACGCGCCTTTTCATCTGATCCGCTATTATCAGATCCTGAAGAGCTTCAAAAGACGTTACATTTAACTCTTTAAGCCAGTTTTCAAAGTAAGCACGTAACTCGAAGTAATAATCTCTCCAAGTAATTTCTTTATCTTTGCAATGCGTGAAAAACAGCTGCCCAAACCTTTCAGCGCTAATTTTAAACATTTTTAGAAGTAGACCTTTAACATGTGAAAAATCTGAAGCGTTTTCTTCTTTTTCACGAGCAATAAGCGTAGATATAGAAGAGGGTACAACACTTAGTAAATAAGAAACCCAAAGGTGTTCTGGTACCTTCGAAAGCTTTAACTGTCGTTCCAGGAGCACCAGAAACAATGTTACATCAACTGTCTCTGGCTTAAATGTAGGCAACAGCTTCTGGATATCTATTTTACTCTCTGGATGAGACATTATCCTTGACGCATTACCACCTACCGTTCCACTGGAAACACTTTGGCTCTGAGCCTGTAACTTAAGCCTGTAACTCCAGTTCTTCCGAACGACGCTTTTCTTCTATTTCTAATTTACGCTGTTCTAACTCAGCTGCTTTTTGCTTTACCTCTAAGTCTCGTCTACGTTGTTCTTCCTCGCGAGTCACAATTTGGTTTCTGACTAACGAATTTACGAAATCAACTTCATGCGAGGGAGAGGATTTAATCTTATCACGCAATGTGACAACAGTCATAGAGGGTTGTACATCTAAATTCATTTCTAAAGCGACCTGAAACAGGTCTTCTTTTCGTGCTTTATTGAGTTCAGACATTTGTAAATTTAGCAAACAACAAGATATATACCCACAAATGCTGAAAGTTCGTTTAAATAAATTGTTCCCCAGACGTGAGCTTTGCTTTACAACTCATAAAACAAGACATCAATAAAACAAAACAGTGAACTTTAACGTTAGCAAAATGTACTGTTAAAATAATTAAACTTTTAAGTATCTTTAAAATTTAAATTATTTTAATTTAATTTTATTTTATTTATTTTAAGAAAATATACTTTAAATTACGTGTCATTTAATCAAAACATTATTTTAACTGATATAAAACTAGTACTGGATTGTTGGCAACATTCATAAACAATGTTCTAAATAAGTCAAAACATATCTGAATAATTAAAATGTCAATCAATATTATTAAGACAAGACTACGTAATATAGTTTTTTTCAATATAACTTTAAAAGAAAAGAAAGTCTTATTTCATAAAAATAAATAAATAAATAAATAAATGCAAAAACTTACTCAATCTGTTTTGAAAATCATATTCAATGCTATTTCACAATATATCAGTAACTCTAAATTAAATGCTTAAAAATAACTAACAACAGAACACTCAAATAGAATTTCTAATTAAATTCTGTTATCTTGCGAAACCTACAACAAAACAAACAAAAAATAATAAACACAGACCATATGACACTTGAAATAAAAGGTATAAATACGTTTTAATATATATTTTTTTCACTATTAATTTAATTCCCAGTTTGTAAAAAGAAAAGAAAAATAATATCAACACAAATAATTGCTTATTTCATTATTTCTCAACCTTTTTTTTTAATTCGAAGTAAGAAAATTTGTTATTTTATCAAGATAAAAATTAAACATGCATGCAGAGAATGAAAATATAAGCATGGGGAGGGAAGGGGAATTACACAATATATAAATGAACTGTAAAATAAATCAATAAATTAAAACTAAAAATATGAAAAATTTTACTTATAGAAAACAAAATATAGACACTTGTGGAAAGAATGCACTCTTTTGATAAAAATATGGATCCATTTTAAGAAAGTAACTTGAAGATTAAATAAATATTGTTGAGTTACACGTGCAGGCACAAGAACTGAAAGTTTTTAAAAGCACAGAAAACGTAGAATTCGCCATAATTCACAAACAAATATAAATGGAGTTATCGAAGCAAGATTAAATTCGAGAACATATATCGCAAACAAATGAGAATGGTGCTTGGCATAATATTATTCCGTGGAATTTTTTTTTTTTTTTTTTTTTTTTTTTTTTTTTTTTTTTACAGCATTGAAGAACACATTTCACAAACAAACGAGCAACGACTGCTCGTGCCATTTTCTTGCATTAAACATGCATGCATTTTTATTTCGTGCATATTTCACAATTTAAAAAATATATATATCAAGCTTTAGAAGATTCACAAAGATGTGGAACACCTTGGAAAGACTTCGCGCCATTTCCTTTTTCCTCTTTCTTACTTGTAGATAACATATCGCACTTAAAAGCATCAAACATTTGTAGAATTAAGAAGATGTCAGAAGAAATCAAACTATTTCCAGGTAAGGGCTCCAGGTTGGGCAGCCATTTTGTAAGAAGTCGTCTTACAAATGTAGAAGAGAAGAAAGAAAGAAGTGATAACTTATCTTAATAAATATCTCGGGGCGGCATTCTTCTTTATAAACTTTTTATTACTTGAAAAAAAACGGCACTCACATATAGTAGACTAACACACACACATTCTATACAAATAAAGTTTTTTACATAATTCTGGCGCACGCCACCATCACAAGATATGAACCACAGTTTACAACCAACATTCGAACATCGCTAAGAAAAAAGAACATTTTTTAATAGAACTAATGTTGCCAGATTTTTTTAAACGAAAAATATTACAACTACATTTTTTAATTTAGCAAAACTCAGGTCACGTGACGCGTGACAGTCTTATTTTTTTTCTTTCTTTTTTTTTCCTTTGGAATGCGCGTGTTACAACCTCCTCCTCTGTTTCCGATTTACGTCTCGGAGAGGAAACAGGATGCTTTTTGGGTCTTCCTCTTTTTCTCAAGGGTGCAACTGGGATAGTTTCTGACTCTTGGAAAGGCAACAAGGCAGAAACGTGGTAAGATCCAATTCGTTCAGTAGGATTTTTTAGACTAGCAATGTCATATGTCACTAGTGACTTTTGAGTCAAAATTATGTATGGGCAATCTCTCTTAGGCATGAATTTTGATGTTTTATTTCTACTTGCATGGCTAACTGGGTGTAGGTTAATCCAAACCTTTTCACCAGACTTGAAATATATTCGTCTATGATTTTTATCATAATATTTCTTCCTCTGACCTTGTTTCACTTCAATACGTTCTTTCACACTTTTTGAAATGTTTACAAAACATTTAAGGTTTGGGGTTGTCTCTCCCCCTGGTCGAAAGCACTTTTGAAACCTTTTTGGAATATCTTTAAGGTTTTTTCTGTAATCGGAATTTAACTTTTTGCCTTCATCTTTACGTAAGGCATACGGACACACTTTTACCGCATCAGTACACGTATTATTTTGTACTTCATGTTCTTCTACAAAATAAAACTTTTTATGAGGTTTTCCCTAAAATGCCATCTTTTGTTAGCTATGTCTAACACTATGTTAGCTTTGCACAGGAAGCCCATTCCTAAAAGAGTTCTATTACCTTTGGCATTTGGGAATACAATAAACTCTGTTTTGAAAACTCGGCCTTCAATCTTTACACGCGCAATGGCAGAAAGAGTTTTTCTAGCCATTGTAGTTCCATCAGCTAATGTTACTTCATGAGTATGAGGTTTCATCGCAACACCAGCTTTCAAAAATAATTTATACATACGTTCTCCTGCAATAGAACGATTCGCTCCTGTATCTGCACAGACTAATACCTTCTTATTGCAGATCGTAATAGGTACATTTAGAGCTGAAGCTATTGATGTATTTAAACTATACAGCTTAAGACGTTGAGCTTGCACTGTTTGTTTCTCAATCGTAGGGGAACAATCTGGGCATTTCTTCTTTATAAATCCCACTTTGCCACAACCATAGCAGAATATCTCGGATTCTAAGCGACGATTATCAAACGTGGGGGAAGATCTGTCTTCTTTTGGAGACTTACTCTGCTTCCATGTATTTTCTCGGCGAAAATACGCTTTTTTCTCCTGGGGTACAACCGAATCTTTTTTAGAAAACGTAGTATCATACGCATCTAATTTTCCGGCAAGGACGACTGGTTAATTTAAATGTTCCCAATCATCTAACATATGTTATTTGCATTCAATAGGCACGCGCCTTTTCATCTGATCCGCTATTATCAGATCCTGAAGAGCTTCAAAAGACGTTACATTTAACTCTTTAAGCCAGTTTTCAAAGTAAGCACGTAACTCGAAGTAATAATCTCTCCAAGTAATTTCTTTATCTTTGCAATGCGTGAAAAACAGCTGCCCAAACCTTTCAGCGCTAATTTTAAACATTTTTAGAAGTAGACCTTTAACATGTGAAAAATCTGAAGCGTTTTCTTCTTTTTCACGAGCAATAAGCGTAGATATAGAAGAGGGTACAACACTTAGTAAATAAGAAACCCAAAGGTGTTCTGGTACCTTCGAAAGCTTTAACTGTCGTTCCAGGAGCACCAGAAACAATGTTACATCAACTGTCTCTGGCTTAAATGTAGGCAACAGCTTCTGGATATCTATTTTACTCTCTGGATGAGACATTATCCTTGACGCATTACCACCTACCGTTCCACTGGAAACACTTTGGCTCTGAGCCTGTAACTTAAGCCTGTAACTCCAGTTCTTCCGAACGACGCTTTTCTTCTATTTCTAATTTACGCTGTTCTAACTCAGCTGCTTTTTGCTTTACCTCTAAGTCTCGTCTACGTTGTTCTTCCTCGCGAGTCACAATTTGGTTTCTGACTAACGAATTTACGAAATCAACTTCATGCGAGGGAGAGGATTTAATCTTATCACGCAATGTGACAACAGTCATAGAGGGTTGTACATCTAAATTCATTTCTAAAGCGACCTGAAACAGGTCTTCTTTTCGTGCTTTATTGAGTTCAGACATTTGTAAATTTAGCAAACAACAAGATATATACCCACAAATGCTGAAAGTTCGTTTAAATAAATTGTTCCCCAGACGTGAGCTTTGCTTTACAACTCATAAAACAAGACATCAATAAAACAAAACAGTGAACTTTAACGTTAGCAAAATGTACTGTTAAAATAATTAAACTTTTAAGTATCTTTAAAATTTAAATTATTTTAATTTTATTTTATTTTATTTATTTTAAGAAAATATACTTTAAATTACGTGTCATTTAATCAAAACATTATTTTAACTGATATAAAACTAGTACTGGATTGTTGGCAACATTCATAAACAATGTTCTAAATAAGTCAAAACATATCTGAATAATTAAAATGTCAATCAATATTATTAAGACAAGACTACGTAATATAGTTTTTTTCAATATAACTTTAAAAGAAAAGAAAGTCTTATTTCATAAAAATAAATAAATAAATAAATAAATGCAAAAACTTACTCAATCTGTTTTGAAAATCATATTCAATGCTATTTCACAATATATCAGTAACTCTAAATTAAATGCTTAAAAATAACTAACAACAGACCACTCAAATAGAATTTCTAATTAAATTCTGTTATCTTGCGAAACCAACAACAAAACAAACAAAAAATAATAAACACAGACCATATGACACTTGAAATAAAAGGTATAAATACGTTTTAATATATATTTTTTTCACTATTAATTTAATTCCCAGTTTGTAAAAAGAAAAGAAAAATAATATCAACACAAATAATTGCTTATTTCATTATTTCTCAACCTTTTTTTTTAATTCGAAGTAAGAAAATTTGTTATTTTATCAAGATAAAAATTAAACATGCATGCAGAGAATGAAAATATAAGCATGGGGAGGGAAGGGGAATTACACAATATATAAATGAACTGTAAAATAAATCAATAAATTAAAACTAAAAATATGAAAAATTTTACTTATAGAAAACAAAATATAGACACTTGTGGAAAGAATGCACTCTTTTGATAAAAATATGGATCCATTTTAAGAAAGTAACTTGAAGATTAAATAAATATTGTTGAGTTACACGTGCAGGCACAAGAACTGAAAGTTTTTAAAAGCACAGAAAACGTAGAATTCGCCATAATTCACAAACAAATATAAATGGAGTTATCGAAGCAAGATTAAATTCGAGAACATATATCGCAAACAAATGAGAATGGTGCTTGGCATAATATTATTCCGTGGAATTTTTTTTTTTTTTTTTTTTTTTTTTTTTTTACAGCATTGAAGAACACATTTCACAAACAAACGAGCAACGACTGCTCGTGCCATTTTCTTGCATTAAACATGCATGCATTTTTATTTCGTGCATATTTCACAATTTAAAAAATATATATATCAAGCTTTAGAAGATTCACAAAGATGTGGAACACCTTGGAAAGACTTCGCGCCATTTCCTTTTTCCTCTTTCTTACTTGTAGATAACATATCGCACTTAAAAGCATCAAACATTTGTAGAATTAAGAAGATGTCAGAAGAAATCAAACTATTTCCAGGTAAGGGCTCCAGGTTGGGCAGCCATTTTGTAAGAAGTCGTCTTACAAATGTAGAAGAGAAGAAAGAAAGAAGTGATAACTTATCTTAATAAATATCTCGGGGCGGCATTCTTCTTTATAAACTTTTTATTACTTGAAAAAAAACGGCACTCACATATAGTACACTAACACACACACATTATATACAAATAAAGTTTTTTACATAATTCTGGCGCACGCCACCATTACAAGATATGAACCACAGTTTACAACCAACATTCGAACATCACTAAGAAAAAAGAACATTTTTTAATAGAACTAGTGTTGCCAGATTTTTTAAACGAAAAATATTACAACTACATTTTTTAATTTAGCAAAACTCAGGTCACGTGACGCGTGACAGTCTTATTTTTTTTTTCTTTCTTTTTTTTCCTTTGGAATGCGCGTGTTACAGATTGTTTTTATAACTACGTATCAGCTGTTGAACCTTTGTGTTTTTGAACATCATTCGAGTTTCTGTTGAAAATACTTCCCTATCCAGTTAAAATATATACGATATAAGTTAAAAGGATAGTCATCATTATCATTTATGTATCATTCGCAGTAAGACTTTTTTAAATTAATCTTCTACTTTTGGAATTATGAAAAAAGTAAAATTTTCTAAATAATCGATTTTTCGTTTTTTCCACGCTTTTCAAAAACTACTTTAGATTTCAGAATGCAAAAAATTGCTGATTATAGACGAAACTAACATTTATAAGACATTTCACTCCTATTATATTTTCTGAAAATTTACTCATTATCACCATTGATTCTCAATAATTAATATTCATATTGCCGTATTTACCTACGTATAAGTCGAGAAATTTTGAACCAAAAATGAATTTAATGTTTGGGTGGGGAAGGGGTCAACTTATGCTAGGGTCTTTTTTTTTTTTTTTTTTTTTTTTAAACCTGAAGTTAAAAATATTCTTCTGAATGGACACTGTTCTCTTTTTGCGTTCCAAAGCACAATGACATCGTTTACTGCCCATTTCCGTACGAGGCGAGAAAAAGAGAAATTACGTAATTGCTTTTCCTTATTAGCGCTGAGGTAAACATTTGGAGACTGAGTGATGGGTTTAGTGCTGGCAATGAATGGACGCCTATTACACCCCTCTCTCTTTGAGAGATCGATATATAAAATTCCAAGAATGTATCACCCTTATGTGCAATTGAATGGTCCGTGAGTGGCTAGGAACATGCGAGTCTCTAAAAACACGTGACTCACGTTATATCTTGTGTGATCTATATATTACACTTATTCATTATTTCTCCGTTTACCTTACTGCACTTTTTCTCCTTGTTTCTACTGATATGTGTGATTAAGTTGTTAGAAAACAGAAGCGCATTTCATATGCAGCTGCGATTAAAGTTATTTCTTTTTGCGGAAGTATCTAATAACTGTGTTACTTCTCGTCAGTTTCGGGTTAACGAAAAATTGATTTGTGATTGGCGCAAGAATAAGGCAATCAAAAAACATCCCAAAATCAAAAAATTCTTTGCGGCATGGAATATCGGCCTTTCCAGAACACGAAAATGCATTTCATGATTAGGTTGTAGAGAGTCGGCATAATGGTTTTATTATCATTAAATCTGACATACGTTTACGAGCAATGAAGATTGCAAAAAAAGAAAAATATGATGCTCCAAACACATTTCGTGCATCAGAACATTGGTGAACTAGATTTATGAATCGTCATCGTTTGATTTTACTCCAGTGCATTAAACTGGCAAAAAAAAGTAACATCTGACTTGGAAGCAAATATTATAAAATTTCAACAAAAAGTCACCGATCAAAGAAAAATCAATTCTTTTGACCTCTGCCATACATGAAATACGGACGAAACATCCACGTGTTTCGATCTACCAAAAAACAAAACAGTGAACAGCAAGAAGGGAAAAAGCATTTTGGTAAAAATGGCAGGACACGAAAAAAATCTGTTTTGCAGTCGTTTATTCCTGTTTAGCCGACGGTAATAAGTTTTATCCGTTGATTATTTTTAAAAGAAAAACGTTGCCCAAAAAAAGTTACATTTCCATCTGGTGTGCTGATTCGAGCCCATGAAAAGGGTGGATGGATACTGACGGAACAGTCGACTGCACTGTAAGAAAAATCTGTAATGTTACTGAAAGTTTTCTTGGAATCTGGGATTCCTAGAAGTTTTTATGTAACGGCAACAGCAAAAATTCATTTAACAGCTACAGAGTTGCACTGAAAATCAAAAATTCTGTAAGGTTAAGAAGAATTTTTTAGGAAGCTTCGAATGCCTAGAATATATTATGTAATTGTAACCCAGGTTACTGATAAAATTTTAGAAAAATAACTATAATTTTATTGTTTTACAAATATTAGATTTCTAGATTTACACTTTTTCCTGTACAGTGTACAGATAAAATGTTAGTAAACGTACAGATTTTGGCAACTTTTCATTTGCAGGATTATAGATTTTTTTAGAGTGTGTCATAAAAATGTGTGGGGTAAAAGACCGGAAGCTTTTTTTTTTTTTTAAAATCCGTCCCTTTTAGTTTACGACTTGTTTCGTAACCACTTTTCTGTAAATGTGAATAAAGTGACGAAAGAACTGAAAAAGATTGCAGTTGTAATCCCTATGAGAGTTGACATCCGTGTTTCAACCCCTAGACTTTTGCTTCAATATGCCCTTCAAAGAAAATATTAGAAAATATTGGGCCTAGTAAATTTCATCCGGTTATCTAACATTTACAAAGGGAAGTAATATTAGAAAACCCGACATTACATTATTTGCCCAATGGGTTAAAGATGCATGAAATCAAATACCCTCCGAAATGATTATAAAATCGTTCAAGAAATGCTGCATACGCAACGAACTAGACGTCACAGAAGATGATGCCATTTTCGTAAGTTATGACTGCGAGAGAATGTAGCAATACAGATATTGGAAACGTGTATTATGATGAGCCGATGACGACAAAGAACTTTTGTGAATTGTTTGGCGAGTCCAATATTGAATCGAACATTGAAACAGTTTAACTTTGTATATTATTTTAATATATTATTTAGTATCTTCATTGTTATATATTCAGATATTTTTTCAGATAATTTCAAATAAATTTACAAAAAAATTAAGATTTTTTTATTATAGATTATTTATTACTCTCTTTTTTTCCAAGTGTTTATAAATAATGCATTTAAAAAAATCAAACTTATAGACCGGAAAAAGGGGAAGGGGTGTATATCTTATACGAGGGATTTAAAAATTTCAAATTTCTTGATCGGAAAATGGAGGGGGGGTTAGACTTGTACGCGAGATCGACATATCGGCGGGTAAATACAGCAGTTTTATTATTTTTTATTATTAGTAACTACTAGCAAAAGCCATGCTTTGTTTGGATTCGCGAAGCATTATTTTATAAAGCATATATTTGAAAGTAACAATATTTTAATATTATTTTTGCATCTTTATTAAACAAAAACGTTATTTTATGTTTTGGCGCATTTTAATTCTACAAATGTAAGTTCAGCCAAATAACTATCAATTTCCTAGGAATTTTTTATTTATGATGTAAGACTGGCATTAAAAAATATTTTCGAAGCAAACTTTTACAAAATATTTTTAAATTTTTAACTAAAAATTCTTTTAAAGATTTTTTTACAATTTCTAGTAGCCACTGGTGTTTTTTAAAGTTGTTTGAAATAGGCATGTTTCAAACTCTTTGATAGCTATTTTAGATTAATATATTTGAAGAGAGCTTGAAGAAAGTTACTTCTTCAAAATCCTATTTTCTGGAAAAACATTTGAAATCTGCTCTCGTCGATACTATGAATTTTTAACTGTGAAACTTTTTATTCTAATTTCTTCGTTTTTATACATGTTAGTGCATGAGAATTTTTGATATTGTAGAATTTTTCGTAAGGAAAATTTCTATTGAATGCTTAATTTTGAAGGATTTTCACTCTTGACAACGTTACGTACGTTTTTAAGCCAACTGGTGCCTGTATATCATCAATATCTACAACTGCTTCATCTAATGTTAAACCTTGGGATTTATGAATTGTAACAGCAAAAGCTAACTGCAGAAGAAACTCTTTCCTTGAGCAATTTATGCTTCCATTTTTCCAGAATTCAATTATTGGGGATATTGGTACGCACCAATTCTTATAAGTTAAATTACTGTAGTATTCAAATTTATCCATGATTATTCGCGATATCTGGTCTGGTGGCTTGTGATTTTCTTTAATACGTGCAACAAAGTCTAAAGTCGCGTTCACTAAACACTTCTCGGTCCACAAATAAGAACGTAACATTACTTTCGATACAAATGATAAAGTAAGAAATGGTTGAAGTCCATTTGTCATTTCTGAATCGGGTAACTTTTCCTTTAGTACATTTATAAAGAGCTTGAATCGAGGCAACACATTCACGCAATTCTTTTAATTTTTCATTTATATAACAAATTTAACAATTAATTTTATTTGTTTACAATTCTTTTGTTGCCACTTTACAAAAAAAAAAAAATCCATAGTACAATACTTTTAAAATTTTAAGTGTCATCTGTGCAAACGATTTTGCTGAATAATGAAAATATATTTTATTTATTAAATTAATCACGATTCTATCTATAATTACTTACTCAATGATTTATAATTTTTTTTCTGAAAATATACGCGTTTCATTTTTTATTTATTTGCTAAAATGCGTCTGTATTGGAAATGCATGTAAAATAAATTAATTAAAATAATATTTTTTTAACGTTTTACTCTAAAAAAATTATATTCAAATCTACAGATCATATTTTATTTTTGTGTTTAATTTGAAGCCAAAATATTGAATAGTTTTTTTTGTAAAGTGTACGACAAATTGTAATTTGAGTGGCCTAGTAGAGGATTCGCTTCGCTCATCCTAATAAATTGGGTACCATTACTTTTGATATAGATTTGATATTACCAGAGATTGCGTAGAAATTAGTATTTGGAACATTTTTAGAATGTTTTTCGGGCATTTTCTTTCCTTTTAAATATTGAATTCTTTCGAAACTCTCATTGAAGGGCAAGGACATCGTAAAAGTTATTATCATGCCAAAGTTCAATTTACTGCCCACTATAGTTTCATAAAATTCACAATTTAGAAAGTTTTTTGTTATTACAAATCTCACATGATAACGACGATGACATGAAATAGATCCTATGTTTTAGCAAGGGCATTAACCCTCAATTTCCAAATGTTGCTTTTGAAATTGGTTTGGTACTTCATGAGATTGCGTATAAATCGCTATATAGAACATTTTTAAAAGGCTTTCTGCGAATTTTAGAAATTAAAAGTTTTGAATTTTATGGGGAATGTTCTTTGAGATTATTTATATCTTATAAGTAACTATCATTTGAAATTACATTTTTCTTGGCTCCTCCGAAACACAAAATCACAATTTAGAACGTTTTTTTCTCCTGCATTTCCTAAGATGTAGTGATAATGACATAAATATAGGCTATGTCATACAGGAAATGTTTTTAGAGATCATTTATACCACATAAGTAATTACCATTCGAAATTTCATATTTCTAGGAATCTCCAGTAGCACAAAAATTGCATTTTTAGAAAGATTTTTTTCCTTCTGCATCCCCTTTAGGGTAGTGACGTTAATGCAAAATATAGCCTATGTTTGAATAAGGTTAACACTGTGATTTTGATACCACGACATTACTTATTGATCATTATTTAAAAAAAATTTCCAGTAGTTTCAAATATTACCTACTGCAAAAAATCAAACTCTACCTCTCTATAATATTAGTGCAGATAGAGGAAAAAACTAACCTCATCCACAAATTCAACAACATTATTACTAGTATTTTTTTTTGTGTGTTAGACAGCAAGTAACACAAAATATATAACAAATTTAACTAAATACATATATTTAAAGTATTATTTTAAAAAAAGAGTGTTTTGCTGTATTCTTGTTTAGACACAAGGTCAGAAATTCTATGAGGATATCTTACCGAATACAGAGCAGATGAATTTTTGTTATAGTCAGATTTTCTAACTAAATAGTTCAAAAGAAACTAGCTGTATTATTTATATTTTTTTTTTAATTTCATAGTCTGCATTGAATATAATATTGTGTCTAGGACGAGATAAAATAGTAATAACAAAATATGCGCTGTCTCGTTGTTTCGTTGTTTTTAATACAGTCTTAAATGAGATTTCCATTTATATTATATTTTGAAATGAAGGAAATATACGAAAAAAGGTAATTTGGGATAATAACAAGTTATGGTTTTTTTCTAACTCCTCTTTTTCAATACAACTTCTCGTTGGATTTTTATGTTAGAGATAACTGAGTATATTTAAGTCACTGTCATGTATGTCATAACAAATGTTGCTTCTATTAGAGACAATCTATTTATTTATTTATTTATTCATTGACATATTGTAATATTTAAAAATCAACCATACATGTTATTCAACTTTTTTTCTTTATTTAATCAAATATCTACGAAAAGCTGTCAACGATAGATGTATTGTATGCTAACATACACCTATAGCAATAATAAGTTCTCAAATTGAAATGGAGTAGTTGTCACATATACTTATAAAACAAAAATTGATGGACTGCCAAAAAAAATTATATAACACTATATTCTGTTTGTTTCCCGTTCTTTCTTTCTCTTGCAACTTATAACATAATCTTGAAGAAAAATGTTAGCAATATGATATACTTCAAAAGCCTACATTTTTTTAAGACGAGTTAAAAGCGCTCTGGGATGTAAAAATATACTGAGGAACAACTTTATCGAGTACAGCAAATGTGTGTAAATCCTCTGAATATTTTTGCGCTTGTCTATACTCAAGGAAATTTTATGTATCTAAAGTACCATGAAAATAACATTTTTAGCATTTCTATTTTCAGCCATTAAAACAAAGTTTATATGTTACAAATAAATAAATAAATAAATAAATAAATAAACGTGCACAAAAAAGAAGAACAATGGAAAGAAAATATAAATGTGAAAATTCAATAAAACTTTTTAATAAAATGGCATGATCAATTTAAAATTCAATTACTTGAACTCTACGAATAATTGTTTCAGAAAAGGAATATTGGTAAATATTATTATTTTAACATACTTTATTCACTATTTGGAAAATAGTTATTGGCTCCGGTAAAGAATTGGGAAATCTGAAGTAGTATCTGAATCTTTTATTGCATTGAATTCCGCAACTTATTTGTTTTCTGATTGGTCCATGTTTAATGGCCAAAAATGAAATACTTCTATTGCTATGATAACAAAAATGTATATTTAAAAAATAAATTAAAAAAAATATTAATTGGAAAATAAATTGTGATAAAGATTTCAGACGAATTTCACTTAAAAATGCTCCTTTTCCTCTACGCAAGGGCGTAAAAATTTTAAATGTTTAGAAGTTTAGAAATTTGCAGTTTTAAAAATTGTAAAGCTGAACTTTCATTTAAAATTTCATAGAATGGTCCAGAATATTAATATTTAATCTATGTTGTGTGTAATATGATGCGTTCAGAAATCAGTCTAATAAACTTCATCAAATAAAAATGCATATTTTAAACAGTTAAAGTTGAATACCTATAAACTACTGTTTTTTCATCACTGGTTTATTGAAATATTAATGTTTAATGCATAGCGTAAATAATATACATTATACTGTAATAACAAAATTTTATTACAATAAGCCACTTAATCATAATCTAGACTTTGAGCGTTTCTGCTACATTAGTTTTGACAGGATTATCAAAAAAATATTTATTATTTTTTAATTTGCTGACGGTCCCCTATGGAGTTTCGGGAAAAAATCTTCACGGAAATATATGACTTGTACTATTATATTTATACACTAAGATTTTCAGGATTCTTCATGTATTTTTCTAGATATTTACCAAAATGTCTTAAATCGCAAGTGGACGGTCATCTATGGCCATGTAGTAGGGATTGGTGATTTCGATTTTTTAAATCGATTTAATCGATACTCCGGCCAACTCGATTTAATTGATACTTTAAAATTTTTAATCGATTTCTCTGAAGGTAATATAATTTTCATTTTCCTTCAAAAATCGAAGATTAAATAGTCGGATGTGCCAATTCCAGAATTTCAGTGTATTAGTTTCTAAGATAGAGATAGAAGAATTAAAGAAACCTCAGAACACCCCTCTCCCTGCAAAATAGCTTTTTTTGTTGAGTGATGTACACCAAAAATTAATCAGGATCAATTTTTATCAGGTACCAGCTGAATCTGAATTTTGATGAAAATCCATTGCGAAATCATAAAAAATGCAGCATATCAGCGCAACCTGTAGGGCAATTTACACCAAGAATTAAATAACACTAATCTATGTCAGGAATTTACTTAATCCGAATTTTGATGAAAATTCGTTCTTCAGATAGCGCTATTGCATTAATCATGAATAATGCAGTATAGCAGCACCATCTCTTAAGCGATTTCCACGAAAACGTAATTAGGATCAAATAATATCAAGGACTAATTGAATCTAAAATTTTATGAAAGTCCGTGCATTAGTTCTTGAGATAAAGCTAAAATGGAAACGGGCGTGGGAAAAGAGAACTGCGTCAGGTTCAAAGTTCCAATTCAGCCCCCCACCATCAACTTTTTCTTGTGATAGGCTAAAAGGGATGTTAGTAATAAAAAATTGGCGACCCCTAAATTTCCGTGCTCAGAACTACCGCCTCCTTTCACACGGCGCTGAGTGGAAATTGTGAAAAATTCAGTATAGCAGCGCCATCTGAGAAGCGATATACATCAAAATGCAAAAACATCAATTCATGTCAAGGACTAACTGGATCTGAAATTTGATGAAAATCCGTGCATCCGTTATTCAGATATAGCTGTCCCGCAAATCGCAAAAAATGCAGCATAGCAGAGCCACCTGTTAGGCTATATACACCAAAAATTAATTAGATTCAGTTTATATCAAGGTCAAACTAAATCTAAAGTTTTGTGGAATTCCGTATATTTGTTCTTGAGATAGAACGGTCAGAAATTTTTGTCGTATACAGACTCACAGAGTGACAGACACACACACACAGACAGATATTTCTTAAAAACCATGAAATCGTGTTAAAGACTTTCTAAAATATATAAATCCATCGAAAACAGAAAGTCGAAATTTTTCACAAATCTAATACTCTCTTCTTGTAAAGTTACAAAAGAAAATGAAAATGTAAAATCGATTCTGCCCGTAAGATCGGTCTTTAGATTCGATTTCGATCTTTAGATTCGATGTCGATCTTTAGATTCGATTTCGATCTTTAGATTCGATGTCGATTATAGATTCGATTTCGATCTTTAGATTCGATTTCGATTTTTTTTTCTAGGCCAAATTAGTGTTGAATGGCGGTATTTTTCTGCGACTCCGGAGGAAGGCATCATATTTTACAGCTCTGTAAGAGAGGGGGAATCGCAATTTGTGTATTAAAAAGCATAAAATCTCATAACTTCTGGGGGGGAGCAATCCTCTGCAGGCCACCCCATTAATTTGACACTAGGTTAAATCGTTATATTTTTGTTTAGAAGTCCAGTTATTTGAAGCATTAGTTTATTATGTTTTATTTTTGCACGCTCGTCTCTTCTAATTCCCCCCTTCCGCGTCAGCTTTAACTTACAGGGCCGAAATATGCATACAGTTTTAAACATGTCCAATTCTCGGTCCATTTTATTTTAGATCCACATTTTAAATCCTTGACTAAAGATAAATAAAAGGTTGCCCTTCGGCCCGTATGGGGTTTATCTGCGCCCCGCCGGGAGCATATTTTTTTGTTTCTTCAAAAGAAACAAAAAAAATGTTGAGGGGGGGGCTTGCACCTCCCCCAATGTGCGCCTTAAAATTTCACTCATTTAATTCTCTACCATTTTTAACTTAAAAGTTGAAGCTACATGGCACCCCCAGAGCTGTGGACCCCTCCCCCCCTGTCGATCACTCACATAATTTTGCTTATTTCTTCACTTCATATCAATCTTTAAAAGGCTATAAGTTAGCTTCTATAGGAGTTACAGTGGGGAAAAAAATTCTAGTATAGCTAACCATATCTCGCCGTTCTTTTTGCTATTCCACTTTCCCGGTTTTCCCTATAGGACCTTTTTTGGAGGGGCAGAGGGGTTTTTTCTCATTTCTTGATACAATATGTCTAGTGAAAGCTTATGCTTCATATATTACAAATCTAGCATAAGAAATTTTCTCCCATCATTTCAGGTCACGTTACGAACCCATAATTTGTTTTAAAATTTTAATTTTTCAAACTTCTTCGAAAAAAAAAAAAAAAAAAACGTCGATACATATCAGCGAAACTTGGGTTGCAACCCGCAATCTTTTGATTGCACACGTAATCCCTAAGCTTATTGGCCACCAAGTACTCAGCAGCGCTATTATTTCTTTAGATTGTCATCTTTAAATTTGTAATATCTTTTGAATGGAATGTCTGATTTGAATAATTCAAAAAGTAATCTACAGATATTGTAAGAGGCATTAATACAAAATGATTTTTTTGGATAAGGATTAAGGCATCGATAGTATGGTCTAATTTTGGTTGGTGTATTTATCGCGTTTTAAAATGTATGAAAGTAGTTATAGTGAGTTAACTACAATAGCTGGACATATGGTATCGCTCGGTTTTTTTATAGATATTGATATATTCATTAATATTATAGAGCCTTTTTTATTCATTTAAAAATATTTCCTGACGATTCAAAATTATGTATCCTAACGATTCAAAAAATACACTCGTAATTGTTCAAGGTTTTACTTCTGTCGGCACTCTCAGAGTGCCACTATTTTTTTTCATGTTCACCCATCCTAACCCCCCCCCCCACCTTCCTCACCAATCTTAACTTACAGGATCGTTCAAATTATGACTGCGATTTAAAAAAAAGTCTAATCTTCGTTCTATTTTGTTATAAATCCATATTTTGAAACCTCAACAAAATATACATTTGGACCGGGGTCGCCCTTCTGTCCGTTTGGGTTTTATCTTGCTTCCTGGGTGGGGGGCAAATTTTTTCTTTCTTCCACACCATCTCATGTAACATATCGCTATATAGCTTTTATCTCCTCGTTTTTTTCTGTTACTACCCCTCTCTTTGTGAGGGAGTGACCTTTCTAATAAAGGCACTCTAGCATTTTTGAGATCGTGACGTCAATGATTTAACATGTGTAAGCGTGAAAGCGACATCTATCCTCTCTTTTAATTTAACTTTCTAGAGCGTGTATGTCTTTCTCGGATTCTACAGTTATGTCGCGATTAGAAGTACTATGTAAATTTGAGGTATCTCAGTTTGCAGTATATAAAAGCTTGGTATTTGAGTGTGTGTGGGTGTCTAGCGGCGTTAGCCAGCTAGTGGTGTCTAGCAGCAAAACCCAGCTGAGTGTGTCTGCCAGGAGTTTTACAGGTAGCCGCCAGCAGTTAGTTCATTCAGAGGAGAGCGATTTGGGAAGTTTGCCGTTGGTAAGAGATAGTAATTATTTACGTTGAGTAGTTCAAAGTTAATAAAGAGTGTACCACAACCACGGGCTGTTTAATAAAGTTTTATCTAGCAGTCTAGCTGAAGTTTAAGTGAGAAGTAATCCGAAGTGCCCCGATTGAGTTAGTGCCGGAGCTGTGAGTATGAGTTTAATCTTTTAGTATGGTTACCAGTTATTAAAATTAAAGAACTGCTAGACTGCCCTTGAGCCCTAACCGTTTTAAATAAACTGGTTTTACCTTATATTCTGAGTTATGTCTGCATTCAACACCCAGTACGAGTACACATCCGTTACATCGTTACCTAGTTACATGCTCTTGATACTTTTTATAGTTTCAAAGAGTGCATGTTCCCCGCGGGCCGCCCCATGAATTCAACATCAAGTTAAACGCTATATTTTTGTTTAGAAGCTCAGTTATTTGGGTTATTAGTTTATTATGTTTTTTTTTCAAGTTCGTCCGTTCTAATCGCTCCCCCCCTCCTTCCTCGCCAATCTTTACTAAATGGGCTGTTCAAAGTATGCATGTAATTTTTAAAATGTCCAATTCTCGTTCTATTTTATTGTAAATCCTCATTTTGAAACTTCGACAAAAGATACATTTGGGCTATGGTCGCCCTTTCGTCAAGATTGGGGTTTACCTGCCCCCTTGGGTATGGGGCATATTTTTTGTTCTTAAAAACTATCTCGTGTAACATTCGGTTGGCATTTTAACAAAAAAATTTTTTTTTCTATCCTAGTTACACGCTCTTGGCACTCTTTGTCCTCGGTTTAATGCCAAATTATTGAGTGTTGTTATTAGTTGAGTTATGTCTCTCAAATTTGTCAAAGTTTTTGTGTAAGTGACAACCATAAGTGACAATCATTTTAAAATTTAAAATTCTTATTATCCGACTCTAAAATCTGCAATTGCTTAATTCTATGCCTCCCTAAATGGGGATGGGGGGGGGGTGGAAGGCGGTAATTACGGTCCTGCTGATTGTCTAAGTTTTGGAATTAGTAATTTGGATCTTCTCTGTGTGAACCTGAATATCGAAATATCGTTTCTAGTATCGATTCTAGAACTAAGAAATCGATTCTTGTTGTGATCGATGTTGTTTTATACGATATCGATTTTAATCGATTCTCAAAATTTCCAGAATCGCCCATCACTACCATGTAGTGTATGTCTCGTTATCGTCATCATAAAAATGATGTTTATTATTATTAATAATTTAAATATAGAATTTACATATCTGTAAAATTTTAGTCTTAGAAATTATCATTTTCTAAATAGTCGTTGTAATTTATTAACTTGCTTTTTTTTATATTATTTTTTTTCTTATATAACACGTTAAATCTTGTCATGTTATATTACTTTTAATTGCTAAAGTGTGTAAGATTAAAATCTGTAAAATAGTAAAAATGTTTATTTGACTGTTGACATGTTTAAATTCTTGTGGAGTCATTTTCAAAATAAATAAATAGTGATGTCCTGTAGTTGAACGATTTACGATGCAATGAATTGAAACGCCATCATTCACATTTTCATTTAACTCGTGTTATTTATTTTATTTTACTTGAGTGTTTACTTCTATTTTCGAAAATATTGAATAACGTGAGCCGCTATTATGTTAAGTTGAATGGTGGTGCATCGTTACATATAGAATTTTTACGTGTTAGGAAATCTTTTGTTTCTCATAAAAGAAATGGAGGATACTGGTTGGTTTTTCTTTATATATGTTGCGGTTAATTTGATAAATTCGACAATTATTAATAATATATACACTCAAATATCGATAATCCACGCAACAATTATCCGCAATTTTCTTTATTCCGCATTGTTTAGGAAAAGGAAAATCGCCAATTCGCCAATCTGTCTCTAAAAAATATTGCAAACTTCGACAAATGGTCGCGATAAAAAATCGCAAATTTCGTCAATCGATCATGGAAAAAAATGATTTCGACAAACTAAAAAAAAAATCATCAATGGTTATAATCAATAATAACTGTGTCTTTTAGTAAATAAATATTGCATATTATTAAATTTAATATTGCATATAATTAATCAAATTTACCCGTTATTATTAATAATTACCTATGAAATTCGATCAATATGATTAACTGAACTTGGTAACGAATATGTCCTTTTACAAAAATATGTACTATCATAACTGTTTGAATCTAGTAACATAAATAATTGTTAAAAGGCAAAAAAACACAATGAAAATAAGCATTCAAATAATAAGAAGTCAAAGACTAAACATTACAAAATAATTATTTTTATAATTACTGAATGAATTAGGTAAAAATTTTAAACACTGATGTATTCAAGGAATAAATTATACAGCTTTGAAATGCATATTTTTAGCAATAAATATAAAGAAAAAATGCTATTGAAATAAAAATCTCAAGCTAAACGAGTTGAAATTTATTTTAATTGGTAACCTTGGTAACAGTGGTAACCTTTTAATTACCTTGATTGGTAATTATAATAATAACTGATTAATTTGATAAAATCTCATAAATTAATCGTACTAACTGGATTATTTGCGTCTATTATTATTAATAATAATCGATTAATCAAATTGACCGTAATTTCAATTTTATGTAATTATTTGTAATTACAATTTTATCTCCACATTGTTCCTCTTAAGTGGGCAACGAAATTCTTGCTAACGCTGGCTGTACACACACATACATATATACATGTATATATCTATATGTATATATGTGTGTGTGTGAATGTGTGTGTGCACGTGTGTGTGTGTATCGCTCCAAACTTCATCTTACAGCGTTCCATATCCAATAAAGTTATTTGTGACTTTTCCATAAATTCTATATCAAAATTCCACATTGCCGAACCGATCCATTTAATAAACACTGGATAATAACTCACTGGACAAAAACTAACATTGCCCTTATTAATTTTACCTTTAAAGATTTACTATAAGTTTATTTAGGACCTTTATTCTAAAACATTTGTTTCACCTACTTATTCACCCTACTTCACCTAATATATTTTTAAATAATAAATTAGTTCGAATTATGAAAGAATACTCTGAAACAAATGGTCACCATTGCAGGGTTCTGTATAAACTAATAGTAAAACTGACGCTGGGAGCAGTGGTTTAAATTCATGATAACCTTAGCTCTTGTCCAGTAAGTTATTTCCTAAGAATTTTTAAGAGGATATGTGCAACAATACAGAATTTGGATAAAATATTATTGGTAAAACTATCAATAAAATTAATGTATATTATGATAGTAAAATGCATTTTATTTAAGAAGGGACAACATGAAAGTCTCTGAAATCCAGCTTTATGATTCAACAACTCACTTTTCAGTGGATATGAAAAATAGCAAATTTCTGGTTAAATATTTAGAACACAAGCAGATATAAAATTGCGCATGCTGAAAATTGCATTATCAAGATAAAATAGAAAAAAAAACAGTTTAAGGTAATTTTCAAAACAGTAGAATTATTTCAAAGATCCTAATGCTTTTAAGACCCTTTCAAAGAAAAGACCGTATGGAGACCTTCCTTGATAGTACTTTTTCAATGCAGCTTCACCAATAGAATATTTTGATTACGGAAAATCTATTTTTTAAATTTTGGATAAGACGAGTTTTAAGAACTCACGTCATCACATACATAAAATGTAAAACCGATTGTTTAAAAATATTAGTTCACATGTTTGATTAATTTCCCAAAATCCCACATTTGCACAAAATGTGTAGCAATATATTGTTTTAAATCTCATTAAAATGTTTATTTAAATATACATTACGATAAAGAATCTCGAGAATTCACTATAGCGTCACTTCCAACTGATATAAGAGGAAAATGTATAATTTTTGTTCATATGGGTGACTTTACAACTGGCCATATTTTATTTTGTGTAAAGAAAGCTTTTTTGTATAATAATGAACGTAATCCGAAAATCGACAGAAATACAATGATTCTATTACACATTTAAATTTATCATGTTAAAAAACTTTAAAAAATGTAATTTTTTATTAATTTTATAACTTTAGTTATTGACACATCAGTTATATAAATATAAATTAATCAATGATGCTAAGAACGTCATAATTATAACATAATAAGAACAGTTGTTCATATAATGTTATAATTACGACGTTGTACTTAGTTTCTTTGCATATTTATTATACTTTGCCATTGCACAGCAATAAGATATTTTGGTTTAAGTATTTTTATTAAGGATTCATATTTTTGTATTAATAGTTACTGATCAATAATACAAATATTAATTAAAACAGCAGTTGCGAAAATCTAGAGATTGAAACATGTGTTTGGTGAACCATGATAATCTGCATAGTTGACATATTCTCAAATTTATATTTTTGTTAACTTCTGTACATATTTAATTAGTAGAGAGATATTTTATTAAATTATTCAAATTTAGAAAATAGGAGGTAGTTTAATTTGATTAATTTTCTGTAAATTTGACATATTCTAAACTATCAGAAACGAAACATTGTAATGATTTCTGCCAAACGTTGTTATTCTCATTATAAAATATTTGTTTTATGATATTTACCTCTTTAAAATAGAATTCAAACCTTCATTCATTATTATTTTTTATCTGTTTAAATTATTTCAAAAATATTACATGAGCAAAAACATTTTAAAACGGTTCACTATTTAAATACATACGGATGAAATATAAATTTTTTATTATTTTTTTTTCACTATGCAAGTAATGAAACACTTTTCGTTCAACGGTATTTTGAAAAAACATGCTTATTACTTTTTATTAACAAAACTTATAAGAGTTATTCAATCAAGGAACGTTGAAAGTTATATTATCTTTATCATCAATCTGAACCTTATTACGCTGTTTGAATCTCTGCAGTCTTTTCCTCTTCATATCTTTGACGCGTTCAGAGTTTCGCCCCAAGCAATCAAAACACTTCTAAACCCTCTGGGATATAAACGTCGACGCAGAGAGTAAATAAGCAGAAAATCTGCCCTTGTCAACTAAATCGAAATGTTTTTTCTCAAATAGATTATGCCTCAATAAGAGCAAGAACCATATAATACTATTTTCTGCTTTTCCTTTCATTTGATACAGTGATATAATGTTATAACTTGGGAAATTTAAAGTTTTTTTAATCTGAAATTTTTTTTATTATAATGCGTAAGACGTCTAAACAGTTTAGCAGTTTGTAATTTTTTTTAGATTTCGTAAATCAAAACTTCTTGGACTTTTGCTTAGTTAAAATATTTTTAATTAAAAGACTAGGCTGTATTTTTAGTGATCTGCCTCGAGCCTCCTACTGTTATGATTTCGATAGTTATTACTATTATTTTTTTTAATAATAGCGATATTTATAACGTATTAGCTATTTTTTAATTTATTACGATTTTTATATTTTATTTTTAATTTTAAAAACATTTTATGATATTTCTCTAAAATGGTCTCAATCAGGTTAACATTTTCTCTCTATAATAAAAATTAATTTTGTTTTATCACATTACATCTATCAGAGGCGCGACCTTATCAGTGAATGTGCCATTTTATTTAAAAGAAAAAGAAGTAATAGATTTAGTAGAATTTATACATTATATAATGATTGAATGTAATAATGTATTTATCGCGAAAGGACAAATTATTTAATTGATATATTATTAAATAATGTATGTAAATAAAATTCCGGAAAATAATCAAGATTATAAAGTAATGTCTAAAACTAAATGTTCCGATTAGAAAAACGGCATCATTAAGAAGGCAGATAATTTTGCTCCATGAATATATTTTCCTATAACTCTTTCAGTGATGAAATCGAACTCATTACCCTCTGTTCTTGCATCTACATACATAGAATTTCTGCAGTCAATTTGAAAATCATTGCCTCAATGAAGATATTTTTGAAAATTATCTATTTTTCATTTAATCTATATTTAAATTGCATGTCTGTTTTCTTTGTCATATATCATGAACTTTCTATTGAACCAATTTTTATAGTTATTATTACTTTTTAATTAAGATAATTTATTTTTAAATGTGCCCGTGCTTGCTACTTAAAAAAATAATAATCCATATTTATATATTTCTATTTTAATTTTACAAGTCTTTTATGATTTTTTTTTTTTAAATTCGTTACAATTGGGTTATTTGCATTGTTGAAGAGAAAAGGGATACAAAGGGATTTGTCATATCATTACGAATGCAGTTCTCGTATTACAATTAAAAACAACATTTTAAAAACTTTTGTATAGAAAATGACGTCACTGTATAAAGTAATATATTTTTACTCATAAAGCTTTTGCATTTCAATATTTTTATCACTTCGCTGACATTGAGAATGAGGTGCTATCATAGACGGCTTGAGTGGATGAAACTTTTGCCATTGGAAAAATGAAATAAGTATTTTCTTTTATAAAATTATGTATTTTACTTAGAGTTAGACTAAAAATAAATTTTTGAATTTTGTCGGGACTCAGTTTAGAACTTGATGATTCAAAATTTCACATCCAATATAAAATAGAAAATATATCATCACAAACAGGAAACATTTTTGAAAGCACGTAACCAGATTTTCTATATATAAAAAAACATGTGCATCTTTTTTTTAAGCGTATAAATATTAAAATAAAAAAAGTTTTTGACAAAGATTAAAAAATGATGTTTATATTAATATTTCATGTTTTTACAATACTCTATGATTTTAAAACGATGCAAAATTAAGCTTTTCGCAAAATGCATTTTGGATTTCAAGTTTCAGATAAACATAATACAATAATAGAAAGAGAAGTTCGAAAGCCGCAGATAGTTCTACAATAACATATAGTTCGCTAGTCACAGATAGTTTACAGATTCTTTAAGGGATCAATCATTAATCAATTAGTGTTTATTTTCCATTTTTCTACCTGCCCCATTTTGATATCTTCATTACCTTTCTTTAAATGAGATTTTGATAAGACATCAGTTTTCATTTTTCATGCTTTTTCAAAGGATTTTCGCAATTTAGCCTCGATCCAAGTCTGTCAAGAGATAGTACACTTTTCAAATAAATAGGCGTTTCTATCTAGCACATGAAATTTCACAAATATTGCTTTTAAATAACTTTATGTTTATTTTTTGTATCATGATTTAACTTTCTGATTGATACTGTCTAAGGATATTTTGCATCAAAAATTATTAAAGATATTTCGAAATTTGTTTAAATAAATGTTTATTTCTTATAAATGGCCATTAAAAATTGTTGTTGTAAAAAAAAAAAACTTTTTTTATTGCTCAAAAATATTACATAATGTTTAACTGTTTATTTTTTTCAGTCATAGGCTATTCGCACATGCATTTTCAATTGAGGTTTGCACAAAGCCGAGCCAACAAGAAAAAAAATTAAACGGGCCGAGTCGGCAAAATTAGGACAATTTTTTTTTAATGGGACGTTCCAAACTGGGATGATAAAAAAATGAGAGCCATCCATCTCGATATAAAATTTTAAACGTTGACGATAAAATAGGAGCTATTTTCGATGAATATAATTTTCGCGAGAATAATATTAATGTACGCCATGAATCAATGTTAGTTTGACAATATGAATACAGAAATGTAACATGTCTAGAATAATGAACGACATCGGTAAGTTTCATAGTGTAAGACTGGGCTTATAATAATAATAATAATAATTTTTGTTTTCAGTAGACTCGAGTCGGTCCATGATCAGTCTTACATTTTCTTTTCTACATAGCCGAGCCAGGCCGAAACAGAACGTAATTGTTCTCAAGATGTGTAGGTCAATATAGCTTGTTAAAACTTTAGTAACAATAATGAACTACTGTTAACTAATATTTCGAAATATTCCTTTAGTTAATTCTCAAACTCATTGCTCAACAACGCGAAACTTTGACAATTTTTCTGACAATTTTTTAAAGGAATAAAATAGAAAGCAAAGGAATAAAATAGAAAGCGAATTTTGCCTACTGAAGCGATTTTGAATGAAAAAAAAAATGCTATTGAAATTCGATTAAAAACATTTCCGATTAAAAACACATGTCAATCTTATACAATCTTTCTGAAAAAAAAAAAAATTAAGCAATGTTAATTTAGCGACACAAAAATACTTTCATAAATTTACTTTTTATAATAAAGCATCAAAAATTAAGATTTTTACCTCTCCTTTTTTTCTTCTATTATTCAAAACTACATTATGTTTGTTAATGAATGCTTATAGGACTGCTGACACATCAAAGAATGAAAGTAATCATAAATATTGCTATTGTAGATTTTCTGTCTTCCGAACAAATCGTAATTTTACAGTATACTGTAAAATTATTCCATATATATCCATACTGTATTCCTTCAAGGACTCTTAATTAAATACTACGAAAAATCTGAAAATTTTGTAATTTATTGAGTCGGGTTAGATCGAGTCAGGATTGGCTTGTCTACTTCAGCCAGGTCGGATCAAGAATTATGAAAATATAAACGGTCGATCTGACAAGGATTTATTTTCGATCGGGCCGGGCCCTTGTCTGGAGATTGTTATTCGTTCAGTCCTCTATAGTAAAGAAGACATCTTTCAAAAGGTTTGTAAGCTTAACTGCGGGTATTTTTTTTTCATTTTATTGGATACTGAAAAAATAATTAAGAAACAAATTGATATTATTGTCACCCTTATAAAATGTACAAAATGCATGAAATTTTATAAAGTAAATTTTGTATATTTTTCAGTTGAACTAATTAAGGTTTTTAACTCTCTATCTTAGTGAGGACACAGTTAGCAAAAATAAATATTAATAAGCTCACATCAATATTATAAAAGAGCCAGCAATCGGTAGGAAAGAAATAAAGTAATTATGAAGTTTTTGCAAAAATATAACATATTTTGCTTAAACGTTTTACATATACTTTAGTCATTGTTTTCAAGTAACGACATTTAAAAAATAAAGCTATTATAACGAATAAAGAACTTTAAGTCATCTCCATTTTGAAGATGGAGTTTTAATTTTCGATAAAATACATGGAGAATTTAAAAAGATCTTAAAACATTTGGCAGTAACCAGCAATAATATGTTATTAATTTTTAAATTTGGAAAAGTATGATTAAATGTTGATATTTGGAAAAAATGATTTTCAATTTATTTTCACCAAAAATGAGTATCTTCTATGACAACATTGAGATTAATGAATTTCATTATTCGTTGTAATTTGAACAGGTAGTATCGTCGTGCAAGAGTATCATGAATGGAATTGACAGATGAAGAAAAAAGTGGTGGAGTTTTTCTGAATGCAGTTATTATTATGTTCAGCTACAGTCCTTTTGCTGGTAAAGAAAAAAAATATAAATGCATTTAATATGATGCATTTAATCTCAAATAATTATGTAGCAAACCAATATATATGCTACAAGTATCCCAAATAAGATAGAGAAGTATGTTAGAATAATATTTTGAAACATATATATGGCAGGCATAATTAAAAGAGACGTAACAAGAATATTTTAGATAAAAATCAAAGTCGGGTAGCGATATCCCAAACATACAAAATTATAAAGAAGAAAACATTAGGTAAAATGTAGTTATGAAATCTGAAAGTTACTGTTGTTATTTAAAGAAAGAAATTACTGGACAAGAGACAGTGGAAGAATATTGTATAGCCCTATGTATAGTTTTCGATTGCAAAAGGTGGGGGTTTTGTTATAGATATCGGTTATATGCAATAGAAAGTGCGGGGACAGGAATATGTAGAGGGATATTTTAATATTTGTGGAACGAATATCTCCAACTGTAATTAAACTTTTGCAGTTAGTATCATGAGAGGGAAATTTAAAATCCCGCCAACGTGCAGAGCCCAGAAAAATCTATGAGACAAATTTTCTATTTTAACAAGTAAAATAATGGTTCCTTAATGAAAATATAAAATCAAAATAAAGAAGAAATATGAATAATAGATGAATAATAGAAATAATAGATCAATAAAGAAAAAATGAAATGTTATCATATACTTGTGCATTCTTTCTCTGAGACAAGATCCACGTAGGATCATTATAGTAACGATCGTGATATTGGAAAAGAAATTATCATTATTATTTTTTTTAATTTAGAGGCATATTTCTTATAACACGGAAAAATAAAAAGGAATTATTTAACATGCGGGTTACCTAATTATGGAGAGGAATTTAGTAATATTTTTAATGTATAAAGAGAGCTCAGTGAGTATAGTAAATTATAGTACTCTGGAGAGTAGTCACAGATACACAATGATGGCTTGTTTTTTTTCAATTTTGCTCATCTATTCTTGGAATAAAATATTATTTATAATAAATTAAATTGCAAACATAATATTGATATGTAAATTTTTTGAAGATATGAGATGAAAATTATGAATGCAACAACCCACATCTACTATATTCAATTAAAATTTCCTTAAAGAAAGTGATTTTTATTTTATTGGTCTCTTAAATAAGCTATTTGATTCACTAGTGTATTATTATGTATGTTAGGAAAGTTGGATAAAACGGGTAGGTGGATAAAACAGGGAACCAGGCTTTATGGCTTTATTTGCGGCTGTATCTAGCCGAAACTTTTAGAATTACTTTTATGCAAGCGTTATGCCAGCTCCCTGTAACCAGAAAACGTGTAAACAAACTCATTTTGCAGTAGTGATTTATTAAAGATTTCACGTGTAAGTGTTAAAAATTCCACGTCTGCAATATTACGTTACCAATCCTAAATACTAAAAGATTTAGATTAGGTAAGTATAACGTATGATAGCCTATTATTTACTCGTTATTTTAACGTTTAGTATTGGTGTCTACGACTTATCTGAACAACGTTAGTGTAACATTTCATAAAAATGACGTTGTCGGACAAAACCGGAATGCAGATGATCGGACATAATCGGGAAGTTTCTGGGATCGGGCAACTCATTTATTTGCGTTATTGAAACAGAATTAACTTGCTTATGCATTGTTTAACGATCTATAAATATTGAAAAAATTATACAAAAAATATTATTTAAATTAAGTTGTTATATAAAAGATTGTTTTTAGTCTTTTCTATTGCAACATCTAACCTTATTTCAAGCCCCTAAAAATTAGAACTCGAACAAGAAGAAAAAGAAAAGATGGAAAAACAAGACAAGAAGAACTTAACCCTGAAGCGAAGCTTTCCATAATGACAGAAAAAAAAGCAGAAAAACTGATGTGAAAAAGAAAAGTCCTAAAACAAAACCTTGACATCAAACGAGAAGGAACATGAAAGTGAAGAATGCTTTTTTTGCAATTGCTTACATGAACAATCTACACCTAAGGGAAGTTGGATATAGTGCCTTCATTGCAGAAAGCGACCACATGAAGCATGCAGCAATGCAAATGAACGAGATCAAACTTTCATTTGTGATTTTTCTGCTTAAAAATTTTAACTCTTAAAGCATAACTTAACTCATTTTAATTTTATGTAGATTTTATATAGATTCACATTCTATAAGTATAATATGTCAATTTTCCTTTAATAAATTGTATTATTGCAAAATTACGATGTGCTTTTAATTATTTTTTCCAGTTCCCGGTTTTGTCCGACCAGGTCGGATAAAATCGGGACATTGCACACTTCTAAAATAAGTGTTGTTATGATCTCAATTTCTGTTGTTTGTGACTGAATGAATACCTTTTTCTTCCTAAGGAATCAATTTATCATTTTAATACAAATTTTGAATGTTTTGTTCACATAGTGCGCAATAATAAAAAGAAAAACGTTAGGGTCCCGGTTTTATCCGACTTTCCCCTATACTAATGTATATTACTAGTGTATTATATGTATATATGCTGATGTGTATCAAGTTAAGAATGTGTGGAATGTCACAAAATTGAAATGAATTGATTTTCAGACGTGAAAAATATAACTACAATTGCTCAGATCATGTACTCTTTAGAATCCATTTTAGACAATGAGAAAAGACCGTTTAGTCTGACAGATTTTCTAGTAGATTAAATTTAGAATAAAATTGCATGGGGGTAAAAACAATTGCATGTAAGCATAAAATAATATTTCAAAAATAATTACATAAAATAAAGTTCCTTTCCATTAGACTAATTGCTCAATTTCATACAGTTAATTGAATTGAATAAAATAAAGTATTCACTATTTAACGTTTACCAATCATTCAATTATTTCAAATATTTTATGTATTAATGTTTGATACTTTAGGGCTTCGGAATCTGTACATCTTTATTGGGATTTGTCTCATTAATCATACATTTTAAATTTGTCAAATACCATTTAAAGCTGAAAGAAATCTTCAAAAATAATTCAATAAATTTAAAGAAACGATTTGTATTTTATATCTAATATTTTTTTTCAGGTAAAATGCATTTTTCTTCGAAAATAAACAACAGAAAGATGTTTGAAGTTTTCTCCCAAACAACAACGTCTGCTTAAAATCATAAATAGCGGTTTAAAAGCAAGATAAATTATCATTCTTTGAACTATAAATCGCATGCATTTAATAAAGATGATTAATTAAGTTTTATTTTTTCTGACACTAATACTCGATAGCATGTTTGACAAGCTATAAATTTATTTTAAGCGTGATTCATACAAAAAATTAACGATTCTAAAGTGTTTTATTAACGCTTAAACAATTAAAGAATGGGCGTTTTTGTATCAAAGTCGCCTTTAATTTTATGTATAAAATATTTCTCAACTTTTTAAAATCCTTTGCAGTGTATCATTTTTTCATTTTTTAGCATAAATTTAAAAATACGTAAACTGCATTTTATGTTAATCAATAAAAAACTAATGATTTTTAATTATTATTCCTTTTAGTTAAATAAATGAATAACTACAGAAAATGGTTTTATTTTATATTCCTATTACGTTTCTTATAACAGTTTTCATTTTTAAAGAAAGGGTACACTCTTTAGAAATCAATTCATGTCATTCATAATGACGATTCAATTATCACTATAACCACTTTTTGTTGTAATACATCAGATAATACAAAAATCAATGATCAATTTAATTCAAATAAAATGCAATATGGTAAATCATGTATACATAATGTGTAATGTACTACAATCAGCTATATCATTTTTATAAAGTATATATTTATCTTTCTTACTGTTAAAAACTGATTAGGAATAAAAGACTTTGCCTTCTATACTGGACTAACTTATTTCACTTTTATTTGATTCTTAATTAATATTTATTTTCTTTCTTTTTATCAATTTTCTCGAGTTAATTAAATGCGCTGAGGTTTTTCTAGATAAACATTCTTAATCTTTGTCTGTAAACTGACTGCCAAAAATTTTTCAGATTCAAGTTATTATTTCTCGTTTCTTTACCCCTTATTATTGCATGCATATTTTTTTTCTCTGCCATATTGTAACTTCCATCATGTTAAATAATAAATGACCAATGTTTACGCAACTTTTAAAAAAATAATAATGCTATAACATACTTTTGCATAACAACTGCTTTCTTAGAGTGAGGGATGTAAAATTAAATCGCACATCTACAATTACATATTTTGCTATTACATTATGATAAATGGTTAAACAGAATAACAAAGCGGTAAGGATAAACGACTGGTTTTCTTTAAGTAATTTCTGAGGAAGTTAACTGCCGTATACTTCTAGTTATTTAAATGTACATTTTTAATCATTTAAAAACTATAATTACCGGTATCTGCTGCTCCTTTTTGTACACTGTAAAATAATACAAGTGTTTCTAAATTTACGAAAATGTACTATAATCACGAACGATAATATGTAATAAACGCTTCCAAAGCACCCAACATTATGAAAAGCATTCCTTAATTTTTAAGAAATTATTAAGAAAACTATTTATCTTTGAAATTTGAGGAATAGTTTATGGAAATAAATATTTAATAACTGTCTGTACTTTTCAGAGAGGTTTTCGAGTAGCTTTTTAATCTGTATTAATCAATTGGGTGGGCCGAAAAAAATCAAAAATTGTTTTTTAAGCCATAATACCGCGGAAAAGTTGCGAATTCAGGAGCATAAAAATTGTGAAAAAAAAACGGCTTACATCTTTTAGTCGCACATGTGATGTAAAGTTTGCTAAAATATGGAAAAATGCACATTATTACATTTTATTAAAAATTAGCCTCATCTCGAATTTAATAGCGGAATTTCTGATACATTAGAATAAAAAAAACATAATGTTGAAATATTTTGAATGACCTCCGGCATCTTCCGGTTTTAATGTTACCGGACATTCGTTCTTCTAGTTTGAATTTCAAAGAACAGGTGACACTCACAGTGATTGACACACAGTAGAGTTCGAAACGCTCACCACTTAGCTTTGATGCGAAAGAAGGAGATAAATGCTATTTAATGTCTCTTTTGCAAGCACAATCTTTCTCTTAGCTCCCGATTCTGAGCTTACTATATGTGATTTCAATGGAATGTGTTAATGCTATGGCAACAACAACGATAGTGGAGTACAGCCTTCAAAGCTGGGTAAGAATTTAACAAGCAGTATTTGAGTTTTCAGAAGATTTCATATTTATGAAATAGATGAAGAGATTTTGCTACAATCTTGCTCTTAGGAACTGATTCTGAACTCATTCGATATGATTTCAATGAAACGTTTTCTTGCCATGACAGCAACTGTGGTGGTTACTCTTAACCACTACCATATTTTTTATTTAATTTAATTTATCGTCTATTTTTGGTTTTATCTTTATTCATTTATTATATATTTCGCATTCTAAAAATTATCTTAATTCTCGTCTTTTTTAATCTCCCCTGTAAAGTTATTTTTATTACCTAACTTTTTGTTGATTTCAAATGTTGAAATCAGTTAAAAATTTTTTTCCTTCTGGTTTTGAAGGTTTCTAGTCTTTTCGAGAATGTTCGATGGGGTGTCGACTTCCGTTTTATGACTCCGCCTATTGTCCTATCAGGTACTATTCTTCTGTTACGTAATTTAAAAGTTAGTGCGTCCTGGTATCAAGTTTTGGCTCCGCATCGTTCTGCTGATATAAAAGTTCATTCTTAAAATACTGTGTCCTTATTCGTAGCGATGCGCTTGCGCCTCTTTTTTTCGCCACTTCCTTTTGCCTCGCCAGTTGGCGTATTTTTATTTTTATGGCAACCCACGCCTCCTTTCCGGAGCGGCCTTGGTCGCTTACGGAGTTGAGATGAGAGCAGGTGAGAAGGGAAGCGGTGTCGTGTTAGTGCCGAGCAGTCGTCGGCAGTTCTACGATAATAAATACCTGCAAGAATAATGTGTGCGATTTTAATAGAAATGATTTGTTCGACTTATTACGACTAACGTTCAGCATTGTTAAAATACAAAAAAATGGAATTGTTTAGAACACGAGGAGAGACTGTTATCCCTCCGTGGAAATATACAAGGATTTGTTCTTTCAAAAAAAATACAACTGTCGTTTTTGCAAAAAAGGAAAACTTCACATGAAGAAAATATGTTCCGACTTTGAGAATGCAGAATTTTCTTGAAGGAATATTATTTTTTTAAAATTGTTGAAACAATTCTTCTCTTAGAATATTCAGTTATCCTTACATTGTATGTTATACACAGGATGTACCACTTCTTCTTTTTATGTTAATTTGTTGCCCATTTATCTCCAAGAGAAATTAAGAAAAGTTATACTCATTTTAAAAAAGGGTTCTTCTATTATGTACATATTTTTGTGAAAGTGAAAATATGCCTTCCATACCCGGCTCTAAAAATATGAGAGTCGTATCGTCTAAAAGCTATAATATGCTCCAAGAATTTTTTATGCATTTATCTCCATAAATAAAAATAAATAAATGTTTTTTACTAAAAAATGTTATGAACTTATTCTTCTGAGTGAATCTGCTCATTTTCTCTTTCAAGTTTATGCAGGTAAGATCTATTTTGATTTTTCAATTATATTTTCGTAGGAACATATTATTCCACAAGTTTTTGATCTATATTACGTCATGAGTTGTGGTCGTTTGCGGCCAAAACATTGTAGTGTACTAATAAAATACGATCACGCACTTTAATTTCTTGTTTTCGGAACGTCGTTAGAAACGTTCCTCCACTAAACACGACAGCAACGCATTCCATTGAAATCATATCGTATGTACCCAGAATCACAGTCTAAGAGCAAGATATTTTTGCCTAATGAGACCCACTAAATAATATTAATCCCCTTCTTTTGAATCGATGCTGAGTGAAGTCAGTTTCGGTCTCGACTGAGCAACAATCGCTGTCAGTGCCCTCTATTGTTTGAAATCCAAATTAAAATCAAGAATCACAGTAGAATTACTCCTGAAACCATACTTAATTTTCCTGCAAAATTTTTTTAAATATCTGTTAACGTTTGAAAAATATTGCATTTTAATATCATCGTCATTTTTGTAACACCCGGTAGATTTGATCCAGAAAGAGTAAAATACTCTTTTGTTTACATCAAACAAGGAGTAGAATGTAAACATTTGTTGTTGCTGTTGAATGAAAATGGCTCGCACAGAAAGAAAAATTACTTGAAGATTAAGAGGGACACACCAGTTCCGGTAAAACCAATATCTAAAAATATAATTACAATTTAGGGTGGTTAAAATATTTGTTTTCGCTAAAGTACCATTGCAAAATCCTAGCAAACAGCATGACCCAGAAATAATGGACTAGGAAAAGTATTTATTATAAAAATATATTGATAGAAAAAGAAAAACAATAATAATAAAATCAAAAATGAAAGGTTTATAAATACATTATATAATCATCCTTGGAGACGCAATTTACTCTGGATTGTCAAAGTAATTATTGTTGACATAAGAAATAAATTCATACTTTTAAAATAGATTCACGCATTTTATATCATGGTTCCATAAAAATGGATGATCTATGTTGCAGGTCAAGAAATCATGAAGAAAAGGCTGATCATGCTTTTTAATATCGTTAGAAGAGGTCAGTGGCCATTGTAATATATATTGTAGTAATGTGGTTAGTAGATCGGATAATCAAAATGGTGTTTTTTTCGAAATTTGGTCCAGTATGATTATAATTGATAATTATTTGTTAAGGAATAAAGTTATCAATCTAATTTTGATCTTGTAATTTGTTGAAACAATTGGAGGAAAATTAAACGTGCAGTAAATCATGCAAACTTTTCAATTCAAGGTTTCAATCTGAAATTGGTTTAAAAATATCTGATCCTTTTTATAAGATGCTTGGAAAGATATGAGGGATATTGAAAATTCTTTATATTCAAAGGATTATTTTGCTGCTGCATTTACTGCCATATTTCCAGCAACTATTGTGCAATCTCTAAAAAAATATTATTTGTAAATGTTTGAAAGTGGAATAAAAATCCCGAGATTATATTATCTCTGGGCTAGATTATGAAAAATTTACCAGAAAATGCTGGAAGAGAAAATTAAAAATTCATTTCCACTTCTGGGTAAAACCCACAAAATTGCCTGAATGGGTTATCATAAGTTACCTAAATTCAAAGTAGTTAGGATGAGAACCATTACCTTTAAATTTAGGGTGCATTTTTTACCTATTTAATTAAATTCCCGAAAAAAATTTAAATCTAGATTTAATGTTCATTCGATTTGGAAATTTCGTAACGCCGTAATAATAAAATATTCTGCATTTTCAAGGGCAAAAAATTACAAAAAAGTGTAATTCTAGAGTTATAAATCTACATAAATCTGTATGTTTAATAAATTTAACTGTACACTGTACAGAAAGCGATGTAAATCAACAAAACTACTTTCGGGTAAAGCTACAGTGTAGATTAACAAAGAATCTATTAAAAATACAGTAATCTTACTAAGAATTTCTCTATAATATGGATTACAGTTACTTGAAAAGTTTTAGGCATCCCAGTTTCAAATAAATAAATAAATAAATAAATAAAAATAAAAAAATAAAAAAAAAATCTTAGTATTATTGTATATTTTTATATGTAGTGCTGATGTGTATGTATTACATGGATTTTTCTTGTTGTTATTACATAAACAGTTCTAGGCATCCGAGTTGCCTGGAAAAGTTTTAGTAACTTTACAGTATTTTTTACAATGCACTTAATTTTTACTTCACCTTTATTAAATTTCATCTAAATTACTCTTCGTTTCTTTTGGAATAATCTATGCATAATTTCTCATACGTAATTAAAAGAGTAAAATTATTGAACTATTTAAAACTTATATTTAATGTTTTCTAGTTAAAATGACCTTTTTCTAAAGTAAACTAATCAAAAAAATTTTAAACATTTTTCTCCAGAAAGGACTTGTGCTTAACACCACCTATGTCCGCTTAAGACCAAACTAAATTATTATTATTTGAACTTTTTATCGCATGTATTCACTAGAAATGATTAATTAGTTTTCTTTTCTTTTCTAAGTGTAATAATCGATGTTGTCTTTGACAATTCATAAATTTATCTTAATTTTAACTCATTTAATAAATTAATGATTCAAAAGGGTTTTTTATTAATATTTAAATAATTAAAGAAAGAGCATTTTTGCGTTAAAAAAGCTTTTAATCTTATAGCCTTACATTATCACGCTTTAAAATCCTTTTTATTATTATTATTTTTTTTTCAAACTAGATTTTTTTCTTTCTTGTATTTAATTTTGAAAACTTGCATACATCATTTTTTATGATTAAATAAATTACTAATGATTGCCAATTATTATTGCATTAAAATTAATAATTGAAAAACTATTGAACTTTATTTTTTGTAATTTTTTTAAAAGATAATGACTATTAAGAATTTTATCCAAAAAGAAAAAATCATGCGTCCAACATAGATTATGAAGCACTTTCCAACACATTCAGAATAATATATTAAAACAGCATCGTTTAAAAAAATTTAAATATTACGTCTCATTTTCACACATGGAAATGTGTAACACATTTCAAAGCTGAATTTCAGATGTTCCCATCTACAATTGGATAATAATGCAAATTTTTTAGCAGTCCTGTATATGATATAGAAAATTGTATGTAATAAGAACATGCATTCCAAAATTTATTTCATTTAAGTGATACGGATATTTCTTTTGAAAATTCCCCTTCAGCAATATCTTATCATAAAGAGAATAGTATGAGAATACGTTTGTATAGTCCTGTATATGAGATATGGAATTTTTATATAAAGCTTCATGTGCAAAAAACTAATTAAATTAAAAAGCGCATACCGAATTTTATAACGTGCTCTCCAGCAACATTCAAGGGTAGTATAGTAACCAATTTTTTT
Organism: Maratus speculifer; assembly: GCA_964019185.1. NCBI lineage: Eukaryota > Metazoa > Arthropoda > Arachnida > Araneae > Salticidae > Maratus > Maratus speculifer. The sequence goes on from OZ025297.1 coordinate 284,116,619, forward strand.
TTTCGTGCACCTGTAAGTAAATAAAAAATGCTATGAATGTTCTTTTTGAATGTGATTTATATCAGTGATTTATATAGTGAAATTCAGTGATTTATATCAGTTTCAATACATTTGAAATAGCGTAATGTTATAAAAATACTCTCCAAATCACTTTCCCTGTATACCTTAATGTAATATTTTGAGTGTTCCTGTATACATACTTCATATTCAATATGAAACATGCGTTGGTGACCCTATATGAGCTTTATCAATTGCATGAAAATCCAAGTATATTTACGGGAATTAGAACATGGACTAGAGGACAGACAAACCGAATGCATAAGGACTTTTCAACTTTCTTGGAAAGGGCAAATTAAAAAAGCTATAATTTTTACAACTCACTTCATATCATTCAATAGATGTAGGCGTTTCAAATATGATTTGTGCTATTATATTACACGTGGCTGTATCATAGTGTTTAAATTATAAAGCTGCATATTCGCACCAAAATCTTTAAAGTATACATTTGGTATTATATTGCTCTTGCAAATATTTTTAGAGCATATGTAAAAGAATATTTATCTTTAAAAGGATCATGAAAATAAAATTAATAGCCCCAAAACCGACAGCACAAAATCCTGTGTTATCGAGCACAAGAAAAAAAATTCTTTACTTTATGGCAGAGTAATTTAATGATGCATGTCTGTCGAAAGTGAAGTGGTTCGTAAGCCAAAAATGAATATCACTTGTGATTGACTCCCAGATTTAGCATTGTGCCTGTCCAACAATCAAAAGTATGAAAACTTGGAAAACTGGGTGCAGGAAAACACAATAGTAAACGTACGAGTCAACCACTAGTAGTATTCATTTTTAGTTTATGAATTTCTTCGCTTCCAGCAGACATGGATCATTAGATTCCCCTATCACAACTCTAAGATTTTTTCTTCCATTCTTCATAATAAATCCCTTTAACTCCTGCGTGTATATAGACTGCCAGGAAACTTTCAGATGCATGCATTTTTTATCTGTTGTATTTTCTATTGTCCTGAACTTCATAATTTATGTCTTGAGATTAAAAAAAAACTTCTTCCATTTTTCTCCTATTTTTCTCCCGTTTGTTTTTAATGATTTATACATTTTAATTTTTATTATCTGAGTTAGAAAACTTAGATAAAAACAACAACAAAAGGCATATCTATTATATTGTACCTCATTTCTATTTCAATTATTAATTTATTTTTTATTACGTTTATATGTAGTTCTTTTGAAAATAGTTTCTTAATCCTTGTATATAGATTGACTACTGAGAGATTTTCAGATTCAAATACTTTTTTCTTTATATTTTCTTCTGTCTCTATTTTTCCCCTTCATACTGTATCTTATCTTATTAGACTGCAAAAGTAATTATGTTTACTCGACTTTTATAATATTTTTTGTTAATCATTTTTGGTACATATAAATAAGATTCAGTGTTTTGGCGTACCAGTTATTTCTAAGAAAATATTGTTCTGTTAAATCTCAAAAATGCTCCGATTAAATAAAATATTTTTTTCCCTAATAAAGTACTCGTGTGCAAAAACAAGGACATCTCATTCCTATAAATAAAATATGGAGTAAAGACAAATTTGTATTTAAAAAAATGAAGAACTAAACGAGCTAATATAAAAATTACATGTAGTCTTTATTTTTGGCAATGATTGCTCTCCAACTTGTTTTAAAACATTGGCTGAAGATATATTTAAATTATAGTTGCCTGTGGCAGGTTGTAATTAAAACTTTAAAATACCTCCTTGTATAAAATAGGACATTTTAGTCTTAAATTTAAACTAAGCTTTTCATATAAGGTACTCTGGGGTAATAACGCCACGTTAAGGTTCTACCAATTTTCACGGCTCAGTTTTAGTTTGTATTTTTCAAACAAAGATATTATTTGATACAGCAACTCATTGACTATCTATATAAAAAAAATAATTTAACAGATATGAATACATAAAATGTAATGGCGTTATTTCTTGACCAATGCTATTTGGCGTTATTACCCACCTATATGGGTAATAACGCCATGCAAACAAAACAATGAAATAAGTTGGATTAATTGCATGTAGATTGCCCAATTCTAAAAATACAAACTCTCAGCTCTAGAAATTGACAAATTGCATCCTAAGCTATTGAAAATGTTCATTTTTTCGTGAAAGTGTAAGAAAAATAAAGGTGTGGTGTGGGGAGGGTGGGATGAGGCAAAAGAATATCAGGCCGTGAGCTTCTTTTTGCTTAAAAAGGAGCGTTTAAATGGAATTATTAGAAACATTGCACAGTTTTAACTGTGTTTATTTGAATCAGTATTTAAGATGTAGCTCAGCCACTGTAGGGAATCAACCGGGGTAAAAATTGCAAGGATTGGCGTTATTACCCCGTTATAGTTATTGCGCTGTACATTTTAAATTACAAATTATCTCGAGAAGATATCCAAAATCTTCAACAACATTTTGAAAGGCCATGAAATGTACTACAAATTTATGTAATTAACAAAGTATTTCCGGATAAAAAAATAGTCTTCACATCACAAAACGTATCTCGCAAATTTTAGATCAAGCGTTAATTTTAGCTGCTTGTAAAAACAATAAGACCTAAGAATGAAACAAATTAACTTGAAGCTGTTTTTTGCGATTTATATGACTCAAAACCCTTCTGCGCAGAACACATGGGTGTCATTTACCAGATTATTTCATAATTATGCAAAATATTAGCACTTGGCGTTATTACCCCGTCTGGCGTTATTACCCCAGGGTACCTTATTATTAAAAAAAGATAAATTCTTAAAAATAATAAATGTATAAGGAAATATTATAAACTAATATTTCTTATGGAGTATAGTTAATACATCTTCGCTTTAGTTTCTTTCTTTCTTTAACATTTTTCTCTTTTTTAACCCTTTTCTCAACTAAATTGTATGCAGTGACGTTGTTCATAATAAATCCGTTTAATCCTTGCGTGTAGATTGACTGCCAGAAAACTTTCAGATATATGTTTTTTATTTTTATTTTTTTCTCCTATTTTTTCTACTGTCCCAGAAAATTTGTAGCAAATCAGTTAATTCTGCTTGAAAAACCCATTATTAAATTAGGGGGTAGATCCCCTTCTGCCAATACTTAACCAATGAATCGCTTAAACTAATTAGAAAAGCATCTTATCCGAATGAACCTGTATCCAAAATTTGATGAAAATCGTTAAATTCCGCGTGAAAAACCAATTTATCCAAATTAAGGGGAATGTTACCCCCCCTCCCCCCTTATACTTAAACAATGAAAACCCATAACTAATCATGGCGGTTCTTTATCAAAATGATCTGATGTGTAAAATTTGAATGAAATCTGATTTTTATGCATGAAAAACCCATTTATTTAAATTAAGGGTGGGGGGCGGTTCAGCCTCCAATTCCTCCTCTCCTTATTCTTATTCAATATATTCCCAAAAGTACTCACGCAAGTGCCTTATTAGAATAAACCTATATCCAAAATATGAAGTAAAGTGAAGATTTTTCTATCAAGAATTATCCCGTTACGTATATATGTACGCACATAAGTACAGACACATATACAGAACCTGCAGGCGTATTAACTCTCAGTTTTGATAGCCTGTGAGCTAAAAACGCATCAAATTTCATTTCATTAGGATAAACTAGAAAATTGGCACCGAAGCAATATTTGGATTCAATAAAATCACTCCAAATTAAATTGGCCTAGGATAAACTATATCGGCCTAGGATAACTACACTGTCAGAAAAATTCGTCAATATGCACTAAGTTATCCTAATTTTTTCACAATTGATTTCCGTACTCCCAAAAAACGTATTTGATCTGTGAATTCATTGCGAACGTCGAAAAATGAGGAAGAGATTCCGTTTATTTCTAGCACGCATGAGTATTGGGTCCGTTAGTAAGAAATTCGAATTTATTTTTAATATGAAAAATAAAATATTCTATAGATTAAACTGTCTAATTTAGTTTAAAAAAAACAAAAATGTTTTCGAATTTAAAAATAAATAACAATTACTTTCTTTATTCATTCAAAAATTCTCACAATTTGTTATTCAAAGTTGGATAAGTTGAATAAAGATGAATATACTAAGTTATTTCCATGAAAAATATTTGCATACAAAATATACTTTAAATGAACTTATTTAAAAGATATTTTAATTAAAAAATAAAATGCAAAAAAAATTGATATTATTAAAAAAAATCTTATCGAATAAAAATTGAACATCCATGTTTTTTCTCTAACAATCTACGTAATATATATTCACATTTTTATACTATATTACTACTAAACGTAAAAAAAAAACCAGCCACAGTTTCATTAAAGATGAAATCTTTCCGAGATTAGCTGTAAAATTAAAAGCTTTTTAACGAAATACAGCAAACCACACCCATATGAAATGAACGCTTCTATTTCATAGCACAAGTTTCATGAGCAACCGTGGCGCCGAGGAAAAGTGCTCGCCTTGTAATGCTAGGGTCGTGAGTTCAATCCTCACTTCTTCCACATCGATCCTTTCCAAACTTTTTTTAAGTGACGGATATTTTTCCTCTTTTGACGGAAAAAAAATAAACGGAAAATCGTCAATCTACAGACAATTTCTGGCAACAGTGCGGCCATTACATTTTCTGTGAAAAGACGGAAGTTTTTTTGAGAGTGTAGTTCATACTAAAGAATAGTAGGCTAAACTAGTTCATCCTATGAACATTAGTCCAAACTGACTTGGGAAAACATTTATCATATAGGCGCTAGAATATACAGGTTTTGCCTAGGAAAAATTAATTTATCCAACGACCGTTATGATAAACTAGTTTGGCCTAAAATCGTGTTTAGCTGGTAACATATACAATTTGGAAAACAGCATTAAAAATAAGAACATATAAGTAATAATATTTTTTCTTATATTAAAGTTACATTTAAAGGTGGAAAATATTAAGTTTTGAAATATTTAGAGAAAATCATAATTAAAATATGCTGCAGCATCACAATTATGTTATAATTAATTTTTTTATGTTTAATGTTTATGAAAAACGTTTAACTCCTGTATAATGAATTTACTCTTTTAAATCTGCATTATACAAAAAATGCATTGGCTAGATACCTATTGAAAATAAATCCATTATTTTTATATAATAAACAGAGCCTAAATGCATTATTTAAAAAAATCTCTGCCATATATGTATAATTTCTATCTTAAGAACTGTAATTATAAAATAAATTAGTTTTTTGAAATGAAGATTATTTATCAAAACTTACATGAAAATTATTAAATGAGTGAGCAACTCTGTTAAGAAAATTTATTCCTTCTCAACATAGAATATTTTGTTGTATTACATATTCAATACCTCTAGTGAAACTTTCGTCTTAAAAAATATAACGAAAAGGTTGGATTAAAAATATTTAATACCATGTTACTGATATTAAAATTTTTAATCACTGGACTACGGAAAATAAGCCTTGAATATTATAAATGAATAAATTATGAAGTTTCATCATATGGATAACCATCACATAACTTTTTTTCTTTTAATTAAAATATATTTTAATAAAAATAAAAAAATACTCTTAAAATAATACGTTATTTTTCATGACAACATTGCAGATTCTCTTGAATTATAAAGTAAATATTAAATTTATATTCATTTTTTGTCAAATATATTCCTTGTTTTTTATAATATTGTAAAAACTGTTTTTAACAAGAATATAAGCTTATTAAATTATATGGCTTTTTATGCTTAAATATTCTGGTCATCAAATTTAAAGAATAGTGAGAAAAAATATGCTCACTAATTTAATTTGCAATCAGTTCCCTATGTTGGAATTGTTTATGTTAATTAAACACAATTGAATACAAAAATGCACCTCCGCGCATATTTTAGCTCCTGAAATATGCAAACTCAGAGATTGACAATGTTATGTGCAATGGACGCATGTTAGGATGACCATCTGCAGTGCTGCTTAAAGTGAATATTCTGCCTGAGCGTGATCAGTACCCCACTAAAAATAATCTTAAGATTATCTCAAGAAATCGCCACTTTCTACAGAAATTCTACAGAAATTTGAAGAAAACTTGCAGTCTTAGCTTTATCTTTAAAATATCTGCAGAATTTTTAAAGATATTCGGCGCGACTGAGTTTTAACCCCCTTCTTGGCGCGTTTTCAAAATATCGCCACATTGGTGCGCTTTTGCGTTTTGTCTTCCGGAGTTTCACTCCAGAAGACACTATTCAAAAGAGCGCAATTTAAAGTGACGATAATGAAAATAAATCAAAAATACATGTTTTAAAACATGGAAATTTAAAAGAATTTGAAATATCACACATAAAAAAAACGAATAATCCACTTACCGACAAGCTAGGTTTTTAACGGAGTTTGAGAGATCGCGACAATAAAAATAGAGCAAAAATACATATATTAACGCAGAATCTTAAAATATTGCAAAAAATTAGAATGTAAAAAGCATGCATATTGCGAAAAATTAAAAGAAATACCTCATTTACATACAAAATTATTTCATAAAATTTAAGATTCCAAAATCGGATGACCATAACCAAAAATTTAATTTACAGAAATTTTAGAAGAAAAAAAAAATCCTTTCTCAGGGGGGCTCTGGACCGTTGAAACCCCCGGTCACATTTTTCTTTAAAACATGTATAATATTTAAACATTCAAAACAGTTCTGTTCAAGAAACAAAGAAATTGTACACATACCTTTTTTAAAAACAAAACCAGTCTTTTTTTAAATAACGAAAGAAATCAATAATAGATTTTCTAAAGAAATATATTAAGTTTTGAATGCAAATGGTCATTTTCATTTATATTTAATATGTAATTACTCGACCAACTCTCACAGTAATCCAACGGTCTAATAACACACAAGAAATTTAATCAACTTCAAGATGCCAGAATTAAAATTCTACAGTTTCTCCTCTCCCTCTCTTGTCCAATAATAAAGCTAGAAAAGAAAGAGAACAGAGCATGCGCCGCAAGCTCCAACAAACGAGGAAGAAATCGCTTGTTTACTCCGAGGGTTGCCGTGAAGAGCGACAGCGAAAAGTAAAGGAAAGCAAGGCGTGGCGTAGTTATCGTGCGCAGAAAAAACGCTGCCAAGAAGTAGGTTAAAACTCAGTTTACCCAGATATTCTTAAAAATATCTGCATAATGGGCCAAATACCTTCGTATTTCCCACAGATTTTGGACCAAAAAGCTATAGATTTTCTGCAGATTATTTAGTGGGGTATTCATTACCATTGGCTGAAAGGAATTATTTCATTGAAGGCTAAAAGTGACGAACAACATGTAGAATAGTGGAAAGTTAAATACAAATGATGGTTTTTCGAGATTTGAATATTCATGGAAAAGTCATATTAAAAGCTTGGAGAGACTTTTTAAATAATACAAATGTTGCTGAACAGTCTGGTCAAGTTCTATCAAGCACAACAACGGCATCCGAAGGCAGTTTTCTGTGATTTTCGACTCGATGAAACCACAAAACGACTACAAAAAAATTGGCTTCCGCTCTTCAAGCTGACACAGAAACTCGAACTATTTATTCTAGTGCTGCACACAGGCTTAACGAAAATGGATTATTTGCACGAACACCAACAGTTTGTGCGCCACTCACTCCAACTTTCAAAATGTCTCGTTTCGTCATTTTCAATAGAACTAAGAAGATTGGGACTGAGTTTATTTGAAATTGTTGAAAAACTGTTATTTTGAAATAAGTCATGTATATATACATACATATATATATACATGTATATATACATGTATATATATCATGTACATATGCATACATATATATATATATATATATATATATATATGCAGTGTGATTAAAAAAACGTGGACAAAATGTTATGAGAAATCAAGCATACAACAAGGATAAAAAATCACATAGGAACATAGGGTCGCAAACTACTTATTGAGTCACAAATACAGGGTGTTTCATTCTAGCTACACCCGGTTTGAAAGTAACAATTTCGACGAAAATAAAAATATTGTAATAAAAATGCAACGATATGAACTTATTTTGTATGAAATGCTATAATATTACGAAAATATCTGGAAAAACATATTGCTCAAGCAGTCGATGATACCGTATAAACTGATTATCACAGTCCAAAATGTGAGGTGCGAAGTGCATATTGCTGGTGCACATAATGCAAACTTCTACCCTTTTTGCTTGATGTTATCACATTTAAAATAAAGGTGAGAATACCTGTTAAATGTTTTATTATAATATACTTCAGTTTTCTGAATTTTTTTATCGTCAACCCAAATTGAGTTAGGATGAAAAATCCTGTATTTGTGACTCAATTAGTGGTTTGCGGCCCTGTGATCCTATGTGATATTTTATCTTTGTCGTATGCCTGATTTGTCATATCAGTTTGTCCACGTTTTTTTTTAATCACCCTGTATATGTACGTACATATATCTGTACAGATTTACACATATATATATATATATATATATATATATATATATATATGTGTGTGTGTGTGTGTGTGTGTGTGTGTGCGTGACATTTTAAAATTAGGAGCCAGAAACATCATCGCCGGGGTCCCCGTTCTACCGCACAGAAGTCATGGCAAGCGAGAAAAAAAAATGAGTAAATAAATGTAGAGGATCTAATAAATTACTCATTGGTTGCTGCAAGTTACTGTATTAAACTGTAGTCATGAGAGAGGGGAAGGTTCCTTTTACAAGCTATCTTTAACCGAAATTTAAAAAAAAAGAACACATCATTTACTTCAACAAGCCATAAGCCGTACTCATCGAAGAAGAAACCAAGAATCTTTCTTCTCACCTCGAGGCATCCTTTCTTAAATCTAAAAGAAAAAAAATCTAGAAAATTCTCTACTCTCAAACCATAAGTTTTCCATGTAAACATAACTCATGCCCAGAGTCGAGATTTTATTCTACAGACAATAATTCTATTTAAAAAAATATTATTTAACTAATTTATAATCAACTCAGAATTTCAAATATCCTGTGCAAAAGATCTTTTTGCAGACGATTAATTTTAAGGGAAAACGAAAAGAAATGAATTTATTGATACGCACACATATCGAATGTTGAAGGAGGGAAAATAAATAAATAGACAAAAAAACATAATGATGTTTCTTGAAAGGTAGGGTTTTGGAATTAATTTAATAAGACTTTCTTAAAAAAGGTTTTTAAAAACATAGAAAAAATGAGTTTTATTTGAAATATTAAGAAATAAAGTTTAATGAAGAATATTTTTAATTTAGAGCCATCTTTTAAATTTACGCGTATTGGAACAAATGTTTTTTTAAGGCGAATTAAGAATTTATATCGTTTCCATAAAGATTAATAGATTAGATCTAGAAACAAGATTTTAATTTAATAAGTTGAAGTAAGTACGGAATATTGTTATAAGGAAATTAACATAGTATAAAGGTTAATTTTGGCGAAAAAAAATTTAAAATTTGTAATATTAATGTATATATATAAGTGTGTGTGTGTATTTTGAATTATTTTTTATTTATTTGCAAATGAATAGCAATGAAAGATAATACTTTATACCACCTTCCAGTTACAATAAAATAATTAATGGTGAAAGGTTTGCGCGAATAATTTTAGCACAATAATTTAGGTTAATATGTTTCAACACATTTTTAGAAACATTATTTTTCTTAATATATTTCTTTGTTAAAAAATTAACAGCTTTAGATTCGATTAAAAACAATTACGACTCACTTAGATGTCGTATGCCTTGATTTTTATTTCTGATATTCTTTTTAATGACATTGTGGGAAACAAATTACGAGCAATAATGTTTTTATTCATATATATATGTGCATTCAATAAATAAATCAATAAATAAAAAGACGTTTTTTGATAGTATCAAACCATTAAAGTCAATTTTATCAATCATCTTTTGATGTTGTCTATTATAAATTTAACAATTAAACGAAAATGGAATTTTTTAATTATTAATATGCTCTGTGATACTTGAAGGAAATAATACTGTCTACGAAATTGTTGTATTTTCTTACATAGTAGAGTTTTATATACATCTCATCCTACATACTTCATATATAGAGACAGGGATAATCATTATTGATATTGTATTCAATGTCATCTACATTTTTTTCCCCACGGCTATAATTGTTTGCAATATTTGAAAATATTTCTACTAAAAATCGATAGTTATAATTTTTCTGCGAATAAAGATCCTGTTCTGTCTATTGTTTTTAAATTATTTGAAACTTTATAAGTAGTTAAACAACAATTGAACAATAACTGATGTATGATTTCTTATTTATTTAAGAAAGAATACTGTTAAGATTTTTTTCCTAACATATGTTGGACATTTAAAAAACAACTTACAAAGAAACTTAAAACTTATTTTTAAAACCTTCTATTAGAAATTTACTATACGATTAAAAAAAAAAAACTCTGGAAATATATAAAAAATGTCAAATGCATTTCACTTTACATACACACAACACACACACGCACAAACACACTCATATGTATATATATATATATATATATATATATATTATATATTTATATATACATCTAACACTTAATGATTAAAGTGCATCGGCAGATCCAGAGTCCGTGCCATAATAAAATTAAAGTAAAAATTAGAGGAGATAAAATTCAAACAAGAAAAACCAAATAAAGAAGCTGTGAAGCTCATTAGCGGTGGGCAGTTTCAAAAACACAGCAATACATTTGAATTCGCTAAGAGAATGCTATGATATCAAATGTTTTTGCACATTTAATTTTTTACATTGTGACACTCTAATTGAAACCTACTGCCACGACATATAATAGTATTTTTCTTTCTTTTTTTTTTCTTTTGCATATTCCTTCAAATGTATTGCTGTGTTTTTAAAACTGCCCACCGCTGATGAAATTCACAGCTTCTTTATTTTGTTTTTCTTGTTTAAATTTTATCTTCTTTAATGTTTATTTATTTGACTTCAGTTTTATTATGGCACGGGACTCTGGATCTGCCAATACATTTTAATCATTAAGTGCTATATATGTAATTTATGTGATTATTTGCAGCTATAACACTGGTCACGTGAATTTTGTGATTTTTAAGTTTTACTTAAAACTTTTTAAAAGATCTTTTAGATTATATATATATATATATAGAGAGAGAGAGAGCTAAATACCACATTTCCAATTTTATTCCAAATTTTGACAACTGCTCTGTTTATTATAATTTGGCATTAACAAGTTTTTCCAGAATGATAAACTTATTTTAAAATCTTCTGTTGGAAATTTACTGTAAGATTTAAAAAATAATTCTGGTAATGATTAAAAGTTATTAAATACATTTTAAATAAAGTTATATGCTATCAAAGATGCAACATATGTAGTATTTTTCATATAAAACGATCGCAAAAAATTAAGATTAAATGCCAATAATGGAGGATCGTGAATGTCACATTCAAAGATATTAAATACGATACACGTATTTAAAGCATCATTAAGTGATTTCTGTTTCGATTTTTTATTTATATTTTTATCAATATTCTACTAATTATTTGATTTTTTCATTATTTTAAATTAAAAAAAAATATTTCAATATGTGTTATTTGGCTATTAGTATGGCGATTTGTATAAATTGGCGAAATTGGTCGACGGGATAACCTAGAAGTACTGATTTTTATTTAATTACAAGAAACTGCTTGTTAATTAACTTATGCTCATGCAGAAACTAATAAACAATATTCCACTATAAAGATAACTATATTTTAATATTACGTAACAAATCATGCTATCAAACTTGATTAATATATATATATATTATTTTGGGATAGCTTATTTCCAAAGATATAAGAATTTAAAAAAATCTCAAATATTTTTATCCGCCAATTTTAAGAGTTATTTCAATGATTATCCTATTGCTTTAAAGAAAAGTTATCGTAATATTTTAATATGTTATCTCTAAAATATTCCGCAGGACTATAAATATGTTTATGCATAACATTTTTTTTTGTTGTTAAACTGACTTAAAGAAAGATATTTGAAACTTTAAGTTCGCCTTTCATTACTATATTAATTTTTTAAAAATTCAAAAGTTAATTTTTTAATGTACGTTACATAAAATAAGTGTGATGAAATATTTAAACGATTTTAAAAAAATTGAGACGCTCTGTGTTAAAAGTATATAAAAATAGCAGTCCAACAGCTCGGCTAAACCTAAGCATTGTCAAGGAGAAAAACAAGACTTGGTGGATATGCATTGCAAGAAACGTCTTCTAGAATGCACGTTGGTGGTCGAAACCAATAATAATGCAGGAGAAGGCGGGAAAAAATCCGAAAAAAAACGTTCAATTAGGCGGCCCAACTCTCTCATAGTATGAAGTTATTTAAACCAAATACGCGACATTTGGAATATAGGAGCATGCCATATAGTATTCACTTACTTGTGTTAAAATTTTCAAAATACAAAACTAAAAATATTTGAAGCCCACATAAATTATTTTCACTAACTTGAATAGGATGACAATATCTTTAGTTTGTTTTTTTCAAACTAAGCTACAGTTATAACACTAAATTTTGAAAGCTAAATTAGTATAGGAAGCATCGAGTCTATAGACAGACATTTCTAAAATTTCTACCTATTTTTATTTTCATGAATTTAAAACACGTCTAAAATATTTCCTTAAAATATTATGAGAGCTAGATAGAGAAATTTATTTTATGTTCATTAAGAAGATTACGAGAGTAAAAGTGTATTTTATAAAATTATAACAAATACATAAAAAACGTGATTTACCACATTGCTAATAAGGCGAAAACCAACAGAGTGAAAACGCCTAACATGCGAATCGAACGCAAATCCTTGAAATAATTTTCCAAAGCTCTACCATTTGAATTACAAGGACGATACTGAGATTGTCATTTCTTACTTACATCTGTCAAAAATGCTGCAATCATTGCTCAAGATTTATAAACCTTCACGAGTACATAGTCCAAGAGCCGACCGCACAAAATCCTACGTCATCGAGCACAAGAACTCGTTGGTTTAGCATTGTGTTTGTCCTGCAATCAAAAGTATGAAAACATGGGAAACTGGTTGCAGGAAAACACAATGCTAATCATACGAGTCAACCACTAGTGGTATTCATTTTTGGCTTATGGACCACTTTACTTCGGCTGACATGGATCATTAGATTCCCCTACTACTACTCATCCATAAAATAAAGGATATTTTCTTGTGCTCGATGACATAAGGTTTTGTGCGGGCGGCCATTGGACAAACACAACCCTACGGCGAAATATAAGACGAAAATAAGTCCCAGCATTTGTGATTAAAAAACTGCATTCATATGTGGTCTTTATCTATGCTCTAGACATTATTATGAAAAATGATTTTATGGAACTGGACTCTCGATGTTCAAAACGTGACCCAAAACCTACGCGAACTTGAAAGAATAAGAATAAGCTCTGCCTTAAATTAAATAAAATTTTTGCTAATGCTATGCGACTGTTACCTCGGGTTGGGCATTGTTGTCTAATATCAGATTATTAGATCTGATGCAGAATTGTAATCTACGTTCCTTTAAAATTTTATAGTTATGTAGATTTCATAACAAAAAAAACAAAGCTACCTATTGCAGCCGTCCGAAGGAAACATTTTTAAGGAAATGTTCTTAAGCTTTCACCGACTGCGACCCCCAGGAACCAAAACATTTCGTTTAAATATTGATTTAAAAAATGTATATGTATATAAGTGATTTTGTCATGGTGACTATCAAATTTATGAACCGTATTAAATGTGACGTAGTATATGTGCATAGATGTGGAAGAAAGTAAAAACTTACAATGCGGATTTGTACAATGAGATTCTAGTAATTCAGTTTCCAAAAGTTCATAGACCGGGCGGCGGCGACATGAATGACTACGTCATCGAGTTGCGGTATGAAATCATAATGTAGGACAAGATTATCAGGTGTAGATTAAGGAATGACTCCTCTGCCTCGGTATTTCTTGGTACGATATAAGTAACAGCGGGCGTCATCTCGCCATTTTGGCGTCACTATCACATCATCGAGTTACGAGATGAAATTGGATGAAAGATAAAATGAAGTATTTTAAAAATATTTTGGTCTGCCTGCGCATATCCTGGTACATTTTAATATAATTGATTTAACTAAACAATCATCCATACATTGGTGTCAATTAAACTCCATAGAAATTTTGTTAAAATTTAACGAATGCATTTCCCACTCTCAATTTTTTATATATAAATTAACCTTTGCGTATTATCCAGACAAAACCGCCCTCCCACGTACTCTAACATCTACCCACCCTACCATCATATTATATACATTTTTATATATATTTTACATTTTTGATTTATTATTATTATTTTTATGTTTTAATAATTTTTTTGTATTTTTTTAACGCAAAGTGTTAATTAGTTATTAGATCATGTAATAACTAATTGTACATTATAGAATATATAATTTTTTTAGGAAAACCATTATTTATAGCATCATAAACAAGCTTTTTAATATTTGCATTAATTAAATAAGAGGAACATAAACATTTTATTCTATATAAATGATTAAGGATTATATTATGATATACAGAGTTATGAAGACAGGATTTAAAATTAGTAAATGTGTTAACTTTAAAATTAAATTCATTCCGTTTGTCATAAATATCAGTTATTAATTTGTTTTCTTTTAATATAATTTTAAGATCTAAAAAGTTAATGGTATTATTAGAAAGCAGGTTTTTTGTAATTTCTAAATTAGATGGATAGTCAAATGGGAATTGAGATATACTGGTATTATCAGTATCAATTAAAATTATATCATCAATATATCGATATTAATGTATATTATTATTAAAATATTTACGTTCATAATGATATAAGTCAGATAATATACTAGATGTACAACCACCTTGTGGTGTACCAACTTTTTGTATATATATTATGTTATCTTGCATTATAAAATTATTATAGATAATGAAATTGGTTAAAATACGAAAATAATCAGTATCAATGTTGGTTGATAGATCCAAATCAGGTTGATATTCCTTAAGAAGTGCATTTATTATATTTTGCAAATCTAATAAATCGATATTATTAAAAAGATCTTTGAAGTCACATGTATTTATATTTTTTATATATTTAAGATTTTTCATAATATTGGCCAGATCATAACTATTCTTTATGCAATGTGTATTATCACTGGTTTTTGTTATTTTATATATTTGATTAAGAATTGTTAATAGAAGTTTATTAGCAGTATTATTATAAGTATTGCAACTAATTGCAGCTGTTCTAAATTTAACAGGATTACTATGAAATTTGGGTATAAGAACAAGATAAGGATATTTAAAGCTAGTAGAGTTAATGTCTAATAATTTATAAAATCCTCTAATTTTACGATTGTTTACAATTATGTTATCATTAGTTTTTTGAAATGTGTTATTAGAAGATATACTAGATTTAAACAGTTGATGATAATAGGATTTACATATAATTGCATAATTATTTGGAGATTTTTAAAATCAGTTATTACAAAGTTTTGTTGCAATTTAGTGATTTGATGGAAAAGATGCTTTGTATTTACATAATTCAGATGTTAAATATTATATTTTAAAGTATATATATACATAATATCAATAATTGTTGTGTAACTCATTAATATTTATTTAACAGAGGTTTTTTTTATTCATTTAACGACTGTTAATTAGTTTAGAATCTACATATTTATTAAAAAAAAAACATTTTTTTTTCTAAATGAAAGGCAACCTACGTATTTTGAAATAATTCCGGAAGTAATTATTCCGGAAAATACCAAAAATAAATAAACAAATAAATAAATAAATAAAACTGAAAGAAAGAAAAAAAATATTCGAAAATAGTTATGATGTCGAAAGCGTAACATATTTATATCTTTTTAATAACAACAATGCTTAATTAAAATATTAATTATATTTATTTTAAACCATAATGATGACTTACAGCTGCAATATAAGGATTCCACATAAAAGAATCCCTGCTTTTATTCTATACGAAAAAATTTAATGAGAGGTATTGAAATAATATTTTACATGAATACGGAAAGCATTTGAAAATAATACCGCATTCATTAAAACACCCCGAATATTTCTATGCATTTTGTATTTATTTTCTGTTATGTTGGAATTCAAACTGTGGAATTAATACATAAAAATGTTTCTTTATATAGAATTTCTAATGGAGTACTTTCAAAAAAAAACTATTTCAATAACTAAAAATCGAATTAAAAAAAAAAAAAAGATTATTTTCTGACACAAAGAAAAACATAAATTTCGACAGTTAGAGTTTATAGCAGAAAAATTATCTGTACTAATTTAATATATTGAAAGTTAAATTATAAATGTTATCTAAGTGTTTAATAAAACAAATTTCTCTATAGTAAAAAAGAAATAAAAAGAAAAAAAGAAGAAAAGTAAATAATGCCTGTTACGAATGCCACCAAAAATTAATTTTATGAAATTTGAAGTATTTCTTCGATAATATGAAGAAAGCAATTTTGTACAGAAATATGAAAATTAGTAGTACTATAGGGAAATGTTTAATGAAAATGTTGAAGTAGACTGTTTTCAAATAGAAGAATTATTTAAAGAGATATTTAACAGAGAATCTGGGAAAAATTATTTCATTAACAAGTTTCATAGGGACAAATAACTGCACATATGAATTTCACAACGTTTTTTTTTTGAGATATACTTTACAAGAATGTAGTATGCAGACTGCATTTATGTTTTCAATTTGACTTATTTTTTTAGGAGTTTTTTCATTCTTTTATTTATATGTTCATCATTTCCTAATATGTATACATTTATTATGTTAAAAGTTTATTTCTTTGAATTAATGTCATTAAAAAAAAAGCAAGGAATACATTTTTCTTTTACAATTAAAAATGAAATTTATATGACTTTTACAAACAGAAAAAACATTTTACAATAGGGATTACAGCATTACCCATTAAAAAGTCTAGTAGATAAATATTCAAAAGTATGTCTAGTAAAAAAGTTTTAAAAGTAAGTATGTAAATTCAGTAACTGAAGAGAAACTACATAATGTTTAAAATAATCAAGAAATAATGTTGTCGAACCGTTTAAATTTAAATTATATTTACACAAATAGTTTATCATAAATAAAATCATAAGATGAAAAGCAATTTTTTAACTTTGAATTAAACATAAAATACATAATAAGAACTTTAAAAAGTTCATTTTTCTACTTAAAAAGACGCTAAATTAATAAAAGATATATTACAAATAAAAATTATACAATTTATTTAAAATTTCTTAGTACTTTCAAACTTTTCCAAGTTCTTCATCAGATAATTAATTAACAGTTGTTTATTTCTAATAATAATAATAAAACGCCACTTCATTTTGTAAAATGAGAGAGTATAATGTATAGCAATGAGAGTATAATGTTATAAAGTACAACTTTAATAATACAATAAATCAGTTGTATGTAAGTTGTACAAGATGTATATATATTACGCAGTCATACTGACATCTGGCATTAAGCTCTTTTTTTTTTTTTTTTTTTTTTTTTTTTTTTTTTTTTTTTGTCTTAGAATTAGTGTCAGATGGAGCAAACTGGCTGAAACCAGTCAAAAAGTTACCTAATTTAAAACTAATTAAAATAAATATTTTTTCTTTAAAGTTATAGAGTAATTGTATAAGTGTAATTTAATCCACTGAAAAACGTTATTCACGTCTCTAATATATTGTGATTAAATACCACAGAAATATTGTAATAATAATGTTTTGAGTATTTTCTTTGCAGTTTTTAATGTATATGGATATCAGTTATCATGATTTCTTTTTATTTAACGCATATATAAAAACTTTTATTTTTGAAAATAGAATAATAATTCTCAGAATAATTTTTAATTAGAAGAACTGTTTGGGAAACATCCAGGATGAATTCAGTTTATTGGAATTCTTTTGCTAAAATAAACAACATCAACAAAAATATAATAGAAAATTCCCTCTCAAACTAATAGTAGTGCAAGCCCCACGAGCAGCTGCATGAAACAGAACTAAACTATTATTCTATGAACATTTAATAGCATAGAGATGATTAATAGTTTGAATGCTTTTCTCTAGAAGCTATTTTCAATAGGGTCATTGACAATCCATTATTATCTTAAGAATAAGTTAATTCATAAACTATGAATTCTACAATCTTCTTTAATTAATAATTAAACAATTTAAAAAAAATCTGCGTTAAGACAACATTTTGTCTTACGTTCGTCAAATGCTTTGATTTTTCTTTTACTCTTTAATTTTAATTTTTGTTCATAGCATTTTTATTTATTTTATTTTGATATTTAGTACTCTGCATTTTCTAAAGACCGTTTATTCAATTTATGTTTCTCTATTATTGTTATGTTCGACAAATTAAATGTATTTTTAATTAGATATAACAGTACTCCAAACCAGTAATTAACACCTCCATAAAATAAAATTTCAATATTCATTGAATAAAAACTTAATGCGTTAAAATTTAAAATATTGTACATAAAAGAGAGACAATGCTAATCAAAGCAATGTTTTTCATTATTGTACAATTATATGCATTAATTCTTATATAAGTAAGAAACAATTATAAATGACACTTCATCCATTGATTTTGTTATAATGTTTACTGTGTGATGGATTAGGGAATTATTTTTATCATAAAATGAATGGTGTACTACTTGTGGCACACTCTTAAAATATAATATTTTAAGAAACAATATCCCAATAAAAGGTTCTTAAAATGATAATAATGTTAATAAAATAACAAATTTGGTCTTATTTAGGAACTGTAATGACTTATTATGATTTTATCTAACCTAATATTTCACAATGAGACAGACTGCTGTTGATGTGAGGGAAAAAAATGTTGAAGAATAGCATTTTTTAAATTTCTGAAAAAAAGAAATCTATTGTATATAAAGATATTATCACTCTCATTAAAGCTATTTTTTACAATATTTTTCATTGTTGTGCCTTGTAAATTTTATTAGGATCAGAAAATGTAAAACTTGTTGATAATGTACTTTAAATTTTGTAAAAGGAATTTTTCGCTATGAAACTGCAGTATTTTGCAAAATATACAGTAAAGATTTATATAATAAAGGTAACCATTGTACTGCTTAAAAAGTCATTACGTCTAAACAAGACGCAATTCCCCACAATTTTACCAAATTTAAGGCATTTTTAAAATTAAAATAAGCTTTCTTAATTAAATAAGCGTTGAAAACTGTGCATTGAATTAAAAATTAACTTGCTTCTCAGAACTTTATTCATTATCTTTGAATATAAGATTGTAACATTTAGGTCATTCTGTCACTTTTACTACAGTTAAAACTTAAATGTGTTAGTCAAAATTTCTTTAGCGACGTTACAGTTTATGCATGGACTACTTAAATTAATTTATAAATGAGTATTTTCGATCTACTCAAGGGTTTTGTGAGATTTAAGCACATACACATGGTACGTATGGATCCTGGAATTTCATTACAATGAAATAATTTGGTACCAGTATTTTCCTATAGAAAACATCTATTTAAATAAGGCAAAAAATTCACGCGATTAAACAAGACTTAATTTTCTATTTAAAAAAATAATAATGCTGTTAAATAATGGAAATCGTACAAACCACAATAGTATAAGAGAATCATAAAATATATTGATATATGTCCGTATTTTTGGCTAAATTATTGCCATCTTTTTAGATATAGTTTTAATTTATAATTTCTAAGAAATGCATTTAAAATTTTTACCATTTTAAACAGTTGGTTAAATACGCAAGAAAAATTAGCGCACAGTCATGTTGAAGTTCTTAATTTGTTAATTCAACTTATCACAGTTACTCATGTTCTTATTAAATAACATTTTATTGCAATGTATGAAAATGCCATATAAACGTACCTCTGTCAAACTCTTAGATAATGTACATATATCTTGTAATTCCCTTTTACAATTCTAATATAATTAGAAAAAAATCTATTAATCATCTCCTTGTTTTACTGATGCAATTCGTAGGTATTTGATATTTAAAGTAATATGTAGCATAGCATTTTTTAGAACAAATTTGATTTAAAAATGCGTGTTTTCTTTTCCCCTTTTTTCTTCATGTGGATGAAACATACCTTTTATATTTTAAAATGAAAAATGTTATTCGATCTTCGAAGTAAAAAAAAAACATGACATAATAGGTATTTCGGAAAAATGTGTCTAATTGATGGAGATATAGATTTATTATAGTTAGAGTTCGAACAAATATTTTGTTACGTTTTCGTTTTCGGAATAAAATATTAAGAAAGCGAAATTATCAAAACAGAGATAGAAAGAGAAAACCAAAAACCAAGAAACAGAATAAACAAATATTCAAGATGCTTTTTCTAGCGTTTATGTGTACACAGAAATGTTTTCTTTTGGAACTGTTGAAAAGATTTATCTAATAAAATATTAATATACACACATACATATATATATATATTAAAAATTACAATAAAAATATATAATGGATGAGTGAACCTGAAACTTTTCCAGATACTGTTATTACTCATAAGACGACTAATAAACAAGTGGTAGAATAAAGAAACAAAATGAAAAGCCTCAGAAATTTTCAGGTGGCTACATATGTATGGTGTAATACCTTAAAATAATAAGAAAGACGTTAACATATTATAGCGGTTTTTAAATACTATAAGAACTATGATGTTACAAATAATTTCAACTATTAAAATTTAGTTTTCAAAAGTAGTAAAACTATGTGTAATGATCGTTTCTTTGTACACTATATTGCCATTGATTATGGGACACTTGCGATTTTGGACATTTTACTAAATATCTAGAAAAATACATGAGGAATCATCTCGAAACTCTTAGTGTATAAATATAATAGCATACGTCATACAACTCCGTGAAGATTTTTTACAGAAACGCCATAGGGGACCGTCAACAAATTAAAAAAGAATGAATATCTTTTGAATAACCCTGTCAAAACTAATGTAGCAAAAGCGCTCAAACTCTAGATTATGATTGAATGCCTTATTGTAATACACTGTGTTCATTTTTATGCAAATAGCATGCACACTCGCAGAGTAATTAAGGTTTTTATAAAAATGGTCCCAAATTTTTCCTAGTTTTTCCATTATAATTTTCAGAGTTCTTAATATAAAATAATATTTTTTTCAGAAAATATGACAAACAACATTGCACACAGTACCCTGTAATCAGAATTAAAAAATAATAAAAATTGTATGAAAAATGAGTAGGTTTACAATATAATTTTTTACTGCGCATGCGTCAAAGATATCAAAATTTCATTTGCATATTATGTTAGCTAAATGTATAGAGCAACTTTTGTAAAAGTCTCAAAATCATAGCTTGAAAATTCTGAAAGTAATCGTCTATAGAAAAAGGACAAAATCCGTTGTTTCCAAAATGAAGCAAAAAAATGAGGGATTTTATCCAAATGCAGTAGTACATCCCATATTGTGTATTCTATATTGACACTAATCAATGAAGATATGGATACAACCCCTCTTGTTTTTGCTTCATTTTGAGAATAACGGATTTTCGACTTATTCAATTGACGATTATTGTCAGAATTTTCAAGCTATGATTTTGTGACTTTCACAAAAGTTGCTCTATATAATTAGCTAACATAATATGCAAATGAAATTTTGATATCGTTGACGCATGCGCAGTAAAAAATTATTTAGTAAACCAACTCATTTTTTATACAATTTTCATTATTTTTTAATTCTGATTACAGGGTACTGTGTGCAATGTTGTTTGTCATATTTTCTGAAAAAAATACTATTTTATATTAAGAACTCTGAAAATTATAAGGAAAAAACTTGGAAAAATTTGGGATCATTTTTATAAAAACCTTAATTACACTGCGAGTATGCATGCTATTTGCATAAAAATAAACAAGGCTTATTACAATAAGGCATTCAATTACAATCTAGAGTTTGAGCTCTTTTGCTACATTAGTTTTGACAGGGTTATTCAAAAGATATTCATTGTTTTTTAATTTGTTGACGACCCCCTTTGGAGTTTCGGGAAAAAATCTTCACGGAGATGTATGACTTATACTATTATATTTATACACTAAGAATTTCGAGATAATTCCTCATGTATTTTTCTAGATATTTAGTAAAATGTCTGAAATCGCAAGTGTCCCATAATCAATGGCAATATAGTGTATAAAATATATTTATTGGTTTTTCCTTAGTTACTCTTACTGCTTAGTAATGGATCTAAATATTTATAGTATTCATGTGAGATGATTTATATTTTGATTATAATGCAATATTTAGTTGCCAATATTTTCGTAACAAATTATTAAAAGTAAGATGAACTAAAATAGTCTAAGAATTAAAAAAAAAGTCACATATAGGTAAATTAGACGTTTATTACATGCTATTATGGACATATTGTTGCATTTAGGATTTTGTTTATGATAAACGAGACAGTACTGAACGAGAAGTCAGCGCATTATTTTCATTTAGATTACAAATGATAGTTCAGTTTTTTGAAAAACATAATTTCGAATTACATACATAAAATGTAATCTCCTTCATCTTATATTAGTCATTACAATTTTGATTAAATTCTAAATGTACCCTTAGTATGACAGCTTTATCAGAAATTCCATCTCAATTAATCAGAATGAACTTATATAATTTTAATCCATCAACGATTAATGTATGAAAAATTGATATTTTCTAAGCAAACGAAAACTACTACATTAATAAATAATATCATGGAAACTTAAGCAATTGTTTTGAAAATATAAAAAACAACTTTTTGTGCTAAAGGTAAAATGCACATGCTTTAACCATTTATTTTGTGACGGTACTTTAGCTCTTGGCACTCAAGAGGTGAATCTCACTCCCTTTTAGTGTTGTCAAGTGCCCCTCGTAAATTGGGACGACAAATACTTTTTGCACTAATGATATCTTACAATTTATTTTGCCATCTTACATCATAGATTATTAGACCATTAGATAAGGCGGAGAAAATTTGTTTAAAACACTGGTGTTCAGAGCTTTTGGAACACCCATTTACGCTGGACAGTAGTGGTCTGCGAGAATCACTTCTCGACTGCAAAAGGTTAAATTACATGTCTTAAATGAAGCACACTCATGGGATCTTTTAGAAATGGTACATATGGGAAAATTAGAATTTACTGCCATCGACTGTCTATAGACAGCAATAACAGTTCCTGGAAGTTTAAAATCATTTGCAAACCTAATTGAGCGCGCGTGCATGTGCCAATTTTACATCAATTTTATTCTCTGACGTAACCTCCCTATGTTTTGCAACGAAACATATTAAATTTTTAAAGTAACGCTATAACATTTTTTTTCTAATTTTAAGCACATCACTAGGTAGTATGTCATTATAAAGAAAAAATAATTTTCTGTTTGTTTGTTTGCGCTGCTCTATGAAAAATTGTTCTTCTCAATACTGTCGATGTATGTTGAACAGCATTTTCACTTAGACTTTTATCGTTTGAATATATAAGGTTCATAAAAACATATCTATTTACTAAGGATACGTGGGCAATAGAAAATTAGACTGTGGTACAAAATTGTTGTAGATGGTGCAATGAATTATGCATGTCATTGAAAAATTAATTTTATGCTTGCTTTATGCAGCTCTATTCAAACTAGTGCTGCCAAATGCTATCGGTTTGGGTTAAATAATATTTTTATTTAGGTTTTTCTCTTTTGAATATATATGGTGTATAAAAACGTATGTATTTACTATGGATACATGAGTTCTAGAAAAGTAGATTGTAATACAAAGTTGTTGAAGATAAAGCAATAAATTATGCATGACATTGAATAATAATAGTAAAGCACATAGTAAATAGTAATATTTTTCTTTTTTTGGCACAAATTCTGTATTAAAAAAAACCCAAATATAAAAAAGTCACAGATAAGAAAAAAATCTATAAATATCTTTTAGAACTGTTATTAATTATTAAGAGTTTCCTACAACTAAAAAAGTTCAAATTCCTTTGGAATGATTGCCTCGGAGGATAGTGATACAACTGTAGAAAATATTTTTTTCACGAAGAAATGCTTATTGAAGATCACCAACACCATCATAATGAAGCCATAAATACATTTAGATGTACATATATTAAGTGACATTAAAATAATAAAAGAAAATTTGATATTGCTTTTTTTTAGAAAGTCTCGACTTTTTTTTCAAGTGTCATGACCTAAGGGGCTGTCCACAAATGATGTCGCACATTTTTCAATGTTTCTTTGACCCCCTGTCCCCCTTTGCCAAAACGTGTCTCACTTCACCGTACTCCTTCCTCTTCTCTGTCACATGTCGCGCTATATTACATATACATGCAAATGGAGTTTAGAAACAAAGCACTATGTTATAGATCACATTTTAAATTTTATTTTTAAAATTTAACTGTGCGTTTTAATGACTTTTATTAGAATAAGAATAAAACTTATTTGTTTACTCATTTTGTATGAAGTAAGATTAAGGTTTAGAGCAAAAATTATAAATAATGTACAACAGCAATGCAATAGTAATATGAAAGAGAAATTGGAAACTGTAGTATTTTAAGATTTGAAATATAATTTAGTAGTGTATTTGGCTTTCAATTTCATCTTTACTTTATGAACACAAAATACTTTTACTTCAAATAACTTCAAAATTTAATGTGCTGATTGTTAATGTTTATATTTTAACCGAAATGTGTTACATCACGTTTTTCTTACCCCCTCTCACTCCCTTGTTACAAACGGTCACAATTTAATAACCCGCTGCCCCCCTCAAGCATGACATTATTTATGAATGGCCCCTAACGGTACTTTAAAGTACTAAATAAAATAATTAGCCGTAATTAATAAAAAATTACATTATTTAACCAAGTCCATATATTTTCTAATGTATAATTGTAATCCAAAGAAAAAAGTTTCGGTGAATAATTGTTTATAATCCCTAACTTGGGATATGACGGTTTCATTTTTTTTCGGAAAGTAAGTTAAAAATACGAATACACGTTTGCAGAATATGTTATATTATTGGAAACATAACGCATGTATCTTTCTTTTAAAAGCAAAAAATGTTAATTAGAATATTGGTTAGACTATTTGTCCCATAATGAGTACATATCATTGAATAACTGGAAACCTAAAACACAAGAATGAATATTTTTGTATTGCATCACAAAATGTAATTAGAAGTATTCAAACAGAATTTTTTATAAGAAAAAGGAAAGCGTATAATAATCATACTCTATTCACGTAAAAGTATTTAAATAATCCCTCATCTTTTGAATAATTCTTGTTAATGTTGAAATGGAAACCGAAAAATTTATATTTGAAAAGTTCTTTTATTCCGAATTTCTAAGGAAATATTTAGAAGATATAACTACGTTAATTACGCAGAAAGACCTCCATTGTCTGAAAAAAAGTCTTTAGGACAGAAAAATCTTACAAATGACAGGAAAACATCATTAATTTTGACATACAAAGTTAAGGTTGATAGGAGGAAATCTATTTCTCTGAATTAAAACGTATTATTTTAATTCTATATATTTAATTAAACTAATAAACTTATGAAAAAAATATTATATTCTCAGTAATTGTAAAAGTATTCTACAAAAATTTTTTTTTCACCAAATTTGAAAGCGAAATTGCATTTGAAAATCATTATTAATAATGTGATTTATTTATTTTCAATGAAAGAATGTGCAATAAATTTAACTTTTTAAAATTATTTTATGCAAAGAATTTTGCATATGTGCAATATTCCATGTTAAGTGGGGTCCACGGCACAAAAATTTTTAATTTTTTAAAAATAATTTTATTGGTTAATTTTTTTTGCTTAAAACGACATTTAACTCATGTCTCTATCTTAAATGGAACAGAACTTATTATTTTTTTTTTGTAGTTTTTCAAAATCTAGCATTCAAGCAATGGTTGTCACGATAACGACTTCGTGAGAAAATGCGTTTTTCTTCATGATGGATTTTTTCACAATTTCTCCCATGTACATTGTAATAACCCAAAAACCGTTTAAGATAGTTAAAATGCTTTTTAAAAAATTTTCATTATACACTGTTTACAATAAAGGTTCAATGTTTAAGTTTCTAAAATAATGTATTCTGAAAATTTACTGTGGTTACTATGATATTATCACGCATACGATTGTCAGAATCTCATATATTTCTTCACGATACTCAGAGGACATTCGTTTTAAAGAACTAAAAGTATGACCTCATGCAATTTATTTCTATTGGTTTCACACGATGTGTTATATGTAAAGGAAAACCAAAATATGTTTTTAAAAAGCAATCCTTTATCTAGAAATCGATTAGACTATTTTAGTCGCTAAAAACTGAATTGCGTCGAATTTATAATGCATGAAGCCCATATTATATTAATGATATTATATCTTATAATTTAATTACCTATTTAACAATCGATCTAAAATAGTTTAGCTTTTAAAAGATTCCATTTCATATACAGTTACAAATCAATCTAGCTTTCACTGGCATAAGAATGTTCCTACTTTTGAGATTTTTTTAGAAGGATAGTTACGATCGGATAGCTATATATCTCCTGCTATATTTTTTTTCTTGAAATGTTGCTTTGGATTAGACTAGTGTCTGTAATTCCCTTAAGGTATATCACTTAATATGTAAAATAAACCTCAGAATTATGCAAATCCCTTACTTCTTCTTAAAATTTCCAATAAATCCATCACAAAAACCTCCAAAGATAAAAATATATTTAAGCGGAAGCGTTTAATCAAATATAATGCTTTCCAAAACTCCATAAAATTTTCACACCTATAAAAGAAATATGCTCGACAATACAATGTTATTATATACAGGGAGAGACTAAGAACTTAATCACAAAACTTAATGTGTCCAAAAAATTGCTAGCTCTAATGTGCTTTGGTTAAAACATCATAATGAATTTTTCAGATGTGAAAAATATGTTGTTAGGTAATTCCAAACATTTCTAAGTAATTAAAAAGATTGTTTCGCATCTAAACAATAAATAAAAAAGTATGCTTTATGCATAGATTATGAATAACTTTCAAAAACTTTCAAAATGATGTAACAAAATATTATTTCTAATTTAAAAATATGGAAACCCATAACACATTTGAAAATCCAATTTCAGCGATTCCTATCTACAACAGTAAAGATTATTGAATTTTTGAGCATCATCATGTGTAGATCTGTATCTAATAACTACATTCATGCCAAAATTCAGTTCAGTTAAGAAATATACACTGTTAAAACTAATGGTGACACACTGCACCTTTTAGGGGTGAAAGGCTTGTCTCACTGGTGACACCCCTAAAGGAGCCAGAATGACACCTTTATTTAGAGTGAAAAGATGGCACCCTTAATCCAGAGTGTCTAATAATAAAAAATTAAAAAGTGTACAAACCGACTTTTGGCCGCCGAAGGATTCGAACTCACAACGTCGATTACAAGCTCAGCTTTCTAACCGCTCGGCCATCGAGCTCACCGTCATTCACTCATAGCCATAGATTTTACTTGCCGTCACAGAAAACAGAAAGACACGCGTCACAGCACATGCGCATGGTTCCAGTCACCCGATGAGGAGCCACATTGCTGCCAATACGAAGTGTATGGCACCTTATTTAGCTCCAATCACCCAGTAAGAGACCTGTCGGCACTGCAAACACATATCCAAGTCCCTATGGCACCCTAGGTTCCAAATGCCCCGGGTTCCAATGGACCCTAGGGCTTTTTCACCCGCGGGTCCCAAATGGCAACGGTTTGTCACCTTCAGTTTTAACAGTGTACATACACTGACTTCCAAAATTTCAGGTACAACATGTTTTTCGAAGCTCAAAAGACAAAAATGGCAGTCAGAATAAACTTCATAGTTTACATACATGAGAATAATAAGCTTTAAAAAAAACTTACGCAAAAATTACAGCTATCACTTTTATTTTGGAGAAAAGAATAACTATTTGTAAATGAGAAAAAAATATGCATTTACGAAGCTTTCGTAATTTCGCGTGTAAGTTTTGTTGTATTTTAATTATCGTTGTCAGTTTCGTTCACAACAAACAGTAGAGTCTAAAAATGTCTAGAAGAAGTAGTTTGCCCGATTCATTATGGTGGCGGCAGTAGGATGAAGGGAAATAGGATTGTTACAGGCCGATACTGCTAGACGGCTCAGTGTGTTTTGCAGTGAAGTCCAACGACTCTGAAAACTGTATGAATCCGAAGATTTCGTGTCTGGAAGACATGTTTCAGGCCATCCACGTGTTACAACAACTGCAGATCATCAGTTTCTTGCTCTTTTGGCCCGAAGGAGAAGACGCATTACTGTGCCGCAACTCATTGCAGACCACTTTGCAGCATCGGGAGAAGAATATCCGTTACGAAGACGTCTTCACACTGCAGGTCTCTATGCAAGGCGATCAATTGTGTTTGTCCCCCTCAAGAGACGACAGAGAAGGGTCCGCTTGTGTTGGGCAAGAGAACATGTTTTTAGACCAGACAACAGTTAGCATCTGTACTCTTCTCAGACCAGTCCGAATCACACTAGAGAGCGATTCAGGACGTCTTCTGATCTGGAGAGAACAATGCATTTGATACCACCAATCAAATACTATCGAAACACACAGGCACAGAAAAGGTAGAATCATGGTTTGGGCAGTGATGTCACTCGAGGCCTAACTCACCTGCATGCGTTCCATGGAAGAACTCTG
The DNA here is from genome assembly GCA_964019185.1 of Maratus speculifer. Classification (NCBI taxonomy): domain Eukaryota; kingdom Metazoa; phylum Arthropoda; class Arachnida; order Araneae; family Salticidae; genus Maratus; species Maratus speculifer. The sequence goes on from OZ025297.1 coordinate 284,145,407, forward strand.
ACTGCTGCGAGATCCTTGATTGATAAGTGCGCATATTCCAGTGTATTGGAAATGGTTTCATTATAATGGTTGATAATGCAAGACCCCACCGAGTTGTGGTTGTTGAGGAATATATTGGGGATCACGGTTTGGAGAGAATGGAATAGCCAGCTCTATCTCCATACTTGAATCCGGTAGAACATCTTGGAAGACAGGTTTCGCCTTCAAGTTCTCCTCAGAGGTCATTAAATGAGCTGGTAAAAGGCTTACTCCCTGTCTGGTCATGCTACCTATTTCGGTGTCAATTTAATTGAGAGCATAGAAAGTCAATGCCGCTAATGCGTTCAAGTCCGGGCTCGACATATTCTGAATAAGAATCAGTTTTTATTGTTTCTGACACATTTTACTGCATAATGCTGCTATGTTCTGATTTCTCCAAGAAGGGAATTTTCCACCATGAATGCTTTTTTGTTGTAATTTCATTTATACGTTTAACTTAAGTAAATTTCTATGTCGCATTTCTTAAATAACAGATTAGTGAATATTTCTTCCAAATTTATTGTTTCTACAGTCATTCAATTGCAAATTAGACGCAAAAAATAGTTGTGCCTTAGCTTTTGGAGACCAGTGAATAACAAAGTTGTAAATTCCCTTTCAGTAAGAATAATTGTACGTGAATTCTTTTATGCAACCCTGTATATGAAATATAGAATTTATGTCAAACGAGTAAAATGAAAAAAATAGTTCAAAATTGAAAGCGCACACCGACATCAAAAACTACTTCCAGCATTTATCACTTAAAGACAGTACAGCAACCGACTCTTTTGTGTGTCTCCGTAAATGAACGAATAATGCTACAAATACCCAACTCTGCTGTAATAATCTTGTAATAAAATTCAGTAATTTATATCAGTTTCAATGCATTTTAAATAGCATTATGTCATATTAAAGAAAAACTAAAGTTGTCAGGTCTATCGGTACGTTGATTTTATTTTCCGTCTCATAGCAAATTCAAACACGTTTTTAATCTTATAGAAAATTGTATGTGTTCAAACACATCAAATATCTAAAGTATCTGATGCATGTACATCTTAACTAATATGAATTGATACATCATAACTATTATGAATTCATAATACTCAGTATTTTTATACAAAATACTGTATGATTTTATAATAATAAAAATTATAAAGAAAACTCATTAAATGCTACATGAAAAAAAATTAAGATTTTCGAATAAGGAAAATCAAGGTGAGTGATTTCAATTTATTTTTATTATTTTTTAGAATTAACGAAATTTATTATTTCAGTTTTCATTTTTTATAAGAAAATCTTTTTATCATGAATTTCATTAACAATTAGAATTGTAAAGTCTTTTATAGTACGTATGCTATTTAATAAGTTTTGGGTATGCTGATACCCATGACCGTCTCTGATGTTACGTTTCACGACGCTTTTCCTGACGGATTAATGTCACATACATTGTATATAACACAAAACATGCCTGCCTAGGTGACCCTAAATAAGGTTTACTAATTGCATGAAAATTTGTGTATACAATTTACGGGAGTTAGAGCGTGGACAGACGGATTGACAGAAGAAAAAATGTACACTGTTAAAAATAAATCTGTGAATTCACGTTGAAACTACCAGCAGCAAAGTAGCCGAACTTTTACCGTTCCGTTAGTAGATTTTCCGTTGTGAAAAATAAAAAAAGGAAAACTCCGTTTGAAGAAGCGGTAACTTTCTGTTACAAAGTTCGATTTTTAATTATAATAATTTACTATAATTTTTAAAATTAATGAACCGACTAATTGTCAAAGAATACGAAATTCCCGAGTGATTTTAAGCTGCCGTATTATATTACTTTATTTATTTTGTATAAGTTATCCCTAAGGATTGAACTCGAGACCTTTTGATAGCGGAACAGATTCTTACTGACTGAACCAATGCTGCTGATACCATAATGTACAATGTATGTCTTTTATCCTTCAGTGGAAAAATCTGTTGCATTTTATAAAGATTTCCTTTCAAATATATTCGCTAGAATATTTGTAAACGGTTTATTTTATTTTATTTTAGACTGATGTATAATACTTATTATTTTTTAAAATCAATTTTAATTTTTTAACTAGCTTAAATTTAAAAAAAATCACTGTTAAAAATCAATGTTTTTTTCGCTTTTTTCTGAATGAATAAATGAAAGAAAATTTTATTCATTTTTTACAAAAATTATACTACAGACAATTTTTTGAAATTGTCGTACACTATTTATTTATTTATTTTCTGGCTAATTAGTTAAAATATTTTTTAATAAGAATTAAAAATAAATAAACGCAAAAAATGTAATTTAAAAGGGATTTTTTTATGTTTTCATTATTTCAAACCGCCAGTGAGATTCGAACCTACAATCTGCGCTTGCAAACCATTCGCGGTGTTATGCCTTCACCACTCGGCCACACAACGGAGTGTCGCCCTTTTCTGTTTCTATTTCCATCCTTGTCGTTATTTTCAGGGAATATGGTGGAGTTTCCGGATTTTTAACGAAAAATGCCCTTTTGTTATGAATAAGGACTTTTTCTGTGAAATTTAGGAAAAAATATTCGTGAGTTTCAGAATTTTTTTAACAGTGTACGCATAAACACTTTCATCTTTGTTGAAAAGTGTTAAAAATAAATAGATACAAAATTGGACGATTCAATAATAGAAAAACTTATAATGTATTTATCATGCTTTCCATGCATGCCAAATAAATTATTATCTCCACCACCGGAATACTTTTCGTAAACAACGAGTCGTGCGTAAAATTGTGAACTACTGCTTAAGAACAAGTTGAGCTATTACTCGTTGTCTTTTTTATCACAATCGTTCATCAGAGGTGATTAATGAGCTCTTTATATATTTCTTTTCTGCCAGAAGCAATCAATGACACTTTGAAGGTTTATAAGTTTGCCTTAAATCTCATTTATTTCATATTTTACGGATTTTAATTTGTTCTTACTAATTTTTTAAGAATTAGAAAATATTACTTTCTCTGTAAATTAGATTTTGATCTTAGAGCCCAAAATATATTTTATTTTAATCTTTATTCTTTTTATCTTATTTTTTTATTATTATTTATGTGAGTTTATACATCTGATTTTACATGTGATAGCATTCACTTTTATGGGTCCATATAGATGTGACTTAACAAGTGTTAGCAATTCCAAAGGCCATAAAGTTATCAAGAAAAAGTACAAAAAATTATCCTTCTCAGACCTAAGATGAATTTTACGCCGCACTACAAAAACTAGTTTAAAATTATTATAAAACATTTCCAAAGATGCACAAATCTATATATCAATGTTTCTAATATGGACACATTTGTTAACAAAATCCACATGTAATTTTATCGATTTCAGAAGCATTTAAATTAACATAAATGGTATTGTTTAATGTCACCTGCTGGTGACATCAGGACTGTGGAGCTTAAAAACAATAAAATAAAAATGCTAAATATTCAGCCTTAACATAAGAATTTCGAAGCGTATTTTGTTTCACAGCAATATTAAAAAATTTGGTGTGGCTGAATTTTAAAATTCACGTTTTAAAATGACATTTTATATTTCAAGTTCAATATCACAATATGCCTTAACATAATATGTTAATATAAACATATATATATGGAAGAGAAATCAATACGCTCCGGAAAGGTCCTGAATTATTTACTTAAAACTGGACTACGCATCCATTCAAAATGCGATGAATATATATATAAATAGCAGCATGCATAAATATCATACTTAGAAATTTTACCAAAACGTTAACTAATACATTATAAATTTTGAAAGCTTCAGCATGACATGATCACAAAACTTTGGTGGGAGAATTATCAGTACTAAGATATAAACGTAATGTAAATTATAAAATAAGGTGATCTGTTTGAAACGAGGACTTCATAAGTGATTAAATAAAAAGAATATTGCCCAGCCAAACTGATGGCATTTAGCTCACAGGCTACGCATACTATTTGTACATTACAGCCTTATATTTTCAAGGGTTAATTCCGTACGAAAAAAATTAAAGGAGGGGAACAACCCCTCCTTTTCACTTTTTATATTTAATCATTAAACCCCTTAAACTAATCAGGAACATGCTTTATGATATAAAAAATCTATATCCAAAATTCAAAGCAAATTGGAAAATTCTTAATAAAAAACATTTGATATAATTTAAGATGAATTATCCCCCTTTTTTATATTTAACCATTAAACTTCCAAAACTATTCAGAGATTGTACGAAGTCTGATAATTCCGCATGAAAACCCCATTTATATGAATTAAGGGGAGGGACATTAGAACTCCCGTTCCCCCTATTTATACTTATCCAATGAATGCGAGCCAATGAACGCAGGTGCCTAGTGAGAATGATCCGATATCTAAACTTTGAACTAGATAATTCTGCATGAAAAACCCATTTATATCAATTAAGGGGGGCATAAGCTCCCCGTTCCCCCTCTTATACATATGGAATGAACTCCAAAAACTAATCAGAGAAGCGCCTTATCAGGATGTACCTATATACAAAATTTCAAGTGGATCGGATAATATTATCAAGAGTTATCGCGTTACGCACGTACGCACGAAAGAACGAACGTACATACATACATGGGGGCACATAATCTCAGGCTATGATAGCCTGTCAGCTAAAAACGTAACTCCATTAATTCTATAAAGAGATAGGAATACGTTTTTACCCACCTAATTTAACCGGAATTTTTTTACAAAGTACTGTAATAAATTTAATGAAAAGAGTTACACGTTCTCATTTTTTAAATGACTTTTCAAAATATTTTTTTTTTTTTTTTTTTGTGATTTTTGGGGGAAATACAGCAGTATAGAAATACAATTACTTGTGGATCACAGAGATAAAGGATCAATATTCGAATACAAAAAAGCGTTGCTTACATTTAAATTGTTAAGGAAAATTAAATATATGTATATTTTAATGAAAAAAAATCTTTAAAAAATGCAAGAATTTATTTATTTATTTATTTACATTACCCGCTTAATTATCGTCTTTTGTTTTGAGGGTAATTCTATTTTTATATTACAATTGGAAAATACTAAAATCTAATAACACAATTTCCGCAATAAATCGTTTTTGTTTTCTAGTAAAATTTTCAAAACTTCCAGAAATGATAAACCACCACCTTCTGAATGCCAAACCTGAGAAATGACAAAAATGGCGACGGAAACCTGATGTCAAATATATTACAAATCTTACAATACACTGCAAATTGTATTTTAATTAGCAATTCCTAATAATCTCTCAAATATATATTGTAAAATTATTAGGTAAAATGATCTAAATAGTTGTAAACTTTTTTGTTTAACTTTATTTAATCACGTTAAATTTGTTTGAAATATGTTATTTTAACTAAAAATACTACATTTGACCATGAAAAAACTTCATGCGTTATAAAAATATCGTATTATTTTAATTTTCATTTTTTTAGTGGATTTATAAACTTGCCTAATTTTTTTTTATACACTTCTGCATATTATAAAAATGTATTACGGTTATTAAATTTATTATATAATATTCCAGATTTTGTTAGAAATAAGAAAAACGTAGTTACATTTTTAAAGCACAATCTTTGCAATATATATGTATAACAAATTTAACACATTAATGTAATATTCTTTTCTTAAATTAAGATCCACGTCTAAGAAAATTTAATGTAAAGCATAAATGAATGATAACTTCTGTTTTTAAAAGTCTAATCCTTTTAGATATCAAATTTTTGTCGCATTATATATTCAATTAAAGAACCGTATCTTTAAGGGGATTGTGCTCCTAAGGTTTTTCTTTTAAAAATGATTAAGTGCAAACTTTTAATATAATGTAGGACCGTGGAAAATTTACTGTTTGAGAAGCGAACTTCATAAATGATTAAAAAACGTAACTTCATTAATTCTGTGAAGAAGATAGGAATACGTTTTTACCTACCTAATCTAATCAAGATTTATACCGGAATTTTTCAACAAAATACTATAAGAAACTTAATGAAAAAATGTTACACATTCGCATTTCCTTCGTAACTTTTCTAAATAATTTTTTTTGTGTGAATTTTTGTGGGAATACAGCAGTAGAATGACGCAGTCACTAGTGTATCATAGATATAAAGAATAAATATTCAAATACAAGACAGCATTGTTTACAGTTAAATTGTTAAGAAGAATAAAATAAATGTATATAAAAATAAATAGAATATTTTTTAATCTTTTTCTCAAGGCTTGATCGGGACTTACCAATGCATTTTCTTATAACAAACCGGAACTTATTTTGCTCTTCCTAAATTTGCATGGGGTGATATTTCTACTCACAGTCTCGATCTAATATGTATTAAACATCGTCTCTTAGTGGCCAGATTCGTGAAAAAAAAAATTTATCTGAGCAAAAAAAAAAAAAAAAAAAAAAAAAAAAAAAAAAAAAAAAAAATCAACATTATTTTAAAACTTGTATTTTTTTTAAAAAAGGTTAATTGATTACTAGACAATAAAATTAAAATATACAATAAAAATCTATCTATGACGGAATCCGGACTTCATCGGTAAAATGCGTTGATATAGTAAAAATTAATATAATAATTACTGAAGAAGAAATAGAATATATTTTCATCTGCTAAAAGTGGAACTGCATAGTGGAATGCATGATTTATCTTTTTTATGTAATTCCGTGTTAGAAGATTTTACTGTGCAGCAAGTTGACATTTTTCGCCAAGTTGGCAACAATAAAACGAATCACAACGAATCTGAACTGAAATGCCTGCACGAATCGAGTCATTCATATGACTCGATTCGTGCAGGCGTTTTCAGTTTCAGGCGATAATGTAATCATTAAAAATTTGGAAATCCATGTATTTCTCCACCTGTTAGCGATCCTCAGCATTTGGGGAAACACATGCCCCCACCTACATTTTCTGAAAAGAGACATGCAATATTACCCATAAACAATAGACATTCGCCTGCGATTAACTGTTACACTACACGCTTCTGCTGTAATAAATCGCACTACACCTCATAATTCCTATTTGATGCTGAAGATTTTAGACGTCATCAGGGTCTTTTTTGGCTCATCTTCGCGCCGCAATCTTCAATTCACGGGCTCTCTTTCTGCAATAATGCGTGCGGAATAGCTGTTGTATGTAGCTGATCAATTTACCTTACAAGACTTCTAATGTTATGAAAAAAAAAAAGAAAAAAAAAGGAAGAAAGAAAAAAAAAAGATTGGGTGTAACAGACTCTTGTTATTTATTGAATGCACTTATATAGCTGGGTCATTCCACACCAAATGAGCAAATCAGGTGTGGCTGACATGTAACAGTTTTTATTGAAAATCATCATATAAGTAGATCACAATCATTTACGAGGAAACGCAAAGTAGCAGCGTTCAGACTAGTTTATTTCAGTATAAAAATTTACATTAAAGTTGAGACGAAATCGAAATCTTGTGTACATGCTTGAAATTTCAAGTTTGATTATTTGCCGTAGGAATGGAAAGATTGTAATAAAAATTATTTACACTTAAGAATGAACTATAAGTAACAGATTAGCATAATTTAGTAATTGTATTTTTATTTTATAACTTAAAAATAAATAAATAATAAAAAAATCGTGGAAAAAATAAAATATTTTAGTTATATGTTTTAAAATGAAGGACACTTTTTCCAAATTCAAATATTTTTGCCATTATAGCTAATTGAATATATTTAATGCATCTATAATTTAATTCTTGCCTTTTCCATTCCTTTATGAGAAAAAAAAATAAATAGTGAAAACTGCTGATTAAAAAGTCAACATTTTTTTCATTTTTTTGGAGACGAATAAAAGCTTTTAAAAGTTTTAAACTCTTTAATATTGCAGATAAAAGTGTATATTTTAAGTATACGGAGTTTTATTCTTGCTTTCAGTTTATTTTTGCCTCAAGAATATTTTTTAATTTGTATAGAAGAAAAACGATTTTCTTCATAAAATAACTGTATTTTAATCTTTAAATCATAGATGGCAGCACACGTCTATTTTTAACAAGAAACTTTAAAAAAAGCGCGTGTTTTCAAAGAAAGATTGTCTTTAGAATGTATCGAATATTAGTTTTTTGAACCCATTTTTGTTATGTTAGAAATTAAAAAGGCAGTATTGAAACTTTTTTAGTGTGTCATGGACTTATTGATTCATTTATATGTGCAATATTGCTGATGTCGGAGCTGTCCTTTAATTATTTTTTGAGGTTAAATAAGAGGAATAATTGTAATTTTGTCATTTTTTAAAAAAGTTTCTAAGTTTTTTTTAAGATGAAGGAAATAAATAACAACTTTGAAACTTGGAGAATTCGATCTTCATATATAATATTACATCTTGCATGAATTTCAAAGATGTTTTTTAAATCCTTTAAATTTTATAGCGTTTAAAATTTTTCAAAAATTTACGAATTTTCAATATTTACAACCAATTTATGATTAGTTATGGTATTACCAGATTATTATTAATCAATAAATATAAATATTGATTTCCAGAGATTTCAATAATATAAAAAAAAACTTCATTTTTGTTAAATGGTTTTCAAAATATAGAACTTGAAACTTGCAACTTTCGACGATTATCCGCAAGCCATTCTATATCACAAGTTTTTTAAATGTCCAAAATTTATAAAATAATTTATTTTTAGTCAAAATATTCTGCAGACATGCATTTGAATATGAAATGAACATGCATCTCAAATTTTATTAAAATCGGATTCTATACAGCCACGGCTTTTTTTACATTTTTGCTCATTTGACATGGAATAACCCAGCTCACTCACAAGAAAGGTGACACATCTCGACAAAAGTAAATTTAAGAGGAAAAAGATTTGCATGGTTTTACTGTAACTTAAAATTCTTGCACTTAACTATGCACGCAGGAGTGAAAACGTGCATTAAATCATAAAATCCTTAAGAATGAAGACATATGATGAGGTTTTGAGGGTTAGAAGACTTGACCTCCGTACACAATCTACCTCCCTTTTTTGGCCATACATGGACAAAAAAGGTAAAAATCCCTGTCGGCTGGGCCTATAGGCGGAGGTAGATTTCGAAGAGTGCTCATTTCAACAACAAATATATATATATATATATATGATTAGAGATAAACCCAGTTTAATAACTTCATTTGGCCGTTTATGAAAAATTTTTAATTTCATTTTTCTGCAAAAACTGGTTTTATCAGAATCATCTTAAGAAAAATTCAGCTCAAATGCCCATTTTGACAACATATTTTGAAATAGATTCTGAATTTATTAAAAAATAGACCAAAACAGTACATTATACAGTTCCTAAATAACAAAAAACTGTCAGTCGAATGCATTTGAGAAAAAAATTGAATTTAAAAAGTCCTTCCGGCAATGCCAGGAGGAAGAGGTAGCTTTCATATACTTATATATTTATTTATTTGTTTTAAGGTAAGTTACATTGTTCAAAAATACTAAGCTCAAATTAGTGGAAATAATCTTATAAATTTAGTGATTTTATAAGATTGAAACTAGTTTTTGTCAAGACTGAATATTAATAGGAATTTTTAAAAATTAGTCATCTTTTATTCAACCTGGTTTTATTTTAAGCGATTTAGAGAGTCACCAAATTCTACGATATCATAAAGTGTATGCCATTTTAAAGCAACATTGTGGATCGTTCAGATCAGACCGTTTCAAAATGTCAGCCATAAGCAAAATTCAAAGTCTATAACTCAGTCATTTTTTAAGATATAGACAATGTGATAAAAAATGTTCTGGAATCGTTGTTTTAAGTTCTAACACGTAAAAGAAAAATATTTTCCAATTTTTAATTTTTTCGCATTTAATTTTAAATTTTAATTTTTTTTAAATTTAAAATGGCCACCATTTTGAAACAAAATGGTGGATGATTCTGGCCAACGAACTAGGTCGAGACATTTGTATGTACTATGTACTTCCCAAGTTTCATTGAAATCGGTTCATGCGTGTTATCACGTGACAAAAAGCAGATCGTTTCAAAATGTCAGACATAAGAAAAATTCAAAGTGCTATAACTCAATCATTTTGTAAGATATAGACAAAATAAAAGGTGTTCTGGAATCGTTGTTTTAAGTTCTAACACGTAAAAGAAAAATATTTTTCACAATTTGATTTTTTCGCATTTAATTTTAAATTTTTAAAATTTAAAAAAATTTAAAATGGCCACCATTTTGAAACAAAATGGCGGATGATGCTGGCCAATGAACTCGGTGAAGACATTTGTATGTACTGTGTACATACCAAGTTTCATTGAAATCGGTTCATAAATACGCGTGTTATCACGTGACAAAAATCAGATCATTTCAAAATGTCAGCTAAGATATAGACAAAATAAAAAGTGTTCTGGAATCTTTGTTTTAAGTTCTAACACGTAAAAGGAAAATATTTTTCAACTTTTAATTATTTCGCATTTAATTTTAAATTTTAAATTTTAAAAATTTTTTTAAATGGCCGCCATTTTGAAACAAAATGGCGGATGATGCTGACCAACGAACTCGGTCGAGACATTTGTATGTACTATGTACATATCAAGTTTCATTCAAATCGGTTCATAAATACGTTAGTTATCGCATGACAAAAATCAGATATATATATATATATATATACCTATATATGGTTATATATATATATATGTATATATATATATATGTCAACATTTGAACGGAGGGTGGTTTTGGGGTCTGGGAGTCATGATCGGTGAAAATATACCAACATTTTCCGGAAGTGCTTTCCTCCGGACGACTGCAATAGGTAGCTTTTCACTTTTTGTAATGAAAGCTACCTAAAAATGAGTCATAAAATAACCGGTTTGTTGTCTCAATACATCCTTAATTCTTTAATCATGAATGCTTCGGAAAATTTTGTGCGAAATGCTCACTTTGACAGTATTTTTAAAAATATATTCTATCTTTATCAAAAAACTGGCCAATGGCGTCACAGTATATAGTTCCTATATAAGAGAATCTGTAAATTGGATGCGTTTGAGAGCGAAAATAGATTTTAAAACGAGTCATAAAAAACACAATTTCCTATGTGAAGACTTCCTTAAATTTTCAAATCACGAAGACTTCGGGAAATTCTGTTCAAAATACCCTTTTTGGTAGCCTTTTTTAAAAATATATTCTGCCTCTATCAGAAAATTGACCAATGCGTCACTTTATACAGTTTCTAAATAAGAGGATCTACCATTTGGATGCGTTTAAAATCAAAAATGAATTTAAAAATGAGTCAGAATATAAGCAGTTTGGATTTGAGGTTCTTTCTCCAACTCCTATTTTTGTTTAATTTCTTTTTGCTATACGAATTGGTCCTATGAAAAACTTGTCAATATAAAAGTTGTAGATATTTTTGAGAAGATGTAAAATAAATTTAATCAGATTTGATATCTTAAAAATTGACGGAGTTATGGATTTTTCTCTTTTTTCAGCCCCCCTTTTCTTTTCGTTTTTAATTTTTTTCATCGGTAAAAGTTGGTCCTATCAAAAACTTGTAACTACAAAAGTTTTAGATAATTTTAAGAACATTTACAAAAAATTTAGCTGGACTTGATATTTTGAAAATTGACGAAGTTATCAATTTTTTTCTCTCAAAATCCCTGTTTTTTTCGCCCCTTGAGCCCACTTCTAAATTTAACAAAAATCTGTCATGCATATACTTTTGGCCCATTTTTAAGAAGTAATATAAACTTTAAACTGATTTGATATCTACTTTAATTAAGAAGTTATGGCGTTTTTTCGGTTTTTACAAAAACGCCCCCTATTCCGACCCCCTTGGTCCGATTTTGCCCATTAACGAACTTAGCCAAGATTTTAACCCCTTTGATTTTATGTACCAGTTTGGTGGAGTTTGGCGAAGAATTATAGAAGTTATCTTGTCCATAAAAAAGTGAGATATATATATATAGATAGATAGATAGATAGATAGATAAACTTGTGCGATTGCAATAGGTAGTATTTCTTACGAAATCTACCTAAAAACCACACTTTTGAATTTTTGTTTATTTTTTAAGATTCATCTATGAGAGAACTATTAGTAAGGTACCCTGGGGTAATAACGCCAAGTGCTTATATTTTGCATAATTATGAAATAATCAGGTAAATGACACCCATGTGCTCTGCGCAGAAGGGTTTTGAGTCATATAAATCGCAAAAAACAGCTTCAAGTTAATTTGTTTCATTTTTAGGTCTTATTGTTTTTACAAGCAACAAAAATTAACGCTTGATCTAAAATTTGCGAGATAAGGTTTTTGATCTGAAGACTATATTTTTTATCCAGAAATACTTTGTTTATTACATAAATTTGTAGCGTATTTCATGTACTTTCAAATTGTTGTAGAAGATTTTGGATATCTTCTCGAGATAATTTGTAGTTTAGGATTTACTGCGCAATAAGTATCCGGGGGTAATAACGCCGGGGATTGGCATTATTACCCCGGTTGTTTCCCAACAGTGGCTGAACTATATCCGAAGGAGGTTTATATATTACTATTGAACAGCATTATCATCATTGTTGAAATGGTAAGATTAAGGGGGGCTGCCCAATACTTAAAAATAATCTCTCTCATAAATAATCATAATATAATTTTTATTATATTATGATTATTTTTTTTTACTAATGTAAAAAATAATTTTTAACTCTTGTAAATAAACCTATATCAAAATGTTTTCGAGATTCAAATTCGAACATCTTCAAAATCAGGTTTCTATTAAATTTCCACTGGATTGTTCAATTGATTTCGAAATTGTAACTGTCCGCTTTCTCAGCGTTCGGTTTTTCAAAACTTTATAAATTTAACCTTTAACTGATGTGACAGAAATTGTAACGTATGAATGTGATGCAGATTGTGAGACCACAAAATTGGAAGATGAATAAAAGGCGGGAATAACTCATAGGATTGTGTTTTTGTACTAAACTTTTAATACAAGAGTATTATGCTTAATATTCACCTATTTAGTCTCTGGTGATAGTACTAAAATACCAAATGAAACAAAATTTCAGTAGTGTTTGCAGTTAAACTGAAAATTACAAGTTAAACTAAAAAATTAAAAGAAAAATAGTGGTCTACGAGACCGGTAACATTAGTTAAAAGTTAAAATGCGATCCATGATTAAAAATCATAGAATACTGTTCCTGCGCTAAACTTTTTGTACAGAATTAATTCTAATTAAATTTAATCTATTAAAATATTTCTAATAATACTACGAAAACTCCAAACGAAAGAGAATTTCAGTTGTAACTATAGTTAAATTGGAAAATAAAGTTAAACGCTCTTTTTTTGGGGGGGGAGGGGTTACAGTGTTCAGTCAGATTGCTAACAGTAGTTAAAGGTTAATTTTGTTGCTAATATACAGATAATTATATATAACCATATGAATTACACTGGTCATCAGCCAAAAAATGGTCTAACTTTTTCCAGATGATATATGTTCATTTTCATACCCTGAATCCAAAACCCAAAACGGTTTCGCTCTATCAGGTCAATTTTTTGTGCAAATGTCCATTTTAGGCTAAGTGATTTCCGGCATAAATGCCTATACTTCATTGCAGTACTTGTGTGTGTTGCATTCCGAGAAGTCGTATTTCGTTGCCCTGGATTACTAATGATAGATTTTCTTTCATTACAGGATCTATGTGAAGTAAATGGAGTCTTCAAAAAGATCATGTAGGAATAAGCCGGATGTATTTTGTTATATCTGTGGCGAATACACCCTTGTACCAAACAGGAAGCCAATCACCAGTTTTATAAAGCGCACCTACCTTGCTTACCTCCAAATGACCCTAGGTGACCAAGATAAAGGTTGGGTACCACATATAGTATGCAAGAAATGCACCGAGTATCTTCGTGCGTGGACCAAAGGCCAGAAGACGGCTCTGAAATTTGGAATTCTTATGGTCTGGAGGGAGCCTACCAACCATGTCACAGATTGTTACTTCTGGGCTGTAGATCTGACTGGTATAAACAGAAATAACCGGAGTAGCCTGGTAGATCCAGATCTGCAGTCAGCACGTTGTCCTGTAGCCCATTCTGAAGCCATGCGAACATCATCAACACTCCTCTTGTCAACAGAGAGAAGATCATATTTCCTCCATTGCACATTAAGCTGGGGTTGATGAAGCAATTCACCAAAGCTCGACAAAAATGGTGACTGCTTCATGTACTTATGCCAGGTTTTTCCCAGATTGAGCATTGAGAAGCTGAAAGCTGGCATCTTTGATGGTCCACAGATCCGTCAGCTAATGAGAGATATGCAATTCGAAACACATATGAGTGAAGTGGAACTGGAAGCATGGAAGGCTTTTGTTCTAGTTGTGAAAAACTTTCTCGGCAACACGAAGGCCACTAACTACGTTGAACTGGTGAACAATATGATAACAGCATTCAGAAACCTCGGATGTAACATGAGCATCAAAGTGCATTACCTATTCTCACATTTGGATCGCTTTCCTAATAACCTGGGCTCCATGAGTGATGAACAGGGAGAGCATTTTCATCAGGAGATCAAGGAGATGGAGAACAGATACCAAGGTCGCTGGGATGCAGTAATGATGGCGGATTACTGTTGTAATCTCCATAGAGACATTCCTGCTGCCGTCACTGGTCAGACCTCAACGAAGAGCAAAATTCCTACCATAAGTGTTGCACAATGACGAAACAGTGAACTAACCGAATGTTTTCCTGTCTATTAGTTGTTAATTAACTATGTAATTAATTAAACATGTTTTCTGTTAACATACGTACATTTTTTTGGTTCAGTTAATTACATTTCTGTAGTATATATTTGTTTTTTTCAATTCAACTTCACAGCAAAACCTTACCTGATGTACCGAAATGGATGCCATATTTGGTTTCCTGGAGGTCGAAATATCTTAAATTCATTAAAACATGTCAGACCATTTAAAAAAATTTTGTTTTTGTTGTCCTGTGTTATGTATAAAATTGAATAAGAGATCTCTTTGGGATAATATTTTTTAATCAAAAATTTTATTCAATTTATTAAAAATTTATTAAAGCATGCTCTTTAAAACGTCGACAATTTAACTGTAGGTTTGGAGAATCCACATTAGTGTGGAGTTATGGGTCAAAAACTATTTACTAAATTACTATAATAGTATTAACCCTTAACTGCTGTGGCAAAAATTGTCGCAAAACTTACTCTGAGCGGCCTGTCAGTCCGCTTAATCTAACGATGAATAAAATGTTAAATTAACGTTTAGAATATTATTTTTGTATTGAACCTTATATACAGGACTATTATAAATAAAATTCAACTATTTTAAAATTTCTAGAGAAAGTAATAGGACTCCAAATGAAACAAAATATTCCCGGTATCTATAGTTAAACTAAAAATTGCAAGTTAAACTCTGAAACTTGAAAAACTGAGCGGTATGTGAGACGCTAACAGCAGTTAAGGTTTAACAAAAATATTTATTATATATAACTCCAGTTATTATAAAACTTCACATGATTAAAATATTACATTATAAATGGTTGAAACCATGCAATGTTTCTTATAATCATATTTAAGCGGGACTTTTTAAGCAAAGAGAGACACAGGGTGTTATATTCTGTTGAAGCTCCCCCTCACTCCTTTTTCTTTCACTTTCACAAAAAAATCAATATTTTCTATCGCATAGAATGCATACATGTGAATATAAATACTGCTTCAAATAATCCGTGCAGTGTTTCTAATAAATCCATTTAAATGGTCATTTTTAAGCAAAACGTAGCTTAGAATCTGATATTCTTTCGCCTCCTCCCCCCGCCACCATCACAGCTTTCTTTTTCTTTTAGAGTCACAAAAAAATTGTACATTTTCAATAGCTTAGATTGCAATTTGTCAATTTCTAGAGCTGAAGAGTTTGTATTTTTAGAATTGGGCAATCTACATGCCATTATTCCATCTTATTTTATAGTTTTGTTTGCATGGCGTTATTACCCATATAGGTGGGTATTAACGCCAAATAGCATTGGTCAAGAAAAAACGCCATTACATTTTATGAATACATATCTGTTAAATTATTTTATTTTATATAGATAGTCAATGAGTTGCTGTATCAGATCCTATATTTGTTTGAAAAATACAATCTAAAACTAAGCCGTGAAAATTGGCAGAACCTTAACGTGGCGTTATTACCCCAGGGTACCTTAGAATAAAACACAATTTAAATTTTTGTGAGATCTGTCCATTTTCTTGCGGGTGAGCAATATCATAATATCTCACAATTTCAATATTATCAAGTATTGTTTCTATAAAAAAAGTTTTGCTTACTAAGAAATTTGTTTTAACATATCTCTAAAAATCGTGCATTCTTCTTTGCACAGTTTATGCGAAATATGTAAAACTTTAATTCTCCTCAATCCTGAGACAAATGTTACGTGGTACTACAAAAGCCAGTTTAAAGTTATTATAAAGCTTCTAGAAAGATGCATCAGTCTACAGCACTCATTTATTTAAAGGCCTAGCATTTAACGATTCTAAGAGCATTTAAATTATGTTTAAGGACATTTATCAGTGTCGCCTCCAGGCGACATCCAAAAAAAAATATATTAAGTTATGTTATATCTATAATCTTTATAAACAATAATACAGTGAATAATCCAAGGCTAGGTTTAATTTGTTTTTTTGTGATTGATTTACAAAAATCTGAACAACTATTTTTATCACATTAGTACTTAATAAGCATCAGTATTTTTTAAAGTATTATATTAATTCGGGAAAGGAAATGATAATATTAAAATGTATGTTCAAAATATTTGAATCCATGGAATGTGAAACGCATTTATTTTTTATTTAAAAACGGAAATGAATAATTTAAATATTAATTAGACATAATCAATTTCCATTAAATTATTTTTAGTTGAATTATTTTGGAAACATAACTTAAAAGAATGTGTAGATTTCTTTCATTTCTCAAAATTTAATGAGATGCTTTCAATGGAATTTGTTCCACAAATACAGAAAGCATAGGAAGATAAAACCATTTTTTAAATGGCAGAATAATAATATTTCTTTTATAGTTACCATTTGTAATAGTGTAATCTAAATTATTGATTTAATATTCGGGAATGCTTCTTTATACTGAAATTCTAAGAAAACATTTCAAGCCTAAAATCCCATTAAAATAATCATAATCAATAACAGAAAAAATTCGTTGTTTTAGGAATATATTATTGTATGCCTTTAAAACATTAATATATGATAAGGAAACTATAATATTGATAAGTAAATTTATGCACTTTCACTGGAAATGTTATTTAATTAGAATTAAGAAATATTAATTTATTTTAAGTATTTATAAATCTATTAAATGTAATAAATAATGTAACATTAAAATTGTGTCAGAAATTCATTTTATCGTTTAACAAACCTTAGTGCTAGCAACTTTCTGTTAAAGTTTTTTTTTTTTTTTTTTTTTTTTTTTTTTTTTTTTTTTTTTTTAAATGGCAACTTTTTAAAATATGTTTCCTTTGTATTATAAAGGAGTTGCTTCATTTAAATAAACCACGATGATTTATTTAAATATGATACAGTTAACTTTTTTATTCATAATGTGTTTTTCATTACATGTCGTTCATTTTGTGCTTTGTTAATAGCAAATAGCGCCCTTTCACAATGGAGTAAATGAAGTAAAGATATTTGCCTTTTCTAGCCTTATGCATTGTCTTATGCATTCGATTTGGCTGTCCGCGTTGTAACTCTCGTAAATATGCTCGGATTGTCATGAATTTTTTGGACGTTAATGACGTTTACTCAAGCACGAACCCTATTGAAAATGGAGTTTCTGCCATGTATACAGGGACAGTCAAAAAAGTTTTCCAATACATTATGGCCTATGGAGAAAAATCGTTTCAAATGGATTTTAAAGACATTACACCTTGTAAAACATCTTGAAATTTATATGCATCTGCAAAGTGCACTAAAATATGCATTTTCTAAAGTATGTAGTGAAAAGAATAGTTATTATTTTTACAGGAACACACAAAAGAATGCCAATAGATTATTATTCAAGGGGAGAATTATTTGCGACATATTTTAATTATGGTAAACGATTTCATATATAATTAAATTGATAAACGTTCCTGAGGATTATAATGAATTATTTCATGCATAATACATAGAGCATAGCACTTACAGGGACACACGAAAGACTTCAAATAGTATATTCTATCCGAACTCCTGAATATGTTGTAAGAAGGCTGCTAGATGGAGAAAATGCACTTTTAATTATGATATACGCTTTTAAGTTTCGCTAGATGTATGTATATCATATAGTTCATATAAATGCTAATTGTTACACAATTTAGATATACATGGTTACACACAAGATGTCGGAAAGGTTACTGAATATGAGCGTAATTTACTTAAAGGTGCTTTTTAAATATGTTATGCCTTTTTACGATGAACTGCATTAGTTTACTAAGAAATTTTTATAACATATAGATAAAATGATATACCGGGGAGACAAACAACTGGATACATGATCGCCTTTGGATACCAGTTTCTGGAAATTTTGTTTTAATTAGTTTAAAGATAATTTATATTTAAACTAAACTTTAGAAAAATACTTTCGTGTATTAAAATTACTATGCATTTTACAGGCCTAAACAAAAGTATTCAAGTATGTTTCCATCTGTTAGCATAAATTGCTGAAAGCGAAATTTCAACAAGTTAGGCGTTTTCATGCTAAACTACATTTTACCATTATATAGTCTATATATTAACCGACAGATAAAATACAGGGCTTTTCAAAAGTATTGGAATACATATTTGGATATGGACAATAATATGTTATTTCCCTGGATAACGCATTTTTGTTAAAGATTTTGAAGAAGTGTTCTAAAGTGCTTCATAATATATGCTCAACGCAGGATTTTTCTCATTTGTTTAATATAAAAAAAATAACAATTATTTTTTTTTACAGCCAGAATGATAAAACATATTTAACATTGGTTTTCAATTTGTTTTACATTATTTCTAATGTAATATAAATATTATAAATTTATATTACATTAAATAATATTATAAAATTATATACAATATTACACATGAAATATACGAACATTTTAAATTATAAGGAGAAACAAGAAGAAACAATTTTCATTCATGTGTATGCAGATTATTAACAAAGATTAAACGGAAATAGATAAAGCTTTTTCAGTTTAAGCTTCACGGTACTTTAGAATATTTTGTATGTGCACAATATTCTGTACTGAAATATTTGACCGATAAATAAATGTGTGTCAGTAAATAAAAAGAAAATTATGGTTTAAATTACTGATATTTAAAAGGTTTTATTAACGCAACAAATAATCGCTCTTTGCCAGAGTGGCTTTTCAGAAAAACTATTAAAATGACTTTGTCTGTTAAGGTTAATCTTCGTAACTTTTAAAAAGGCTTAATAATATAGAAAACTAAATATATTAAAATAATTGATGCAGAGTCATATTAAAATTAATTATTTCGTTAACATTTCTCGCATAAATTTGTAATCTGTATTATTATTTTTTAAACACTTGGCATTTCAGGATAATCCCTCATGTTCTTTTTTCTTTTTTTTTTTGAATCTTTTTCATTCCCTAGATGTTTAACAAAACGTCTAAAATCGCAAGTGACCGGTTATATTTGGCCATACAGAGTATATCTTTTTATCAAAATGGGTTTTCATAGAATAAAATTTAAAAAGTTGCAAGATTTAGCTGCAATCTTTTTTTTCTATTTCTTTGAAATGGAGACAATAAACATGGAGCAAACGAATCTGTTTTTTGTTTAATCAGATCCTCACATAATTTTTTTAAGTTTAATAGTTTAAAAAGAAATGGAGATATATAACAATATATATTAAAAATTCAACAACGCATATTACAATTGGCGAGTTGAAACTGCTTATTAGTCATTTTACTTTTTGGTTTAGGGAGTACAGTTTCTGCCCGCTGCCACCTCATTTAGCATAATCTTTAAACATATAAACATAAACGAAAAAAATCATTAAAAAATATCATATAAATTCTTAATTCCTATTCCTTTTAGTATTTAAGTATCTTAAATAGTTGAAGAAGAATAAATTTTATTACGATTTTGCAAAGATGAAGCGGAAAATTTCTTATCCAAAATTCATTTTGGATTAGGAATTATATATATATATTGTATTTATATATTATTATATATATAATAATAATAATATATTTATATTTATATTGTTCTTGTTTCAAATGTAAATAGAGTAAACATTTTTCAAACTACGTGTATCTTTTCTCTACAGATTTCCCCACCAATCTCTGTACACACCCGCAGGTTCTAAAAATATTTATTTGATGTACTAAAATAAATAAATAAATAAACAGATGAATAAATGATATTAAATGATATTTTCACAACCAAGAGCAATCTTCTGTAATCAGATTTCAGAGCTGCCATATCTCCACCTTTTTAGATACCAGTACTTTCATACAGAAAATATTGTTTTATTTAATTGGAACATTTGGGAGATTTAAAACAATAACTTGTTCTCTGAAAAAAAAGCGGTATGCAAAAAGCCGGAAACTTGAAAAATCTGAGAATACCAATCATTCCTCTTTGACTGGGGGATTTTTCAGTACTCATTTTGCATCTAATTCTGCTTCGACAGCTAACAACTGAATTCTAATTAACATCTACTCTACATTTATAAATAAGTTTGTGAAAAAGGTTTAAGTTAAAAAAATGTCTCTACCTCAAGCTTTCTTCTAGATGCTGTAAGCAAATCGTTTTAAATACACTATTCGTAAAACGATGTAATTTTCACCATTAAATGCTTTTAAAATTTTCTCAATTTAAAGATTTCCTTTTTTAAAAAATCCAAACGAAAATATATTTTTCTATTAAGAAGCATTTGGATTTGGGAATTTTAAAATTCTGACAACAAGGAATAAAAATGAATTTTGAAAAGAACAGATAAAATTTTTATTTAAAAAAAATCTAAATTAGATTAGACATATTTTATAGACACTGCACACTAGGGTGGGTCGAAAAAATCGATTTTTTTTCAAATCCACTATTAATAGTGCGGAAAAGTTGCCTTTTGTAATTAGAAGGATAACGCAAAACAGGTTTTTGAAATCGGTTAATATCTTTAGGTCGCGCATCGCACTTGAAGTTCAGAAAATTTGACCAAAAATGACATTTTTTGAAATTAATGATGAAAATTAAAAAAATTTCGATCCTACTTCTAATAGTGCGGAAAAGTTTCCTTTTACAACTAAAAAGATAACACAATTTTTTTTTTTGAAATCGGTTAATATCTTCAAATTGCACATCGCACTTGAAGTTTGGAAAATTTGATCAAAAATGACATTTTTTGGAATTAATGAGGAAAATTAAAAATAATTCGAACTTTCTTGTAATAGTACGCTAAAGTAACTTTTTACAATTAAAAAATAACTTTTTTCTTTTTTAAATCTTTAATACCTTTAAATCGCGCATCGTACCTGAAATTTGGAAAATATGATCAAAATTGACATAGGCTGATTACAAAAACAACTGACAAGCCGATTTTTTTCTATTCCAATGGCTCAGTGCGCATATGAGCTGTGAACACAGCTGATTTTCAGGCTTGTCATATAATTACCACAAGCAGTTACGTTATATCAAGGAAAAATCGGTGTTAAACGCTATCGAAGATCTAATAGGGAAGGGCACATTTCTTTAATTCAGGAGCCGGATGATCAAAATATGTTGGTCATCTAACGCCTATGAATGGAACCGGAAAAAATGTTTGTGAAAGTATCGTTTTATATCTGCCTCAGAAGAATATCTCCTTAGATGAAGTCCTTGTATTTGGATGTGATAGCTCCTCTATCAATACGGGATTGAAAAAAGGGTTATTCGAAATTTGGAAATGAAGATACGCAGGCCCTTGCAGCGGTGCATTTATTTGTTGCATTTCATCGAATTGCCGTTTAGGTACTTGTTTCAATGCATTGAAGAAAAAAACAAACGGCCAGCATTATTTTCTCGTCTTATAGGCAAGCAACTACCTGCTTGCGAAAGACAACCTGTCATCAAGTTTGAATCAATCAATTGCTCTCGCCCAATAGTGACTGTTGAAAACCCAAATGACCTCAGTAAAGATCAAAAATATCTTTTTAAAATATCAATGCTGTGTGATCGGGCTTCTATCCTGAGGATCTTTCTGTCCGAGTTCCAGGGACCATTTCTCATTCCCGGTGGTTAACGACTGCCAATCGAATTCTCAGACTGTATATATCCACAGAAAACCCTAGGACTGAAACGAAGCAGTTAGTTTTATTTATCACAGAAACATGTGTGCCTGTATGGTTTGAAATTAAGAAGAATAATTCCATTAATCAAAGCATATACACAAGACAATAACAACATCGCGCTACCTATCAAAAAGTCTGCAGGAAGTTACAGACCTTGTTATTGAGGGTAACGCTTACTTCACTCATCCATAAAACCTACTATTGGCAATGATTTCGGATGAGAGGGAGCATGTGCGAGAGTTATAGCGGTATCACACGTAGAATGATAAACAACAAATATTTCAGAAATCATTTGACACAACATGTTCTCCCAACCACTGCGTACTCGGTAAACAGGTTCTTCGAACTTCGAGCTCTCGCTTCGCTCCTATTGGTTCAAATGATCAGCGCTGACTGAACGTTCAACATTTCCCGGACGACACGGAAAATGCTCGGCGAGCTAAAATAATCACCAAAATTCTCTCCTTCATCAAGGTCAAACAAGTTTTGCTCATTGAAATGTTCTGTTGGGGGAAAAGTTGAGCGAAAGCCTCCCGTGTGATATGGCTATTAGGATTACAACAAGTTTTGAAAGCAATGAAACTGGTGACAAAACAAGTGGCAACTGTGAGAGATTTTGTGATACGCAAGTTAAATTTTCGCGCTAAGGATTAGACTGAACTAATTGATTGGTCGAGCTGCAAAGTTACTTCACCAACTTTTTACACAGAATCAGTCCAGAGAGAATTTTCTCTTTTATTGAATCGAAATCTCTCTCAGAATTGGAAATGAAAACAATAAGGGCGTTTCCGTATCACAAACACAGGCGGTGGAATGATGTGTGAAACTTGTGAGTGAGGCTTCTGAAAAAGGATGTGGCTCTAATAGCAGATACGGCTATATTAGATCATCTTTGCTTTCGCGATCACTTATGTCAACATTTGATAATAAATATCACTACAAGGCTTTACACGAGGTAAAAAATGAAGGTAAAAAGAAAAATAACTATTTTCTAAAATTACTATAATGCAAATAGCCTAATATTGCATAATTAAAACTTGTTTAAAATTGATTTAAAATTTTTTGTTGAAGAATGTCTTATTAAGTTGTGTTCTAAATGTGTTCAATATAAATGTTTAAATAAATAAAATAGCTAAAAATATATGCTTTTCTATTTTTTTTCGTAATTTATAAACAATGTATTATGAAAAATTATTAACCAATTTTAAAATTGATTTTGTTTTACGTTTCTATGCATATAATGGAATATTTTTATGTTATTAGAAAAAAATGAGAAAAGAAGACGACTTTTCATCTTTTATATGAAACATTGTCAATTTTCATAAAATTTCGCTAACTTAAATGGACTTAAAGGTATTAATATATTTAAAAAAGAAAAAAAAAGTATGTTTTAATTGTAAAAGGTTACTTTAGTGTACTATTACAAGCAAGTTCGAAATTTTTTTAATTTTCCTCAATAATTCCAAAAAATGTCATTTTTGATCAAAATCTCCGAACTTCAAGTGCGATGGGCGACCTAAAGATATTAACCGATTTCAAAAAAAGTTTTTACGTTATCTTTTTAGTTATAAAAGGAAACTTTTCCGCACTATTAGAAGTAGGTTCGAAATTTTTTAAATTTTCATCATTAATTTCAAAAAATGTCATTTTTCGTCAAATTTTCCGAAATTCAAGTGCGATGCGCGACCTAAAGATATTAACCGATTTCAAAAACTTTTTTTGCACTATCCTTCTAATTACAAAAGTCAACTTTTCCGCACTATTAATAGTGGATTTGAAAAAATGCGATTTTTTCGACCCACCCTACTGCACACTGCAATTAAACGGACAATATCAATACAACAAAAGATTGTCAAATTGCTAAACAATATAAAAAGTTATTTTACTGAATTATCTTCATTAATTCCAATATTAAAAGGAACCTAAATGAACTTTTCGATTTAAAAAAAAGCCTCACTGCTACGTAGTAGTGTGTATTATTTTTTAACTCTTTCAATTTTCATATTTTTAGATAGCTTTCATTACAAAAAGTAAAATGCTACCTACTGCAGCCGTAAGGAGGAAATCACTTTCGGAAATTTTTGGTATATTTTCATCGATCATGACCCCCAAACCTTCAAATCACCCTCCGTTCAAATGTTCATATCAAGTCAGAACTTCGTTATAATGGATTTTTTTTTTCGTGAGAGTTATCAATATCATAGAGAATTTGTTAAACTTCTGTGAATTTCAGCCCTTTTTTCATCTTTTGTTATGGTTACAAAGAACTGCAAATTACAAATCTTGCAAGATATATTTTCTTAAATTTTTTCCCTTGTATTAGTCGAAAATTCACCATTCCCACGAGATATTATCGCGTAATGCACAAAAATAATATCAATCCCCTGGACTTACCTAAATTTTCCAACAAGTCTATTCCAGAAGTCCCTAGAGGTAGAAAGTTATTTATGAGAAAATAAAAATACGTCTCAGTGATTTTCAAAACACTGTAGATTTATCTCTTTCGCAAAAAAGTACATCCTAAAAATATAATGTTTTGTCATATTTTGTTAGATAGCGTGTATACTTATAAATAGATACAATTTATAATGTTAACTTTAAAAATATCATTATGTAATTATTACACATTGATCTCCAAATATTCAAATAGGTAGTAGCAAAATGTATTTTAATTTACAAAATGTTGTTGCAGAAAGACTTTTTCAAAACTATGTACAGAACGTAAAATAACACTGTAATATAGTTGATAATGTAGATCAATGTTCTAATATAAGTTGGATTGTTACTTTTGAGTTCTTGATTTAAATTTCTTATGTCTCTTAAAAAATTGCATATTTTACAGCCATTTAAAAGAAAATATTTTCTTTAGTTTGTTTATATAATTTCATTTTTTAGTAAAATCAAGTCAGTATACTGTTATGGTAATTTTATTGTCGTGAGATGTGTTATTACCATTGTAAATTTGTTCAGCTTTTGAAAATTATTACTTTTATATCTGTTGTAAGAGTTACAAAGAACCTTAAACTACAAACCTTGCAAGATATATTTCCGTGAAATGTTTTGCTCGCATTAGTCGAGAACTTTCTGTTCCTACGATATATTATCGTATAATGCAGAAAAAACTAGTCTAGAATAATTTCCCAACCCTTCACTTGCCTAAATTTTCCAATAAGTCTATCCCAGAAGTCCCTAGGTGTAAAAAAATATTTATGAGGAAATAAAAAGACGTCTCTAGTGATTTTCTAAGCACTATAGATTTATCTCTATCACAAAAAAGTACACCTGAGAAATATACTGTTTTTCTAAATTTTGTTAGAGAACGTGCATACTTATAAATATATGCAACTTATAATGTTAACTTTAAAGATATAATTACGTATTTATTATACATTCATCTCCAAACATTCAAATATGTATTAGCAAAATGCTTTTTAATTTACAAAATGTTGTTGCAGGAATATTTTTCGTATACTGTATATAGAACATAAAAAACCACTGTAATATGGCTGGTAATATAAGACAATACTGCAATATGGGTTGAATTTTTATTTTTGAGTTTTTATACAGAAATTTATGATTATATATTTAAAGAATAGAAATTCTGTGATTAAATAATACATAATATGCTAATTTGTATTTTGTATTTTCTTATTCTTTAGTTATTCGTTTAATTCTTCTTGCTGAAATTCTTATGGTTTTTAGCGAATTGCATATTTATCTGCCATACAAAAAATATCTTCTTTAGTTCGTTGATATTAAATTCATTTTTAGGTTAATAAAATAAAATCCGTATTTTATTATATTTTTTTTCTCGTGAAATGTATCAATATCATAGTGAATTTGTTCAGTTTTTGAAAAATTCTGCACTTTTATCTTTTGTAAGCGCTACAAAGAACTGCAAACTATAAATCTAACAAAATAGACTTTCGTGAAATGTTGTGCTTGTATTTGTCGAGAATTTACCATTCCCAAGAGGTGTTATTGCATAATTCAGAAAAAAGTATTGTAGAATAATTTCCCTCCCCTGCTCCTTCCCAAATTTTCCAATAAGTCTATCTGAGTATCCCTAGGGGTAGAAGAATATTTATGAGGGAATAAAAATACGTCTCTGGTGAATTTCTAAGCGTTATAGATTTATCCCTATCACAAAAAAGTACATCTTAGAAATGTACTGTTTTTCCAAAATCTGTTAGAAAATGTGTGTATTCTTATAACTATATACAATTAATAAAGTTAACTTTAAAAATATAATTAATTATTACACATTAACCTCCTGTTATTCAATTATTTAGAAGGAAATTGTATTTTAATTTACAAAATGTTGTTGCAGAAAGACTTTTTCAAAACTATTTATAGAACTTAAAATTATTAAATACTGCAATATGGGTTGAATGCTTACTTTTGAGTTCTCGCACAGAACACTTTTATTATTTAAATAAAAAAAATTCCACGATTAAATAATATACGGATTGCTATTAAAAAACTTTAGTGTTTAAAAAAATGACCTTATACAACCAGTAAAATTTCTTGTAAATGTAATTATGAAAATCTGTAAATTTACCTAACATTATGTTTTAGGGCAAAAATATCCTATTACTCAAACTTTTAAGACTCGCCTAAATGCCTCATATGCTTTGCTTACAAAACCTTTTGACTGGTCATAATCGGTATCACTCTATTATGACTACCTATCACCTAAATAATTCATAAATAATTACGTTCCAGAATACTTTGTTTTTACTAATCTACGGATGCGTATTCACATCAAATGTGCACTTGTTTATATTTTTGGTAAATATGTTTATATAAGTGAATGAAATTTTGTTTTACATACATTGTTTTTATATATCTATTATAATGAACAGGAGAAAGGTTTTTCAGTAAAGAAATTATAATTTATGAAAATTGCAATTTAATAAAACTAATTATGCGTAAAATAAAGTACAGTCAATACGGATAATTTTAAGATATCAGTGTAACTTTGGGCCAAGAGAGGAAAAAGATTAAATCTGCAATATCTCTTAAGTTAACGGCAAAGTTCTGGTCTCAAGAAGTAGGCAAAAGCATTAGTTTGAGTTTGGTAAACTATTGGAGATAATTCGTCAAGATTCCACCATGGCAGAACTGATCAAAATTTCGTAAACGTGGAGCAAAGGTACCCTAATTGACTATATAATTTCTGAGTTAAGAAAGCTATAAAGAATATAACAATTTATTTTATTAGAAGAAGTGATAAAATGCTGTGCTGTTCTTTATAAAGTGTAAAATAAAATTTTATGTGCTATTTTTTTTAAATTAAATTTATTAAAAATTATATTTCAATGTTACGCGTGTTTCTCTATAGAACATTTCTAAATTATCCGCATAACAATAAATCAAAATAAGACCATTTTAGGTTAAATTGTCTTATTTTTATTATTAGTAATTACAAATTGCAATGTAGTTAGTAATTATATTAGTAATTACATTCATAATTACTAGCAATGTAATTAGAAATTACATTGTAAGATCTTTGCTTTCTTCTTTGAGATAAGCGTCTTTTTGAGATTTTTCATTTCAAAACTTTTTTCCACTTCATTCTTAAACAGAAAATTGTATCAATTTATTCGCAGAGATATCTTTATTGAATAAAGCATATTTTAACGTCTATTCTCTTATTTTCTATTGTGCTGTTAAATATTGTTTCTGTCGAAGCATTTGGCATCAGAATTCATCGACCTTCTTTAAAAATGTCATATTCTTTAAAAATGTCCAGTTTTTCAGCTCATGTCTCTCACCTGCGAATTTGTTTTCATGCATTACTGCAACCCCACTGGCTGCTAAAGATGAACCTAAAATCTGACAGTGATATCTTTCTTCCATTGCTTAATATAATACTCAAATTTCAGATTGGTACGCATTCTTCGAATTTCATTCCTCTAATCATAATTTCATTTTTATTTATTTTTTGGGGGACAATTTGATTTCTCGGGCAAGATATTTTTGTTAGTTAGATGATTTGATGCTTATTTTATTTTTCTGTAATTTTAATTGTTGAGATTTGATTTGTAAATTAAAATATATACCTATGGATCTGAAAGGTTTTTTTCACTCCTCCCTTGGTCTCTGTTTGCTTCGACCAGCCCAATATTCTGAAATTTGCTTAAAAATAAAAAATAAATAAATAAAGTTTGTTTATTGTTTATAAATCAGTCACCTATCATCAAGAACTAATCAACTGATCGTGATCACCATCGAGTGAAATTAGCAAGTGGATAACGGATATAGTCATTTCATAATTTACTGAACTGTGTTGAAAACTCCAGCAGCATTAAAGCATTAACTAGTTGCTATCAATTTAACATCCAGTTTGTTTTTAAAATTTCTTGCATAATTAGAACAAGTTGGAAATTGCACACCAAACGCAACAAATGTGGTGCTTTCGTACTATATCAACGTTTTAAAAATATTCAGATCTTCGTGTAATAGTACACAATACAGCGGATACGGTACATTGGCCGAAATATTTTGTGTGTCCCTGTAAATAATATATGCTTTCTATTAGACAAGAAGTAACTTATAGTAAACCACAGAAACATTTATCAATTTCATAAAATATAAAGCAGTTTAGTATTATAAAAACTCGCTCCAAACAGTGTTTTCCCCTGTACCATTGAGTAATGGAATACTTTTGTGTGACCCTGCAAATAAAATAAAAAATATTTTTTGTACAACACAGTGTGGTTATTTTTTAGTATATACTTCACATAAGCATACAAAGTCTATTTTGTTCGAAAGAGTATACCGTCATTAAAATTCACTTGAAACTGTTTTTTCCCATTGGCCGAAATGTAACGGAATACATTTGATAGTCCCTGTAATTAAACAATATATCCGATTTTCATAAATTTTGAAATGACTCGACAAACTTATGCAATAATTATACATTTTAAATTTCAAACGATTGGGTTGGTTAGTTTTTGCTCTGTTATATGCGGACGGACGGACTGAACGACGACTAAACTGTAAAAAAAAATCTACTATGTTACTAACAGTTTTCTAGGAAACTGGAATTATAGGAACTATTTATGTAGCAGAAACAGCAAAGATTTATGTAATAGACACATATTTACACTAAAAATCATACAATCTGTAAAGTTTCTAATATTTTTTTATGAAACTGGTATTCCAATTATTTTTTTATGCAACTGCATTCCATGTTATAAATAAAATTTTAGTAAGATCACTGTAATTTTAGTAGAATCGTTTGTAAAGTTACAGATTTTTGTAGCTTTACAAAAATTAGTTTAGTAGATTAACATCTTTTTCTGTACAGTGTACAGATAAAATGTTAGTAAGTATACAGTGCCTCGCCAAATTTACATCTGTAGGAAAACAGATTTTATTCAGTGTATAAGTGCTAGGAATTTATTTAATTACGATCTCCCCTATAAAAAAAAGTGCAGATAAAACTACTTAAGAAGTAAATGACAAGAAAATTAAAGTAAAATAGAATAAAATAAAAATGTTCAAGAAATCTAAACGATTAAGGGTTAAATATTAACTTTTAAAAATAAGCTCAGGAACTTAGTAAATAGAATTGTAAAATCGAAAATTGAAAATTAATTAAAGTACAGCTGCAGTTGCAAAACTACTAAATCATAATTTACTGTATTGGTTCACTGGAATAAAGCACACTCTTCAATTAAAAGTTACGCGTAAGAATAATCAAGTATTTTGAGTTATTTATGCATTATGTATACGTGACGATCATTGCAAAGCATTTAAAATTAAATCGGCAACCATCGGTATCCATGTAACAAAAAAATACGAAAAATAAATTTGACTGTTTAATATCTAATGCATATTTTATTATTGAAGATTTTAAAGCTGCATAACATGTTTAAAGTATTGACAGTTTACGGAGATCTTATTAATATGTTCCTTGATCTTAAACATTTATTTGTAAATTTTTTTTACTGTAAAACATTACAAAGAAATTCACACAAATAAATACTTGGAAAAACTTTTCAGAAAATAATGCATAATTTTTAAAAGCGGAAGAAGAATTATTTTCCAGACCTCTCTCAAATGAAAAATATGGTTAAAGTTTTTTTCCCAAAAAAACAACGAATCGTGCTTAACATCATCAATTGCTGCTTAAAAACTAGCTAAACTATTTTTATAATTTTTTTTATAATCCATTCATCCAACAAAAGTGATTAATGAGTTCTTTCTAAATTTTGTCTGCCAGCAATAATCAATGGTATTTTTGACAGTCCATAAATTTTCCTTAAGTGTAAATTAATTCTTAAATTATATATTCTAATCTGTTTTCTATTAACACTCTAATAATATTAGAAAGACCATTTTTGCATTGAAATAACTTTTAATCTTATAACCAATATGTTATTGATTTTTAACTCTATTTTTTCATTCGTCCTTGAGAATTTTTTTAAGGTTTAATTATTATGCAACATATGATTTTATTTTTTAATCTTTAATACTGTAAAATAATTAAAAATTAATGCTGTATTAAATACAGAAAATGAATAATGACTCTTTAATAGGATTCTGACCTTACACGAATCTCTATAATTTTATTTTTACTTACGATATGCAAGAAATGAGTTTTCTTTTAATGTAGAATTTAATTAAAATACTTACTAAAAATCTGAATCAGTGCATATCGACCTTAAAATCGATTAAATTTTTACCATTTATAATGAACATCTGAAAATCGTTATTATGAAAAAAAGTTTAAGTTATAAACCATTTTTTTTAATAAAATTACTGAACAATAAAACTTAAACACGTCTTAAAATTTTTCAATGGATTAAGCATGCATTGTAGTATTATAGTATAAGAGCAAACGTAACTTTCTAAAAGTTGAATATTTTTCTCTAAGTGCTTTTATAAATTGAGATTTTAAACACTTTCCAACAAAGTTAAAAAAGTGTTTATGAATACATTTTGCCTGTCCGTCTGTCCACGCTCTAACTCTCGTAATTATACTCGGATGGCCCTGACATTCCGACAGTTGTAACATTTACCCTAGAACGAATCCCATTTCAAACGAAGTTTCTAGCATGATTAGTTAATTTGCAAGGATAATCAGAAGTATTCAGCTTCATTACGACTTATGAGAAAAAAAAGTATTTCAAATGAATTTTAAAGACTTTACATACTGTGAAACATAATAAAACTGATATGCATTTACAAAATGAACTAAAATATGCATTCTCTAAAATAGGCAGTGAAAGGAATAGATGGTACTCAATTACAAGGCAACACAAAAGAATTCCATAACATAATGCTAAAGGGGAAAGATTGTTTGCACCAAATTTTTATTATATTAAATTATTTCATGTATAATAAAATTGATATGTGTCGCTGAGGCTTAATATGAGATACTTCGCTCATAATACGTAGTGTAGAGCCCTTACAGGGACACTCAAAAAGTTCAAATTGTATATTCTATACTAAGTGTTTTATATTTTCGAAGATGGTTGATGGATAGGCGAAATGCATTTTTAATTATGACATGCTCTTTTAAGTTTAGCTAAATTTATGCATATTACATGGCATATATAAATTCTATAGTTGATATACAGAGTTACACAGAAGAGCTCATAAAGGTTACTGAATATGAGTGTAATCTACTTAAAGATAGTTTTAAAAGCGTTATGTACTTTTATGATGAACTGCATTCAGTTTACTGAGAAATTTGTAGAATATAGATAAAATGGTATTACAGAACCACACAAAGAACTGGAAACATGGTCGCCATAGATGATAATTTAATATTAGGCATGAAGACTTCTAGTATATTATAAAATTATAAAAAAAATTATAAATCTTCTTTAGTTTTGACAAGTAAAGTTAGCATTCATCAAATGAAAACACTTATTTTGGAATTTCCAGGATTCCAGGATATAATTCCAGGATTCATGGATGTATAGAATAAAAAGCAAATTCCTAATGTGTATTGTTTTACAAAATTTACAACTATAAATTTAATTTTTTTGAGGGGGGGGGGGTAATTAAAAGTTTTGCTTTATTTGTCAACAATAAACTGTGCATTACATTAAAAGACTTGCAAATGTCTAATTTTAAGAAACCATTTTAATAGAACATATTCCGTATATTGAAATAAATGTTTTCAAAATGTAATTTTTAATACATTTTTCAATTTCAAACCTATTCTAAAAAAAAAGAAAAAATATCAAATAAATATCTAAAAGTAAAAAAGCAGTTCGTTTCAAGAGTTTAGGCGGATGTCATAGAAATTAAATACAGCTCTGACATAAAATTTCATTTCCTTAAAAAAGTACCTAAGAGAGTCTTTTTCAGTATAATAAATTATTTCGGTATATAAAAAAAGACGCAATAAAGCCGTCTATGCAAAACTTTCCCTGATTAGCAAGTACAAAAGAATTAGAATTATGTTTTATTTAACAGTATACTTTTGAATTTCCTTCCGATTTAAGCCGAAATCCTGTCACTGATTTATTGAGGAAAGGAAATTTTTTGAAGTTTGGAAACAGGGCAGTTCGAATCATTCAATATTTTAAAGAAAGTACTATCAAATACGCCAGTGCTGCAATTATATGAAAAGGGATCTGTACTGGTGCTTCATAATAACTCAAGCAGCCAGCGATTTTGCGCTGCTGTATTAAAGTAAAGAGATTAGGGGAAATTTTAACCATTATTCAAGTTATGAACCAGAAGTACTAGCCATAATATAAACTCTAAAGAAATTCGGAAATTGCCCACTGAGGAATAAATTTAATATCGAAACGTTTTGCGCTCTATTCCAGAAAACTGATGATAACTCAAGAGTACGACTACGAGTTATAAAAGAGAGTTGCAACATCAATGAAACATATAGACGCATTGCATCGACACATCCTAAAAACACAATCAGTACCTGATCGTAAATCTATCACAGGGGAACGTAACAAAAAGAGCAGCTATTGCTTAACCCTTTGACGGCAAAGCATTTTTATTCTTAAAATGCTGAGATATTGACTCATTGACACCACAATTTTAAAACACATTTATTTCAAAATAAATTAAAGTTCTATTTCGTGTAAATGATAAAATTAAAATTTTGATTCCAGAATTCTGGCATAAGGCTTTTTAAATCCTATTTCCAAAATAATTTAGACATTTCGGACACTTTGCTGTATCAAAGACGGGAGAACTAGTGAAGCAAGAAATTATAGCTGAATTAAGCAAGAAAAAATACAGTAATTGCAAACAGTCTATCTTGTTTAACAGTAAGCAAGCAAATGCTGAAGGCTTTCTAAACCCTTTTTCTAAAACAATATGGACATTTAGAAATCTATCATATTGGACATCTGTCTCTAACAAATAAAAAAATACCAGAACATTTTCACTGTAATAAATACATTTACGAAGTTTGCATGATTTTATCCAGTGAAATCAACACTGCCCAGGTGAATTAAAAACAAATTGGAAATACAGCAAGCAACCTTTGAGAATACAACTAAATTTATACCTGATATAGGAACAGCTTTTACTGCAAGCGGGTTCACTAAATATTGTACAAAGCAAGGACCTGATGATCTACATATAACAAGTGGGATGCCAAAATTAGATGGAAAGAATACACAAAACATTTTTCTGGCGGTAATGAGATATTATTGCAATAAAGAGAACGTAGTTTGCAACAAAATTAACCTGAAGAAGAAATATTTCGGACCATATGATATAACAGTATACAAGAAACACAATTGATATGAAGTATAAAAAATGTGAAATCGTAAAAAATCAAGGATGGACGTGAACCGGAGTTGAATATAGAAATCTACGGCCTAGAAGATGGAACCCTTGGGCATGTTATCGTAGATAATAAAAAAAATCTGTACAAAAACGAATATACTTCAAAATTTTCCAGTGTAAGAATGAATATACAATAAGCCTATATGTTGACTTAAAAACGCCATCAAATCAGGATGACATAACTGTAGAATTTAGATTTCGATATCATCATTTATTTTAATTAGGATGTACGTGAAAAAAAAAATTAATTCTCTGGTATTTATCAGTGTCTGTCATTTGAACGCATGGGGCATTAAAGCAAAATTCACTAATATCAAAAACAATTACTTCAAAATTTTAAAATAAGGAAATAATCAACATAGGGAGTCTTCTATTTTTTCATAACTCATTAAGCATTGACAGGGGATATGTCAAGAAAGAATCGTCTGTATTAGGTTTAATTAAACTATTCTATGTATAATATATTTAAGTATTAACCCTAGTATGTTCGAAGAAACTATCAATAAATATTGGAAAATTGTGTTTAAAGATTCAGATGAAATGTCTTATGATTTCAGTCTACATCTATTATTTGAATAATTAAATAAATTAATGTTTCAACTGTTAATGTTCCCTTAAATCTCTCTCAGAAAAAAAGTTAAATCACAAGTAGACGATTTAAATAAATAAATAAATAAGAACTTTCTAGAATCAATTAATCATGGTTTCCAATTGAAATGAATCCTTTCCTCAGCCCACAAAGAAAATCTTTGGAAGTTTTTTCTCAAACAATGAATCTTGCTTAATATAGTGAACTGCTGCTTAAGTACGAAATGAAGTATAACTCGTGGCCTTTTATATCATAGTCGTAGAACACAAGTGACTAATGAGTTCGTTATAAGTTTCGTCCTTCAGCAACATTCATTGGTGTCTTTGGCGGTTCGTAATTTTGTATCAAGTGAGGCTTGCTTCATTATTTATCGATCCTAATACATTGTTGGTAATAAATAAACAATCAGAAAATAACTATTTTTCTGTAAAATAGTTTTTGATTTTAGACCCTAAATTTTGCTGATTTTTAACTTTTTTTTAAATCTTAAATTTTAACAGTTTGTTTAATTTTTCAATTCTGTCAAATAGTTAAGAAATAAGTGACGACTTTTATTCATTATTATTACAGAATTCCGTTATACATCGCACTCTTGGTTGCCTGTTGATTAATAATATAATGATTTTTACAAATTTAAAAATGAATTTGTTTTCAAACTCTCTCCCTCCCCGAAATATAAGTTTCTAAAATAAAAATAAAAAAATTTCAAAATATTTCCTATTTCATGCCGCCTTTCCCTTTTATTGTTTGCAAAATCTAATTTCTAAAGAAATTTTTCATATATGGTTTATTCATTACGCTTAACTGTACATTACTTATTATTACTTATTGCATAAGCGCTATATCACTCTGTGCCAAGGCCGTCTATCTTTTTTATATATTATACACTGAAATTTCACTTTTGCTGAAAAAAAAAGAAAAAGAAAAAACAGAAACCAAATTTTACGGAAGCTTTTATTTCTGAAACGCTCTTTGCTTTTTACAAGCATACCACGAGATTTGATATTTATTCGCAATTTCAACATCTGCATTCTACTGCCAACTCATAAACTTTGTATGGTTATTTTGTTTCTTAAATTTATTTTTGTTTGTTACTCGAGCGCCGCACAGTGTGAGATTTTAAAATCTAGTGAAAAAAGGTACAAAATTCGACTTGCAGCAATTTAACATTTTGGCATTTCAAGTAACACCAAACACATTGGATTAGAAGTAAAATGATAGCAGCCACTAACTCTACATTTAAGCTATCAAAAATTAGCTCAAAACCCAATAAAAAAAATCTTTTAAGAATGGTGATTAATGTACTTGTATTTTCCATCGTTATTTTTGGCTGAAAAGATACTTATTTTGTAAATATTCTTTTATGATATGGAATCATTACAATGATGTAGATACTTTGCATTTTATACTTACAATATTTATTAAATCATTTTTTAAGTCAATATAAAAATTATTAGAAAATTTATTAACATATGGTAAATTTTAAAAAGCTACCAAAAATTTTGTCCACGCTGGTCTACTGCAATATATATTTTTTTGTAAATATGTATGTATATAGATGTATGAAAATCAATTTCAGTTTCAACTATTTGCAATCCTTGAATATAAGTAATTTTTTTCAAGTACAGATTTTATGAAATTTTGCATTACATGTGGCTAGAAAATAAATATGTCTAATCTTTAACATTATAAATCATGACATTAAAATATCAGCAAAATATATAGTGGCTGAAATTCGCCCTGACGTTTTAACATTCATACTTTCATACAAAGAATAAAAGACTAGCTAACGACAATAAATGATAGTGATTCACTTGATGATAACACTGGTATGTAACATACATTGTAAAAAAAAAAAATAATAATAAATATAGTTTAAAAAAACTAAAGAACACGCTTTTTAAGTATATCAAACTAAAAAGTGAAAAATAATTCGTACTATAAGCTGAAAACGAAAATAGATGAAAAATATTATATTACTATAAAATCATTGTTATTATAGATATCAATTAATAAGCAATAAATAAAATTATCGTGGAAAAAAAGCGTGGAGTGCTCCATCTACCATGCTCCATCTATCAGTTCTCAAGAAGCACCCCACGCTTTTTTTCCACGATAATTTTATTTATTGCTTATTAATTGATATCTATAATAACAATGATTTTATAGTAATATAATATTTTTAATCTATTTTCGTTTTCAGCTTATAGTACGAATTATTTTTCACTTTTTAGTTTGATATACTTAAAAAGCGTGTTCTTTAGTTTTTTTAAACTATATTTATTTTTCACTTTTTAGTTTGATTACTTTAAAAGCGTGGTTTTTAGTTTTTTTAAACTATATTTATTTTTTATTTTTTAGTTCGACTTATTTTCAACCTGTTTTTATTTTAAGCAATTTACAGAGTCACTAAATTCCACGATTGTTCAGATCAGATCGTTTCAAAAGAGTCAGCCATAAGAAAAATTCAAAGTGCTATAACTCAATCATTTTTTAAGATATAGACAAAATAAAAAGTCTTCTGGAATTGTTGTTTTAAGTTCTAACACGTAAAAGAAAAATATTTTTCAACTTTTGATTTTTTCGCATTTAATTTTAAATTTAAATTTTTTTTTTAAATTTTAAATGGTCGGCATTTTGAAACAAAATGGCGGATGATACTGGCCAACGAACTCGGTCGGGACATTTATATGTACTATGTACATACCAAGTTTCATTTAAATTGGTTCATAAATACGCGTGTTATCAAGTAACAAAAATCAGATCGTTTCAACTTGTCAGCCATATGAAAAATTCAAAGTACTATAACTCAGTCACTTTTTAAGATATGGGCAAGATAAAAAGCGCTCTGGAATCCTTATTTTAAGTTCTAACACTTAAAAGAAAAATAATTTTTATTTTTAATTTTTTCGCATTTAATTTAAAATTTAAAATTTTTTTTAAAAATTTAAAATGGCCGCCATTTTGATACAAAATGGCAGATGATGCTGGCTAACAAACTCGGTCGGGACATTTATATGTACTATGTACATTCCAAGTTTCATTTAAATCGGTTTATAAATACGCGTGTTATCAAGTAACAATAAAGAGAGTTACAAACTCACAAACTCACATACAGGTGAAGTTAATAAAAGCGTGGTCAAAAATAGCATGACCCACAATGACCCCAAAAATGACCCACTAACCGAATTTTCTTGAACAATATCTTGTTACCTAAGTCAATGGTCTTCTTGTAATCCAAAACGATAAAATATAAAATTTGGTCAAAATCGTTAGAGCCGTTTTATAGATAAAAATGGCTTGACCCATAATGACCCAAAAATGACCCACTAATCGAAATTTTTCGAACATGTGACTCAGCCCGATAGTTTTCTCGTGCCAAAAAACTGTTACATACAAAATTTCGTTATAATCGATCACGCCGTTCTTTAATTGTAAATAGCTTGACCCAGACCCTTAATGACCCAATATGACCTATTAAAATTTTTTCTCGAACATGTAACCTAGCCCAATATTTTTCTCGTGCCCGAAAACCATAGAATGCAATTTTTAGTCAAAACTGCGTGAGAAAATCTTTAGATAAAAATAGCATGACCCACAATGACCCCAAAAATGACCCATTAACCGAATTTTCTTGAACATGTTACCTAAGCCAATGGTCTTCTTGTAATCCAAAACGATAAAATATAAAATTTGGTCAAAATCGTTAGAGCCGTTTTATAGATAAAAATGGCTTGACCCATAATGACCCAAAAATGACCCACTAATCGAAATTTTTCGAACATGTGACTCAGCCCGATAGTTTTCTCGTGCCAAAAAACTGTTACATACAAAATTTCGTTATAATCGATCACGCCGTTCTTTAAATATAAATAGCTTGACCCAGACCATTAATGAACCAATATGACCAATTAAAATTTTTTCTGGAACATGTAATCTAGCCCAATGATTTTCTCGTGCCCGAAAACCATAGAATGCAATTTTTAATCAAAATTGCTTGAGAAAATCTTTAGATAATAAGGAAAATTTTTAGATAACAAGGAGAGTTACAAACCCACAAACTCGCATACAGGTGAAAGTAATAAAAGCGTGTTAAAAAATCAAGAGGTTACTAAAAATTTTTTAGTAAATTTGTATTCCACAGAATTTTTTTAGTAACCATTACAAGCTTTTTTTTTGCAAGTGAAACAAACATTTCTTTTGTAAACTGAACAAAAGAAATTTTTGTATAACTAACTTAAAACTTATTAGTATGAGCCACCAAGCAAATTTAAGCTATAGCTCCAAAATTATTTTTAGTTAATTAAAAATTATATTTAGACTTCTGAAGCTGAAGATTTTCGCCAAAGCCGCAATAGATGGCAGCACCAAACATTGCTACCTGCCCTATTTGACATGTTTCTTAAGGGGAGAGAAAGTCCAGAGATCATTATCCATGGTAACTGCTACGACAGGATTTTCATAATCCCTTTATTTAACGCGTACTTACATTGCATACATTCGGTGTATATTTGGTGGCGTCCAGCATCGAACCCGGGTACTTTCAGCCTGTAGTTCGGTGCTATGACCACTAGGCTATCACGGCCACACAAAGTGAGTTTTAGTAATAGCTATTAAGAATGTAAAACTATTAACTCAATTCGTTGCTAGCTTTTTTCTACTAATTCTTACAGATTCCTTGTAATTGAGTAAGATTACAAAAAAATTTTTTTTTAATTACAAGGATCACTAAAATTGTTTTAGTAGATAGACCCTTTTTTTTTACAGTGTATGTAATTAATTAAATACAATTTTTTAACACAAAAAACTCTTATTGTTGAAAATAAATGCATAATATATTTTTAAAAATATGCACTGAATGCGAACACGACGTAAATATCAATCTATGAAAAATGAAACATCTTTTTATTGTGGTTATG
Organism: Maratus speculifer; assembly: GCA_964019185.1. Taxonomy (NCBI): domain Eukaryota; kingdom Metazoa; phylum Arthropoda; class Arachnida; order Araneae; family Salticidae; genus Maratus; species Maratus speculifer. Next base: position 284,185,011 of record OZ025297.1, read on the forward strand.
ATGATGGAATGACAATGACGCAAGTTATATAGTAAAATATGTAAAGATATATTTTTCACAATACATGGACATTTTATCTCTTGTAAGATCAATTTTATAGTTTAATATCGATAATTTTCATAATTGAATTTTGACCCTCTAGATTCGCAAAATCTTACACTGTGCGCCGGCTTTATTTAGACACATATGAATATTTTCGCAGTTCACAAACATGGACACGCATGCTAAGTATGAATATTAGGTAAGTGGAAAGGCTTACCAAATGGCTTAAGAACAACAAGCTCCACCTAAGACACATGCTCATAAAACTCCTACAAATTGCAGCCCTACATAGCATCAAAAGTTGTAATTATTAATACCTTTTTTATTACTGTCATTTTGCCTTTCTATTCTTTTTCCGCCAAGTTGCGTCTATTCATGTTAGTCCATCGCAAAGTTTTATTGTCGCAGCGAATTTATAAGGAGTAAATTCGCCACTCCTTTCATGGCTCTTCTATTTGTCTGATGTTTCCGTCACAAATTTTGCTGCCTATTTCTTAAAAATCTCTTCTTCCCTTTAAATTTTACCGAAATCGGATGCTTTATTAATAAAAGAACACTTATTGATTACCTTATTAACGTGAACTTTTTAAATAAATATTTTAAGACTGGTTTATATTCACCAATTTAGTAAATAAAATTTTATAAAATATTCAGTGTAATTCTCCAATATAATACAATTAATTTTGATACTTAAGAAAAGATTTGATTCATACATGCTAAAAAATACTTCACAGTAAAAATGATTACCTACTACATGTGAATCACATATGAATTTTATATGAGCAATATTATTATATTTATTTAAGTAATACTGTAATAATTTTAAGGGACTTTAAATTAAAATTTTCATATGGTGCAATAACTCTAAAAAATATTTTAATATAAATTCAAAAGAAAATAATTAATCAAACGTAAATTATATCTTATGAATTTTTAAATGCTTATTATGTCTATTATGTCTTCTTTATTTCTCAGCATCAAGCAAAATAAAGTAGTTTATTTTTCTTAAAATTTACTAACAGAATGCACATATACTGTGATATTATATTTGTGCTGCAGGAACAATTAATTTAAATCGTGATGATTTTATAATTTTAAATCTGGCAAATTCTTTTAAAAAATTATCCTGGAGCAATAGTGAATGAAAGATATTTCATACTACATATGCTTTTTTAAATGTCTTAATGATGTTACCAAAATATCTCCTTTCAGGACGTTGTGGAACGAATGTTTTAGTTTTTTCTTGAATACATCCTTTAAAAAGTTAATCAATTTTATTGTAAAAAAAATATATTAAATGTATTGTGTAAAAATATACGATGAAAAGTCATAGGTCGTATTTGATATGGACCAATTTTGAAATTTTTGATAGATAAATATACTTTCTCAAAATATTTTTATAATTCAATTTAATTAAAAAATACTATAGTAGGATAGTTATACTTCTACTATAAAAATTAAAAAATTAACGTTATGGCAGCATCCACTTGTATGCATTTTGAGAATTGTTGTACAGTTTTACAGATCAAGAATTCGAAACCCAGAAACCACACTTTGTTCAAATATTGATCTATACATATTTATCTATCTTATTTTTTGTCATAGAAAAGCATTAGTTTTTATTGGTCAAATTAGATGTGACTCGGAACGTGTAAGAACTTAATAAATTTAAAATCCAGTTCGTTGAATGGCCAATTAGGCCAGCTGGTTTCAAATTTGTCGACAGAAAACATTTCAAATACAAAAATATGTATTAAAATTAGAAACCATAAAAGTATTTTTCCTTACGCATTTAGCATTCAAAGAAGAATTTCGGGACAATATGAACTTTCGCTTTTAGACAAAACGCGCCTGCAAATATAACAACAAAAAAAAAAAAACAATGAAGTTCAATGTTATTCTTTTTTTTTGTGTGAATGTACCGTTTTTTGTTGAATAATTCAAGCAGATTTCGATCTATTCTATTATGTTATTCACTCCGTAGTAAACAGTAATTATATAAACTACATGTCCCTCTTTTTTTATGGTAACAGCTCACAAAAATAAAATTAAAATGTCTTCTAGTGTTTGTAAACTTACAGAAAACATTGCTCAGATGCTAAGATTACATTAATTTAACTCCCACTATTTGAGAGAGCATCAATGAGTTTATACCTTTACTTTGATTTCTTAGTATTATAAAACTTAAACAGCTTATTATCTCCTTTATCGACTTCCTTTAAAAGCAAACTAATCAACGGACAATGGCATACACAAAATCTGACTATCAAGTTTTTCTCTCTTATCTAATTATAATAACTTCTTGTCTAAATATAGGACATTCATTTTTTAAGCCATTAATTGATTTAATCATCTGGGACATTGCTAATTTTGTTTGATTGACTCCACAGATTTCTTCGATCTCTAGAGCTTTTATATGTTTATAACTTTATGAAACTGTTAATACTTCAGTCTGTGTCTCATAATCAGAATGTGTTGCATCGCTATTTTTTGACACGATACTTTATGACTACCTTAAGGTGCGAAAAACTGTCACTGTCAATCGTTCAATATGTAGCACAAAAGTTTATTTTTATAAGCCATGGAATTTGTCTTTCCGAATAAAAAGAAGACGTAATTTTTTCTTAAATATTTACTCAAGTTACTACTGTCAAAAAATATAAAAATTTTCCAGTAAATAATGAGCAAATTTTGCAATTTTAGAATAACATAAATATTATCCTCATTAAAATTATCAGCTATTCATTTCGTGGAAACAGTTTTACAAAGAACAACATTTACCTTAACAAACCTTCTAAATATATGTATTTTCCCTGCACAGCACATTCGAAATATTTGGCACTTTTCTCTTAGTTATATTCATCATCTTTCTGAGCTGTAATAAATTAGAAAATATTCAATTCTATGATTAAATAACAACTTTTTACTAATTAACTAAAATATAGAAAACATTTTTTTTTCACATTAATATCTAATGAACAGCAATATTAATATATATATATATATATATATATATATATAACATAATACATTATATTATAATATATATTAATGTAACACATGTGTTACATTAATAAATAATTTACACATATATATATCTAAAAAATACCTTAATCTAACAAACTAGATCGACATTTATTGCTATTTAAAAACAGAAGAGAATAATTAAAGTATTAATTAGAAATAATTAATTGCTTACAATATAACTTTTAAGAATGTATAGATTTCTTTATCTCAGAAAATTTAATGAGATTCTTTCAATGGAATTTTTTTCCCAATTATGGGACGCTTGTGAAAGTAAAAGCACATTTCAGAAACTAAATTAATAATCTTTCTTTGTACTTACTATTAGTAATGTTGTAATTCAAATTTTTGATTCGATATTTCAATATGTTTGTTTATACGAAATTTCTAAAGAAACACATTGAACCGAAAATTGTATTAATGCACTAAGAACGAATAGAAGAAAAAGTAGCTGCTTTACAAACACCTTTATATATGTCTTTTAAACTCAAAACAAGAAAAATTTAATTCAATATATAAATTGACATATTTTTACAGGCAAATGACTTATATGAAATTTATACATATTAATTTTCTTCTTATTCTATCGAAGATTTATACTATTTCTTCTTTTGAATGAAAATGGGTAAATAAATAAATAATGTTGTTTTTATAAAATCCACACACACACACAAAAAAAAAAAAAAAAAAAAAAAAAAAAAAAAAAAAAATGAAAATCATAGATCTATTGCAATAACACTCAATGGTTCGCATGGTATATATTTAAATTTATTTCAAGAACTAAAATTAAATCTACTTGTAGAAGATATCCGAATAATTTTACATTCGTTTTTTTATTTGAAATAGGTTTGTTAATTCTATGATTCGACCTATTCTGCTATTTTATTATAAACTATACAGTTAACTCATTACTGTCGGTTAACCAAAAAATTTACCATTCGAAATGTCTTTTTCTTCATATTTTAGATTTTTTGCATATTAATTCTGTTTACTGGGAAAACTGTCCTATCTGAAAGTCATAAAGCTTACTTTAAAAATGTTTTTACATTGCGTTTCGTATAGCTCCAAATATCAAGCTAAATAAGAAAATTTTTAATCATTTAAAGCTATTTTTTTTAATAAATTAAAAATTTATTTGTAATGAATACAATTTTTTATTAATAAAAAAAATTAGTAAAATAATAAAATATCAGTTATAACAATAAAATTCTTTGGTGGAAATGTTTTATGAAATAGATCTTTAGTGTAATACAAGGAACATGTTAACAAAATTAATAAGTATAATATCACAATGACAACAATATGGATATAATAAACATGGTTTAAATGGGTAAAATATATGAAATATTAGATAATTCATTTGTCGAAAATCCATAAGCAATCTATATTTAATAAGAAAAAGTTATTTGACGTTTCCTCTCATTTTGTGGAAAGTGCTGAAACTATTATTAAACTAATTATTTCGTGATTACATTACCAATTAAGCTTTACTAAGTAGAATGCCATGTTAATGTGATCATCGCAGATTTCTTTATTTTTAATAAACTCCTTTTATTTTTAAACTTTCCTTTACTAAAGATTCCTTTATTTTTAAACTTTATCCAAAAGCAAACATGCATACAAGAAAAAGTTGCGCACATGATGAAACTTTAAATGCATTAGTTGCAGAAATTTGCTCCCCAAAATTTAAAATACTGAAATTTATCTAAATAGAAAAAATATGATTACGCAAAGAAACTTTATATCAAAGAACTTTATTAAAAGAACAGGAGAAAATTATGGGTAGATTAGTACATAAAAACATAGAGTGAAACTGCCCCTTCCCACACAAACAAACAAAACTTCTAACAAACGCACGTTTTGCTTAAATTTCTGAGACATGAACTGTTATTATAATTTATAGAAGATATTTTTATAAAGATTTTCTTGTAATCTCCATCTCATTCATTCATTGAGACTGTTAGCAATATCACGATCGCTTTGGATAACTTGCATAGCACATGAACGTAGAAAAGATTCAGGTTAACATACGATCATGAGGTACTGTAATAAGTTTTATGCTTTGTTTACACCATAAGACAGATTTAAGCTCTTGGTCGTTCTTATTCCCAACACAAAGGTGCTTCAATTACATGGGTAATATATGCATATATACATATAATTAAAATACCATATACATGTATTCAAATTATAATTTTTTACACATCATAGACCAGCATTTTGATGTTTTTTAAGCATAACTTGAAAACTATTTGGAAGAAAAAATTTATATTTTGAATTTGTGTAAAGAAGGGCATAGAAAATATAAATCCATGAAAAAAATTGTAGGTTTCATTTCCGATTTTCTTTCGAATATTAATTTCATAACTCATAAAATAATATTTTCAATAAAAAAACCAAGGTATATATGTTTAAATTTATTTTTACTTAACCAAATAAAAATAAATTTCATATTCACATTAAACTTTCAAGATAAAAAAATATATATGGTAATGTAAATTAAAATTGCAATCTCGAAATTCTGAATGTTTTAATCCAAAAACTTATTATTCAAATGACGATGAATTTTATTTCTAGGCACCGTTTAAACAGAATCTTGTCGAAATTAGATCTTGCTATTGAACATATTGTTCAATTCTTCAGTTAATTGTTCAATTGTCACATTGTTATATCGTTTAAATTTGTATGTCGCCCCCCCCAAAAAAAACCTATATTTGTACGTCATTAAAAGTTAGACTTAAATTACAATCATTTGGTACTATTTATTTTTTTTATATATTTAACTGTGGCAGAGTTAATTGGGGGTGTTTCTTTTTTTTCTAAGATGTACATTGTTTTTTCTATCCATTATTGTTTTTTCTATCCATTATTATGTATTTTAAATTTATTTAAATTGTTGTATTTTTATAAAATACTTAATAATTTTTAATCCTAACAACATTTTTTGTTTAACTCGAATAAAATGAACAAAACTTCAGAATATAATTTTTTATTACATATTATATATGCAATAAAAGTTAACATTTTATATTTAAATCTATACATTTTTTCAAAAATATTAGTCTAATAATTATTTCTATTATCAGCAGAAATCGAGATGTACGACATCTTTTTGAATTATTATTTAAGCATTTTAGATTTTGTAACTTTTTTATTATAAAGTTTTTAACTAATTGATATTTCACTGCCAGTTGCAAGTAAATATGCAATTTTTGTTCATTGATTCAAAATTCATTTTTAAGTAAATAAAATAAAATCAATAATTTGTTACGTTAGTACATTTTTTTCATTTAAAAGTATCAATATCATACTAAGCTTTTCATCTTATATAACTTTCGAGAATTTCTGCACTTTTTCATCTTTTGTGAAGGTCAAAAGATTTAATCATCTGGGACATTGCTAATTTTGTTTGATTGACTCCACAGATTTTTTCGATCTCTAGAGCTTTTATATGTTTATAACTTTATGAAACTGTTAATACTTCAGTCTGTGTCTCATAATCAGAATGTGTTGCATCGCTATTTTTTAACACGATACTTTATGACTACCTTAAGGTGCGAAAAACTGTCACTGTCAATCGTTCAATATGTAGCACAAAAGTTTATTTTTATAAGCCATGGAATTTGTCTTTCCGAATAAAAAGAAGACGTAATTTTTTCTTAAATATTTACTCAAGTTACTACTGTCAAAAAATATAACAATTTTCCAGTAAATAATGAGCAAATTTTGCAATTTTAGAATAACATAAATATTATCCTCATTAAAATTATCAGCTATTCACTTCGTGGAAACAGTTTTACAAAGAACAACATTTACCTTAACAAACCTTCTAAATATATGCATTTTCCCTGCACAGCACATTCGAAAAATTTGGCACTTTTCTCTTATGTTATATTCATCATCTTTCTGAGCTGTAATAAATTAGAAAATATTCAATTCTATGATTAAATAACAACTTTTTACTAATTAACTAAAATATAGAAAACATTTTTTTTTCACATTAATATCTAATGAACAGCAATATTAATATATATATATATATATATATATATATATATATATATAACATAATACATTATATTATAATATATATTAATGTAACACATGTGTTACATTAATAAATAATTTACACATATATATATCTAAAAAATACCTTAATCTAACAAACTAGATCGACATTTATTGCTATTTAAAAACAGAAGAGAATAATTAAAGTATTAATTAGAAATAATTAATTGCTTACAATATAACTTTTAAGAATGTATAGATTTCTTTATCTCAGAAAATTTAATGAGATTCTTTCAATGGAATTTTTTTCCCAATTATGGGACGCTTGTGAAAGTAAAAGCACATTTCAGAAACTAAATTAATAATCTTTCTTTGTACTTACTATTAGTAATGTTGTAATTCAAATTTTTGATTCGATATTTCAATATGTTTGTTTATACGAAATTTCTAAAGAAACACATTGAACCGAAAATTGTATTAATGCACTAAGAACGAATAGAAGAAAAAGTAGCTGCTTTACAAACACCTTTATATATGTCTTTTAAACTCAAAACAAGAAAAATTTAATTCAATATATAAATTGACATATTTTTACAGGCAAATGACTTATATGAAATTTATACATATTAATTTTCTTCTTATTCTATCGAAGATTTATACTATTTCTTCTTTTGAATGAAAATGGGTAAATAAATAAATAATGTTGTTTTTATAAAATCCACACACACACACAAAAAAAAAAAAAAAAAAAAAAAAAAAAATGAAAATCATAGATCTATTGCAATAACACTCAATGGTTCGCATGGTATATATTTAAATTTATTTCAAGAACTAAAATTAAATCTACTTGTAGAAGATATCCGAATAATTTTACATTCGTTTTTTTATTTGAAATAGGTTTGTTAATTCTATGATTCGACCTATTCTGCTATTTTATTATAAACTATACAGTTAACTCATTACTGTCGGTTAACCAAAAAATTTACCATTCGAAATGTCTTTTTCTTCATATTTTAGATTTTTTGCATATTAATTCTGTTTACTGGGAAAACTGTCCTATCTGAAAGTCATAAAGCTTACTTTAAAAATGTTTTTACATTGCGTTTCGTATAGCTCCAAATATCAAGCTAAATAAGAAAATTTTTAATCATTTAAAGCTATTTTTTTTAATAAATTAAAAATTTATTTGTAATGAATACAATTTTTTATTAATAAAAAAAATTAGTAAAATAATAAAATATCAGTTATAACAATAAAATTCTTTGGTGGAAATGTTTTATGAAATAGATCTTTAGTGTAATACAAGGAACATGTTAACAAAATTAATAAGTATAATATCACAATGACAACAATATGGATATAATAAACATGGTTTAAATGGGTAAAATATATGAAATATTAGATAATTCATTTGTCGAAAATCCATAAGCAATCTATATTTAATAAGAAAAAGTTATTTGACGTTTCCTCTCATTTTGTGGAAAGTGCTGAAACTATTATTAAACTAATTATTTCGTGATTACATTACCAATTAAGCTTTACTAAGTAGAATGCCATGTTAATGTGATCATCGCAGATTTCTTTATTTTTAATAAACTCCTTTTATTTTTAAACTTTCCTTTACTAAAGATTCCTTTATTTTTAAACTTTATCCAAAAGCAAACATGCATACAAGAAAAAGTTGCGCACATGATGAAACTTTAAATGCATTAGTTGCAGAAATTTGCTCCCCAAAATTTAAAATACTGAAATTTATCTAAATAGAAAAAATATGATTACGCAAAGAAACTTTATATCAAAGAACTTTATTAAAAGAACAGGAGAAAATTATGGGTAGATTAGTACATAAAAACAGAGAGTGAAACTGCCCCTTCCCACACAAACAAACAAAACTTCTAACAAACGCACGTTTTGCTTAAATTTCTGAGACATGAACTGTTATTATAATTTATAGAAGATATTTTTATAAAGATTTTCTTGTAATCTCCATCTCATTCATTCATTGAGACTGTTAGCAATATCACGATCGCTTTGGATAACTTGCATAGCACATGAACGTAGAAAAGATTCAGGTTAACATACGATCATGAGGTACTGTAATAAGTTTTATGCTTTGTTTACACCATAAGACAGATTTAAGCTCTTGGTCGTTCTTATTCCCAACACAAAGGTGCTTCAATTACATGGGTAATATATGCATATATACATATAATTAAAATACCATATACATGTATTCAAATTATAATTTTTTACACATCATAGACCAGCATTTTGATGTTTTTTAAGCATAACTTGAAAACTATTTGGAAGAAAAAATTTATATTTTGAATTTGTGTAAAGAAGGGCATAGAAAATATAAATCCATGAAAAAAATTGTAGGTTTCATTTCCGATTTTCTTTCGAATATTAATTTCATAACTCATAAAATAATATTTTCAATAAAAAAACCAAGGTATATATGTTTAAATTTATTTTTACTTAACCAAATAAAAATAAATTTCATATTCACATTAAACTTTCAAGATAAAAAAATATATATGGTAATGTAAATTAAAATTGCAATCTCGAAATTCTGAATGTTTTAATCCAAAAACTTATTATTCAAATGACGATGAATTTTATTTCTAGGCACCGTTTAAACAGAATCTTGTCGAAATTCGGTCTTACTATTGAACATATTGTTCAATTCTTCAGTTAATTGTTCAATTGTCACATTGTTATATCGTTTAAATTTGTATGTCCCCCCCCCAAAAAAAAAACCTATTTTTGTACGTCATTAAAAGTTAGACTTAAATTACAATCATTTGGTACTATAAATTTTTTATATAATTAACTGTGGCAGAGTTAATTGGGGGTGTTTCTTTTTTTTCTAAGATGTACATTGTTTTTTCTATCCATTATTGTTTTTTCTATCCATTATTATGTATTTTAAATTTATTTAAATTGTTGTATTTTTATAAAATACTTAATAATTTTTAATCCTAACAACATTTTTTGTTTAACTCGAATAAAATGAGCAAAACTTCAGAATATAATTTTTTATTACATATTATATATGCAATAAAAGTTAACATTTTATATTTAAATCTATGCATTTTTTCAAAAATATTAGTCTAATAATTATTTCTATTATCAGCAGAAATCGAGATGTACGACATCTTTTTGAATTATTATTTAAGCATTTTAGATTTTGTAACTTTTTTATTATAAAGTTTTTAACTAATTGATATTTCACTGCCAGTTGCAAGTAAATATGCAATTTTTGTTCATTGATTCAAAATTCATTTTTAAGTAAATAAAATAAAATCAATAATTTGTTACGTTAGTACATTTTTTTCATTTAAAAGTATCAATATCATACTAAGCTTTTCATCTTATATAACTTTCGAGAATATCTGCACTTTTTCATCTTTTGTGAAGGTCAAAAAGAACGGGAAACTATAAATCTTGCGAGATATATTTTCTTGAAATGTTTTGCTGGTATTTGTCGAGAATTTACAATTCCCAGGAGATAGATCATATAATGTGGAAAAAAGTACTTCAGAATATTTTCCCTCCTCTACGCCTTCCTAAATTTTCCAAGAAGTCTATCTCAGAAGTCTATCTTAGAATTCTCTAGAGATAGAGAGACATTTATGAGGAAATAAAAAAAGGGGAGGAGGTTACAGTGATTGTTTATGCGCTATAGATTTATTGCTCCACGAAAAATAGATATGACAAATATACATTGAGTTTTCAAATTTGGTGGAAGGTATATGCTTACAAATATCTACATTAAAAGAAAAAAAACTACTTAACTATTACAAACACAGTTCAAAATATTAAAATAAGTTTTTGAAAAATGCGTTTCAATCTACAAGGTGTTTTAGTTAAACGTTTCAGAACTCCTAAGAGAGGTGGGGTGCATCCTGACGACTTGAAATTATATAGCAATGTAGGTTCGGAAATGTTTTCCCGAAGCAGTGATGTTCACAGAAGCACCATAAAGAAGACACCGTAAGTGAAAAATCGTTTTATTAATACATGTAAAAAAGCAAAAGGTACATGGGCAAAGTAAGTGTTCGAAATTTCTGCCACCGACTACAATGCACACCTCACATCTCCGGCACATGGAAATCCGAACATTCTCGAATACTCCAGGCATATCTCGAATTTCTCCGGCAGCTACTTCGATTCTTGCAACCAGCTCCTCAGCATTGTCAACAGGGGTGACATAAACCAGTGTTTTCATATGACCCCAGAAATAAAAAATCAAGACATGATAGGTCGTGTGACGATTCCCTGTATGAAAGCTCAGAACTTTTGCCCAGCGCCATCTAGCGCGTCGCGAAAGCATTTCTGACCCCGCAATGCTATATGATTTCGAGTCGTCAGGATGCACTCTACCCCTTTTAGGAGTTCTGAAACATTTAACCGAAACACCCTGTATAGAATATTGTTGGGCTTAAATTATAACTGTTTGGTTATAGTAACTTTTTTCTACGATTATTAGTTGCAGGGTTAGTAGGGTTGTTTCATTTTCTTCCACGACTGTTCATTGTTTGTTCTATACATTCTTATGTACTATTAAATAAATTAAATAACTAAATTTTAATAAAAACTTAATGATTTTAAATCCTAACACCATTTATTGTTTAACTCGATTTAAATAAACAAAACATCAGAATGTATTTTTTTAATTACGTATTATGTATAAAATTACATTATAAACGCATGTAAATTGTACATACAATTGTACAATACAATATTGCACATAAAATTGTACAATTGCATGTATAGCATTGTGCATACAATTCCTATGTATAAGATAAAAGTTAACATTTTTTATTTAAATCAAAACATTATTTCAAAAATATCGGCTTAATAATTATTTCTTTTGTTAACAGAAATCGAGATGTACCGGATCTTTTCTAAATAATTAAAGAGTATTTTTGATTTTGTATTTTTTTTAATATAATTTTTTTGACTAATTGATATTTTACTGCCTGTTGCAAATAAATGTTTTTTTTTTAGTTCATTCATATAAAAATCATTTTAAGTAAATAAAATAAAATAAATAATCCGTTACGTTAGTACATTTTTTTTCTTTGAAAAGTATCAATATCATGGTAAACTTTTCATCTTATTCAGCTTTCGAGAATTTCTACACTTTTTCATCTTTTGTGAAGGTCAAAAAGAATCGGGAACTATAAATCCTGCAAAATATAATTTCTTGAAATGTTTTGCTTGTATTTGTCAAGAAATCATCATTCCCACGAGAAAGATCGTATAATGTGGAGAAAAGTACTTCAGAATAATTTCCCTCCCTGCGCCTTCCTAAATTTTCCAATAAGTCTATCTCAGAAGTCCCAAGGGCTAGTAAGATATTTATGAGCAAATACTAAAAAAAGTTCTAGTAATTTGCTATGCGCTAGAGATTTATTTCTCAAAAAAAAGGAAAAAATACGAAAAATATACATTTATTTTTAAGAAATTTATAAGAAAACGTATATGCTTACAAATAAGTCCAATTAAACAATCTTTTTAATTAATAGTCGCGCACTTCAAAATATTTAATTAAGTTTTTGAAAAATGCGTTTCAATTTATAGAGTACGGTTGGAAAAAACTTTTGTAAAAATATAAATATTTTATAAAAAATACTTCAATTCTACAGTATGTTTAGAATCTTTACTTTTGAGTTTTCATATAGTAAAATTCACTTGTTTATGTTTATAAATAATGCGAATTCTGTGATTAAATATGGTAAAGATTGCTAGTAAAAAAAAACCCTGTCGGCTTGGCCTATAGGAGAGGTAGATTTCGTTAAGTGCTCATTTCAACAATAAAAAATAAAATGTAATAAGAGAAAAACCCAGTTTAACAGTTTTATTTGGCCTCTTTAGAAGAATTTTTAATTTAATTTTTCTGTAAGAGCCGGTTTTATCAGAATCATCTTAAACTAAATTTGGCTCAAATGCATCACCTTGAGAGCATTTAAAAAAAATATATTCTGACTATGAAAAAATTGACCAATATGGTAAATTATATAGTTCCTAAATTTAAAAAAAACTGCCAGCTGAATCCATTTGAGAGCAAAAATGGTTTAAAAATTAGTCATAAATTAAGCAATTTCTTATTTGAATACATCCTCCAATATTCAATCACGATCGCTTCGGGAAATTTTGTTCAAAATGGCTATTTTGACAGCATTTTTAAAAATATATTCTTCCTTTTTCGAAAAACTGACCAATACGGCACATTTTATAGGCTCTAAATAAGAGGAACTGTCAATTGGATGCGTTTGAGAGCAAAAATGGTTTTGAAAATTAGTCATAAAATAAGCAATTAGTTATTTGAATGCTTCCTCAATTTTTCATCACAATCGCTTAGGGAAATTCAGTTCAAAGTGCCTTTTTTGCAAGCTTTTTTAAAAATATATTCTGCCTTTATCGAGAAACTGACCAATCCGTCACATTATATAGTTCCTACATAAAAGAACCTCTCATTTGGCAGTTTTTAAAATAAAAAACTATATTAAAAATGAGTCATGATATAAAGAGTTTGGATTGGCGGTTTTTTCTTCAACTCCTACTTTAATTTATTTTTGCTATAAGATTTGGTCTTATAAAAAACTTGTCAGTATAAAAGTTGTAGATATTATTGAGTAGCTGTAAAGTAAATTTAATCGGATTTGATAACTTAAGAATTGACAAAGTTATGGATTTCTTTCTGTTTTCACCCCCCTTTTTCTTTTCGTTTTTATTTTTTTATTGGTAAAAATTGGTCTTATCAAAAACTTGTAAGTACAAAAGTTTTAGATACTTCTTAGAACATTTACAAGAAAATTAGTTGGATTTGATATCTTGAGAAATGACGAATTTATGAATTTTTTTCTCCCAAAAACCCTGTTTTTCCGACTCTTGAGCCCATTTTTTATTTTATAACATATCTGTGATGTATAAACTTTAGGCCTATTTCTTAGAAGTATAACAAACTTTAAACTGAATTGATTTCTATTTTATTTCTAAAGTTATGGCGTTTTATCTGTTTTCAGAAAACCCCTCCCTATTTCAACCCCCTTGGTCCGATTTTGCCCATTAACGAACTTGACCGAGATTTTATGTTACTTGATTTTATGTATCAGTTTGAAAGAGATCTGAGAAGAATTGGAGAAGTTATCGTGCACATAAAAAAGTGATTTAGACCGATATATATATATATATATATTGATAGATAGATAGATAAACTTCTTTACTGGTGGTAGTTTTAGGGTCTAGAGGTCACGATCGGCGTAGATCTGCAAAAAAGTTTTCCGAAGTTCCAACATAGGAGCGACCGCAATAAGTAGTATTTCATACGAGATCTACCTAAACTGTAGCATTCAATAACAAAAGTCTTAAGCATATTTACTAATAAAATTTGTTTCAAATATGGCTAAGAATATTAGTAAACTTATTCTATAGAACAAAAATAAACACATTAATATAACTATTCGTAATCTTCCTATGGGCCTCGCAGTTGCTTTACATGAAAAAACTTTGGATTTCCACTCAAATATGACATCGTAACCACACAAAAAATATATATTTCTTTTTTTAAAGAAATTAATAAAATAAATCGTTGCAGAATACTACATTTTTTACTAATCTACATGGGTCTATTCAACGATTTTTTACTTTTTTGGAAATAAATGTATTTAAGTGGTTGAAATACTTTTTACATAAATTATTTATTTTTTAATTCTGCGTCAATCCGTCGCGTGCAATTAATCGTAGGACAATTCATCGCAGTGTCATTTTGTCGAGGCATCTATTTATCAAATTGTCAATTCTCGGAAGTTCCAATACATGGTACCATCACTTCGTAGGAGTATCAATTCAATTCGGTGTCAAAACATCGCAGCGAGAAAAAATTCCAATGGCATTATGATTTTCCTCCAGGTATAGCGAATTTCATAAATAAAGTTTTACAGGATAGCTTTAAATGCAAACACACATTTAAAAAATTATATTTAGTATATTTTTTTTATTGTTTTTGTCCAAAAAACATCATTCAGTAAAATGAAGTGGATTTTATTTTTCTTTTGTGACTGATTTAAGTAAACTTGTCTGTCGGGAATATGGAAGTTCAGTAAATTAGTACAACTCATTTCTTATTTAAACAAGTGCTAAAAATATATTTGTTCTATTACCATTGCAAATAACGAATGAAACATTAAACATTATGCAAATGATTTAAAAGACGATGAAGGTTTAAGTATTGTAATTTAGTTAAATTATTTAATGATAATTTATTCTATTTTATTTTTCAGATACGACAAATTATAATACTTAACATTTTATAGGAGACGATATTAGATGCAGTTTTTTTTTATTTATATTTCTGTGTGTTAATTCCTTGATATATTGCTTCAGTCTACCATTACATTGTCTATAATAAAAATGAGGAGAATAAAATAAATTATTGTGATTTTGTGAAATTCACAATTGAAATTCCCAATTGTAAATGCTTAATATGCTACAGAATGCCATTTCTTATTTTAAGATTAAAACAGGTAACTTTCGATAACTGAGAAAATAGCGTGAGGTTCAAGGTATAAATACATCAAATATGAAGGAAAGGGTAAATAAAAATGCTAGAAAATATCTATCAAATTACCATTTGTAATTTTTGGACAAAAGCAAGAGATTCGAAGGAAATGAGCTTCCTCTAACTCTGTGAAAAAATTATAAACAGAAAGCACAAACAGAATGTTATTACGAGCAGCATGCTGGATCTCTGCTTTTTCAGAATTTAGTGTCGTCACTTAAAGAAAAAAAAACTTTAAAATTTATTTAATTCCAAACATTTCTTAATGCTACACATAAGCAATTGAATGTTTTGCCTTCATTCGTTTTTATTTTCTAAAGTTTTTACTGTACAATGCCATATGATAATTGTAAGTAGATATTTACAGGCTAGCTCTTATTCATTCATAGAGAGATTACGGATTCGCGCCATATAATACTTCGTGTGTGCATAAGCCATTTGACGAAATGGCATATGGTGTCACTAGCTGTTTACCCGTGACGTCCTTCACGAAGTAGTATAGTATAAGCACTTTAATTAAACAAAACGTTTCATTAACAATAATTTAAAACATATATTACTAACACACATTTTATAGCAGGCAATATCGTAGTTTTTCTTTATAAGGGACTTAAAGAACTCATACAATTAAAAGGGAAATGTGTTAGATAATATGAATAATCGCGAAAAAAAAATTGCAACACTTATACTGTAGAGCAACTGTATACAGAAATGATCCAGTTCTACAGAAATCATGTTGTAGTGCATTTCAGAATTCCATATCAAAGAAAGAAAAATTACACAGGTCTGCAATGGTTTTCCTCTTTAAAATCTGAGTAACGTTTTCTATAGTTTCTGATGTGCTGATAACGAGAAAAATAATAAAAAAATTCCATCACATCAGGAATTTTTGATATTGAATATTTAAGATTTTGCTGAAATATGTCTAAGCGTCTACATTTTAAAATTTATAAAAGGTCATTAAATTACTTCAGCTTAATTTTTATTGCATTTAATTAATGTAAGGTGACATAGAAATTACTTCAAAACAGTAATTTGTTAATTACTACATAATAAGTATAAGTAATTCACATTAACCATGTTGAAAACGGTTCATAATGGCTTAATTTAGTAATGAGCTCATTAATACATAATGATTAGGTAATATAACCTAATTGTTGTAAATATTAGTTGAAAAGGGTGTAATAAAGATAAACCAAAAGGTTTTTTTATAAATACCTGCACTGATTTAGAAAATTAACAGTTGAAGTGCGCATCTTGCAGCATAACCTTTAAAATGTCATCGCGAAACTGTTTAAATTCTCTGAATTGTTTTTGTTAAATTTGCGGGAAATTTATGGTGAAAAAACAACGAAACAGCATTACAGACTTTATAAAAAATATTTACAAAAGTTATTTTGGATACGTTTTAAGTAACCAAGACAAAACTTGGACACCTCATAAAATTTGTACTACTTGTTCATTAGAACTTCGCAAGTGGTCAAAAGGACAGAAAAATAGCTTCAAAATCGTTTTGCCTATGCTATGGAGAGAGCCTAAAGACCATGTTAAAGATTGCTACTTTTGTTGTTGTGATATAACTGGATGCAATTCTAAAAATAAAAGGGACAAACTATCCAAACGTCTCATCAGTTACGCCTGCAATTTTCAGCGATTCAAAAATGGTGCAGCCCCCGTTTCCGACTATACAAATTGAAGATTCTGACTGTGATACAGATGAACAGGATGTATACCAATCTGATCCTGAATTTCAAGTAGATTCTAACGAGTGTCAGCTCTTTTTCCAGTCACATTTAAACGACTTGACAAGAAATTTGAATCTCCCCAAAGATGCAGCGGAACTTCTCGGATCATGATTAAAAGAATGCTTGCACCTGGTATTTCATTTTCATGGTACCGTCACAGAGAAAAAGATTTTCTTCCATTCTTCGCTGAAGATAAAGATGTAAAGATATTCCAGGCTTGACGAAAATGTACGACATTGAATACGATCCTAATGAGTGGAGATTGTTACTTCCCAGAAAATCTAGGAGCCGTCAACGAAGAACAAGGCAAAAGATTTCACCAAGATTTGAAAGAGCTAGAAGTCCGGTATCAAGGAAGATGGAATACTAGCATGATGGTAGACTACTGCTGGTTGTTGAAGCGCGACGATCCAAACCGGAAATTTAAGCGAAAATCGTACAACCGAAGCTTCCAGAAAAAAAGGATCAGGATCCACAAATAAAATTTACATGTAATTTAGATTAGTAATAAGTTATTATTATATTTTAGTTGTTTTTTATGTTAAAAGTAATGTACTTTTTTAAATATATATTTTTAATGTGAAAACTTGTGTTTTTTTTCTATTTTCTATCTGTATCTTTTTTGAAAAATCTGAAGGTGATGGAAAAAAAACTAAGTAAATATTCGCAATCAGCGCACCAAAATACCCTAGAATCAGCTCTCAAATTCTAGAGAGGACGTTATGACTCTCAATTTGCAGGCCTGTGTTATGTGTTAAACCTTGGTATTAAATATCCAAATTTCCATGTTACATAACTTGGATGCCCATTCTTTTCTGCAGCTATGTACATGATCTAATGTTCGTAAATATTCTAAATACAATGTTAAAATTTAGCTTAGTTAGAAAAGTATAACGAAGATTAAGATTCACCTTTAGCAATTTCTAATAATAGACAGAAACGTGTTTGAATTATTTTTTACAATCCTGTATATAAGGTGTAAATATTTATAAGACCGCATATTTAGCTTAAATTATTCAAGAAAAAACACGATTAAAATTATTGAATTCATATTTCCAGGAATCGCTATTGCACAAGTGACAATGTATCCAGTTTGTTGTATAGTCCGGTACATGATTTATTGAAATTCTACAAACATCTCTTATTATACAATAGTAGCTGAACTTCAAGATGCATTAGTTTTCCTTAAAATACATACCATAATTGAAAAAGCTCTTCAGAAATATTTTCTAATAGACCATACTTTGGATACAATATCTGATTTCTGGAGACAGGGCTAAAATCTTTTATGTGTCTCTGAAAATGAACAATAAATGTGATGCAAATCATACGCAACTGCAAGCATATTGTAGTAAATTTCAGTATTTATCATTGCATTGATTATTACCTCAGTATATCAGTTTCATTGAGTTTGAAATAATGCAACGCAATTAAAATACACTGGGAATACTTTTAAACCGTAGACTATTATGTTAGCGAATATTTTTCCGTGATCCTCTAAATGAATGTTAAATCTTTTCACCCCAATTTCTACAGAAATCCTGTTTTAATGCACCCCAGAAACTGATATTATTTTCAATATTTTTGTAACAGAGTAACATTATTAAAATACTCTGCAAATGATTTTTCTTCATTGACCATTATGTACTGAAATACTTTTGAGCTGCCTGTACGCACAGTATCATTACTACTCTTAACATATTCGATAGTAACCATGTTTTTGTGCATCTTAAGATTGTAAGCAAATTTCATTACATTTAAAATTATGTGACACTATCAAAATACACCTCAAATGATTTTTTCTCTTAAACCATAATGTAAAGTCATCTTTTTTCAGCTATGATAACTGTTTGCTTCACTTTCAATTCCGCACATGCTATGTCAAATCTTAACAACATCTA
The DNA here is from genome assembly GCA_964019185.1 of Maratus speculifer. Classification (NCBI taxonomy): domain Eukaryota; kingdom Metazoa; phylum Arthropoda; class Arachnida; order Araneae; family Salticidae; genus Maratus; species Maratus speculifer. The sequence continues at coordinate 284,204,300 of OZ025297.1, forward strand.
TTATTTTTGTATGAATCCCACTATATTTACTCGAGTTAAAACACGGACAAACAGACGGCAGACCCCAGGCAATCGGTATCCGGCATACAGGTAGGTCTAAGTCGTATAAACTTTAAGACCATGGTAGAAAGTGTCAAATAGAGGGTAGTCATCATGAAAATCGGTGGATTATTTTTGCAAAACGAAAAAAAACAGTATTAGGAAAAATCTTCTACAAAACTGTGTTTTAGGTGGTATTTTTCTATAATTTGTACATATATGCTTTGCATGTTATAAAACTTTACAGAAATTTATTATTAAAAAAATATTTTTAAAAATGACATCATATTTTTACTTTTTAAGAGCTAAAAGAATTGCTGTGGAATTAAAATCCATTTACAAACCTGTTTCCAGTACACTTCGAGCAAACTATGCGTAACTGAGATATTGACTGAGGGAAATGATAGTATTTTCACGCAATAACATTAAATCTTTAGTTTTTAAGCACGAAAGTGCATTTTTGTGATTTTTATTTATATTTTCAGAATTGAACAACTTTAAGAATTAACACTTTTTTTGATTTGTTGAGCTTTTTTTTCCACTTTTTAAGAGGAATAAACAGTATAGTTCATTGATCATTACGTCATTTTCTATGTGGATTAATTTGCGGTAAAAATTATTAACATTTTTCTAGTCATTTAATATGTAACCTTTTTTAAAAAAAACTTATTTCATTTTAAAATTTAAAATTAAATATTTATATTAACCATGCTCAGACGATAAGCTTAATTTTCTTTAAATAATAACTTTTGATTTGGTAATTCAATCTCATTTCATTGCAACATCAGATCACATCTATTTTATTTTCCATATGTGACGTCACATTCGTATCTTTTTAGCACTTACTTAAAATTCATAGTTTTATTAGAAATGAAAACATATGCTTTGTTTCAAATATGAAGTTACATTAATATTTTTAAAATTCTTAGTGGAAAGTATTCCTGTGATGTCAAAATTGGTAAAATGTTAAATTTTATAGCCTCGAACCGAAAGAAAGAAAAAGGTTCATTTATTTACTGATTAATATCTGGAAAAAATGCTAAACTATTTATATTATTTTAAGTATAATAGAAATTTTATATATTCGTCTGCTTGATATAAGTACAAAAACAGTATTCCTGTGACGTCACAATTGCTAAAATTGCGGTTTTTAACTTCGAACCGAAAAACAGAATAGGGTCAATTTATTTATTTCATTTTTTTAACACGTGAAAATCTTCAATTGAAAATTAATTACTGAAGAGAAATTATTATTCCGGTTTTTTTTATTTTTTGGCAACAACAACAAAAAAAAGAATACTGATTAAATTTGAATAAATTTATGGGGAAATTGTCAATTAATTCTGTATGAAAAATAATGAAATTTACAATTATTAAGAAGAAATATTTGAATAAAATAAATAAAAATTAGCCTATGTTCATTTGAGGCCCAAAGATATTAATACATCCGTTTTGAAGCCAATTTCATTCCAAGTTTCTGACACACTTTCACATTTATAAGATATATAAGATATAAGATATAAGATTATCGAGAAATAATATACAAACCCAGCAAAAAGCAATGTTGTAAACTTGATGTGATGAAGATTGATGCTTCGATTAGAGACTAATTTATTGATATGATTTTATCTCAAACTTCAGGTAAAAAAAAAAAAACAGTTAAAATGTCTTTTGCATTATTTCTTTAAATAAAACCAAAAATGACCGTAATACATTCGATATGTGTGAACAAAACAATAAACTCAGGTTCAGAAAATTAAATTTAATACTTGCAGTTCAAAAAATAAATCTCTAATGAAGAATCGAGAAGACAGGCATAGGTATCACTGGAGTGACCACGCTGACGCAAAATCAAATTATGTAATGACATCATGAAGAGCAGGCAAATAGTTGTGGTGTTCACATTTTTTATTCGTATAGTTTTTGGCAAGAGATATATAATGGCTAAGACACATATTTTGCCAAGGGATAGCCGTTAGATTGGAATACATGGAACAATTTAAATTTAGATGAAATGCCTAATAGACGATAATTAGCCAAGGGCTAGTACGTGAGAAAGTAAGAATGAATTTGAAGGCTGCCGATAGCAGTGGAATAGATGTGGTGAATCAAAGGTAACAGAAATGTAAAAATACATCCGGATATTATTATATTACGGCTGATTTAAACAACATTTTGAATATCTTTTAATAAAGCATCGAATTAAAAATGCTACAGAGAAAAATTGCATAGGCAAATGCAACACAAGAATAAAAGTTTAAAAAAAAATGGCTGTGAATACTGCTCTTTTTATTATTTTCTTTTCTTTGAGAAATAATAGAATGCATTATCTGTAAACATTAAAATGATGCATAAAATTGAAATAGGTTAATTTGACATTTAAATATACAGTAAGAAATAGAACGCCGCATATTTATTTTGATAGTTAATGTTAAATTTTAACTTTAAAGGGATCTACTAATTATTTATAAAGAATAATGTATTTGATACCAAACGATATCACACTTGATAAAAAATACCTGTCAAATTATTCATATGACTTCATTTTTTCGTAAAATTGATATGGCTAATTAAAATTGAGTGTAGTTTATAAAAACACCATGTTGTTCCAGAATTTTTTTATTTCTAAATTTTCAAATAGCACCACATTTTAATGCATTTTCTTTCTTCTACTGTAATGAGAAAATATCAACCAAAAGATAAAGAAATCCACTATTTCTCTTTTACTTTTTACAAAAATGGAGTACTTCAGTTACTGCTTTTATGAACTAAATGGATTTTTATTAACTTTTAGAAAAATGGCCTTAAAAATAAAATAAAAAAACTTCAGAAATAAACCAAAATGCAGTTTTAAAACAAATTGTTGTTAAAAAAATTTTTTACCTATATAAATATGTGTAGAAATTCAAAATGTACTATGCTTAGAATTTTATAAAAGTTTATCAGAATTCATCCGAACAATCATATGCTTGCTTCGTCTTACAGTTGGATTATATAATGTAATGTTATCTTTTAGGGGTGATTTTTTAATTATTGTCTGAAAAAATAGCATATCAGAGAGTAACAAAATATATTTGCAATTATGACTGAATATTGACTTTTTTGAGAACCCCAGAAGCCAAAGGGTATAAGAGGCAAAATCGAAAAAAAATGAATTAAGTGCACAAACGACTTAAAATATGCTTTTTTTCTTTTCAGGTAAAGAAATATAAGTGGCTTTCTAATTATGTGCTGCATTCTAGAAATAAACACTTTTGCCGAATAAACATGAATACTAATTAATTGTAGATTTAAAGAAAAATCTACTCTACTTTTTTTTTACACTTATTATAATAAGAGTTCAAAGACCGCATTGAAACAAGCGGTAGTTTTCTATTTCAATTCAGTCAATTATTTTTTATTTTTAATTTAACATTAGTTATCGTTAAACTCAATTTACTCCAATACGAATTTTTGTCACTTGTATCCCTTGGTTTCTGAGGTCGTCATTTGATGTAGCATGATTTTGGGTTATTTTATGGTAATTTTCTTTAAAAGCTTTTTATTCTATTTTATATCACTACAAAATTAAACCGAAATTATAATGTGATTATTTTCTTTCTTAAATTCTATTGAACATAATTAGTATTTTTTTTCATATAGTAAGTTATTCTTTAACGGCTGTTTAGTAGTATTAGCTTATGTAGAAAGCTGCAAGATTTAAACAACTGTAGCGTTTAAGAAGAAGGGTGTCTCCCTTGCAACCGTTTTTTTTTCTATGTACGCATATGTCAATAAATATACTTTTCTGTAATAAATTTCAGAATTTTTGTTCATTATCTAATCTGGTTATCGGATCAATATTAAATTTATAATAATTTAAATAAGAAATCAGTTGTACTAATTAATTAAACTTCTCTATTTTCGGACAAGAATATGGAAGTTTTATTACTGACAAGAACTTTTATAAAATTACATTAAAAATATGTACAAATAAGAAGCTCTCTGTTTCAACGATTGCTTTTTTTGGACAAAATCACTTAAAGAAAGAAATATATATTTTTGAATATGCCTGCATCTAAAATCGAAAGGTAACTTGTTACTAATAGCTATATCTGAAAGAAAAAAAATTACGATTATTTAATGCCGCGTGTCGGCGAATTTATATCACAACGAATTGCTGCTGCAATAATTTTTATACAGCAATTATTTGTCTATGTGTCGAATTTGCTCCACGAGGATTTGTGCTCGATGAATTTTTCTTCCTTTAATTTCGCGCGGCGAATGGTTCTGACACCTATTATTTTTTTGTGTATTACAATGAATATGTGAAAGATTTAACTGTAAAGAAATTATAATTTACCAAAATTGACATTTAAAAAGATCTGTTATTCTCAAAAAAGATATATTTTCTTATTAATGACTACAACAGTATTTCACGGTTCATTTTATTAGCATCATAGCAGAATTGATAATATATTGCACACTTCTTCATAATGTTGAATTAAATCATACATATATATATATCATGACATCATATGAATATATATATATATATATATATGTATATTCATATATATACATATATATATATATATATATATATATATATATATATTCATAAAAATTTTTATTGTAAGTTTATATGCATGCTCTTTTTTTTCTATGTAGCATTACACGTACAACGAGGAATTAAATTTACTCTAATCTACTTTAAATTCTCTGAGATAAGTACCTTTTGAAAATTTTTTTGCAGATTTTTTTATAGAAAATTTTATTAATTTATCTGCAGAGGTTATTTTCTTTAATAAGACATAACTTTTAATAAAATACTACTGGTTGGTATAATGGAATATTCTAGATGAAATATGAGTTATGTGTAGGTGAAAATTTTTAAAGCTCAAAAAACAACATTTTTTGCAAAAATATTACGAAAATAATTTTTTTTCCAATAATTAAAAATTACATGTAATTATTATTATGATTTTTTGAATTACATATAAAAATGAAAGTAATAATAGTACTAAAGAGATCTTATTATTTTTGTTTCTCGATATTTAACATTTATTTTTAACTTATTTGACTTTTCAATATTACAAAGGCATCCACACAAATAAATACTCTGAAAAACTTTTCAGAAAATTATTCATAATGCATAGAAAGGGAATGGAATTATTTTACTGACCTCTGTCAAACGGAAAATATGCTTGATATTTTTTTTTCATAAAACAACGAGTCGTGCTTAACATCATGAATTACTGCTTAAAAACTAGCTGAACTAATATTTTTGTTTAACAATTCATTCAATAAGAGTGATTAATGAGTTCCTTCTCAATTTTTATCTGCTAGCAATAATCAATGGCGTTTTCGACAGTTCATAAATTTTTCCCAACTATGACTTACTTTTTAAGTTATTGGTTCTAACGTGTTTAACATTAATACTATAAGAATGTAAGAAAGATCATTTTTGCGTTAAAATGGCTTTTAATCTTATTAGCAATATTTTATTGATTTTTAACTCTGTTATTTTCTTTTTTGTTAATCATAATTTTTTTTGTTTAATGATTTAACATACATATAATTTCTTAAATATTTAAAAAATGATCAATGATTTTAAATTAATACTACTTTAAATACTGGAAATGATTTATGATTATTTAATGAGAGTCTGAAATTACAGGATTAATTTTGTTTTTAATACGAAATGTATGAAAAGATTTAATATAGTTTTTCATAAAAAAAATTTCAAAAACTCTAAATCAGTGCATATTCACTTTAAATCAATTAATATAAATTCATCTTTAATGTAGGTCTAAGAATCGATAAACGGAAAAAGATAAGATCTTATGTATCATTACTTTTCAAAGTATGTAAGGATTTATTACTATACTATTTAATATATATATATATATATATATATATATATATATATATATATATACATTTTTTGTGTGTATTGGGGGTATTAAACTAAGAGAACACGGTACTTTTGAAACCATCTCTTGAATTTTGAATATTAAAGAAATATATGTGGTGGTACACAACCTCTTTGATTGACACTGTACCGAGTACCATCACTAACTCAAGACGTAAGTTCTAATTATAAAGCGAGCAATGTATGTATGATCAAATTTCGAAGCCGCTTTTAACATGAACTTTAAAAGCTACAGACTTAATTGCAATACAGAAATTTTAGTTTGAAATCACAGAAATGTTTCGAGAATTATTTGGGGAAGGTCTATTATTTAAATCTGTTCTCCATAAACCTATCAACTCTGTATAGAGCTGAAGCAAGAGATGTTCCCGCATTTAATTTATGGCTTAACAATTCAATACATTTTTTATTATTATTAAAATATGCCTATTCCGAATTCCCGGCATGCCGAGCAGCGTTTGACCCAATTAGTCCGGAATAGCTGGACTCTACTGTACAAATATATTTTTTTTAAATAAAATGTGCGAAAGTTTCGAAGAAATCAGTAGAAACTTAAGAGTTTCGCTGTGATAAGTGTAAAGCTTCATACGAACCCTTGTTCACTAAATATCAATTTTTTTCATAAAGACAACAAAACAATAACTTTTTGAATCTTTAATTACCGTCGAAATCGGACGATACAGATATTTTTAAAATTATTGGAAATACTGGAAGAAACTTGTCCCATCGTCCCTTTTCCAACATATTTCAAAATTGCGTATATATTTCAAACATCAAATTACGCGTAATTGAAAATTTTAAACATCATGTATTTTCCAAATTAGGAAATAAGATCCCAAATTATTATAAAACCAGTAACATAATCGGCCAGTGTACTGCGAATAGAGCATTTCTTGTTTAAATTTTGGACTCTTCTTCCCTCAGCTGGACAATTACAACTGATATATTTTATTTATAAGTAACGAGAAATGTGTAAATAAATATAATGTTTTATTTAGATTTTGCAGACAGTGATTTGAAAGGGCTATTAAAAGAGCAATTATTTAAATTTATTATAAGCCAAACATCTTTACTAGAGAAATATCATTTTAAAAATAGGATGTTTATTAACTTAACCATATTTTCCCCTATAATTTCAGATCGTCTGATAAAAGGTTTTCAGAAAATATTTAGAGTCAAATAATTTTATATATTAGAAACAAATCATAAAACTTTTCAATACGAGATAATTGAAGATACACGTAAATTTTAAAATCAGTATTTCAATATTCCTTCTTAAGTTTTAATATATGTTATGAGCGTAAATGTAATTAACACTTAAGAAGACATATTTAAATAATAATTTAACATATAAAATTTACGTGTAGATTTAATTATCTCATATATTTAAAATTTTGTGATTTGTTTTTAATAAGTGAAGTTGTTTGAGCGCAAATATTTTCGGACAAACATTTTATTATACGATGTAAACTTACAGGAGAAATATGGTAACAGATCTGATCGGTACTATGTATATTTTATAGTTATAAACTTTAAAAAGTAAATAAAACATTTATGTAATACATTCGTATAGTTATAAATTAACTGAAAAAAGAAATTACGATCTCATGTTATAGATGTTATTATTATGCAAATTGTTAATTAATAAACATTTTTTAAAATGACATTTCTCTATTAAAATGTTTTATTAATAATAAATTAAATAAAATGAAATCGCAAATGTACCTCATAGAAAGAAGAAAAATTTTTTATATATTTTTTCTGGTTTGAACTTGCAACTCTTCTATCAGACTCCGGAATAATTAAGAGATGTTGGCATCTATAGTAATGTAATACAAAAGTATAAGATATTCAAATATTACCATTTATGTGAGTAACAAAATATTATGAAATTAGACTCAATGTTTATTACCAATATTGTTTTTAGAAACTTATATTTTTATGCGATGTTATATGTTAAAACCACAAGGCTCTACAAAATTACATACACAATTACAGCTATACATACATATGTATATGTTTGCTAAAGAATATATATTTATACAAGGAAATATTTAACCAATATCTATATGCTAAAATAATAAACAGAAGGCTGTAAGAGATTTTGTTACCACTATATAAATTGATATACAAACACACTAAACGTTCAAACGCTTTTCATGGACACATCCGAATCAGAGTACCAGAAGGGTTCTTTTCCCAACTCAAATAAAAAACTTTCAGAAGAAATTTTATTTTATAAATATCTGATCCTGGGAAACCTGGACAGTGTCTTAACTAACCATAAAATCGGACACCGAATCGGAAGAAAAGAAAAAGAATTAAATGATTTAAACGAAGTTTTCCCCAAATCACTTTTCATGATGCTTATCTTTTTCCAGGACCAATAAGCATGTAATGTGATACAAAAGTATACATCTATTCAGACATTACAATATATTTGAATATAAATATATTATAATATTGTATTTAATTTCTAATGCCAATATTCTTTTTTAAATTTTTGTATTTTTATGTAATTTTGTATAGTAAAAACCGTTACGGTCTGCATATTTATATACACATATACAGATACATATCTTTTTGCTGATAACTATTATTTTTAATAAGAAAATATTTACCTAATTTCAATATACTAAAAAAAAAAGTTTTGACAGATTTTGCTATCTCTATATAAAATTAATACAAATTTATTTAAACGTTCGAACATTTTATGTGAATACTTTTGAATCAAATAACAAACTTCCAGAAGAAAATGTTTTTTATCAATATCTGATCCTGGGAAAACCGGACAGTGACCTAGCCAGCCATAAAATTAGACACCGAATCGTGAGAAAGAAAAAAAAATAAATAACTTATCCGGAGAGACCTGTAAACTAAAATAGTTGTTTCTGTCGTTTCTTCTACTCAAACATATATTTTTGTGAATGTCGTTTTGGAAATTTTTCTTATCGTAAAAGCTTTATTAATTTACGTAAATGTGAAATCAGAAATAAATTCCGTGTTTTTTAAAATTTTCCCTCATTAATTATATACTTACTTTATATACTTAGAATCATAATTGTTTCAATTATTTATTAAATACTTATATGTGATACTTATATCGATTTATAAATCTTAATCACATTTTATGATGATTATCTTTTTTCAAGTATAATAAGCATGTAACTTAATTCAAAAGTATATAGATATTCAAATATTACGATTTATGTGTGAAACAAAATTTTATAATATTGGACTCAAGATTTATTACCAATATTGTTTTTAGAGACTTGTAATTTTATGCGACCTTACATGGTAAAAACGATAAGAGTTTGCATACATGCATACACATTAGGGCGGAGCATGAAAATTTTTTTTTCGAAATTCTTTTCTCCCTAGCGCGGAAAAATTGTCTAGTGGTATCAGTAATATACTCACAAAAATTTTAAAAAATCAATAAATATCTTCCGGTTCCACTTTTGGGTCGAAATATCCATTTTAGCCAAAAATGTTGTAATTTTTCACATTTCAGTAATATTTTATTTTTTCAATTTTTTCTTCGCACTAGGGCGGAAAAACTGAAAGCGTACATAAGGAACACAAGTCCAAAATATTAGAGTAATTAAAAAATATCTTCTGGTTCTACTTTGGGTTCAAAATATGGGAAATTTGTCGAAAATGATACAAATTTTCACATTTTAGTCATTTTCTATTTTTCAATTTTGTATTCCCGCTGGCATGAAAATTTTCGAAGAATATGCAAGAAACATAAGTGAAAAACTTTCGTATCTCCCGTCTTCCTTTTCGGGGTTTAAAAATGTCAAAAAGTATATAACCTTTCATATTTCAGAGATTTTTTTTTCTTATCAATTTTCTCTTCTCGCTGACGCGGAAAAATTCGGAAAATCATATGACAAACATAAGTGTAAAAATTTAAAATAATTAATAAATATCTTCTGATTTGACTTTTATTACTTAAACTGGCAAATTCATGGCATTAATGTACTCAAAAATCATAGAAAAATCGAATTAAAAGAGATCTGGGGGAAATTTCTCTTATAAGTTCAGCTTTCTGTTCGTTTACTGTAGTATTACTGTTGGTTTAATGCTCTGCTCGTGATAGGTTCGTAATGAGGCTATTCAATTTTAGCTTCTATATTTTATTGAAAAATAATACATTTAAAAGTGTACAAAATTAATTTTTAATTGTGTTGATTGTATATGACTGAATATTGTGTTGAACGAATAGTGTGGATGGAAAATATTACACAGAAATATCCCAATTAAAGCGCAGTATATACGGGATTTGTCTCATCCCATTTCTTGAGGATCCTATTGAATTAAGAACTGGCGTTTTACCAACTTATGGACATACAATGTACATTTTTGTTGGTGAAAAATGAATCGAAATATAATTAAAAATCGTGCCCACCTTTCGGGTGATAGCGGATTATGTGCTGAAATAGTTGAAGCAATTTAGCAGGCTCCTCAGTTCCATCGTTTTCTAGTCCAAGAATATTCCAGATTATTAATTCATATAATGATAAACACAACAGTATAAAGAAATTTGACGCTAAAGAACAGACGAAGTCAAAATTGAAAATTTTCTTACTAGAAGGGAAAAAGGTCTGAGTGAAAATCTTTCTTACAGGAGTACATCTCTAAAACGATGTAAATGCCCACGTGATATAAAAATTCCAGAATTGAAAGACAGTTTCTTAAGGATTAAAGAACTTCAAGGAAATTGCAGATAGACCAAATTGACACATTCGGAAACACGGTCCTCAACACAGAAACTTAGTAAATAAATGATCAGGCTCGAAAGAGAATAAGAAAATTTCAGAAAATGGTATAAAAGGGAAAAAAACAAACACTACTGCTTCATCAAAGACTTACAGTTATTTAAATCTTTTAGTCTTGTTGATGAACAACTGTATCACGATCTTAGTGATAAACCTTCAGTGTCATTGCATTCGAATATAAATAAGTATATCATGAACAACCCGTCATCCTGCCCTAGCCAGAACTGGAGACACAATAGGAGTGTCCGACCGAGTTGCAAAATCAGTAACAGGCGCATTTCTTGAAGACTTGCGAGTTGTGACACGTGACGACATGTCTAATGTTATAAACAGGCATAACACAAGCAGAGAAAGAAAGAAATATCACATGAAATTCCAAATCCAAGATTAGAGTTTCATATCCACCAATACATCGGAAAGATTGTATTTTGACCGTCGAAAAGATCAAACTTTAATTCAGAGGAATATTGAAGGAACGCAGAGAGTGCTTGAAGAATACTGGACACTTATAGAAGAACCTGCCTGCCATTATATAGGGCAAGTGTCACCAATAACCTCTTCTGCTATATTTCTCATATGATTTTCCATACTTTCCGCTCCAGTCAGAAGAGAAAATTGGTAAGGAAAAAAAATCTCTGAAATATGAAAAGTTACATACTTTTTGGCTTCTTTGACATTTTTAGACCCCAAAAAAGAAGACGGGAGATATTTATTTATTATTCGAAAGTTTTTTACTTATGTTTCTTTCATATTCTTCTAACATTTCCATGCCAGCGGGAATAGAAAATCGAAAAATAAAAAAAAATGACTAAAATGTGAAAATTTATATAATTTTCGACAAATTTCACGTATTTAGAACCCCAAGTGGAGCCAGAAATTCTTTTTTAATTACTCTAATATTTTTCTCTAATATTTTACTCTAATATTTGTTCCTTATGTATTCTTTCAGTTTTTTTTCGACAAATTTCACGTATTTAGAACCCCAAGTGGAGCCAGAAATTCTTTTTTAATTACTCTAATATTTTACTCTAATATTTTACTCTAATATTTGTTCCTTATGTATTCTTTCAGTTTTTCCGCACTAGAGCGAAGAAAAAACTGAAATTTTAAAATATTACTGAAATGTGAGAAATTGTAACATTTTTGACTAAAAATGCATATTTCGACCCAAAAGTGGAACCGGAAGATATTTATTGATTGTTTTGAAATTTTGTGAGTATATTACTGATAGCACTAGACAACTTTTCCGCGCTAGGGAGAAAAGAATTTCGAAAAAAAGTTTTTAACGCTCGGCTCTAATACACATATACAGCTATATATATGTATTTGCAAATATATGTATATTTATATAAGGAAATATTTAGATAATTTCTATATATTAAAATAATAAACAGAATGGTTTAAAAGATCTTGCTACCTCTATAGAAATTGATATACAAATACACTAAACGTTCAAACATTTTAGATGAACACATTCTAATCAGAGTACCAAGAGCATATTTTTTTTCTAACTCAAATAACAAACTTCCAAAAGAATATGTATATGTATATATATATATATATATATATATATATATATATATATATATATATATATATATATATATCGAATCCTGAGAAAACTGGACAGTGACCTATTCAGCCATAAAATTGGACACCGAATCGTGAGAAAAGAAAAAAGTATTAAACGACATATCCGGAGAGACCTGAAAAGAAAACAGTTGTTGCTGTCGTTTCTCCTTTTCAAACATACATTTTTTGTCATTCTGGAAATTTTCCTTATCATAAAAGCTTTAATAATTTTCGTAAATGTGGACGTAGAAGTAAAGTGTTTTTTTTAATTATTAATTATATACTTACAAACATATTCATTTCAATTATTTATTATATACTAATATATGGTACTTATTTTGATTTTAAGTAATTTTAATCACGTTTTATGATAATTAAGTTTTCTCATGAACACTAAGCATGTAATCTAATACAAAAATACATACATATTCAAGTATTTCGATTTCTGTGTACTATAACAAAATATTATAATATTAGACTCAATATTTATTTCCAATTTTGTTTTTAGAGACTTGTAATTTTATCAGATCTAATATGGTAAAAATTGTACACATGTGTACATTACACGTGCACATATATACAGCTATATATATGTTTGCAAATGTATCTATATTTATTTAAGAAAATATTTCGCTAATATTTACATAATAATATAATAAACAGAATATTTTAACAGATCCCACAATCTCTATATAAATTAACATACAAACATACTAAATTTTCAAACATTTTATATGAAACCATTCGAATCAGAGTACTAGAAGCGTATATATTTTATTCCAACGCACAAAAAAAAAACTTCCAGAAAAAAATGCTTTTTTAATAAATATCAGATCCTGGGAAAACTTTACAGTGAAGTCAGCCATAAAATTAAACACCGAATCGTGAGAAAAGAAAAAGAATTAAACAATTTATCTGGAGAGACCAAAAAGAAGAATAGTTGTTTCCATCTTTTGTATATTTTAATTATAAATTTTTGTGAATGTCATTTCGAAAATTTTCCTTATCCTAAAATTTGTACTAATTTACGTAAATGTAAATGTGGAAATAAATTCAGTGTTATTTTTGTAATATACAGGAAATTTTATTTATGCTCTATCCTGTTGTAACAATATCTTAACATGTCTAAATAAAATGAAATAAAATAAAAATAGCGAGAATTTGTACAAATTGAAATTAAAATAAAACTATTTACCATTTGAACAAAATGATCAACCGCCATTACTCTTCCGTTTAGCCATCCGCCAATGTATTAAAAAAATAAAATAAAATAAAAATAAAAAAAATAAATCAACATTTTTTTTGCTGCTCCACTGCCTATTTATTAAAAAAAGAGAAAACTATTATTTTTCAAATGGTAATAGCTCTTTTCACCGTATGTAAGCAAAATATTTAGTTATATGTTAATAATTTTATTAAAAAAACACCAGAAAAGTATTTAATTTTCATTTAAATTATTTATTGAATTAAAACAATGAATTACTTTCTACAGATAAAAATCTATATGTATATATATTTCCTACCTCAAATAACAAACTTCTAGAAAAAAATGTTTTTTATCAATATCTGATAGTGTGAAAACTAGACGGTGATGTAGCCAGTCATAAAATTGGACACCGAATCGTGAGAAAAGAAAAAGAATTAAACTATTTATCCTGAGAGACCTGAAAAAAAGAATAGTTGTTTCCCATTCTTTCTTCTTTTCGAAAACATATGCGTTTGAGAATGTCATTTTCGAAAATTTTCTTATCCCAAAATCTTTATTAGCTTATGTAAAAGTAAACACAAAAAAGAAAAAAAAATCCGTATTTTTTTTCTTTCTTTTTTTTTCTTTTTTCTTTCTGACTGAAATTAAATTAAATTTATACCCTATCTTGCTCAAACGTATCGTAAAATGAATAAATGAAATAAAATAAAGTAAAAATAGCGAAAATTTGTATAAATTGAGATTAACATAAAAATATTTGCCGTTTGATCAAATTGATCAACCGCTGCTCATGAGCCGTTTGCGCCACTGTTGATTTATTAAAATAAAAGTAAAAATATTACTTTTCAACGGTAAAACCTCTCTTCACCGTGTGAAAGTAGAATATTTAGTTACATGTCAATAATTATGTAAGAAAAAAGCCTGAAAAGTATTTCAATTTCATTGAATCATTTGTTGAATTAAAAAAATAATTAATTAACTAAAGATAAAAACCTAACTTTCTTTTATTTACTGTATAACAATGGGTTTATAAGTATTCTGTTATAAAAGAAAGCAGAAATTGTGATGCAAATTCGTGTATATAAGAATTGACCAAATGAAAAAGGAAAAACGATTATAATTTGATATATTTGAATATGCGTGTCTTGAAATTTTGTGTAAAGATACAGAGTACCAGAAGCATTTTCTTTTCTAAATCAAATAACAAACTTCCAGTAGAAAATTTCTTTATGATCCTGGGAAAATTGGGTAATGACCTAACCATCCATAAAATTGGGCACCGAATCATGAGAAAAGAAAAATAAAAAGAATACTGCCCAGTTAAACTGATGGCATTGAGCTCACAGGCTACGCATACTAATTGAACATTACAGCCTTAGATTTTCAAGGGTTAATTCCATTCGAAAAAAAAATAAGAAGGGGAAACAACTTCCCTTTTTCCTTTTATACTTAATTATTTAAAGCCCTAAACTAATCAGGGACATACTTTATCATATAAAAAATCTATATCCAAAATTCAAAGCAAATCGAAAAATTCTTAATAAAAACCCATTTATATAATTTAAGAGGAGTTATCCCCCTTTTTTATACTTAACCATTAAACTTCCAAAACTATTTAGAGATTTGAACGAAATCTGATAATTCTGCATGAAAAACCCATTTATATAAATAAGAGGGACAGGCATTAGAACCCCCGTTCACCTGTATATACTTATTCAATGAAAACCTAATACCAATTACGGAGGCGCCCAAGCAGAATGATCCTATATTTAAATCTGATAATTCTGCATCAAAAACCCATTTATATCAATTAAAGGGAGGGGCACGACCCCTGTCCCCCTCTTATACATATCGAATGAACGCCTAAACTAATCAGGGAAGCGCCTTATCGGGATATACTCATATACAAAATTTTATGTGGATCGGATGTTTTTATCATGAGTTATCGCGTTACGCACGTACATACAGAACGGACGGGCACATAAGCTCTCAGGCTATGATAGCCTGTGAGCTAAAAATTAAACGATTTATCCGGAGAGACCTGAAAAGAAGAATAGTTGTTTCTATCCTTTCTTCTTTTCAAACATATATTTTTGTGAATGTCGTTTTGGAAAATTATCTTATCCTAAATGTTTTATTAATTTACGTAAATGTGAATGTAGAAATAAATCCAGTGTTATTTCCGAGAAATGTATGAAATTTCACTTATACTCTATTCTGCTGTAACGATATCTTAACCCTTTCAAGGGCAGAAGATTTCTGTTCCTAAATTGATGAAATAATTGACTGACACCAGAATATTAAAACGAATTTCTTAGAAAATATAAATCCGCTATTTTGTACTTTCATTACAAAAGGAAAATTTTACTAAAATATTCTTGGTGCCATTTGCCACTTTTTGAATTAAAATTAAGTGGCTAGACCCTCTAGCCACCACCCTTGAAAGGGTTAAAATGTATATAAAAAAATAAAATAAAATAAAAATAGCGAGAATCTGTATAAATTGAAATTAACATAAAAATATTCGCCGTTTGATCAAAATGATCAACCGCTGTTCATGAACATTTCCTGCACTGTCGATTTATTAAAATAAAAGGAAAAAATATTTTTTCAACTCTTAAAAACTCTTTTCACCGTATGTAATTAAAATATTTCTTTACATGTAAAAACATTTATAAGGAAAAAAAAAACAGAAAAAATATTTAAATTTCATTGAATTATTTGTTGAATGAAAAAAGTGAATTTCTTGCTACAGATAAAAACCTAACTTTTTTTATTTATTGTTAACAATGAAATAATTACGGTAACGATAGATTTATAAGTATTTTTATTATAAAAGATTCTAAAGCATATCCGTGTAAGTAAGGGTGGTTCAAATGACAAAGGAACAAAAATATGGAGTACCAGAAGCATTTTTTTTTTTTTTTTTTTTTTTTTTTTTTTTTTTTTTTTTTACTCAAATAACAAAATAACATTTTAACTCAAATCACAAACTTCAAAACGAAAACATTTTTTATCAATATCTGATTCTGGACAGTGACCTAGCCAGCCATAAAATTGGTCACCGAATCGTGAGAAAAGAAAAAAGTATTAAAGATATACCCACAGAGACCTGAAAGGAAGAATAGTTGTTTCTATCCTTTTTTTTTTCAAACATATATTACTGTAAATGTCGTTTTAGAAATTTTACTTATCGTAAAAGCTTTATTAATTTACGTAAACATGAACTTAGAAATTAATGTTATTTTTTGGAGGTATGAAATTTAGTTTATGCTCTATCCTGCTGTAACGATATCTTAAAAAGTATAAATGACATAATGTAATATATAAAAAATAGCGAGAACTTGTTTATATGGAAATTAACATTAGAATATTTAACCGTTTGTTCTACTGTCGATTTATTAAAAGAAAAAGGAAAATATTATTTTTCAACTGATAAGACCTCTTTTCACCGGATATAGGTAAAATATTTAGTTACATGTTAATTTTATAACAAAAAACCGGAAAACTACTTAAATTTCATTAAATTATTTGTTAAATTTAAAAAAATAATTACTTGCTACAGATGAAATTCTAACTTTCTTTTATTTATCGTATGACAATATATTTATAAGTATTTTTGTTAAGAAAGCAGAAATTATGATGATGCAAATCCGTCTATGTAATTATGGATCAAATGAGCAATGATTATAATTTGGTTTATTTTAATATGCGCGTCTAGAAATGTTGTGTAGAGATACAGAGCACCAGAAGCGTATATATCTTGTTTCAAAAATTATATATTATTATTATATATTTACATTTTTATACATTATTTTACATTTTTACATATTATACATTATTGTTATATATTTTTTCTCAAAACTCAAATAACAAAATTCCAGAAGAACTTGTTTTTTATCAATATCTGATCCTGAGAATACTGGCTAGTGTCCTAGCCATCCATAAAATTGGACACCGAATTGTGAGAAAAGAAAAAGAATTAAACGATTTATCCAGAGAGACTTGAAACAGAAGTATAGTTGTTTCTGTAGTTTCTTTTTTTCGAAAACATATATTTTTGTGAATGTCATTTTGGAAACTTTCTTTATCCTTAAAGTTTTATTAATTTACGTAAATGTGAACACAGAAATAAATTCTGTGGTTTTTTCCTATCATTAATTATATATTTACATTATATATTTACATACATAATCATTTCGATTATTAATTATTAGGATGAGCGAAGCGAATCCTCTACTAGTCCACTCAAATTACAATTTGTCGTACACTTTACAAAAAAAACTATTCAATATTTTGGCTTCAAATTAAACACAAAAATAAAATATGATCTGTAGATTTGAATATAATTTTTTTTAGAGTAAAACGTTAAAAAAAATATTATTTTAATTAATTTATTTTACATGCATTTCCAATACAGACGCATTTTAGCAAATAAATAAAAAATGAAACGCGTATATTTTCAGAAAAAAAAGTTTAAATCATGGAGTAAATAATTATAAATAGAATCATGATTAATTTATTAAATAAAACATGTTTTCATTATCCCGCAAAATCGTTAGCACAGATGACACTTAAAAATTTTAAAAGAATTGTCTTATGGATTTTTTTTTTTTTTTTTTTTTTTTTTTTTTTTGTAAACTGGCAACAAAATAATTGTAAACAAATAAAATTAATTCTTAAATTTGTTATATAAATGAAAAATTAAAAGATCTGCGTGAATTTGTTGGTTCAAGCTCTTTATAAATATTTTTGCGAAGATCGTATTTTGGCTAAATAATATCGACTCATTAATCAGAAGGATTTTATAGAAAAATAAGACTTTAATAAATTCGCAAACACAACAATAATTATTCGTGAAAACGTCACTGCGAGAATGAGAGAGCGCTTCGTTAAAAGGTAATTCCATTAATTGAGTTGCCATTCGCAGAAAGTAAAAAGTTCTCCCACGCGGAGAGAATTACAGCAATTCTCATACGCTAACATGTATAAAAACGAAGAAATTAAAATAAAATGTTTTACAGTTAAAAATTCATAGTATCAACGAAAGCAGATTTCAAATGTTTTTTCCAGAAAATAGGATTTTGAAGAAGTAACTTTTTTCAAGCTTTCTTCAAATATATTATTCTAAAATAGCTATCAAAGATTATCGGATGTTGATTACAAAGATTGGAAACATGCATATTTCAAACAATTAAAAAACACCAGTGGCTACTTGAAATTGTAAAAACATCTTTAAAAGAGCTTTTAGTTGAAAATTAAAAAAAAAATTGTAAAAGTTTGCTTCGAAAATATCTTATTATGCCAGTTTTACATCATAGATAAAAAATTAAAATGCGCCAAAACATAAAATAACGTTTTTGTTTAATAAAGATGCAAAAATAATAATAAAAAAAATATTGTTACTTTCAAATATCTGTTTTATAAAATAATGCTTCGTGAATCCAAACAAAGCATGGCTTTTGCTAGTATACTTATATATGATACTTATTTCAATTTATATGTAATCTTAATAACATTTTATGATGATTATCTTTTATCATGAACAATAAGCAAGTAATGTGATATAAAAGTATATTGATATTCAAATATTACTTATTTATGTGTATAACAAAATATTATAATATTGGCATCAATATATTTTACCAATATTTTTTTAGAGACTTGTAAATTTATGTGATCTTATATGGGAAAAACCACAAGGATATGATTATATGTATACACATGTACAGCTATACATCTGTTTACAAATGTATATATATTTATATAAGGAAATATTTAGTTAATAATTATAGGCAAAAATAATGTTTTAACAAAGTAACGTTGTGTTGAGAATGTTTTAACAAAGTCCGTTATCTCTATATAAATTTATATACAAAAATACGAAATGTTTAAATATTTTATATAAACACATTTGAATCAGAGTACCAGAAGCATTTATACAATTTTTTCAAACTCAAATAACAAACTTTCTGAAGAAAAAGTTTTCTATCAATATGTGATCCTGTGGAAACTGGACAGTGGCCTAAGCCAGCCGTAAAATTGGACAACGAATCGTGAGAAAAGAAAAACAATTAAATAATTTATCCGGAGAGACCTGAATAAAAGAATAGTTGTTTCTGTCGTTTCTTCCTTTCAAACATATGTTTTTGTGAATGTCATTTTTGGAAATATTCCTTATCCTAAAAGCTTTATTAATTTAAGTAAATGTGAATGTAGACATAAATTCAATGTTATTTTTGGGAGAGAAATGGAATTTAATTTATACTCTATCCTGCTGAAAGGATGTCGTAAAATGAATAAATAAAATAAAATAAAATGAAACAGCGAGAATTTGTATAAACTGAAATTAACATAAAAATATTTGACATTTGATCAAAATGATCAACCGCCGTTACTGAACCGTTTAGTTATCCGCCAATTCATTAAAAAAAATAAAAATAAATAAATAAATAACCTATTTTTGCTGAATGTAATTAAAGTATTTAATTAGATGTTAATACTTTCATAAGAAAACAAAACAAAAACATATTTAGGTTCCATTGAATTATTTGTAGTATTAAGAAAATAATTTACTTTCCACAGATAAAAATCTAACTTTCTTTAATTTATTGTGTAATTATGCTTTTATAAGTATATTTTGTTGTAAAAGAAAGCAGAAATTGTGTGGCAAAAACATGTAAGGTAGGATTAAATGAAAAAGGAACAGCGATTGTACTTTTTTTTCTTTTTTAATATGAGCGTGTTGAAATTTTTGTGTAAAGATAGAGCGGGAAGTAAAATAGACAACCCTTATTTCAGAAGCAGACTTTTTTTAAATAGTTAAATGTCAGCTTTTGATATGTGTTAAAGTTTTACCAAAAATATCATCTGGCATTCTTTGTTGCTAATCGTCTGTATTTGCGGAATGTTTGGGAGAAAAACAGCAGCACAATGTAATTCGCTATTTAATAACAGAAGAAGATGTATTTTGCAAAGTGCGTCCAGTAATGAAGGTAGCACAGGGAGAAGACGTACTGTCTCTGAAACGTGTGCACGACGTAAACTCAGAGTTGCAAACTTCCGGCTATTTTTAATTAAAAAAAAACATACTTTGAACCAGAAAATTTGTTTAATTAGAAGTGTCTTGCATTAAATAAGATAGTCGTTTGAAATTTATTACATTTCATTAATTAAATAAATTTCTGGTGGAAATATAATTGTTTGAATTTTAAAAAAACGGAGGTTGGAATGTATGGCACCTGCATTTTCCGTAGGAAATATGGGGATGTTTCGGAGAACAGTTTCGAAGTACCCACCTTGTCACCTAGATCATTTGCGATATGATCGTATTATCTTTAGTGCGTTATTATAAAAAGACAGGTTAGCGATTTTTAATCGGCCAACGAGGTCCTCGTCAGTATTCATTAATGTTTTGATTTCAGCCAATATAATCTTCTTCTATCAATAACTTCATAGATAAGGTTTTCCCCGGTTGGTAAAGCTGTTCGATAGCTCCTCTATAAAATTTCTTTGACTTTGGAGATTATGAATGAAATAAGTTTTGTTATTTCCTTTTTATTGTTATAAGAAATTTTCAACTATTTATTTAACACTTTTTTATTCTACTGAAAATAACATTATATTCGTTTTTGAAAAAGTGATTTTCAAAGAGTTTTCCATTATTTGTCAAAACAAAATGTGCTTTGTTAAAACTCTCTTATTTAAGGAAACCATTTAGTACAAGGAAATATTTAGAAAAATAAAAAAATAATAATCACAAAAATGACAAAACATAAAAATAAAAAAGGAAGAGTTCCATGTCCTATTCTGACTTTTATGGGAAGCTTTTATTGGCGATATATATTTCGTGCCGGTTGTCAAAAAGTGCAGCATTTTTTTTTATCTTTATTTAACTTTTTAAGGTCACTGCTGAATAATAATAACATTGAATACTTTTTTATAATTATTTTTTTGATAACTTGTATAATTTTCTTTCTGGTAGATTGAAACAATATGTTTAACTATATGTAATATTATGTGTATATATATATATATATATATATATATATATATATATATATATTGTACATACTGTACATTTTCATACCTTTTAAGATGTATATGAAATTACTCTCATAATCAAATAATTATGTTTTAATTTCATCAATATAATAAATGTATATAACATAAAAATTTAAATTTATAAATATATAAATAAGAATACATTAGTAATTATTTATATGTGTATTTCCACATATAACTAAAAATATGATTTAAATAATACTATTGTATATATATATAGAGAGAGAGGGGTTATAAAATATGTATCTCTATTTGAAGCTGTCTGTATTTTTAAGAAACAATCTGAATGAAAGCAAAATTAGCACCTGTACTATTCGAGAAGAAGGAGGAAAATCGGAATAAGGATAATAAAAAAATGCCACACAGAACCGCCAGCAGATGGCGTTAAGGATCGTGTCGGTGTAGACGCCGTTTTAATCATTAGGAACATCAAATTAAGAACTGGTCATATTTGTCATTACGTTGAAAAGTGTTAAAATTAAAGGCTGATTTGGAAACTTGAGAGGCATGTCGAACAAATTTACAGGCAAAAATAACCGCTTTTTGGTTTTGCAGTTGATTGCAATGATTTTTGCACTGGCAGGACTTATAGCACCATCTGTTGGTGGTTATTGCTATTTTTTTTTAGATTCTACATTGTTCTTTCCCTTTCTGAAATAGCAAATGCAACAAATTTGGTTTCATTTGGATTATACCTTCAAGCTACAGAGAGTTTCAAATAGAGATCCCTATAGTCAAAGAGCCGACAGCATGAAGCCCTATGTTACCGATCACAAGAAAAAATCCTTTATTTTATGGAAGAGTAGTAATAGGTAAATCTAATGATCCACATCTGCCCGAAGCAAAGTGATGAATAAGCCAAAAATAAATGCCACTAGTGGTTGACTCGTAGGCTTAGCATTGTGTTTTTCTGCACCCAGTTTTCCATGTTTTTATACTTTTGATTGTAGAACAACCACAACCTAAGATTCAACCGCTAGTGGTATCAATTTTTGGCTTATGTATCACTTCACTTCCGACAGAAATGGATAATTAGATTCCCCTATTACTACCCTTCCATAAAATAAATGATTATTTTTTTCTTGTGTTCGATGACTTTGGGTTTTTTGCTGTCAGCTGTTGGACTATTATTTCATAACCGTCTAGTATATATAACGTTTATAATTTTAAAATATGTACTTATAAATATTTAAAAACATTGTTTTCCACCATCTTGAAAAAATTGTTAAGATGGTGAAAAGATCTATCTGCGCCCTTTTAGATTCCTCGGCTAATAAGAGCAACCGAAATGGGATACAATACTCTTCCCTATAAAACTAATAAACGCATTAAACATATTAAAATAAATGTTTTCAAAAAATGCGATTAAATTATATTTTCAATTTGTAAGTTGTAACGTTAAAAGTTAATAAAAATGAAAAAGAAAATGCAATTCGTCCAAATGTTTTCAGGCAAATGTAACTTAAGATTGACATTAAATGTAACTCTTATAATCAAATTTCAGTTGCTTAAGGAACGATTTAAAAAAAATCGATAAAGTAAATATGACGTTTTACTAAATGTAGGCTTCATGAATATTAGCATAAATGATATTTCTTTTGAATTTAAGGTGAATAAATTCTTTGAATGAAAAGAATAAAAAAATATTTATATATTTCATATTCGTACATGTATTTCATTTTTGTACAATTGTTTTTTTTATTGAAATTAAAATGAATAAATATTTTTTTAATTAAAAAACTTACATGCTGTTTAAGAAATACCTTCTGGTACTTTTAAACTAATACAGCTGTATTAAATGATAAACTGTATAACTTTGCTTTGTCTCAATTTATTTATAATATAACCCTCTCATATGTATGGACATCATAAGAAGACAGATAACTATTGCATTATTAAGAAAAAAATTAAACATTTATGTATGGATATCTGATTTTTGGACAGATTTACAAATGCTAGCGAGCAGCACTATAGTAAAATTATTTTATAATGGGTTTTCATTTATTACAAAAAAAAAAATCATAATCAATGAAAAATAATTTATGCATGAGAGGAATAAAATAGCATAGTTTTCGGTATATCACAAAATGAGAGATTTTAATTATCTGAGATATTGAAATTATTCTCTGAAAACAATACAAAGTTCAAGAGGTAAATTAATTTTCTATTAGAGAATAAGGTTTTTCAATGTAAAATTTTTAAGTTTAGAGACCTTAAATGTTATGTTAATTTTTATGTAATTATACGCTGCTGGCCAGACAAAATGTAACACTAAGAAGGGACATAGATATCACAAAGAAATTTACATGGCAGATAGCTTGTTGTACAAAGATCAAACGATCAAAATTACAGGTCCTCTTTTGACGTGTCGATGATGACAAAATCAGTAGTTAGTGTAGTCGCCATTGTTTGCTATAACCACTGACACACGCTTCGGCATAGAATAAAAGAATCTTCGGACGTCTCCTAGTGCTACATGAACCCATGCTGCTTCCACATATAGCCAAAGTTGATCTGGTGTAATAGCAGGTGGTGTATTCCAGGCCCGTCGTTGTGGAAGCATGGACCACACATTTTTGATTGGCGATAGATCTGGAGAACAAGCAGACCAAGGAAGCAATTCAATCTTATGTGTATAGAAGACCTCTTGAACAGTGCGTGACACGTGTGGCCGCGTGTTATCCTGCTGAAATATAACTTACCGCAAGCGCTGAATGTACGGGAGGACTACGGGCTCTAACACCTCAGAAATGTAGGGCTGGCTGTGCAGTATACCGGCAACGCGTGCTAGAGAAGTGCGGCAGTGAAATCCAATGCCAACCCAAACCATGATATTGGGTGCAAGACCAGTGTGACGATGCATAACGCAACAGATCAGCAGTTTCTCACCCCAGTGTCTCCAAACTCGAATTCAATTATCGTGATGTTTCAGACAGAAGCTGGATTCGTCAATAAAAACAATGTCATTCCATTTTATTGTCCATGTCCGCGTTCCTCGCACCGTTGGCGGCGCGAACGCCTGTGGTTTGCAGTCAAGGGTAAATGGAGCAACGGGCGCCTTTCGGACATTCCATTATGCTGAAAATTCCATTATGCTGAAAATTTATGCTCCTTTATGCTGCACATTCCCTTATGCTGCCAGTATGCGGCGTCGAATGGTATGAATGGACACAGAATGATGCGTAGCAGAGTGAATATGTCGTACTGTTTTTCATGATGTGGCTGCGCGACCCATCACTGTCATGTGTACAAACCGGTTGTCATCACAGGCAATGATGAAAAAACTTGGGTGCGATCGGCCCCGTTGGTCTGTCGTTTTCTACTGTATCCAGCGATTACACATCCGCATCATAGTCGCTTCGTTTCGTCCAATACGTTGACCGATTTCCCTAAAATATAACCCACAATCACTATAGGCTACTATTTTTCCACGGTCGAATTCAGAAACTTAGTCAAAAGACGCTCGATGTCTTCCACGACGTATGGGTAAACCGCTTACGTCAAAAAAAAAAAAAAAAAAAAAAAAAAAAAAAAAAAAAAAAAAAAAGCACGAAAAATCAATTGTCGTACTTCAAATAGCCAATTCGCTATGGTCGCCCGTGATGTGCGTATGCGCTGCAATGCTAAAGACTTGCATATTTCATCGCCACAAACGCATGCTTTAAATTTTACATGACTTGCATGCTTCCTTCAGGGTGTTGCATTTGTGTGGCCAGCAGTATGTGTCATATCTTGCATTTGTATGGAAGGATAATGACCGCCAGATTAATGAAAATACTGCGTATAATAACTGAGATGTTCTAGGGGCCATGTTGGAAGAAAAATACCAAGATTTTATGGAAGTGATTTCTGCCGAATAGACGCAAAAGATAGATTTTTACATTTTGTAATGAAAACTACCTAAAATGTACCGTTATATGTAAATAAAACTTAAAAATAGAAAAACAATGTATTTGCAATAATCAAATCTTTCAGTAATATAGCAAGGATATCCTGGGTGATGTCTAAATACATTTTGAAGAAATATGTATGTATACAGGGTGAGTCATAAATATTGAAACAATAGGCTATCTCCTTAAATATTGCCTTTAGACCCATACTTCCAATTGCAAAGTTTCATAAAAAAGGTGAATTTTTTGATAAGAAAAGTTGCAACTCCATGGGGGGTCTATTTTAAAAATTACGAAAATTAAATTTTTGTACGGCCCCCAGAGGATAAAATTTCCAGTTAGAAAAATTTTCCTTATCCATTCGAGAATTAAACAAAAAAAAAAAAATTCATCTCCTTATCTACAAATCCCCAAAAGATAGTAAAATCCAAAATTTTCTAAAATTCGTGACTTACACCACTTAACCATACCTCTGAGCGCAGCGATATCAGTTCATTTGAAATACAATTTAGGGATCGACCATAAATTTACGCATTATTAAATGCCGATCAAAGAGAATACTTTAACTTTTAAACATAAAATAAAAGCGTATAGTTTTTTGTTAAAATAGCTAATAAAACCTTTGTGCAAAAATGTTTAAAGATAAAAAACCAACGATTATAAATGCACAAATAAAGTAAGAAAAGGTAGCAAACAGCCGTTTCGAATCTACTATGGAGATTCTTCATCAGTGCAAAACTCAGCGAGCTAGAAAAAGCAAAACTGAGCTAAGAGACAGAGAGACGCGGGCTTATATACCCGCTAAGGAAACGATCCCGCCTAAAGGAAAGCAACCAATGAGAAGAGAGCAGCATAACAACTGGCTGGACAAGTAGCGACATCTACCGGAGAAAGAACAAAACAAAAACTAAAAAGCGAGGAAAAAAAAGGTTTAAATTAAATTAAAGATTTCCAAATGCTAGGAAAATTAGGCGTACTTGATAAGTCATTGACTAAGGAGTGAGAATTTTTAATGATGTGATATGCTTCCCAAAAATCAAAATCAAGAATGGAAGGACACTTTTGGATGATGGTAGCTGAAGAAAAGTTAAACTTATGTTGTAAAGACCAACAATTCTTATATTGGTCAGACTAAACGTGCTCTCAGATTTCGTTTAACGGAACATAAAAGGTATGTCAAAAATCAAGAGCTTAAACGCTCTTCCATAGCTCAACATTGTTGGTTAATTTTTTCTATACTATTAATCTGTTTTCTCATACAGGAATACATAAATTTATGATGCTATAATTTCTCGATTAAACAAATTCTTGTTTAACTAACTTATTTAAAAAAAATTCGCGATAGTTTAGCAGCATTAGCATAAAAATTTAAGAAAAAATCTTTTGTTATTCTTATATTTACAAATTAATTTTGTTGAACGTATTTAATTTTGAATCGATAACATCCTAAGCACCAACTATCCGGTCTACGAAAATTGATTTAAACCATTGTAAAAATTACCCAAAATATTTATTGACATTAATGGTAGCAAAATATTTCTTTTTTAATATAATTTATTCTTCGAATGTCAAAAATATTCTGATTTCTAAATTTTCTAATAAAAAAAAAATAAGATTAAGAATACTTTTGGAGTCATGGGTAATTCAGATTATTATGTACAGTAGACTCTCTCAAATACACTTATCTAGGGACCATAAGTTGCGCAAAATTCTGGTCAATGCTTCCTTTGCATCTCTTAAACAGTAATTTGAATATAATTTCTAATGCAATTGAAACTATAATAAACGCTTACAATGCAATATTATATTATAATAAGTAATAAACTAAAATAATAAAAAATAATATAATTTTTAAAATGATTAAATCATTAAAAGCAAAGGTCAAGTTAATATTCAATAAAGTATAATTACATATTTATTATAACGATCAAATCTAGTTTTCCTAAATTATTCAATGAAAATTGCCTCATAAAGGTATATTACTGATTCACATCAAAATTAAAAAATAAGAAATTTCTATTTCTAGCCAGACTTAATAACCAAAAAAGCTTGATTAATCATAAATATATTTAGTAAGAAAATTATGATTACCAATGATATCAGCAATATCTTGATTTCCTTTCAGAAATAAATTTATTCTTTCTTCATTAAAAATATGAATTTAGTAATATTAAAAAATGTTACAAATTAAAAAATATATGGGATTGATATATAACTAAAAAAGTCAAATTTTGTTCATATATCTGAATTGAATATTTCAATCATTACTGCCACAAATTATGAGTTGATTTTTTGATGAGAGTTGCGGATTTAAGGGTTGTGGATTTGAGGGAGTCTACTGTATTTTCAACCGTGATATATTCTAGTCTTCCACATTAAGAAATATTTTTTATTTTATTCTTACGGAGTGTGTATAAAACAAATTTCAAATTTTCTTATTTTTGAGAAAAAATTTCCCATTTCGTAATGAACAGCTCCTTTTTTATCATAACGAACAGCCCATAACGCTTAATATGCCTTTTATTAATTTCGTGATAAGTAATAATAATTCAAGAAGTGTAACGAAATATATGAATAATGTGTTATTAAAGTAAATAGTTTTAAATTTATTATCAATATTTTTATGACGTATGTACAAAAGGTCATTTTCATGTTTTTCGATAACATGTGTCTGCCTGTATATCAATTGCTTAACATAAAGTACGCTGATGCATATATTTGGAAAAATATAAAATAGATCTAACTTACGAAAAAAAAACTAAAACAACAACAACAACATAACTCAAATGCCTGTTTTCATTTTGTATATATTAATATTAAAAAAAAAAAATACGAAAACAGTCAAACATTTTTTATTAACATGCTCAAATACAACAATCAGAAACAAAGCAGATATTTCAAATAAAAATAACGGAAACTTTTGGAAGCGTTTTCTATTTGATATCTGACTCAGAAAAATTTGGACAGTGAACCAGCCAACCACAAAATTGGACACTGACTCGTGACAAAAGAAAAAGAATCAAGTGTCTTATCCGTAGAGTCCAGAAAAGTCAGACTGTTTGTTTTACTCGTTCAGGTCTTTCGGAAGTCTTTTTTTTCTGATTGTTGTTTTGGAAAATTTGCTTACTTGGTAATATTTATAAATTTAAGTAAATGTAAGGAATTAAATAAATTCTGGAAAACTAGAGAAGGAAAATTTGAATTTAAAATAGACGTAAGTGAAACCATATTCTACAAATATTTAAAGAATGATAAATTTGTATAAACATACGAGTATACTGTTTTTTATTGGTCTGGTGTTTAATTAACTGCCATATAATTTACAATAATTAATTTACGTTACATAAAATGTATTTAAATCAATGTTTCATAGCTTGTTGTAAAATTTAAATTATTTGTATCTTAATTATTGCTATCAGTTTAGTAATTTAATTAAATTTTAAGAATATAAATTTTTAAAAACATTCAATATGCATGAGTATATATACAGGGTGATTCTATTATTGTTATTTTTTTCTTTTTACAATAAAAGAGGGGTGATAGTACACATCAAGACAAACAATATTAAATAGGAGACCAAGAGTCCAAAACATTTTCCAAAGGAGATAACCGCCATTAAAGTTTAGGGATCAAAATTTCAAATAAACATAAAAAACGGAAAAATCGTTCGATTGATTTGCGGTTTTCGCTAAAATTATTCTTTATGTCGGCATTTTCTTGAAATTAAATTATAAAGATAAATTTCTAAAAATGCCGATAGAGGGCGCTTTAGACTTTGGAGGAACGAACAACTATTTTTTGCCGGTATTTTTTGCATCTCATTAAATGTTTTCGTAAGCTAAGACTCAAATTTTCAGCTCAAAATCTGAATAGTTCGGAGTGGTTAAATAACACAAACTGAGCTGTGTTTAGAGGGTTAAAATTTCAAACGATTATAAAAAACGGAAAATATGGACGATTGGTTTGCGGTTTTCACTAAAACTATTCTTTATTTAGGTATTTTCGTGAAAATAAATTATAAAGATAAATTTCAAAAAATGCCGATAGAGGGCGCTTTAGACTTTGGAGTAACAAACAACTCTTTTTTGGCGTTATTTTTTACATTTCCTTAAATGCTTTCGTAAGCTTAGACTTGAACTTAAATTTTGAGCTCAAAATCTGAATAGCTGGGAGTAAACAAACTTAGCTGTGTTCAGAGGGTTCAAATTTCAAATGATTGTAAAAAACGGAAAAATTGGTCGATTCGTTTGAAGTTTTCGCTAAAACTAGTTTTTAAATGAGCAATTTCTTGAAAATAAATTTTAAAGATAAATTTCACAAAATGCCGATAGAGAGCGCCTTAGACTTTGGAGTAGCGTACAACTATTTTTAACTGTTATTTTTTTAATCTCATTAAATGCTTTCAAATGAATAGACTTAAATTTGGGGCTCAAATTCTGAATCGCTGGGAGTGTTTATGTAGCAAAAAACTGAATTGTGTTCGAGGAGGAAGGAGGCTTAAATTTCAACTCCTGAAAACACTTCAGTTGGCGCTTCTTAACATCACATAAAGATTCAGAATTTGAACTCAAAATTTAAGTTTAAATCTAAGCTTCCGAAAACATTTAAAAAGCTTTTGCAAGCTTTTAATTAGAACCAAAAAGTAATGGTTAAAATGAATTGTTGGTTACTCTGAAATTTAAGGTGCCCTCCGACGGAATTTTTAAAAATTTAAAATTTATTTAAAATTTTAAAATTTTATTTCAAGAAGGTACTGATTTAAAGAATAGTTTTATTTTAAATCGCAAATGAATCGACCAATTATTCCATTTTCTATAATTATTTTCAATTTGAACCTACCCCTCCATCTTAAACACAGTTCAGTTTGTGCTACTTAACCACTCCCTACTATTCAGATTTCGAGATCAAAATTTAAGTTTAAGTCTAAGCTTCCAAAAACATTTAATGAGGTGCTAAAAATAACGGCAAAAAATAGTTGTTCGTTACTCCAAAGTGTAAAGCGCGCTCTATCGACATTTTTGAAGCATACCTTTATAATTTATTTTTAAGAAAATACCAACATAAAGAATAGTTTTATTGAAAACCACAAATCAATGAACGAATTTTTCCGTTTTTTAAAATCATTTAAAATTTGAACCCTCTGAACACAGTTCAATTTGTGCTTTGAATTGTTTGAATTGTTGGTTACTCTGAAATTTAAGGTGCCCTCCGACAAAATTTTTTGAAATTTAAAATTTATTTAAATTTTTAAAATTTTATTTCAAGAAGGTACTGACTTAAAGAATAGTTTTGTTTTAAATCGCAAATGAATCGACCAATTTTTCCATTATCTATAATTATTTTCAATTTGAACCTCCCCCTCCACCTTAAACACAGTTCAGTTTGTGCTACTTAACTACTCCCAGCTTTCAGATTTTGAGCTCAAAATGTAAGTTTGAGTTTATGCTTACGAAAACATTTAATGAGATGCAAAAAATACCGGCAAAAAATAGTTGTTCGTTACTCCAAAGTATAAAGCGCCCTCTATCGACATTTTTTGAAATTTATCTTTATAATTTAATTTTAAGAAAATGCCGGCATAAGGAATAATTTTAGTGAAAACCGCAAATCAATCTACCGATTTTTCCGTTTTTTATGTTTATTTGAAATTTTGGTCCCTAAACTTTAATGGCGGCTATCTCCTTTGGAAAACGTTTTTAACCATTGGTCTCCTATTTGATATTGTTTCTCTTGATGTGTACTATCACCCCTCTTTTATTGTAAAAAAAAAAAAAAAATAGAATCACTCTGTATACAGGGTGTTTCGCTACCAGACCGGCAAATTTGAAGGGTGATAGTAGACATGAAGACAAACATTTTTAAATAGGAAACCATGGGGCGCAAACGTCTTCCGTAGAAGCCAGGGGCCATTAAAGTTTAAGGTCCAAAACTTCAAATGATTATAAAAAACGGAAAAAAGGGTGGATTCGTTTGCGGTTTTCGCTAAAATCCTTCTTTATATCACGTTTTGTTTGTAAAAATTTTTTTAAAGTTACGTTCAACAATTGTCGATAGAGGGCGCTTTAGACTTTAGAGGAACAAACAACTACTTTTTACCCTTATTTTGTGCACGGGATTGAAATTACTCTAAAGTTTAGACTTTAAATTAAATTTTAAGCCCAAAATCGAAAATATTGTTATCGGGTAACTAGCGAAAATTGATCTGTGAACAGAGGAGGGGATTTTGAACGCTTATAAACATTTGACAAACTAATCGATTTTATAGCGGTTTGCGTGTAGGTCATTCCCATAGTAATCATTTTGTTCAAAATGACATACAGCATTAGTGTCTCCATTTTTTGTTAGAGGGCGCTTCCGACAAATCTCTGAAATTTCAGTTGCATTACTCCTGGGTGTTTTACTACTAGACCAACATACTTCCAGGAAGTGTTATGGATACAAAGGCGACTCGGAATTATAATATAATGTAATGTCAAAATTATCTTTTTTACGAGTTAGGGTTAAAAGAAGCAGAGAAAAAAGACACGTGATATTTCTACAACACGTTCTGTCGGAACTTCTGGTAAAACCCCATGTTCCTCTTTCGTTGCGCCACTCTATAGCACGATGGGGCACCTCCACATTTTTTCAATGATGTTAGCAAACACCTCAACGTAACATGTCGACAGCGGTGGATAGGTAGTGGTGGCTCAGTTCGTTGGCCTGCCCGATCGTCGCACATGCTTCATTATATCAATTACTTTTTGTTACCTACCTTTATTTTATTACTGTATAATTGTTCTGTATTTTTTAAATAAAAGTTGCCGGGTGGGGCTAGTTTAGCTCAAACCAATTGGAAGCCCCCCTCCCCCCCCCTGGCTCAATCTGAATCTGAATCTATATGGACTTATTCTGCTGGGACCGAATGAAATGTTGAATGTAGAGACTCCTGTACCGTCAGTGGAAGACCTGTCAGTTCGAATTTCTGTAGCTGCCAGAAAGCTATCCGAGATGCCAGGAATCTTTCAAAGCGTAAGGAATCGCATGCGACGCTGCTGTCAAGCATGCCCGACTACTTTTGGTTGTAATTTCGGATACCTTTTGTAGTAAAACCTTTAATTAATTTGCTTTCTGCCACTTTAAAGTGTTGCTGTTTCACTACCTGTTTCTGTTGCTTTTTTCTCTGCTTCTTTTAACCACAACTCGCTAAAAAGGCATTTTCAATGTTACATTCCTATGTGATTCCGAGTCGCTTTGCATCCCTAACGTTCCTGAAAATATGTTCGACTGGTAGTAAAACACAGGAGTAATGCCATTGAAATGTCGGAGATGTGTCGGAAGCGCCCTCTATCAAAAAATGGATGCACACGAGCTGTAAGTCATTTGGAATAAAATAATTACCAAGGGAAAGAACTACACGCAAACTGCAACAAAATCGATCAGTTTGTATAATGTTTATGAATGTTTAAAATCCGCCCCTCTGTTCACAGTTAAATTTTCGCCAGTTACCCGATCCCAATGTTTCCGATTTTGGGATTAAAATTTAAGTTAAAGTCTAAACTTTATCCCATGATATAATTTCAATCCCATGCACAAATTAACAGTAAGAAGTAGTTGTTCGTTACTCTAAAGTCTAAAGCGCACTCTATCGACAATTTTTGAATGTAACCTTTATAATTTGTTTTTTAAAAATCGTGAGGAATTTTCAATATCAAAATCCCTCAACAATTATTCTGTTTTAATAAAATTTCAAGTGTACAGTCCCCTCAATAAATACTAAGTGACAGAAATGCTGCTTTTACTTCTTCAAGATTCAAAAAATTCCTGCGAAATCATAATATTAAGCAACGTTTGACCACTGCACATCATCCGCAAACGAATAGGAAATGTGAAAGAGTTAATCAGACAATAGTAATTAGATTAAAATGTAAAGTAAACTCCACTACCTCTAAAATTCCCTGGACTAAGATTTTAACTGAAGTAGTTAATGAATATAATAATACACCCCATTCTATTACTAAATTTCCAACTGCTTATTTACTTTTTGGCCAATTACCATATGACTCCCCCTTACAACAAAATTATTATCCCCCTGTTCATGAAGCCCTTAAGTTTGCTAAAGCAAGAACTGATGAATTTCATTTAAAAAATAAAAAATATTAGATAAAAATTATGTCGAACCAAAATTTAAAATTGGGGATCTAGTTATCTATGAAGAATTTCAATACCCTAATACTAGAAAGTTATCACAAGTATTTAGTGGTCCTTATAAAATTCTTAACAAATTATCCGAAGTAAATTTCGAAATTGATAGGCAAAACTAGTTCAAAAGTTCAGAAATAGTACATGTATCTAAATTAAGCCCTTATTATTAACCTGATAAATTTAAATTAAGTCATGAGCAACAACCCCCTAATCAACAACAACAAACTCAAGTAAAAACGGTAGCTTAAACTTAATCTCTAGTTTATTATCATTTTATAATTTTTTTTTCTCTTAAACTTTTAAACGCCGCACTAAGATCGAAAGGTAGCACAAACTATTTATTGGTAAAAATCCTATTAAAACTCAAACATAAGCACTATGAGTAATTTTTTTTTCTCGAAAAAAAAATTGTGTATGATTTCTAACATGTTCCAAAAATGGAACATTGGTGGGAAACACTTAGTTTTTTTCACATGTTTTCATAAAATGAGTTTAACGATATTTAAAATAAAATCTTTATTTCTGTGCACATTTTTTTCACGATTATAGGTAATGTATAATCATTTGTCAATAATAACACAGGTTAAGAAAATAAATAGCCGGGCTTTGTGGTGTTGTAAATAGTTCGTTGGGTGTGCGTTGTGTCATTAATAAAGTTCGTTAGCGTGATCGATAGTGGAACTTTAATTTAATGTAAGAAAATAAAATAAACTGGAATAATCTTACTTGAAAATACGATGACTGTGGAAATGAAGACAGAAGACCATGTACAAAGAAGATACAAACTTGTTGAAGAGAATAACATCTTCTTTATTTTATTCTTTTGTTAGGATGACAACATAGAAATTTATTTTGGTCACCAGAACCTTTGAAGACCATGTATTATAAGAATGTTGCATGAATTCATCAAACTGTAATATCACATTCATGGAAAGGCAGCAAGGCATAATTAATTTAGAATGAACACGGGAAAAACTTGTAAAGATTCCATATCCGGCGGAATTATAATATGAATTCTTCTTGCGATTCGTCGTTCGCACACGGCGCGCGGCCGGCAAAGCCAGCGGGCTAACGCTTCAATTTACATCCCCTTACGATATCATCAAACTTAATTCTGATCTAAAAATTAACCGCGTTTACTATTTAAATGCATTCTACGGGGAATCCAAAAGTAAAAAGAAACAAAGTTTAAATTGATTAGAGAATTAATATTTCGTCATTATCTTAAAGAGCAAATTGAAAAAAAAAGCATTTGAAAAGAATTATTTAATTCGTTCTACGCGCTTAGCAGAACGCCCTTACGTGACGAAGTCGGCGCAATATGGGTGTGGTGAAGGAGTGTCAGCGCCCACAGTGACGTCATCATAATACATCGCGGCGCAGATGCGAGAGGACAAGTAGCGCGCGATCGTAAACTAAAAATACAGAATTAAATTTAAGGAAAACTCGCTGCTTAAATGAAGAAAAGAATAAAAAAAGATACGATAAACTAAACACTGTGAGATTCATCTCACATTACCCCCAAAGACCGAACAAAATTTTGTAAGACCAGGGATGTAAAAGGTGAAACGAAGAAGACCTTTTACAGAAAATGGGATGACAAAATTTTGAAATGCCAGCCTGAAAAAAAAATCAATTAAAAGCCAATTTAAACGATTTTCATAGTTAAGATCAATGTCGAAGTGCTGCTAAAAAGGAAGGACCGGTGACCAAAAGTGAGAGAGAGAAAGAATATACATTGCATAGAGTACATTCATAAGTCAAAAAGTATACAATATATTAAGTATACAGTAAAATGCCAAAAATATAGTAATGGCAAAATTTTCATGTGATCTCAAAAAAATTATCATATTTGACAAATAATAAATGTTAACGCATTTTAAGTTAACAGACAAAAGTGAGATCATTGACTAGTCATAATTTAAATATTTATGGTACCAAATAACAGAATTAAACTTCTGAAAAGATTGCAAATACAGGAGCAACAAAAAGTCAAAAAAATCTTGTGGGTTTGACTTTTGCCTAGGACTTTAAAAATTTATATATGATATAAAATAGAGTATTTTCTATAACTCTAATATTAAATTCAACTGGCCATATTTTAATTCAAATTTCATAAAAATAATGACATCATTTGTGTACACATTAAAATTTCACTCAATTAAAATAAACAACCAACAACATGTGAGATAAATTGAGCAACTGAGTCGTGCACTACTCAATCACACAAAGTACCCCACAGCAAAAAGTCGTCACTTCAATCAAAAGATCTGTCATGACAAAGGTTTAAAACATATTAATAGTCATACTTATTTATTAGGCCTATACACTTATAAGAATTCTTAAACTATAACTTTACATATACCATGGTTTTCTTTCAAAATGAGGGAATGGTGATCACCAAAAAAATAAACTACTTTCATATACATAAAAGTTACAATTTGACACAATCGAGAAATATATATTTATGTTTAATTACCATACCATGTACCAGGAATCACTTAAAAATGTTTTGTAGAATCATTATGGGAAAAAAGGAAGAATTATGTATTATACAAATAAATCTATTGAGATTCGATAACGGGCTTACAATTATGTTAATAGTCTCCACCCAATCACTAGAAATCATTAACAATGCTGTAAACAAAAAATTATACACATGTAAACACAAAGTTCACAACTATTTCAATGATTACCCCATAAACCATCAACATATCTGTGAACACAAATAGATACACATATATACATAAATATTTACACATATAAATAACATATTACATATTTTTCAAATATTTTTTTTTAAATTCCGATCACATAATGCAAAAGTTTTTTTGGCTGTATAAACTGATAGATGCACACAGTTTCATGTGACTTTCATCTCTTAAGGCTCCTGCGGCTGTATGCAGAAACACAGTTACCATCCAAAGCAATTATGGACAAGAATATATTAAAAAAAAATAAGTATACTGTTCGGTAATATGATTTGAAATGGTACACTGGTATAACTAAACATTGTAGACATACAGAATCAGAACTGTCAGGCTGCTGTTACAGAAAGAGATACAAAAATGAACTTTGAACAGATGATTATTTATAATCATCTGTTGATTATTATTTATAATCATAAGATATTATCATTTTCTTTCTCTCTACATGATAACAGCATTAACTGGAAGTATGGAACACATTTAAAAATTATAGATATGTACACATACATTTTTAAGTCATAATCAGGTTGTTTAAGTCATGAAACACTTTATTAATTCACTAGATGAGTTAAAAATATGTATAAATGCGCTGGTAAAAAGTTCATCTAGAGTTGTGCTTTCTTTTGTATACTATTTGTATACATAATATGCTCTTAAAAGATCATATCTAAATTTTCATATATTTTAAAAAACAAAAATAATCCAATAGCTAAATAATTCTTTTAGCCACAAAAAATCATCCAAAATTTTGAATTCAATAAGATTAATCGTACATTTATGAATCAAAATTTATAAAGTTGCAAAAGTAAAGCAACATAAATCAAGAGTATCTTCTCAATATACTCTGACTGCCTAGGAAAACAATAACTTAAAATTACAAAACTAAGCTGCAATAAGAAAGCAACTAAAGTTGAAAATATTTTATCTGGTATATTCAGACAACCTAGGACTTAAATTTCATTAATACTAATAACTCTTTGTAATGTCATAATCGAGTAAAACGTTTAAAATTACCAAACAAGTGTACCATAAAAATATTCAGCTTGAATCTTGCATAATTTAACAAAGTAAAATTAAAATTTCTATGTTTGTAATAAAAGTTAAAACAAAAGTTACTTTTAAATTAATTTTAAAGAATTGTCAAAAATTAAAATTAAATAACTGTCAAAATCAGAAAAATATTGTAGAATAAACAGAATTAGTCTTGACATAACATGATATCCAGGAATCCTGCAAACATATTAATATAAAAACATAAAATACAGATGAATACAATCTCTTTAAGAGATTTCTGTGATCCCTGTAGAAGAAAATTAACTAAATAATGAACAAAGGTAGAACGAGAAAAAAAAAAAAAAATAGTATAATGTACAGATGTAAAGCAGCTATTGTTATAAACAACAAACGGTTGTAAGAGAATAGTACTGGCTGAATTAGTCAGATAGTTTATAAAAAAAATAGTTAGCGGAAGTATTTTCACCAAACTGAACATATTTATCATAACTAAGGAGCATTAAAACACACTGAAGAAGAATGTGGTACTCATTGCAGGCACTAATGTTTACTTAGCAAAAACACTGAAGACATTTCACTAAAACATACCACACACCATGAAGAGTTGAAGAGTTGAAGACGAAATCTGGCGAAATTCACTGTCAGTGAATTGAAATACTTGAAATAAAAAAAATGCGCTGGTAAACATATTCACTACAGATTTCTGCTTCTTGTTTTGTATACATGATGAAAAGAGAAAAAAATATTTTCTTCCTTAAAAATATATCTTGATATAATCAATTTTAAAAAATAATTTCTTGCATAAAGTTAAAAAAATGAGGCATATCACAGATTAAATTTTAAATGCTTTGGGCTTGAAATAATATGAAAAACACTATACCTGAAAATAAATAATATGATCTTGAGTAATTGTGGATTCCTGCAACAAATTCCAATCATGTTCTTCAGCAAAAATTTTGCACTGTGAGATTGAATTACTACACAAGCAAAAAAAATTGACTCGAAATTCATAAAAATAAAATAATGTTGCCTTCATTGCCTCTTAGAAAGCAACATGAGAATCAAGAATGACGATGATGTGGAATGCCATGCATGTTGACGAATCTGTGAAAAAGCCGAAAAAATATTTACTTCAAAGTAATTATGCATGATGAGCCACTAATACACAATTATTTGAAGTTGATCAAATTTTAGCTGCAGAAACGTCCATATGTTATTGATGAAAACAAGTTTGAGTTACACATACCTTTCATGAATGGTGCTTATAGAAAATAATTTCTTCATTAATAAAATATCTTCACAATTAATAAAAAAAATTTTGCAGAAATTTGAGAGAGAAAAAAAAATTTGAGGCATATTCAACTTTGTAGAAATTGGGTTACATAAAGAAAAGGCACTATATCAGTAACTGGCACACAAAAAAAAATTTAGTACTAGATATTGAGCAAAATCTTCTTGATCTTTTGCATTTTCTCTACTACAGAACAGTAAAGTTCCATAAATCTTCACAATCAGTCATTCTGCAAAAGCTATTGATTATAAACAAAAATAATAATAATAATCTTGCTTCACAAACCAACTTCGAGAAATACAGGAGAAACTCAGCAATATATGGATAATTTACTGCATCATTACTAAAACTTCTTCATCAGACATCAAAGTGGAAAAATGAGCACAAATCTTTAAATTAAATTGTTTAAACAGGAACAAAAGAATTTTAATTGGTATGTATGAAAATAATTTTAGCACTTTCTTCACAACACCTGTATACCATTAAAGAGGCTCGAAAAATGGATTAAACTACATACTTGAGGACCACTTCATCAGGTAAACAAATGAATGAAAAGAAGTAAGTTTTCTTAATTGACATCTTTAAATGAGATATGCAGAGTAAAAATTCTTTAGTAATTAGGATGAAACATTGAATTTAAGTTTATTCCTTATTTCTTCTTAAAGTAAAAAAA
Source organism: Maratus speculifer (assembly GCA_964019185.1). Classification (NCBI taxonomy): domain Eukaryota; kingdom Metazoa; phylum Arthropoda; class Arachnida; order Araneae; family Salticidae; genus Maratus; species Maratus speculifer. The sequence goes on from OZ025297.1 coordinate 284,243,640, forward strand.
TAAACACAACTTGATATGGTAGAAGGACAGAAGTCTTCAAAGAAAATTATGTAGGATATAGCAACTACGAATATTTATGAAGAATCTCAGCCTCTTTGCATATCAAATGCATAAGAAAAATTTTTAGAAGAAATAATATATAAACAATATTTATCGCAGATTTCAAGGGGGAAAAAAAATTCATCTTTATATGTGAGTGCCATAATTAGACTTTAAAACCCAATATATAACTAAAAATATAACCTCTTATTAAATAAATATGTTCTTAAAAGTATGAAATTATTTTTAAGAACTTCAAAACTTCATTACTTTCTAAATATAGTAATGCAATCTGAATGATAAATTTATTGATTCTTTTTTTTTAAGTATTTGGCATTTGGAAACAGCAAGATGAAAAAAGAAAAAAAAATTCTGTGAAGTCTTTAGAATCATAAGTACATCGATCTTTTGTAGATAGAACAACAAAAAAAAATATTTCACTTGACCAGCAGAATATAAAACCTCTTGAAATTTTATATTAAAAATAATAATTTGTAAAGCACTTGTAATTTACTTTTGTTTAATTATTAATATTGGCATTTCTCATCTCTTTTAATACTTTCAAAATTCCATCAAGAGGTTTCAGTCATGAACGCTTCTGAGATTTCAAAGAACGAAAAAAAATATTGACTTTAGGGCAAAAATATTGAATTTACGGCAATTTTTAATTCTATTTTTATGCATTGAAAAGCAATAACTTAATTGTTCTTTAGAGTCATCGGCACCAATTGTGGTGTTGTGAAGGAGTGTCAGCGCCCACAGTGACGTCATCATAATACATCGCGGCGCAGATGCGAGAGGACAAGTAGCGCGCGATCGTAAACTAAAAATACAGAATTAAATTTAAGGAAAACTCGCTGCTTAAATGAAGAAAAGAATAAAAAAAGATACGATAAACTAAACACTGTGAGATTCATCTCACATTACAATGTGAGATGAATCTCACAGTGTTTAGTTTATCGTATCTTTTTTTATTCTTTTGTTAGGATGACAACATAGAAATTTATTTTGGTCACCAGAACCTTTGAAGACCATGTATTATAAGAATGTTGCATGAATTCATCAAACTGTAATATCACATTCATGGAAAGGCAGCAAGGCATAATTAATTTAGAATGAACACGGGAAAAACTTGTAAAGATTCCATATCCGGCGGAATTATAATATGAATTCTTCTTGCGATTCGCCGTTCGCACACGGCGCGCGGCCGGCAAAGCCAGCGGGCTAACGCTTCAATTTACATCCCCTTACGATATCATCAAACTTAATTCTGATCTAAAAATTAACCGCGTTTACTATTTAAATGCATTCTACGGGGAATCCAAAAGTAAAAAGAAACAAAGTTTAAATTGATTAGAGAATTAATATTTCGTCATTATCTTAAAGAGCAAATTGAAAAAAAAAAGCATTTGAAAAGAATTATTTAATTCGTTCTACGCGCTTAGCAGAACGCCCTTACGTGACGAAGTCGGCGCAATATGGGTGTGGTGAAGGAGTGTCAGCGCCCACAGTGACGTCATCATAATACATCGCGGCGCAGATGCGAGAGGACAAGTAGCGCGCGATCGTAAACTAAAAATACAGAATTAAATTTAAGGAAAACTCGCTGCTTAAATGAAGAAAAGAATAAAAAAAGATACGATAAACTAAACACTGTGAGATTCATCTCACATTACCCCCAAAGACCGAACAAAATTTTGTAAGACCAGGGATGTAAAAGGTGAAACGAAGAAGACCTTTTACAGAAAATGGGATGACAAAATTTTGAAATGCCAGCCTGAAAAAAAAAGCATTTGAAAAGAATTATTTAATTCGTTCTACGCGCTTAGCAGAACGCCCTTACGTGACGAAGTCGGCGCAATATGGGTGTGGTGAAGGAGTGTCAGCGCCCACAGTGACGTCATCATAATACATCGCGGCGCAGATGCGAGAGGACAAGTAGCGCGCGATCGTAAACTAAAAATACAGAATTAAATTTAAGGAAAACTCGCTGCTTAAATGAAGAAAAGAATAAAAAAAGATACGATAAACTAAACACTGTGAGATTCATCTCACAGGCTTCGCCCTCCTAGCTAACGTTTGACTCAGGTTCCAACAAGTATTCCAGCAAAAATAGTAAAATAAAGCTTATGCAAAAAAGCTTTCCCACTTAAAAAAATTATTACATATATGATGGACAGTAATTACTGTATGAAAGCAGCTTTACAATTATTTATCAAAGTTTTAAAAAGAAACATGTACAAAACGGTACAAGAAAATAATATCAATAATAAATATTTCTGTACAACAATTCACAGCAAAATAATCAAATAAATCAAAATCTTAAAAATATAAATGAGAAAAAAAATTATCAAAAACTTTTATTATATATATATGTATATTGTCTATAATTTTTGTGCCCTACATTTGATATACTATCGATGGTAGTTAGGAAAGCATTTCGCATGTAATCTTTTTTCACACTCAAATCATTTTTTGTAGTGTTCTTTTGGCATACAGCACATTGTCCTTGTGTTGATGGCACAATATAATTTAATTGACAAATGCCAATGCATTCCTCTTCAGAATTATCTGATAATTCATAAAAAAAATTCTTGTGCCTCTTCTACTGTTCGAATCGGATTTGAAAGAGACAACTCGACTGTCTGACGTATCCTAACTAACTGAAAAAAATCATAGAATAAAGTGAAATAATAAAAATTCCTTATCACACTATTTTCTAAAGACACCCCTTACATTCTAGCTTATTTGAGTCATAAATAATGCCTAACTACAAAACAGACAGGCATGTTTACCCCGTCAGTTGTGAGTAATCCACTTCACATCCACTTCAGGAAAACGAGCGTGTGAGAGAGACGGGGGGGAGGGACAGAGTGTGGAGTGGGAGTAAAAGAAAGTGTATCAAAGTCATAAACATCTTTTGTCGACACTTACTAAACCACCTCGCATTCGGAGTCTTTTTATCAATAGTTACATGTACTGCAATCAAAAAACTTTATCATGTTAAAAAATATACCTTTACACGCCAATGTTCCATTTTTGGAACAAGCGAATTTCTAATCTAAATGAAACAATATAAATCAACCTTTAAAAAAAAATTGTGTTCTACTAATAAAATGATTATTTTTACTTGATCAAACTTAGTTATAAAAATATTTGTTAAATTTTGAATTTTATATGAATTTGTGAATTTTGCCCAACGAAAAGTCTGAAAAAAGGCCTAAATTACGATATTTTCCCTTAGACATGATTAATTGTATCAAGGAAATATCGACGCCAAAAAATTAATCCATACTTTCTATACAAATGCTAATTTTTACAAAGCAATACGAATAAAAATATATTTTTTGCAGAATTTTGAAGTTGATGTTCCATTTTTGAAACATTGGTGTGTAAAAGGTTAAACAGTAAAATTCTTTTCGTATTTTAATTTAGATAATGTCCTGTAATGTGTAATTCTTACAGAATGGCAAGGATATCTCTTGACTGCAGCGAGAGTGTCACTTGTCTGGAAGTTTTTATATTTGTTTGTTTATGCCGGCGTAAACGGGTAAAGTGAAAATTTCTTATTCTGTATTGAATTACTCTAGTTATAACTTAGAATAATATAATAACAATTAAATTTTAAGTCAATTTTTTTTAATTTTCAACTGAACCTATTTGTAATATTGAAATTAATCTATCAATCATTAAATTAATTATTTGCCCAGTAACAAAACTTTATCACTTTATTTTAATTTTTTTTCGCTCTCTTTGCTTCTGTATTCAAGTCCAAGGACATGTCAATTAGAATTTAATTTTGTTTCTTTCTCTTTCCTTCTTGCATATTGCAATGTTTTATCACGCCAAGAAAATATTTATTGCATAATTATTTGAAATGAATAAAACTTGTCTTTAATTTTTATTATTTATTAATATTTCTTTTTAAGAATCTTAGTAGTTGAAAAGTCACGTGCATTCTCAAACATGCACAAAATTTTTATTTTATTTTATTTTATTTTATTTTATCATATTTTATTTTATTTTATTTTATACATATTCCTACTTAATATAGTACAAGATTAAGTAAATGATTACATAATTTATTATATTCTTTATTCTATTTCACTTCTTTCTATATTTCATCCTTAAAAAATGTGAGATGAGATAAACGAGATTAAGTATACAATTTAGAATTTAATGAATGTCTTTTGAAATATTTACTATTACTTATTGAAAGATGTACTTATACCCATTATGAGATTTAATTATACTTATTATGATAGTTATTATTATTGATATTTTCCCTTATTATGTTTCTTTTTATATTGTTTATTATTTACATTGCTAAAATTTATTATTACTATATTACTATATTATAAAATGTGTTATTATATTGAATTTGGACAATTAATAACGATATAATTAGACCTCCTTTAAAAAAGGCAATGGACTATGCCACTCCAAATATGACTATTAGAGGATTTTTGAAACAAACTCTTAACATTGATTTCTAGAACTTTCTAGTGAATTTCTTCATATTTAGGTTTGTCATTCTCAACTATTCAACGCTATTGTTTTTAGCACTTTCCAACAAAGTTGAAAAGTGCTTATGCATTCGGTTTGTCTGTCCGTCTGTCCGTCTGTCCGTCTGTCCGTCTGTCCGTCTGGCCGGATGGCCGTCTGTCCGCGCTCTAACTCCCGTAAATATACTTGGATTGCTATGGAATTTTTATATGTTATTGAGGTTCACCCTAGCACGAACCCTATTGAAAATGAAGTTTCTATTATGATTAGTTTATCTACAGGGCGAATCAAAAGTTTTCCATTACATTACGACCCATGGGGAAAAATCGTTAATATACTCGGATTGCCATGAAATTTTAGGACGTTATTGACGTTTACTCTAGCATAAGTCCTATCGAAAATGAAGTTCCTACCATGATTAGTTTATCTACAGAGCGAATCAAAAGTTTCCTATTACATTACGGCCTATGGGGAAAAATCGTTTCAAAGGAACTTTAAAGATGTTATACCCTCTCAAACATATTAAAATACGCATTCTATAAAATATAAGGTGAAAATGTAGCTATTATTCATTTACAAGGCCTTACAAAAGAATTCCATTAGATAATGGTAAAAGGGGAATTGTGTGTGACATATTTTAAATATATTAAGCTTTTTCATGTAAAATAAAATTGATCTATGTCACTGAAGCTTAATATAAATTATACGCTACTGCCTTGCATAATATGAAGTACATAGCATTTACAGGGCCATACAAAAGATTTCAAATAGTATATTCTTTCCGAAGTACCGTATATGTGTCCGATGAAGGCTGATGGAGGGATGAAATGCATTTTAATTATGATATTCGCATTTATATTTCTCTAAATATATGCACATTATATGGTGTGTATAAATGTTATAGTTGATATTTAAAGGGCTACCCAAAAGAACTCACCAACGTTACTGAACATGAGCGTAAATTATTTAAACGTGATTCTTAAATAAACTATGCATTTTTAGGCTGAGCTGCATTCAATTTACTGACAAATGCTTACAGAATATAGATAAAGGGATATACAGTGCCACGCGAAGAATTCGGTACATGGACGCCTATGAATGATGATTTATGAGAATGTGATTTCAGTTGTTTTAAAAGTGTTTTAGTTTACAATAAATTTTAGCCTAATGCTAACGTGTAATAAAGGTACAATGTAAACTACAGGGCTGAACAAAAGTATTCAAGTATGTTTCCATCTAATATTATGAATTGCTGAAAAAGAAATTTCAAGCTATTGGGTATTTTATTGCTAAGCTAAATTTTCACATTATATGAACTGACATATGAAATAAAGGGCTGTTTTAATGTACTGGAATACATATTTGGGTATATTTGGCTATACACTTTTATTTCCCTAAATAACAAAGTTTTGTTAAAAATTTCATTAAGTGTTGGAAAGTGCTTCATAATCTATGCTTAACGCATGATTTTTCTTACTTGTTTACTTTTTATGTTAATATATTCTGATGTGTACTTTAAACAAGATCATATCTTGTATTTTCTTGATGCCTATTTTAATGTATGTAAATTTAAAGTTATTCCACGCATCACCTTAGTTTTCCTAAATTTAAATTCCATATTTATATAAAAATAATTTAATTTTCCTTTTATTTAGTATATAATAAATATTACGTCTAATTTCGTCCAATATCGTGATCTAAGTCTGCATCATCTCCCTTTCAGTGAACTTGCAAGTCTCAGACCTACATTTTCACCCGTCTTTTTGGGATGGGGGATTTGTAATAAAATTAAAAAAATTGCGCCATTTTGTTCTCTCTGAGCTTTTAATTCTAAATTTGTGGAACATATTTTTAATCTTAGTTTCGTAATGTATTAATATTTTAATAGCTAAAGTCCTTTTTATTTTTTTATTTAACTTATTATTTATCTATTGCTTGTTTCTCAAAAAGTGCGGGAAACAATTTCGTAACGTTTTTCCTTTTTAGAATATTATCGAGATTTTTAATTTTATTTTTTATTGATCGTCTGCTCTGCGTTAATGCGCCGAGATGTTAGTAGGTTAGTCTATTTGCGAGACGTGATATAGTTCCTACGGGAAGACCACGCCTCTTATACCAATCAGAGGTGATGGTTTCTAACGCGTAGCCTCGAAGTTAATCCTAATTGGATTTTTAATTTACTGTCGCAGTCTGAGGAGGGGCTTGTTTTTCCATGTGAGTGTTGGAGTTCATTCTGGGTTGTCGGAGCATTCAGAATGCATCTGCCTTTAGAACTGCTAGGTCGCCCGTCTCATTTTTTTTTTATCATTAGAACACCGAAATGATGTAACTTGGAGAGCGGATGTTGTAGTGATAGATGTGTGAAAGGGGGACACGTGGAATAACTTATGGCTTGATCTAATAAAATATGGAACTAAAAACTGATTTTCTTATTATTTTTATTGGAGAAACTCCCAAGGACACAATTCCATGGCTTCCAACTACGGCTGCTGAATCTGTTTATTATTTCAAGTAAATCGACTTCTTCTTACAGAAAAGATGTTATTCGACGAAAATCTATATATTATTACAGCAAAATCGTCATATTATCCCAAGGCCTTTATCATTAATTACCTTTTTTGAATAATACCGTGAGCAATATGGTTTTTCAACATTATGTGCTTTTTAGAAATCAAGCATATCGGTTTTGTTCATCAGTATTTACTTATTTCCTTGTCTGGATCTTTCTGAAAATTTAGTTATCTTCAACAATTATTTCAGTTATCGAAACAAAACTATATATATATATATATATATATATATATTAGATTAAAAAATAATTATATGTTATTCATTAAGAAAAATATCATATTTTTAAACCTATGCAATAACTCTAATTTATTAGTTTCGCAACAATGTTTTTTCGTTAAGTTTAACAGTGTTGCATCACTTATCATTCCTCAAAATATTCTTGCAATTAGTATTTTTATACCTTTTTTCCAATTACGTTTAATTTAATTTGATTTAGCTTGAAATTTTCAACTTTAACCAAAATAAATCACAGCACTTTTTAAATGAATTGAAAGTTTTTTTCAACTTTCAGGTAATTTATGAGTTTTTACATATATTTTCTAATATCCTAAAGATAAGGCATAAAAAATCTTCCAAAATCTATTTTTCCCAAAAATGCTAGTCTTGAATTTGTTAATATGCTTAAATAATATATAGACAAATAATATAAATAACTACATATAATATGAATAAAAATTAATGTTATCAATGCATGTGATTTGTCATATATATATATATTCTTCTTCTTCTTTTTTTAATCAAAATTATTTATGTTCCCTTGTGGTTTAGAAAAATTTATAGGACATAAAAATATATATAGATAAGATAATTTTTGATACACTTTATGTCCATTATTGTTTAATATTATTTTATTTAGCTTATCAATTTTACGCTAACGTAAATAAATCACAATATACTTTAAACTGACTTTAAACTTTTTTCCAACTTTGAGGATATTTATAAGTTTTTATACATTTTGTAATACCAGAAAAATGAAAAAAAAAATCTCACAAAATATATTTTACCGAAAAATGTCTCTCTTTGGCTTATTAATATGCTTGAATAATACAGATAAATAACATAAATAAGTATGCATAATGTGAATAAAGGTGAATGTATCCAATACATGTTATTTACCAAAAAATATTTCTTTCTTTTATCAAAGTTATTTATGTTTCCCTGTGGTTTACAAGAGCTCAGAGGACATAAAAACAGATGTAAATAAGGTAAATAAAATATATATTTTCTTTACATTTTATGTCCATTTACGATTAATTTAATTTGATTTAGCTTGTAATTTTTAACTTTTACATTAACCTAAATAAATCACAATAAATTTTTTTTAACTGACTTTTTCAAAATTTTTCAAACTTTCAGAAAATTGATCAGTTTTCACACACTTTTTTTTCAAAGAAATATAAGGCATAAAAAATCTCACTAAATATATTTTTTTCCGAAAAATGTTATGTGTTTATTAATATGCTTGATTAATATAAATATTTAATAGAAATAAGTATATATAATATGAATAAAAAGTGAATGTATGCCGTGCATATAAGTTACAAAAAAAGTTTTTTTAATTATCTATGTATCTTTCTGCTTTCAAAAAGTTCTGAAAACATGAATGCATAGATAAATAATATAAATAAGTCGTTTAGAATTAATTTTGTGGATGATTAACATAGTTTTTCTTCAAATACTTCTCTAAATATTCCGTATAAAGGAACTTTTGAAATTCAAAGTCCTTGAACTTTTTCATCCGTAATGATAACTACAGAAGATGGATGATTATTCTGGTATTTTTTTGGAATGCAATAATATTATTAGGCGCCTTCCATATTATCAAAAACTGCATTAATTACAGAGAAATCTTTTTATGTTAAAAGATAAAGAAATTTTCACATTTAGTGCTATTGAAAGTAACGACACCCAGATTAGGTCTTAGGCAATTTGGTTACATTTTTACATAATTATTAACCATTTCGAAAATGGTGGCTTGTTTCGGTCAATAATAGATCTTGTGGTGTCCGCATTTTATTTATTTATTTATTTACTTTTAGATATTTTAACTTTTTTTTCTTTTTGCGACCCACTAGGGAAAGTTCACACAAGGGAAAGTTCCGTAACGGAAGGCAGGTTGAGCCCAAAAAATCTAAAATTAAAACTGAATATATTTAAGGAGCCTCTGGGATTTATCGATACGAAAAAAATGTAAACAGAGCTCTCGCTTCGAGTCCATATAAATGCAGAAGTATTAAATGTAATTTATTTAAACTTTCAGATATTTTAAATGTATGTTTGTAATCTTATAAAATTACAAAATGAAGTACTTCAATGTAATATAATAAAAAATGTAGCAAAATTTATATAACACAATTTTCGAAAATAAATTATATGTCATATCACCAACACCAAGATATCTTAACGGTGAATTGACTTAAGAACCTAATTTTTGCTTTAAAATAATCATGAAACTTTTCTCTGCAGAATGATTTAAGGATATAACAATCACTAGAAAAAACATTATTAAAAAACTCTCAAACATAAAAATTTTAAAAGCCCCTAAAAATTACGATTTTTTTTTCATTAAAAATTCTCAAAATATTAAACTATCTAAAATATATTAATTCATTCTGTAGATAATGATGCAAAAAATAAGCCATTCCATCAAATAGTTTTTTTTAAATCTTGGTGTTAGTCGTGAAAAATCAAGCTTTGAGAAAACGCGACTTAAAGTTGAAATTATATGGATGCGTCTTTGAAAGTGTTGATACATAAATTCTTATAACTCCGTTAAAAATGCAAATGTCTTTATGCGGTTTTTTGCACTGAGTTCAGAATTAATTGAATAATCAAAATAGATCGTAAAAAATTGATTTTTTGAAAAGTTTTCAAGCCCTGAGTCCCCTCAAAAGGAAAATTGAATAAATGAAATATTACAACCAAAAATAAATACAACCAAACAAACCTCTAAGTTAACTTCAAATTTAAAACAAAATTATAAAAAAAATAACTATTTTTACACTAATTGAGTACACTGTAAAAAAATCTGTTAAGTTAGTAATTCTTTTTAGTAGATTTGTATTACAAGAGCTTTTCATCTAAGGATAACAACAATATTTCATCTAACTGAAGAAGGTTACATAAGTGTTTCTGTTACCGTTACGTGAAAAGTTCTTGGAATACAAATCTACTAGAAGAATCTTAGTAACTCTGCACTTTTTTTAACAGTGTATGTTGGTTGACTATGCTTTGCGAAGCCTGTGAGTTTAAATTTTTTTAGAATTTTGATGCCTGTTACTCTCTTTGCCTTCCAAAGAGCACGGAGTTTTTTTTTTTTCTTGCTTAATCATTTCAGTTCAATAATTTTATAGTTTTTGCACCCACGTTGCGTAACTTTTAATAATTTTCATATTTAACTAATAAAATTTACATTAACTTTGTGCATACATGAGTTGCTTTGCGCTTGATGTATTGAGGTTGTTTCAATTTACACACTTAACTAATACATTATATCTATACATACATGCTAAGAGATTTCATGTGTCTTGAGATTAAAAAAAGCGAGTAAAATCCATGGTTTTATAGATATAATAAAGTAATTTGTCCATCCCACTCAACACATACTCCTCATTTTTACAAGTTTTGAAATTGCCCAGAGTTATGCGTATGGTGTTTCGATTACGATATTTGTAAAATTTTTATGAAATTATTAAAAGCAACCATAGTAATCACGTCATGCCATTGTGTCTCAATTAATATACAGTAATGTAATCTTCATATACCGTAATCTAATCTTTATTACTTTGGAAAAAAATCTCTAATTCCACAAATGTAAAGTTGTAGAAACCTGTACGCTTACAGAAAATTTATCTGTACACTATAAAAAAAAGATGTAAATCTAAAAACTAGTTTTTGTAAAACTACAGAAATATATAGCTTTTAAATGAATCTGTTAAAATTAGAATTATCTTAATAAACATTTATCATTAACCTGGCTTGTAATAACATACAATGCTCTGGGCATCTCAGTTTCCTAAATAAATCTTAGTAAAGAAACAATTTTTTTTCAGTGCAAATATTTATATGTTACATGAATAATATCTGTTATCGTCACATAAGAATTTCTAGAAATCCCAGTTTTCTAGAACAGATTTTGTAATTTTACGGATATTTTGTTGCAGTGTAATGTGTATAATAGCGTGCTGTAATTAGTTTAATCATTATCAGTTTTTCGAAAAATACAATAACATTTTTTTTTCTAAATATCTAGTATCAGTATATATTTTGTTCGTTTAAATTCATAAAGTAACTTATATCATATGAGTATGTATTTGACTAACTGTGTATATATATTTCTCTGTATCATAACTATATTGATGCACATATTTTTGAAAATAAAGAGATAGTTTAATTAATTATTTTAAAGTATCACCTGAGGAGTTATTAACATTACCTATTTCTTTATAAATTGATATACGAATTTCCTAAACTTTCTAACTACATGTAAAATTTTTCACACCAAACTATCAAAAGAAGGTTTTTCTAGAGGATTTAACTGAGAAATTACAAATAAAAATGTTTTATATCATGCATTTGATCAAAGAAAATCTTGCACACTGAAATTGACTAACTATTTTGTTTCTTTTTTGCTAAATACATATATTGTAGATTCAAACTGTAAAATGAAATTACTTATATAAATAATCCTAAAAGAAAGACAAAATCAATCAAAACATCTTTAGTAGTCTTAGATGATAAATTTCTGTCTCTGACACATTTGCGAAAAAAGAGAGAGAGAGAAAAAGAAAAGAGAGAGAAAAAACCCAATAGAAAATGTGAAATTCCTATTTTTTCCCCATGTTTGCAAAATATATTCTAAAACTACTTCATGTTATCAGAAAATGTATTCACATTTTCATGTACATAAAATGTACGAAAATGACGGAATGGCATACATTTCTGCGATATCATTTAACTATGTAAGTTTAAATACAATTAGGGCGATGAAGTAATTAATATTATGAATCCTGCAACATCCGTAATCATTTCAAATTTACATTAAATTCGACTAAATACAGACTGCGCATTTCCTCACTTGACCGAATTGAAAGACACATAGTATGCGTTGACATTTGACGTTTCTTTAGGAAACGGCATACATTTTGACAATTATATTTATAAATATTTTTTCATTCATGTAATCGAATACAAAAAGAAAATCGATACATTAAGAAAATATATAAAACATGAAGCACGGTTTTATTGAAAACTACAGAAAATACACAAACATTTTTTAATGAGAAATAATATTTAATAAATTAATACAGCGTTTTAAATTATTTTATAGAGAAATAATTTATCTAAATGGAGAAGAAATGACCTTATGTCATGCACACATTTTATTGTTCACTATATTGCATATAAAATATTATCTGCGTGAATATAGTGCATTTTAAATTTACTTCTTATAATAGTTCAGTTAGATTCAGGATATATTAATAATTGTAATTTAATATCAATAGTTCCATCAATAGAATTTAAAATATTAAATTTTTCACTTTTTACGAAGAAAATATTTTGACTCCATTCACATTATCATAATCATTTTACATTAGAAAGATGCAGAAATTGATTAATATAATTATCCGTTAATAAACCAAGTTATATACCTATAATATATGTACACAAATGAAATTTTAATTATTAATAAGATAGTTCAATTAATTGCCACTCTAATTTTGTTAACGATAAGAGTATAATCACACAAATATATTTGTTGAAATTATATTCAGATTCCAAATTTAAATCAATCAATATATCGATACTTATGTAAAATAGTTTTACTAGCGGACTGATAATCAACGCAGAGCCCAAACTACAAAACTAGAAACATAAAAATTGGGGAAAATACACTTCTTATGATGTAAGCGGGCACTAAGATGGGATTTTTGAAATGTCACCCTCTAAGGGGTACGAACGGGGTGTCGGAAATTCTTCAACATCGTCCATACCTCAGTAGCTGTTTAAGATAGCGGTGGGAAATTCCAGAAATCTACTAAAAAAATAATTAAACATATATTTCAGCAGTTTTAGAAATTGTCCTCCAAAGGAGGTTAAAAGGGGGGGGGGCGAAAAATTTAGAAGATTTGGCAAATATGAGCAGTCGTTTTAAATAGAAGCGTGGAACGGCATATAATAAATATATTAAAAAATAACTAAACATCTGTTTCAGCTTTTTTCAAATTTCCACCCCCGAGGGCGTTAAAGGGGAAGTAAAAAAATCCGAACTTTTGTTAGACCTATCATTGACATATCAGCAGAAAGCTCTCGAACTGCTCTTTCATATTATGAACTTTTTCCGTATCCGAATTCACCCCCCCCCCCCCCGAGGGGTAGTTTTCGAAACTTTTTGAAATTGTAACCTTTTATCATTACAGATCGTATTTGTTTACTGGGATCTCTGATAAATATTAGATGTAATATTAGAAAATTTCAAAGAGAGGTAAATGTTTTATACGGTTAGATTTGATAGTTGGAACTTTGGGGTGGAAGCAATTTTATAAACTTGGTCTATGCCCCTCATATGACATATCATTGGGCGGCTCTCTGATCATCTTTTGTATTTATACACCTCCAGCGCCTCTGAAATATTTCACCATATCTCAGCAGGAGATTAAGTTATAAGCGAGAAATACAAGATAACACACCTACTTCATACATAGTTAAGCATAGTTACTTCCATAATTTTAGAGGTATTTTGTCTGTTATGTCATCCACATTGACCCTGAATAGGATAATGTAGGATTATAGGAATAAGACAACAATTATGGATGTTTGTTTAGATATTAAGTTTTTTATTATTAATCATTTCTAGATACATACTTTGTTCGATTCATAATTCCTTTCGAGAAATCCACCAGTGTAGCGAGCAAAGACTGCTGGTACATAAATATTATGTACATGCAATCTCTTTATATATGTGTGTGTGTGTTTTGTAGGTTAATTTAGAAATCCGGTTCTATACATAGAGCCAGTCTTAACGGATAATCATCTCTATCTTTCCAATCAGCCTGATATTTTTCAGGCTCATAACAAAGAGCTTAAAGACGTTACGCTAATTGAAAAAGACAATTTCTTTATCAAACTCCCTAAAAAATTTTAGGCTCATTTCAAAGAGCCTAGATAGATATAGGCTAAATGAAAAGTTATCACTTGTTTCAATTCCATTGAATCATTACCCGATCCGAGCAAGACAAAATATTTTTCGCTGTAATCCAACCAGACTAGAACTTAAAAATTCCATTTGAAGTATTCCCAAAACGCGATCCAAATGCAGCAAAAAAGAAAAACAAGAAAATATGCATCGAATCGCAACGTGATTTGAGAAAGTCAGAACGTTTATGAGATTATTTTATACACAAGCATTCATCAGAACCTCAACATTCCAATTTAAATAAACTTTAAACCTGATCAGAACCTGGCAAAAGCGAAAATTCCGTCCAGAATTAACTCGATTTGTTCAAGATAAAATAATTTCCGCCAAAATGTGGTCACACAAGAAAGTGAAATTTCCATTTGAAGTCAACCCGAAAACCTATCTGGACGCAAAAAAGAATCAATTGAACCATGATCCGATCCGTAAAAAAAAAAAAAAAAATTCCATCGACAATGACCGGCCAGAATCCGAAATTTTCAAATGAATTCTAGCCTAAACCTGTCAAATGGTAACCAAAACCCGAAATTTTTAAAACCGTATATCAAATGAAAGGAAATTAGATAATCTTAATGTGTTTAGAGAAATTAGTCTATGATAACATTAAAAATGCCAGTTTTTTCTCTTACATTTAAAAATAGACATGTTGTAAGCTAAGTATGAATTAAATCTGCAAGTGAGGCAGATTTTTTTAAAGTTTTTATAGATTTATACGAGGAGCAGATGGTTACTAATAAAAGCTATAATGAAAAATGTACATGCAATTTTTTATATTAATTATATCGGCTGATGAAGCATATTTTTATTTCAGATATACATAGAAAAGATGGTTTCTATGTACATCCTAATAAAAATTTTTGTAAAAAATACATGTGAATTTATTTTATATATTTACAAAATCTGCAGATGAAACAGATTTTTAATGATTACGCGTCAAGCAGAGACGATGGGTTGCTAATGAAAATTTCTGCAAGAATGACGTCTGCAGATTAGTCGGATTTTTAATGTTTTTTTTCAATATTATATAGGGAAGATATGAGGGTCGGATGATAAGTCATGGGACCGACACAAATGGCCCTTCTATGACATTTCTGTGATACCACTGCAAAGCACTATTCCTGATTAGTTTATAACCACAGTTTCAAATCAGTAGCTTGATTACTTTTTGATTGATAGCATTTAAATCAAGACTGTTTTAGATTTTTTTACGAAATTGTAATATTTGAAATAATGAGTGGTAATCTAAAATTTCCATCTGAAGGTATAACGCCTAAAGAAATGAAGAAAGAAATTAACAGCACACTGAATGACTCTGCCGCATCATATTCAAGAGTTAAAAGGTTGGTTCCAAAGTTTAGAATGGGACAGACGAACACAAGTGATGAACCCCGCTCTGGACGTCCCGTAGAACCTACAATTCCTGAAATTGTTGATAAATTTCATCGCAAGACTGGAATACCGCAGATGAAACTTGTTCGAGATAGTAGGGGCTGTAAACGTATCCAAAGAAGTACATGTAGTATTTAAACTTATACTTAAACTTACACCACAAGGTCTGTGTAAGATAGTTGCCGCGTTTGATGACACCTAACCAAATGTTGTATCGGAAAATTGTTTCAAGTAAAAACTTGGAACACTATCGTGAAAATCACAAAGAATTTTTGTGATGACTTCAAAGTAGGAATAAAACTCTACATCTCTGACAGTAAATTGCAGTCAAAATAGTGGATTACGCCGGGTGAATCAGCTCCAAAAAATGTGAAGTCAACATTGTAAGCTAACAAGTTCATGGCGAGAAATTTTGAGGATGCAAAGGGAATTCTTTTATTCATTACTTGAAGAAGAGTAAAAGTGCCACTGGTGAGTAGTACGCAAGTTTATAGCAATATTTTAGCGACTGTTTAAAGCAAAACAAAATCGTTTGGCAAAAAAAATCTTGTTTTCCCATTACAATGCTCCAGCATATCGGAAAGTCATCGCAATGGGAAAAAATCTATAAATTAAGCTTTTCTTGTAGATCTTCCTTATTCGCCAGATTTAACATCCATTGGTTACTACAACCTCAAAAAATTACTTGGTGTACGAACATTTCAAGGCAACGATGTTATTGATGCCGTAAACAAGAACTCGAAGATGTTTTGAAGAACTCGATGATTCGCGTTATTGAGATGGTAAAATTAAGTTAGAACATTAATTTGATAAATTTATTAGTCATTCTTAAAGTTATGTTGAGAAATAAATATTTAAAAAATATTCTTTTCTTTGTTGGGTCTGGAATTTTTCAGCCGACTTTCGTAGGTTGCTAAGGAAAACAATAAAAAAAGTACACTGTAAAAAAAAAAAAAAAATTGTAAATTTACGATATTTTACCGTGAATGCGCCAGTAAATTTACGGAAAATGTCCCTTTTTTCAGATTAACGGTCAACGTCCGTAATTTTTTGCATCTTACGGGCAAAATCTGTTAATGTAATGGCAAAGTCCTTTGATATAAGGATAAAGTCCGTTTTTTTACGGACATTGACTGGAATCTCTGCTGCAGCTTTTTTCCAGTGTATATCAGTCACTTTCTATAATAATAAAATCTACAGATATAACAGATTGCTGGTTTTTCACTAGAATTAGGAAAATAAAATATTTTGCTAACGAAAATACTTAAGAAATATGCATGCGATTTTACTATGTTAATTAAATGTATACACAAAGCAGATTCTTATTGATTTTCTAGCATTACACTGGAAAGACGGTTTGCTATTGAGAATGATTATAAAAATGTGTATGGAAATACCAACAACAATAATATATGCAGTTGAGGCACATTTTAAATGTTTTTTCAGCATTACGGAGTGATGAGTGTTTTCAAATGAAAATAACTAGAAAATTATATAACTAAATATGTGCAAATAATAAATAGGCTTATGAAGCAGATTTTCAAAGTTTTTCCTGCATTTTCTGAGAAGATCAGTATCTACTGAAAATTATGAAATTTAAAATGGAAAATTTCTACAATAATAAAATTTGGAAATGAGGCAGATTTTTGTTGTTTTTTTCTCTTTTACGTACTAGAAAGGGGCATTGTTGAATAAAACTAGCTTGAAAATAACAAAAAAAGGTATGTAACAATGCCATCTGCAGATGAGGTTTTTAGTATTTTTCAAGGAGTTGCTGCATAAATTTTATGTTTTTTAAGGGGAAAAGAATGAAAATGAATAAGTAAGCTGCTTTATTGGCAAGTTTATTTTGCGCAGCTGGTTGACAAATAAGATTAATATATATATATATATATATATATATATATATATTAATTCGCAGAAAATGATTTGTCACCTCTTCGTAAATACATTAAGAAAAATGTGCAGTGAAGACAACGACTAAGAGTTTAGCTTCAAAGTATAACTTAAGATGGGATGACTTGAAATGAAATTTTCAAATCTGCCGAGTTGCATTTCTACGAAATTCATTTATGTTTTATACCCATCGGATACAGTTCGATCAATTGTTTTTTTTTTATTTCCAGGCTTTTTGTAAAGAGCCGGATTTCTCCATTATCCTATACCACATAGACCGATGAGCCTTTGCATTATGGCCACCTACAGTCTGTAACACTGATCTTGTAAAGAAACAAAACCACAGCGCGTTCGCTAATGATGTGGGATTTTATAAAGTGCCCTTACATTCGTTTCAAAGTAACAGTTTGATTAGCAAAATAATGAAAAAGGCAAAAGATTTAACAAACTTTGATAAAGGTCATAAAATTATGGCTCGGCGACTGCTAACGTCGATATCGGAAACAATTGGGCATTTTACATGCAATCCCTGTGCACGTATAAAATTCCTTGTAAAGACGGTGAAATGACAAGTCACCGTTCAGTAGTGAGTCTCCCGTGGCCAATGATTCCAGAAGGGAACGGAGATTTTCACGAATTATTCTTCATGACCAAATATCTTCAACAGTCGAAACCAGTCAACGTTTCTTAACACACTGAGCAACGTGCACTGCTACGTATTGGTTTACGCAACCGGCAGCCGCAGCTCGTCTCTTTGCTGGTGGCACGTCATTGTCAGCAGCACCTTCAGTAGGCTCAAAAACATAAGAATTTAACCGTAGAAGAATGTAAGAAAGCTGCATGATCTGAATAATTATGTTTCCCCGTGCATCATTTTAACAGGCGCATGCAAATTTATTGATTTCTAACGGATATTCTGGCTGCCTGATGCACAATTAACTGGAGTCAAACCGGAGGTGAAGTTATAAGGTGCGGGAAATGTTTTCATGAATCACATTAATAACCATATTCTCCATAGAAAAATTGCTTGCGTCATACGCTACCTGAATATCGTAGCAGAGCAGGTACACCCATTCATGACAGTGTTTCCGAAAAATATATAGCATTTACTAGCCGGATTAGATACCATGTCAAAGGAATAGAACCATCAGAAGTCAGTTAAAGGAACATTCTAGCGACGTTCAAATTATGCCTTGTCAACCAGATTCACCTGACGTGAATCCAACACAGTATTTGCAGTTCTACGTGAGAAATGAATTCTTGCTCACACGCTACCACCTCACATTTATGAGCGCATGATAAAATTTTCATCAAACTACCTATCAACACGATGTCAAATTAATGCCACCTCGCGATGGTGGTTTTAAGGACGAAAGATGGTCCTAAAGCGTATTAAACAAGTGTTTATCACAGAATGGTTCTTCTGCGGATATATATTTAAATATAAATTTTACGATACTACAAAAAACGAAAGATAACAGAGTTTGTACGGGTCAGAGAACTACCAGTAAATTTTAATAGAAAAACAAATGTATCTTAAACGCACTTAACCATTTAACTGATCAAAATTTTTGAAAAAAACTCTCAAATAATGCCTATTTTTTTCATATCTTTTACAGAATTTTTAATCTTTTATCACTAGTTATTCAAAACAAAAAGTATTGCCTTATTGAATCAGAAAATTGTTTGGATTAAATAATGCAAAATTTACAATAAAAATTTACTGGTGAGAATATTAAATCATTAGTGGAATATAGATGCTCGTTCGTGGTATAGGCAAAGGATGATTGGTAAAAACACCTTATCCGTATCACATACGGGCAAATCAGGAAAGCGATTAAATTCACGTTCTCTTAAGATGATATTTTTTTTATCAGAAAATGCTGGTGCTAAATTATTTTCGTGTCTGCACAATCAAATGGAACATACGAATCCTGGTTAATGTAAACAAAAAAATTCAGATACGTCATTGTTTCATAATTTTATTTTCGTAGCCTTTTCTCTAATAGAACTTTTATTTTTTATGTTGTTCATTTTGCTAAAAAAAAGTTATGTATAAAGTAAACAAGTTGGAAACTTGCACGTAAAGCGTAGAAATGAGGTGCGTTCGTTGATAACGAAGTTTTAATATATTCAGATCTTGCTGATATAGTAGAGCGTACTTTGGATACAGTATAGTGGTCGAAATCTTTGTGTTCCTGTAAATATGCAGGGAGTAATTTTTATTATACTTCATTAACGTATATCTTATTCATAAAATGTGAAGTAGTTTAATATAATTAAAACACCCCCCCCCCAAACAATGTTTCCCCGTGTAACATTATTTAGTGGAATGAATTTGTGTGGCCCTGTAATTTAATAATAAATATTCTTTGCATCACGGATTGTACAAAATGTATTTTTTAGTACATATTTCATAGATTCATGTCAATTCTGTTATATTCAAATGAGTGTAACACCATTAAAATGCATTTGAAACTTTTTTCCCCATTGACCGTAATGTAATGGAATACTTTTGATTGTCCCTGTAATTGATCAATGCATCCGATTTTCATAACATTTGAAATGACTCGACAAAATTATGTAATAAATATGCGTTTTAAATTTCAAATTATTAAAATGCATTTGAAACTTTTTTCCCCATTGACCGTAATGTAACGGAATCCTTCGGATTGTCCCTGTAATTGATCTATCCATACGATTTTCATAAAATTTGAAATGACTCGACAAAATTATGTAATAAATATACGTTTTAAATTACAAACGACTAAAATGCATTTGAAACTTTTTTCCCCATTGACCGTAATGTAACGGAATTCCTTTGATTGTCCCTGCAATTGATCTATCCATACGATTTTCATAAAATTTGAAATGACTCGACAAAATTATGTAATAATTATGCATTTTAAATTTCAAACGATTCGGTTGGGTAGATTTTGCGCTGTTATATGCGGACGGACAGACGGACAGGCGGACAGACAGACAGACGGACAGACGGACGGACTGAGCGACAACAATAGGTGCTACGTATTTACATAATTACGAACGCATCTAAAAACAAACTAAAATATCTGATTGTAGTTACAAATCTATTCAAAAAATTATTCTATTTTGAAATTGTCAGGAAATATTTTTCAAAATAAGTTATTTTCCTTATTTTTTCCTTCAAACTGTAAGTCGTACTGAATTTCGTTAATTGCCTCAAAAAATCAAACTGGCAAAATTAATGTTTTTATTGTCTGGTTGGAGCCGTTTATTAATAGTGATTAATTATCCCTTTTTAAATTCTCATTTTTCAAGCAATAAGTAATATCCGCTTTTACAATTCATAAAACTTCGTTCATTGATTTCTTTTAAAAATTAGGGATTCAAATATTCTTTACAAACACTTTATTCTTGTGATTATATTAAATTTATGTGCGTAAAATTATTCATCTTAAATTTTTGTATTCATAGTTTACTTAATCCTTGAAAATTTTCACCGAAGAGAGAACATGGGCGACAATTCATTAATGATAAAGTAATTTGCCACTAATTTTATAAAAAAATGTACATGTAAGAAAAAGTCAGCTAGAAATGTGAATTTGAAGTAAATTTTAAATAATAAATTCAATTTTAGATGCATTTTCTTCATTTAACTTTCTTCATTTGTACATTCGTCGTGTAAATTTCACTGTATCCAAATTTGGCATGACGTCTTATATCCAGCATGTCTGCATAAGTACAATTAATTTTACCTAAAAATAAGGAAATCTTAATAAAAATCATTACTTTGTTAACATCACAATGTTATCTATATATTGAAATTATCAACATATCATATACAGTTAATTTAGAGAGGCATTTCAAACACTTTAATAGTTTATTTTCTTCGTCCACGTAAAAATGTTCAAATTGCTGCGAAAATTAAATAGGTTCCTGAAATTATAATATAAATACGGTAAAACTATGATATTATTATTTTACTACAAATCTTATCAATAAAAACTGTAATAAGTGTTAATACATTAGTAAAAAAAATCTTATTATTGTCTATAATGTTGACTTATAATATTTTATTAAATAAAGTTTACTTATACGTATAAAAGTGTTAAGCAGTCGGCTTGGCCTATAGGCGGAGGTAGATTTCGAAAAGTTTTCATTTCAACAAAAAAAAAAAAAAAAAAAAAAAAAAAGAATATTATTAAAGATAAAGCCACTTTAACTACTATATTGTGCGCTTTTGAAAATTTTTCAATTTCATTTTTCTGTTAGAAGTGGTTTTATCAAAATCAACTTAAGCGAAATTCGGCTTAAACGCACATTTTGACAACATATTTTGAAATACATTCTGACTTTATTAAAAAATCGACCAATATGCATATAATATAGTTCCTAAATAACAAAAAATTGTCAACTGAATGCGTTTGAGGGTAAAATTGAATTTAAAAAAATGAGTCATAAAGCAACCAATGTGTTATTTGAATGCATCCACAATTCTATAAGCAAGATCGCTTTGGGAAATTTTGTGGAAAGTGCCCATTTGACAGCTTCTTTAAAATATATATTTAGCCTTTATCAAAACACTGACTAATATGGCACATTACACAGTTCCTAAATAACAAATAACTTTCAATTGAATGAGTTTGAGAGCAAAATTGAATTTAAATATGAGTAATAAAATGACCAGTTTGTTATTTGAATACATCCTTAATTCTTTAATCATAATCGCTTTGGGAAATTTTGTGCGAAGTTTCCACTTTGACAGCATTTCTAAAATATATATTTAGCCTTTATCAAAAAACTGACCAATACGGCTCATTACACAGCTCCTAAATAACAAAAAACTGTCAACTGAAAGCATTTGACAGCAAAATTGGATTTAAAAATGAGTCATAAAATAACCAATTTGTTATTTGAATACATCCTCGATTCTTCAATCATAATCGCTTTGGGAAATTTTGTGCGAAGTGCCCACTTTGGCAGTCTTTTTTTGAAATATATTCTGCTTTTATCAAAAAACTGGCCAATCCGTCACATTATATAGTTCCTAAATAATAGAACCTGTAAATTGAATGCGTTTGAGACAAAAATGGATTTAAAAATGATTCAGAAAAACGCAATTTGTCATACTTTCTCAATTTTTTCAATCACGACTACTTAGGGAAATTCTGTTCAAAGTACCTTTTTTGACAGCTTTTTTGAAATATGTTCTGCCTTTGAAATATGTCTGGCCAATAGGTCAGATTATACAGTTCCTAAATAAGAGGATTTGCCATTTGGATGCATTTAAAATCAAAAATGAATTCAAAAAATAAGTCACAATATAAGCAGTTTGGTTTTGAGGTTTTTTTCTCCAACTCCGATTTTTGTTTAATTTAATTCTGCTAAAAGAATTGGTCCTATGAAAAACTTGTTAATATAAAAGATTTAGATATTATTGAGATGATGTAAAATAAAGTTAATTAGATTTTATTGGTTAAGATTTGAGTAAGTTACGATTTTTTTTCTTTTCCCACCCCTTTTCGTTTTTAATTTTTTTATCGGTAAAAATTGATCCTATCAAAAACTTGTAAATACAAAAGTTTTGGATAATGTTAAGAACATTTATACAAAGTTTAGTTTGATATGATATCTTCAGAATTGACGAAGTTATGATTTTTTTTCCTCACAAAAACCCTGTTTTTTTCACCCCTTGAGCCCATTTAATCTTTATCAAAAATCTGTCATGAAGCCCATTTTTTAGAAGTTAGCCCATTTTTTAGAAGTAATATAAACTTTAAACTGATTCGATATTTATTTTAATTAAGAAGTTATCGCGTTTTTTCTGTTTTCACAAAAACCCTCCCTATTTCCACCCCCTTGGTCCGATTTTGCCCATTAACGAACTCGACCGAGATTTTATGCCCCTCGATTTTATGCAAAAGATTGAACAAGATCTGAGCATAACTATAGAAGTTATCGTGTCTAAAAGAAAGTAATATATATATATATATTTATATATATATATATATAGAGATAGATAGATAGATAGATAGATAGATAGATAGATAGATAAACTTTTTTACTAATGGTAGTTTTAGGGTCTAGGAATCATGCTGAGTTACGACAGATTAACGGGTTAGAAACCTGATATCGGCGCGAGTGACCGCCTAATCGCTGCGTAGCGGTAATAAATCTGATAATTCGGTTTCTCACCTCATCATATCTGCAGTACTTGCTTCTCATATGAGAATATTTTGTTTTTTCGGTTACTTAGCGTTACATCCTATTATTTGTACTGCAAATGGTTGCCCAAGTTGGTCTCGTAATTTAGAACCTTGATCAGACGACGAGACCTTCACCTGGCTGCGCACCTCAAGAGGTATAATTCACAGGTAAATTGGAGGACTTTTCACCCACGACGGATTTTACATACACCAGGCGCCATTAGCGTACATAAAGAAGTTTTAGCCGGCAGATAGTCTGAATCCTGCTAGAAAAAGCTATGAGTATAATGTTTTGCCAACTTGGACACCGTTGCCCGACCTACTTGGGATAGCTTGAGTTTTGGACCCACTCATGTGATTTTGTTTACAAATTATATAGTTTATCATCGCAAAATATTTCAGAATTTTAACGCAATAAATAAAAATGATTTCAAAATATTTCCGTGACCATGTTAAGCCTGAGTTTTGGACCCATTCAGACATTATGTCAGCAAACACAGTCGCGTGCATTTTTAACCCTGGCGAAACTGAAATGACAAATATTCCCTTCAGGGCCGAACCATACGAGTCAGTATTTTCTTATAGGAACCCTTCTAGGTGGGTGTCGTCTCAACTGAACCACATTTTTGGATTTTTTTTTTTTTACCTGTAAAAGATTTATCATTTTTTTTTACACTTTTGGGCCACCCAAGGAAAATTTTTTCCCAGTTGTTGTGAACCTGTTTTGGTGTTACAAAGTGTCTTTTTCAAGGTTTTTTTTCTTTGTGCACCCTAGGTAACTTCTGCTATTTTGGGGTATAATACAAAAACGTTTTTTATTTTTATTTTATTTATTTATTTATTATTATTTTTTTTTTTTGAAAAAATTTCTTCGATTCACTTAATTAAATTTTTGTAAGTTTATAATACTTTTTAAGAATTTTTTTCTCTTTGTTTTCTTTTTCATTGAAATAAAGTTCCAATGGCGTAGCCTACCCCCCACCCCCACCCCCCGTTAAATCTGTTAAGTTAACTTAACAAAATTAAGATAAGTTAAATTAACTTGACAAAATTTGTTAAGTTAATTTTTACAGTATCAACCTGACGTTTCTCAAATGATATACAAAACATTGGTATGAAAAATTAACTCAATATCATCATCTATTGACATTTCCAATGATCAATTTGTATTAACTGGTTTATTGGCAAAAAGGAACAACAAAAAATCGTGCTTTAAGATTTACTGTGTAAGTACCATTCACTTTCAGATATGTTGTATATCTGCATAAATATTATCCAATTTCCAATTTAAAATTTTGAAGTATACAGAAATACCTTTAAAAAATTACTTTCGGACATCTCCAGTGTTTTTAATTTCCCAGAATTTTCTAAGTTAACTTTTGCAATATCGAACTTAAATTTCTCAAATGATAAACAAAACTTTGGTATGAGGAATTAACTCAGTATCATCATCTGTTAAGATTTCTAATGGTTCATTTGTATTAACTGGTGTATTGCAAAATATGAATAATATATAAAATCGTGCTTTAAAACTCACTATGTAAGTACTACTGCATTTTGTGCATATTGCAGATCTGAAACACGGTGATAGAAACATTTAATGTTGAATATGACTTTATGAAGAAGTTTTAAATGGAGCGTTATCTAACAGAATTGATATGTAATAGGTACCATCTATAACAATTTCTGATATCAGAATACTACTGAAGCCTAATAAAATTTCAGAATCCTGTAATTAAACAAAATGAAGATCTCCCTACGTTAAAGCAAAGGATTCCTGAGGAGACAGTTGATATTCCAAATACGTAATACATAGAAATAATTTATTAAGACACATGGTGATATTTAGTCCTTTATTCGCTCACATTTTACATTTATTCAATTTTAACTAGATTTATTCAGTTTTTGAATTAAATAAATAAATAAAACTTATTTTGCATTTATCATGAATAGATTTTTAAAATGGGAATTAAACTGAATAGGGTAAAAAGATCTAATTATTCTAGAATGATTCGTATTGTACACCAATATATATATTATACACCAACCTTTATATTTATTCCTCAAGAGCAATGATTCATTTAATTATTTATTACGCATCTTGCCTGATACAAATATTAGATGTAGTAAATTCTCAGTAAGTATAACTGTTTTGAATGCTAAATATTTTCTAGAATACCAAAAAATTTAATTAGAAATTCTCAATTGAAATTTCTCACAATGCGGAAAAGACAAGGCGATAATATAACTAAAAAAATCCAGAATAATATTCCATTATAATAATCCTTTCTATTGGTAGACTACAACGCACGAAATTAATATTGGAAAATCTTCCTTTATTCCGATTTCCCAAACTACTATTTCGAAAAGGAAATATCGTTAATCATCTCAAAATAAGGGAGAAAAAGAACTGAATTTTCTCTCTTAAATTCATCTATATGTCACAAACATACTAACAAATGGGAGAAAAACATCATTAATTTACGCAATTAAATTAAGGGTTTAATGCAATAAAAGCTATTTATTTGGAATCCACATATAAATTTATTTTCATGATTCCTAAACGCTTTAAAAGGGATAAATTACCTCATAAATTGTTAATTGATTTTGTATCTTAAATTAAAATGAATGTATTAATTGTTTTTTTTTTTTTTGCAACAAAAAAAACGTGTCCTTGTATTAAAAACAAGTAATGCATGATACTGAAGTAAAATGTAATTGATGGTCTAGAAATATTACCACCCCTCCGGAACTTCCAAATGCCTCTTAAATAAATGAAATCCCTTTCGGAGTAAAATATCTGAATTCAACTTTAATTTAATATATTTTATGACGTGTGAACTCCCAGTTTAGTATTCTTACAGAATTTGCAGGATAGCATTAAGAACTATGTGTATGAAGAAGGTCGTGATAATTACGGCTGTTTCAGACAATGGCAGCCACAGTACTTTTTCCATTATGAACTCATTTGCTGCTTCTGATTATTACATTAACTAATTCTGCAGTAAAACTGTAAGAATATTTCCTTAAAAATTAAAATATTATGTCAGAAATTTTCGTGAGTAAATATCGTCTGGTGGGATTGGAACATTAAAATAAGAACTCATCTGGCACATTTGAACTCATTATCTAGTTCCTATTGCAGCATAATTTCTCAATTCAATGACTTTTTCTCATTAAAACATACATACAACATACAGTATATAAAACATAGTAATTTTGTTTTAAATTTAATCATTTGATCCAAACTTTAATGTAAGCTGATTTTTAAGATATATGAAACTTGATTTAAATACACTTAATTCTTCAGTATGTGCTCAGATTTTTTTGTATCATAGTGCTTGTAAAATCTTTTACACTCGTATGTATTAATCTAACTTCATTATATGCTGCAAGTCTAAATACTGGTATTACTTTATATATCAAATGCAATTTTTTTTTATAAAGTTCCGGTATTTTATGACGTGTGAACTCCCAGTTTAGTATTCTTACAGAATTTGCAGGATAGCATTAAGAACTATGTGTATGAAGAAGGTCGTGATAATTACGGCTGTTTCAGACAATGACAGCCACAGTACTTTTTCCATTATGAACTCATTTGCTGCTTCTGATTATTACATTAACTAATTCTGCAGTAAAACTATAAGAATATTTCCTTAAAAATTAAAATATTATGTCAGAAATTTTCGTGAGTAAATATCGTCTGGTGGGATTGGAACATTAAAATAAGAACTCATTATCTGGCACATTTTAACTCATTATCTAGTTCCTATTGCAGCATAATTTCTCAATTCAATGACTTTTTCTCATTAAAACATACATACAACATACAGTATATAAAACATAGTAATTTTGTTTTAAATTTAATCATTTGATCCAAACTTTAATGTAAGCTGATTTTTAAGATATATGAAACTTGATTTAAATACACTTAATTCTTCAGTATGTGCTCAGATTTTTTTGTATCATAGTGCTTGTAAAATCTTTTACACTCGTATGTATTAATCTAACTTCATTATATGCTGCAAGTCTAAATACTGGTATTACTTTATATATCAAATGCAATTTTTTTTTATAAAGTTCCGGTATTTTATGACGTGTGAACTCCTAGTTTAGTATTCTTACAGAATTTGCAGGATAGCATTAAGAACTATGTGTATGAAGAAGGTCGTGATAATTACGGCTGTTTCAGACAATGGCAGCCACAGTACTTTTTCCATTATGAACTCATTTGCTGCTTCTGATTATTACATTAACTAATTCTGCAGTAAAACTGTAAGAATATTTCCTTAAAAATTAAAATATTATGTCAGAAATTTTCGTGAGTAAATATCGTCTGGTGGGATTGGAACATTAAAATAAGAACTCATTATCTGGCACATTTGAACTCATTATCTAGTTCCTATTGCAGCATAATTTCTCAATTCAATGACTTTTTCTCATTAAAACATACATACAACATACAGTATATAAAACATAGTAATTTTGTTTTAAATTTAATCATTTGATCCAAACTTTAATGTAAGCTGATTTTTAAGATATATGAAACTTGATTTAAATACACTTAATTCTTCAGTATGTGCTCAGATTTTTTTGTATCATAGTGCTTGTAAAATCTTTTACACTCGTATGTATTAATCTAACTTCATTATATGCTGCAAGTCTAAATACTGGTATTACTTTATATATCAAATGCAATTTTTTTTTATAAAGTTCCGGTATTTTATGACGTGTGAACTCCCAGTTTAGTATTCTTACAGAATTTGCAGGATAGCATTAAGAACTATGTGTATGAAGAAGGTCGTGATAATTACGGCTGTTTCAGACAATGGCAGCCACAGTACTTTTTCCATTATGAACTCATTTGCTGCTTCTGATTATTACATTAACTAATTCTGCAGTAAAACTATAAGAATATTTCCTTAAAAATTAAAATATTATGTCAGAAATTTTCGTGAGTAAATATCGTCTGGTGGGATTGGAACATTAAAATAAGAACTCATTATCTGGCACATTTTAACTCATTATCTAGTTCCTATTGCAGCATAATTTCTCAATTCAATGACTTTTTCTCATTAAAACATACATACAACATACAGTATATAAAACATAGTAATTTTGTTTTAAATTTAATCATTTGATCCAAACTTTAATGTAAGCTGATTTTTAAGATATATGAAACTTGATTTAAATACACTTAATTCTTCAGTATGTGCTCAGATTTTTTTGTATCATAGTGCTTGTAAAATCTTTTACACTCGTATGTATTAATCTAACTTCATTATATGCTGCAAGTCTAAATACTGGTATTACTTTATATAACAAATGCAATTTTTTTTATAAAGTTCCGGTTAAGCAAAGATTCTTAAAATTTTTGAAAATACTTCTGTTACACGTATACACACATTCAGTCATGTCAAGATGTTATTATAAGGCTCTGGAAAAAAGTTGCCTTTTTGACAGAAAATTATAATTAGTTATAGTAGGGGAAAGTCGGATAAAACCGGGACCCTAATGCTTCTCTTTTTATTACTGTACACGATGCGAACAAAACAATCAAATTTTGTATTGAAACGATAAATTGATTCCTTGCGAAGAAAAAAAGCATTCATTTAGTCGCGAACGATCGCAATTGAGATCATAACAACACTTTTTTTAGAAGTGTGCAACTGGTAAATATAATTAGAAAAACATTGTAACTTTGCAATAATACTATTTATTAAAGGAAAATTGATATACTATACTTATAGAATGTGGATATTTTTTAAATCTACATAAAATAACAATGAGTTAGTTCATACTTTACTAGTTGAAGTTGTTAGGCAAAAAAAAATCACAAATGAAAGTTCGAACTTGTTTATTTTCATTGCTGCAAGCTTCATGTGCGCGCCCTCTAAAGTAAAGACACTGTATTAAAACTCCTAAGATTTAAATTGTTCATATAAGCCGTTGCAAAAAATGCATGCTTCACTTTCATCTTCCTCCTCATTTGATATCAAGGTTTTTTTTCTTTAGACTCTTCTTTTACACATCAGTTTTTCTACTTTTCTTTTTTGTCATCATGGAAAGTTTTCGATTCTCTGTTAAGTTATTCTTGTCTTTTTTTCCCATTCTTTCTTTTTCTTCTTGTTCGAGATCTAATTTGTAGTGAATTGGAATAATGATAGCTGTTTACCCTCGCCACTTGTTAGTTTTCCTGATGACACTAGGATCCGTTTGTACTTTAGGCTTTATATCGTGTGTGAGACTGCAAGACGCTTGATATCTATCTCTGTCCAGACCTTGAGAAGGAGTAGAAAAACCGGAAACTTCCCGCTGTATCCGACCATTTCATCCAGGTTTTGTCCGACTGCGTCATTTTGATGAAATGTTACTGTAGCGTTGTTTAGATAATTCGTAGACACCAATACAAAACGTTAAAATATCGAGTAAATAATAGACTATCATACATTATACTTACGTAAACTAAATCCTGATTTATTTAGGATTGGTAACGAATATTGCAGACGTCGAATTTTTAACTTTTTCAAATGAAATCTTTAAAAAATCACCACTGCGAAATGAGTTCGTTTATATAATTTCTGAATACTGGGAGCTTGCATGCCGCTTGCTTAGAAGTAACCCCAGAAGTTTCCGCTAGATACTGCTAAAAATAAAGCCATAAAGCCTGGTTCCCGGTTTTATCCAACCTTCCCCTAATTCTAAGATAAATTAGCTTAATAAGTTTTGTTATTCTTTTTTCAAGATATTGAAACTTTTCCATTTGAGTTAACACTTCACTTTTACAGGTTTTATTGTGTTTATAATTACAGTAAAGACTTATTAAGACGGAATAGTTGTAAAAGTGCCTTCTTAGATAAGTTTTCAGAATTTTTGCTTGAATGGCCAACTATATCAGGACGAATTGCCGACGAATTTAAAAAATAGCACTGCGCAAATAAAACATAGCACGTGGACCGATAAAAAAACAGCATAGCGCAAGTAAAAAGTAATAACATCACAACCCGCGTTAAATATGCCTAGTTTAAATTACAATGTGCATTTATTCGGTGCGAGAAAATATAGTGAATTTTCATTTGTAGTTTCATGTGAATGTGAAAAACATAAGTTAAAAACACTATTTCCAATGAAAAATACCAAAATAAATATTTAACATACATAATTATGATAATATTCAAGGCACGAAATTAATATGAGAAGACGTTTCTTCTGTCCATGGTTATTAAAGAATATTTCGAAAAGATAACTGTAATATTTTTATAAATGATTGAGAAAAGTTATCTTAGAAATATCTGTCTATCTGTCAAAAAAACTCTAACAAATATTTCAACGGAAAATCATTAATTGTGGAAAATAAAATTGAAGTTTATGGTGGTAGGAAAGGCATTTTATCAGAATTCATAAGAATTAATTTAATTCAGAAATCATCAGTGCATTTAATGGAATAAATAAGTAAAAGAATGCGTGGAGAAAACGTGTTTTTGATTTTTTTCTACCTTTATTAAAAGAAATTAATGTAATGTATATATGTATATTGCGGCCAATACCCGGAGCATGGCCAATTCTAGAACTGGCCGGTCAATACCCGAACTGGCCAAGATTCCTGGCCAAAACCCGAAATACATGAAATGAATAACATATTTCGGGTTTTGGCCGGCCAATTCGCGAACTGGCCGGGAAGCCTTTGCCAACATCCGAACTATGATGCATAGGTACCAATTTTTTTGTTATTAAGATAATGTAACATTAAAATGTACAGTAAAAAAGATTCCCATTGATTATATTGAAACGAAATATTTTTGTGTACCCAACTAAATTAAACAGAAATAGTACACAATTCCCTTTCAATATCGAAATTAATTGATAAACCAGATACGATGACAATTACAAGTTAACGGGAAACTTTACTCGAGTTAAATTACGGACATGCTGACGTCTAGACTATTTGAATTCATGGACACTTTCAACTATGTTTCAAAGGATTAAGCCGAGTGCTTATATCTATTTCGCGAATTGGCCAGTCATTTTTTAACGTTGCTAGCCAATTCGGCAATTGGCCTGTTTCGGGTATTGGCTGCAACATATATATATATATATATATATATATATTGTTATATAGCACACAGTATATGCGACCTGACCTCCGTGTCATGTTAACACTCAATGTTTCCTATTAAAATGTTTGATTACTTATTAAAACAAAAAGTTCTATAAATATTACACTTACTACAACTATCTTCAAAGGAAAGTCTAATACCAAATTGGTGTTAGATTGGTACCATGGAATTTAACGCAACAGAAGGATAAATCAAACTATCTCTTTTAATTGTCTCAGGAGATTTTCGTTTCAGGAGTTCCTGCCCAATGATGGAATGTTTTGCCAATTTTGTCGAGATCAGTGTGAATCAGCATTCTTTGCACAGAAAACATATTATTAATGGCTTCTCAGTAATAGTTTGAATATATTAAAGTATGATATACGATTAATGTGGTTAATCTTACAGTAAGCTGTTACTGCTATTATTTTTTTGGATAAATATGAAGTAAAGTGGTTATTATAATGTTTGTTTTTAATTTGGTGTGCTCTCAAAATAATATATGAGTATTTTTTTTCAATGTAAAAAAAAAAGAATATTTTTCTTAAAAATTTTTTTGAAATTTTTACTTATATGTTTTAATAAATATATTGTTAGCATCTTCGTACTGATATTATTTCAAATACTTTTCATGCATTATTTATGTGAACACATGTTGTTTAGCTTAATGGTTTTTAACTTGGTTTAAAATAATAATTTTTAATGCAATTAGCAATTATGATTCGCATTTAATTGAAATTTGATAATTTTATGCACACAAACACTAGACTGTTTTGTAATATATTATCTGTTGGTATCACTTTTAAAAAAAAATTATTACTCTTTTCTTACTTGATAAAAAAATTAAATGTTATTTTTTTTTTCAATTTGACTTGCATAGTTTTCATTCGTTTTAAATAAATGGGCAAGTTGTTCTTATGTGTGCAGAAACTGCTTCTTTTTTCAGGCTTTTTTTCTTTTAACGTCGTCAATGGGAATTTGAATTCAAAAACCTTATACTGCATTGATATTTTATTGAAAGATATGTAATTAACAACAAATGACACATATCTCATCAGTAAAAAAATTTCCTTGTTTGGAAATATTGTTTGCTCTTTAATAGCATCATATAGTGCTAGAAAGTAAATTCCAGGTATTCCAGACCCTGTAGAAAATTGATTATAGACAAGCAGAAGAGCTGTAATGTAAATTGTTGTTGTGCTACAACCCGTGATATGCTGACTCTGAATAGTGAGAACTTTATAAAGAATTGTCTAAATCATATCATGTTTTACGCATTGAATTTTCTGCCTGGTATAATAGCAGTGAGCAGCGGTTAAATATTTTTTGTCAACTATTCTTTGTACGCATTTTCGCACCTTTATAACTACCACATATCTAACATCCACAATGCACGTTTGTAGATTAATGTAAACTGCATACAACACATCCGTATGTGAATCAACAGCATTTTTAATGATATTTTGGGTCTATATTCATATGTCGGAATGACATGAAGGACGATTGTAAGTAATTTCTTACAGGTATCTTATGATTTCTATAGATTATGTAACAAACATCTGATGATTCGTTTCAACATTAAGAAGCAATAACAGAGCAATCGCAAAAATAAATATTTCGATGAGATATTTCCGTGGAAATTGGATTGGTGATCATGTGTCTTGTACGTATGATTATCTTATTACATAATTTTTTATTTGTTTGTTGGGTCTCTTATTAGCATTCTGATATTTGTCCTTTTCCTGAATTTGTCCGAATTTATAATTGAAGCCGAACTGCAAGTGATTCTCGATGTGTGACGTACTGAAAGGCATTTCATCGATTCCTTCATTTGCCAGTTAGAAAGTTTAGAGATTACATAAAGTTTCGTAGTCACTTTTTGAATAGTTAATTCTTATAAATTCCGTTTCGATTTTATTTAAATAAAATAACTAGTTCGAATTTGTTGTTTTAAATATTTATTCAAAACGCGCTTATGAAAACCCTATCAATATTTGGAGAAGAACAGTACAGCATAATATTAACGATCAAAAGTTTTTAATGCAAAAAATCCCATTCTATAAATTAAAATTCTCAGTTTATTTTAATATATTAAATGTTTACTACATATTTCATTCATTTTGGTTTAATATACTTTTTGATTTAATAAAAATACTATGCACTATGTAAAAAATAAAATGTATTTATATTTTTACTTATCATAAACATTTGTGTCTTGTCTAAAATACCTAGATTAATTAATGGTTTATAGGATTGTGCGTGCCTTCCTATGTTTTTTATGTACTTGTTATTATTGACGTGTGCCCTAACTGCAAGATAGGTTGCTGGAGCTTCCATTTAGACTGCACTCTAACGTTTGGAAGTCAGACTTCTGTAGAAGAAGATGGCAGCCGACAGATAACTGCACCAAACAACGCCATCTTCTCAATTTCAATATGTGTCTGAAGGGTAGGGAGTAGTTTCTCGAAAGACGTATATCAATAACTATTAATATCAACCAAAAAACTTTCAGAACCACTTTATTTAATAAGCGCGCATATTGCATACAATCGTTGGGTCTTTGATGAAGACAGGAATCGAACCCAAGACCTTTTAGTCTGGAGTTCGGTACTATGATAACTAGGCTACCACACCTCTCCTTTTTTCTGTACTGATAAATATGAATGGCATGCATATTTATCGAAATATCTGGATAATATAATTTATAAATACACTAGCAAGATGTGCCCGTTACGCTGGTGCATTCTTACAAACGAACCTTGACTCAAACAAAATGATGATTCAAAATTTTTATTTGAAAGCAATATAGACCATCATCTGAAATGTCCTTCCGCATTGCTGATAACGATCCAACGCCATTGGGATATTGTACTATTGTTTGCCTTGGACAAATTTTGGAAGAACCATCTCTTGTAATTTATCATCAATAGTAGAGTTTCGTATAAAAATAAGAATGTTATAACAACAGGAATCAAAATGTTGTCTAGTCATCACACTATTCTATTAAAGAGAATTGCAATAATTACTGTTATGTTTATCAAATTCTGTTAAGGTTCGGATCGTAAATTATCATTTGTTAGTTCTTAAACTCGCGGCATCTGAACTTGCGCTATATGTAGTTTTGGTAGACTAAATGAAATCTCATTACATGTTACATAATATTTTTTAATAAACGTCAACGTCTTCTGGCAGGTCTTGCAGTTTCCTATCTACCTTGGCCACCACCTATCTGTCCAGCAGGGTGTACAGAGTAAAAAAGATAAAGAATTATTTTCACATAAAGAAGAATGCTTAAATTAAACATTTATTAGAACAATGAAGCAAAAGTGTGTTTTAAAGTTGTATTATTTTAATAAAATCAAATTTACATCAGTTTCAGAAACCAGCTTAAAATATATAGCCGTTAAATCAGAAATGATTTTGATGATTAAATTTTGTAGAAAAATAAACTTTAGTTTGCATCAAATAACATTTTTCTATCTTCTGTATTCGATTCCATTATGATTTTTTTCGCCAAAAATTAGTAGTGCTTGTAACAATATCGTTACAAATGTACCAGACTTATTTCATGTTTATTGCCAAATTAATGTGAAATTTACGATTATCCATTATTGGCATTTAATCTTACAACTTCGCGATAGTTTTTTTTTTTTTTTTTTTTTGATAGGGTAATGAAGTAGCCTGTAAAGTAGTAAAAAATAGTGAATTTTTGGCAAAGTTATGCTGTTAGAGCTTAACTTTAATAAAAATTGCTACATAATCATCAAAAACAAAAATTTAGACCGTCCGGATTTAATTTCTATTTTTTTTTCTTAACCAATTTTAAAGTATATTAATTTTCCTAACATTTTTCTAAAGCAGAATGAATAATAAATTAATTGCAAATACAAATGTTTTAAATCTACATCATTGTCATTGCAAAGATTTTGCTTGCACATTGTAAATATTTATTTTTCTAGTGATAGTAAGATATTTGCACAAATCTTTAATAATAAAACTAACACACTGAATTAACGTCTGCTTGCCGTATGCCATGGCTTAGACTCGATAAGTACGACAGTTAATGAACCTATAGATTTAGATATAGAATGTAAACAAATAGCGAGTCCTACTGGATTATTACGTCTATCAATTTCATCAAATTATATATATTGCTAAATTATTCGTCAAGTTATACAAATGGACATAATTTTCATTTTAAATAACCGCAGAATCAATAAACTCAGCATAACAGTTCCATATGTTGAGCAAATTACACCAAAATACAGAAATTGTCAATTTATGTTCAGGACTAACTGAATCTGAAGTTTGATGAAAACCTATGCATTAATTCTAGAAATTGAGCTGCAGCAGAAATCAGGAAAAATCTTGAATACCAGCTCCATATTTTGTGGAATTTACACTAAAAATTTATCAGCATCAACTTATATCAGAAGCTAACTAAATATAAATGTTATGTCAATTAAAAAATTCTGCGCATTTATTTTTGAGATAGAGCTTTCAGAAAATGTGTGTCACATACATAAAGTAAGACACTCAAAAACATTCTTTTTCGGGTTCACTCTCCTTTAAAACGTCTCTATCCCTCAAAAACTGAAATTCGAAAATTTTCACGAATCTAATACTTTATTCTTGTAAAGATAGATAAAATTATTATTAAAGTAAAATTTTGCTGTTTTACAAAACATGAAATAAATAGATATTTAAAAATTTTAGTTTTTTTTTAAATTACTTAAAGTTTTAAAATATTAAATGAAAACTCTCATAGCTTTTGTGATGTATTTTTATATTTCATTCTGAAAATGCAGTTTCACGTAAAGTTTTGATCCTGTCAATTTTTTTATGATGTTAAGGAGTTAATCCCATTTAATTAAATAAGTTTTATTGCACGAAACAATAATTCACTCATCTGCTAATTAATAACATAATATATATATATATATATATATTAAGAACTATAATTTCATTTATCAATCGAAATTTAATGAAAAAATACGAATTAATAAATTATGAAATTTTGAATGCAAAAATTCTAAGTCATATAACTACTAAACTTCCGGGTTTTTAAAACGAATATAGAAACTTCAAACCATTAAAACAGAACACCAAAAAAATTCTTTCGGCTAATATTCCAGAAAGAAATAAATATTTATTCAACATCTAAATATATATTAAAAATTATGGCAATAAATCTCAAATTTAAAAGATGTGTATTCAAACGTGCTTAAAATAATTAAAATATAAAAAGAGGTTGCTCACAGTAAAATATACTACATTTCTTCGGCTATCAACATCAGGTATCGAGTTAATACGAAGTTATAGTCTTTAATAATTTTCAAAAACTTTTGAAATAATTATTTCATTTAAAAGTGCTTTTTGGTGCTGCTAGTACCCCAGTCGTTTTGTAACGTTACACACACGTTGGGTGTCATTTGTAACGGTGGGGTGGTCGTGGTGGGAGTTAAATGCAGACATACTCAGTAATTAAGATAAAAAAACACAGTTTATTAAAATGATAAGGGCTCAAGGGAAGTGGAGCAAGTCTAAACTTTCACAACTGAGAATACTACGAAAAAGCTAAACGCATACTCACAGGCTCCGGACTAGCTCAATCGTGGCACCTTCTATTACTTCTCAACTATCTTCCGGCTAAGCTGCTAGATAAAGCTTAATTAGACAGCCCGTGGCTGTGTGTAATTCTTTATTCACTTTCAGATAATCAAAATGTAATTACTATGAAACTTCTTACCACGGCCAACTCTCAAGTCGAATACCGAAACTACTTTACAACTCACTGGAGGCTCGCTGCTACTTTCAATCTGCTAACACTTCGCTGACTAATATCTCCAGAACACTCGGCTGGCTAATGCCAGTGATTGACTCGCTGGCTAATGCCAGAGATATTTCGCTGAGTAATATCGCTAGACACGCTCACTCCTGGCTGGCTAATGCCAGAGACACTCACACGCTGGCTAACGCCAGAGATACTCTCCACACACTCAAACTCCAAGCTTTTATATGCTGCAAACTGAGATACTTCACATTAACATATTACTAATAACCGCGAGCTAACTGCAGAACCCGAAAGAGACACACACACTCTAGAAAGTTAACGTAAAAGAGAGGATAGATATCGCTTTTACGCTTACACATGTTAAATTATTGACGTCACGATCTCAGAAATACTAGAGTGCCTTTATGGCAAAGGTCACTCCCTCACATTTTTACATTTCCCATTAAAACAAAAACAAAATGTGTTTTTACCTATATTTTGAAAATCTGACGATACATTTCGTAATCCGTGAAGCCTGTGTTGTATCCTTTTCTATTTATTTCATATGAGTCTACTATGCAGAAGAGAACAAAATGAGGAAATTTGGAAATACATTGGAATTAATAAAATGTGAGTCAAGAGTCCTTAAAGAAAATCGAATGGTTTCATCAAAAACTTCAGTATACATATTTATATAGAAATTCAGGTATATAGAGACGTACAGTGTGCCCCATCGAAATAAAGCCACCATGATTTTGTACGGTAACTGGACACAAAAGAAAAACCACGAGAAAGGAACAAATATATTAAGAAATACTATAAAGAAATGCATATTTACAAGGAATAACACACTCCCAATCAAAATTGATCAGGAAAACAATGAATGCATAAAAGGGGGGAAATAGTGTCCCGCCGAAATACAGTCACTGTTGTTAATAGAAATTATACCCGCCATGCTTACATATAACTTGGAATATACGATGTTGCGTACTATTTAACTATCCCTGAAAGACATTAGCATCAATATTATTCCAGGACTCAATGATGGCAACTTTCAGTTCTGCTGCAGACGTGAACTGTCTGCCATTGGCATTTAAAGCTCTACTGAGGATATTCTACACATTTTTGGGGGAATTGAGATGATTTTACAGTACAGGTCATTCCATAACATGTCCCCAATCAATCAAAAAACATTCCTAGGATGATTTTGCAAAGTTTATTGGGGCGTTTTTTGGCTGAAAATTCACCTTAGCTTAATAATTATCTCTTCATTTCGCAACAAATGGGTTTCTTGCAATTATTGGTAATTGGTTGCCTACATACCGTTGTAGGGAAGAGCCCGGTTAAATTTCCAACCATAGTCGAAGTCTCCAAACACTATTAATAAGCCTCCATCTACCCATGCTGGGCCTACCCAAAGTTTAAAGCTATTTACAAGCAAAGCAGAGTCAATGGGTGGGGGATACTTAAAATCTTTAAACCTGGAAGGACCGGTGGTATCTTGTTGTATTCCCAGATAAGAAAAAAGTTAGTTTTCATGGCTTAGACTGTCTTGCTTTCTATTGGTATGACATAAAGAAAAGAGAGGAATTTTTTCCAAAAGACAGCAATATGGAGCCTTATTAACAGTGTTGGAATTCTTCAGTATTGTGATAAACTTAACCTGGCTCTTCCCTTACCAAGTTTTGCTAGAAACCCATTTATTGTCTACTTGAGAGAAAATTGGTGGCCAAAGTTTGATTTTTTACTTAGAAAATGCCCCAATAACCTTTGCAAAATCCTCCTTGGAATGTTTTTTTGGATAATTGAGGAAATGTTATTGAATAACCTACCCTAATAAGAAAATGTGTAGTGTATCCCCAGTAGAATATTAAATGGCAATGATAGACAGTTCAAGTCTATGGCAGAACTGAAGACCACCATCATTGAGGCCTGATAAAATATTGATGCTAATGTCTTCCAGGGATATGTAAATGGTATGTCCCATCGTATATTACAAATCATATGTAAGCATGGCGGATGTAATTGCTATTAGCAGTAGTAGCTTTATTTCAGTGGAACAATTTCCCACCTCTTTTTTTTATATATTATTTTTTTCCTGATCAATTGGAGAAGGGAGTGAGTTATTCCTGGTAAATATGCATTTCTATATGGTTAATGTATTTGTTTCGTTCTCGTGGTTTTGTTTCGTGTAAGATTAAAGTACAAAGTCATTGTCGATTTATTTAGGTGGGACGCATTGTATAGTGATATAGTTTATCCCATATTAATGAGACTAGGACAATCCTTCACAATTATATTCTAAATAACTGTATGTTAAGAAATTTCTTTGGAAATAGTTCTGTTTAAAATAAAAGGGCATCGTGAAAAAAGTTAAAAAAAGCATAATTTTTGCCAGATACTTATATTTAATGTTTATTAATTCAAAAATATTAAATATCCTATTCTGAGTTATGTAGGCGTAGAATAGTTCAACTTTTACCACTTCTAGTAATAAATTTAAAATATTTGCAAAAAATTGTTGAAAGTTTTATTAGAATATCGTTATTACACTTAAAATTATAAACAAAATTTCGTGTCAGGATTGGTGCGATTTTTAGTCTGAGCAAATAGATTACGACCAAGTTTTTTTTTTTACATTTCTTGTACGAAATGTGCTTTTTCTAATGATCTCAACTCCTTTTTAAATTTCGTATAATGGCATTTGACTCATCCTCTGTAGTTATATTTTTCATATAGCTACCTAAAAAACATATATTTGTTAAAGAAGATTAATAGTTGCTTTGCTTTTTACCATTTAACCAGAAATTAACCATTGAAATCATCCTAATGTTTTTTCGTAAAGAATTGCACAACTATTGATAATGATGAATGATTTAACAAACAGAAAATATGTTTGAATAAGAAACATCATTAGTTACGATATGTTTTGGGAATGAAAACTGCTTTTATTGTTCTCATTGTGTGAACGCTGCGTATTGGCAACAAATGATATTCTTGCATCAGATTAGGTTCCATTCATTACATAAATTATGTTATTTTTATCACCACAATAAGAATACAGAGTAAAGAAATGTATTTTTTGCGATACACTTTTTTTGTAGTTTAATAAGTAATATTTTCTTCATGTAATACTTTTCGTGATATGTTACGTCGTGAAATTCTTTAGAGAATATTGACATAATCTCTGGTTTTTTCCTTTACAACAACAAGAGAAAGTAATTATGATGCTATCCTGTTTCATTCTGTATTCCATGTATGTTTTCCTTTTATCAGATTATTATTGAAAGTCTTTTATTATAGAATAAAAAGGTCTAACGTTTAGTGACCTTTCAAAAATTTTATGAAGTGAGACATTTTGAATTTAACAGAATAATGATGCAATAACATTACTTTTTCCATGCTATTTATGGACTTTAGTGTTATTTAACTACAAAATTACTTACATAAAATCGAATGTATATTAACCTTCTGACATTTATTTCTTTTTCAAAAGAAATATAGATTTGTACGTCCACCTCTTTATGATCATGATTTTACTATTAGTTTTCCATACATATTTTGTGATTATTTTGTACATCTCTGTGATTATGTGTCCTTGCCACGGTTTTGGCAATATGAAGAACCAAACTTAATCATGATTTAATCAAAAAGACTAATTTGCGAGAAGAATATGCTTTCACAATGTTTTCTTTGCAGAACGTAATTTAAAGTTTAATAAATTGCGAAATTTAATTACCCAGCTTTTTTCTCAATCTACTGTGTTTAACATTTATAAGAACTCGAACTTTACAGATGTCTGTGTAAAGGCAATAATGATAAAATGGATTTCATCGAGTGAATCCAGATATGTTTTTCCCTATGGCATGCGCAATTTCCTATTATAAGTATACTATCCCAGGTTATTTTTTTCTTGTTTTAACTAGTTTCTATTGCAGATGAATTTCTTTGGATCCAGCAACATGAACAACCATTTTTGGAACATCTCCATCCTTTGCAATTTTTCTATCAACAAGCTACACTATGAGGCAAAAACACAATAAAAAATCTTACTTACCTCTGGGTTTACTAATCGCTGGTTATCCATTGATTTTCACAAGCGCCTCCATTGAGAAATTCCATAAAATATTTCTGTAAAAATAATCCTAAAAAAAAGTACCATTCCGTAAAGCATATATCATAACATGTGATTTTCGATCTTCCAGCAGTTGAATTATGAAAAGCTTTATTGATGTCATTTATCTGAAGGACACGCAATGTGAGAAACATATACAAATGAATTCTAACTTCCCTTCGGTTTTTTTAATTCCTTGTTATCTATTGTTTTTCACAAATGACTATATTGAGTCATTCTTGAAAACTTTTTGCAAAAATAATCCTGAAAAAGGTAAAATATGCAAAACATATATCATATTGCTAGAATCATCTTCAACTAGCTTACTTATATTCGAAAAATTAAATGATTTGATGGTATTTATCTTGCTTGATAAAAACAATACACATTCATAAGATTTATTTTATATTTTACAGATTAGATGTGAATATTGTGGTGAAAATTGAATTTTTGTAGCAATGTATTTAATAAAACAGGGAGATTTTTCTGTTAATACCTTTTGAATTAAAAAGGCTAAATTGGATTGCTTTAACATAGTCTAACGCTTTAG
This sequence comes from Maratus speculifer, assembly GCA_964019185.1. Taxonomy (NCBI): domain Eukaryota; kingdom Metazoa; phylum Arthropoda; class Arachnida; order Araneae; family Salticidae; genus Maratus; species Maratus speculifer. The sequence goes on from OZ025297.1 coordinate 284,285,957, forward strand.
AACTCTTTATCTTTGAAACTAAACAAAATACTGTAAATATTTGAAATTAAAATAAATGTTCTGAAATTTTCAACAATGTTTAATACAAATATTGAAACAATAGAAAATTAATATAATTCTGATTTTACTTAACTATAACTAGAATTTTTTAGTATTTATAATTTTTCATAAAGAATTAAAACGAGTGTAATTATGATTCCTATGAGTTCCTATGATTCCTATATTCCTCGAGTGGAATTATGATTGAACCTAATATTCCATTGTTCGAAGACTTATACTACCTGATTTAATTTTTTTGTTTATATATCATGTTTTAAACTTACTTGTTAAAAATAAAATAGAAAAACTACAGAAAATTATTATTGTTTTCATTTTATTTAACAGCGGTAATATTTCTTTTAAACATTTCTAATTTTTAATTAAAATTTAAAATAATTCAAGAAGATGTACTTTAATAGAAATCTTTTAAATTTTTGAAACCAATGTTTCGTAGTTTGAAAAATTATTTTATCTGATTAAACTTTTTTTTATTTTGCTGTTGTTAAAAATACTTATACTTTAAATTATATAAAATCATTAAAACCAACGTTTAAATACACAATAATTAAAATCACATAAACATACGTGTACGTTTTGAGAGTAACTGGGGCTCAAAATGATGTCGGGTTTCTGACTTGTGAATAGTTGGTGGGAGAGGGGAGGTGATTTTGAACATTTTATCACTGAGAAAACGAGTCGCAGTTACTCGCGAAACGCATACGTATGTTTATGTGATTTTAATTATTGTGTGTTTAAATGTTTATTTTGATAATTGTAATTATTCACACAAGGTTTTTGTTGTTTAAATTACATAATAAAACAATTATAAATATGAAAATTTTACATAAGGTACCCTGGGGTAATAACGCCAGACGGGGTAATAACGCCAAGTGCTAATATTTTGCATAATTATGAAATAATCTGGTAAATGACACCCATGTGTTCTGCGCAGAAGGGTTTTGAGTCATATAAATCGCAAAAAACAGCTTCAAGTTAATTTGTTTCATTCTTAGGTCTTATTGTTTTTACAAGCAGCTAAAATTAACGCTTGATCTAAAATTTGCGAGATACGTTTTGTGATGTGAAGACTATTTTTTTATCCGGAAATACTTTGTTAATTACATAAATTTGTAGTACATTTCATGGCCTTTCAAAATGTTGTTGAAGATTTTGGATATCTTCTCGAGATAATTTGTAATTTAAAATGTACAGCGCAATAACTATAACGGGGTAATAACGCCAATCCTTGCAATTTTTACCCCGGTTGATTCCCTACAGTGGCTGAGCTACATCTTAAATACTGATTCAAATAAACACAGTTAAAACTGTGCAATGTTTCTAATAATTCCATTTAAACGCTCCTTTTTAAGCAAAAAGAAGCTCACGGCCTGATATTCTTTTGCCTCATCCCACCCTCCCCACACCACACCTTTATTTTTCTTACACTTTCACGAAAAAATGAACATTTTCAATAGCTTAGGATGCAATTTGTCAATTTCTAGAGCTGAGAGTTTGTATTTTTAGAATTGGGCAATCTACATGCAATTAATCCAACTTATTTCATTGTTTTGTTTGCATGGCGTTATTACCCATATAGGTGGGTAATAACGCCAAATAGCATTGGTCAAGAAATAACGCCATTACATTTTATGTATTCATATCTGTTAAATTATTTTTTTTATATAGATAGTCAATGAGTTGCTGTATCAAATAATATCTTTGTTTGAAAAATACAAACTAAAACTGAGCCGTGAAAATTGGTAGAACCTTAACGTGGCGTTATTACCCCAGAGTACCTTACATATAATATATTTATATTTTATTTTTACTATCTTAATGTTTGGTACAACAAGTGTTGTTTCATAGTTTTTTTTTCAACATTTCTTCATATTTTATGAACAAACATAGAAAAGGTAAAATTTTTCTGCAGTAAAAATCAGTAGGTTGTGTGGAATGCACTGGCAGGTTAGGGGGTCCAAATGCTCTGGATACCATTAATTTTGTAAAGTTCTCTTCGCTTCAACTAATTGAATACTTGTGTGTTGTTCATAAACAGCGCCATGCGAAAGGGAGGGGCGGTCACTCCGGGGATAGGAATTTAGAGGGCGCCAAATTTATACTATCAACGCCATTTTGGGAGTTTAGCTTCAAGTTGATAGGGGGGGGGGAGAATTGAAACTTTGTCCCGGGTGTAGTTTTCTCTTTGAAAGCCCCTGTAAATCAAGGCGATGAAAACTTTACAATATTGGTGGTATTCACAGCATTTGGATCCCTCCCTGGGTACCTCAGTGATAAGATGCATTTATGTTTACGACTCTTAGTTCTAACAAGGTTGAAAGTGAAAAAGTTATTGGAAATAATGCATAAGAGATGATATGTGTTTTAAATATTAAAATGCTTGATTGTATTTGAATATAATGTCATTATTTTGGTGATGAAGGGTGTCCGTTTTTACTTTGAATTCTGAAGCGTTCATCCGTATGTTAAAAAAAATGATAAAGAATAAATAAAATATAATAAAATAAACCTTTCTATGTATTGCGAAATTTTGACTACCATTTAACCCTTAACTACTGTGACAAAAATTGTCCCATAACTGCTGTGAGCGGTCTCTCAGACCGCTAAATCGAAATATGAATAAAATATCATCTAAGTGGTAAAAAATTGTTCGTTTACCAGTACATATCTACTTAATTGATTTATAAATCATCTTTCGAAACTTTAAGTTGATTTTTGAAGACTGAAGACAGGTATCCTGTTATATGAGAATAGTAAGGGGAAGCGAATCATTGTGAAAATCGAAGAAAAGAAATATGTAATTTTAAACTCATCTGTTAACTGTTGTATAAAAATGTACTTTCTTTGTGAAAAATGTATGAATATCTAATAAAAGTATAGTTAAAAAATAAAAATTAGATTATATTCCAAAAAAATATATCGTCATAGAAATAGAAAACGCAAAGTTTACATACCTACATATTGTTTTTATATGGAGCTAAATACATGAGAATTTATACATCATTATAGGAATTAAAAAAAACAGTACCTTACTACACAGCAGAAAATGTCGAGTTACAGCCATTGCATAACATTTTCGTACATTGAAGGCAGATTGGATCTTTACAATCAATGCACTGATAGATTGTTTTCCTTTTTTTTACTTGGGAGGCATCTTCTACATGTTTTTCTATATCTGACCAATTTTTTACAAGCTCCTCAATTTCATTTTGTGTGAGGAACACAGGACGTTTTCTCGAAAAATTACATTCCATTTTTTCCATAATATCATAAAAAAGCATAAAATTATCCGCAAAATAAAAACATCCTTCTCGGACAAAAACAGTTTCACAACTACTGTGAGCGGTATGTCAGACCGCTCCCCCAAGAAAAGAGTAAAAGAAAAAAAAAAAAAAAAAAAAAAAGTAGCTAGCTGAATGACAAGCGGAATGTGACCTTGGGGGTCCGTTTCAGGAAGGTAGAATAAGGGTGAGGATCATTATCTATTTTGAGGGGAGGAAATGAATGCGGGAAAATATGCAGCGGTCTGACAGACAGCTCACAGTAGTTATGGGTTAAAAAATCCATACTTTTTTTACAAATGTGAATATATTAGGCAATTTTCCATGTTTTGTAAAGATTAAAAAGGTACTTCATCAACAATCGTTGTCCAAGTCAATAGCTTCTGACAAACACCATAGCTATTCCATTAAGAATGTGGCGTGTTTCAATTAATAATTGTGTTCTTTTTTTAAATAACTGCGTATATTGCTCAAGAGTTTATCACAATGTCATCTAACTTTAGCGATATTAATGGCAACATGGTAGCTGTATTAAACATATCAATAGCATAAGAACAGTTATCTATCAAGAAACGATAGCTTACTAACAGAATGTTTATGAACACATTTAAATTCACCAAATCAGCATTTCGTAAAATAAATTTTACATATTATAAACCAATTAAAGTGAATTTTATCTAATTCGTGATACGTCGTTATATCGTGATAAATTTAATATAGAAAGCAAAGCCGTTCGCACCGCCTACAAGTTCCTCCTTTAACATGTTGATTATCAATCATCATTATTATTGGCGAAATTTTCGAATAACGAATATTAAATATTGTAACAAAAATATGTTTAAACCTATCAACCTATCTTGCTTATTTTAAACAAGATTCAATTGATCCGGATTTCAATTCAATCGAATTGAAATCCGGAGACCTCGAGGGCCAAGTCATACGGCGAATATTCTCTTCGTCAAGAAAATCCCAAAAAATGTTATCCCTATGTGGCTTCGCATTATCGTCCATAAACATAGTCCAGACCTACAAAACACCAGAGTAACATTACATAGGCTTCAAGGACCTTATTCCTGCAGCGCTGTACGTTGACAGTACACGCTTGGAAAATCAGCAGTGGTATATGACTGCTCATCATTGTGCCACAGAAGACATGTATTCCTTTGACACCAAATCTGATGATTTCTTTTGCTATGAGAGATGATAGCGAACTCCATGTTCTCTCCGGTTGAAGTATCGACGAGAATCACACTGCTCGACTCATCACTAAAATGAACAGGAGCCCATTATTATTGTGCCGAAGACTGATGGCTTCGGCACAACAACAACCGAGCAGTTTCACATGATACATTGAAATAGACATACATGACTGGACGCATGGTGTTAGGAATGAGATGCTTGAAGCATATGTGATGTTGTATCGAAACCCTGCAGGCCCAGACTTAATGTGTATGGATGATAATCTGAGGCCACCTAGATCTCACATTGTTCATGATTTTCGTGAAGGAGAGGATGTTCGCCGTATAAATTTTTCCTCAATTCCTCCGGACACCAGTCCTATTGAACATGTTTTGGATGGTCTAAGAATTTGGATGGTCTAAGGGTTGATTGCACAGCAATCAACCCTTTCAGGAACGCCAGACTTTAAAAGCTGCTCTTTTAGAAGAATGGGATTTTTGCCTGAAACATCTATTGACATCCTCATAAACAGTATTAGAGCCTTAAAATTTTTTGATGTATCTATTATCTTAATTCACAATTAAAATCTTTTCCATAGTGTTATGTTTCAATATTCTTTCTTTTATTGGAATATTTACCTATATTCCAAATTTTGTAGAATATGAATAACTGATAATTTGAATAATGAATACTGAATATCTGATAAGTTTTCACAGATTTTATAATTGCGACCTTAATTTTAGACATGAGTTCACTATAGGAAATACGTTGCGTGAAAGTCTTGGGTTGTTTAATATACAATTCATAATCTAGAAAATTCCTTACTCGTTTATCATATATAATATAATATATGATGTTCACTATATTTTAAATTCCAAATCAAACTTTAAATTATTTTAAAGTTTCTTTCTATTTGTATTTTAACGTTTACCACCCAATTTAAAAAGATTATAAGCGTAGTTTCTGAAAGTTGCGATTATTATTTGTATATGTGCAATAAATAAATAAATAAATAAAAGTGAAAAATACAAAATGTATCAAAGGATTTATACTACCACACCGTATACTTAGAAATTATTAATGTAATAATATCTATTACAAATATTTATAATTCATATTTTCAGAGTACTTAAAATTCAAAGTATAATATCGAAATGCATAAATAAACTTTCCCTTCCGTAATACAACTAATTAAACTTTTGAAATGAAGTTTCTTTATGAAAAATAACTTCATATGTATGAATGACTGATATATTTAGTTTAAAATAATTAATTATTCAGGGCATCAAATATTAATCTCATTATATATTCCATTATACAAACAAAAACGTAGTATCATTATACTGCTATTCTTTTGCTTTTTAACATTTTTGAAATACAGCTATTTTATTTCCTATACATATATTGTGCTGCTTTTTATGCTTTAAATTATGACTGTATAAAATAACTTAATAATGATTCTAGTCTGTAGTACAAATAATGCATGTGATAAAGGCCTTTTTTGATTTTTTTAAAGCAATTTTTCAAAGTACATTGACGCAGAATACAGGACCTTTCTTTATTCAAATTATTTTTTTTTTCAAAAAGCAAATGAAAAAAACAAGATTATATAATTGGAATACGTCTCATTGTCTATAATAAAATTAACAACAGTAAAATCTGCTACTTGGGTCAACTTTGTACAAGGTATTTAAATATTTCAATAAGACTTTCAATTTATAACTTCGAACTCATTGCTAGCAAAATAATACTTTAAATAAAACTTTCTTCTGAAGGTAAATTTACATGAACATTTTTATATAGATGCTGTTTTATATATTTTTTTTAAACTGAAGTAATATACTTTGGATTTAACTATAATTGTCTTTTGTGTCTTTTAAAAAAGAAACAATGGCATAATATTGTACATTTCCTTATTCTGAATGTGCTTAAAAATATGTTTGATTCATTATTAATAACCATATTAATGATTTTTTTTTTCAAAAAAATAATAACCAGAACTGTATCTTTATCAATAATTTTAAATTAACATAATGAAATGTTTCTAGAAAAATTTAAACATCTCAGCAAAATTGTTTTTTTATTTTATTTTTTTAACTTTTGCATATGAATTTCTATTGTGCCCTTTTTTTTGTAAAAAAAAAAAAAAAAAAAAAAAAAAAAAAAAAAAATGTTTTTTGTTTTTTTATTTTATAATAACAATAATAATAATAAGGTTGTAATTTTTATTTTATTTATTTTTTATTTATTTATTCATTTTACTTTATATATATTTTTTGTTGTTGTACTTTTTCTTTCTTTTTTCTATTGTATTTTTGTTTCTATTGAAAATATTTTTGTAAATATTTCTAGTAAATTTCTATTTTTTGTGAGCCATCATATGTTTTTTCATTATTTTTCTTAATTTTTGTCTGTTATGAAATTTTTACAATCCGAGAATGCGTTGTTTCGTTTAAAATGTTGGGGTAAATATTCTAATAAAGAAATAAGCCTTACAAAAAATAAGCACGTCGATATGTGTAGATAAATGTATATTTATTTTTATACATTTACGGAATGATATCTACATTCATATTAGTTAAATTATCACGGGTAACAAAAGTTTCGTTTCAGAAGTGTGTATCCCTTTCAAATTTTAATTTTGGGAAAATAGTGGTAAATTTAATGCAGTTAGTTATATTCGGTAAATAATCTAAATATCTTCCTTGATTGCGAAATTCGCCAAACATCTTTTTCTTTTTAAAATATCTCCACAAAATCTCATACAGCTGGTGATACACAATATGACGTGTTTCTTTTGTTAAAATTTTGTGTAGTACAATTTTTTTTGCTGTATTTTTTCAGTACTTTAGTACATTTTTTATTCTCTAAATATTTTTAATTTTTTGTAAATGTATTTTGCTAATTTGCATATTTAATCATTCAACTGTTGAGATGTAATTTATTGATACATAATAGATGGGATTTTATATAATAGTTAATTATTTTAATTAATTATTAGTATTTCTTTTTTTGTAATATTTTTGTGTATGAAGACATGTAATATTAAACATACATTAAATTTTCTTTACTAATTCATGTGATAGTAATCTTTCTGAGGAATACATATCTGATAATTGTTAGAAAGATGATTGATGTGAAGGTGTAACAAAAAAAATCTTAATACAATGTTGATAAATATTGTGGTAAAAATTCATATAGTTTGGTTTCGAAAACAGATTAATTGAAATATGAAATGTTAAAATCCTTAATTGCATTCATGCGTACCATACATAATACTAAACAATAAACAACTCGATGGATGATAATTCAAAAATCTTCGAAGAGTAAGATAAAATATATGATAATTTAATTAATAATACGACCAAAATAACTCAGACTAGTCTGTTATCTTATATATCATTAAAACTACGATATACGGACACGGGCAGGCAGTTACTTCCGATTTCAGACGTTTTGTAAAATATCTAGAAAAATTAATGAGGTAATATCCCGTAAATCCAGGAGAGTAAACAAAATAGTACAAGACATATATTTCCGCGAATATTTTCCTTCAAAACACCATAAGCGACCATCAAGAAATTGAAAAATGATCGTATATCTTTTAGATTATCCTGTAAAACCTAATTTAGCAAAACTGTTCAAATTGTTGAACATGATTAAGAGGCTTATTGTAATAAAGATTGTTTGATTTTACAAGGACAATAAGTATACTCGTAACAAATAATTAAAGTTCTTATGGGAAAAAAACGCACATTTCGCCATGATTTTTACTTTTAATTTGTATAGTTTTTAATATAAAATAAACTTCTTTTCAGATATTATGAGTTAAAGAATATTGGATGAAATCAAACTGGTTTATTCAATAATGTTTCCAGCGTACTCCCAAGTGCGATCAAACTATTATGTGCATAATATATTAGCTAAATTTTCTGAACAACTTTTGTGAAAGTCTCCAAAATATAGTTTGAAAATTCTAAAAAATATCGTCTTCAGAATAAGCTTGAAATCCATTTTTTTCAAAATGAAACATAAAGATAAAGGGCTGCATCAAAATATTGTAGTACGTTAACTATTGTGTGCCTTGAATAGTGTATAACACATATTATATTTCGAGAGAATAACAAATTTTGAGCTTATTCTATCGACGATAATTCTGAGAATATTTAGCTAAGTTTTTGAGACATTCACAAATGTATTTCTATACATTTAACTAACACATTATGCAAATTATATTTTGATTTCGTTCACGCATGCTCAGTAAAACACTATTTAGTAAACCTACTCATTTTAATGCAATTTTTATTATTTTTGATTTTTGATTATACAGTATTATTTACATCGCTGTTTGTCATAACTTATAAAAAGAATTTTTTTTTATATTAAGAACTCTTCAAATTATAAACAAAAAAATTTGGCAAAATTTTGGATTGTTCTTATTGAAACTTTAATTTTACTGCGAGTAAGCATGCAATCCGCATAACATTGAAAAGAGTTTGTTACAATAAGCCACTTAATCGTGTTTTACAATTTAAATGCTTCGGCTACATTAGTTTTTACAGGCTTGTCCAAAAGATATTCGTTCGTTTTCAATTTGTTGAAGGTCCCCTTCAAGATTTTGAAAAAAAATATATTCGGGGAAATATATGATCTAATTTATTCTATTTACTCATTTGAAGTTTCAGGATAATTACCCATGATTTCTTAATATATTTAACAAAATCGCATGTGGTCGGTCGTTATTGACCATATAGAGTATAATGATAGGATTTATATTTTAAAGAAATTCATGGATGATAATGCAGAAATCTGGAAAGTGCTAGGTGGAAAACATGATAATTTCTTTAATAATTTAAATAGAATAGAACAGACTAGATTTAACATGGCATATGATTATAGTAGAAGAAATGTCATGTCAGAGCATTTCATAACATATGAAAATCGATTAGAATCAATTGACTTTAACCCTATTACCATTCCGAGTCAGTATCTATTTCAAACGTGTAATGTAACATGATAAAAGTGAAAAAAATCACGTTTGATCTAGATAAATAATGTGTTATTGTTTAAAAACTACAAAATCATGAACTACACAAAGTCTGAAAGTATAGAATTTGACTAAATAATTATTTGTGTATAAAAAATTTAGTTTCGTTGAATTAGAATGTATAAAATGTGATTGAATAATGCTTTTAGTATCAAAAATTAAGTACGAATGTGGATAAATCTGGTCGAATATAATAAAATTAAGAGAATTTAGTTTGTAAACTTTTATTTTCATATATACATTTATTAAAATATTTTGAAATTGTGAAATTTCTTCTTATTGAATACTAGTGAATGAGTCTCAAATTATAGAATTCTAGTAAATAAGTTTGTAGTTTTAATTCCTTTTTTTTCATTAAAAAGCAATGTTTCTTATTGTTATTTGTTCAAGTATTAAAATTTATTAAGGTAATGGTAGTTCAGATACTAAAATACATATTTAAATTTCCGTTTTAAATTGAAATTCTCCTCGTATGTACGAAAAAAAAATAACATTAGAAATCAGTTTTTCTTCTTAAAATTGATATTTTTGATTGTATTGCATGATTAATAATACTAAATAAAGTTATGGTTGGTTAAAACTTAAACGTATGTTTAACTTTCCATTTTTAATTTGATATTATCATTTTATAGTTTAAAAAAATATAATGAAATCAGTTTTTTCCATTAAAATTTAACTTTTTCTACTGTTTTGAATAATAAGTAATAGTCATTTAAATTCAAATACATGTTTAATTTTCCTTTATTTAAGTCGATATATTCAACCGATATAATTATAATGTAGTCGATATAATTATAAGTTATATATTGCCTATATAACTTAAATATATATATATATTAATAATCAAACGGCTTTTCTTATATTTTCATTATTATAGCAAGTCCGAATAGAACTGCATAAACCTGAATTTTGCTTCAGTGGATAAAAATGATTAAAAAGAATTCTGCATTTAAAACATTTACTAGGAATTGAGACCACGTGAGATTAGTGCGACTCTGTCTAATGCGCCGGAAAATTGGAAACACGGATAAAAGTGGTTTCTTTTATTATTATGTTTCAGTCAAAAAAAAAAAAAAAAAAAAAAAAAAAAAGATGTTACATATGAGGGTAAAAACATCTTTTTCTACTTCAAAGAAAAATAAAAATAGTTTTTCTTTAAATCTAGAACTGAGAATTTAAAGTAAAACCACATTTTAAAGTGAAGTAAAATTTTTGTTTGATATTAAAGGTAATTGATAAAATCTCTTGCATTTAAAGTCTTTCAATGAGATTTCATTTGATAAAACCTATAATAAATGCATGCAATATATTAAGAAATTCTGATCATAATTTCACATTATAATTTAATTTTAAATATCAATGTTAGTATAACTCTTCTAATTTTTTCCAATGATATACACTCCTATTTTTAGGTTTTCTTCCGATTTTCATGAAATTTTAAATGACTCGAGATAAATACACATTTTTTACACATTTTAAATACACAGTTCCAAACCATATTCGGTCGGGCAGCTATTGCGCTTTTATATGCGGATTGATAGAATACACTAAGTAAACACTTCCTATGTATACCCAGCATGTATATATATATATATATTAAACTGGATTCTATCTGTCTGCGGGCATCCAATTATATTACATTTAATAAAAATAATTAAATCTTACTATTTTCAGTAAGAATTTTGTTAGTAATCAAACAGATTTTTCAATAGCATCATTATTATAACGAATCTAAATAGAACTGCATAAGTGTTTACTGCTTTAGGGTAAAAAATGCTTTAGAAGAATTCCGCATCCAAAACATTTATTTGGAATACAGACCACTTGAGAATAGTGCGACTTAGTCTAACGAGCCGGAAAATTGGAAACACGGATAAGAATAGTTTTTTCTATTATACTTAATCAAAACAACACACACAAAAAAAAAAAAAATACAAAGATCTTACATATGAGGGTAAAAACATCTTTTTCTTCTTCAAAGGAAAAAAACATATTTTTTCTAAATCCAAAACTGAGAATTTAAAGAAAAGCCACTTACTATAGTGAAGTAAATTCTTTGTTTATATTAACCTTTCAATGCACGATTTTTTCTGTTTTCATGAAAAGAAAATATTTGCAATCTATACATTGGTCTAATAATGGTCTAATAATAAACAAAAAATCTATTTTTTAAAACTAAAATTTAATATTTTGTGGCACGTACCGTATGTACACAATTTGGGTTTTAAAATATTGTATTGATACACTTTTCAACTAAATAAGTTTAAATTATTTAATTTTATCTGCTTAATATTCTGAATTTTTATTTATATTAATATGTTTAAGTATTCAGTAAAAATGATGAAATTAAATTTTGCCTTAATATCTCGATCACTTTTTTTCTATTTCCGAAGAAGAAATTTTATTTTTTTTTATTTATTTTTTTTATTTATTTATTTATTTATTTTTTTTTGGTCAAATGCGGCCAGCTTACATGGACAAAAGCAGTACTATTCCTGTCTTTGAACTGATCTTCATCAGGGAGGGATGACATCATATTGACCAAATTTCTGCGCATAATGAGAATTAGTGTTTTAAGGTGCAGTGAAGGATTAAAGGTAATCGATAAAACCTTTTTTATTACAAGTCTTTCTATGTGATTTTCATTTGATAAAACATTTAATAAAATTATGTAATATGTTAAGCAATTCCATTGATAATTTCACATTATAATTTAATTTTAAATATCAATCCTAGTGTAACTCTCCTAAAATTTCCATTAACCCTTCACTGTAGGCTTTTATCTATTTTCATGAAAAAATTATTTGAAATCTATATATCGGTCTAAAAATAAGAAAAACAGTAAAATAAATAAATATATATATAAATTAAATTTACAACTAAAACTTCATATTTTATGGTGCGTACCCTGCATATACAATTAGGATATTTAGATATTTTGTTGCTCATTTTTTTTTAAATTAAATGGGCTTAAATTGATTAATTTTACCTGTTTAACATTCTGCAACTTTCTTTATATTAATATTTTTTAGCATTAAGTAAAAATAATAAAAGTAAATTTTGCATTAATAGCTTTATCGAATAATCTTTTTCTCCAAGAACTAATTTTGATTTTTTGTTAAATTCAGTAATCTGACATGGACAAAATAAGTATTATTTTATCCGATCTTCATCACTTACATCAATCATATTGGTCATTGCACATAACAAAAGAAGTAGGTTCTTTTTTTAATGTGCATAATAAATACCTCTATTTTTAATTTTCCTTTCTATTTTCATAAAATTCGAAATGACTCGAGAAAAATTTACAACGGTTATATAAATAATATTGCAAACCATATTTTGTTGGTCAGTTTTTTGCGCTTTTATATACGGATAGACCAGATTGAACTAGAGCTGCAAGGTATTTATATAATTACGATTACACTTAAAGAAGGGTTTCAGTAGGAGATATCCATAAGTGTACAGTTGCGTGTGCTATTTTTTTTACATCCTGTAATAAACTCGAAATTACAAGATTCCGAAAGAAGAATCTGGAGCTTACAAACAAAATTTAAGGAATGAAACTTTTTGAAAGTTAAAGACAAGTCTGTTTCATCAAGAAAATCTCAAATACTTTGGACATTTTTGAAATTGATATTATAAAAATAAAACTAAATTAAAATAAAATAAAACAGTAATTTTGCTGAATTTTTTTCGTGAAACTGGGATTCCTAAAAAATTTATGTAACGGTAAGAGCAAAAAATTATGCATTTGATTATGTTAAATGATTTTTTGCTGTTACCTTTTCATAAAAATTCTGGAAATTCCAGTCCCCCCCCCCAAAAAAAATAGTAATTTTAATGATTTATTTATTTATTTATTTTACAGTGTACGTATACCCAGCACCTAAAAAACTAAAATGGATTCCAACAATTATCAGGCATCTAATGTATTATTTTTTTTATAAAATTACTTCAATCTCAAATATTATTTTATGTGTAATTATTTTGCCTATAAGACACAAATAAGAGTTTTTTTAATAATCATAATAATACAAATTTTCTTATACAAATAATACAATTTTCCTTTCCATTATTATAACAAATCCTAATAGAACTGCATAAACCTGAATTTTGATTAGAAATGAACTTCTGCTTTTTGAATAGAACTGCATAAACTTTTACTGTTTTAGGAGGAAGAAATGCTTAAGAAGAATTCTGCATCCAAAACATTTATAGGGAAACAGACCACTTGAGAATAGGGAGACTCCGTCTAACGAGCCGGAAAATTAGAAAAAAGGATAGAAATAGTTTCTTCTATTATACTTAAACCCAAAAAATAAAAAAAACAAAGAATATTTATAAAAGGTTATAAAAAACCTTTTTCTACTTCAAGGAAAAAAATTATTTTCTTTCTAAATATAGAACTGAGAATTTAAAGTAAAACCGCTTTCTAAATTAAGGTAAATTCTTTGATTGATTTTAAAGATATTTGATAAAACCCTTCGTATTCAGAGTCTTTCTATCAATTTTTTTTTCATAAAATAAATAAGGAATTTATGCTACATGTTAAGCAATTTTATCAATAATTTTTACATTGCAGTTTAAGTTTAAATATCAAAGATAGTGTAATACTTTAAAAATTCTTAATAAAAAGGACTGTTTACCTCCAAACTGGCCAAAAATTCAGTTTTCTTTTTTTTTTAATATTAAAACGAACTTAACGAACTTAAGACGAAAGATTGTTTCATTTTGAATACTTGGGCTTCTCAATCTTACCCATAAGGAAACTCTGTCGCGAGCTATCGTAAATTTTGTTAACACACGGAACGCAATTACTTATACAAATAATAACTTTAAACGGATTACTCCCCCAAGTTGATATTTTCACTAATTTTCGGTTTTAAAAATCTTAAGACCTTTTTCTTTCTTTTTAACTATTTATTTATTTATTTATTTATTTATTTATTATTATTCATTATTATTCATTATTATTATTATTATTATTATTATTATTATTTATTTATTTATTTTTTTTTTTTTTACTTTTTTGCATCTGAGATAGAGAATGAAATTTGGATGGAATAAATCTACGAACAGAATTAGCTTTCAATATATTTTTTTTTAATTATGGCTAAAAGGTTATGAGATTTGTCGGACATCATCGTTTCTCGCTATATGTATCAGTAACAAAATAATTTATATATGATATTATAAGTATCTAAAATTCCATGTGCAGATGATGCACTTATAAAAATCTTTAAAAATATACATTTGGCAAATATGTCAATATTTTTAAAAGTTGTAAAGATTTCCAAAAATACAAATTTAAAGTTTTTTAAACTTACATTTAATATGTAGTTTATTGTTTTTCAAAAATATCAGTTGAACATTTAAATACAATGAGTTGACCAGTTCAACAATATTTTTAAAAAATAAACAAAAATCGATGAAAAGTAATACTGTCCTCTTAACAATCTCATCTAAATACGAAATTGTTATAAGTGAAAATGTATTACGGTTAATACAACAATTTTTTTGTTCTCTAAGTCCTGTTTCTTTGGGGATATTAACAGTTTTAGTAAATCTGTTTCGGCCAGACAGCTTGTTTACCTTATAATGCACTCGCTGGTGTTCTTTATTCAAGATGTTCGTGTCTCTAAAGCCTGTTTAAAAATAACAATATAAGTACAATGTAAAAAAAAATCTGTAAATTTACTAAACTTTTTCTAGGAAATTTGGATTCCAAGAACTTTTCATGAAACGGTAACAGTAAAAATTCATGTAAAATTCCTTGGTTACGTGAAATTTTACTGTTATCATTATATGAGAAGTTCTTGGAATCCCAGTTTCCTAAAAAACTTTAGTAAATTTACAATTTTTTTTACAGTGTAGGTGAGCGTACTTCTCCAACTCAGTTTCAAATACCCAAATCTCCATGCATTCAAATTTTTCACTTTCCGTAAACATATTTTGAAAAATAAAATGTTATGTTTTTCATTCATGTATGGTGGTTTAAAAAAGTAAACACCCCAAATAATTGTGCCTGTAATTATAAAATTAGAAAGTTACTAATACCAAACGGATGAAAATAACGACTCTTTTTAAATAATGTATTCATATTTTACTTAGGGGCTGAAATTTAAAAAAAAGTGAAAAAAACATTTTTTTTTTCAAACAATCAACAACAAAAACAAAAATATCGACAGTATATTTTAAGTGTGCAGACTATAGCTAGAAACGAAATTTCAAGTCATTTGAATGGAATTTTTTTAATTATGAAAATTTAAAATTGAGTCCTATTACGTTAAATTTTAATTTCATATTTGTATGGGTATCTCCTGAAATTATAATCGTAATGTAATTTTTTTGCTGTTTATTGATCAAAATATAAAAACTGAATTTTTAATTATAAAAATAATTTTAGTATTAATTAAGAACTGTGAAATAAATGTTCGAAAATAATATGAATTTTTATTTACTATGTATCGTTGTATGCGAATTCACAATTTAAAATTTTTTCCAAGTATTTTTCGAATTATGATTTTTAAAAATGAAAATAATGGTTTAAGTTGCCGTCTGTGACATGCAGAAAAGCATAATTTCAAAAAAAAAAAAAAAATTGTAAAATTGCTTTTTTTTTTTTTTTTTTTTTTTGAACTAGCTGTTGTTGAACATAACCAAATGAAATAATCGAATGGCAAAAAAAAAAAAAAAAAAAAAAAAAAAAAAAAAAAAAAAAAAAACGCATTAATAGAAGTGACATAGTCTTTCTTTAGCTTCTTAACTACCAAATACCAAACTTTAAGTTGAATAGAGATCCTAAAATTTGTTCATTTTACAATAATTAATTTCCGTGCAACTAATCGTATGCATTTCATGAAAATTTCTTTTTAGACTAATCGAAAGGGGTAAAAATTTTATGACCTCAAGCTTGGCTTCTACTATTGGAAAAAAGTTTGTTTTCTTTTCGATAGTACATATATAGTAAGTACCCTTAAGCAAATTTTATGTACATAATTCAGAAGTATTTTTATTTCCAATCATTTAGTCCGTGTAACTTTCTTCTACATTGATTTGTTGCAAAGTTAATTCCCGTAAAAAAATCTGTAAAGTTGCTAAACTTCTTGTAAGAAACTGGAATTCCTAGAACTTTTTATGTAACGATAACAGAAAAAAAATTACTTTCAAAATCGGTTACATAAAAAGAAAAAGTTTAGTAAATTTTTATTTCCACGACTGTGCACATAATTTATTAAGAAGAAATTTTTATTTAGAAAAAAGTCTGTTTGCCTTAAACAAAAGCTATTTATGCAAGTAAGCATATATTAGTCCAAAATTTTGAAAAACCCTTTCTTTTACATGCTTTGACTCAGTAATGCAGTAAAAATGCTGCCCGATACTATTTCTCCTTTCGATACTTTATTATTATTATTATTATTATTATTATTATTATTATTATTATTATTATTATTATTATTATTATTATTATTATTATTATTATTATTATTATTATTATTATTATTATTATTATTATTATTATTATTATTTTACTTTCATCTATAGAATGTAATATACAATTAGTGTGCATAGCCTGTAAGCTCAATGCCATCAGTTTAACTGAAAAATAGTTTTATAATTATTATTATACATATAGAGATTTAAACAATCGCAATATTATTTCTATGGAAATAATAAAAGCCGACATTTTACGATGAAACATTTTAGAGTTAAATGAATATTTGTGATTTTCCTTTTCCGCTGAGATTTTCGCATTAAAGACGTGAAGAGATTTTTTGTGTCAATGAGAAAAATATTTTAGAAGCTATCGTATTCACAAAAATGTAATTTCAACAAGGAAATCGGAGCTGAGCTCCAGTAATTAAACTGGAATACTTTTTCAAACGTTAAAGTGAAAATTTGATTTTTTAAGGTAAAAGGGAAATAGCATTGGTTTTATATGTTTAAATTTAATCAAGAAAATTTAGCTGACGAGATATGTAACCCGGTCTTTAATAAATTTTTATCAGAATATATAAAATTCAGAATAACTTAAATAATGTAATCTTGCTATTTGTTCACAATACTTATAACACACACAATAAATATTGCCAATTAATTTGAGTAATTCTTGCAAAAGAAATTAATCAACAATGACACTATATTTTTAAATGAAAATCAGATGCTCCTTAACGAATATAAGAAGACATTTAAACGATTTTAAAACCCTAATAGGAGAAAAATTAAAGCCATCCAATCAAAGACTTTCAATATGAATTTTACTTACCTTACAATCCCGAAAGTAAGTTCCCTTTGAATATAAATCCCCTCCCCACATTTAAGCAATTTCGATTTTTCTTCTATTCTCGAAAATAAGCCGATACCCCCCCCCCCCAAAAAAAAAGAAAAAAATAGTAATAAAAATCTTTATTTTCAAAATAATAAAAATACTAATAAACATAACTTTAGATTAATTATCTGTTTATTTAAATTATGAATTTTCCTTACATTTAGCACAAGTTGCAATTAAAAGAAAATAGCAGCTTGATTATCTGGATTTTACACAATCCATCAAGACTCATGAAGTAAATATATTTTATTTTAATTACATTCTACCGTCTTTCATTTATTTAATATTTAATATTAATTCAACAACTAAAAAGAGTTTATGTATTTATTACTATTATTTTTTAACTTATTTATTGTTCATTCTTCTTCTTTAACTTCTTCAACATCTTCTTTTAACATTTTTTTAACATCTTCAAAGAAAGAAAAAAAATCGTTATTTTCTTTGTCTCATGATAGAAGGAAAAACAATTCAAACTTTTTATCATTCATTTCGATTGCACATTAAACTTGCATTCATTTATATAATATATAATTAAAAGAATATTTTGTATCTGTTATTTATGTTTTTTAACTTACTTATTTCAATTTTACACGTTTCGATTATATTCGATTATTTGTTTATTTTCTTTTTTATGTTTTATTTTTCTTAAAAACTTGAAATTAATAATAAAAACAGAATTAATGGAATAAAAAAAAATTCTCAATTATAAGCTCCCCCTGCCCTTATAAAAGATTTTTTGAAAGAGGGGCTTACAATCGGGATTTTACGTACATATACGTAAGCGAGAAATAAATTACTAAGGTATTTTAGAGATAAGAAAATTTCTAAAGCAGATCTTTTTATTTAAATGTGAAAAATAATCCAGATAACATAAATGTGAACCAATAGGACTTACGGCGACTGCTTTATATACTGTATTTCCCATTCAACTTCATCTGTTATTAGTTTAATGGACCAGTATAAATATATAATGGAATCATTTTTACTGTACAATACTCATAAATTTTGGAACTTCAGTTGCCGAAATGGTCAGATTTTATGACTAATAAAGAAATCATGCGACCAAAAATTTAGGTCAAGATAAAATTATTGCACATTTCGATTTTTATATTCATGGTTATGCATCTGACATTGAGATTGTAAAACATACTGTATAAAGGGAATATATTAATATTATAAATGTTATTCTAGGAAAAGAATATATATACATATATATATATATTAGCTGATAGGTTTTCTTTTATCAGGCATTTAAGGGATTTTATTAAAAGAAATCAAATTTAGCTGTCAACATTTTATGTGTTTAAAAAACACAAATTAGCACTAACGGTTTTAAGTTTTCGTTGAACAAAATAATATTTTTTAAATTCTGAAAATGTTTTTGTTGTGGATATGGAATAAAAGGTCTTCATAAAATAAAAATACTTTCTTGAAATTTACAAACATTTAAATTTGTTTAAAAAAAATCGAATTACGAAATGAAATTTATATCCTACAATACTTTAATGCAAATGTAAGACGAAATAATATAAAAATATAGTTTTAAAAATGAATGATTTTGACTACTGTATACAATGCAATAGATTATTACCAGATAAACCGCATATAATTAAATTTCTATTAAGAAAAAAAGTCATTTATTATTTTATAATTTATATCACATATTGTAATCGTATAGCAGGAAATGACCCGCATTTTTTCTGTATTGATATGAAATTTGCAATCAAATAAATTCCTTTTAACATGTTATATCAGTAATAAAAAATAACAATAAAGAAGTTTTGTTTAAATATATAGTTACCATTCTTTTTCCTTTATGCAATGAAACATCTTCTTAATTCTTTTCTTTATAAAAGCACGAATTCTGAGAAATTCTAGGTATTACCCGTAAATCGTAATATTTATCAAAATAAGGTCATTAAAGTCTGAAATTTGATTTTAAACGTTTCTAATTCGGACTTTTCTCGAAAAACTTCGGTAAATTTAAAGACTTATTTTGGTAAAATATGCAAAAAGTTACTATAAATTTATATTTTTATCAAGCTGGTCTTGTCAGTTTTATTTGTTCGCTAATACTCGCAATTATAATACTTACAATTATAATACTCGCTTTGGCTAAGTATATACATGTGCGAATGAATATGACCTAATATTTATTTACATAAAAAAATAAACTCTTGAATTAAAATTCACATTTATTTTAGTAAGAAGCATGATAAATATTGTTTAATCAAAATTCCGCGCTTTCGTTAAAGTAGTCAAATTTTTACATCTTTAATACAATTATTGTATGTGATATTTATCGGCTCATTTTAATTTCTATAACGCTCAATTTTTAATTGCTAAAACTTAAAAAACAGTAGAGAAGGATTTATTCACGGCTTTATACACATATGACTGGCAGGAAAATCAAATATATGAAGAAGTAGAATACACTTGATATTAAATGCACTAGAAAATCCACAACACTATCAAGATTATATCAAGAAAAAACATCCACATAAATTACAAAGAAAGTGAGATATTTTTTTTCTTTCTGTCTACAATATTCATTCATAATAAGAGAAACCACAAAGCCTGAACACACAAACATTCTATGTGTAATGGAACCGCATTATTTAATGTACCAAAATTATGGCTCGAAATACTCAGTTGATGCAAAAATAAAAATAAACGTCTAAATAGAATAATAAAAATAATAAATAATGCGCATAACATGAAAGAATACGTGAAAAATTGAATCGTGGTGCTTCATAGACAGTTCAGTTTTAGAATATGTTTGTTAACTTGTTTTGATAAGGGCAGAATCAAAAAATATAAATTGTGCAATAAAGACATTTTTACTATTTTAAAGTTTTAATTTATGATTTTTAGCCTAGAAAATTAGTATCATTACACTGTTGAAAAAATCTAAAATGTTATTAATAAATTTCTAAGAAACTGTGCTAACTGATACCCGTTTGCACTGTAGATTAAAAAAAAAAAGAAAAAAAAAAAAAACTTTTTTTTTTTTTTTTTTTTTTTTTTTTTTTTTTTTTTGAGAAACTGAGATGTTTTGAAATTTTTATGTAAAAATAACAGTTACAAGAGAAATTTTAGCAAGATTTATGTCATTTTAATAGATACTTTTGTAAAGCTACTTATTTTTGTATCTTTACAAAAACTAATTTTTTAGATTTATGTATTTTTATTTTACAGGATAGATTGTAAAATTTTAGGAAACATGCAAATGTCTCATACTTTACACAAGTTAAACTACGTCTTTTATTAAACTGTAAGCAATTAATTTTTTATAAATGTGATATTTATATTACAATATTAATCAGAATTTACAATGAGCAGAGTACATATAAATAGTGTTAATTCCATATATTAGCTATTATTTTTAATAATAGTATAAATATCTAGGAAAAATCTAAAAAACAATTAACCCACTTTTTTTTTAAATATTAAACTTAAAATAAAGTTTCATTAATACTTTTATTTGCTTTCCAATCAGTTATAATAAATAAAAAAATAAATAAATAATTTTAGTATAATGTCCAATAAACTTAAAAACGTGATTAATTTTAACCATGAGAAAATAATTTATGAATGTTATCACATATAGGTTAACCCCCCATAAGGCAGGTTTGACCCCTTTTGTTTAATAATGAAATATTTATTAGAAGGCGCAAAATCAGATAAAACAAAGAAACATTATGAATTTATGGAACATGTTTTAGTTATTAAAAAATATATTTCTGAAAAAAGGATGATGCTTAAACAAAAGTGTTTAGATGAAATAACTAGTCTGTGAAGAAAAAGTCTTTTTCAAACAGGATTTTTTCTGTGCAAGTATAATTAAATAGCAGGAAAACTGAAATTTAAACATTTAAAGCAGTCTTCCGTTAGAGATAAGCTTCGCTTACCTACGATTTTATGTATTTTTAAGTCCGTATTTAAAAGACACTGTGATAAAAAGCTTTTTGCACCAATTATTTTTTAAATCACACGATATAAAAGAACATCACCTTTTAAAAAATACAGTGAAAATATTTCTAAAACCACTTAATTAATGGTGCTTTGATCACCTATTTTCTTTGACCTTCTCACACATAAATTGGTTTAAATCTCCTCGCATAGTTTTTTCCAAAGAATAGCACGTTGTTAAGATAAACTTACAGCATGCCTGGAATGACAGTTCAATTTTCTGCATTACTTAAAATATACTTACTTAAATTTCTATGACACATTTTATCTGAAAAAAAAACCCTTACAAAATATTTACAAAACACACATTTTTAAGTTCAAACATTTTACAGTTTATTTTTTCAAACCTATTGCGGCTAATCATATCAAATAAATTGAGTTACTTCCAATATGTGGTTAATACCTATTAGTAAAACTCTGAAATTCTTTTAATTATGAAAACTGAGGGGTGGGAAAAGCATCCTGTTTGTTTAACCCTCCCACATCTCCACTATATTATAAGTATTCTTTTTATTATGATTAACGTATTGTATTTTATTGCTAACGAAAGAATCTTTCTACTTAATTGAAACTGCATAGTAGTTTATTTGAGATTGTCTGCTAAATTAAACTTCTTCAATAAATTTCTAGTTATTTAAAGTGAAGAAAACTGTATGTTTGGTATTATCTATGGACGAATTTTTGATACATTTGAAAATCTGTTAAAATTAAAAAACTGTATTTTCCTCTATTATTAAAAGAATAAGATTAGGATGCTAAATAACTTGTATATAATAACTATGTCTATGTATAGCTTTCAACGATGGTAAAATCAAATCTGAATACATTATTGAAATACAACAATATCATTCCATTCAATATAAGTGACTTTTAAATATTTTGTAGTCATTTAATTCTTTCGATTCTAAAAATTCTGACACGAAAAATCCAACTTCCATCTGAATTTTCTTTTATATTTGCTCAGAATTTTCTTAATAATTTAAATACAAAAAACTCCAAGAAAAAAATCATCGTATTTTAAAGTTTATATATTTTTAGGATTGTACTTTTTCTTGAGAATCTTGATATATATAATAACTTGTTGCTTAAGTATGAAACGAGCAATTATTCTATAGCCTTTAAATTTGTTCGACAAAAGTGATTAATGAGCATAATATATATCTTCATTCTCTATCAATAATCAGAAAATTTTTTTGACATTCTATAAATTTTATTTATATATGGATTATTTTGTGATTTATAAAATGTAAATTATTATTATTATTATTATTATTATTATTAAACATTTTTATTATATTAAATATTTAAAACAAAATACCTATTTTTTGACAAACTGGATTTACTTTTATGTGTAATTAATTATAAGTAATTTTTTTCTTAATTTCAAATTCCGTCAGCATGTTTTTCAGTATTAATTTAGGTTTTCACAAAAATTTACTTTAAATATCAAACTTGATTTTTTAATAAAAAAAAACTCACACGAAATGATAATCCGGACAAAAATAGCTTATGGACGGGATTAGAAAATAAATTTTGCAATTAGAAAGAAAATTTTGTCACCTAAACATTTTTTTATTGAAGAGTTTCTAAATTTTTAGTAGAAAGTGTATACTAATGAACTAACTAATGAAAAATATAGAAAATTTTAACAATGTAATCATCTGTAATTTTTTTAACAATGAAAAGGAAATAGGTTCAGCTTATACACACTAACATGGAATATATGTTTTGAAGATTTCAAGAAAAAGCTATTCGGAAGTTTTTGAAATATCCTGTTCAATATACATAAAATCGTCATTTGGAGAAAAATGATTACAAATTTTCAGAAACGCTGCTTTAGTTATTGAGCGGGTATAATTCTAAAAGCCATAACATTTATTCTAATGGGAATTGTAACAAAATTTCATAATAAATGAGTGTTTAACATCTAAAAAACGTTAAATTTCGAAAATTGGAAAGCTATTAGGATCATGAGAACCTCGAGAAACTATTTAATAGTAGAATAATAGTGATGTTTTCTGTATTCGCGGCTATAATTCTTACCTTAGAACAAAAAGCTTTGTTAAGATTTTTGAAAGAGTGCCACCAATATCATCTATCAATATCATCTTCTCATCAAGTCCACTACTTCCAAAAATGTTCCTGCCTTAATCCTTTATCTATGGACGGTACTTATAAGTACAAATGTAGAAAATTAAAAAAAAAGTATTTAATCTGTCTATTAAAAAAAGTTTTTTTTTCTTACCACACAATATACTTTACGCGATCTATTTTAGACAGAATAAAAAACAGTCGAAATTAAATATTTTTAAAAAGAGGTAATTTTTTTAATCATTTTAATAGCTATAGTATTTTTAATAGAAAAAAAAGTTATATGAAATATTTTCGACAGTAAAAACCTTTTACATTTACGGAGAGCATCATAATACATTTAAATACATTGCTTTTATAAGAATTGTATTAATTTCCATAAAATATTTTTGGCTAATTAATTTGATTATTTTTGTAAATATTTTGCAAAAATATATAAATACCGATATAATTAATCAGTTTTAATAAAAAATACTTCTAAATTTCACATTATTATTATTTAAAAATTCCAGTATATCTTCAGATATTAAAGAAGACAATTATTGATGTGAAGCCATTTCTTGATAAATAATTCGGTAGATAAGGGTTAAAATTGCGAGTTAATATTTATTTTAATCGTTGTTAAGTTGATTAAATAAATAAACGTACTAATTATTAAAAAAATGAAGGGGATTGAATGACAGACACATCGAAAAAGTTTAATGAAGGGAAACTTTGATTGAATCAAGTATATCATATTCATTTGTACTTTAATGTATTCAATTATAACTGCTGATAATAAACCATTTTTTATTCACATAGATTTATGACCATCTTAAATTTAACATTACTAGTTTTAAATATTCTACATTATATTTTTAGTTAAAAACTTTGAATGGAAT
This sequence comes from Maratus speculifer, assembly GCA_964019185.1. Lineage (NCBI taxonomy): Eukaryota > Metazoa > Arthropoda > Arachnida > Araneae > Salticidae > Maratus > Maratus speculifer. Next base: position 284,310,797 of record OZ025297.1, read on the forward strand.
AACAACATTGTGTCATATATAACACAAGTGTAAAAGTTAAACAAGGATTGCATATTCCGATCACATTTGACAAAAACTCTCATAATTATTATAATTATATAAATTACTTTAAAACTGTATAGTGAGAAAAAAAGGATCACAATCACAAGATAAGATTATACCGGATTAAAAATTATCATAAATGGAAATACGTTGAGATTTATTAAAAAAAATAATGATTTTTTTTACGATGAAAAAAATACTAAGGTGTTCTGGTGTAATAACGCCAGGCGGGGTAATAACGCAGTGTTAATATTATGCATATTTATGAAATAATCCGGTAAATGACACCCACGTGCTTTGTGCAGAAGGGTTTTGAATCATATAAATCGCAAAAAAACCTTAAAGTTAATTCGTTCCGTTTGTAGGTCTTATTGATTTTACAAGCAACTAAAATTAATGCTTGATCTAAAATTTGCGACATAAGTTTTGTGATTTGAAGGCTATATTTTTTATCCAGAAATACTTTGCGTATTACATAAATTTGTAGTGCATTTCATGTACTTTCAAAATGTTGTAGAAGATTTTGGATATCTTCTCGAGATAATTTGTAGTTTAAAATGTACTGCGCAACAACTATAACGGGGTAATAACGCCAAGGATTGACGTTATTACCCCGGTTGTTTCCCAACAGTGGCCGAACTACATCCAAAGGGGCTTTTGTTTATTAATATGGGACAGCATTATTATCATTGTTGAAATGGTAAAATTAAGGAGAGGGGGGCGTGCAATACCCAAAACTAATCTCTCTATTTTTTTACAACCCTTGGTAAAACGTTTCCGATCATTAGACAAATACAATCATTTTTTGTAAGAAAGGATTATTTATTCTCATTGCATAAAAATTAAACGATTATTAACGATAATACATTTGTATTATACATAATGAACAAAAATATGCAATAAATAAAAATCGTTATAAATCAATTTAAAAACAGAAAAATGGGGATTGAAGTTTAAACATCAAACAAAAAATTATTCAATCACGCTTTGATATGGAAAAAAATAACCGATCACTGTAATCAATACCTAGTAAATTAACCTTTTACTCGGATGGCAGCCGAAAATTTTCATGGAATGGACTCAATAAGCTTTTTACACTCATTGGAAGCTATTTCATACCTGCATTCTCTTGTAGCTTTACGTAGTTCTATGGCATTTTTGATCCTTCGAAAATCACATTTTCTATTTAATATATTTCACAGGTTTTCGATGAGATTAAGATCCGGACTATTGGGTGGCCATGTCAATATTGTAATTTGATTATTACCTACATTTCATGTAAATTTCTTCACTGATTTGGCGCTATGAGGAGCTGCGTTGTCATCTTGAAATAAGAAATCACTTTTATACGTGAACCATTGATCGATGCTGGGAATAAAAGAGATCTCTAAAATGTCAATGTAAACTCCAGAGTTTACTGTACGTAACACAATACACAACTTTCTGACTCTTTGTAATGTCATACAACTCAAAACTGTAAATGTAGGTGAAAATTTAGTCCCCGTATTTGAAACACTTATTGAAATTTCCACCAATTCTCCTCCAAACAAACGTTCCACAGTCATCATCTGTTACAAAAGATATCCAATATTTATCGCTAAAAATAACTTTATTCCATTTATCAAAGTGCCAAAGTACATGTTTTTATAATATTTCAAGCGCTCTTTTCTGTGCTTCTTTGTCAAGTAAGGTTTCGCTTTAGCTTTACAGAATTTAAATCCTACTGCATTTAGACGACTACGTACAGTGCGGTCACTTTATGTTATTCTTAGACAATTCGGAATCGAGTTGTTTTGAAATTGTTCACCGCTTTCTTTTCGCTATTTCTACAAGTTTTTTGTCTTCCCTAGGGGTTGTCATTCGTGGACGTTCACTTCGAGGTAAATTTTCCACGCTGTTATTAAACTGATATTTTTTCACATTATGGCATATCGTACTTTGAGCACAATTTTATAAAGCAGCGATTCACCTTTGTGAATTTCCCTCTTGCAAAAATTTAATCATGCAGATTTTTAAATCGCGAAACAGGTGTTTCACACGAGCCATTGTCCAGCACTTCAGAGCTGCTTTTAATCTCGTAGCTGGAATATTTCTTCGTTTAAATAAGATTCATATATTGTACGCATGCGCAGACACTCTTATCTGTCTTCAATATGCATATTTCAAACTTGTTTCCTCAGTGATGAATTACTATTTTCCATTTTCTGTCTTGATCGGATATTTTGTTCTCACGAGAAAACTTTTACGTTTGTATTATAATTATGAATTATATGATTGTTATAGTGAATTCCTTTTTCGTTTATATTTTAATACGTGCTCTTTTATTTGGCCTATTGATAAACTATCCTATGCTCATGAATCGCGAAATACATGCTTCAAAATGCAAAAATCATAAACTTCATAGCACTGATCGAAAACTTTTTGCCAAGGGTTGTAATACTGATGTAAAATATAATTTTAAACTCTTTTAAATAAAACTATATCAAAATGTTTTCGATATTCTAATTCAAACATCTTCAAAATCAGGTTTCTAATAAATTTCCACTCGATTGTTCAATTTAGTTCTAAATTTTAACTGTTCGCTTTCTCAGCGTTCGGTTTTTCAGAACTTTCAAAATTTAACCTTTAACCTATGCGATAGAAACTGTAACGTAACTAATGTGAAGCGGTTTGTGAGACCGCAAAATTGAAAGATGAATAAAAGGCGGGATTAACTCATAGGATTGTATTTTTGTACTGAACTTTTTATACAAGACTATTATACTTAATATTCACCTATTTAAAAGTCTCTGGTGAAAGTAATAAAGTCCCAAATGAAACAAAATTTCGGTAGTGTTTTAATTAAACTGAAAATTACAATTTAAACTACAAAAACTAAAAGAAAAACAGTGGTCTGTGAGACCGGTAACATTAGTTAAAGGTTAAAAGGCGATCAATCATTGAAAATTATAGAATACTGTTCCTGCACTAAACTTTTTGTACAGAATTAATTCTAATTAAATTTAATCTATTCAAATATTTTTAACTATAGTATGAGGACTCCAAACAAAAGAGAATTTCAGTTGCAGCTATAGTTAAACTGGAAAATACAAGTTAAACTCTTAAATTTGGACAGAGGGAGGGATAACATTCAGTGAGATTGCTAACAGCAGTTAAAGGTTAATTTTGTTGCTAATATAGAGATAATGATATATAACCACATGAATCATCTGTAAAATTCAATAAGAGATTTCATTGGAATAAAAAATTTTATCAAAAATCCTATTTAATTAATTACAAATTTTTAAAGCATGTTTTATGTAACGCCGACAATGTAACATTAGGTTTAGAGAAACCGCATTAGTGGGTTAAACACTATTTACAAGACTACTATAATAGTATTAACAAAAATATTTATTACATATAACTCCAGTTATAAAATTTCACATGATTAAAATATTGCAGTATAAATGGTTAAAATCATGCAATATTTCTGATAAGTATATTTAGGCTGGACTTTTTAAGCAAAGAGAGGCACAGAGTGTTATATTCTGTTGAAGCTCCCCCTCACTCACTTTTCTTTCACTTTCACAAAAATTGGATATTTTCTATCGCATAGAATGCATATATGGGAATGCAAATACTGATTCACAGTTAAAACCGTGCAATGTTTCTAATAAGTCTATTTAGACAGTCCATTTTAAGCAAAAAGTAGCTTAGAATCTGATATTATTTTGCCTCCTCCCCCCCCCCCACACCACAGGTTTCTTTTTCTTACACTTTCACAAAAAAATGTACATTTTCAATAGCTTAGAATGTAATTTACCAATTTCTAGAGCCGTAAAGCTTGTATTTTTAGAACTGGGAAATCTAGATGCCATCATTCCATCATATTTCATAGTTTTGTTTGCATGGCGTTATTACCCATATAGGTGGGTAATAACGCCAAATAGCATTGGTCAGGAAATCATGCCATAACATTTTATGAATGCATATCTGCTAAATTATTTTTTTCCTATAGATAGTCAATGAGTTGCTGCATCAAATCCTATATTAGTTTGAAATATACAATCTAAAACTAAGCCGTGAAAATTGCTAGAACCTTAACGTGGCGTTATTACCCCAGGTTATCTTAAAACCAATTTAAACACATGTTCAATATATTCATAGGTTTACATCACTAATGTAATCAAACTAAGAATTCGCATTTATTGTTACATTCATATAGTAGATTAAAGAGTACTAACAGTTTCTGTAGATGGCTATATCTATCAGTAATATATGCGCTCTTTTTATAATGCAAATAATATGAGAAGATAATTTAGTAATTTTTCAAACACAAAAAAAAACTTGTTATTATGCAATCATACTACGACCACTGAGCCAATTTCAGACAAATTTCCATTGTATCTGGTACATCATCAAATTGTCAGCATATCGCCATATATTGCGTGGGTTGTTTATTTAATTTAGAGGGACCATAAATATTTTGGTTCTATACCTATATTCGTTATGTACAAGTTACATTTTGACAAATATTGTAGTATTAAGCCAAATTAGCAACCTATTGATAAAATCTAAAATATCTTTTATGGATAATTAATAAATTTTTATTTATAGCTTGCCAAACAACCACTAAAACTTCCATCTTTTTTTGGGGGGAGTGGGGTAAGTAGGGTACATTATGTATTAATACTGATTTTACTAAGAATTAAAAAAAATTACCTTTTTTACTGGAAATATGAAAATTATATTTTCCCGGCACGTGATAAATATCTTTATGGTAGATAAAAGTGATCTCATAGAAAAGATATCTTAAAATTATTTTCCGTCTTTATAACAAAATGCGAAGACCAGGTAACAAAAGGAATTACTGTTATACAATACCTTTTTGTTTCATTTCCTTTATTAAATAATAAATTTTCTTTCCGCTATTTATATAAGTTAATTATATATAGTGATGTTCTTCCGAAAAAAAGTCCCCTTAATCCCTGCGTGTAGATTGATTGTCAAAAGTTTTCAGATTCAAGTCATTTATCTCTTTTTCTTCAGTTTTTCCTATTCTTCATATTTTTCTTTATTTGCCACATTGTAACGCCTTTTAGCCACAGGAAATAACTAACGTTTACCCTATTTTTTGAAAATATAAGATAGTAACTTTTTTTTTGTCACATACAAAATCGCGTGAAGATTGATTAAAGTTTATTTCGCTATCTTTTTCGAATAGCAATTGAGCAAGTATTAAGGTATCCGACTACGTTCGGAGACTTTTTTTTAAATACTCTAATTTAGCCACATTTTTTGGTATTTTTTAGTGTAATGTAACACAGAATAAAGAAAATTATAAAAAAATATATAATATCAATGCAACTTTTTGAAATTTTGAAGACTTTTGGTCATTTTTTAGCATTTTTTTTATAAAAACGGCTCCGGCTCTAAAAATAAAAATAATGCATATAACCCAATTTTTTTTCATCATATGTATATTATACACTATTGAGTGTAATGAACTAAAAACTAGTCAATATACAGAAATCTAAAAGAGATACAGCTGATTATATACAACTACATAGAAAATTTCGATAATTTTATGTGTAATTTTTCATTAAAATAGCTATATATCGACAAATAAGTCATTTAGAGCAAATTCTTTAGTTCATTACACTCTAGACATTCTCAAAAAGCTACACAAAAAAATTCATGGTTATGAGATAGTAAAATTTTGAGTTAGAGCAATAGTCGTTTACCTTTTCCGATGAAAATTTGATTTTTCAGAAAACGCGTTTAAAGTTTTCATATGAGTTTAAAGGAACATTTTTAATTAAATAAACACTTAAAAAACCACTAAATTTATAACTTTAGCCTTCTACTTGCTTATTTTATACATATTTCTATGTTTTTATGCATTTAATTCTTTTTTGGAGCATTTTCGAGTTTGCTATTGTAAGTCGTTATATTAATATTTAATGCTATCAGACTATTTAAAAAGCCATTTTTTTAAAATAAAGTGTAGTTTTGGTACTTTTAAGTATAATACAATATAAAATAAGAAAAACAATGAAAAAATATAAAAGTTTTATGTAACTTTTTAAAAAATTGAAGAATTTTGGTCATTTTTTAGCATTTTTTTAATAGAAACAGCTCCGCCTCTGCCTCTAAAAAAAATAATGCATATAACCCATTTTTAGCTACAACACAGACAAAATATAATATTAATTCTAAAACCTAAAAAAAATGGGCGAAAACAGTTGAATAAACATCAATTTTCGATCCACTTCCGGTTTAAATGTCTCCACTTCCGGCTTAAATTAACACCATCTGCTTTTCTTTATAGGGCTCTAATTTCATTTCTAATAAGCGTTCAGGAAAAATAAAAACAGATTTAGAAACAGAAATGTTCATTCTATAAAAAAATCAAATAAAAAAATTTGCGAATTTTCATCGAAATTGACCTTTTAAACGTAGGCGGATACCTTAAATGGTCACATATTGGTTATTTTTAAAAGTAGCCATTAGATTTATTTATATTAGTATTTGACGTGTAGCAATGTGCTTTTGATCTTCCCTCCGATAGTCTTAATGAAATTAAATAGTTATGAATGCATTATCTGTTACTTATTTTTAAATTTTGTAGACATTCCCCCAGTAGCCAAACAATATTGGGCCAATATTGGCTATATCTTGGAGCAATATTGGCATCTTGGCGCAATATTGGCATGAAATATTGCTCCAATATTGGGGTGTTTACATTTTGCCCTTATTTAGCCAATATTTGCAGCGTGCCAATATTGGCATAAAATATTGCCCCAATATTGGCATAAAATATTGCCCAAATATTGAGATGTTTACATTGTGCCGATATTTAGACAATATTTCATGAAACATTGCATTTATATTTTATGCCAATATCGGTGCATAATTTCATAGCATTATTTCATACCAATATTGGCGCAATATTCTTTACCAATATTGGTTGAATATTGGCAAAATGTAAACAACCCAATATTGGAGCAATATTTCATACCGATATTGGCGCAATATTCGTTACAAATATTGGTTAAATATTGGCAAACAATGTTGAGCCAATATTGGCATAAAATACTGCAAAAATGTTGGGTTGTTTACATTTTGCCAATATTTAACCAATATTGGTAACGAATATTGCGCCAATATTGGCATAAAATATTGCACCAATATTGGGTTGTTTACATTTTGCCAATATTTAACCAATATTGGTAACGAATGTTACGCCAATATTGGTATGAAATATTGTAACAATAGTGGAGTGTTTATATTTTTCCGATATTTAACCAATATTGGTAACGAATATTGTGCCAATATTGGAATAAAATATTGCACCAATATTGGGTTGTTTGTATTTTGCCAATATTGGTAACGAATATTGCGCCAATATTGGCATAAAATATTGCATCAATATTGGCATAAAATATTGCATCAATATTGGCGTTTTTACATTTTGCCAATATTTTTAAACAATGTTGCGCCAATATTGGCATAAAATATTGCAACAATATTGGGTTGTTTATATTTTGCGAATATTTAACCAATATTGGTAACAAATATTGCGCCAATATTGGAATAAAATGTTGCACCAATATTGGGTTGTTTGTATTTTGCCAATATTTAACCAATATTGGTAACGAATATTGCGCCTATATTGGCATAAAATATTGCACCAATATTGGGTTGTTTACATTTTGCCAATATTCAACCAATATTGGTAACGAATATTGCGCCAATATTGGCATAAAATATTGCACCAACATTGGGTTGTTTACATTTTGCCAATATTTAACCAATATTGGTAACGAATATTGCGCCAATATTGGCATAAAATATTACAACAATATTGGCGTGTTTGCATTTTGCCAATATTTTTAAACAATGTTGCGCCAATATTGGAATAAAATGTTGCACCAATATTGGGTTGTTTGTATTTTGCCAATATTTAACCAATATTCTTAACGAATATTGCGCCTATATTGGCATAAAATATTGCACCATTATTGGGTTGTTTACATTTTGCCAATATTTAACCAATATTGGTAACGAATATTGCGCCAATATTGGCATAAAATATTGCACCAACATTGGTAACGAATATTGCGCCAATATTGACATAAAATATTGCACCAATATTGGCGTGTTTACATGTTGCCAATATTTTTAAACAATGTTGCACCAATATTGGCATAAAATATTGCAACAATATTGGGTTGTTTATATTTTGCCAATATTTAACCAATATTGGTAATGAATATTGCGCCAATATTGGAATAAAATATTGCACCAATATTGGGTTGTTTATATTTAACCAATATTGCGCCAATATTGGAATAAAATATTGCACCAATATTGGGTTGTTTATATTTTGCCAATATTTAACCAATATTGGTAACAAATATTGCGCCAATATTGGCGTGTTTACATGTTGCCAATATTTTTAAACAATGTTGCACCAATATTGGCATAAAATATTGCACCAATATTGGGTTGTTTATATTTCCCAATATTTAACCAATATTGTAACGAATATTGCGCCAATATTGGCATAAAATATTGCACCAATATTGGCGTGTTTACATGTTGCCAATATTTTTAAACAATGTTGCACCAATATTGTCATAAAATATTGCACCAATATTGGGTTGTTTACATTTTGCCAATATTTAACCAATATTGGTAACGAATATTGCGCCAATATTGGCATAAAATATTTCACCATTATTGGGTTGTTTACATTTTGCCAATATTTAACCAATATTGGTAAGGAATATTGCGCCAATATTGGCATAAAATATTGCGCCAACATTGGTAACGAATATTGCGCCAATATTGACATAAAATATTGCACCAATATTGGCGTGTTTACATGTTGCCAATATTTTTAAACAATGTTGCACCAATATTGGCATAAAATATTGCAACAATATTGGGTTGTTTATATTTTGCCAATATTTAACCAATATTGGTAATGAATATTGCGCCAATATTGGAATAAAATATTGCACCAATATTGGGTTGTTTATATTTAACCAATATTGGTAACGAATAATGCGCCAATATTGGCATAAAATATTGCACCAATATTGGGTTGTTTATATTTTGCCAATATTTAACCAATATTGGTAACGAATATTGCGCCAATATTGGTATAAAATATTGCAACAATATTGGGTTGTTTATATTTTGCCATCATTTAACCAATATTGGCAACGAATATTGCGCCAATATTGGAATAAAATGTTGCACCAATATTGGGTTGTTTATAGTTTGCCAATATTTAACCAATATTGGTCACGAATATTGCGCCAATATTGGCGTGTTTACATTTTGCCAATATTTTTAAACAATGTTGCACCAATATTGGCATAAAATATTGCACCAATATTGGGTTGTTTATATTTCCCAATATTTAACCAATATTGGTAACGAATATTGCGCCAATATTGGCATAAAATATTGCACCAATATTGGCGTGTTTACATGTTGCCAATATTTTTAAACAATGTTGCACCAATATTGGCATAAAATATTGCACCAATATTGGGTTGTTTACATTTTGCCAATATTTAACCAATATTGGTAACGAATATTGCGCCAATATTGGCATAAAATATTGCACCAATATTGGCGTGTTTACATGTTGCCAATGTTTTTAAACAATGTTGCGCCAATATTGGCACATAATATTGCAACAATATTGGGTTATTTATATTTGGCAATATTTCACAAACATTGGTAACGAATACTGCGCCAATATTGGAATAAAATGTTGCACCAATATTGGGTTGTTTACATTTTGCCAATATTTAACCAATATTGGTAATGAATATTGCACCAATATTGGTATGAAATATTCCACCAATATTGGTATGAAATATTGCAACAATATTGGCGTGTTTACATTTTGCCAATATTTTTAAACAATGTCGCGCCAATATTGGCATAAAATATTGCAACAATATTGGGTTGTTTATATTTTGCCAATATTTAACAAATCTTGGTAACAAATATATTAACATAATGTAAACACCCTTATATTGTTCAAGTTTTTCATACCAATTTTTTTTACAAATATTGGCAAATTGTAAACACTCCAATATTTGTGCAATATTCTATACCAATATTAATGCTATATTGGTTGACAATATTGATTAATTATCGGAAAAATGTAAACTGTCCAATATTTGTGCAATATTTCCTGCCAATATTGGTCATAATTATTGACTAAAAATCACCATAATATAAGCACCCCAGTATTTATGCAACGTCCAGTATTAGGATGAATTGTTGCACTTTGCTGATATTTAGCCGTTTTTTGTATTCAATATTCTGTGAATATTGGCATAAAAAATTATTTTATACTGGGTATTTATATTTTCTCAATATTTCGTCACTGTTTGAAATATTGGTCCCATATTTGTGCTATTAGTCCATTACATTTTATTTGCAAACATTTAAAAAAATATTTAACTAAATTTTACTCTAAATTTTTCTTAGATTTTCTATTCTAAATTTATTTGAATGCATTTATATTTTTAAAAATTTTTAGATTCTATGAATCGGAAATCTTCGAATTCGACGAATGAAGATGTTGGAAAGTTTTTTTTAGATTGATGATAGAAAAAATATTTACAATAAATATTCAAACTTTTCAAATTATTGAAAAATCAAACAATGTTCCTATAAGTAGTCAGTAACATGTAATTCAGATAAAAAATTATTAAGTTATCAATTGAGGTTAAGTCTTGTGTTGTACAATGAAAAACCACCGAAAATTTCACCACTATTACACAATTATAAATTTTGTTTGCAAGGAAGTCTGAAAATATTCTTTCACCTTCGCCACATTTTCATGCATACTCTATTTTAAAAATGTTTAAATGTAGAATATGTTATTAATTAATATATTCCCAAGCTTGGTGCCATTTTTGACACTTACAATTTTGTATGCAATATACATTTCATTTTTACTATGAGATCATTTTCACCAACTGAAACCCTCTGAAATGAGCATCAAAAGTTCAATATTACAAAAAAAAAAAAAAAAGTTCCTGGAATGTAAACAGTTTTGTGAGTGAAAATCAGTTATTTTAAATAGTAACGTTAGAAAATCATTAATTGTAATACAGAAATGGTAATTGTAATGATAGGGCAATTTTTAGTTTCCTTTTTATCTCCAACAGTGAATGTAATCGAGATTATATATTATTTCTAATTGCTAAAAAGATTATTTTAAAAACAGTAAAATAGTTTTATTTCACTGTTGACAGGTTTCAACTTATTACCGAGTCATTTTCAAAACAAATAAAATTGAAATTTTATATTTGCATAGTCTACGGTGCATTGAACTAAAAACGCCATCATTCACTATTTCATGTGACGTAGGTTTTTTTTTCTTTCTTTTTCGTTAGATTTTTATTTCTATTTTTTAAAATCATTGAGCAACTTGTGCCACAGTTTTAGTAGGTTAATGGATTTTGTATCGTTACATATGAATTTTTTTCCCTGTTAGAATTTTTAATGTTTTTCTTATAATGGATAGATTGGAGTTGGATTGTTTGGAGAGAAAAATTTACTCGTTGAAGTTTATATGGATATTTTCTCCTTGATGTAATTTTGCCAGGGCTGTTGTTTTTTTTGTTTGTGTTTTTCTATTATGTTTAATACTAGCAATAAGCTCCTTTATCTGTATTTAAATTTCCTGATTTTTATTTCAATATAGAATTTCTTTCATTCGTTTTCTCTAATTAAGGGTATTTAAGCAGGAAATTTAAATACATAAAGAAGGAGCATAATGCTGATATTAAATATATTAGAAAAACAACAACCCTTGCAAAGTTACACCACGAAGAAAATATCCACATAAACATCAACGAAAGTAAAATAATTTTTCTCTCCAAATAATACTATCCATCGATTATAAGAGAAACAATAGGGATTCTAACACATAAAAATTCTATATGTAACGATATAAAACCATTCAATCTACCAAAACTGTGGCACGAGTTATTCGATAGTTTAAAAAAAAATAGAAATAAAAATCATAGTAAAATAAAAAATAATGTTCATTACATGAAATGTGACTGACTGCGTTTTAATGCACCATGGACAATGTAACTTTAAAATTTCAGTTTTATTTGTTTTGAAAATAGCTCGGTAATTAGTTGAAACATGTCATCAGTGAAATAAATGTATTTAAAATCATCTTTTTAGCAATTAGAAATAATGTTTTAATGAGGGTGTTATTTTATGTTAATTAAATAGAAGATTATATTTTAATAGAAATGATGTAATTTTCAGAAATATTTTCATTTGTACATACCAAGCATTTGAGCATAAATAAATTGCAGAATTTAAATATATTTAGATGCAGAAATAAAGTTCAGTGAATTCTCGTCACCACTGATACAGTTATAGCAACATACAATATAGTGAAGGAGCAAATTCTTCTATTTTATGTGTAAAGTAGTTTTCCTGACCGGAAACATTTTATTTTAGATTTTTCATTTTAATCATAGGTTATCACGTGTTATTTTATTTACATAGATTACGCAATAATATTCCTCAGTAAATAATCTGTGTTTTTCCGCGGCCAATGCATAATTACATGCAATCATTTTATTAAGGTTAAATTTTATGATAACCATTAAATTTTTCTTTTAAATACAATGACACATTCACTGATGAGGTCGCACTTTTAACTGGTGTAATTCTATTATAGAGAGAAAAGCTTGACATGATTGCCACCATTTTGAAGAAATATCATAAAGTGCGTTCAAAATTTGAATTAAAATATGAAACTGGAAATAAATAAAAAAATATTCAAAAAATAATTATCAAAATTGGTTTTCCAGAAAGCTCAGGACTGACGACTGAAAGAGCCGCCTGGTCATTTAAATATATACATATTTAAGTAAAAGAGAGAAAAAAAAGGATTATTAATATGAGCAGCATGTTATACAGGAAAAAAATTCTCTTAATGGTTAAATATTTCATTGGATTATCATCAAATTACAAAACATTAGGAATATGGCAATGAAAATAAATACCTTTTTCAAATTTAAGAATACCGCCAGTGGGAAAAATTTCCCATTAGCGGTTAATGCTTATGTGTACCATAATTACTAAGCAATCATGCATTGCTAAACATTCACTATTTAGTACTGCTTTATATAAATAAACACAAACATAATACTACATATTCCATTTTATATTGCAGTTCTGTTGTTTTTATCATTGTCAGTAACTGCAAGTAAAAGTTGTTATTCTCATGTGTCCATTAAATCACATAATGTTAATTTTGAGTGCGACATTTATCACGAAATTCCAACTTTACTATGTACATTAACTGGTATCATTGAAATATTTTTGCTTGAATATTTATCAACATAAGAAATAGCACTTAATTAATTATTTTGCCAATTGTGGTCTGTTTATTACTTTTTTTTTTTTCACAAGATCCTATTTTATGTGAAAATTTTTCTTATACATGAAAGAATTATAATCATAATTTTGTTAATTAGAAATTATCGCAATACTAAGGTTATAACATTAGATACCCAAATAGACATTGTTAATCACATACTTGGTAGATATATGCAACTGTCATTTAACTGTTTCAGCTGTTATGTAACTTTTAATTTATTTATTTTTATCATTACATTTGTGAAGAATTCAGTTTGCAGATTGTCTTATAAACCGCTATATAAATCGTATAAAACGTCAAATATATTTTCGAAGAACTGAAGATTGTAATAAAATATTTTCGAAACCACCCATGTTTTCATATTGATATTTTCACATGGGACACTAAAACTGTGAAGATATTTTATAAATAAATTTCAATATATTTCAATAATTCCCTTAATTAACGTAGCATTAGACTAAGGGTTTTTGTCATCAGATTTTTGTGAAAAGTTATCTTCTGAAAAAGTAATCATCCAAGACAAAATTTCCATTGACATCTTATCATCAGACTAGCATGAAAAGTATTATTTTTTTTTACATACACTCATTCGTGTTACATGCAATAATATATAAACACTAAAAAATATATATAGAAATCTAAAAATTAATAGAAACATAATAGAAATATAAACATTATTTTTATTTTTAAGAGAAATACAGAAATAATTTTGAATATAATTTAAATATTAACTAATATTATTTTTTTTTCAGCTACACACTCTGTTCACTTTGATGATCAATGTGCCATTTCATGTACTTCTCTTCCGACTTGAGATATTTTCTACACTTTCTTGATTACAGCATCTAAAAAAAATAATAATCGTAATTATTATTTTTTTAATTGTTACTGAAAATACAAATATTAACACACTGTAAATCTTAAACTAATATTCATTTCCTAATATAACTATAAAAATTTGATCCTAATCTCAGAAAGCGTATATTCAATTTATATGTACTGCCATTTTCTAAAGCGTTATGTAATACTTTACACATTTTTTAAAACACACTAATTTTTGATTTTTTTTAAATTATTATTATTATTTATTAATTTCCACCGAGCGAAACCAAATTTGAATAAATTTACTCGGAAATTAATAATACTCTCGTTAAATTCATTATATGGTTAAATAAGATTGTGCAATCTGTTAATCCTTTCCGACTCAAAGTACTTGTTTTGCTAATTTTTTGAAAAAAAAAATAATAACAGCAGGACTTAAAAACAAATTCATTTGAAAATAAGTAAAAACTTTTCTTCGGTTATACTTTAAAAGGCAAAAGTTATTTTCAAAACAATGGGTGGTGGTGTGGCATTTGGGAATTAAAATTAATTGAGCAGAATTTAATCCAACATTTCGGAAAGTGTTATGAGAATCTATTTTGCAAGAAATAGCACCATTGGTGAAAAAATGGATGCCTGACTCTATTAATATTTTGCATTAATTAAAAGAAACAGTGGTACTGATATTTCTTGTTTCAAGTCAGAGATTCTTCAGTTTCAAGGGACTGCTGCAATCTGCTTGGTCTATGTTTTACAAAATTGCTTCTTTATTCCCATTATCCTAAAATTGTACCCTTCCTGTCTCACGATTTTTTTTAAAGTATCTCTATTGTCATTTGTATTAGAAATTTTGGTTCCGTACTGAATATTATCTATCTCGCTGATTCTTGAAAATAGAGTTCTAACTTTTAAACATTAAAGGTAATTTTTAGAAGCAAAAAATATGGATTGAAAAATAAAAGTCCCTTTTAGAATGTATAAATGTGGTAATGAAAAATAAAAAAAATAGCCGTAATAAATCGTCGTAGTTTTTTACAATTGAAAGCTTTGCCAGAGTTAAGGTAGATACATTGTTGCTTTCAATTTATGTTAATGTCCATTTAAAAAATTCCAGTGTATCGTTGATGACATCAAATGTCTATAAATCAACCTGTTCAGCTCATTTTTGGGCTGGTCTTGCATACACTTCTTTTTTAATATCTTTATTACTAAAATTATTCATTTTTGGAATAGAATTTAACTCATATTGTAATGGAGATTTTTTACCCACTGTTACCTTTTTAAAAAGATCAAATAATAATCTTTAGAAACACTTTTCAATTGATAAATGTGTTTAAACATGAATTTTAAATAAGAAACAAAACTTTAAAATATTTTAGCTATTACATGCGAAGCATTTTATGCCGAAAATTGTATCTCATTTAAAACATTTTTTACAGCATTCATAATATGATATTCTAATTAAAATGTCTTTTAGATATAAGTATTGAAAAAGAAAGAAACCTTTAAAATCATTTAACTATTAAATATGCAAAATACATTTAAATTATGAAAATAGCGCGGTATTTAAGTGTTATAAAATAAAGCCCACGAGACACCGATATTTTTTCCTTAACAATTTTAAACAAATTGTTTTTCCAATGTTTAACTGATATTTTTTCACTAGTCCTGAAAACAACAGTCATCTGTTGGGACAATAATCGATGTAACTTTCGTAACTGAAAAGTCACTTTCAAAAAAAAAAAAAAAATGAAAGCAGACTAATTACAGAAGATCGCCACTAATTGAGAAAATATTACTTAATCTTCCATAATCGGGTAATGTTTTTAAATCAGGGCAAATATGCATAGTTTTAGAGTCTGTGGGGCAAGCATAATTGTTGATGAACATCTCTCGTAGTGGCAGTATTTTTTAATAATGCTGAAGTTAATATGAAAGGAAACATGTGATCAATACAGGAATCGTGATTTTTTTTTATTTTTTATAAAAATAAAAAAAATCGATTTTTTTTATTTAAATCGGATTTTTTTTATTTAAATCAGATTTCTTTTTTTTTTTTTTTTTAATCTCACACAATATTATTGTTTTTATATGACTCTTCTTTTAATTTATAGAATATAAATTATGCATTTACATACATGCACGTTATATAAAGGGTACACGACATTTCGGTCCCGCCGTTTCGGTCCCGAGACATTTCGGTCCCGAGACGTTTCGGTCCCGAGACGTTTCGGTCCCGAGACATTTCGGTCCATGGCCATTTCGGTCCCGAGACGTTTAGGTCCATGGCCATTTCGGTCCCGAGACGTTTCGGTCCCGAGACATTTCGGTCCCTGACCATTTCGGTCCCGAGACATTTCGGTCCCTGGCCATTTCGGTCCCGAGACATTTCGGTCCCTGGCCATTTCGGTCCCGAGACATTTCGGTCCCTGGCCATTTCGGTCCTTGGTTATTTCGGTCCCGAGATATTTCGGTCCCTTGCCATTTCGGTCCCTGCCATTTCGGTCTCTTGCTATTTCTTTACCGGCCACCTTATAACTTGGTTTCTGATTGATGAAGGCCCACTAAACGCTGTAAGCTCAACATTGTTCGGGCTTTTTTAAATATTTTTATACTCCTGCCCCCCCCCCCCCTTCCCTCAAATTTTATACAAAGCTGAATATAATAGTCCAATAAGTTTAATCTATTGTAACTCGTGATAATAAAATCACAGCAAGTTGAAAATTTGATTAAATAATGTTATATAATTTTACACTGTCTTTATTATTATTATTTAACATAATGAATATTTTAAGTTTTATCATATATTCTTTGTATTAGGTATTTTATCTATACAAAAAACTAAAATACATATTTGATTGATTGTTTTAGCACACTTTCTTAGAATCTTTAAACTAGTGATTTCCTAACTAGCGTGCTACGAAATTTTTTTGTTTAAAAAATAAAAATGCTCCAACGACCTTTTCTATGTAATAATTATTGGTTGCATTTTTTTTTTTTTTTTCACAGTTTTCTCACTTTATGAAGACAATTTTTGTGAATTAATTTTATTGAAAGTGGGCTTATTTCTTTGTAATAAAATGATTATTTTTCAATTTTATATAATAATGTAATTATTATTTTAAATAATTTTATTTTCAAATTTTAACTGACAAAACTAAGCTTTTTTAATTTATCGTTTATTTATTTATTTATTTATTTGCATTACCTTTTCGCTCCCACTTTCACAGAAAAAAAATTGACAATTCTTATTTTAATTTTATTATTGATTGAATTAATAGTTTTAAATTTCAGTAACTTTAAATATAAAATAAATAAACAGGTAAACAATAAGTTTCAGTTTATAACTACTACAAAACATAATGATAAATTGAATATAAAACAGATTATTTATTGAGTTTATTTAAAGTAAAATTCGAAATGCGTATTAATAATTTTATCAATTTAATTAAATAAAGATTCATTAAATTAAAAATACATATATTTAATAAAATATTAATTTGATTTTAATTTTAAAATCACTAACTGTTTTGAGATTTAATTTATAGCAATTATTCATCTCCATAAGTTTTTATTAAAAAATTATTATTTATTTCAAAAAGGGAAATTATTATTATTATTATTATTTTGAAAAATCAGTAACGTAACGTAATAATTAATTAAACATAATAATGCAACACTGTAACAATGCGTAAAAATATTTCTTAACAGTGTTAGGTAACATTATTATCCAGATGAGAGATTTAAATTTTCTGAAACAAAGTTATAGTTTACAGTTCGCAAAAAGCAATCATATATTAATTAATTATTTTTAAAGAGTAAGAAAAATATCATAAACTAACCAATAAATGAATAAATAACATATTTATTTTGAGAATCCTTATAATTTTTATATATCTTAATGAACTTGATAACATTATAGTAGCTGAAATTTAAAAAATATGTTTTTTCATTTTTGCTATAATAAGAGCTATAAACTAGATTTTAAACAAGTAATTGATAAATAAGTCACTTAAACAATTAATAGTTAAAATAATTTTGAATTCTTATTAATAAATATGTTTGATAAAAATAATTTAATTTAATTTTTTTAAATTTAACAGCATAATTATTAATGCTTTAAAATTTTCTAAGATTATGTTAATAATTTAATAAAATAATGTATAACATTAAGTAAGAAACAAATCAAAACCGAGTGCCGGGAATTTTTAAACACTTATAATTTTTTATGTTGGTGTTCCTGTAAAATTTGAAATATATGCATGTAAGTGCCAGCTAAGTACTACTATTAACCTCTTTTAAGCAAAAATTCTGCATGTCAATCAATTGTCAACGCCCATCTGAACAAATAGTCATCTTTATACAAGATAGCTAGAAAAGCTAGGTAGTTAGCTTTATCTTCCTGGCTTTATTCTACTTATCTTGATCTTTATACACTTGTCAGATGAAATCCCTCATTCTATAATACAATGTCCTTTTTACTCTGGAGTTCAAATGCGGAAGGACCTCCCAGATTTGACTTGTGTTTATTTCGCTCGTAGTTTTTGAATGTAATAAGCATAAAAAGTGTTTAATGTATTAAAAAGGATTTGTAATTCCTGCATTGTTATATGTAAAAGTTGTTACACGTAAAAAGTTATTTCGTAGCAATAATTAATTGTTATATGTAAAAAGATTAACGCAAACTTTTAAATAGTTTTTTTAATAGCGAAATAAAATAATTATTTAAAAATAAAATGTTTTAGTCAATCCCGATGCAGAACTTAAAAAATAATGTGGCTTTATCACAATTCCATGTTAAAAATCCCTTTAAAAAAATTGTAAAATGCCATAGTCTAAAAATGATGTGCCGTTAAATAATAGGTTGAAATAAAGATTTCTAAAGCTATTTGCAGATTTTTTTTTTCATTATTAAACACATATTGTACAAAGTATATGCAACTGAAAATGTGTAGGCCATGGACATTTGCTTAAGCAAATTAAATTCGACTTATACGTGTTTTTAAATTGCCAGATCTTCATGATTGAGGAACTTCTATATAAATCCACAGAACAATCCTCCCCTCACTCCTGAAAACAATTACTTCTGTCATATAAAATTTGCATGGTGTTTGGATCCGCTGCAATATGTTTGAGTTTGGATCCGAGTTATACGTGTAAGCGGTTTTTGAGTACTTGTTACATCTAATTAATCGCATTACACTAAAACTTTATGTGGCTTTCAGTTAAAAAACCAGTGTTGAATTCAGACACTTTTCTCTGGGAGGGACTTCTGTGGCTCCGGGGGGATTCAATAGAGTCCTGGGGGGATTACACTTTTTTACCACTTAAAACACAAAATCTCAAAATTTCCGGGGGGGGGCATTGATAGCTCCGGGGGGAATGACCCGCTCCTGAATTCAACACTCTAAAATGTTCCCTATAAAATTATGTCAGATATTTCCCGTGCACAAAATTTCAGTGTGCTGGAGAAGAGACCGAAATGTCTGAGGACCGAAAAGTCCAGGGACCGAAATGTCTCGGGACCGAAACGTCTAGGGACCGAAATGTCTCGGGACCGAAACGTCTCGGGACCGAAATGGCCATGGACCGAAATATCTCGGGACCGAAACGTCTCGGGACCGAAATGTCTCGGGACCGAAACGGCGGGACCGAAACGTCCTGCTTCCTTATATAAAGTATACATAAGTTACATAAGTATTTTCAATATATATTATTAATATTACACAATTTACATAAATGATTCAGAGGTAAAATTTTAGGCTAAGGAAAAATTTTTATTACACAAAAGGCATGGAAAATAATTAATCAAAAATCAATTCAACCTTCAGTATTTTAGTTAAAATAAAAACAACTGCAGCATATGAAAATTGTAAATAAATTCGAAAGTTAATTGTAAATTAAGTTATTAACTTTTGTTGTTTGTTTTGTTAAAGTGCTGGTGCAGAAAAACGAGTTAAACAACTTTATGAATCTATTTCTACTTTTCAATTGCGCCAAACAAAAGGCAGTAAACATTTGTTCCACTGAAGTAGATGAAGCTATTGCAGTAAAAAGTTAGTTGATCATGAATTCTATAAGTTTTTGAATATCAGACTTTTCAATAACTGAAACAAATACCGTACCTTCCACCATTCTAAAAAGGCTGAGATCTATGTTAGATTAAAGCAAAAATTCATTGAATGGTTCAGATTTTGGTCAAACTTTAATCAATAGACATCAACAAAGTGAAACACAAAAAGTCATACAGTTTTATTTTATCTCAACTTGCAGAAATTTTTCTAATTACCAGTAACTAAATATTCGAATATTAAATATATTTCTCCTTAGATTTCCTCACTGTTGCAAGATTATTTTGAAAGCATTTTTTTCTAAACTTTACATTGTATTGTACTTATCCCCTTGGGGACGAGCGACACGTATACGTGCCGCAAAAAGGCTTAAGAAACCTTGTTGATCCCCACCAGTAAAATTTTACGGTAAAATTTGCCTTATTAAATCGGAGTATTTTCTCGATTTAAGAAGACACAAATTTCTGTTTTCAAATACCGGTGACAAAGCATTAAAAATTTCGTAAAAAGCTCCCGTCGCGAAGGGGTTATTGACAAAATTAAGCTTTATTTTTCTAAAAGCTGTTTGTTTATCTGTATTATATAAAATTAAATTACATTAAAAAGTACATAAATATGTTTGTTTACATCTTAAATTTATTGAAAAATAATTGTAAAGAAAAACTGATTTAAATCAATGATTTTTTAAAAAAAATCAATTGATTTAAATCACGATTTAAATCATGATTAAAATTAAGCTGATTTAAATCAACGAACCCTGGATCAATATAGCTGAAACAAGCAAACATAAAAATACAGAAGTAACAGGCATGAAATTTGGGAATAAGAAAAAAATTATGTATCTTTTTCCATGTATTAGAGCTAAACTCATAATATTTCGACATTTTAGTATACACTAAAATAAAATTAAACTATACTATAATTGTTATTTTTTTACAAAGTTATTTTGTTTTTAAAACTTAAAATTATCTGAAAAAAAAAAAAAAAAAAAACTAACAAATAATGTATAGCTTCATTAAATTAAAGAAAAAAAAAAGAAAAGAAAATTGAAGACAGTGAGTTTAGTAAAAATATAAATCTAAATACGTGTAATGATGTATGTGAATTACAGAGAATAATATCTCAAATAATGTTATTTTGAGTGGCTCGATTGTTTAGGATTTTACCCTTGTCTATCAAAAAAGAAAAGAAAAAAAAATCTGCCTGCTCAGCTTTTGACGAGTTTTTCATTTCATTTTTCTGCAAGACCTGCTTATATCAAAATAATTAATATATATGTATGTATTTTTCTTCAAACTCTATTTTTTTCCCTTTTTTTTTTAATAAGAGTTGGTTCTCCGGATAAAAATTATAGTTAACAATATCAGCTAAACAGATATACAATAAATTTAAGCGCATTAGATATATTGTGCGTTTGTTAATTATGACGGCCAATTATCTGCAAAAGGGATATAGCAATATTTACGCAAGATTCAAAGAAAACCACGGAAAACTTCGATTGGTTGGTTGGTTGGTTGATTTTTGACGTCCGATTATCTACGCTAGGGATATAGGACCAAGGGGGGAGTGCCCTTCGTGGGGGTCTTTCTAAGGGAACCTAATCCGTATTTACGCAAGGTTCGAAGAAAACCACGAAAACTCCGAACGGTTAGGCCGACAGCCGCGATTGGGTTTGAACCCCAGCACCTGCCGTCTACCAGTTGAGAGGTCCGAACCTCTCGGCCACTGGTGGGGCCGGAAAACTTCGAACGGTTAAGCCGACAGACGCGATTGTGTTCGAACTCAGCATCTCCCGTTTACTAGCTTCGAGGGCATAACCAATCAGGCACTAGTGGGGCTGACATATTGTGAATTGACAAATTTGTGATTTTTTTTTTCTTTTCAAACCCTACCATTCCTATGTTTTCTTTTATCGATATAAAAACTGTAAATAATATTAAGAAGTTTTATAATAAAATTGATTGGATTTGATATTTTGAGAATTGACGAGGTTTTGAATTTTTTTTCTTCCTAAAATCCTATTTTTTTCGCTTTTTGGGCCGATTTTTAATTTTGTTTCATTCAAAAATCATTCAAAAATACATCGTACATAAATTTTTGGCCCTTCTTTTCCTAGAAGTAATGATAATAGATTTAAGGCTGTTCTAAAATCAAAAAGGGCAACTTTGTGGCAAGTTTTAATTTATTTTTCTTAGGAAAGTTTTTTCCTAACTGTAATGAAACTAGCAGGTATTGTTGAGAAACTATCAAATTGCACTCATTTTTCAATTATATATATATATATATATATATATATATATATATATATATATATATATATATATATATATATATATATATAACGCGATATTTCAGTTTAAACCGTCAAAGTTGACGCTTTTTACCCATTTTGCCTACGGAAGCAGATAAACCGATCGAAAAGCAGGAGAAAAACGATTGATCACGTGATCGAGATTGCTTATAACTTCATAGATAATTTAATGATTATAAAACTGAAAACTAAGTTTGATTCAAAATTGCTTTCCTAGTCAGGCCTTCCAGTTTTATATCTTTCTGTTAAAAAAAGAATTTGTAAATGTTTTAAAACATTTTGCACTTGTTGAACGGAGCAGTTCAGAACACCTTTAAATTGGTTTGCTATCATATATTTTACAATATAAGGCTTTTTCCTTTTTCTTTCTTTCTTCCTTTTATTTTATTTTATTTTTTTTTTTCTTTTAAATTTTTTCTTCTATTTTCAGCCACTTGATATTTTATATAAATTTGGAAGAGATTTGTGCAGAATAATAGAAGTTAAGCAAAATATATAATAACCAATAACAAATTTTGATAAGTGATTGACGGAGGGTTGGGTGTTTAGTGTGTGTTTGACCATAAGCTGAAAATTTCAGATACATTTTCTTAATGAAAAAGGAGAATTTATTTGTCATCTCCTCCCATACAATATTTTTATTGAAAAAAAAAGAAGGGGGGGGGATACATATTTTTGTATTGTGCAGTATATAGCTTTTTTTTTATATATAATTTTTAAATTACAAAATTTCTAATGTGTATTAAGCAACATAGCGTTGAAGTTACAATAACGCTTTTATTTTTCTCCATGTGTGTAACTCGGTAGAATAAAGTGTTTCTAAATTATGTAATAAAGCTCGAAATGATAATGCTGTTAAAGAGAGATTTTTCTTTCTGAACCTAAACGTCACGGGAATTTTTCTATTGTTACAAAGTAAAAGGACATTACCGTTGGACTTTTTGCATTAAACTATTTGTCATTTCTTTTATACATTTAAATTTTTGTGCGGAGTAAAAACAATATTTTTTGTGACGTGTTAAAAATCAAACAATTTTAATTTGGAATCAAATCATGATTTTAATTTTTTTAAATTCTTTTTAGGCCAGTGATTAAAATTGTAAGTTTTCTAAATGTTTAAAAAAACTGAAGAAAAGTATTAAAAACTAACATCATTATTAACAACTATCATAATTTGGAAAGCTTTTACAGGCACTTTGACTTATGAAAAAAAAAAAAAAAAAAAGATTATTTCTAAGCTTAATATCTTGGGATTATAAAAAATTAAGCACCGTATTTATGAACATAAAAAAAATGCATAGACATTTTTTTACTCTCCTTATATAGTTACTAAACAATAAACATTTTTTAATACCAGTGTCGAAACTAGGATGGAACAAGCGGTGAATGTGCTCCAGGCATCACTAATAAAAAATAACAAAATAACTTACCGAAGGTACCGGTATATCAAGTTACTGTCCAAAGTAGGTTAAAACTGATACGATATTTCAGACATTATCATAATGACAAGATTTGGATTACATATGCATATGAGTAATTGGTTGCAGTAAGTAAATTTTAAAAGAAATCAAGCTAAAAGTATCAAGATTTATTTATATTCTAGAAGGCACTTTATATTAATAAAATCCAATGGAAACTTCCGCTTATAAATTAATTTTTGAAAGAATGGATTTAGGGCGGGGAGGGCGAGGGCAAAAATCACTCTTGAATAAAATTTTATTTCACATTTTCTCATGAACTAATGCACTTTTAGGGAACAAATATACTGCAATATTTTAACAACTCCATATTAAATGTAGCTATTAATAATTTTAATGCTTATAAGTATATCAATAGAATTTTTTATAGTTTTTCATAATTTAACGAAAATATTAATTTACATTCTACCATAAAATATGCATGCTACTAATTAATACAATTATAGATTTTCAGTTTTTATCATTTCAGCAATTATTAACAGACTAAGCAAACAATTACAGATTTAATTGTTTTGGAAATCTAAAATTCATTAATTTAATGCATCGGAAAAATAATAAAATTCAGATTAAAAAAAATCTTATTTTATTTATTAAAAGATATAAATATATATATATATATATATTTTTTTTTACTCCCTAGCAACAAGAAGCATTTACAGGTGTGGGCCGTAAATTTTTAAACGGATTACCCTTTTTCTCTTGTCATAAACATTTGAAATAAATGTGAATATCTGATTGTGAAAGCGCATTAAAATCTATTAAGGGTGAAACCAAAAATGCAGGTGCTTTTCATGTCCAAAACTTTATTTTTTTTTTCAATAAATATTCAAAGAAATTCCAAATTTATTTATGCCATCTTTCAGAAAAAACTATTTTTTATTAGTCTAAAATTTGATATAGCCAATTTTAATGTAATTAATGCAATTTATCCATTCTTATCTATGAAATTTAGCTGTCCAAATGATTGGAGAGACAACTTCAAACAGATTACAATTCTAAATATTATGAATCAAAAACAATATTGATCTATTTTTATTTAATTAACATATATAGTAGTTCGTGATTTACATAAAAATACAGTAAAACATATACACAAAAAAAAGCTTTTTTTTTTTTTTTTTTTTTCAGAATGATAATTAGAGCTTTCGATTTTCACTGAAAAATTAGTGTTGTACATGCAATTTACCAAGAATTTTTTAGCTTTAAACGACTGGAAAAGTTAAAAGCATTTTCAGAATTTATAACGTTTTGTTTTGAAAGCAGGGCTGTAGCTAGAAGTAAATTATTGAAAGGAGGGGGAGAGTTCAAGAAAAATGTAGGGGGGAGGGACTCATATTTTCTCTTTGCCTTTGTCTCTGACGTAGACAGATTAGCACATATTCACATCGCAGGTACTATATTTCTTTTTAAACTATTCGTAATGGCTTCGTTTTTGCTAAGAAAAGAAAGTGATGCAGAATGAAGAATTCAATTGCATAATTAGCGAAAAAATAAACATAATGTTAGCTTCAAATGCGCAGATAGGATGCGAGAGTGTTGAAACGTTTATTTTAGTTACAATAAGGTTTGCGCATGTTAAATCATTGTTTTAACCAAAGTTTAAATTGCGTTTTAAACAAACTAGTTCTTTTTCACAGAAAAAAAAAAAAAAAAAAAAAAAAAAAATTAGACGAAATCTAATGACATTTTCTCTTTTTTTATTTATAATTTACATGTTTCAAATTATTGGATAGAAGTAATTTCTACTTTTAACATTTTCAGCATTAAGCATTAGATATAGTGGGTTTAGGTCATTTTTTTATGTATAAGATTAAAATCAGTATGTGTTGGCGAACATATCTTTTGCTCCAAAAAAAGCTTTAAACATGTGAATTGATCAAAGAAAAAATAAGTTAAAATTATTCAATATTTAGCATAAAATATTTTTATTTAAAAAAAAATGCAGATTACTTAATGCAATTAATATCATGGTGATCTTAAAGATTTTACTCAAGCTGTAAAAGACATTTTTCTTGATTGGGGAGATTATCTTGAAAAATTAAAATCAAAATATGATGTCGAATAAAAGAGTATTCAAAGATTGGGTACTAGGTTATAGCATTTTAATACGATAACATTTTTTCCCTGTTATCTGCTAAATCTAATGACCAAACATATTGACTTCAAATTGTCATACAAAAAACAAAATCTTAAGTAGTATTTGAAATTTATTATTTGAATAACTATAGAAAAGAATATTATTTTCATCAAACTACATACAAATGTTTATAAAGATCTTCAGAGTATCAATGTTTCACTGTGTACAGTAGTTTATTCGTTGAACATAAGACAGTTTGGTAACACTGTTTAAAATAAAATATGATTTTTTTTTTTTCAATTTTCTACATCAATTCACTGTAATTATTTAATTTAAATTACTTTAAAATGAAGTTACACTACTTATAATTCAACAATGTCTATTTTTATCAACAAATATGTTTGCATATGTAATAATAAAGGATGTTTTAAAAAACCCGGTTTAAACAGAAAAAAAGGTTTGGTTTAAAAAATTTTTTTGAAAAAACAAAAAAAAAGTTTTTTTTTTTTTTTTTTTTTTTTTTTTTTTTTTTTAACTTTGGTTTAATTTAGTATTCCTGCAAAATTGTGAAAGGGATTCAAAACTGAATTAGATTTTTGAACAGAATTTCATTTAGATTTCCGGAACAGAAATTCATTTAGTGACGTTGTAATCTTTTCCAGGGGAGGCCCTTTTTTTTTGGGGGGGGGGGGTTGTAAGGGAAGTAGAGCCCCCCTTACTAAAAAAAAGAGCTACGGCCCTGTTTCAAAGTGAAGAAAAGCTTTTTTATAAAAAAAAAATAGATATTGATAATTATTCACATTTTAAAAAAATCGATTAAATATTTTAATAAACAAAAATTATGCTAAGACTAGCTGCTTAGGTTTTATAATCAAAATTGTAAAGGTACAATATGTAACAAAAAAAAAATCTTTAGAAATGAAATAAAAAAAAGTACATTACTACAGGTGTAAATGTATGGTAATCATTCCATTAGTGCTATAATAATTTCTTATAGGCATGATTCCATTATAGAGCAGGTTAAATTTCCACTTGTCTTACTATGTATTTTAATATGTATATTAATCACCTATTACACTAATGCGTAGCAGAAATAGTTCACAAATAAGGAGAACCTTGTCAGAAATTTTCACCTAAATTTAAGATATGGATTTTCTTTTTAAAATACTTTTAATTAATAGTTATAATTATTGTCCCAGGATTTTTCAAATCCAGCAGCATCCTTGTCAATAGTTATAATTATTATATTCCAGTTTTTTAAATATTATATTAATTATCAAAATATTTAAGCATTCTTATAGTTTCATTTCCCAATATGAATAAAAATTTAATTTTTAATAACAGAAAATTTATAAAAACTCAAAAGCTCAGTAATGTCTTCCTAACCTATTAATGAAAATTTTCTGTTATAATAATGGACACCCCACAAAAAGTAATAATAATAATCTTGTATGACTATTTAAAACCAGAATTTATTGAAAACATACTAATGAAACAATGTTATTTTCAATTAAATTTAACAATTGGGATATTAAATATTATTAATCAAAAATTTGAGAGAATTATTTTCTATTTAAATTAAATATTGTAAATATTACATGATCAATATTTTCAGATAGACGTTA
Source organism: Maratus speculifer (assembly GCA_964019185.1). Lineage (NCBI taxonomy): Eukaryota > Metazoa > Arthropoda > Arachnida > Araneae > Salticidae > Maratus > Maratus speculifer. The sequence continues at coordinate 284,338,655 of OZ025297.1, forward strand.
TTTTAGATAGATGATTTAAAATACTAAATGTTAGCGAATTAAAGCAATAAAATTACTGAGACAGTGAGAGATTTAGGGGAATAATAATAATGATAATAAATTTTTAAAAAATGCACTATATATATATTATATATATATATGTGGAAAAATTTATCAACCTCGCGAAAATAATTAAAAACAACTTTTGTAAACATCTTTGTGTTATTATGCTTTGATAAGGGTTGAACTAACAGAATAAAAAGGCGACAGAAAAGGCATTCATAAATAAAATAATATTGAGAGAGAGATGATTTTAAATTTTTAATATATCTGGTAATTTAGATATGAAATACAGTTCTATATTGTTGTATAGTGTACTTACCTTAAATTTAAAATCGACGAGTTGAAAGGAATTTTAAAAGATTTCCAGCAATTTTGAAGCAGCAATTCCAGCAATTCTGTCATGGCATATATATGAAAAGAAAAGAAATAAAAATTACTATCAAATATGATTAAATAATAAAGTTATAAACAATATATATATGGACCCTCCCCCCTTTTTCATATACTAAAAAAAATAATAATAATAAAACTCACTGGTATTGAAGACACCCGCTCCATATAATGTTAATCCTATTAGTAGGTTGTTTTTCGAATTTCTAGTTTAATTTTGAATATTTAAAAAAAAAAAAAAGTAGCCATTTTCAATAAAGTTGAAAAATGTCTATGAATTCGACTTGTCTATCCGTTTTTCCACACTCTTACTCACGTAAACATACTCGGATTTTCATGCGATTCATAAAACTTATTTAAGGTCGCCAAAGCATTTTTGGTATTGCATATGAGATATGTAAAATTAATGGTTCACTTATAGGGACACTGAAAAAATTCGATAATATTATGGTATTGGGGGAAAATCGTTTGGAGAATCTTTTAATGACATGGCGATATTTCAAATGTATTGAAACTGACATAAATTGTTGCATTTCACAACGATAATGTTAAAAGAGAGCATCATAGCACTTTTTATTAATTTACAATGACACGCAAAAGAAATCGGTTACTGTTTTTTCGTAATAATTGCTAGAGAGAACGTTTTAAAATTCGGCATGCGGATGCGCTTTTAAATTTAATTAGGTTTTTTACCTACCACTCCCTATACATAAGCTTTATGCCTCATATACAGGGCTGCACAAAAGTAAGGTACTCATATACCATTCTCCTTATTAGAGGAAGTTTCTGAAATGGTATTTTCAACTGAAATACGTGTATCTCTTAAATGAACTAAATTTTTGAATGCATGTTGTTAATAGATACAAATCTCTATATCATATACAAAAGGCTGCTAAAAAATTCAGATAATTTCTGATTGTAGATGGGAACAGCTGAAATTCAGTTTTGAAATGCATTATATAGTTGCATATTTTGAAATGAAGCATATTTTAATTGGTAAACAAAAGAAAAGGTGACTGGGGAAAAGTCACAAAAAACCAAGAACTGAAAAAACGTGACCGGGAAAAAAATGACAAGGAAAAAAAATGAGCGTAAAAAAGTGACAATGAGTTGATAAATGTTGAACTTTTCGATAAATAAGTGCTAAAAATTTAAGTGGCAACATACAGTTTTTTTATGATCTGATCAGTAGCATAAGTATTTTCAGATATTTTAATTGAATAAATAATGGGAATGTCAAAAACAAAAATGTTATTATTGATGTTACAATTGCATTCAAATATATATTTCATTTTAATTACTAAAACATAACCCATAGGTAATATAAAATATTAAACTTAGTTTCAATAAGAAGAATTGATTTAAAAAATGATAATATATTTCATTGGCTGATGGTAAATGAAAATTAATCTAAAATAAATTAAATTAAAAATTAAAAAATAATTTCATTATCAAGAATTGAATTTTAAAACTGATAATATTTTATTAACTGATAGTAAATTAATAAAAAATAATTGTATAAATAAAGAAAAATAAACATTAAAAGTCAGTTTCATTGACTAGAATTGATTTTAAAAATGATACTATTTTATTAACTCACAGTAACTCAATAAAAATAAATGTATAAATAAATAAAATAAAATATAAACGAAATAAATATAAATAAATAATAATTATTATTATAATTATATATTTATATTTTACATATTTTTATTATATATTAAATTATTATTACTATTGTTTTTTAACTATACACAATATATAGATGCATATAAATGCATATTGTATAGTATTGTAAATATATTGTTACATACAATATTGTATAATATATATGCATGATTATATTATATTAAATTAATGCTATTATTACTATTATTTATATTTATTTTTTAATATATATTATATATAATTTTAATTATGTATGATAATTTACATATTATATAATTATAATTATTATTAAATTGTGCATTAACTTATATATTAGTATTTTATTATGTTTATACATTCATATCTACATAATATATTTATATATTATAATATATATAATATATAATATAATAGTAATAATAATTTTTTATAATAAATAAATAATGAAATAATAATATATTATTAAATATAAAATAAAAATAAATGTATAAATAAATTAAATTAAATATCAAAAATTATGCACATTAATAAAAAAAATTAATTTATTTTTTTATTTTTAGTATTTTTTTTCCAATTTTAATTACCTTTTCTCAACCATATAATAAATCGATAAAAATTGCATTGTTATTTCTAACAAATTTGTGATTTTCGCCATTACTGTTATTATTGTTATGTACCCCCAACCGACCTGCTACATATTCATAAGGGATCGGAATTTTATATTTGAGTTTTCAATGATCAAACTGTGTGATTTTCCCTACCGAACAATATAATGCCACTCCTCTCCCGACCCCCGGAGAAAAGCGTCCGAATTAAACACTGTCTGAATGGGTAAACGAAAAATAAATGACTGGGAAATATGTGAAAAAATGGAAAATAATCATGCTTTGCTTACCTTGGTTCCGTTAAATAAATGGAAATGGAAACTTCTTTGACTCTAAAGCACTGCTGGATCCGACATCTCACTCAAAAGTAGTTTAGTAACAGAGGAACAAGAAACGGCGTCTCAAAGTCAAAACTTCCTACATTTGGACCTGGACATCTGGATTTTCTTATCTTTCCTCTGAGGCTACTACAGGCAAATTCTCCAATTGCAACTGAAGGGACGAATGGGGTCGTTGTGGGGGGTTAGAATCATTTTGTTCAAGGTTAGTTACACAGACAAATATTCTGTGTCCACTTTAGTGAGAGGGTGTTTTGGGGAGGAAGTGTCTTCTTAATCAGGGTTTTTTTTGCGAACAAAAGGGATAGCATGTTGCAGTTTACATTTATTTCAAATTCACTGCAAATGTTCCGCATTCTTAGAAAGAAAAACGGTGGAGTTTTTTTAATCCTAATTTCTCCCTCATAAAATGTTGTACATTATTATGAGATCAATAGACTCTCTATTTCTGTTCTTGGAATATTTTCCTAAAATTTACATTTTCGTTCTTCCTACATTACTATTTTTATATTTCTTAATATTCTACCTAAATTATTATTGTATAAATGCTAAGTATTATTAATGCAATATTGAAGTCTTAGTGCACGTATAAAAAGTTACTTTTTATGTATATCTAGATTTTTTCTATTTCTTGTTTAGATGAAATGTAATGTCAAGATATACTAGAAACTAGAGGATTGCACAAATTTTTCTGGTCATGTCAAGCTACTTTATCTTTTCTTTTTAAGCAGTAAAAAGTATCTGCTATTGTACATTTATTGAGCGATTTTATTTAATCATGTTATCTTCTTTCACTTTAATTACTAACGTAGCTGTTACTAAAGTATTCGTTTTCTGCTCTATTTATCTATATTATAAAGGACAAACGTATCTATATGTAACGCTAACGTCATTTTGCGGATGATAACATTTACTTATGAAATTACAGTTTTACAAATTTCCCTATTGCAATTTTCTAATCGTCTAACCATAGATATAGGAAGAATATATATTCTTTACTCCAAGTTTTTAACCATAAGCCTTTTTTTTTTTTTTTTTTTTTTTTTTCATCGTCAATGATCTCTTTTCTAAAATAATAATAATAATAATAATTAATGCTGTCACAGAAGCTTAAAAAAGTTGCATAAAACCAAAAAAAAAAAAAAAAAAAAAAAAAAAAATATGCAGAGGAATTTTAGAATTTTTAGGTCGTTTTATACATTAGAAGTTATATGTTGCAGACCACATTTTCTTTTCTTTCATTTGATATATTTTTTTAGTATTTATTTCCATTTACATTCAAATTTTCAGCATTTCGAGAGATATTTTTGTTACATACCTTAAAAAAGATAATTATTTTAAATTGTTGTCATTTTTAAAAACAGCCCAAAGAATAATATTGTCTTCAAATTAAAAAAATATCTACACGTGGCTATTATAAACAGAGTAAAAAAAAGGGGGAGGGGAAAGTTTTAAGTTTAATTAGTTAATTAAATGATTGCATGTAAAAAGCACGAAAATATTTAAAATAATATCATAAAAAATGCATTTGCACGTGAGTTTTAAAAGAGAAAGATAAATTTTAAATAATAAATTCATCATTAAGCGTTAAAAGTCAAAAATGGAATAAATTACGTCGTATTTAAAATAGCCAAATAATTAATAGAGGCAAAACATCTTAATTTTAAAAATATATTCGTGCGATACATTTTTTTTTTTTTTTTTTTTTTTTTTTTTTTTTTTTTTCATATTTTGAGATAATTTTTTCAGCCATTATCGTGTATTCTAAGATAGTGAAAATAATATTTCCTTTCTTTCTAACAACAAAAGTATTTTCAATTTGTAAATATTAAAAGAGTAAGAATACTTTGATGAAAGTTACGTCAGATTTAAAACCATACAGCAATTTAAAAATATATTTACTCGATTAGAATAATATAAGAATAAATATTATTTACTTTTTTAAAGGATGCCTCTCTTTTTCTTAGTTCTCAAAATATTTCTAAAATCTATGATGAATTTAATATTTTATATATTATAAGTTGACGAACTTTAAGTAAGATTTTAACACTTTATATAACGTTAAGTATATACTTTAGAAATATTTTGAGAACAGGAAAAAAAGGGCATTTTTTAAAAAGTGTATAAAAAAAATAAAGTTCAAAATATTAATTTCCAGAGGAGATATTTTAAATATACGCATGCATCAAACGCTTATAGACTTTACATTAGTAACGGGAATTCGGCAGCTGAGCGACCAGCTCCCTGAAAAATCTTCAATCAAAGGAAAATGAGTAAAATCCCATTTATAGAGAGATGCCATTGTTTTTTCTTCTTATTATTATAATTCAAACTTTTTTTAAAGCCGATGAAAAGAGCTAGCTTTTAGAATCCGGGTTGCCTGAATGGGGGTTGAATAGCATAGCTAATGGGGGGGGGGGGGAATCTACTTTCAAATGCAATTTTTTTAATGTATTGAACGAAATATTTTAACATTTATCCCGTTTCGAGAGATATCGATTTAGAAAGATTAATCCGTTTACTCTCAAAATAATATAAAGAGTTCAGTAATATTTTACGGTTAATATTTCATTAAAAAATGTAAACTTCTTCTGTAAATAAATAAATAAACCTCAATGTTCCTTAATTGTAAATGTAATTAAAACACAAATCCAATATATATACAACTAGATGATTAAAGAACTGAAATGATCAGAATCAGAAAAGCTGCCGTAAACAGCAAAATCTTGAGATAATTACTTTTGGTCTACAACTAATACGAAAACTTTGTTTTTGATAAATTTCAAAGCATTATTTGATTGCATAGTTGATATATCTTTCATATAACATTTTTGTGTATGTGTGTGTGTATGTGTGTTAGAGAACAATCAAAAAAATATATTGAATGTAAAAAATTATAAGCGTTGAAACAAATGGTTTCCATCTATACTCTGAAAATGAAGTATGTAATAGTCCTTTTACAGAGGACCTCGAAAGAATTCAGTTACATTTTTGTTTTTAGAGAATTGTGGTGGTCTGTGATGCTTTTAATAATGTTATACTGTTTTGACTATATTCTTATTAATGTGTATGACTACAAGTAATAATTGCAAAACTTGGCTTTGAAATATGATATGCATTTTTGAAATTGTTTTGTTTGATATGACTCGTTGTCTCTTCATTAAAAGGCGAAGTTTTATTAAACTTTGTTGATGCGCTGGCAAGCGTTTTAAAATCATTCCTTAATGTATGATTTTACTTTCTTATTAAATGGTTCAACTTATTTCGTGATTTTATTCATTTAATAATATGATTGTTTTTATATTAATTAGTTTAGCTTAATAAAAAAAGTATGAGAGTGCACAACCAAATCTATATAGTAACTTAAGTGTATATCAATATGCGATAGTATATTGAGGATGGGGGGGGGGGTAAGAAAAGGTTTCCTGTCCCCCTTATATTATTTCGCATTCTCATAAATTTTTTATACGGATTTTTATGCGATAGGGGTCACAACGTTTCTAAAAATGTCACATTTTCCTATCTCAATTTTAAAACAGTAATATTTATTGCATAATTCTAGTACAGATGTTAAAGGAATATGCCACGAGGATTCTTGATTAAAATTTTTGTTAACAAAGTGTAAAAAATTTAGGAACATTTCAAACCCTGTTTTCGGATTCCATTAATGAGATTTTTAGGACAAAATGGGAAAAAAAAGGTACTTCTTTGTGAAATTTCTACCCTATAATCATCGAAAACCATATCCTCTGTTTTCAAAATCCTTTTATTTAGGCTATTACAGTTAATCTTGAAAGAATTCAGTCACTAAGAAAATTGGAGTGTTACAAACTGCACTGAATTGACATTGATAAAATATACTTGTATATTTCAGCTTTGAGTTATTTTGTATCGATGCACAGTTTGACATATTTCAAATTAAATACCAAATAAGCATCTTAATCCATTAAAAATTATAACTTTGCTAGTACCAGTCAATAATTAGACCAGTATTTTTCCATGTATAGAAATGACATACCTAGAAAGATGCATTAAATCGAATTAATAAATAAACATACTTACAAGGCAATATGTATTTATAAAAAGTCATGTTATATCTACCTCCGACCTTAACAACAATACGTTTAAATAATATTAGAGAAAAAATCTGTACAAAATTATCAGTTATATAATCAGTTATATCGCTTCGAAGTTTTAAACAAATAAATTATTCGAGCACCTTCTCCCCGCGCCCTTATTTCGAGAAGGAAAAATTTATTAGCATTTAATTTCACCGAAAATCATGTAAAAGTTGTAAATTCAAGTCCATTTTGAAATCACTGTATTTAAGGAAATGTCACCGTAAGAGGGCAATCAATGATTTATAAGCTATATATATAACAATTTTAAAAATGCAGTTCGACTCCAAAACATTTAGATACTAATTTCTTATAATTCCATGATTTTACGTAAAATAAGGATTAATGTAATTTTAACTTATTTTATAAAAATGTGGGGAGGAATTTTTTTTTTTTTTTTTTTTTTTTTTTTTTTTTTTTTTTTTTTTTAGATTTTTTTGTAATTGATTTATTTTGAAGCTGATATTCTTCCTTTACATATTAGAACGCATTCGGTCTGACAAGTCATATCTTGGTGGAAAATTCCAAAACACCCGATTTTACCATTGTGCTTTTGTGCACCCAAAACTATAAAAGCATGGAGGATTTTGAGCAGGAAAATGCATTGCTAAACCTATGAGTCTACCCCTAAAATCGGGTTTTTAGAGCAACCAATTGTGTTGTAATGCGCGAATCGAGATTTAACTAATCATAGATTTTCATCCGTGAACTCGATAAAGTGATCTGTACTGGCGCATCCCGCTCTGGGTATGTGTGCGGGGTGGGGTGGGGTATATCGTGCTAAAGGATTAAAAGTTTCTTCTTTTGTCCAATGTGATAAATAAGGAGCGAAACTCCTGGTAGAATAGTAGCATAAAATATTGCATGATTTTACCTAACAGCATTTGATTATAACTCAAAATTTAATTTATTTTAAGAAAAAGGAAAACTATATTCGATTCCGAACGATTTAATTAGTAACTTCTTTATATTATAGTTTTTGGATCTATATAAGTGGATTCTGTTAGTGTGTCAGAAAGATTCGGTATGTGAAGATCCTAGAAGAAAAATTTGTGAACAGCTTTTCGATTGAACGAGTTAGAATAACTACACAGATTTTTCAGCTATGAGAACTAACGGCATACAACTATCTCATTAGCCATCTGGTTTTGCATTTGAGTTACCTGTACCACATGTTTGTTAACTCTGGTGCAGCTTGAATGACCGCGTTGTTAATGACCATTTGTGAGAAACAAGTAGCATAAGAATAAGAATGTAGAGAGTATTGCTGTAAGAATTTATTGGAAAAAAATTTTTTTTTTCCTAATGACGAGTGATAGAGAGGGTGCTTTTCGCCATAAAAAATGACTTTATCAGTTAAAAATAAAGTATTTTAAACTTGAATTCTTTGAAAAGGCCTTCCAATGATGTAAAATAGAAGTCAATTCTACCTAAAATAACAAATGTAAACCAATATATTTTTTAGAATCATAGTGCATGTCCCTACATTTTGATGATTTATTATTATTATGCATTGATGAACAGTTAATGAAACAATTAATGAAACAAAAGAACAGGAAACGTATAAGTTTAATTTTTAAATTTATAATTTGTCCTGGATAGTTTTACTTTTCTATTTTTTATTGTGCGAATTAATAATATTTTCATCGATCTTCTGCACTTCTAAAAATATTAACTATCATACATATTATTTATAGTTAAACAAATTTAAACAACCTCAAGATTATTTGATTAAATTATTTATTTTGAAAGTTGGCAAATCTTTAATTTTCCATTATTTTCTTCCTAGAAGCATTTTTAAAAGTTCGTAACATATAGCTGTAAAAAATGTATTTAGTTTCGATTTATCTACCTGATTTGATGTATTCTAACATGAATAAAAATAAAAATAGCTTTATGATAATTCAATGAGATGCAGATGCTCGTTAGATTTTTTATTTTAAAAGTTAATTCCAAATCAATGCACATTTTAGTAAATTCTATTTTACATAAGTTTTCTTCTTAGCAGACCGACATTCCAATTTTTTTTTGTACTTCTTTCTCCGGATTATATATATATATATATATATATATTCAATTTAAGATTTTTGTTTTACAAAATTTCCATTGTAAACATTGTTTAACGTATTCCTCTAAAGCCAGTGCAGAAGGAAAAAGGTTTCTGGTTTTACTTTTCAAACCGCTCTGTGATTTTCAAAAGAGAGTCAGTAATGGAAAAGTGGAGTGACGGATTCGTTGTAAAGATTTTGAATCCGATTCGGATCGAATAAAGGTAATGAAACATGGAAAGTACTACTTTATTGCAACAAAGGCAGCGTCATTTGTAAGATACGTCTATTTGAAGCTTTAAGATTCAAAAAGACAGATTCTATTGACAATGTCAGTCACTGGTGACTGATCATGAACTTTTCGTTTTTGGTCGCGTCAGTCACCAATGACTGGCAATCTAAAATATAATAAACAACTAATATATATATATATTTTTAAGTGATTACTGATAGTTTATTTAAAATTTATAAAACATGATATCTTACACTGTCAGTCACCGAAGATTGACGAGGCCTAAACGTAAGGTTCAGTGTCAGTCACCATGGCACTGAACGTATTAAACTGTCAGGCAACGCTTTCGTGTTTTATTATACTCGTAAGATTTAGTAGGATCCGGTAAACACTCCAGAAAAAAATCCATTTCTCTTCTTTTTTCTTGATGAGATTTCCCTTAATTATGTTGACCGCAGAATAGTTAGAAAAGAAAGACCAATATACATTTTTATCTTTTTTGATAAAATAACGCATCGAAATTATACAATAAAAATTTTTCAAACGTGTGGAAAAAAAATAATAAAATTAAAAAATAAATAAATAAATAAACACTGCTTATAGGAAAATTCGTTTTAACAGATTTCATTACATTTAGTTTGCGTAAGACATATGATTATCAAAACATCTTAGCCCAGCCCCACAAAAAATTTTTGGAGCCCTCCCCTGACATAACTAGTTGGTCAAAGCCCTGTTTCAAAGATTTTCAATATGTATCAGATGATCATAGTTAATTTCATTAGTAAATGTAAAAGCTATTTAAACCAATTGCTAAGATTAAACTGTAATTTATTTATACATTATTACTTGGCTTCAACAAATTAATGTATAACATCATTTTACCTTTCTCCTTAATAATGATTTTGCAACAGAATGTTTGTATAAATTATGATTCATTCATAACTGTAATTGTTAAATGATATTAAGAAGCTACTTCAGTCAAGGGAAAAGACCCATTCGTTAATGTTAATCCGATGGATAAAAAATTATAAAGGTATCTTTGTCTCATTTCAACAATTTTAAGTGATTTTTTTTTTCTTTCATTGGTTATGTGGTTGGAAAGCTGTTTTTTACTTTTTCGATTTTGCTCACAGATATTTTCATTTTCGGAGCCAGTTTTTAAAGTGAAAAACGTTGTCATATCATCTGGAACGAGTCTATTTTATTTGAAGAAGAACTATTGTCTCATTTTATTTATATGAAGAGCGTATTATGACAGTTCTACAAAATTCCTGTAAATAGCAAACGAAAATATTTTATTGTATTGCAACACCATGAGCCGGTACACCAAATTAAATCTGAATTGTTAAGGCAGCGCAACTCATAATTATGACTTTGAATGCTAAAATTGTATCTATTTGTAATATCGTGTTTCACACATACACTGTATGTCTGTGTGAATTTTGTTAAATTATCTTCATTATGTTTATGACAAAGAAAAAAATTCTGGATTTTGTTTATTGTGAATTGAAAGTATAAATACATATAAATTTTATTTGCTGTAGTATGCTTGGTCTAAAATCAAAATTCGTATCTATATTTTTGGAATCACGGAAAAAAACGCACGGAAAAAAGCGCACCGGAAAAAAGCGTACCCGGAAAAAAGCGCAATCGGAAAAAAGCGCACCTACACTAGGCAAGATATTTAAATATGTACTCTTCTGGGTAGGCGGAAAAAAGCGCACCGGAAAAAAGCGCACGGAAAAAAGCGCCCCGGAAAAAAGCGTCCCCGGAAAAAAACGTCCCTGGAAAAAAGCGCACCGGAAAAAAGCGTCCCTTTTTACAAATCACATGTTTAAATAAGTCTCATAATAGTACACATGGTTAATCTTAGAATATAAACACTAGATTGAGACGGTTTTATGACATTTGAGCATCCTTGCTCTCTCGGGACTGAGATGGGCAAAGGTGGGGGGTGGGGGCTTTAAAAGTTATCTCAAAACCTGTTATTGCCTCAATGAAAAAAAAAAAATCGTGGGATACGAAAAATAAGATAATAAACACTAGGTACTTAAATGATTTTTTAAAATTCTGTCTCCCTTGTTCTTGTGTGGTGGTGGTTGGGGGGGGGGGGGGGGAGAGGGCGATTGTCTACAAACTCTGAATTTACTCAAACTCTTACATTATTTTTTTTATATTATTTATAATTTTATTATTTATAATTTAAATTATACATAATTAATTTATATATTATATGATTATTATTTTTATTATTATTATCAAATTACATATTATAATATTTTATTACATTTTATATTATATATTTATACTTATATAATACACATTAATTATTAATATATTAATATAATATATTAATTGTAAATAATTAATAATATAATTAATAGATTAATAATAATAATAATAGTAATAATAATAATAATAATAATAGTAATAATAATAATAATAATAATAATAATAAATAATTTATAATAAATAAATAATACATAATTATAAATTAAATATAAAATTAAATAAAATAAAATAAAATAAAATGTACAAATAAATATTATTAAATAATAAATATTATACTCATTAACAAAAATTTATTTAAAAATGATAATATTTTATTCAACTCATATATATTTTTTTCATTCAGCCACCCTTGTTCTTCTGTGGGGGCGGGGGGGGGGGGGTGAGCCTACAAACTCCAAATCTATCACTGCTTTAGACGATAACATTTTTTCGGAATGTTTTTTAGAATTTAGGGAAAAAAGTGACTGGAAAAACAAGAGCGCAAAAAGTGATCAGAAAAAAGTGACAAGGAATTGATAAATATTGAACTTGTAGATAAATAAATGATAAAAACTAAAGTGGCAACAAATGTCTCATTTATATCATTCTCGTAGGACAGCGGTTCCCAACCTTTGATACGCGTACCCTTGGGGATACGTAGCGAGATTGCTGGAGGTATATGGCAATAGTATCAGTAATGGCGGGTGATAAAATATCATTTTTTAAATAAATTCTTGTTAATGTGTAGATTTTTTAATATTTAATTTTATATATTTATACACTTATTTTTTTTATGTCCTATAAGTTAATAAAATATTATCATTTTTAAAATTAATTCTTGTTGATGAAACTAGATTTTTAATATTTAATTTTATTTATTAATACATTTATTTTTATTGATTTACTATGAGTTAATAAAATATTATCATTTTTAAATAAACTTTTGTTAATAAGTATAATTTTTAATACTTAATTACATTTATTTTTAATTTTATATTTAATTTATATTTATGTATTATTAATTTATTACTTATTTATTATAAATTTTTTATTCTGTATTATTATTATATTATATTAATATATTTATTATTATATATTATGTTATATATCATATAAATATAAATATATAAATGTAATATAAAATATAATAAAATATTAATATGTAATTTTATAATAAAAATAATCAAATTATAAATAATATTAAAAAAATAAATATAAGAGATATATTTCAAAGTTTGTAGATACCCTCTCCCCTCCCCCCGCCCCACTCCACAGGAGAACAAGGGAGACTGAATTAAAATCGTTTAAGTACCTAAAGTTTATTATCTAGTTCTTCGTACCTTACAATTTTTTTTTTCATTAAAGCAATGACAGGTTTTAAGGTAACTTTTAACCCCCCCCCCCACCCCGCCCATCTGAGTCCCAATAGAGCAAAGACTTAAATTTCATAAAACCGTCTCATTCTCGTGTTTATATTCTAAGATTAACCATGTGTACTATTACCAGACTTATTTAAATATGTGATTTGTAAAAAGGGACGCTTTTTTCCGGTGCGCTTTTTTCCGGGGACGCTTTTTTCCGGGGACGCTTTTTTCCGTGCGCTTTTTTCCGGGGACGCTTTTTTCCGTGATTCACTTTTGACTTTGACTGTTGACTGATGACTGATGACTTTGAATGCTAAAATTGTATTTATTTTTAATATCGTGTTTCACACAAACACTGTATGTCTGTGTACATTTTGTTAAATTATCATCATTATGTTTATGACAAAGAAAAAAAATTCTGCATTTTGTTTATTGTGAATTGAAAGCATAAATACATATAAATTTTATTTGCTGTAGTATGCTCGGTCTAAAATCAAAATTTGTATCTATATGTTTGGAATCATGGAAAAAAACGCACGGAAAAAAGCGCAACCGGAAAAAAGCGCACCTACACTAGGCAAGATATTTAAATATGTACTTTTCTGACACATTTCAGAAGTAATGCAAATATCTGTGAAAAAAAAAATTGACACCTTTAAGAATAAGAAGTGAATTAGATTATTAGAAAGAAGATAATTAAATATGTACTTTTCTGACACCTTTCAGAAGTAATGCAAATATATGTGGAAAAAAAAATTGACATCCTTAAGAATAAGAGGTGGGGAGGGGGGGGGAGAGATTCAGTATTTGCCATCTCAGTGAAAAGCAAACATAAATAGTTCTCGGCGTTTGCTAATTAGTTTTATAATTTTACCAAGTTATCACAATTAGAAAATGCAATAGAGTTTTTATTTGTAAAAAGCTTAATAATATTTCTAATTATATTGGTAACTTTCGTCGAATCTATCAGAAATAGAAAGTGCATTATAGTTTTTTATTAAAGTTTTGAACTAATTTGCCATTTCAGTTTGTAAATTAGCAAACTGTAACAAGTGCAAAATTTGGGAGGGAGGCTCCCCCCTTGTGTCCTCCCCCCTTAGCGAAGCCCCTGAATATAGATAGTTAAAAAATATGTTACAATATGAGAAAACATAAATACTTTTTCAATTTGTTTACGCTTGTTTTACATATTTTTTAGGATAAATTTATAAATTAAAGTTATATATTCTCGGAACTCAATAAAACGAAAAAAGAGATGTTTTTTCTTATGCAACCGACTTTCCCTTTTACGCCTAGATATATTGTAAGGTGGTCCCTTCGAAATTAGCCTCTTGTTTCACAAACTTCGTTCACCAGTTCTCAGAAAAAGATGAACAATGATTACAATAGTCGGTTCTAAATCGCCCGTACCATCCCGGTACTTCCGATAAAACTCCCCTGAGGCAATAAGGAAGGGGAGAAAGCGGGTTGATGATTTTTCCGTGTCCTTGACAATTTTTTGCTGATAAGCTAGTCACCAGAATTATGTTAGAATCTGAATAAAATGTAATTCAAAGATTATGGGACAAAATAAACCATTTACTTATTTAGAAATATTTTATTCGAGTTTTTCCTCAACCGAATGCTTATTTTTCTCCCAATAAACTATTGAAGTAAATTTTTAAAAATAATAAATAATAATAATAATAAATATGTATCAATAATAACTAAATATACATCAATAATAAAATAATATATATCAATAATTAATAAATACATATGATTATAATAAAAGCTTAATATTTAATATTGCTCTTTCAAGAATCCATAATTTTATTTTTCTTTAAAAGTTATTGAATATTTTGTAAAATATGAAATGAAAATAAATTAATTTAATTAATTTCAATGCACACTGATTTTTTAAAAATGCACTATCTTTTAAAATTAAATTTATTATATTTATTTGATTTCCTTCCTTTAAAGAGCTTTCTGTTATAGTAGATATTTTGCAATTTTATACATATTAAATTTGATAACAATTTAAAAACAATCTTCTTTTAAAAAATATTCAGCTCGCATTCATTGAAAAATTTCCATTTCTTTAGTGTTTTTAAAATGAAATCCGATGTACAGTATGACCTCGAAAATCCGCATTTGAAATTCCGGCATCTCCAAATATTTGACAAAAAATCATCTATTTCCTTTTTTTTTTTTTTTTTTTTTTTTTTTTTTTTTTTTTTTTTACTTACAGGAGGGTAAAAAATAGCAATTCTTTACGAATTAAAAACTTCAAGCTCGTAAGTGATAATTAATACACAGAGAAGCCGATAATATTTGCTTCGGAAACACAACATTGTATTTTAACTGAGATCCCTTTGTACATTGCTCCTTTTTTTATGTTTCCGATTTCGGTTGGTGTTATATTTATGAAGTTACTTACGCTTTCAAAACGGGTTCCGAAAAGGAAAGTGCCTCTTTAAAAATTATCTGCAACCAAAATTGAAAAAGTAAAAAAAAAAAAAAAAAAAAAAAAAAAAAAAAAAAAAAAAAAAAAAAAGAAAAAGAAAAAAGAAAAAGAAAGAAAGAATGATGTAGAGATGGATCTCAGTTATTCAATGCAAAATAATAATAATAATAATAATAATAATAATAATAATAATAATAATAATAATAATAATAATAATAATAATCAAGTACAAATGTCAAAATACAAGCGCGATATTAGCAAATAATATCCCTATATGATTAGCATCAGCTGGCTCATGTCTAAGCTTTTAGAAACAGGAGCCTTAAATAGGAACAGGGTGAATGATGGAATTTGCAACGATCTATTTTTAAAATAAATAAATATAAAATAAAAGACTTTTTTTTTTTTAATTTACAGGTTAATAAACACTGCAACACGAATAAATATTATATAAACTATATAAACTAATATATATATAAACTAATCCTAAATAATTGAAATAATGTTTCTATTTTTCCATGATATTTTTTCCAAAACATATTTTTTAAACTATTTATACTATTTATTATTATTTCATTTTAGTATTGTATGCTTCATTAAATGGTGTCAGGTGTATTGCTGTTAAAGTTTAACTGAGTAATTAATTCTAACTGTAATTTGATGTTTAGTGGCTGAGAATATGTAACGTTTCATTTTAGGAAGTGTGTGTGTGTGGGGGGGGGGGGAAATCTGGCTCATGATATCGTAAGATATCTCTAGGGGGAAGGGGTTCGTTTGATATCGATATCATTTTTGATCCAACCAAAATTTTCTCTTTTTATATTTAAAAAGGTCTTTGATTCAAAATAGTATGCTATTTTTGTTTAATCTATTGTCTATTTTTATGAATAGAATCACTAAATTAATATAAAATTATTTAATTTTGAAGTATGGAATATTTCCAACGTTTTCATTCCTAATCTTCTTCATGTGTCGTATGCATATATAATCGCTGTTCGAAAAAACCAAAGCGAAGTATATTTTGAAATGAAACTTGTGTTTCCTATTAAAGGAAATAGAAAAAATATTGTTACCTAGTTTTGTTGATAAGAATTACTACTATCTGTACCATTCGTTTCCGTGCGGGGCAAGTGCTAGAAGACATTATGTAACATGAAACAAAAAGCTATTATAAAATTCTTTTAAGTTTTATTTGATATAAAGTTATTTCATTTATAAAATGATATTTTAATGACTTCTCTTCATTTGAATAATTAAGGATGCGAAAAGTAAATGCAATCAGTTTTGTGGTAAACGGAAAAAAAGTGACCGGAAAAAAGTTATCGAAAAAAAGTGACATAAACTACAAAAGCGAAAAAAAGGTGACACGGAAAAAAAGTTACCGGAAAAATGTGACAAGGAAAAAAAGTTATCGGAAAAAAGTGACAAGGAATTGATTTTGGAAATTTATTATCGATTTTGGGGATTAATTGGTTAAATATGAAAGGGAGATCTGGGAGAGGCTCATAATTTAAGTAAATGGGTTTTTCATGCTGAACTAACTGTTTTGGTTTATTTTTTGGATATACGTTCATACTGAAACGACGCTTGTCTGAATAGTTTTGAGAAGGGACGATTATCAGCCCCCCCCCTTTTTTTCCGTCATAAAATGGATTTTTATGCAGAATTATCCAACGTGTGTCAAATTTTGTATGTAGGTTATTTCTGATAAGGCTTATATATAGTACATAATGTCTGAAAAGATATGGGAGTTTTATGGTTAAGCATAGAAAATGAACAAGGGAATAACCTCTCTTACATAAAATTAATAGCTTTTTATGCAGAATTATCTGCCCCTCAAAGTAGATAAATCTGTTTTTATGCAGAATAATCCGATGTATTTTAAATTTTAAATATAGGTTTTCTCTCATAAGATGAATCCTTGAATAGTTTTAAGGGTTTAATGGCTAAATAAAAAGGGCGGATGGGGAATAACCCGTCTTAAATTAAATAAATATCTTTTTACGCTGAATTATCAGATTTGCTTCGAATTTTGGACATGGGCTCATTATGATAAGATATATTTCTAATTAGTTATGCGGTTCTTTTACTAATTAAAAAGGGGGGAAGGGCGGGTGATTATACCCCCCCCCCTTAAATTGAATAAATATTTTTTTCATGCACACTTATCCGATGAATTACAAATTTTGGATAAAGTGATTCTGATAAAGTGAATCCATGAATAGTTTTAAGGGTTTTAATGGCTAAGTATAGGAGGGGGAGAACTGGAGATAACTCAGAACTAATCAGCGATTCACCTTATCATAAGGAACCTGCATACAAAATTTGAAGCAAATCGGATAATTCTGTGTAAAAAGACATTTATTTAATTTAATGGCAGTTATCCTCCGTTCCCCCTCCCCTCTATACTTAGCCATTAAACCCTTAAAAATATTCATGGATTCACTTTATTAGAAAGAAAGTATATCTAAAATTTGAAATACATCCGATAATTGTGCATAAAAAATAATTTATCTAATTTAAGGGAGGGGGAATAATCGCACTCCCCCACTTTTAATTAGGAAAATAACCCCATAACTTGTCAGAGATATGCTTTGTCAGAATAAACCTACATTCAAAATTTTAAGCAAATCGGATAATTCTGCATAAAAAGCCATTTATTTAATTTAAGTAAGGTTATTCCCCGTTACCCCGCTATACTTAGCCATTAAACCTTTAAAACTATTCCGAGATTCACTTTATGAGAAATAACTTAAATCCAAAATATGCAATTCATCGGATAAGTGTGCATAAAAAATAATTTATCTAACTTAAGGAAGAGGGAATAATCGCACGCACGCCCTTTTTAATTAGCAAAAGAATCCCATATTTAATCAGGGATACGCCTTATCATAATGAATCTATATTCCAAAATTTGAAACGAATCCGATAATTCTGCGTAAAAAGCAATTTATTTAATTCGAGGGGGGCGGGCAAATTATATTCTATTCATCTTCTATACATAGCTATTAAATCCTTAAAACTATTCAGGGATTCACCTTACCAGAAAGAACCCACATTTAAAATTTGAAATGCATTGGATAATTCTGCATAAAAAACCTTTCATCTAATTTGAGGCAAGATTATTGCCCATCCCTTAACCCCTTTATTAATAAGCAAAAAGAACCCCATAAATAATCAGAGATACGTCTTATCATAATGAACTTATGTCCAAAATTCCAAGCAAATCCGATAATTCTGCATAAAAAGCTATTAATTTAATGTAAGAGGTTATTCCCCCGTTTCCCCTCTATGCTTAACCAATAAACTCCAATATCTCTTCAGGCATTATATACTATATACACTATCTACCAAAAAGTATTTGTACACTTTCAGTTTTTGACATTTTGTCAAATATTTAAAAATATACTGGTCGGATTCTTCTGGAACTTCAGAAATATAAAGATTATGTTTCACTTTATATTTATTTACATTCATTTGTTAAGCGGGTAATTAGGGGGCCGGCAAAAAAACAAAGAATAATAGAAATAGTTTGGGATCGCCCCATGGGCGTAATCTGGCGGGGGCGAGGGGGGGCACATGCCCCCTAGTTTTCCAGGAGCAGGGGCAAGACTTGCTTTTTGACCCTCCAGTTTTTTGCATTATTCTGAGGTTAAGGGCCAATTTTATATTTTGATTTTCTCTTCTTTTTTATTTCCAGTGGTTTGACTCATTGCATAAGATGGTTAGTTGTTTGCATTTAAGACGGTCAATTATAAATATGAAGGATATAGGCCCTAACAGGTGGGTGTCCTCCACGAAGGTCTTTCTAAGGTTACCTAACCCGTATTTACTCAAGGAAATCCAAGGTTCGAAGAAAATTAGGTGCAATTCCGAACGATTATATAGACGAAGGACGCGACTGCGGAACTAACCCAGGACATCCTGTCTACCAGATTCGAGAATAGAACGTCTCAGAGCTGTATATTCAAAAGAAAAAAGAAACTTTAAAATAAAGCTATTATAAAATTCTCAATACATTATTTCATAAATAAAGTGCTTAAATTAATATCTTCAACGGGAGGCACTTTTTTTTCCCCATTCAAAATATTTAAATTTTTTCCCTAATTATTCATGTCTTTATACTCGGATCGCTTAGAAGTACCATTTATTTACTGTCAGATTAAGAAGTTTAGTAAAAGATGCACGATACACTTTTCTCCCGGAGGAAAATCGCACTTCTTTATCGTTAAACACAGAACAATTTTAGGCAGATTTCGTATGAAATACTACCTATTGAATTCTCTCCCATGTTGGAATTTCTGAAAAATTTTTGCAGATTTACACCGATCTTGACTCCTAGACCCCAAAACTACCACCAGTAAAAAACTTTATCTATCTATCTATCTATCGGTGTATATCACTTTCTTCTAGACACGATAACTTCCATAATTATTCCAGATCTTCTTCAAACTTTTACAAAAAATCAAGGGGCATAAAATCTCTGTCGAGTTCGTTAATGGTCAAAATCGGACCAAGGGAGTGGAAAAAGGGAGGGTTTTTGTGAAAACAGAAAAAACGCAATAACTTTTTAATTAAAATAGATATCGAATCAGTTTAAAGTTTATATAACTTCTTAAAAATGGGCTAAAAGTTTATGCATGACAGATTTTGATAAAGTTAAAAATATCTCAAGGGGTGAAAAAAACAGGGTTTTTGGGAGAAAAAAAATCATAACTTCGTCAATTCTCAAGATATCAAATCCAACTAAATTTTGTATAAATTTTCTCAATATTACCAAAAACTTTTGTATTTATAAGTTTTTCATAGGACCAACTTTTACTGATGAAAAAAATTATAAACGAAAAGTAAAGGGGGGGGGATGGAAAAAGAAAAAAAATTCATAACTTATTAAATTGGTTTTACATCGTTTCAATAATATCTAAAACTTTTACATTAACAAGTTTTTCATAGGACCAATTCTTATAGCAGAAATAAATTAAACAAAAATAGGAGTTGGAGAAAAAAAAAAAACCCCTCAAATCCAACCTGCTTATATTGTGACTCATTTTTAAATTCTTTTTTTGATTTTAAACGCATCCAAATAGAAGATCCTCTTATTTAGAAACTATATAATGCGATGCATTGGCCAGTTTTTTGATAAAGGCAGAATATATCTCAAAAAAGGCTGCCAAAAAGGGTATTTTGAACAGAATTTTCCTAAGTGATTGTGATTGAAAATTTAAGGAAGTATAAAAAATTGCGTTTATTCTGAGTCATTTTTAAATCTATTTTTGTTCTCAAACGTTTCCAGTTTACAGGTCATCTTATTTAGGAACTATATAATGTGACGGATGGGTCAGCTGTTTGATAAAGGCAGAATATATTTCAAAATAGGCTGCCAAAATGGGCACTTCACACAAAATTTCCCAAAGCTATCAGGATTAAAGAATTGAGGATGTATTCAAATAACAAATTGGTTACTTTATGACTCATTTTGAAATTCAATTTTGCTCTCAAACGTATTCAACTGACAGTTTTTTGTTATTTAGGAATTATATAATGAATATATAATTAATAGAGAGAATAAATTTTCAGAATATATTCAAAAATATATTTTCAGAATATATTTCAAAATGTGTTGTCAAAATGGGCATTTGAGCCAATTTCACTTAAGATGATTTTAATAAAACCAGTTCTTACAAAAAAAAAAAAAAAAAAAAAAAAAATTAAAATTTTTTCAAAAGCGGCCAAATAAAGTAATTAAATTAGGTTTATCTCTAATCGTATTACATTTTTTGTTGTTGAAATGAAAACTCTTCGAAATCTACCTCCGTCTATAGGCCAAGCCGACAGGGATTTTTTTCAAGATGGAAGGACACCAAAAAGTTCCAGTGAGAGGGGACATGTTATTCCACCGGGGAGATGTCCCCGGAGCCACACCCTGTCCCAGGCAGGAAATTTAACTTTTTCCAGAGTCCAGATTAAGGCCCAAACACATTTGACCACTTCTTGAATTTCCGTGTCGGCTCGTTTATTGTGTCGACGCGATGTTTTTGATCTTATTGAGTTTTGTAGGAAAGGGACGGTTGTCCGGTGAAAGGAAAATCTCCCCCCCCCCGTTCTTTTACGAATAAACCTCAAATAATCCTGTATTAAAGACTTCCCCACCTTTTCCAAGAATTCAGTTTAACGGAATAGAAATGCAGTCTGAAATGAGCCTTAGACTGGCGTGGGGGGGGGAAGGGAGTGGGGTTCTACCCCCTTTTTTAATATACTGAAGTGACTAAACTACCGTTTGTCTGTATACATATATTTCGTACCATGTGCTACTAATATCTACGTACAGATCAACATAAGAAAGATAACTTTAAGAAACTAGAATACATATATATTTTTTTACAATTATAGGAACGAGGTGGAATTCGTCGAACTTCGACGGAAGAAAATGTTTTAAAAGGAACTATTTCATTGATTTATAACAACGTACATAATTAGCTACAGTGAAAAATGCATTTTATATTGGTCAGTTTAACTCTAAAAGAAATATTATTTTTAGATAAAATCAACAAAATACCATTTCTATAAAAGTCAGTTGTCCAAATTATTAAGATTAAACTTGAATCGCAAGTGTAATAAGTAAAACATGATAAAGATAAGTTATTATGATGAAGTTACCAATTTAGGCTCTTACGACTGGAAAAAATGAAAAAAGAAAAAAAAATCAAATTGACATGATCATAAAATTTCACGTGAAATCTAAACCCGTCATCATTTTCATGATTTTTATCTTCTTAAAATTTATGTACGAAATTTTAATTAATTTTTTTTTTTCAAATTTAAGAGATAGGGGCGCATTTTTGTTGCCAAAAATACAAAATTCGCACAAAAACTTTAAAAAAATTAATATCTCAAAATTAAATTGTGATACAGCTACCAAACAAATTGCATCTGCATACGCCGATGTAAAAATTGAGAATGTGCGATGTTCAAAAGTGTAAAATTTGCAGTAACGAAAATTGCAAAACCGAAATTCCAGAAGAAAGTATTGCCATTCGCAAAATTACGTATGCGTTACGCACAAATACGTTTGGCCTTTATAATATAGATATATGAAAAAAAGGGAGCCTTTAAAATGAGAATACATCTGTGGTGTAACTAGAACATTCAGGAGGGCATGGAGCATAGAAAAGTATGGGCGCGGAGAAGAGAGCCCTCTTGAATCTGAAAAATAGAAATTTTGGGCCACTTTTGACAATTTTTTATCATTTACCATTAAACAAAAATTTATATCTGCACTTGGGGGGGGAGTAGGGGGGTGGCCCCCTCAAATCGGGTGGCCCGGGCCAGCTACCCCTGCTTTAATCAGTACCCTATTTTACCAACAGAAACACATTCTATACATTGAAAATATTTCCAATGTAAAGCCTATATTTGTACTATATTGGGGTTTCTTAGAAAATATTTTCACTATAACGACGATACTCGTACTATATTGGGGTGCCATTGGAAATATTTCAAACGCAAGGCCAATATCTGTGCAATAGTGGCGTTTCGTGGAAAATATTTCCAATGTAACGCCAATATTTGTAAAATATTCGAAATTCATTGAAATTATTTCCAATGTACGGCCAAATTTTAAAATATTGGGGATTCATTGAAATATATTTTCAATGTAATGCAAACATTTGTACAATATTGCGGTTTCACAGGAAATATTTCGAATGAAACCCCAATATTGTAGAAATGTTGGCTTTACATTGGAAATATTCCCAATGGTCCCAATCTGCACTATTTGTACAAAATTGGAGATTTATTCTCAATTTCCAATGTAACGCCAACATTTGTACAATATTGGAGATTCGTTGCAAATATATCCAATGTATCGCCAACATTTGTAAAATATTTGGGTTTTACTGGAAATATTTTCAATGTAACGTCAACGTTTGCACAATATTGGAGATTCATTGGAAATATTACCAATGTAAAGCCAACAGTTCTACAATGTTGGAGATTCATTGTAAATAGTTCCAACGTAACGCCAACATTTGCACAATATTGGGGATTCATTGCAAATATTTCCAATCTATCCCCAATATTTGTACAATATTGGAGATTCTTGGGAAATATTTCCAATGTAACGTCAACATTTGTACAATATTGGGGCTTCATTGGAAATATTCCCAATGTAATCTCAACATTTGTACAATATTATGGATAAACTGGAAATATTTTTAATGTAATCACAACATTTCTACAATATTGCGGATTCATTGGAAATATTTGCAATGTAGCGCCAGCATTTGTACAATATTGGGGATTCATCAGAAATATTTCCAGTGTAACGCCAACATTTGTACAATATTGAGGTTTCATTGGAAATATTTCCCATGTAACGCAAACAATAGTATAATATTGGGGTTTCATTGGAAATATTTCCAATGATACTCCAGTATTGTAGGTTTGTTGGCTTTACATTGGAAATATCGCCAATGTAACGCCAACATTTGCACAATATTAAGGATTCATTGGAAATATTTTTAATGTAAAGCCAACATTTGTAAAATATTGGGGTTTCATTGGAAATATTTCCAATGTAACGCCAACATTTGTACAACATTGGGGTTTCATCGGAAATATTTTCAATGTAATGAAAACATTTGTACAATATAGGGAATTCATTGGAAATATTTCCAATGTAACCCCAACTTTTGTACAATATTGGAGATTCACTGGAAATATTTCCAATGTAACGCCAACATGTGTACAATATTGGGGTTTCATTGGAAATATTTCCAATGAAACCCCAATATTGTAGATATGTTGGTTTTACATTGGAAATATTGCCAATATAACTCCAACATTTGTACAATATTGGGAATTCATCGGAAATATTTCCAATGTAAAGCCAACATTTGTACAATATTGGGATTTCCTTGGAAATATTTCCAAAGAAACCCCAATATAGTAGATATGTTGACTTTACATTGATAATATTGCCAATGTAAAGCCAATATTTGTACAATATTGGGGTTTCATTAGAAATATTTCCAATGAAACCCCAATATTGTAGATATGTTGGATTTACATTGGAAATATTGCCAGTGTAACGCCAACATTTGTACAATATTGAGAATTCATTGGAAATATTTCCAAAGTAAAGACAACATTTGTACAATATTGGGGTTTCATTGGAAATATTTCCAATGTAACGCCAACATTTGTGAAACATTGGGGTTTCATTGGAAATATTCCCAATGTAACACCAATATTTGTACAATATTGGGGTTTCATTGGAAATATTTCCAATGAAACCCCAATATTGTAGAAATGTTGGATTTACATTGGAAATATTGCCAATGTAACGCCAACATTTGTACAATATTGGGAATTCATTGGAAATATTTCCAATGTAAAGCCAACATTTGTACAATATTGGGGTTTCATTGGAAATATTTCCAATGTAACTCCAACATTTGTGAAACATTGGGGTTTCATTGGAAATATTTCCAATGTAACGCCAATATTTGTACAATATTGGGGTTTCATTGGAAATATTTCCAATGAAACCCCAATATTGTGGATATGTTGGATTTACATTGGAAATATTGCCAATGTAACGCCAACATTTGTACAATATTGGGAATTCATTGGAAATATTTCCAATTTAAAGCCAACATTTGTACAATATTGGGGTTTCATTGGAAATATTTCCAATGTAACGCCAACATTTGTGAAACATTGGGGTTTCATTGGAAATATTTCCAATGTAACGCCAATATTTGTACAATATTGGGAATTCATTGGAAATATTTCCAATGAAACCCCAATATTGTAGATATGTTGGATTTACATTGGAAATATTGCCAATGTAATGCCAACATTTGTACAATATTGGGAATTCATTGGAAATATTTCCAATGTAAAGCCAACATTTGTACAATATTGGGGTTTCATTGGAAATATTTCCAATGTAACGCCAATATTTGTACAATATTGGGAATTCATTGGAAATATTTCCAATGAAACCCCAATATTGTAGATATGTTGGATTTATATTGGAAATATTGCCAATGTAACGCCAACATTTGTACAATATTGGGAATTCATTGGAAATATTTCCAATGTAAAGCCAACATTTGTACAATATTGGGGTTTCATTGGAAATATTTCCAATATAACGCCAACATTTGTACAATATTGGGGTTTTATTGGAAATATTTCCAATGTAACGCCAATATTTTGTACAATATTGGGAATTCATTGGAAATATTTCCAATGAAATGCCAATATTTAGCAAATATTGGCGTTTTATTGGAAATATTTCCAAGAAAACCAATATTGGCGCAACGTTGGGCCAATATTGGTTTGCTTATAGGGTCCTTATGTGTATAAAATGCAAATTATTAGATGATACAATTTAAAGGGACATAATAATTTTACATGAATGCAAACACTGTGAAAAAATAAAAATCTGTATTGATAATTCTGTATTAGTTGTTAAAAAACAACCTAACAATGAAATAGAATTTCTAATAACATTTTTTGAGTTATACATACTTCAAAAAACTATATTTACACATCTCAAAATCCAATGCATTTTTCAGATAAAAACATTTATAAATAAAGCTTTGTTTTGTTTCAGCTCGACATTCAAAATTACATTGATGCCGTCATTAAAATGTATTAAAGTGTTTAATCATCATCCTTTTAAAATCAATTTTAAAATATACATTTCTTATTCATTTTACATGCTAAATTAACAACACTAATATTTATATTATCAACTAGGGGGGCCCCGCCCCCCTGCTCGCTATGCTCGCCAACCCCCCGCGTAATCGCTTCGCGATTCCAAATTATTGGCTACCTCCTGCTTGCTGCGCTCGCCAATACCCCATGGTATGAATAAGCAGTTGCAGACCTTTCAAATGATGTGTCACACGACTGGTGTTGTAAAGAAATTAAAAATGTGCCCCCCTCTCTGGGGGGGGCAGAGTGGGAGGCGACACAAAAGACATCCATAAAATGAATAAACAATTGCAGACTTTTCAAATGATGTGTCACACAATTGGTGTTGTAAAGAAATTACAAAATGCGCCCCCTCTGAGGGCAGAGGGGGGTTACACACAAGATATCCATAATATGAATAAGCAGTTGCAGACCTCTCAAATGATGTGTCACACAATTGGTGTTGTAAAGAAATTAAAAATGTGCCCCCCTGGGGGGCAGAGGGGGGGATGACACACAACACATCCATAATATGAATAAGCAGTTGCAGACCTTTCAAATGATGTGTCACACAACTGGTGTTGTAAAGAAATTAAAAATGTGACCCCCCTCTGGGCAGAGCAGAATGTGGGGGTGACACACAAGACATCCATAATATGAATAAGCAGTTGCAGACCTTTCAAATCTTGTGTAACACGACTGCTGTTCTAAAGAAATTAAAAATGTGTCCCCCCTGGGGAGCAGAATGGGGGATAACACACAAGACATCCATTATATGAATCAGCAGTTGCAAACCTCTCAAATGATGTATCAAACGACTGGTGTTGTAAAGAAATAAAAAATTTGGCGAAATATTACAGTTATCGCCAAGTTGGCGTCACTTTTAACTACTAATTTTGGTCGCCAAATTTGGCGATATATCGCCAAGTTGGCGAGAAACTTGGCGATTGTTGGCGATGGTAACCTTTCCTCTCTTTATGGTAACCCATACGGCGATGCATAGACGGAGACCTTTCCTGATTGGTCTATTCGACTCATGGAAGGAGTGGACAACCCGGATTCGTTAGTTCCGGAAATCTTCCACATCAGCATCATTCCAGGAGTCATTCCTTTTAAGGCTAGTTTTTTTTTACTGTAGAAGGATATAATTTTGTGACACTTGAATATGTAAATACATTTATGAATTTAAAATGTAGGATTCAAAATTGATGCAATCATAAAAACCATTAATCAGGGAGCAATTACTAATACTGATCTATGCACTAATAGTTGACTTTTTTAGGTGCGTTCGTAATTATATAATACGTAGCACCTATAGTGGTCGTTCAGTCCGTCCGTCCGTCTGTCTGTCCGTCTGTCCGTCCGTCCGTCCGCATATAACAACGCAAAAACTCCCCAACCGAATCGTTTGAAATTTAAAATACATAATTATTACATAATTTTGTCGAGTCATTTCAAATTTTATGAAGCTCGGATGCATAGATCAATTACAGGGGCAATCAAAAGTATTCCATTACATTACGGTCAATGGGGAAAAAAGTTTCAAATGCATTTTAATCGATTGAAATTTAAAATACGAAATTATTACATAATTCTGTCGAATTATTTCAAATTTCTTGATAATCGTGTGCATAGATCAATTACAGAGCCAATCAAAAGTATTCATTTACATTATGGTCAATGGGGAAAAAGTTTCAAATATATTCTATACGTTTGAAATTTAAAATCCATAATTATTACATAATTTTGTCGAGTTATTTCAAATTTTAGGAAAATCGGATGCATAGATCAATTACAGTGATAATCAAAAATATTCCGTTACATTACGGTCAATGGGTAAAAATGTTTCAAATGCATTTTAATCGTGTTACACTTATGCGAACTTAATAAAATTTATATGTAACTCTAAAGTACATATTATAATATACATCTTACATAATTTGTGGTGCAAAGAACATTTGTTATTGATTTACAAGGCCACACAAAAGTATTCCATTACGTAATGGTATAGGGAGAACATTGTTTGATGAGCGTTTTAATTGTAATTCACTATTTTCAATTTTATGAGATTGATATATGAAAGTAATATTTTTAAAATTTCGTTATCGTACAAACGAACCAAATTTGCTACGCTTCACGTGCAATTTCCAACTTGTTTAAATTTAAAATACATTAAAAAAAAAGTTGCGTAGTTAAAAAATGCTTTGTAGAAAAATCTTTTATAGAATTTCACTTGTCTTTCATTTAATAAAACAGAATTATAGAGATTTTAATTTTCATTCAATTCTAAAAATATCAATTAAAAAATTAAAAATATTTAAAGGGAAAAAATGACTAAAAGTATTTTTTTATATCTTTAATGAATCAAAATTAAAACAAAACAGACATTCTCGAAGTTTAAACTATTTATATTAAACGGGACTTTATAAAGTTGAACATAAAGTAGAACGGGACAGTTGAAATACGAGAAATTGGGGAAAAAACTATCATGAAGAATAGCGCATTTACTCAAGGAGTCGTTTCCATGAAAATCGTTTCTTAAAAGCTAACTTTTGAAAATAAAGAAAAATGAAAAAATGTTGTTGATCACCGTATTTACCCATCTTGGATATGTATAATATAATATATCAAAACAAAACATCTGCAAACTATTTATAAAATGCATTGTAATTCCAAAATAAAATTTAATCGTATGTTTACGTATGTACCAAATTTCAAGCATTTATTTCATTTTTTCCGGTTGATAGTACCTGTAGTTTTAACTTTGGCTTGATGACGCCATAATTTTTAAATGCTCAACGACTGAATTGTATAAAAGACATCCTTATAACTCCAAAAAATCATAATCACACTAATTAATTTGTAACGATCTCGATCAGTATAAAGCGAGTTACTACCTGAGAGTAACTGGCTTGGCCTTTTGCTCAACGGTTAAAGCACTCGCTTCCTGATCAGAGGTTCTCAGATCAAACCCAACCGGCGCCAGTCTCTCTTCATTGGTGACCCTGGACACGCACGCAACTCTCTCTTTCATCATCAACTTCCAGCGCACAACAATCAACTCACCTCATCATCAACAGATGGCAGCACCAATACAATCTCTCTCAACGCAAAGCCTGTCCTCGCATCACACAATATGCGTATGACAGCATTCATTCACGAGTGCATATCGCTCGTCAGACGTCAGTAATACGTCTTTCTCACTGGGGGCATACTCTGTAACGATCTCGATCAGTATAAAGCGAGTTACTACCTGAGAGTAACGGGCTTGGCCTTTTGCTCAACGGTTAAAGCACTCGCTTCCTGATCAGAGGTTCTCAGATCAAACCCAACCGGCGCCAATCTCTCTTCAAATTCCTTAAACCCAGAAAATACGGTCTTTTCTGCTATTTTTTTAAAATAAAAACAATTCTTAATCCCGAGCGACTGGTATACGAACCGCAAAAGGCGCTCAGAATCATTAATTATTCTCACCACGAAATTTTTATTGAAAATCTAGTCTTATGCAAAATAATTTTTATAAATTGCGATTGCTTAAACAAACAAGCAAAAAGGTTTTGTTGCAGATAAAATCGATTTGCCTTAAATCTTGAGATTAATCCAATGAATATGGATTCTAAATTTTATGAAAATTATTTCCGAATGGTAGAATTAAAACAAAATAATTGACAATTTATTCCAATCGATCAATTTACCTTCTGTGTTACAGAAATGGAATAATACACTATAAAAGCTACTGAAAAACATTGAAAATGCGTGATACCAATAAACTTTGTTTTTATAAATTCTCCTTTAAATCTCATAAATATATCAGTTCATTAAGTTTCTGAAAATAAAAAGAGGTTTTCGAAATTGTGGATAACTGGAAAACGGCCATTGTATATTTTCATTTATTGTTATACATTATTTTGCTAGAACCCACAGCATCAGTTTTTTACAGTCAACTTTGTTCTCTCGTGGATATTTGTCTATCTACATCATGTATTAAATCATACGTTCGCAAGACATCTTTCAAGAACATTGAAAGTTCTGCCGTGTAACTGCGAAAGAAACATGTATCACTGTCTTGCTAACTGCAGTGTTATTTCCTCTAGTATTTTGTCCTGTAGAATTAAAATTACTTTTATAAACTTTAATTTCTTTTAAATACAATTACAAAAAATTACATTTTACTATTCACATTTGTATCTAATTTTCGTTTAATATTGTTATTTTCTCTTAGTTTAAAAGAATTGTCAATTAATAAACCAATAAAACCCCGTCCCATACGTATAAAATTGCTCCAATGGTTAAAAAAGTAATGAAATGTGTTTGCATTATGGTTTTCTTTTATTTAAAAGTTAAAATATGTTTTATCAATATATTTTCAATGTGTCATTTTTCTTTCACATCTTTTTTTAAATTTAAATATACTTCAAATATATTCATTAAATTTTAAGAAATCATCATTATAGAACTGAATAATATGTTTTTCTTTACATTTTATCAAAACATTCCTAATCTTTTGCATATGTTTTTCTTTTTTCTTTTTCTTTTCCTTTTATTTAGTTTTTTAAATTGAATTGTACACTGTAAAATAACAATCCTAAGGAAATTTGTGACAAAATATTCTCACTGCGGCATTAAAATGAATAATGTTTTTTTACTTGATACTAAAAGTATCTTGGTGACGAATAAATCATTTCTAAATCAAAGGTTTTATTTAAAAAAAAAGATTTACCCTTTTCCTTCCATTATGCTTTCTTTTAAGTGCTTTGTTCCTTCATCCTTTTACAAACGAAGGAAAACGACGTAACTATAACATTAACAAAACACATTAGATGAAATATTTTAGAAACATTCAGTCATTTAAAGTCTTAAAATGTACTTATCAATACTTTCGTGAGAAATTTCTCTGCAACATCGTAAAGAATTAAAATGAAGTAAAACAATAATATGTAGTATAGTACTTTCTGATATTTGCTCTAAATAGTTAGAAAGAAATTGAATGCGTCTTCTACTAAAAGGAAATATTGCATATGTAATTAATTTCCACACTTTGACGGTATAAAAAATAAGAAAAAATGCACTATAATAAAATAAGCTTTTAAAATATATATATCAACCGACTTCAAAAAAAGCGCTAAAAAGAATTAAATAATTCTTTAAAATTCTCTAATGAAAAAACGTTATTGAAAAATCAGACATCGAATACCAGGTACCGGCATAAAACAGTTAAATTTAATTTATATATATTAATATCAACCAAACATGCGTTTTAGAGGGAATATTTTTTACAAGAGATGAATTTGAATATTTATGATTTAATTTATGAATAAATACATATAAAGTAATGAATTATTTTTTTGAAGTTGGTGCCAAAGAATCACAATCGACAATGGTCATCACCATTTTAGATATGGTACTAGGGGCAGTATTTTCACAATTCTTATTATATTTAAGATAGTCGGTGTAAGAGTGAAAGCCTGAAATTTTATTTATTTATTGTACACACACATCTGACTTATGTGCTCGACATGAAAGCCTGCGAATACCTGAACAAAGAACACTTATAATTGGATGACTGCTTCAAAAAGAATTGGAATTTTAATGTTTTTATTTTTAAAAAGTTCTAATCACTAAAATTTGATGAAATTGAAATGGGACCAACGGGCATCTTACACTTTGAAACAAAATAAAAAGAATATTGCCCAGTTAAACTGATCGCATTGAGCTCACAGGCTACGCATACTAATTGTACATTACAGCCTTGTATTTTTGTTAATTCCGTTCGAAAAAAAAAAAAAATTAAGAAGGGGAAACAGCTCTTCCCTTTCTTCTTTTTTATACTTAATCATTGAACTTCCAAAACTATCAAGTACATGCTTTATCATATTAAAAAATCTATATCCAAAATTCAGAGAAAATCGGATAATTCTTAATAAAAACCCATTTAGCATTTATATAATTTAAGAGGAGTTATTCCCCTCTTTTATACTTAACCATTTAACTTCCAAAACTATTCAGAGATTTGAACGAAATCTGACAATTCTGATTGAAAAATCCATTTATGCAAGTTAATGGGAGGGGCATTAGAACCCCCGTTCCCCCTGTTTATACTTATTCAATGAACACCTAATAACAGCCACGGACTCGCCTCATCAGAATGATCCTATATCTAAATTTTGAACGAAAACTGTTAATTCTGCATGAAAATCTCGTTTATATTAATTAAGGGGAGGAGCATGAGCCCCCCGTTCTTCCTGTTTGTATTTATTCAATGAACACCTAATAACAGCCACGGTATCGCCTCATCCGAATGATCCTATATCTAAATTTTGAACGAAAACTGTTAATTCTGCATGAAAATCCCGTTTATATCAATTAAGGGGGGGGGGGTCATGAGCTCCCCGTTTCCCCTGTTTATACTTATTCAATGAACACATAATAACAGTCACGGAATCGCCTCATCAGAATGATCCTATATTTAAATTTTGGACAAAAACTGTTAATTCTGCATGAAAATCCCGTTTATATCAATTAAGGGGGGGTGGAGCCCCCGTTCCCCCTGTTTATACTTATTCAATGAACACATAATAACAGTCACGGAATCGCCTCATCAGAATGATCCTATATCTAAATTTTGGACAAAAACTGTTAATTCTGCATGAAAAACCCACTATATCCATTAAGGGGAGAGGCACGAGCCCCCCGTTTTCCCTCTTATACATATCGAATGAACTCCAAAAACTAATCAGGGAAGCGCCTTATCAGGATATACCTATATACAAAATTTCAAGTGGATCCGATATTTTTATCATGAGTTATCGCGTTACGCACGAACATACGAACGTACATACAGAACGGACGGGCACATAAGCTCTCTGGCTATGATAGCCTGTGAGCTAAAAAGAGTGATCAAAATCGGTTCATGTTCAAAGAAGTTATGAGTGAACAACAAATACATACAGGCCGAAATCATAACCTCCTCTTTGAAGTCGGCTAATAAAAAAGAACATCACTACATTATTCAAAACAAAATATTGAAAACAGGTGTAAAACGTAATTCCCTAAGATTTACAATCAATAATTAATTTCGAATATGAATGTACTTTATTGAAAAATAATTCGAAAAGTATCAATGATTCATTTAAAACTGGATTGTATTTAAAATCCAAATATTTGTGGACATGAAAATTTTCGTCTCATTGTACATTAAAGTAAAGACAGCGGATGTATCTTTTGGCTTTTAAAAACTATGGAAAGTAACTTCTTTCTCATATGCAAGACTGATAT
Source organism: Maratus speculifer (assembly GCA_964019185.1). Taxonomy (NCBI): domain Eukaryota; kingdom Metazoa; phylum Arthropoda; class Arachnida; order Araneae; family Salticidae; genus Maratus; species Maratus speculifer. The sequence continues at coordinate 284,372,138 of OZ025297.1, forward strand.
ATTATTATACATTTAATTAAAAGTTTGTTAATGATGTCATTGATTAAATAACGCAAACATTAGTATACATGAACTTTTAAATTTTGTGTAAATTGTAATGTTTAATTTCAGTGCAAATTATAAAATTAAATTAAGGTATCTGATTACGTTAAAAATGCAATTTTCGACCAAAATTATGAAAACTTATTTTATTTTACTTTAATAAAGGCCAACTTTTTACCTTTCCAAAACTGTATTTTTTTATTGTAGGATAAATAGATCCGGATTTATTGCGGTTTTTAAGTTACTCAACAGCTGTCACTCAAACCGGAAGTGCTGTTTAAAGGGCCGTGTGTTTAGGAAAATTTCGTGGTTTTGATATTTTTTTTTAATTATAAGAAATGAAAATAATATGCTCCATGGACAATATTTTTTTTTAGTTTCGAGGCTAATTTGTTTATTATTGATGTACATTACTGTAAATTCTTGCAAAACTTAAATCGACACTTTAATTGCGTTTTTTGGAAAATGCTATTTTCGGTGAAAATTCCATACACAAAACACGTCTTCTCAAAAATTTATTACAATATCACCATGAAATTTGAAATATATGTTGTTTGCACCATTGTAAAGGGAATGAACTAAAGTTTTAAATTTAGAATAAATATATATTTTTTTATGGATGTTTTTGTGGAATGACATCGATGAATTTTATAATAATTAACATGTAAACAGGTGCGATACGCTACAAATTTTGAAATACTTAAAGCATCTTTTAGATTTTAGGTCATTCCCTTCACCAATGTCATAAATATGAAGTGTAAAAAGGAAATTAAGATACATCCAATAGAATTTTCTTTAGAGCGTTTTGCATTTTGGGAAAAATTTCATCAAATTCTGCGATAAATTCCTCCATTTATCAAAATTTTATCAATGAATAAAATATTTTTTTATTTTTTTTTCGCATTTTCTAGTAATAATCTTAATAAAAACAAGTTTAAAAATAATTAAATCGCTTTTATGGAAAAAATTGCTCCGTACGTAGTCAGGTACCTTAATTTAAATTAAAAAGTTAAAAAAATAGGTAAAGAAATTTATTTAAAAAATAAACAAGCATAACTATCTCTACTGCAAATATTTGATGTCTAGTCGGATGTGGCAATCCCAAAATTTTCTTCTGTCTCATACATAATATTTCAAAATTCGCTACCGCAGTGTTAATTTGTGCATTACGACTATTGAATTGACATCTGAAATAGAACTATTGTCGGAAAAAATACAAAATAAAAGCATCACTTATCGGGTGATTTAAACCAAATAATAATTAACAACAATATTTATAAGAGTATATCAGAATCTGAAGTGTGATAAAAATTCGTTCTAGAGATCGAGCTACTGCTGGAACTGGGCAAAATTCAGCATAGCAGTGTCACTTGTGGGACAATTGTCGCCGAAATGTAAACATATATTTAAAAAATAACTTGAAGAAATAAATTGAAATTCAATGTAATATATATATATACAGTGGCGGTCAAAAGTTTCCGGCCAGCAAAAATATTTCAGTTAATTTGTAAATATACCCACATGAAGAGGAATCTCAAAGCGATACTTATACATTTTATTGACATATTAGTTAGGCACTTACTTATAAACGAACGTGAAAATATCAATAAATTTAATTGACAAAATTAAGTATAAAAGAAAACGCATGTTCTCAAAAGTTCCCTGCCACTTTCACAAGTTCGTAAAAAAGTGGTATTGTAATTGAAAATAACAGTGATCAACAACATTTTATCGTATTACTATTTTATTAGCTTTAGTAATAAGTACTGCGGCGCAACAACGTGGCATTCATACAATCAGTGGTTAAAGATCATCTATGGTACATTTTTTCCACATTTCTTGCAATTTTGGCGAAGTTGGAATACTTACAGTTCCACAGACTTTTGCCAACTTCTTCCAAAGATTTTCTATTGGATTCATGTTGGGCGTTTGGGCTGACCATTTCAAAAACGAAATTTTTTGTTCGAAAACTATTGCTTATCGAGGCTTGCATCCATTTTTTATGTCGTTATCATATTACAAAAAATAGTTGCGACCAAATTTTTTTCTCTAATAAGTCAAAAAATGGTCTTGCAAGATATCCTTATACATTGTATCATTCATCTGGCTGTGGATTTCAAATAACGGACCGACACTTTTTAAAGAAAATACTCCCCATGGCATAACGTGTCCTCCGCCATGCTTCATTGTAGGAATAACATAGGTCGAACCATACCTTTTGTTGTTAGGTCATCGTATGTAGTGTCTGCCATCACTACAAAAAAATTTCAAATTCGATTAATGGAAAAAATAGAACTTTTGTCCAGTTTTCACTTGACCAGACTTTATATTCCTTGGAATATGCAAGTAGGATACATCGGTATTTTTTTTTTATCTCCGAAAAATTTTAACACCGACTCTTCTATAAAGTTTTGTATCACATCAGCATCATAACACGGTAGACTAATTTATTTCAGCAATATTTTCATTCCGTAAATCGCAGTATATTGCAACGGAATTTTCATGCGGATTATCAATGGTTTTTCTCCTGATAATTCTGTCCACAGGAATAGTAATTTTCCGGGGTCCCCCGCACCTCTGAAAGTCCTGAAAGCCATGGCCATCTTTATATAATTTTTAAATATCGTTTACAGTCGATTTTACCGATCGATAACTTAGCCGCAATATCTCGAGAAGATTCGCCTTTTAGCGACAAACTAATCACTCATTTATGAACAATAATTGTTATTTTTTTCAAATTTGAATTCAAACTATGCTATACACGTTGATTCATTCATAAATCGACCAAAAAACACTGTACGAAATGAAATGATAAGTGGCCGAAAACTTTTGAGAACATGCGTTTTCTTTTATATTTAATTTTATCAATTAAATTTATTGATATTTACACGTTCTTCTATAAGTAAGTTCCTAACTTATATGTAAATAAAATGTATAAGTATCGCTTTGAGATTCCATTTCAAATGGGTATATTTGCAAATTAACTGAAAAAATTTTGTTGGCCGGAAACTTTTGACCGCCACTGTATATATATATATATTTGCTGGGCAATTTGAAAGATTCAGATTTTAATGATGTTACATAAGTAACTTCTCATGTGAAGAACCATTATTGTTTTATTTTATATTTTTATTGAAAAAAACTTTTTTGTAGATCTTTATCTATTTTGAATTACTCAATCTGCATGTATAATTAACAGAGTAAGGTGACAATACAAATTTTTTCGTTATATTTTAAAGACAATAGCAAATTTCAAAATTTCCGGTACGTGAAAGGTAATTGCTGTTTAATTCAAAATTTAAATTTTATGATGTAAATCAGGAAGAAAATCGACTATTTTAAAATTTTGTAATAATAATGAAATTTTCCATAATTAGTTGAGTAGTAGAAAATCCAAATACGTTTACATTTCGTTTCCAATTAAATCATATTTTTTTACTAAAGTAGTTTGATAAAATATAAGATATATTATACAGGGTGTCCCCTCTCGACGGTGGCCAATGGCTAATTTCTAAACCGTTGGTCATAGACATATAGTTCCAATTGCAAAAATGCTTTAAAAAAGGCAAAGAATTTTTTTTAAAGCGATTTTGGTCAAAAAAATGTTTTACTAAAAATTTACGAAAATTAAATTTTTATATGGTCCCCCGGTCCTATAAGTGATATTTAGTAAAATTTTTTCAACACTCTAGCAAGTAATACAGAAAAGGTCCCATTCATGTAACATTAAAATTGACCGAGTTATGAAACTTTAAATTTCTTGACTTAAATCACTTTTCTGCAACTGAAAATGGATGAGTTGGACGAAGCTTTAAGGGAACGTACACAAAGTGCTACAGTATTATAAAGATCGTCCTTTCCAACGCTGTTCAATGGCTAATTCCTAAACTATTTTTCACAGACATATAGTTCCAATTACAAAATGTTTTAAATGAGCGATTTAACTGAAGGCGCTGTCACCGTATAAGTTTTAAGGTATTGTTAATTATAATTAATTAACTTCTAGATTGGTTATTAAAATAACTGAAGACATAAATTTCAAAATTCTCTTTATCGAAAAAATCAAATTTTGGGAAATAGCGAAAAAACTTTAAATGCATCTATTGGTTTTCATTATAAATTTTGAGATTGCATTGTTACAATAGTGGAGGTTTGTATAGACTGACAGAGAAATCAACAAGCGATAAGTCGAGTTTTGAAATTCATATCCTCAATTGTATTTTTACGTATGCTTTATTTTGTAAGCAAATGAAGCTGATTCTTTTCGTGATTTTATTTTAAAAAGGTATGTTATTTTGATAAGCTTTTATTTTATTCATAGTTTCGTATGTAAATTTTCCTAGTTGAAAACTTATATTCAAATTTTAACTCACTTCCAAATATCTGATTGAGGTTCAATTCCCATACTTATTAAAACCCGATGACAATGTAATAATACGATTTTAGGTGCGTTCCATTTATTTATTTTATAGGACTACATGAAATTCTATTAGGTTGAGTAATCTAATAGAGCTTTAAATATGTATCATTTTGTAACGATTTGTGACTATTGCTTTTCATAGTTTAATTTAACAAAATTTCTGTTATTTTTTTACTTATATTTTTAGCACAAATTGCATATTTTACTTTAACATGCAAATGTCAACAAAAATTCAGAAACAACATTGTAAAAAAAATTTTTACTCTCAATGTTTAAAGTTAAATTTTCTATCTGATGTTTATTTTTATTTCCAGTAAATTTGTGACTGACCCCTATTTTGCAGCAAAAAATATGCTTCAACTTTGAACAGCTATAACTCGGTCAATTTTGATCGCAGAGGAATGGGACTTTTTTGTCTTACTTGTTAAAGTAGTGGTAAAAATTTTCTAAATATCACTTATAGGACCGGAGGACCGTATAAAAATTTAATTTTCGTAATTTTTTAGTAAAACATTTTTTTGACCTAAGTCGCTTAAAAAATAATTCTTTACCTTTTTTAAAGCATTTTTGCAATTGGAACTATATGTCTATGACCAACGGTTTAGAAATTAGCCATTGGCCACCGTTGAGAGGGGACACCCTGTATATTATTTTGTGAATTAGTGAAAACATTTCCTTCTAAACAAATCAAGAAAAAGTTAAAAAATTTATTGAAGTTGTTATTATCTTTAAGTAAACAATTATTTAGAAAATGTCATTAAAAGCAAATCAAGGTAAATTCTGGCTAATTCTAAATTAAAATTTAATGATTTAAATCAGCAAGAAAAATCGACTATTAAAATCGACTATTTTATAATTTTCTAATAATAATGAATTGTTCCATAATTAATTCAGTTTTAGAAAATCCAAAAACATTTACTTTTCTTTTCCAATTAAATCATATTTTTATACTAAAGTAATTTGATAAAATATAAGATACTAGCTGACCCGCCCGGCGTTGCCCGGGTCCGTAATAATAATGTTAAACGAAGTTGAAAATTTTTATGATTTTATCTTTAACTCGAAATATGTGTAAATACACTATTAAAAATTAGACCCTTTTGCTGCATCGTCACTCCACCGCTTATATAGAAAATGATTACTTCAACTTATTATGGAGCATTCTCATAGGTCAAAAGAGAGATATTCTATAAAAGCGGGGAGTGATGATGCAGCAAAAGGGTCAAAATTTTTACAGTGTACATTATATTAAATACGTACCCCCTGACAGTGTCAAAAATTGGTTTAAAAAAATTAATATTTACCTCCAAAAATACCCAAAATGACTGCAATGGGAGACGCAGGAGGGAATATGTGTCCAACGATTGCGTGATTTTCGTGTTAAAGTGTTTATATTTATCCTTAAAATAACTGTTAAGTGACTTAACTAAATACTTTTTTCACATAGATATCCCAAGTGAAATATTTGATTTTCAAACTAATTATATCACTCTTAAATCCGGCTATACGGTGAATGAAATTGATTCTCGATAATTAGCTAAAAGGTTAGTATATAGTATTATAATTTCAGAGTCATTTTACAAAAATAGGTGTATATTTTTTATCAAACATGCGTAATGTTCATTCTGTGGACAAAATCCTAACCGTAACTTAATTGTATTGTAATCATAACTTGTCTGTAACCTATCTATATCTTAACAGTAACCTAACTGTAACTTAAATAAACCATAAATGAAACCTGGCCGTCACCTTATCATAACCTACCCATAATTTAACCACAACCTAACCGCAAATTAACTTTAACCTAACTGTAACTTAACCATGACCTAACTGTAACCTAACTGGTAATTAAATATAACATAAGGTTCACCGGAACATAATTGCAACCTAACAGTTATCTAACCGTAACCAAGTTATAATTTAACTCTAACTATAAATGAAATATCTTAACCATCTCGAGCTAAGTACTTAGTTTCACTTTCCTCCGCTACGGATCGGATTATGTTTTGTAGAACATCCGAATTTTAGGTTCGGATTGGATTCATGTTCATGGAAATTATTTTGCCTTCTTCGGATACGGCTATGGTTGTTTGGAATAATTTTTTTCAGTGTAGATTCGATTCAATTCAAATGGGATTTTTAAGTTCGGGTCGGGTTGTACTTCCATGGAAATTATTTTACCTAGTTCCAATGAGGTTATACTTCACTGAAATATTTTTGTCAGGTTCAGATTAGGTGTCGTTTAAATTTCGGGATTTTTTTTTTTTTTTTTTTTAGAAATTTTTTGGTTTGGATTGGGTTTATGTCCATGGAAATTATATTGTCTTGTTCGTATCTTGTTATAGTTATTTGGAATATTTTCGTCGGATTCAGATTTGGTTCGATTCAGATTTCAGGTATTTTTTCAAATTGATTTTTAACGTTCTGGTCGGATTCATGTTCAGAGAAATTATTTTGTTTTGCACGGATCCGGTTTTGGGTCTTTGGAATATTTTTTTCGGGTTCAGATGTCGTTCAATTCAGATTTCGGTTTTTTAATGGAATTTTTAGGTTCAGGTTGGTTTGCGCATCAACGGAAATTATTCTGCATTGTTCGATTAAGGATATTCTTCTCTGGAATATTTTTATCAGATTCAGATTTAGTTCAGTTTTTTAGGTTCGGATTGGGCTCATGATCATGGAAATTTTTTGTCTTGTTCAGAGCCGGGTATGGTTCTGTGGAATAATTTTGTCAGGTTCATATTTGGTTCGATTCAAATTTCAGATTTTTTTTTAATGGAATTTTAGGTTCAGATCGGGTTCATGTCCACGGAAAATATTTTCTCTTATTTGAATCCGGTTATGGTTCTTTCAAATATTTTGATCGGATTCAGATGTAGTTTGCATAAAATTTCAGGTCTTTTTTCAAATGGAATATTTTAGGTTCGAGTCAGGTTTATGTTCACGGAAATTATTTTGTCTTGCTGTTATCGGGTTATAGTTCTTTGAATATTTTTATCGATTTCAGTTTTCGTTCTGGTCATTTTTCTGGTTTTTTCAAAGAAAAATTTTAAGTTCGGGTCGGGTTGCATATACACGAACATAATTTTTCCTTGATCGGATTGGGGTATGCTTCATTTGAATATTTTTGTGGGATTCAGATTTGATTCGGGTCAGATATCAAATCGATAGTTTTTTTCAATTGGAATTTTTAGGTTCGGGTCGGGTTTATGCTCATGAAATTTTTGTCTTGCTTGGATCGGAGTAAGATCTGTTTTTTTCTGGTTGGGATCGGGTTATGCATTAATACGCCTAAAAATTATATTTTGCTACTATTCTCTTAGTGACTATTTTTGATATATAATTTATTTTGCTATTTGATAATTTATTACTGTGTATGAATCGTCTGCCGATGCGAACAATTATACGTCAAACAGCCATTTCATTTTTGTTTTAAACACAAATTAAAGTCTTCATAAAATTTTAACTTAAATAAAATGCATTCAAATTTAATTAATGATTTTAAAAAAACTGCTAAAAAGCCTCATATATACATATACATATATTTACTGCAACATAGCTAACCACGCATAGATTCTAATGTACGAAGTACCAACGATCTGACGTAACATCTGTTTTCAAAAATCCTAAGTTAAACTGACATTTTGCCAGTCTATGAATTTTAAAAGTCTTTGGGTAAAAAAACAGTCACTTTTGAAATGTCAAAATCTCAAATTGGTTTATTTCATAGAGTAAAAAGAAATTAATAGAGTGGAAGTATTATCTCTGGAGGTGATGCTAAAAATGTAACCCTACATTAAGTCCAATTAAGTACTAACAAAAGCACGTGATTTGACACGCCTATCAATTGAAACAGGTTTAAACCCGTATTTTTTTTGCTCTTGTTTCTTAAAAAGAACTAATCTATCGCTTCACCGGTAAAAATTTATTAATTACTTTATCATGTGTGTTTTAAATATCAATACAGAAAATTATTTTAACCTTTTGCTTGAAAATATAACATTCTTTTGTTAATACATTAAAATCGTCTGCAGTCAGAAATCTATATTTTAGATCAATATTTTTTACTTAAGTACAATAAGTTTTACTTAAGTAATACATGATTTTAAAAGAATGTTTTCATCATTATATTTTAAATATTTATTTACATGCAATTATTAAGTCATAAATATTTTTCATCTACGTTATAAATTATTTGAAACTACATTAATGAAGGAAACTTTTAGTTATACAATTTTTAGTTCGTATCAAATGTTTTCAATATCTTATTTAATTTTAATTTGATATTTATTTATTGCTAATTTTCCAATTTCCTTCATTTTAAAAACGAGCATTTATTTTAATAAATAATAATAGAACAAAGACCATTTTAAAAATTTGCTATTTCCTCTTTAAATATGCTTCAATTGTAATTCATTTCTTTGAATTCGTCTTATAATGCAAAATCCCTTCCACGTCCTTTTATTTGGCACATTAAAATTTGATCGATAAATGGTTTCATATTGCAAACCTTTTTTGAGGCTTACTTCACCTCCACTTATCTCATTCCTCCATGGGTTTCTTTAATTCTGTCTCAGCTTTCTTATTACTTCTGCGAAAATTTTTACACAACCAACCATCCATAAACAAATGAAAGAGAGAAAAAAAAATGGGTAAAAGATGATTTTTTATGAGAGTGACCTCTCGATTTTAAATAATTACTCAGTTAATAATTGGAATTTGGAAATTCTGAAGCTAAGGTGCATCAGGAGATATTTGGGGCTACTCTCAAAAACATTTTGAGCTTCGGACGTGCTGTAGATTTTGCTAGACATCGCAGACACACACACACACACACAGAGCGTTTTGTTCTTTTATTAGTATAGATATTAAATGTCATTTTATAAATTAGTAAAATCATTTCCTTCAGAAGGAAAAAAACCCAAGAAATGGTTAAAAAATTGTATTAAAGTTGTTATTACATTTAAGTAAACAATTATAAAAAATGCCATTAAAAGCAATGTATTGCTAAAAAAATAGTAATATTTTTTTGTTAGAAAAAATATAATTATGTCCGCTTGCAATCTAGGAGAAAAAAAATTAATGTTTTTAGACATTTAATTTTTTCTATTTATTTCCTCATGTAAGTACTGTAGCTTTTTACCAATATATTTACTTTAGAAAATTACAACCTTTTTTTAGTGAACTCATACTTTTTCCACCATACAAGATATGATTTTTCTATCCTTTGTGTGTCCCAAAGAACTGGGAAATATATAAATCTTACAACATATTTTTTCTTGAAATGTTTTGGTTGAATTATACTAGAGTACATTGTTGTGGTTACTCTTAACCACTGCCATATTTTTTATTTAATTTAATTTATCGTCTATTTTTGGTTTTATCTTTATTCATTTATTATATATTTCGCATTCTAAAAATTATCTTAATTCTCGTTTTTTTTTAAATTTCCCCTGTAAAGTTATTTTTATTACCTAACTTTTGTTGATTTCAGATGTTGAAATCAGTTAAAAATTTTGTTCCTTCCGGTTTTGAAGGCTTCCCGTCTTGTCTAGAATGTTCGATGGGGTGTCGACTTCCGTTTTATGACTCCTCCTATTGTCCTATCAGGTACTCTTCTTCTGTTACGTAATTTAAAAGTTAGTGCGTCCTGGTATCAAGTTTTGGCTCCGCATCGTTCTGCTGATATAAAAATTCTTTCTTAAAATTCTGTTTCCATATTCGTAGCGATGCGCTACTCCCTTTTGCCCTGCCAGTTGGCGTATTTTTAATTTTATGGCAACCCCCCGCCTTCTTTCCGGAGCGGCCACGGTCGTTTAGTCAGTTGAGAAAAGAGCAGAACTGAAGGGTGGCGGTTTCGACTCAGAGCGGAGCGGACGTCTGCAGAACTACGACAATAAACACCTGCAAAAAATGATGTGTGCGATTTTAATAGGAATGATTTGTTCGGCTTTTTACGACTAACGTTCAGCATTGTTAAATGCGAAAAAATGGAATTATTTAAAACGCAAGGAGAGATTGTTATCCCTCCGTGGAGATATACAAGGATTAGTTCGTCCAAAAAAAATACAACTTTTGTTTTTCCAAAAGAAAATTTCATATGAAGAAAATATGTTTCGATTTTGAGAATGCTGAATTTTCTTGAAAGAATATTATTTTTTTAAATTGTTGAAACAATTCTTCACTTAGAATATTCCGTTAGCCTTACATTGTATGCTATATACAGGATGGACCACTTCTTCGTTTTATGTTAATTTGTTGCCCCTTAATCTCCAAGAGAATTCAAGAAAAGGCATAATTATTTGAAATGAGAGCTTCTATTTATCTATAAAATTTTGTACAAGTAAAAAATTGTGCCTTCCATGCCTCGCTCTAAAATTAAGAGAGCTGTTTTCTTATTAAAAGTAATATTATTTCTCAAAGAATTATATTCATCCATCTTTATTAAAAAAAATAAAGAAAGAAATTTTCTTTATGAGTAAGTCTTCTGAGATTATTCTTTTCCGTATTTCTGCTCACCTCTTAATTCAAGCTTATGCAGGTAAGCTCTAGTAAACCATACTTGGGTTTGAATTTATTAATAAACATTCCATAACCATTTCTCCAACTTTTAAGTCTATATTAATCAAAGATAAACACATCCCTTTTGACAGTCATAATGAATCTCTTACTTGTTATTATATGAATTCTGATTGTACTTATGATAATATAATTGTGCCATATTCTTTTGATGCACACAAAATGCCTTGTTATGAAAATTCTATATCAAATAATCTAAGTAATGATACTTATATTGATGATGTGTATGGAAATTCTGGTGAGACCAATTTACAATTAGTCAATAATTATGCAACCTATCCTTACAATTATAATTTTCAAAATAGTGATTTTTTATAAATAATTTTGCTAATACTGCTATGAATTATCATAATCCCTATATTGATGGTAATTTTACTTATTTTCCTAGCTATTTTCCAACTGATTATGGTAATGTTGTAAACTATTTATCTACTAATAATAATATGCCTGACAAAAATTTCACATCTGAAAGTGCTAATGATATTAGTTATATTGGTGAAAAGCATACTAATTTGAATGATGGTAATAAAATTTTGGTGAATTCCAACATGGTACAAACAGTTAACAGAGAATTAATCCCTCCCAATTCTTTTGTTTATTTACATGTCAAATACTTGAACTCACCATCTGAATATTTTATTTTTAAGCCTGTTTTAAAAAATAAAGGTCTTGTTTTGCATGAATCACTGCATTCTAACTCTTCAATTCAAAATAATTTATTTTTGGTTGTATGTCAAAATATATCAAAACTGGACATTCATTTAAATAAAAATTCAATTATTGGTGAATGCATTAATGTAGATGAGAAGGATATTGAGTAATACTCTTTTGATTTAGATTTTGAAAATGAATATTGTAATTTAATTTTACCATCTGAAGAAATTAAGAGAAAACGTGTTCAAGAACTTTCACCAAATGATTTTGACCTAAAACACTTACCCCCTCATGAAAGTGACTCTTTAACGAAATTATTGTGCAGTAAAGCTCTTGCATTTTCTTAATCTTTGGACACTTTAGGTCATACAGACTTGGTGAATCCTCAGTTTTCAATGTTGAACTCTCAACCTGTAAAAACCCTACCTTTTCCTGTGCCACAGGCACTCGAACAAGAAGCTCTTGACCAAATTAATCAAATGCTAAATGCAGGTATTATAGAAAGATCAAATTCATCCTGGGCTTGTCCTATGCTTCTTGTTAAAAAGAAAAGAACTGACATGTCGAAACCTCAGAAATATCGTTTGGCCCTAGATTTAAGATTGCTAAACTCCATCATCATACCATCATCATATCCTCTTCCTAGAATTCAAAATCTATTAGTACAGTTATCAAAATTTAAATTTTATACTACTCTTTACTTGCCGTCTGCATACTGGCAGATTGCAGTACCTAAAGAAATGCAAGACAAACTCAGTTTTACTACTCCATGGGGAATTTTTACCTATCTTCGTCTCGTTTTTGGCTTGAAGACAGCTGCGAGCACTTTTCAACAAATAATTGATTCAGTTATTCAATTATCTGAAATTGACACGTGTGATGCATACCAAGATGACATTGTGGTTGGCGCTAATTCCTTTGAAGAGATGGTCACGAAACTCACAAAGCTCTTAGACACTCTCATTGCTAATAACATCACTCTTTCTCCTGAAAAATGTTCATTCATGAAAACTAGTATTAATTTTTTAGGCTTCCAACTCACAGATCATAAAATTCTTCCTATTACAAGTAATATTGTAAAAATCACTTCCTTCCCAAAGCCTAAAACCAAGAGGCAGACAAAAGGTTTCATTGGACTATGTTCATTTTATAGATAAATTATACCTAATTTTTCTAAATTGATTTCTCCTCTTATTGAAGTTACCAAACCTAAAAATAAGTTTTGTTGGAAATCTGAACAAGAAAATGCATTTAATAAATTGCAAGAAATTTTCTTTCAAAAACCTATGCTAAATCTCCCAAATTGGAATGAGACTTTCTATGTTAATACTGATGCATCAAAGACAGCAATCTCAGCTGTTCTTATGCAAAAACTTGACGGTGAACTGCGACCGATTTCATATTATTCCAAAACTTTATCTCAGTCTCAAAAACAGTATCCAGCTATCAAATTGGAACTTTATGCCATTTATAAAGGAGTAACCGCTTTCAAATATTACATTTTTGGTCGACCCTCCATTCTCTTATCAGATGCTAAACCCCTTAATAATTACAAAAAAGCAACATCACCTGCTGACATCACTACTCGTTGGATGTTAGAACTGTCTGAATATTCATACACATTCCAGCATATACCAGGCAAAGAGAATGTGTTAGCAGATTTTCTAAGCAGAACACCTCACATTTCTACTGAAGATCTCCATACTAATCCAGATCTTATTTCTAGGCAAGAACCCCTACCAATTGTTGATGATCAAAATGATTTACATAATGAAATTGCTCACTTTCCATGTGGTTTAATTGGCAAAACACACCACACCTGTCATCTTCAAAGTGACTCTCTAAACACGTACTTAATAAAACCGATTTATTTCCATTGTTTACGCTATTCAAGGTTTTCAAAGAATCATTATTTTACAAATTGTTTGTTTCTTTTTCATTGACACCTGCGTTAAATTCAGGGGGAGTGAAGGAGGAATGACATCAGAACAAAGTTCATTTTTTGATTTATTTTTGTTTTCTCCGTGAATTAAACTGGCATGTCGTAATCCATAGTAAATGCAATTATATATTGAAACGCAACAATTTACGAGATGTTTTGGACTCAAACAATTCGAACATAGGTTATTTCTTTTTACTAAATTATATCGTTCTGATACATTCATTTTTAGAAACTGAGAACATTTGTTCAAATTGTGAAAAGCCGATTTGCATAGAATACAAGTTTTCACATTCGATTTTTTATTCGAATTTACCATGAAATCTTTTGTTTTGTTCGAATGGGGAATGTTTTTGTTAAAAGGTTTTGAAGCAGAATGTCTATTTACACTTTCTAGAGTAGAACTTCTGTTTTCCAAAAATAACATTAGTTCAGCAAATTGCGGATTATCTGATTTTTTGACTGAATATTCAAATAATTTCCTGGTTTCTTTATCTACCATTTGTAATATAATATTTATAAGGATAGATCAGACAGATTGTTTTGTTCATATTGAAATATTTTTAATGCCCTCAAATTTTTATTTACACAATCAATAAAATTTCTCAATTCCTTAGAGGACTCGTAATGTATTTTTCATAATTAATTATGGCTGATAAATGAGTATCAATAAGCAAACGTTGATTTTCGAACCTTTCAGTCAGTGCCGCAAACAATGAGTCAAAGGAATCGTCAGTACTTTCTAGTTCTTTTGCTTCATTTTTTACCGATGCTCGCAAATAGAAGAGCTTTTGTGCATCATTTAGCTGCTCATTATTGATAATTAAGTTAGTAAATTGCACTTTAAAGATTGAACACTCCTCATATTTATCATTAAATATTGGTAATAGAATTTCAGGCAATTTATTATTATTGAAATTTCTAGATCCAATATTATCAACATGAACATTTATTTCAGATACTTTCAGATTTTAAGAAATATATTGAGAGTTACCTCAACATTCTCGAGACGATTTTCAAGTTCATATAATTCTTGTTCAATTTCGGATAGGTCTTTAATATCGGGAATATCATAAAATTTATCCCGTATTTCAGATAGCTTGGTTTGAAGCTCTGGTAATTTTCTGAGCTTTATTTCGAGCTCAGTACTCGAATAATTACTTTCTTCTGTATTGTCTCTAACGAAATTTTCTAGCTTTGTTATGGCACCTTTTAAAGCCCCTTTTGATCTGTTAAGCTATTCCATAGGTTTTGAGCTGAGTCTGGATCGACGGACCATCAAATGGATGTGAAGACTGTATGTGTATAATTAAAATTGAAGACACGCTTGCTTTCTTTTCATATAGTTTATGTCACAGTAAAATATACACAAGAACAGTCACAATACGAATTAACAAATCAAAACAAAGAAGTAGATCAGATGTAGTAAAGTTAACTTTTTGGGGTAATAACCCGCTATTTAAATGACGTTCATAAATCTTATGGGGAATATTCCCGCTATATGAAATATACGAACACTTGGGGATAAAACCCGCTGTTCGCTTTATAGAATGTTGGGGATAAGACCAACTGACAAAAATACAACGTGCCACAATGGCAACTAGCTCAAAACTAAACTCGGTCACATGACCGCAGAACTACGAGCTCATTCGGCATGCGCACAAGGACCGAACAGATGTCACACGTGTGGAGGTCGCTCTGCGATTCCGCTTGGCTACAGTAGCAATAGATCGATCTTCCGCGGGAGTCGGATCTTTCCGCGGGGGGGGGGGTATCCTTGGGCGACCGACTTAGGGCCTTCGGACAACTGTCTGTTTGGTTTGGAATTGTTTCCATAAATGTGAAATTACAGAATGATGAACGCCGAAGGCAAGAGCAACATTTGTGATCGATTATCCTGCTTCAATGCGTCTTACAGTAAGCCAGCTCTCCGAATCTTCCATTCGTCTTCTGAAGTCATAGAAACACGCATGTCTTCAAAACAAATTGTACGAAAGTTTTAAACACCTTCCATCAGCAATAACAATCAACTTCTGTAACCCTTCATAAAGCTGACTTCTTATAAGACTGCCCTTTTTGCATATTTCTTGACATGAAATCGTGATTAGGTGTTACCTTACATATTTGCAAAGTTTCATCTACCTCTGCAGCGATTTGCATCCCCTTCAATTCTGATTGGCTTTAGGAAATTAACATTTTCCTCTTCGTACATAACTTTTGGAAGTGAGTGCATTAAATGCCATTTTATTATTGAAAATACTTCCCTTGGAAAATATATCAAGAAGTGCCGAAAATATTTTATTAATGTTGGTATTATCTTTCAAAGAGTAAATGTTTAAAAAATGCCTTAAAAGCGATTTACTTTTAAAAGAAATTTTATAATAAACATTTTGTGTTAGAAAAAAAAAATTAAATTGAATCTACTTCCTCTGTATGAGAATATGAAAAATAACAAAAAATAATTTAACGTTTTGAAGTATTTTAACCTTTCTTTTTCTTTTCTATTTATTTTTCGATATAAGGTAGAGTGCCTTTTTACCAATTCATTAACTTTAGAAAATTGCAACTTTTTTTTGTGAACTTAAACTTTTTCTACCATCTGAGATATTTGATATTTTTTCTGTCTTTTGTATGTGTCTCAAAGAACTGCGAAATATAAATCTCGCAACGTACTTTTTCTTATAATGTTTTACTTGGATAATACTAGAGTACACTATTCCCATGCGATATGTTGGAAAGTATGGAATAATACTTCAGAATTATTTTCTACCTAAGAATGTACTAAATCTTCAAACAAGTCGATCTCAGAAGTCCCCGGGGATAAAAGGATATTTATGTAGAAATAAAAACAAATTTCTGGTACTCTTTTGGATATGGATTTTTTAATATTGATTAAAAAATAAAACGTTCTAACATAAGAATTTTATTTTCTAACTTTGTACGGTGATAAGAGTTATATGTATATTAATATATAGATATTTTAATACATAAATACATAGTAAATTGAAAGCGTTTATGAATTTAATTAATATTTTATCATTTCATTTATTAGTAATGAATGAATTGTCAATAAAAATGTTCGGAGAACGATATATTTTTCAAACTATTTGAAACAGTTGCACTCTTAATCAGAGATTATTTATATTGTTTATAAAAGATAATCTAACAAAATTTAACTATATATAATATGTTCTAAATAACACCTGAAATTATTGTAATTTCGTGTTAAGAATTTTTAGTAAAAAAAAAAAAATAAATTAATAATAACATCGATTTAATTACAAAAAAAAGGTAAATAATAATAAAACATAAATGATTAAAAGAATTTTGTCCAGGGAATCTCTTTTGATGCCTCCCACATAAAAAATAACATACAAACAAAATCCACCGACACTTTAAGTATAACATATTTAAAAATAACGTAGAATGAAAATGAAAGTATGAATAGATCACTAAGATAATCATCAACAAAAACAACAACTTTTTCAGTCTAGTGCTGGCTCCCCCAAAATTTTTCCATCGTTTCTAGTTTTGTGTTTTAGTCATCTGATTAACACCGGTCGCATATTTGATTTTGTCACTTCATTTTGCTTGAGGTCGTCTTTTTAGTCGTTTAACATCACTGGGATTCCAGTATATGGTGTTTGTGTCCCGCCTATTGTTTGGTATTTTTTTATTATGCCCATCAAATTTCTATTATAGATGTTTAAATGGCTTGATGATGCCAAAAACTTACGTTGGAATTCTTATAAAGTTTATTTTCTTATTGTCTCTTATATTTATGCCTAGCATACATATTTCCATATTCCGTTGTACCGTTTTTTTATTTTTGAACCATTCGGTTTGTTAATGTCCATATTTCTGCTCCATAAGTTAGTTCAGGTAAATAATATTTTTAAACGCCAATCTTTTAAAACAAAGATTTGTGTTACTCTTCAGAATAATATTATTCTTCCCAAAAGCACTACATCACTTCTTATTCCTGTATTGTTTTCATTCATGGTACTGTTATTCAATAACTTTTCCTCTCAGTCTCTGCCTTGTCTTTTCTGATCATGAAATGGCACTTGGTGTGATATGAACGCCAGCTTTAGTATAATCGATAAAGGATAAAGTTGTAAACAAATTTTGATTACAACAAATGACACAAATATGATTGACACAAATATGATTTACAAGAGAAAAACAGTAATCATAATTTTGACAATGGGAAAGTGAAGATTAAGCTTGAAAAAGGCGAAAGACAATGCGCCAACATTTTGCTTAAGCTGTTGGAAAATATTCACAACAACAAATATTGTGGAAAAAAAATGTACTAGAATAAATGAGGAATATGGAAGTCATCTCCGGTTTTCTGAGGACATTTTAAATTTCAGTAATATCTCTGAAGAACTAGAAAATATGGTAAACGGTTTAGCAGAATCTAGCAATTATAGGATAAAAAATACGTCTTCAGACGACTAGGTCAAGTTCAATTCATGTTCACCAAAACGGAAAATCGTCTGTATTGTCAGATTCCATAGTCGGTTAAATTCGGATATCTAAAATTTGACCTTCTCGCCAACAAAAAAAAATTGGTTATGTACACAACTGTTGAAAACAAAAAGGGGCATTGTGGTAACTCGAAATTAGTTAATAGCATTTGCAAGCAAAGAATTTCATGATTTTGCAATTTTTATCTTTGAAAGTTTAATATATATATATTATTTTATTTTATTTTATTTATTTACTTTATATAAACCAGTTTCTATTATTAAAGATATTTGAGCATGAAAACGTTTAAATTTATGGAAATCCTGTATGTCTCGGTCCCATAGCATATTTTACATAAACATTTCGTTCGGGAAAATGAAAATTGTTACATATTTATAGTGCATTATTATGGATTGTTATCAAATTTCTATTCTCATAGAATATTATTACAGAGATATCCTAAATGAGACAAATGCGAACACCACATTTCATCGTTTAACCATTTAAGGCAGTTCTGATGGTTACTGCTCGACGAGTCTAAATTTATTTTACACATTTACTGACACATTTTTAGAAATAAAATTATAAATTTTTCAGAATTGAGTATTGAAGCAATGTGAAATCGAGAGACGTTTTCCATTTTTTAATAAATAACTTTTTTGACTTTACAAAATATATTACGGATTTATCAACAATAAAATGTGTCCTTAAATATCTATTGAATTTCATTTATGAGACAGAGAGTAGTTGCATTTAATCTATAGGCAATCTAATTAGTTAAATAATATAGATATTGTTTGCTTAGAAAGAAAAATTCAACACTGATGAAAAAAAGCATCAAGAGACACAAAAATGGCATTGAAGAAGAAACAGCACATATAATACTAAAACACAAGTTTAATAAATAAATTTATTTTATCAATGCTGCAAATCTACAATATTACAAAAACGTATTTATCCCCCACGCACTCAAACCAAACAAATCGAATACATCTAATTGCTGGTAAAATATAATTAGTGGATCCACAGAAGGAGTGTACTTTTAAGTATTTCTATTTGATTAACAAATAAATATAATTCAGAACTAACTATTATTTAGGGGCGGGGGGAGGGAAGGAGAAACCTGAAAAATAGAACAATTGGCTATCTGACCAAGTGCGATCATTTTTCACTACATTTACGATTTTCCCCATTATAGGTTGACGATATTCGTGAGATTTTTTTCCCCGCTGTTTTGACAAAATTCACACTTCTTGTGATCGATTGATGAATATATTTATTTATTTATTTATTTTATTTATTTTCTTTTTTTTAGTGGCTGGATGACAAAAATTGCAATATTTTACCGTGACAAATTCATAGAATATTTGTTTGTTTTTGCAATTTTTTGACGAAATTTGTTAAATTGTTCCTTGATAGTTTGAGATTTATGTGATAACAAGTGATAAAATAAAATTTAGAATATTTTGTGCCACCATTTGACGAAAATTATGACCCGTTTTTGAGCAAACGATTATTGACATTTAATTGTTATTTTTCGACAACAGACTGCATGAAACTGCTTTTTACTATGCTGAAATTCTTGACGAAATACACAATATTTTTGTAATAATCTTTTCAAGAAATTCAAGAATTGCTTTACCGACATTCCGCAAAAGAAAAATAGTCCTCGAGTTTCCTAGAAAAGTACAAAAAAATGTGAAAGAACTACAAGTTTGTGAAAGGATTTTAGTGGAAAATTTACAAATAATATTTTTTATTATATGGGATTTTCATATTTAAGTGATTATTCCTTCAATTCCGCTAGCATCTGCAATCCCTGTTTCTTGATGAAAACTCCCAAAGCCCCTTTACCTAAACACAAAAATTCCTCTTAAAATGGCGAACCTTGCATTTGAGGATATAATTTTGTACTGTGAATGCTCAAAAAAGTACGATTGTCTAGTGATTAATACTCATTATGAGGGTTTTATAATAATAATAATAATAATAACAATAAAAAATTTTTACGAATTTTCGTACTAATATTCGACTTTCTTTCTTTATTTATTCTAGGTTTTCGAACTAAATTCTTTATTTTTTAATTTCGGAATAGAATCAACCCTCGCAATTGAGAAATCAGCGAGGGAACGGCCCGCCGATAGAAGGCAACAAGCGAATTTTTTAAATTGTACTTAAACGTAGTACTTACAGCGCAACAACAACAACAAAAAAAAAACAGCAGAGAACACAAGTAAAAGTAACTAAGAAGACGTAAGTAAATAAGTATAAATAACACTAGTAAAATAAGTAAGTAAGAAATGGCGCAACCCCGTGCTTAATGTGTTAGTTTAAAGCAGTCGCTTTCATTGATAAGGTTTTTTTTTTCTTTTTTGGATTATAAACGAATACAGAATACTGATTTCAGAAATATAGTGATATATCTCTAATGCAAGTAACTTTTCTGTCATATTTATACATTTTTCTAATGATACTTATTTTTTAGCAGCTCTTTGCCTTTTTGTAGCAGCTCTTTTATTTGAGGTGCTAACTTCGTTATAGTTATGTCAGTTTCATTTAGCTCAGTGCCATCGATCTCTTTGTCGATCAATTTAGATATCGAAATTTTATTTCGTAAGCAATTGTTTTTCTTTCCTACTTATGCTCAAAGTGTATGTATATATATATATAATTCACATTATGCAATGAAAGTTCAAAATTTTCATGGAAAGAGTGTATGTCAAAAAAGTAAACAATTAACTATGAAGAATTAAAAAACAAAAAACAAAAAACAAAATACAGGCAAGAAAAAACAGTCTGTTCTTCTTCAGAGGGAGGACAGACGAAACCTAGCCCCACCCCCCTACTATAAAAAAATGAAATGTTTCAGGTTTCTGAACGCCCACCAAACCTGCATTCAAAAAAAACAACAGAAAAATATATACCAAATTTTTTAAAAAAAGCCAATGATATAAAATATATGAAAAAATCTTTACTATGTAAAAAATATGTGCAGTAGCTTATAATACTATTACAAAATGAATGCAGAGTTTGGCAAGCCTAAGCCCTTACCTAAAACAAAACATTAAAATTATGAACAATCATACCTGCTTCAAACTCTTGCCTGTAAAAACAATAAAATAACTAGAATGCTCTCTCCAAGTCCAAATTGCATAAAACTTCAAAAGCCAGGTCTGCAAAACCTCCCTAAAACTCGAACCATCCAGTTTAATTCGTTCTAAAAATATAGACTTTAGAATAAAACCTTCATAAAGAATGTCAGGGAAGCACGCTATCAAATTACAAGCTACACCAACAGTCCGCAGTGTTGCCAATTATTTTTTACAATATTTTTAACATAATATCTTAAAAAATTAAATGGATAGTTGTTATCATAAAAAAGATTTGCTGTAAATTTATAAACCTGCTTATAAAAATGTTTTTCATTATTACAAATTTTATAAAATCGAATTAGTTGATTAATTATTATATTTATATAAATTTTTTTATGTAAGTTAGAGTACCAATTGCATTTGAAATTTTTGAATGCAGGTTTGGTGGGCGTTCAGAAACCTGAAACATTTCTTTTTTTATAGTAGGGGGATGGGACTAGGTTTCGTCTGTCCTCCCTCTGAAGAAGAACAGACTGTTTTTTCTTTCCTGTATTTTGTTTTTTAATTCTTCATAGTTAATTGTTTGCTTTTTTGACATACACTCTTTCCATGAAAATTTTGAACTTTCATTGCATAATGTGAATTATAACTTGTAGCATTATATATGAGCTGCTTAAAGCGCCAATGGTGCTGCAATTTTTCTTGGTGAATTGACACTATATATCTATATATACATATATATAGATATATTGCAAGGATTTTCGAAGTTACACTGTATTGTTAAATTGCATTTACTAAGAATTGTATAATGTTCTTTCTGATAAAGTTAAAAGTTTTGATTGCATAACAAGAACCTACAGCATTCACGTTATTTCAAGCATAATTTAATAAAAAAATAATTTTTATTTCAAAATTGCATCCTCGTACTTTTTTCTGTCCTGGTGTCTAAAATTTTTATGAAGTTTTCGGTTCTGGTGCTTCATGCACTCTTAAACGAAAGAGCTGATTTGGCTTCTCATGAAAGAGCTGCAATTTTTTCGATCATAAAAGAGTGGTTTTTCAAGGATTAAATCTTCTTGATCTAAATTGGTTATTTAAATAGCTCAACTTCAGTTAAATTGGTCAACACTCGAGTTATTTCAACTCTTTTTTGAGAAGCTTCATTTCAACATTGAAATGAGTGGATTTTAGCACAACTTGAGCTATTTTGTGGCTGACTTTTTAAGAGAGTGGACTTCACGGACTTACAACATTTTTAAAAAGTATGTTTGATAATATTATTATTTTTTTCATTTGCTAATATAATATATATAAGCTGAAAAAATAACTTACTTTATAATTTGCAGTGGTAAACTTCGATTAAATAGCACCGATATATCTAATATTGATTAATGATAAGCGATATGTTTAACACTCATAATTAAATAACCTATTTTTCGATTTATAACGCGTATATTAATAAATGATAAGCGATATGGTTAACATTTATAATTAAATAACCTATTGTTCGGATTACAACGTGTATTAATAAATATGATGTATATACTGCTTAATAATGTACTGCAATTTAACGGCAGCAAAAACTAAAGAATGATCCGTATTATTCAATTAAAACTACTTGTAGAATATTCGTAAGTCTTGTAATCTATATTAATAAAAGAACAAAACGCTCTGTCTGTCTGCGTGTGTGTGTGTGTGTGTGTGTCTGCGATGGCTAGCAAAATCTACAGCATGTACGAGGCTCAAAATTTTTTTTGAGAGTAGCCCCAAATCTCTCCTGATGCACCTGAGCTTCAGAATTTCGAAATTCTATTTATTAACTGAGTAATTAATTAAATTCCAAAGATCACTCTTATAAAAAATCGCCTTTTTTTCTTTTTTTTTCCCCTTCATTTAGTTATTGGTGGTTGGTTGCATAAAATTTTCGCATAAATAATTAAAAAAGCTGGAACAGACCTTTAAAATTCATCGACTGGCAAACTGTCAGTTTAAATTATGATTTTTTATCACAGCGGTTGTAAACCATGGAGGAAAAAGATAGGTGGTGGTGAAGTAAACCGAAAAAAGGGTTGCAATATTAAACCATTTATCGCTCAAATTTTAATGTCCCAAACAAAAGCATGTGGAAGGGATTTTGTATTAATAAGACGAATTGAAAGAAATGAATTACAGCTGAAGCATATTATACGAAGAAATTATTTTTTTTAAATGGTCTTTTTTTCTATTATATTATTTATTTTAAAAAAATGTTTGCTTTTAAAATAATTGAAATTGATAAATTCGAAATAATTAAATGTCAAAATAAAATAAAATAAAATATTGAAAACATTTGATTTGAACTAAAAATTGTATTACTAAAAGTTTTCTTTTTTTTTCAGATCTTTTTAATATTTTATAACGTAGATGAAAAAATGTTTATGATTTAACAATATATTAGTAACTCTATGTCAATATATAAAATATATTTATGAAAACATTCTTTTAAAATCATGCACGAAAACTTAAATAACAAATATTAGTCTAAAATCTAGATTTCAGAGTGCAGACGATTTTAAGACATTAACGAAAGAATGTTAACTTTTCAAGCAAAATCTTAAATGATACTTCTATATTGATATTTCAAAGTGACGGCTAGGTTACATTTGTGTTATATTTAAGTTACGGTAGGGTACTGTTAAGTCGCAGTTAGGTTACAGACAGATTATGGTTACGGTACCAAAGTTTACGGTTAGGAATTTGTCCACAGAGTCAACATTACACATGCTTTGATTAAAAATATACACTTTTGTTAAATTACACTGAAATTATAATACTATATACCAATCTTTTATCATCGCGTGTCGATTTCATTCACGGTATAGTCGTATTTAAGAGTGATATAATTAGTTTGAAATTCAAAATATCTCACTTGGGATTTCTATGCGAAAGAAAAATTAGTTTCGTGATTTAACAGTGATTTTTACGGGTAAATATCAACACTTTAACACGAAACTAACGCAATCGTTCGATACATGTTCCCTCCCGTGTTTCTCATTGCTCATTTTAAATATTTTTAGAGCTTAATATTAGTTGTTGTTTTTAAAAACCAATTTTTCAGAAAGTCAGCTGCGACGTATTTCAGACAATGCATTTCTGCATGCTTCCAGTTAATGATAAGATCATACAAATTTCAAGTTCGTTTAATATTGTTAATACGGACCCGGGCAACGCCGGGCGGGTCAGCTAGTGCTAAAATAAAAACGCATAAAAGTATATTAAGATAATGAAAAAAATTCACAAAGGATTTTTTGTATTATATTATTAAAAAGAAGAATTCAGCTTTTTAAAAGCATTTTTTATTTATTTTTTATTTATTTATTTATTTATTTTTTTTGGTAAAACATGAAAATCTCTAATCTAACTGCGTAAATATTCACACCGTTTCCTGTTTATTGCCAATTCAAGTAGAATTGAATAAACTTGTGCACTTTTTAAAAAATACAAAAAAAACTTGGCATGTAAAAATTTGTATTTAAAACATTTAACATAAACCACTTGAGAATAGAGAAACTCCGTGTAACAAGCCGTAAAATTAGAAACACAGATACAATTAATTTCTTCCATTATATACTTGGTAACATAAAGTAAAACACTTATCTTGTATAGGAGAGTAAAAACAATAGAAAGATAATGATGACAACGAAATAGAAAATAAATGAAAGAAATATGCTTGTGTAACTTTAGAATTCATATGTCAGAATGTAACTACTTAAAAAAAATCCATTGGTTAAATTTCTGGACTTGTCATAAATCCTTTGCATTCAAACAACTTTTATGCAGAATTTTTTCAAAGATGTCTCTTTATATGTAAATATTAGGATTATACATAAAGAAATTTAATAGCATTGTAAGAGAATAATTATACATTCCGTAGACAAGAATGAATTTTGAATTTTGGAACTATATTTAATCAGGAATTGTTAAATAAAACACCACATATGAAGATATTCTTGAAAATTTATTTTGTTGTGTTTAAAAAAAGTCTTCAACGGGTGAAATTCAAGTACGCAAGCTTGACTATGAAATTTTCGTAGTTACGAGATTTATGACCATTAATGAAATTTCTTCTATGTCATCAATTAAAGCAAAAGACGCTCATCAAAATGGAAATTTCAGCTTATACTTTACAGATCCTTAAATTAGAGGGATACACAGTCTATAAGTAACCTAATGTCACCCTTGATAAAACCTGAAGATACATTTGTCTTTCGTATGCAAATAATCACCGACCAACTCCTCGTAAACGAAGGTTGTATAAAACTATTACTAAGTATATCGTATTTATAATAACTAGTACACCAAACCCGGGGTTCCCGGGTCACAGAGTAAAGGTGAAAAACTTTTTTTAAATTTAAAATTGAAAAGTCTAATAATGTTTTCCTACGCAATACGCTTTTTAAACTGCCAACTAATTCCAAACAGGAATTCTATATGAAACATATTAAATATGTAACCATATACAGCTTTGAAAATTATTAGTACTTCCCTATTAGATGCAAGATTGAAGTTATTAGCCAAAGATTTTGCCAAAGAATAAAATTGCATTCTTTCATTCTTTTAAAACCAACTAAGAAAATATGACACACAGATATTCTTTAAAATGCATTTTTTGTAAAAGTAATTGATGTATCTTTTGTAAAGTAAGCTTGTAATGAAATAAAAGTAATTAAATTGATGGATAAAAACGAAATAAAACAAACAACATTCGCCGGGTTTTATAGCCGACGATATTTTGACATAAACGGATTTTTAATTACTTATTTTTTTCTGTTACTATGAAAAAATGGCAACTATAATATAGAGTGTTCTGTTATTTTCCATGGAGAAAAGAGGTAGATGGAGGTGCAGTATGAGATTAAAACGGTTTGACAGGCGTTATTCTTCCATTTTAAGTCTCTTATTTGACCCAGACAAAACAATCACGTGGTACAGAGACCGAATTCTTTAACATCATTTTTTCTCTAAATGAAAAAGATCTGATTATATTTTAGCATTTCATTGTATTATGAATTAAATCTGTATCGCTAAAGCAAGCGGTGCTTTTGATGCAATGCAGCGAATTTTAGGGTTACCTTTTTGGTGAAACATCCAGCTACCAAACTGCATCTTTATTCATTTTTTTTTTTTAAATCTCTATTTCTGTTTTCCGTTTATTTCCTTCATGAATGCGATCTCAAGTTGCCACCATTAGAGAAATCAAACCGAAAACTACAAAAAAATAAATAAATAAATAAATAAAATAAAAATATCTTAAAAACAAATTGAGATACAGTTTTCTAGCAAACTGCATTTAAAAGTGCATTTTTTTCTCTATACGATGGTATAAAGGTTGAAAACGTGCTATGTCTAGATGTATAAAAATTTACAATAGCGAAAATTGCAAAAACAAAATTTCATCGGAAAGTGTTGCCATTCAAAGCATGACGTATGCGTTACGCACAAATACGTTTGGCATTTATTATATAGATATATATTCTTCAACGAAAAGGTAAGAACTTATATTATAAATAATTATTTTGCTTATAAGACGTTATTTTATTAATAAAAATTGGTATGTTTCAACTCCTTTTCACAGAGTCCTCGTCAGAATGTAAATAGAAAAAATTTGAAACACAATGAACTTGAAAAATTAAAATAAATAATAATTAAATTCAAATTAAATGCCTAACGCCCTCTATATTTTCAATATTGTCCGTGTCGTCTTATAAGCAATATAATTATTTACAATATATGTTCTTGCCTTTTCGTTGTAGAATATGTATCATTAGTATTACAATATAGTTATTAATGGACGTAATCAAGACTTACTGCTTTTCTATTTCACATTGATATTGTTAAGTACTCATGCATAGAACAGACACTTCACCCTCAACGTTATCAAATAGTACTAGCCTCAGCGTCACCTGACGTGTAAGGTATTTGTACCCTATATGGAGAGGGTGTTCAATATGGACACCCCTAATATTTTTAAAGGTAATAATTTTTATTGAGAGATGTCTAAACATTTTCGCGAAGAAAAGCAGTTGAAAAGATAATTAAGTCTGGAAAGTGTAAAAAAGCGCGCTGTTCGCCATTTAGGAGGAAACTTGTTATTTCGAGATGTGCTCATCTTCATTACTTGTAAGCTTAAATTCTTATTAGGTACACTGTTAAAAATCTGCTGCATTTTGCTGCAACGCACTCCCCTGCTTGTATAGAAAACGGTTACTTGGCCGTGAAATGGCGCTTTCTCATTGGTTGGAATAGAGATATTATATACAAGTGGTGGAGGGCGTTGCAGCAAAATGCAGCAGATTTTTAACAGTGTATGGTAAAATTACATTAAATGTTGAAAAGTGGAGTATTTTAGAAAGGTTTTAAAACATATTTTCGATTGCTATTGCATATCTTGCTTAAAATAATTTTCCTTATTCATTTGGTACAAGATTTAGTAAAACTACGCCCGGTTCCCAATATGGACAGCTTATGTCCCCATCGACTACAACTGTAAGAAAGAAGAAAATTCAACGTTGCCAATCAATAACTTGAAAAGTCATCAAAGTGGTAAAATCTTTGTTCAACAAGATGCTATTTGAACAATCCCCCCAAAACCTTGCAGAAAAATAAAAAGACCCCCCCCCCCCAAGTAGGATATTTGTTGGCGAAATCGTAGGTACCAATGGTATGACTTCCTCAACAAAGGAGAGCTGGTACTGCTTCTTTTGCAGTATTGATGCTTTTTCAAACATGCGGCCATTCATCACATGTGGCAGATATGTTCATGAGGATTATGTGGGACTTACTGCCCATGGTGAAAAAGTTTATATTTGTCCATGCTGTGAGGACTGAATAATAACAGATGTAAATTCGCAGACAGATGCAAGAAAGCTAAGCAAAATCAACAATATTACTTCATAATATTTACTAGTAACTAAGGGGCTTTGCATGGGGTAAAAACCGAGAATGCCCCCCCCCTTTCTAAAATGCATGTTCTGAAGATATTTACTGTCCCCACTTCTCCTCGGAATACTTTAAGATACATTTTTTTAATTCCCTTTCCTCCTTTGGAAAA
Source organism: Maratus speculifer (assembly GCA_964019185.1). NCBI lineage: Eukaryota > Metazoa > Arthropoda > Arachnida > Araneae > Salticidae > Maratus > Maratus speculifer. The sequence goes on from OZ025297.1 coordinate 284,400,427, forward strand.
TCCCTTGGAAAATCCCTTGGAAAAGTGGCTCTTCCATACACACTGTGTAGAAAGTCAATAAGGAAACACCTGTTCATAATAGGGACAGGTAGTTCCTTATATGGACACTTTGTAAACATTTTTTTGTTTATATCATTTAAATTCAACCAGAACAATTACAAGGTCGCTAATTTTAATAATGACAGTCAATAGTCCAAGGATAATGGTCACATATTTTTGGAGTCCTATGACTTGTACATGGAGGTGAAAAAAAATACATTTTCCTTAGGGTGTCGATATTGGGTACAGGTACCTTATAATTCGCACTAAAATCATATAAAAACTATTCCTGTATTCACCTTTATAATGTAAAGGACTTTAGAGTCATCTCTGCCCACATTATATCCAGCTTGTGTCGCATATACCAGCAAATAACCGAAACAAATGAACAATGTGTATCATCAGGTGATTTCGGTTTTTAATTGATGGAATTCGTTGCGTTTTTGCTCCAAAACTCTTGCAGAACAATAACATTGTGCGATACGCATTATTGTTGTGCAAATACCATATAAAATTTACTATATTTTTAACATGTTTTCACACATGACATTTGACGTAAAAGAAAATAATTTATAATATATTTTATTCTCGTCTCTTAAAGCCTACCCGGCTACATTTTACAAAATTTTAAAATACATCCTTTTACAATAGAAGGAGCATTAACAAGAAAATTAATATATATATATATATATATATATATATATATAAGATTGCACACGTAACGTGCTTTTTTTCTTATCATTTCATTGTTTTTTGAATGGAAACATTGCATTTCATACTAGTTTCATGCTTTTTTCTATTTTTATCTTTATAATACAATTTTGTAAATTTAGTTATTAAATAATACATAAAATTTATAAACTTAGGTATTACATTTAATTATTTAATTTTATTCAATTTATTTAAATTTTTAAAATAATTTGTGAGAACTTCAGAATGAGCTAAGAAAAGTAATTGTGTTTTATAAACTTTTTATTAATAAACTTCATTTTTCTTTTATAATTAAGAGCTCTCCGGAGTATTACATTTTGCTGGTAGTACAACTTAGCAACATGTCAAGCTTCATTTTTTTCTCAGTCTCTATAAAGAATAAATGCATAAAATTTAAAAAATCGACAACAAAATATATCTTTTATACAGGGCTCTCAAATGTTCTGCCAACTGAACATCAATATTTTCTTAGAAAGATTTTCGTTTTATATTTTTCTTGCAAATTGAGCAGAAACCGTCTTCGGAGGTTAGTTTTAGCACAAATTCTGTTGAAACATGCTATGAAATTTTCAGTTAAAAAATATTGGTGTCCATTTCACGGGCCATTTGGGAGCCTGTTTATGTAATTTTTAATGTTCTACATTGAAATTTTATTTTATTTTAAAGTTTAATTTTGATTAATATATATACCGGGTCTCCAGTAAATGACTGACCCATTTTAAAATTAAATAATAAAAAAACGGTTTGAGATAAAAATGCGCGGTTTGCGGTATTGTTATTAGAATATCAATAAATTTTTAATACGCACTTCCTTCAAATAGTTCTAATTTCGGCCAAAAGATGGCGCTGGCGGCATCAGACTGCAGAAAAACCGCCTGTTTTCTTGTTCTCAAGCTGATGATCTTTCCGGTTCATTTTCCCGAGTCGAATCTGAGTCGAAATGTTGAATCGACTCTGTACTCAACTGCAGAAATAGGATTCGTTGATTGAAACGAGATTTAAAATAACATTTAAGCACGGAGTAAGACACAGGAGGGGAAACTTAATGCGCATGACTCTTCGAAAATACAAAGTGAAATTTTGGTAAATAATGAGGGGCTGTGATAGGTAGTAGGCTGCTTTTTTAGCTACTGCAATGCTTTTCAAAGGAAAAAAATGGTCATTTTTAAATTTTTTTTACGAAAAATCTGAATTTTTAGAAGGTTGTAAAAATGAAAATCTGGTTAATTGTAGTTTTCTTCACAACATACATATTTTTTTATAGGTATTTGGCGCTTCATTTTCGTTTTTATGCCCTTTAAAATACGAGATCATTCTACGAGATCATTCTGACAAAAAACAAAGGGCAGGCCATTTAAAAACATTGAATCTCGCGGATTACAATGACTGTTGTAAATTAGTTGAATATCGCAAAGAAACAGACTTATGATTTTTAGAAATTAAGTATTAATCAAATATTTTGGAGTAAATTTTAATTTCGCGTATAGTTTTTATAACCTTAGACCATTTAAATAATCCATAACTTTGGATATTTATGCAATTAATGCATGTAGAATTAAAGCTAATTTTTATTTTAATTATTTGGAGGAAGTGCTTATTCATATTATGGATGTCTTATGTGCCCCCTCCACTCTGCCCCCCCGGGGGGCACATTTTTAATTTCTTTACAACACCAGTCGTGTGACACATCATTTGAAAGGTCTGCAACTGCTTATTCATATTATGGATGTCTTGTGTGTCACCCCCCACTCTCCCCCCCCAGGGATGGCATATTTTTAATTTCTTTACAACACCAGTCGTGTGACACATCATTTCCAAGGTCTGCAACTGCTTATTCATATTATGGATGTCTTGTGTGTCACCCCCACTCTGCCCCCCCAGGGGGGCACATTTTTAATTTCTTTACAACGCCAGTCGTGTGACACATCATTTCAAAGGTCTGCAACTGCTTATTATATTATGCATGTATTGTGCGTCACCCCCCCAGGGGGGCACATTTAATCTATTATATAGCTTTTATCGCGGGCTTTGAGCGCGGCGACCGTGTCTAGAAATTCCGTAATAAAGAAAAAACCCTAACACTCCGACTAACGACTTTTCATTTCGGCAGACTTCTCATTTATTCAATAAAAGAAAAAAAATTGTTTGTCATCACGCTCAAAAAGTGTAACTTGAATTAATATCAAAGAAAAAGGAAAAACTTGAATTAATATCAAAGACAAAAAAAAGCTGCATAAAAAAATAAATAAATAATTATAATTGTATAAGTTGATAAAAGTGCTATGCAATAGCTTTACCGCGGCAGTCCCCGAGTGCCACACGTATTTTTTTTTATTAAAATCTGTGCATTAGTTCTTGGGATAGACCTGTTGCATAAATCTTAAAAAATGCAATATAGCAGCGAGATACATTAAGCAATTTAAACCAAAAACTAATCATCATCAATTTATATCAGGGACTACCTAAATATAAATTTCCATTAAAATCCGTGCGTAGTTCTTGAGATACAGCTGTTGCGTAAACCGTAAAAAATGCAGCATAACAGCGCCACCTGTTGAGTGATTTACACCAAAAACTGATCAGCATCAATTTATATCAGGGACCACCTAAAACTGAATTTTTATATGAATCCGTGCGCTAGTTCTTGAGATTCAGCTGTTGCGTAAATCATAAAAAATGAGGCATAGCAATAACACCTGTTGAGCGATTTACGCCCAAAACTAATCAGCAATAATAATCAGGGTCTTACCTAAATATCAATTTTTATTAAATTCCGTGAATTTTTTCTTGAGATAGGGAACCCACAAAATGTCTGTCACAGACAGATATTTTATAAAAGCATGTTTTGTGGAATCTCTGACCCCTAAAACGTGTACAATCCGTCGTAAACCAGAATTCGAAAATTTATACGAATTCAATACTTTCTTCTTGTAGAGATAGAAGGAAAAAAAATTGGTGCTGGTAGAAAAAAATTGATGCTGCTCCCTCAACCTCCTCGGACGGGGCGATCCCCCCCCCCCCTTTGCCTTTTACATGGGCCTGAATATCCGGATGGAAAAGATGGGGATTTAAAAGCAAAAATTCCTGAATGAGCTAAGAACAATTTTGATTAATAGATTTATTTTTACTGCACAGTCACAAATAAAAGATAGAAGCAAAGTTAAAAAAATATAAATACGTGTGGCACTCCGGGAACTGCCGCGGTAAAGCTATTGCATAGCATTTTTTATCAACTAATGCAACTATAATTATTTATTTATTTTTTATTTATGCAGTTTTTTTTTATATTAATTCAAGTTTTTTCTTCTTCTTTGATATTAATTTACTATTATTTATACTTTATGCTATTTATTTTACTATAGTTATCCTTATTCAATATTACACTTTTTGAGCGTGATGACCGATAAGAAAACAATTTTTTTCTATTAATGAATAAATGAGAAGTCTACCGAAGAGCCGAAATTTGCCGAAATGAAATAAAGTTAGCCGGAGTGTTAGTTTTTTTTTTCTCATTACGGAATTTCTAGATTCGGTCGCCGCGCACAAAGCCCGCGATAAAAGCTATGCAACAGCTTAAATGTGCCCCCTTTGGGGGGATGTAACACAAGACATGCATAATATGAATAAACAGTTGCAGACCTTTCAAATGATGTGTCACACGACTGGTGTTGTAAAGAAATTAAAAATGTGCCCCCCAGGGGGGGGGGCAGAGTGGGGGACACACACAAGACATCCATAATATGAATAAGAGGTTGCAGAGCTTTGAAATGATGTGTAACACGACTGGTGTTGTAAAGAAATTAAAAATGTGCCCCCCTGGGGGGCCAGAGTGGGGGTGACACACAAGACATCCATAATATGAATAAGCAGTTGCAGACCTTTCAAATGATGTGTCACACGACTGGTGTTGTAAATAAATTAAAAATGTGCCCCCCCCTGGAGGGGCAGAGTGGGGGGGTGGCACACAAGACATCCATAATATGAATAAGCAGTTGCAGACATTTCAAATGATGTGTCACAGGACTGGTGTTGTTAAAGAATTTAAAAATGTGCCCCCCGGGGGGGCAGAGTGGAGGGGGCACACAAGACATCCATAATATGAATAAGCAGTTCCTCCAAATAATTAAAATAAAAATTAGCTTTAATTCTACATGCATTAATTGCATAAATATCCAAAGTTATGGATTATTTAAATGGTCTAAGGTTATAAAAACTATACGCGAAATTAAAATTTACTCCAAAATATTTGATTAATACTTAATTTCTAAAAATCATAAGTCTGTTTCTTTGCGATATTCAACTAATTTACAACAGTCATTGTAATCCGCGATATTCAATGTTTTTAAATGGCCTGCCCTTTGTTTTTTGTCAGAATGATCTGGTAGAATGATCTCGTATTTTAAAGGGCATAAAAACGAAAATGAAGCGCCAAATACCTATAAAAAAATATGTATGTTGTGAAGAAAACTACAATTAACCAGATTTTCATTTTTACAACCTTCTTAAAATTCAGATTTTTCGTAAAAAAATTTTTAAAAATGACCATTTTTTTCCTTTGAAAAGCATTGCAGTAGCTAAAAAACCAGCCTACTACCTATCACAGCCCCCTCATTATTTACCAAAATTTCACTTTGCATTTTCGAAGAGTCATGCGCATTAAGTTTCCCCTCCAGTGTCTTACTCCGTGCTTAAATGTTATTTTAAATCTCGTTTCAATGAACAAATCCTATTTCTGCAGTTGAGTACAGAGTCGATTCAACATTTCGACTCAGATCCGACTCGGGAAAATGAGCCGGAAAGATCATCAGCTTGAGAACAAGAAAACAGGCGGTATTTCTGCAGTCTGATGCCGCCAGCGCCATCTTTTGGCCGAAATTAGATTTATTTGAAGGAAGTGCGTATTAAAAATTTATTGATATTCTAATAACAATACCGCAAACCGCGCATTTTTATCTCAAACCGTTTTTTTATTATTTAACTTTAAAATGGGTCAGTCATTTACTGGACACCCGGTATATATTGTTACGAATTTTGTAAATAGTTAGTGTTTGTACTGTAAAATAATAATGTAAATAATTTTATTAAGCTCCATTTCTTTACTAATATTAGTTTTTGTTACATTGTCTCTGTTATCAAGCAAACTTGTCTATTATTTTCAGTGAATGTCTATGGCAGCTTTGCGAAATACACTATATTGCCATTGATTATGGGACACTTGCGATTTCAGACATTTTACTAAATATCTAGAAAAATACATGAGGAATCATCTCGAAACTCTTAGTGTATAAATATAATAGTATACGTCATACATCTCCGTGAAGATTTTTTACCGAAACGCCATAGGGGACCGTCAACAAATTAAAAAAGAATGAATATCTTTTGAATAACCCTGTCAAAACTAATGTAGCAAAAGCGTTCAAACTCCAGAATATGATTGAATGCCTTATTGTAATACACTGTGTTCATTTTTATGCAAATAGCATGCATACTCGCAGAGTAATTAAGGTTTTTATAAAAATGGTCCCAAATTTTTCCAAGTTTTTTCCTTATAATTTTCAGAGTTCTTAATATAAAATAATATTTTTTTCAGAAAATATGACAAACAATATTGCACACAGTGCCCTGTAATCAGAATTAAAAAATAATGAAAATTGTATACAAAATGAGATGGTTTACTAAATAATTTTTTACTGCGCATGCGTCAACGATATCAAAATTTCATTTGCATATTATGTTAGCTAAATGTATAGAGCAACTTTTGTGAAAATCACAAAATCATAACTTAAAAATTCTGAAAATAATCGTCAATTGAATAAGTTGAAAATCCGTTATTCTCAAAATGAAGCAAAAACCAGAGGGGTTGTATCCATATACTCATTGATTAGTGTCAATATAGAATACACAATACGGGATGTTACGACTACTTTTGGATAAAATCCCTCATTTTTTTTGCTTCATTTTGGAAACAACGGATTTTGTCCTTTTTCTATAGACGATTACTTTCAGAATTTTCAAGCTATAATTTTGAGACTTTTACAAAAGTTGCTCTATACATTTAGCTAACATAATATGCAAATGAAATTTTGATATCTTTGACGCATGCGCAGTAAAAAATTATTTAGTAAACCTACTCATTTTTCATACAATTTTTATTATTTTTTAATTTTGATTACAGGGTACTGTGTGCAATGTTGTTTGTCATATTTTCTGAAAAAAATATTATTTTATATTAAGAACTCTGAAAATTATAAGGGAAAAACTTAGAAAAATTTGGGGCCATTTTTATAAAAACCTTAATTACTCTGCGAGTATGCATGCTATTTGCATAAAAATGAACACAGTGTATTACAATAAGGCATTCAATCATAATCTAGAGTTTGAGCGCTTTTGCTACATTAGTTTTGACAGGGTTATTCAAAAGATATTCATTCTTTTTTAATTTGTTGACGGTCCCCTATGGAGTTTCGGTAAAAAATCTTCACGGAGATGTATGACGTATACTATTATATTTATACACTAAGAGTTTCGAGATGATTCCTCATTTATTTTTCTAGATATTTAGTAAAATGTCTAAAATCGCAAGTGTCCCATAATCAATGGCAATATAGTGTATTAGAGATATCGCCAAGTTGGCGTCACTTTTGGCGACTAATTTTGGTCGCCAAATTTGGCGATATATCGCCAAGTCATCATTTATGGTGTTTTGAATGTTATTAAGTGTTGAGACGTTGTATAAAGAGTCTCAGGGATCTAAAGCTATACTTGTACGATAGATTTGAGCAGTTATTTTTGATTATCTAGTAATATTTGTAAGTTTCGAAGACTCTGTTGTTCTGAAGATCTGTAAATAAATTATTTTCTACTTTTCTAAGAGACAAGAGTTTTGAATTTCTCTAACCATAAGATCAAAAGAACCCTATATACGCAACAATATATATATATTGACTACGCGCAAGACTGTAACAAAGTTATTGGTTCAAGACCCTGCAAAATATTGATAATGATGCTGTTAATTATTAAGTGCACACACTACGCAAATTATTCCATATGCACTGGTTCTTTAAAAAACACTTTATTAAACGAATAACACTCATTCGCAGCTCACTGCTGCGTTATCGTCTGCACTTCTCTCAAACACAACTTTAGAATAAAAACAGACAAAACACTTCACTTCTCTTCACTTTCTGTACACTGAGATTTTAATTATAGGTAGCACGGTATCGTCTGCCTACATGGAACATACCGGCCCCCATTGACATGTTTCACATTCAATAATAACTCTTTTTTTTTACTAAGTATACTAATTACACAAATAAATACAAAAGGTCACTATATGTGTTACTTAAATATAAAATTGAAAAAAAAAACAATATATCACTCACACATATATATATATATACATTTTTTTTAAGTACTATGGGTTTCAGGCATAGGTAAAATACATATTTTACTAATCGATCTTTTAAAAATTCCATTCTGAGTTTTTACCTGAACTACGCGAATTTTCTTATCGTTACCGTAATATACTTCAATAATTCTGCCTAAAGGCCACTTATTGCTTGATATATTTTCCTCTACTAACAACCTTTTTACCTGAACTACGCGAATTTTCTTATCGTTACCGTAATATACTTCAATAATTCTGCTTAAAGGCCACTTATTGCTTGATATATTTTCCTCTACTAACAACACTAGATCTCCTATTTTTACATTATTCTTTTCAAATCTCCACTTACCCCTCTGTTGTAATTCACTTAAATAATTATGATGCCCTTTGCGCCAAAAAAGTTGTACAATTTTAGTTATTCTTTGCCAATTTTTGAGGCGATTTTCTTTTATATTGGTTAAATCAGGCTCAATAATGACACTTAATGGTCTGTTTATAAGAAAATGAGCTGGAGTTAGGACTCCAAAATCATCTGCGTCATCTGATAATGGACTCAAAGGCCTCGAATTTAATATTCCCTCTATTTGTATCACTACTGTAAGAAATTCCTCATAAGTGAGATTAGCAACTCCCACAATTCTCTTACAATGAAATTTAAAAGATTTTATTGCGGCCTCCCAAAGACCCCCGAAATTGGATGATCTTGGGGGAATAAATTTCCACTCAATGCCTTCACTAGACAAATATGCTGCTAGTTTCTCATCAGGTTTTTTTACTAATTCATAAAAGACTCTAAGTGTTTTATCTGCCCCAATAAAATTTTTTGCATTATCAGAATACAATTTGGCACATTTACCTCTGCGTGCTATGAATCTTTTCAGTGCCGCAATAAATGATTCGGAAGTTAAATCTGAAATAATTTCTATGTGTATAGCCTTAAATACAAAACAAAGAAAAATACAGACATAAATTTTTTGTAAGATGGTCCTATGTGCATAACCAATTTTGATCATAAATGGCCCACACAGATCAACACCCGAAATATTAAAACAATAGTCTAATTGGACTCTATCCCTGGGCAAGTCGCCCATCAATTGATTTGCAATAACTGGTTTAGCTTTAAAACATGGAATGCACTGATGAACCACCTTTCGACACATTGCACGACCATTTATTGGCCAAAATTTATTTCTTACTAAGGATAGTAAAGCTGACGCACCAACATGCAAATATTTCTTATGATAATAATTTATAACAATTACAGTAAATTTATTACTCTTTGGTAAAATCGCCGGGTGCTTTTTTGAAAAATTTAAATTACTATTATTTAACCTGCCACCAACCCTTAAAATTCCAAATTCATCTAAGTAAGGGTTGAGGCCTTTTAACTTGCTACTCGGACTTACCGATCCTTTAGTCTGAAGACTATGTATGTCTGCACTGAATTCATTATTTTGTATTGATTTAACTAAATGTCTCTCTTCAAGCTCCAATTCTGACGTACTCAAGGGTCCATTACACTTATAAAGAGGGTTTCTTGTATTCATAAAAAATCTGAAAATATAACTAAGAATACGCACAATCGTTAAATAATTATTACTAAGATTAATCAAGTTATATACAAAACAATTCTCGGTGATATTACAACTTATAACATTAAATTCATTCGAGGATTTAACATTAAATTTGAGCCCTTTATTGAACTCATCATTTGTTTCTGGTATGGTTATTGTACGTTGAGGATAATCACTGTTCTGAAGAAATGAAGGTCCCTTCCACCACAATTCACAGTTTGCAAGTTTGTCAGGATCCATACCTCTGGAAAGTTTGTCAGCAGGATTTTCTTCTGAGCAAATATGATGCCACTGTTCAGCACTAGAGTTTTCTTGTATGTTAGCCACTCGATTTTGAACAAATTGCTTAAGGTCGATAGGTTCTTTTTGAATCCATGCTAGCACAATCATTGAATCTGACCAAAGAAAAACATTAGTCACTATTACTTTCATGGATGATAATACTCTGTTTACCAGTTTGGTTAGCAACACTGCTGCACATAACTCCAATCTTGGAATAGTTAGACTCTTTATCGGTGTAACTCGCGACTTGCTAGCGATTAAATTCACCATCACATTTCCTAAGGAATCATTGGATTTGCAATAAACTGCTGCCCCATAGCAACGTTCTGAGGCGTCAGCAAACCCATGTATTTCTATAATTTCTGGGTTTTCAGTTATAATACGCCTACAAATTTTTATATTATTTACACATTTAAATGACATAAGAAATTGATGCCACTCATGAAACTCTGATTCAGGAAGCTCGTCATCCCAGTCAATATTGATTCTCCACAATTTTTGCATTATTATTTTGGCTTTAGATATAACTGGACCAAGAAGTCCCAGAGGATCAAATAGTCTCGCGATTGTTGACAATACTTCTCGCTTTGTGTAGGAATTGCTCAATTCCACCTTAACTCGAAAAGTGAAACAATCATCTCTTGGGTTCCACGAAACCCCTAACGTTTTAGTTTCAATTTCATTTTCAAATTTGTACCCTTCTTTATATGCCAGCGAAAGATTTTTATCACTTGTACACCACTTATGGAGTCTCATACCTGCTTTATGCATAATCACTATGAGCTGCCGCTGCAACTCTTTGGCTTCTTCAAGCGTAGGTGCACCGCACAAAATATCATCCATGTAAGTATTTTCTCGAAGAACCGATGCTGCCATCGGATAATTTTCTCCTTCATCAATCGATAGCTGGTTGAGAGTTTTCATTGCTAAATAAGGCGCACTAACCGTACCGTATGTAACGGTATGTAGTTCAAAAATTTTAGGCTCTTCTTCGAAATTATCGTTCCACAAAATTCTCTGCAATGCGTGCTGACTAGGATCAATATTGATCATTCGATACATCATTTGAATATCCGCAATCAGTGCATAAGTATGCTCTCGAAAACTAACCATAATCGTGAATAAATCATTCTGAATAACACCGCCATTATATTGCAATGAATTAAGTGATGTGCCATTTGTTGTTGTGGCAGAACAGTTAAATACAACTCTCAATTTTGTGGTGGACTTTTCTGGTCTAAAAATGCCATGATGTGGAGCATAATACACGACGTCAGGTTCTTTCACTTCTTTAACCTGTTTCATATGCCCCAACATTTCATATTCATTTAAAAAATCTTTATACAATTTGAAGTATTTCTTATCTTTTGATAAGCGAGTCCACAGCGATTTGAGTTTTTTAAGAGCAAGCTCCCTAGATTGGCCTAAACACGAAGGATTTTCCTTTAAAGGCATTTTCACCACGTATCTCCCTTCCTCATTTCTCCAATGCGTGCGCGCAAAATGTTGCTCACATATTTCAAATTCCTTACTTTTTGATAACTCTACTTCGACGTTTTCAACTTCCCAAAACTTTTTTAATGTTTGGTTTAAATCTTCCTCCCGAATTAGCCCACAATGAATTTTACATCACTTTCCTGCTCTATGCATCCACTAGCCACATACCCAAATACGGTATTTTGCAAAAGTAAATTTGAACTCTGAGAATATATTTGTCCCGGTCTTAGTAACTCATAAAATATTTCTGCCTCCAACAACATATCAATTTTATCAGGGAAATTAAATCTATAATCTGCTAATATAGTTAATTCTGGTACTTCAACATTTATGTTAACCACTTGTTGCGGAATTAAATCTGTAATTTTCCTTACTACTAGCATAGTCAATTCTCTTTCAAAACTTTTATCTCTATTCGCGATTTTTGTATTTACGCAGCCCTTTATTGTCATAGAAGTGTCATCCAAACATGGAATTAAAGTATTCGTTTTATTAATTCTAAGCTGCAATCGATTAGCACACTGCGAAGTAATCAAACATGCTTGTGAACCGACATCTAGTAAGCATCTAACTTCCTGCCATTCCGAAAACTTATCTTTAATGATGATACGCGCCGTACTTAATAAAACGGATTTTGTTTTATTTTTCACAAAACTAGAGGCGACAGTCTGACTCGGAGGGTAGGAAAGGATTTCCTCGGGTTGTGAATTTTTTATTCCTGCAGCCGATTGAAACACATGACCAACATTTTTATTTTTATTATTTAATTCCTTTTCTTCTCTAGGAAAATGTATTAGCTCAGAATGCGGTAGTTTACATCTAGCACAATTTTTAGACTTACATTTCTGTGCGCAGCAATGTTTAAATTATAATTTAAACATTTGAAACATGCTTTATTTAATTTCACAACTTCTACTCTACCTTTAATGGACAGTTTTTTGAATTGCGGACAAGAATGTAAACCGTGATATTCATTAGATTTACACAAGACACATTTGACATTTTTTGTTTCCGAAAAAAATATATTTGAAGCTCTCCTTTGAGGCCGATTTTGAAATTTATTTGTCGCTATACGTTTATTTTCATTTATCGTGTTTCTCGAATACACATTTGATTCACCTTTAGATTTATTTTTAATCGACAAAAAAATATCGCATTCTCTTCCTAGTTGCCGTGGTTTAAAATATGACTCTGATTGTTTAATTGCGATATGATTCATTAATTCGCGATCTAAAGAACTGAAAATTTTATCTGAAACAATCAGATCGCATAATGATTTAAAATCATTTACCTCACGCAAATTACAGTAATACTGAAAAATTGAACTCAGCCTAGCTGCAAATTGAACGTAACTTTCCGACGGTAATTTTTGTGCACTCTTGAAATTGTTTAAACATTCTTGTGCAGTAGGTTGAAATTCCCTTAACACTATATTTTTCAATTTATCATAACTAATCAACTCTTCCTCTGATAAATAGATCATTAAATTGCTCGCTTTTTCGCCGAGAATATTTAACAGAATTTCGGCCATAAACTCTTCAGGTACATTTTTAGTTCGAAACGCTTTCTGAAGAGATTGAAAAAAAAGATTAAATGACTCAGCTCTCGTTGGTAAAAGAATAGTTAAAGTTTTAATACTTTTAATAAAAATTTCCAAGTTATTGTTCCCTATTTCCGTTTCCGATTTTTCTGTTACGGACGGCAAATTTTCCCGAGACTCTTTACGCAATTTGGCTATTTCTAATTCTTTCTCTAACTGAGCTAGTTTAATTTTTTCAAATTCCGAATTTTGGGATGGTTCTTTACGAATATTTGCTAATTCTAACTCTTTTTCTAATTGCGCTAATTTAATTTTTTCTAATTCTAATTTTGTTTTCTCAGTTTCTGTTCGTGATTTATACTCCTCAACAACCGAATTAACGATGCTTTTTAATAACTGCTCATTTGAGTAATATTCACTATTCTCTATAATGTTTCTTAAATCAATAATTTTACTACTTTCAGGAGCAGTTAAACCCAATTCCTCAACTACAAGCTTAAGCTCGTGTTTATTTATATTATCAATAACGGACATAATTAAATCAAAATAAACTAAAAAATTGCTCTTACCTCACTCAAATCGCTGCGAAATTCCGAGGAAGACTCATTATAATTCTTAAATTGATCATCTTAAACACAATATTTCCCTTGTTTGTGCACGATATTTTTCGAAGATACTCATGTTGAACGTTGACAGATCTATAATCGAACTCTTAATATAACATCAGCACATAGTTCAAATTCCATGATTTTTCACTCTCATAAATAATTATTTTCACCTTACGGCTCGGCGGTCCATGTTAATTATTAAGCACACACTACACAAATTATTCCATATGCACTGTTTCTTTAAAAAACACTTTATTAAAGGAATAACACTTTTTCGCAGCTCACTGCTGCGTTATCGTCTGCACTTCTCTCAAACACAACTTTAGAATAAAAACAGAAAAAACACTTCACTTCTCTTCACTTTCTGTACACTGAGATTTTAATTATAGGTAGCACGGTATCGTCTGCCTACATGGAATAGATGCATAACCAATGTATATTGAAAATACACTTCATTTGAGAGCAATTTATCTGTTTATGCATTTAAAATTTAAATTAATTTATACAATTTTGAAAATATTCATTTATTTATTAAAAATTACAAATTTTAAATAATAAATGCTACTACCATACTACATTCCAAGCATAAGTTATTCTTTAATTTAAATCGAAGATATTTAAAAATTTTCATGCGAATTTCTTTATTAGTTTTTGAGAAACGTTGCGCGCAGTGGATGCAAGCCAAAGAAGAATTAAAATTTTTTTATCAAAATTAAAAAAAATACAAACAAAAATAAATTTCGAATATGGAATGTTAAAAAATATATTATAAATAGAAAAGATATAAAGTTGTGTATATTAAAAGTTTTATTCATTTATGTTTCATAGGCACTGAGAAGAAAATGAGATACGCTGCCAGACTGCATCATCAGGTAAAAAGTAAAATTTCTGAAATCCCTTAAGTTAGAAATCCTAATTTATAGAATTTGTGGTTTTTTTCGTTTCAAAAATAAATTCGTGTTTAATATTAATAGAACCAATATGCAAGAAAGATAGGAATGAACAGAAATTCTTCCTGTTTTTAGGATTTTCGGAAACAATTTACGAATAAAACATGTATTCTAGAAGTACGGAAATTATGTGTTAAAAATGGAGGAATATTTCGCATATTTTCTCTCATTGTTTTCTGGAACGGCACACAAACAAAAGAGTTCCGTCTGAGAATATGTGTTCCAAACTAATATGTTGCAAATGTTCTGTAAATATAAAATGCAAATGTTCAGGATCATTAGGAAACAGCCATTTCATAGATGTAGGAGAGATATTATTTCTGTTATTTTTTGATACAAGAGAATTCTGTGTATTAAAATCATCCTGGAAAAAAGAACCTTTGTGAAAATATCACCTGATGCTGAAGAATAAAACTAATGCATTTTGCTAAGTGAGATATCTGAAGTAAAATTCAGAATAGGGTTATTCTACAAAGAAAAAAAGTCTGAATGTGAAATAAGTAAGATTCTTAATCGTCTAATCTAAATCTGAAATTCATAATGCTTTATGTACAATAGAATTACATGGAACAAATAAACGATCTGGTCGTAAAAAAATTACCAACACGTAATGATAGGCAAGTTGTCAAACTGACAGTGATAAAATAGCAGTAGAAAAAAAGATAAGATGTCACATAAAGAAATAAAAATAAACTAAGCGAAATATTAATAGTACTAGACTAAAAAAGATACCACATGCAACCATGCGGTAAAGTTTGAAAGCTAATGCTGGAGTTATCCATCACAAATTAAAAAATAAACTATTATCACTGAAACGCCAAAAAAATGTTCGTATTAAATGGGAGAAAAAATTCCATGTTCTGGAACTGTGCATGGAGAAATATATTGTTTTCAGACAAGAAAAAAAATTCAATCTCTATGGTTATAATTAGGGGAGAGGGGGGCACGTTTGAACTGGGGACACCTATGAACACTCTAAATATTTTTCTTCAAATAAATGTATAAAAAAATGTATAAATGTTAAAAAAATATGTATATAGCAATACATTTCTGTGACTTCAAGGGAATAATTTTACAAAGTTGTACCATTTTGTATGAACAAGATATGTATATTTCTCCCTCTTGAATCTAAATTTAAAAAACAAAATTGTAAGATTTTAGTTTACAAACTTCTATCCTTAAAATTTTAATTTATTGTTCAATGCTTAAACAAAGATGTTAGCTTTAGATTATAAGCTTTGTTAGATTATATGCTCTTTTTTTCTGTGTTTTATAAAATTAAACAGACGATGTCTCTAATTTTCAGAGCAATTAATATACAAGTATTATTTTATATACATTTAAAAGCAAGAAAAGTCATATTATAAACACCATTTCTCACACTATTTTTAAAACCAGTATTATGAATGGCATATGCATGAATATTCAAGCTTTTAAATTGCAACTAAGATGTAAAACAATCATGGTTTTAAAATATATATATATATTTTTATTAAAATCAGATTCTTCTTATTTTAATCGGGTTTTTATGATTTTTGTCATGTGTTAATATACTATGTTTTCAAGCTTTAATTAATTATAGTTATTAGTAGTACGGGATTTATTACTTAATACTAGTTACAATATTAGTAATAAATAGTACTAATATTTATTACAATATTAGTTAGTAAGAAAGAATGAGATGGAATGGGACAGAAATTTTCCTTGTTACGTATTATTCTAAACATCAATCACACACTAGATGGAGCAGTATCGTAGCCAGTGGGGGTGGAGGGGGCGGTTCACCCCGGATGTCATCCAATAGTAATTTGTACATAGATATATATAATCTTTTACGATTTTGGAAAAGAATTCTGAAATAAAATTAACTTTCTAGCACGCTATGCAATAGAGTTAATTTTCTTTTCTTAGAGAATTTGAAATTTTATGCAGACTGGTGTATTTATATAAGATATATGCACCAGGGAACAAAAACTAACCTATCCAACGAGAGGGTTAACAAAATCAAACTTTAAAAGAAAGAATTTCTTCTGCATACAGACACCACATTGGTTTATGCGGATTATGGGTTAAGTAAAATCTCGCTCCTCTGTTTTTTTTTTTTTAATTTAGGGTAAAAGGTAAATGGGGAATGATATAATCATTTGTTATAATAGCGTAAAATCGTGAATGAAAAATGTAACGGATCGGCAGGGATGACAATATGGTGGCGGGGGTGACACAATTTACATTCGCCCAGGTGTTACCCATATTACACCCTGACGCAAAAGTTTAGACAATGAAGAAATTCTTACATACTTTGAAAAATATTTATTCAATTTTCAAATCACTGCTTGAAATTAATGTGCTGTATATATAAACAATATTTATAACAAAGAAAAGTGGAATTGTGCATATTGCAATAAATTAAATGGTAACAAAAATAAATTGCTGTCTCAAAAGTTTAGACACAAATCAAATAAAATCGAATTAAACAATTTTTAAAACCTGGTTGCGCATCCATGCTTCTGTATTACGTCAAATATACGAGATTACATCGAAGAAACTAAATCTTGCATAGTTTGTGGATCGATATCGTACCATACATCCTGAATAGATGTCTTAAGTTCCTGTACAAAAGAGTCTAGTGTTGCTATAAACTTTGCGACACATGATGCTCCAAACTTTTTCTATAGGGTTAAGATCTGGGCTACATGCTGGCCAGTCGAGAACTCTTATATTATGGGAATTAAACCAAGATTTTGAATGCTTTGCAGTGTGAATTGAAGCATTGTCTTGCTGAAATTCCCACTGAGGACCCCCTAGAAGCTCAGCAAATGGCAGTAGGTTTTCTTCTAATGTCTGTGTATAATGCTGTGAAGTTTGACGACCACTGGTAAAAGTCAGAGATTCTTGTCCATTATAGCAAAAGGCTGCCCAAACCATCACCGAGCCCCCTCCTTGTCTGCGACTAAAAAAACGTCGAGGTTTTCCTTCCGCAAGTCATGCCAATACGATAAACAACCATCTGGACCATCCAGATTCCACTTTTTTTCATCGCTAAATATGACTGACTGTGATTTCTCTCCATATGACATATGCTTTTGAGCCCACATCATTCTTTGTAACTTATGATGTGGCTTCAGAGTTGGTTTCTTCTGCATTTTGCTATAAACGATTATCCCTTTTTCCAAAATACGTCTGCGAATCGTATCCTTTGATACAGAGAGTCCCGATGAGCTTTGAACTCCACGTAAGCTCATTTGTTGAGTACTCGCTAGTCCTTGTATCAGGCGATCCTCTCGTACATTTGTCACACGTGGCCTCCCAGACCGACATTTTGCTTTATATTCGGAACCACTCAATAAAACTCGATAAATAGATTTTTTTGACCTATTAAGAATAGCAGAAATTTCAGAAACGCTCTTCCCTTCACCTTTCAACTGCCAAATCCTTGAAACCTCATTCACTTGAATTTCTTTAGCTCTCGGCATGTCGACTATGAAGCGCAATCGTTTGCAGAACTTAAGTACTCCAATTTGTGACATCATCGATTCTAAATTTGCATATGCTAGCGAATATTCAAAGAAATTTAGAATGGTGTCTAAACTTTTGCGACAAGCACATTTGAATTTTTATGAAAAAAATTAGTATTATAGCAAATAAAACGACTGTCGTTTGTACATAGCATTTTAAATCAGTTTTTGAATATATTTACAGGTTTTTGTAATTCTGACGTCATAATTCTACATTTTAAAGCTGAATGACGTCATTGTCTAAACTTTTGCATCATGGTGTAGCTACGCCACTGATATAGAGCAGTGCCAGCCCATTCTTCTGTTGAAAAAACTTGCTGATCAGTACAAACTTAGATTTGTATAAAAAAATTGTTTCTTAAAAAAAAGTAAATTTGCTTCATATAATTTTAATGTTTGTTGTATATTAATGACTTGTTTACGTGTAGCTGTAATAATTCCGCTATTTAGAAAACCTTATATTTAATATTATCCATAATTTAAACTAAACTTAAAAGCAGCACTTTTGTTTATATAAGCAGTTTAACATAAAAGAATATAGTGGGGAAGAATGGAACAAGCTAGTAAAAGAAAGAATGAAATAAGTCAAATTCCTTCTTTTAAATAAGATAAATATAAATTACTAATATTATGCAAATATTCTAATAAAAAGGATTAAATTTAAAGAAAAATAGTTGAAATGTTGAACAGAAAATATTCTAAAATTTATAGATGCCAGTTTCCTATTTTTAACAAAATATAATCCAACACAAGCAAAGTGATTTATTCTCCAATTCTTAAGAAACGTAGACAAAAAAATGAATAACATACTTTTAAGAGAAAGCAATTTAAAATATGTATAGTTCAAATTATTTATCTAATTATGTAAGTTAAAAGAAAGCAAGAAGAGCAGCCGAATAACTTACTTTAACATGAATAACTCGGATTGCAAGTTCCGCATTGTTTGACAACAACAGGCGGACGACATTAGATTTGTTGGTTGGTTGGCAAATACTGAAACTTATGCTACTACTCGTAACGGAGGCTGTTTTCTCGAAAATCTGATACCATTACTTCCGCCGAAAACAAATTTTCATGCGCTGCATTATCTTACCTATAATCTAGACATTTTCATGGAAAATGTTTTGATTAGTCAATAATTACGATGGTTTTACTAGAAACAAGAATGATAATTTTTTTTTATTAGGGGCTGTACATATATAACATTATCATTTTAGTGGGGAGGGAAGGTCTGACACATGATATCGTAAGTATCGTAAGGGGGAAGGGGGATTTGCCTTTTGATATCAATATCATTTTTGATCGAATCTGAATAATCTTTTTATCTTAGTAACGCTGTATTTTGTTCAAAATAGTACATTTTTTTTAAATTCTGTTAACTATATTTATATGAATAAAGCCATGTTATATTAAATTCTCTTCAATGGAATCAATAAAGTTTGCGAAAAATAAATTTAACCAGTTTTGTATATTACTCCACACAAAAGAACTAAATTCTAAAAATAATTTACATTTTGATAACGGTATCATTACAGGGGGAGGGAGTTCGATGGATGATAACGTATGATATCCAAAGGGAGGGAGAGGGTCCAAAATTACCAAAAAATTAATAACGTTATATTTGCAATTAGTTCGAATGGATTTTTTGTAAATTAACCGTGTTTCTATAATTTACTTGAAATATGGTAAAGTGAGTGTAAAATCAGGTATCAGGGAATCATTGATTAATCGTTTTATCCGATGGATCATACCAAGTCGAGTAGGAGGCGTCGACCATTTCTTTTCAAAGCATCAGTGGTACTGTCCCTCCCCCCGGAGCCACAGAAGTCCTTCTCGGAGAAAAGTGTCTGAATTCTACACAGAGCCGTATGGCGAAATAGCGTTATTGTCCGTACGTCGAGTAAGATAGGTTCGAAAATTTTAATTTACGATTTTAAGAGTTTTTGAATTTTACCACCTTTTTAAGAATTAGATCAACAGAATTGTTAATTACGAAATCCCTGAGCTCAAGATTGGGGTCTGAGGTCGTTAAAATTCCAACAACGTATGCAAAAAAGATTTTTGAATTTTAGTTATTCATGAGATTGGTAGAGGAAAGGGGACCAGTGTTTGCAGTTTTACGGGTGGATTACGCGTAAATCTAAGCAACTGACTTTTTGGTATTTTATTATTTTTTTCTAATAAGGATGTATCATATATCGTTGGCATATACTCAATGACGCATAATATTACAATTCCAATTACATGACTTTGAATAATTGATTAATTAAACTAGTTTAAATTCATAGAATTCCACTTCTACGAATGCTACAATTCTTAAATAAAAAATAAGGATGGATTTTACATCATTCAATATGATAGATTGAAAGTTCCCTCTAGAAAGACGATGTCCATGCAGATCGTCGAGAGCCATGAGGGGCCCAGGATCAGTCACCTCCCCCCTTACACAGACACTCAAGACATATAAAAGGCATGTGAATTTTTAAAAATACCTTGTCGACTTTGTAGACTACTTTGTTCGTCTTTATTAAATTACATTATTTATTTTCCTGCATTTAAACATAATAATTAAATATAATACTATTTAACAAAACTAAATACAGACCTTTCCGTTTTTATTATTACATTATGGTATACATAAAAATTATAATATACAGTATGTATTGTAAGAGTTGTGACCCTTTGAGCTTTTTGGACCCCAAAACAATTTGCCGGTACCCCCCCCCCCCCTTTCCTCAGACCTACGCGCATTTACGTAGCAAGAGCTAGAACATCACTTGAGAGAATGCCGAACACCGAGGCGAGAATACCATATTTTCCCTTACTGAAATATAATTATTTTCGGTATAAATATCGCCTTTTTACTGAAAAACAATCATTTTATAGCATAAATACTGTTTATAATCGAAATAGTATAGAAACTGTTATTTTTTTATGCCTAATATACCTTAGAAATACGGTGCTCATACCGTAAAGAATGATAACAGTAGAAGTACCGTAAAATTTAGGTACATCTATTGAAATGCTACGAAATTTTTTACAATGTCATTTTCCATACTGAAAAATAATTATTTTACCGTATAAATACTGAGTTTTTACTGAAAAACAATAATTTTACTGTGTAAATACCGTTTTTAATCTAAACAGTACAAACAACTGTTTTTCACGCTTAATATACCTTAGAAATACTGTATTCAATACTGTATTCATACCGTTAAGAGTGAAAATGGTAGAAATACCGTGAAATTTACGGTATATCTACTGAAATTTTACAAAAAATTTTTACAGCATTATTAATTCAAGCAAGAAATATATTGATTTTCTGAAAAAAAAAATGTTCAAAGGTACCCCCTTCTCTCCCCTACTATTGGCAAGATTTAAGACAAAGATCTCGCGAAATTTTCTATAGGCACATTGAGGCGATTCCCTTATAGTATGGGACGGATTTTCATATCTAGAAAAATGCGATCTCCAAAGAGTTGAAAGAGAAATAATTCGAAAAGTTATCAATGGATACTATTTCGAAGTCTGATACCATTCGGGCGATTTTTAGGAAATTGAAAATTGAAGTTTTAACAAGATAATGTTTCACGTAATTCCTCCAAATCAACTGAAGAGTGGCTTAAAATAGAAAAATCTGATGTTTTACCTTGTCCAAGTGAAGCCATGATCTAAGCACTATAGAAAACTTGTAGTTTTATTTGTCTCGCCAACTGTTTGAAAATAACAAACAATATTGTTCAACACATTAGTGAAAAATTGTAATTATAGAGAGATGGGACAATATTCCCGAATCATACCTAAAAAATTATTTAACTCCTTGCCAAATCGTGTTTTTGAAATTATTAATAGAAATGGTGGAGCAACATCTTACTAGATTTGAGAAAACCATCTTTTCCACAATCGTGATTTTGTGAAAGTTCATTTTGCCATTTTTTTGTTATATTTTTTCCCGCATTAAGTTAATTGGTGTAAGTTGCAACATTTTCTTAAAATTTTGATTTAATTAAAAATATTTTTTTAAGTATTTCTTTTATAAAGTAAATAACAAAGTATGTTGTGGTCTTATACTTTTGTAGCAAACTGTATTTAATTGCATTTCATTTAATGTTATACTTAGCACGCATTTCATTAATTTATTTTTAAATAAATAAAAAAACATAGTTCAGAAAAATAATTATGAACTTTGCGAAAACTAAAATATATTTATATAATTTTCTGTATTTTTCATAAAGAATTGTTTCGGTGCTAAAATACCGTCATTAATTTATATGCTATAGAAATGTGTATGTGTTTTTAAATTTGTTTATATATGTCTCTATACGTCTATTTCTCTATGCATGAATAACATTAAGTAAGCGCATTTATAGAAATAAGTAGATTTTATTATATACATAAACATATATATTAACACAAAAACGAATTTTGAAAGAATATCTGTACAAAATATTACTATTTTACGAAATATACCTATGTGTATTATATATAACTATTCATATCAAACTATTATCAAAGAAAAACAACATATTTGTCTAAAAAAAAATTGAAACTTTTGAAGGATTTTTTTCTATAGAGACATTTGACACAAGGAAACAGTCCTTGCTAATCAAAAAATTAGGCATTCAGTCCAAAGAAAATAATATTACTAATAAAGAGTTTTATTAGCATAAACTTGATTAGTCAAAGTAAATGTTTCAGTCGTTTACTATCTTTGCTATTTCTCATTTTAATTACACATAAGATTTTTTTGTCTGAAAGCATAGTTAATTTAAGTAAATGTGAAAAAAAGGAATTTTAAAATCAGTATTTCTTTTTAAAAAGAAAGAAAATTGAAATTAATATTCATGAAATGAAATCTTAAATTACAAAATAATAAATAAATAAATAAATAATTGAAAACTAGTATTAGTACTTGTGGTGGTTACTCCATAACCCCCCCATATGTTTAATTTAATTCATTTTATTAGCCATTTTATTTCATATCACCTTCCTTTTTATTAATGTTCTCAATTTAAATTTAATTTCGGTTTCGCTTATTTTCATTTCGTCGCCTGTAATGTTTTCTTTCTTGCTTAGCTTTCGAATGTTCCAAGCCGGTAAAATTCTGTTTGAAGTCATTCCTTCCGGTTTTAAATTTGTTCGAGAACTTTCTCGCTAGTTCTTTTGGGTGGAACTTCCGTTTATTCGGACACACCCCTAACCTATCAAATTAAATTTCACAGGTGACGTATTTCAAGCCGTTATGTACATGGCCACCAGCTTTGGCCTTCCTTCTTAAGATGGTTATCAATTTTATTCTTATTAGTTACATATCTTTTCATACTGTATATTGTAATTTGGCTTAGTTTTTCCTCACCCCCTCTGTTGCTAACTGCCAAATTGGCGTATTTTGCATTTACAATAACCCTTTCTCCTTTTCCCCTGGGCTCGCGGCCACCTGCGTCAGTTGCGCCGATAGACACCTGCTGTGATGGATGCAGTCGCATGAGTGAAAGTTCGGGGCAGAGGTGCTCCCCCGTTAACGAAGGATGGAACGGTTTTTTTTTTGTTATGTTGAGATTATTACGATGCTGATTTTTTTTAAGTGCGGCAAAGAAAAAGTGCTGCCCTCAAAATTCATCTAGGAAAGTGATGTTGATTTCTGTTAAGCCAAGTCCCTCTGTGCTGCGAGGAGCAATGAAGTGGTTTAATGCATTCCTGAATGTATTC
Source organism: Maratus speculifer (assembly GCA_964019185.1). Taxonomy (NCBI): domain Eukaryota; kingdom Metazoa; phylum Arthropoda; class Arachnida; order Araneae; family Salticidae; genus Maratus; species Maratus speculifer. Next base: position 284,424,239 of record OZ025297.1, read on the forward strand.
GTTTGTGCCTTCTCTTTTTGGAAATGATGTTGAGTTTTTAAGGCGGCCAGTAGCAAGGCACTTCTCACTGCAATAGCATCCCGAAAATTGTTTTGTTTGTGCATTCTCTTCTTGGATTACGGAAATTATATAAGGTCTCATTATACGTCTTCAGTTTATGCTCTCGTGTTATCTTCACAAGTGTTGTAAAAATGTCGTCACGTATTTTATAAATATTCATTCATTTTCTCATCATCTCTTCATCAACGAGTTTTCTTCTACAAATCTAATGTGCCCAATTCTTCGATAATCTTTTTATTCTCCATCCTCTGAGAAGTAGGCAGAGGTGAAGAACTGTTTTGTTTTCAAGAAATAATATTATAGTTTACATGACGTCTTGGTGAAGATTTTTCTTTCGTCAGGTGAAGAAATTTTATTTGCATAAGTCCTTTTTACTTCATTATCTGGCCCAATATATATATAATTTTTTTTTTAATATTTACGGGGCGTTATAAAGAAAATATTGGTATGTATCTATACAATATGAAGTATGATGTATTTTGTTTTGAAAGTTCATATTATGAGAGGTGTTCTTTTTCAAAAAGAAATAATAATTTATTCTCCTTTTATGTCATGAAGAAAATTGTTTAATTACATGTTGTTGAGATATCTAGAATATGTTATGAAAAGAATTTTTATTGCTTGGAGATAGCAATAGTTGTGATTAACATATGTTATGAAATGGTTGTTTATCAAGTGAGAAATTAATATGTACGAGTCACCAAAAATATAAATTTGTGAAGAAATATTTATTCATGAAAAAAGCAACAAGTTCTTCATGAAATAAAATATATTTTTTTTTTCTTCGAAAATTGTTCGTATATTAATTTCTTGTGCCTATTGTCTGGATTTATTTGTCATCAAAAGCCAAGGATTCAACAGGTAACTTTTTACCTTTTTAATTTTATATTTTTATAACTTTATACTTGATTTTTCTTCATCATTGGATAAAGAATATTTTTATTATTTTAAATGAAATAATGAAGAGAGTAATTAGGGTCGTTTGCAGGCCCCCATTCTCCGTGATGTGCTATCATTATCACGATCACTTTGGCCTAATTGTGGGTAGAGGCAAATAAAAAGTGCTTTCTCCACTTTCAAATAAACATAACATTATATTTCCTTTGATGCCCTGACCAAAGCGTCAGCTCAAATAAACATAACACCTTATTCCTTTTGGAGCCGTGACCAACGCTTGAACATTTAATATGTGGTGGTTACTCCATAACCCCCCCATATGTTTAATTTAATTCATTTTATTAGCCATTTTATTTCATATCACCTTCCTTTTTATTAATGTTCTCAATTTAAATTTAATTTCGGTTTCGCTTATTTTCATTTCGTCGCCTGTAATGTTTTCTTTCTTGCTTAGCTTTCGAATGTTCCAAGCCGGTAAAATTCTGTTTGAAGTCATTCCTTCCGGTTTTAAATTTGTTCGAGAACTTTCTCGCTAGTTCTTTTGGGTGGAACTTCCGTTTATTCGGACACACCCCTAACCTATCAAATTAAATTTCACAGGTGACGTATTTCAAGCCGTTATGTACATGGCCACCAGCTTTGGCCTTCCTTCTTAAGATGGTTATCAATTTTATTCTTATTAGTTACATATCTTTTCATACTGTATATTGTAATTTGGCTTAGTTTTTCCTCACCCCCTCTGTTGCTAACTGCCAAATTGGCGTATTTTGCATTTACAATAACCCTTTCTCCTTTTCCCCTGGGCTCGCGGCCACCTGCGTCAGTTGCGCCGATAGACACCTGCTGTGATGGATGCAGTCGCATGAGTGAAAGTTCGGGGCAGAGGTGCTCCCCCGTTAACGAAGGATGGAACGGTTTTTTTTTTGTTATGTTGAGATTATTACGATGCTGATTTTTTTTAAGTGCGGCAAAGAAAAAGTGCTGCCCTCAAAATTCATCTAGGAAAGTGATGTTGATTTCTGTTAAGCCAAGTCCCTCTGTGCTGCGAGGAGCAATGAAGTGGTTTAATGCATTCCTGAATGTATTCGTTTGTGCCTTCTCTTTTTGGAAATGATGTTGAGTTTTTAAGGCGGCCAGTAGCAAGGCACTTCTCACTGCAATAGCATCCCGAAAATTGTTTTGTTTGTGCATTCTCTTCTTGGATTACGGAAATTATATAAGGTCTCATTATACGTCTTCAGTTTATGCTCTCGTGTTATCTTCACAAGTGTTGTAAAAATGTCGTCACGTATTTTATAAATATTCATTCATTTTCTCATCATCTCTTCATCAACGAGTTTTCTTCTACAAATCTAATGTGCCCAATTCTTCGATAATCTTTTTATTCTCCATCCTCTGAGAAGTAGGCAGAGGTGAAGAACTGTTTTGTTTTCAAGAAATAATATTATAGTTTACATGACGTCTTGGTGAAGATTTTTCTTTCGTCAGGTGAAGAAATTTTATTTGCATAAGTCCTTTTTACTTCATTATCTGGCCCAATATATATATAATTTTTTTTTTAATATTTACGGGGCGTTATAAAGAAAATATTGGCATGTATCTATACAATATGAAGTATGATGTATTTTGTTTTGAAAGTTCATATTATGAGAGGTGTTCTTTTTCAAAAAGAAATAATAATTTATTCTCCTTTTATGTCATGAAGAAAATTGTTTAATTACATGTTGTTGAGATATCTAGAATATGTTATGAAAAGAATTTTTATTGCTTGGAGATAGCAATAGTTGTGATTAACATATGTTATGAAATGGTTGTTTATCAAGTGAGAAATTAATATGTACGAGTCACCAAAAATATAAATTTGTGAAGAAATATTTATTCATGAAAAAAGCAACAAGTTCTTCATGAAATAAAATATATTTTTTTTTTCTTCGAAAATTGTTCGTATATTAATTTCTTGTGCCTATTGTCTGGATTTATTTGTCATCAAAAGCCAAGGATTCAACAGGTAACTTTTTACCTTTTTAATTTTATATTTTTATAACTTTATACTTGATTTTTCTTCATCATTGGATAAAGAATATTTTTATTATTTTAAATGAAATAATGAAGAGAGTAATTAGGGTCGTTTGCAGGCCCCCATTCTCCGTGATGTGCTATCATTATCACGATCACTTTGGCCTAATTGTGGGTAGAGGCAAATAAAAAGTGCTTTCTCCACTTTCAAATAAACATAACATTATATTTCCTTTGATGCCCTGACCAAAGCGTCAGCTCAAACACAACAGTACTAGTATAAAAGTAGTATATAAAATTGAAAACTAAATAATAATATTTCTTTTTAAAATGAAAGAAAATTGAAACTAAAATCTATGAAGTAAAACGTTAAACTACAAAAATAAAAAAAAATGAATAATTGAAAACCAGTATAGGCTAAATACTAATACTAATACTAATAATACTAATACTACTACTAATAATAATAATAGCAACAATAATAACAATAATACAAAAAATAGCGGATACTTGCATGTAATTAACAATGGAAAAGGATAATAATAAATATATAATTTGATTCATTTGTAACGGTATTAATGTATAATCAATACTTTCGTAGAGAAATGAATTTATTAACAGATATTTACAACAGATAAAAGTATAATTTTTTTTTCTAATGAGGTAAAACGTACAAAATTAAACTCACTTTTAACGAAATCTTTAATTAGGATACAGATATAACGAACTAAAAATAATTTTTCAATTAAGTATTGAAATACGCTAATTAGATTATCTCTTACACCACATTTAGTAATATGCATGACACGAAACAGGGAAAAATACTTTTTAAATATTAATAACATCGGTCTCACCAAGTATCATATGTAATACACAGTGAATACAATATTAAATTTTAAAGTGTGATATCTTAAAACACCTATCAGTTATTTTTATGTGGTTATGATTCAAGCACGATGCTTACACATTCAAATATTTTTAAAAGTTTGCACGAATGCTTAAAAGGTGAATTTTACAAAATAGTGCTCATAGCGGTCACACCAAAAATATTCTCTCCTCCTAAATGGAGCACACTGCCATAGTATTAAAGTTAGTTGTAATTAAATGCAACAATCAAATAACTGCAAACAATGAATCAAATGTATTCCATTATAACTATAATTATAATAATGATGATTAATTGATCAACATAATGATACGTGCAACATCTGTACTCACCAACATTTGAATGATATACAATTAAATTCTGCTTGTTCATTTCCTTCAGCTTTCATATTCCGGAGACCTTCTATCTGCCTGTATATTATGTACACTTTCGGGAAATGGATGAATTTTAGAAATAAATTTATGTGTTTTTTCATTAAAGAATCAAAATATAACAATTGATTTATATATCTAAAAAATTAAGATTGTTAGGTCTTACAGGGTGGATAAACATTTGTTTATTTCATAGAAGACATCTTTTTCCAGAAAAGATAAAAAAAGAATCATATCAGAGTTTCTCCAAGTCATTTATGGTGATAATTAAGAAAAGCTAAAATAGAATTTTGGCATTTCACAAAATAAATAAATAAATAACTGTTAGGTTTTTCTTTTCAAATTCCTATTTATATTAGAAATAAAGTTATAGAAAATATTTCTGCTAAATGCAGTTTTTTATTTAAAATTTTCAAAGGTGAATAGGTGTAGTTAATTAGAAATTTGTATACCTTTTGACATGCATTTTTATACATCATTTTGAAAAAGTCATTTGCGCGGAATATTTGACCGAGGAAAAAAATATATTGCTTTTTGCCCAGCAAATTAATCTTATTTCATTAAATAGGTTTTATGTTATATAAAAAATGTATTTTACTTACTTAGCAATTAATAACATAATTTCTATGAATATTGTTTTTAAAATAAGGACCATAATTCAATAAATGCATCCAAAATGAAATTAAAAATACTTATTAATAAATGTTGAAAGTTCTAATTTAAGCATTAGAATTACATATAAGCAAATATTATTATTATTATTATTTGATATAAAAATTTTCAGACAAAGGAAAAAATGGAGAAATTTCAGAAAATGGAGAGGTTTCTCATTTTGTGTAGCAATTGAATGTTTTTATTTATCAATTAAAAATTTTGATTGCAATATATTTATTTCATTTGAGAAATCAAGCGAAACAGAATTTTTATAAATCAATGACATAAATCTTAACTATTTATAGTTATGTATAATAAGTACTGTATAACATATAAAAATGCCGAATTAAAATTTTTCTGGTTTTCTAAATTGACACACACTACTGCGTGGGTTAAAAAATCGAACATTTAAAATTTATGTATGTGTTTTCTGATTATAATAATATTCAATGATTTGTAAAATCATGAATCTAATATATTTACCCGTTGAGAATCAATACATTGACCTATTGTTAAAGTCAATTAAATATGTATTGTGCAAAAAAGATAAATGATATAAGCTACATTTCACTAAATACAGTTCTTAGTAATATTTTTTTCGGTAGTTTATAATTTTTCTCACAGTAAATCGTTCTTGAAGTGGATTGTCAAATCCAAGAGTCAGAGCTACGGAAAATATTAAATAAAAATGATTTAGTGCTTTTTCAAAGCTTAAAATTTGTACAAAGATGGAATGTGTTATATAAAATATTTATATATGAGTCTATCTTGTTGGATATCTTCGAAGAGATTACAAGTAAAATAAAAATTGTTCACGATCTACGAATACTTTAATAAAAAGATAAGACATGTTCCCAAACTGACAGATTCTTCCGAAATTATTGGCCAAGCAGCCACATTGCCCAGTGACTTGAAGAAACGGGAACTAGTCTCCATTTATGCTTCAATGAAAAGTCAACTATTAGTACTCTATTCATCAGAATCTTTCCTCTGGTGTTTAAACTAAGGCTTACATAGGCCAATAAAGAATTCAGATAAAAGATTTTGGAAACTACTAGGGGCTATCAAATGAAAAGGTACGAAAAGCCCTAACTACCAAACCGGCTGAAATTTGAATATGCCGCTTTGGAATAAAGTAGTGAGACTTCGAGAGATGCGATTGGTGTGCCCAGCGTAGTTCTGAACCTGCGTAGTCGCTTGTGCATGAAGGGGGAGAGAAGCAGACAGCAGGTGAGTTCCGTCCAATTGACGAGGCAGTACCTGTGAGGCCATCATGGTTTTTCCATTGCAAAATCCGATGATTAAAGAACAGCGATGTGTTATCAGATTTCTCACTGCGTCAGGCTTTGATCAGACAACTCGCTGCGCTTTAATCATCGGATTTTGCAATGGGAAAGCCATAATGGCCTCACAAGCACTGCCGCGTCAATTGGACGGAACTCACTTGCTGTCTGCTTCACTCCCCCTTCATGCACAAGCGCCTACACATGTTCACAACTACCCTGGATACTCCAATCGCATCTTTCGGGTCTCACTACTTTATTCCAAAGCGGCATATTCAAATTTTAACCGGTTTGGTTGTTAGGGCGTTTCATGCCTTTTCATTTGATCGCTCCTAGTAGTTTTCTGGTCTATTAAATGCTATTGCACTGATGAGGGGAATACATACATATTACTTTCACATACATACATACTACATATTACTTTCTACTTAATAGAAAGCAGATAGTATTTACAGAGACACACAATATATTTCGGATAATATACTGTATCTAAAGTACTGTATAATTTTAAACCAAGATCCGAATCTTTTCAAAACTTCGTTATAGTACAAATGTACCTCATTTTACTGTGTCTGACATGCGAGTTTCGACTTTTTTTTCTTTTTTTGTAAATCTCATTACTTTTATATGTGGCATAATTTTAATTCATACCCTTCCGAATAATAAAAAAAAACTGTTTTCAAATACAGTTTGTTTGAACAATGTGTCTAAGTTTATTTTATTTTAATTTTTTAAAGTTATTGATTAATCTTAATTAAAAAAATAAATAAACCATCACGTACCGTTTATTTACAAATGATTTATTCTTTAAAACTAAATAAACATAAAAGTTGAGCTATATTTTCCGTCTAATTTTCAATAACTAAGTAAATAATTCATCAATATAAAGGATTAACACTATAAAAAAATAACAGATATGTATTTGAACTACTTGGTTGAATACTGAAATAATCTGAATAAAAAAGGTTCAGCAAAATGGTTTTTCATTTTTTGTAGTGTCAAGTTCTGGCATATTGAAAACTCAAAATATAACTTTTTGTGTATTCAAAATTTATTTGAATACTATGTAGCTTATTTTTTTTCATTTGACAGTGCATTTTGGTGCTGTTAGTGAACCAATCTCTTAGATTCTTCAATAAAACAAAAACAGAAAAAGTTTTCACCTGTGTTTTGAAAACCTATCACTATGTTCCGCAATCTAGTTAGCTGTGTTGGATACTTTTCTATCTATAATAATATGATTCTCTGTGAAAAACATAACACAATGAAATAATGAGAAATTATTTCGGAACTTATGTAGTATGAGTCAGAAATCCTTAAACAACATTGAATGTTTGTAATTAAGACTGCAATATATTTTTTGAATATAAGATACCAATGCCAAAGCCCATTTAACTAAACGGCGATGTAGAGTGTCCGACACGAATCAAACTACAAACATTGTTCGTAAATTGTATTCTAAATAAAGATATGTTAAGATTTTTTTTTTTTTTGGGGGGGGGGACGCTTTTTTTTTTCTAAATAAAATGATTTTATGAAAACCTCTTAAATTATGCATTAGTTATATTAGTAATGTGGTACTGAATGTTAATTACAATCGGAAATGCGAAACGTCCAATTGAGAGCGATGTATGTATAGATTGAGACGATTTTCACCGCATATCGTAAAACATTTAAAATATGGATGAAAAGTTCGTTTTATATTCATTAATATATCTTTATTACACTTAAAATTATAAACAAAATTTCTTGTTAGAACCAGTGAGTTTTTGTCTGATTAAATGGATTGCAAGCAGATTTCATTTTTTATACAAATTTCATCTATTGTAATTATCTCTACCACTTAATTAATTAATTAATTTTATCTAATGACATTTTGAATCATACTGTGTAGTTATGTTTTTCATATAACTACCTACAGGCAGATATTTGAGAAAGAAGATGAATAATAGTTTTACTTTTCGCCATTTACCAGAAAACAACCATTAAAACCTACTTAATGGTATTTTCGAAAAGAAATACACAACTCTCAATAATGATGAATAAGAAACCAAACAGAAAATATGCTTGAATAAAAATCATCATTAGTTACGAAATACTTTGTAAATGAAAACTTCTTTTATTGTTCTCACTGTGAGAACGCAGCTTATTGGTAAAAAATGGTATTCTTGCATCAGCTTAACTTTATATCATTACATATCTATCATATTCTATCATTTTAATTTTTAGAATCATGGAAAGCATATTTAGGTAAAATTACATTTTTACAGTATACTTTGCTTGTTTGTTTGTCATTTTATTAAGCAATATTTTCTTAATTTAACACTTTGCACAATAGGTTGTGTTGTGAAATTATTTAATAAAACCGCCATAAACTCTGCTTATACCTTAACAAAAACAACAAAATAAAATACACATGAAATGATATTTTATTCTGTGTTCTATGGATGATTTTCTTTTATTTGATTATTTTAAGTCATTAATTATACAATTGAAAGTACTAAAGTTTACTGATCGTTAGAAAATATGATGAAGTAAGTCTCCTTCAATTCGAAAGACTGACACAAAATACATAAAACTTTACTTAAAAGGCGATTAAAATAATCAAATCTAGATGTTAATAGTTAATTTATTAAAAATATTTTTCTACATTCAAGCCTTAATCAGGTTCTTCCTCGCAGATTATTTTTGTTTACTTATGCTAATACATGATTTCGTTTTTTTTTTTTTTTTAAATATTGACTTATTTTTTATCGAAAGAATAAATAAACAATATCTCTGCTTATTTCCAAGCAATAAATTGACATTTCAGTCGTTTGACTATAAAACTAATTCCACGAAAAATGGATTATATAGAAACATGGTTCCGACATTTGTCTTTGAATGAAATATTGATATGTAAGTTTGCTTGTCCATTTCCCTGCCCATAAAAATATTTCACTGCATTTTGTGATTGTTGCTACACAAAATTGTGATTATTTATTTATTTGGCTTTATCTCCTCCAATTTAAGATACTAATTTCATATCAATATAATAATACAGACCAAATGTGCAAAGAGAAATTGTCCTTACATGATGCATGAAAACAAAAGAGCTGTTTTTGATGCAGCATGCCAGCTGTAGAACCTTTACGTTAAATTTTTAACCAACTAATTAACAAAAAAATTGCGATATTTATTCATCAACATTTTTAAAACCATAATATCCAACATTTAAAGAAAGACAAATTTTACGTAAATCTTCTCAAAAGCTACACAGATGAAGGTCATTTCATACAGTTTCTATAGTCATATTTCTTCTCGCAACCTAAAAATCTTCTTTTATAGATATTTTTTTTTTAATTTTTTTCGTTGTTGTTAGTTTTGTTTTAATTGGTTTTTACGGCATATAATATTTCTTCGACTCATGTAGTAGCACGTAAACAATTTTGAGTACTACTAGGTTACCCCGTCGATCAAAAAATTATCGCCAAAATATAAGATCAAATGCCAATAATGGATAACTGTGAATGTCAAATTCAATGACAATAAATATGAATCACGTGTTTAAAATGTTATTAAGTGATTTTTATTACGTTTTTTTATTTGAATTTTTATTAATATTCTACTAATTATTTATTTTTTCGGTATTTAAAATAAAAATTATGTCATTATGTATAATTTGGCTATTAGTTTGGCGATTTGTATAATTTCGCGAAATTGTTATCATACATACATACATACTTGGATAACATAGAGTACCCAATTTTATTTTGATCTTCTATAAAAGATCTACATCTACATTCTTCAGACAAAAGTTTACACTAGCGAGAAAACTACCTCGTAATAATGAAAAAAGCTAAATAAGTAGAAATCGAAAAGATACATTTAAACAAGTTTTTAGATGCATAAATTATTTTCCCTCGTCTCCCCGTTATCGAGAGATAAAGTTGTAAACGTTGCAAATCAAAACACGCAGCGCTAAGAACGAAAGGCTTCCTGCCAGACGGTGAGCGAAACAGTTCATGGTAAAGCAGTAGTAGCTTCCATTCTTATCAATTAGAAGTCCTTTTTATAAAATATCAGTGCACGTGAATTTTTCCAGCTTTGAACCCAAAATTTCGAATATAGAATCGATAAATCGAAAGACTTCAACACATAAAAATCATCACATCGAGTTCACGATTAAAATTCTAGAATTAGTTAAAACTCGATTCGTATATTAAAACGCAATCGGTCTTCCAAGTCATATCTTGGTGGAAATTACCTGGATATCCATTTTCAGTAGTTTACCATTGTGCTTTCCTGTTTCAGTCCTCCATGTTTTAAAACCGTTAGGTACAGGGAAACACAGTGGAAAAACCTAGTCAGAGCTACCGGAATCGGGTTTACAGATTCGCAGAACGAACATTTGTAACAAGAAAATTAAACTTGAAATCGATCGCTCAAATCTTAGTCCATTTCATAGAAACATTTTCCAGATTTTGAAACGGAAAAGATCGTAAAATCAAAGTGCAATGTGTGCAAAAGCCGCATTTTTCAAGATGCATGGTTTACTAGAGTTGTCAAATACCTACTCAGTGAAGCAAGCTGCCATCACCTGACTCATATACTTACATTCGTATCCAATTGTTTCTACACATGCTCTCAACTGATAGCTGATTTATGTTATCTCTCACAAATGTTTCTTTATTTATATTACTGGAGAGGAGCATTAAATAATTTCGAAAAGATAAAAGGTTTGCTCTTTAAATGCTTGTCATATATGTTTTAACTACCTTATTTCGTTTAATTGTTTTTAAAAAATAAAAGCGTTTTTCTGTAATGCTAACTCATAACCAAACGTTTATTTATTTCATTAAAAGGATCATGTGAAGATTAAGCTTTTGCCTGTGTCTTCTACCCTGAAATCATCATTGTAGGTCCTTTTGATGAATCTGTGACTCCATAGTATCTTATACGACCACAAAAGTCCTCCCAAGCTGTGTATCTTGAAAGTTTGGGGTGAATAAATTCATTTTTTTCATTTCACTCATTCATTCATTAAAAAATTTTGCCTGCGGCCTAACAAGTGATACTGCAAGGGATTTTGAAAAATGTCATGACTACTTTGATGAGAAATATCTGATTTTTACGCAATGGTATTCATCAACATTATTTTCGGTAATTCTCTTCTTGATGATGTTTCGAAATCCTCTGGTACAGCAAATACTCTTTTACATGCACAGTTCTTATTTAATTATGCTGCCTAATGATCTTATGGACAGTTTTATGTGGGACTTTCAGATGAGATGCAATCCTTCAAGTCTTATCTTTATTTTTCGACAGCTGTGCAATGGTTGAACGATGAACAAGTATTTCTGTAAGCCCATAAAACTTAAGTTAACATTACATCACCAAAATTACATAAAATAATACAAAATTTGGAATAAAAATAATGTTCTGTCCTATTTTAATTCAGAAATATCAACAGAAAGTAACGCATCTATACTTTCCATCCGCCCAGTAGACAAGGCGTTACTTCGTGCTCCATTTATTATAGAAATTAAAACATTTAGCATAATCTACAATTCCATCTTTTATCATGTTGAGGATTAGTCATCATTAGTGTTGGCGAAAATTACGATTATAATAGATTAATTTAAAAAGAAAAAGAAGCTTAACCTTATCTAAACATTTTTGTGCGGAGTTGAGAATCAGTTGAATGTATTTTTTACAAATTGATAAGACTTATTTTATATTAATCGGATGAATCGTTTTCTATTAGTACAGTAAAACTTCTAAAGAAAGGAAACCTTCGAAGAGCGGAAAATGTTCACTTTTCGGAGAAGTCCTATAAAGAGAAGTATAAAAAATATCAGTTAATATTAAGAAATTTACAAAGATAAATAAATAAGTAAGTAAATAAATAAATACAGAAAATAATATATATATATATATATAGCATTATTTTATTACCTCTCCGTATAAAAAAAATATACACTTAATGAAATTTATTGAAAATATTTGTAATTCATGCTCATACAGTATTTAAAAGAACTAAGTAAAAATTAAAAGTGAAACATCGAGTCGCATGTATAAACAAACTTTACCTTCCGTAATGGAACTAATTATATTTTTGAAATGAAGTTTTCTTCGTGAAAAATAGCTTTTGTGAATGAAGGATTAATATATTTAATTTTAAACAAATAATGCTTCAGAACATGAAAATTTCATCTCATTATGTATTCCATTAAAGATACAAATACGTAGTAGGAATGGAAATATTAATATGGATAACCTGCAAATGTTCCTGGTACTGACATTTTTGGAATTTAGCTGTTTAATATCCGATAAGTATATGATATTGCCATTTTTACATGAAATTATTTCTTTATGAAAAGTATGACACCAGTTTATCATATAAATATTAAATCTTACAAAAAACTTGCATTATGATTTTTACAATAATTCAGAAAATTATTGTAAAATGTATGATTTTTTAAAATTCAAATCCCTAAATTGTTTTAAAAATAGAAATAAATTTTAATACTGAAAAAGTTTGTCAATAAATACATTAATAAGAATGAGAATAAAATTTTCTCCGCTTTCAATGTGTGGAGTAACGCATTTCAAAATTTCAAAATAACTTTAAATTTGTAGGTATAAATTCATGACTAAACATTGTTGTAATCATTATTTTCTTCTGATAGTAAATTAAGTTGAACATTTTATACGAAATGATTATCTTTTATAAAATTGTAATTTTATAAAATTATTATATTATTATCTTTCTTACTATCTTTTATAAAACATTAAGTTCAGAGTACTTTGGACTTGAACAAAACATACAAATCCAATGTTTTTTTTTAGGATAAACAAAGATTGATGATGCATATTTGATGCATGGAATGACGATGCATATTTCTTATTTTGGAGGTGTTTGAAAAAGGTTTTTAATTCGTGTAATTTAATTGATTTATTATTAATATTCATGTTAATGATTTTTGAAGAAAATAATAACGAAAACTGTATAACATGAATCTTGGTTGATAATTAAAAGTCCACATAATGAAGCATCTGAAGAAGAATTTGAATGCATATTTTAGTACACGTCGTAAATTTATATAAAATTTATTACTTACAAAAGGATGTAACATCTGTAGCATTCATTTGAAACCATTTTCCCCCAAAGGCTGTTATATAACGGAATGCTTTTGAATGCCCCTGTAAATAAACTAACATGCTGCAAAATTAATTTGAAATAGGGTTCTTGTATAGGTAAACGTAAATAACATCCTGAAATATCAGGATCATTTGAGTATATTTAAGGGACTTAAAACGAGGAAAGCCGGACAGAAAAAACGGAAGTCATAAAAACATTTCCATTTTATTGGAAAGTGTTAAAAAGCTTTCAAAACGTAAATTTGTATGCATGTATAATTTTTTATGTCAGTTTTTGAAAAGATCATCTGATAAACTTTAAGTAAAAAGTTTTAAGATATAATGCTTTAACAAATGAATGAAATTTAAATAATGAAACTTTTCAGAAAATTATCAGCAAGCCTATTTCACTAACATAATCTTAAATTCTTCCGAAGTTTGAAGCATTTTGTAAGTTTTACTGCTCATCAACTTATAAGCACAATGTAAAATAATAAAATACATTTATATTTTTTGGGGTATCCTCTACAATTTTCTTGTAATAAAACTTAAATCTCAAATATTATTTTAGGTGTATTTATTTTGCTTACATGACTTAAATTAGAGTTTTGTAAGTAATCATAACGATTTTTGTATACCTTTATTATTATAACAAATCTAAATAGAATTGCATCAAGCTGAATATTATGTTAATGGCAAAAATACTTAAGAATAATTCTGCATCCAGAACATTTATTGGGATTGCAGACCACTCGAGAATAGTGCGACTCCGTCTAATGAGCCGGACACATTGGAAACACGGATAAAAACAGTTTCTTCTATTGTACTTAACCGAAACACAAAATAAAAAATTTATATATGAGAGTGAAAACATCTTTTTCTATTTGAAGGAAAAAGAAAATATTGTTTTTCTTTCTAAATCTAGGACTGAAAATTTACAGTAAAACCACTTCCTAAAGTGGTGTAAATTCTTTGTTTGATTTTAAAGGTAATTCATAAAACCCCTTTCATTCAAAGACTTTTTATGAGATATCCATTTGATAAAACATATATTAAAATTACGCAGTGTGTCAAGCAATTTTGTCAATAATTTAACTTTATTGTTTCTTTTTAAATATTAATGCTAATGTAACACTTTTAAAATTCTTAATTAACAAACGATTGGAAATAAATTCTACTTTTTAATAATGGATGTAAAATGTGTTAGGAGGATACCTAAAAACCAAAAAGAGTAAAAAAAAAACACTTTCATTTTTGATTTTTATTTTTAAACAGCGACACACAATCTTAACAATATATATTAAAAATTTAATCGAAAATTTGATGAAGAAAAATTAGTTCATTATGGATTCTTTCTCTGATCTATAATCCATATTCATCAAAATACATAAAATTCAGGATAATGAAAATAACACCGTCTTGCTAAATGTTTACAATATTTTGAAGAAAATTTTCAGATTATTTGAGAACATTTTACAAAACAAATTAGCCAACAAGGACACTATTTTTTTTTATGAAAAAACGGATATTACATAATGAAAGTTAAAAACCATTTATGTACTTTTTTAAAATTCATAAATTGATAAAAATTAAAGCCTGCCGTACAAAGAATTTTATAATAAAATTTACTTAAATATAAGCGAAAAATACATTACTAAGATATTATCAAAATATGTGAAAAAATTAAAAGCAAGTCTTTTTATTTAAATCTATAAAATAACCCTGATAACATAAATGTGAACCTAAAAGGATACGGCGACCGCTTCATACACTATATTTCCCATTCAACCTCTTCTGTCATTAGTTGAATGGACCAGTATATATTATGGAATGATTTTTATTCTACAATACTCATAAATTTTGGAACTTCAGTTGCCCAAATGGTCAGATTTTATGACTAATAAAGAATAACGTGCGTTAAAAAATTTTGGTCGGTCGGATAAAAGTATTGGGCTTTTAGATTTTTATATGTATTCTTATACATCTCACATTGAGATTGTAAAACATACTGTATAAAGGGAATATATTAATATTATATAAATACGTGTACATGCATATTAACTGACAGGTGTTTTGATAGGATTTTTTGTCTGCCGTTTAAGAGATTTGACATGTTGAAATTTTTAATGTAACTGTAAATGTTTTATACATATAAGAAACAAAAATCAATATTAATTGTGAATATGACACAAAAGTACTTGATTAAATAGAAAATCTATCTTGAACTTTAGTTTACATAGGCAAGCATTTCAATTGGAGAATTAATTTAATATTGCATACGTACCAATCAACTGTTCAAAATCTAAGTACATTGGGGTATTATTACTTGAAAGTTGTGTATGCATTAGGTGGAACTAGTTTGATAACATACTTTGAAAAGTTTCAGCCTTATATTTAACTATTTCTATGTGTTACAGAATCTATAACATTTTCAGTACAAAATTTTCTATTACTATACAGTGCATTCAGTTATTCAGTTCAAAAATTTCTATTAACTCTTCTATTACTGTTTTAATCACTTGACTTTTTCATAATGCTTCAGCTTTGCAGATTGAACTATAAACAATTAATAATCTTTAATAATTTTACAATGAAAAATATTCTCCTTCTTTTATTCAACTAGGTTACGTGTTAATAAGACTGCAATTAGCTCGGAAAATTTGTAGCTCTATTACTTGCAAATGATTTACTTTAAAGCACTATTTCAAACATAAATTTATAGCGGTGTTTTCTAAATTTGCTGATATACTTCTTACCTCAGAGAGCAAATTTTAGTTTATGCTTGTGAAGGAGTGTTTTATTCTACTGCCATTAATACAATTATTTGTATTAATATAAAACTGCAGAGTATGGGTTATTTGAAATCAGCTTTTAAGTCTACTACTTCGACAGGCTGTTCGTGTTGCAAAATTACGAATCAACACATATACATCAACAACTGTTTTGTTAGTTGATAAAATGTTTTAAAATTAAGAATAACTAATTTAAAAAAAACACTCGATAAGGCTTGAGAGACAGACCCTCGAATTTTCAAGATGGCATTCTTTAAGAAGGTCCTGTTTATTATAGTCGATTGTACTCTTGTATTAGGTAGCTTTCATTACAAAAAGTATAAAGCTACCTATTGCAGCCGTCCGGAGGAAAGCACTTCTAGAAAATTTTGATATATTTTCACTGATCATGATCCCCAGACCCCAAAACCACCCTCCATTCAAATGTTGACAAACACACACACGTATTTATGAACCGATTTGAATGAAACTTGGTATTACATTGTACATACAAATGTCTAATCCGAGTTTGTTGGACAACATCATCTGCCATTTTGTTTCAAAATGGCGGCCATTAATTTTAGGTAGCTTTCATTACAAAAAGTAAAAAGCTACCTATTGCAGCCGTCCGGAGGAAAGCACTTCCGGAAAATTTTGGTATATTTTCACCGATCATGACCCCCAGACCCCAAAACCACCCTCCGTTCAAATGTTGACATATATATATATATATATATATATATATATATATATAACCATATATATATATATATATATATATCTGATTTTTGTCATGCGATAACTAACGTATTTATGAACCGATTTGAATGAAACTTGGTATATACATAGTAC
Organism: Maratus speculifer; assembly: GCA_964019185.1. Classification (NCBI taxonomy): domain Eukaryota; kingdom Metazoa; phylum Arthropoda; class Arachnida; order Araneae; family Salticidae; genus Maratus; species Maratus speculifer. The sequence continues at coordinate 284,441,151 of OZ025297.1, forward strand.
ATACAAATGTCTCGACCGAGTTCGTTGGTCAGCATCATCCGCCATTTTGTTTCAAAATGGCGGCCATTTTAATTTTTTAAAAAAATTTAAAATTTAAAATTAAATGCGAAAAAATTAAAAGTTGAAAAATATTTTTCTTTTACGTGTTAGAATTTAAAACAAAGATTCCAGAAAACTTTTTATTTTGTGTATATCTTAAAAAATGATTGAGTTATAGCACTTTGAATTTTTCTTATGGCTGACATTTTGAAACGATCTGATTTTTGTCACGTGATAACAAGCGTATTTATGAACCGATTTCAATGAAACTTGGTATGTACATAGTACATACAAATGTCTCGACCGAGTTCGTTGGTCAGCATCATCCGCCATTTTGTTTCAAAATGGCGGCCATTTTAAATTTTTTAAAAAATTTTAAATTTAAAATTAAATGCGAAAAAATTAAAAGTTGAAAATTTTTTTTCTTTTACGTGTTAGAACATAAAACAAAGATTCCAGAACACTTTTTATTTTGTCTATAACTTAAAAAATGATTGAGTTACAGCACTTTGAATTTTTCTTATGGCTGACATTTTGAAACGATATGATTTTGTCACGTGATAACACGCGTATTTATGAGCCGATTTCAATTAAACTTGGTATGTACATAGTGCATACAAATGTCTCGACCGAGTTCGTTGGTCAGCATCATCCGCCATTTTGTTTCAAAATGGCGGCCATTTTAAATTTTTAAAAATTTTTTAAATTTAAAATTAAATGCGAAAAAATTAAAAGTTGAAAAATATTTTTCTTTTACGTGTTAGAACTTAAAACAAAGATTCCAGAACACTTTTTATTTTGTCTATATCTTAAAAAATGATTGAGTTATAGCACTTTGAATTTTTCTTATGGCTGACATTTTAAAACGATATGATTTTGTCACGTGATAACACGCGTATTTATGAACCGATTTCAATTAAACTTGGTATGTACATAGTGCATACAAATGTCTCGACCGAGTTCGTTGGCCAGCATCATCCGCCATTTTGTTTCAAAATGGTGGCCATTTTAATTTTTAAAAATAAATTAAAATTTAAAATTAAATGCGAAAAAATCAAAATTTGATAATTTGATAAAGTTTGATTCAAAATATTTTTCTTTTACGTGTTAGAACTTAAAACAACGATTCCAGAACATTTTTTATTTTGTGTATATCTTACAAAATGATTGAGTTATAGCACTTTAAATTTTTCTTATGGCTGACATTTTGAAACGGTCGGATCTGAACGATCCACAATGTTGCTTTAAAATGGCATACACTTTATGATATCGTGGAATTTAGTGACTCTCCAAATCGCTTAAAATAAAACCAGATTGAATAAAATATGACTAATTTCTAAAAATTCCTATTAATATTCAGTCTTGACAAAAACTAATATTCAATCTTATAAAATCACTAATTTTATAAGATTATTTCCACTAATTTGAGATTAGTATTTTTGAACAATGTAACTTACTTTAAAATAAATAAATAAATATATAAGTATATGAAAGCTACCTCTTCCTCCCGGCATTGCCGGAAGGACTTTTTTTTAAATAAAATTTAAAATTAAATGAGAAAAAATTAAAAGTTAAAAAATATTTTTCTTTTATGTGTAGGAAATTAAAACAACGATTCCAGAACACTATAGACAAAAGTCTATATCTTAAAAAACGATTGAGTTATAGCGTTTTGAATTTTTCTTATGGCTGACATTTAAAACTATCTGATAATTTTCAAGTGATAACACGCGTATTTATGAATAGATTTGGATGTAACGTTGTGTGTCCATAGTACATAATAAAGCCTGGACCTAGTTCGTTAGCCAGTTCCATCCGCCATCTTGTTTCAAAATTGCGGCCATTTAAATATTTTTCAAAAAAAATTTAAAATTTAAGATTAAATGCGAAAAATTAAAAGTTGAAAAACATTTTTCTTTTATGTGTTAGAACTTAAATCAAATATCCAGAATACTTTTTATTTTGTCTATATCTTTAAACATGATTGAGTTATATCATTTTGAATTTACAATGTGGCTGGCATTTTAAAAAGATCTGATTTTTGTCAAGTGATAACACGAGTATTAATAAACCGATTCAGATGAAACTTGGTGCGTACATAGTACATACCGATGTCTGGACCGAGTTCGTTGGCCAGTTCCATCAGTTATCTTGTTTCAAAATGGCGGAATATTATTTTTTTAAAATTTAAATTTTAAAATTAGGTGCAAAATCTAAGAAATTAAAAAAGATTTTTCTTTTGCGTTTTTGACCTTGATACAAAGATTCCTGAGCGTTTTTTGTTTCATCTATATCTTAAAAAATGGCTGAGTTTCTATCAATTTCCAGTGTGGTTGACATTTTGAAACGGTTAAAATTTGTCACGCGATAATACGCATATTTATAAACTGATTTGGATATAACTCCGTGTGTACAATATCTTGACCAAGTTCATTGGCCAACTTCCTTCACCTTATTGTTTCAAAATGGCGGCCGTTTAAGTTTGTCAAAAATCTTTTAAATGTATAATGATGTACATACAAAAAATAGAAATTGAAAAAAAAGGTTCTTCCTAAAGTATTTATCTTAATAATGAATTTCAGAGTACTTTTTGTTTTGTATTTACCTTAAACGCCTGAGATATATAGCAGTTTGAATTTCTAATGCGCATAAAAATTTTTTAAAATCAATTTTCCCGCGACAACACTCGTATATATTAATCAATTTCAACGTGCGTGCGCATGTGCACATGCATTATGATTTCGAACAAGATCATTGGTTTGTTTTATCCATCATGTTGCTTTAAAATGACATACCCTTCATGAAATCGTGGAATTTGGCGACTCTCTAAATCGCTTAAAATAAAACCAGATTGAATAAAAGATGACTAATTTCTAAAAATTCCTATTAATATTCAGTATTGACATAAACTAGTATTCAATCTTATAAAATCGGGTTCCACTAATTTGAGTTCGTATATTTGAATACTATAACTTAATTTTAAATAAATAAATAAGTATATGAAAGCTAACTCTTCCTCCCGGCACTGCCGGAAATACTTTTTTCTACTATGACTGTGCATAATAGACTATTTGTTAACATCATATGTAAATTTATCGCCAGCCTGAACTTATCGTTTTTAATATGAAATATGTTACATTATATTTTGCAATTAAAATTTTTCAATGGAAAATCGTGTATTTAACACGAAATTGAATGTTAAGCTAAGATTGTATAAACTGATAACGTTTGACAAAAATCCTCATAATAATTATTATTTAACATGTTTTAAAGTGGGGAGTGTTACAAAAAATAATCACAATCAGATGACAAGATTAAACTGAATTACAGATTATATCAAATGGGATACGTCAATATTTCTTGAAAAAAAATAACAATTAAAAGTTTAATAAAACGTATTTAACTGTCGTGTTAAACATATTCTTAGTAATACATCACTCTTTTAATCAAACTAAAAATTCGCATTTGTTATTACATTCATTTACTAGACAAAGAGGCATTAGTACTCGGTATATGTGTGTCTATATCTGGTGCACCATCAAATAATCTCCTTATACTGAGGATATTTAAATTATCGATAGTATAAAGAGTTTCTTCTATTCCAACATTCGTTGTAGACCAGTTCTATTTTGACAAACATTGCCATATTAAGTCGATTTTGGAAATTATTGATATCCTTTATGGATAATTAATTGCTTTTCTTTTATAACTCGTCAAAAATCCATTAAACATTACAAAACCTCTTTTTTCTCTTGATAAATAGGGTACAGGACATATTAAGGCTGATTTTACAAAGAATCGTAAAATAAATTTAAGTTTTACGTTTATTTTCTATACATATGGATGCCATAATATTTTTTCCAAGTACGATAAAATATATTTATGAAAAAGAAAAAAAAAAAAAAAAAAAAAAAAGAACAGGAAATATATATTTTAAAATTGTTTTCCGTTTTATAACAAAATACAAATATCAGGTAACAAAAGAATTCCTGATATACACTACTTCTTTATTTCTTTTCCTTTATTAAATAATACTTTTTTTCCCTATTTACGTAAAAAAATTATATATAGTGAAGTTCTTTCGAAAAAAAAGTCCCCTTAATCCCTGCGTGTAGATTGATTGTCAAAGTTTTCATATTCAAGTCATTTGTCTCCTTTTCTTCGTTTTTCCCATTGTATATATATTTTTCTTTCTTCGACACATTGTAACGCCTTTTATTAGCCACTGGAAATAACTAATGTTCACCTTACTTTTGGAAAATATGATGTGGTAAGCCTTTTCTGTCAGAGAAAAAAATCATGTAAAGATTGATTAATATTTTTTTGGCTGATTTTCCAAAAAGTAATTGAGCAAGTGTTAAGAGACATATATTGGTTATTTTTAAAGTAGCTTTAAGGTTCATTTTTATTGTTATTTGATGAGTGGTAATTTGTTTCTAAATTTCCTTGTGATAATCTGAATGAAATGAAATATTTATGAATGTGTGATTTATAAATATTTTAGTTTTGTAGATATTCAATTTTGTATATAAAATAAAAGACATCAGTTAATATAATTCAAAGCACATTATCACAATGAAGAAATGTTACATAATGGATTTCCATACATGCACACATTGAAAAAACATAAAATTTTGTAATAATCTAGAAAAATATAACCCAACAATGAAAGGAAGTACATTATCAGAATTCATTTTTCAGAGAAAAGCACTTATTTATTTATTTTTTATTTTGCTACCATACACTTTTCGAAATAATTTTCATGTAGTTAATATAGAATGTTAAAGTTTTTTACCATCTAAAAATAGATTTTTCAAATTACAATGTATACTCGTTTATAAGTCGAGGAATTTTAGACAAAATTTGGGAGTTGAAAATTAGAGGTTGACTTATACAGCAGTTAGTAATAAAAAAAAATGGAAATTTTCCGCCGATAATCGGCGAAAGGACAAGTCTTTTTAGTAATCAAATATGTTTCTAGGTTCATCAGGCACATGAAAGTGGACAATGGTCATATCCGTGTGACCTACAAAAAAAGCTCATCAATAATGTCCCTATAAATATTCTGTAACCATTTTCTCATGGAAAGAATTCCTCTCAATAAAGTGCCAGGTCTTTAAATATATTTTTAAAAGTGTTCAACTTGAGAATGCTTCAATAACCTCTTCTAAAAGTCCTACGATACAAAGAATTACTATATTTTATTAGTTAAATAAATAGTTTATCCATGTAAATAAAGTTGAGCAGATTATGAAATAATTTTTACTTTTCTGGTATCATTAAATTGATGTGAATGGGATTCAGAATATATTAGGCTTCATCTATTATACATAATTAAACAGTTTTTTAAATTTTTTATTTAATTTCGTAAGTCTGATTAGATTTGCATAATCAAAAAGTTTATTAATTTAATGAAAATTTATTAACTTAAAAAAATTCTCCATTACAATTCATTTGTCAACGTATTACCAGAAATGTATTTCAACTTATATACGAATATATACGATACATCAATTATAAAATAAACTTATTCATGTTGAGATAACATGCTAACTTAACAACACTAAAATTTACATTACGAAAAATATAATTGTGTTGCACTTGCATATGTAAAACATTTAGGCAGCTTAAAATTGTTATTTGACAATTGGTGTCACCCTAAAACCAATATTCCAGTGTTAAAAGACTTATTTAAATACACTACTGACTACTCGGAATAATTTTCGTAATTCAGTGGTAGCAAACTGAATTTCGCTTTTAAAATAATTTTTAAGGCAGTCTCGGACACATTTAAAAATAGATTCTGCTTATTTGAATAATTTTTTTTAATGCTTAACCAAACCATTTATAAAAAAAATCCCATAATACATCTTTTCTTATTTTTTTTCATATTAAAATATTATGAAATTTAAAATGTTATGCTTAAAACATTGTGTATCGATTTTCGTTTTTTCTTTTATATAAATAATGTGAAATATATAATATTTAATTTGACTCCGTATTTATAAAGATATTAATAAAAAAAGAAAAATATCCAAAGTAAAAACTAATATGTATATATATTTTTTTTAATGCAAATATTATTTTTTCATGTTTGCTCAATAAATATTTAAATAAAACAAGAGAATGATACATGAATGGCTACCATAAAACCTACTAGAAAACATTCGAATAAACGTGGTAGCAATAAATGTTGTTTTTATAATTTGTTCTTTAAATCTACAAAAATATCAGTTTTTTAGATTTCTAAACTTAAAAAGAAGTTTTCGAAACCGTATACTGTAAAGCATTCGAATGTATGGGGTAGCAATTAATGTTGTTTTTATAAATTCTTCTTTAAATTTCTTCTACATTAAATCTATAAAATTAATTACATTTTTGTTTCTTAACATAAAAAGAGGTTTTCAAAATCGTAGATAACCTAGAAACAGTCATTATATACTTTCTATCTAGGTATATGGAATTTTATTAGATTCAAAAGCATGTGCTTTTTTTTCTTTTTAATCTTCTCCGCCTGCCCATTGACGTTTGTCCAGCTACTTCATCCATTAAAGCATACGTTCATTGGGCATCATTTAAGAAAATTTAAAAGACTGAAAGTTCTGCCAAAAAAATGCGGAGAAAACAGGTATCACTATCTTATGTCTTTTAGACAGGAGTTCCGACAGCATCGATAAGTTTTCACTGGCCATTCCTCAGGTTCAATGCCGGAACGCGCTTCGTTCGTTTTTCTCATTTTTTCGTTTTGTTTATTAACTTTTAATTATAATATAATAGTTTCACTTTCAATTAAAAATTATGAAATCGTAACCTATTAACTTTTTTTCTTGTAACTAAATAGTTACATAAAACATCACTGAATTGTTAATATATTTTTAAATCGCTTATAAAATGCATTTCATGTACTTTTTAAGGATGCGATGATAATCGCATCAATTCGTGATTTTTAAAAAACAATATTTACGCATTGTTTTAACAAGGGAAATCAATATGATGATATATTACTCTGTTTTTAAAATAGCAAACTTTGTATAATGAGAAAAATAGCATCAGAACTAAATTGCAACCATTTTTTACATTTGAAAGACTTTTAAACTTGTTTAAAAATCGGTCCGGTTAAATTAAAAATATATTGCAATATATGAGACACACAAGTAAAAATTATAGAAAAACATACAATTAAAAATGCAAAAATTTCGGCCTAACTTGTAGCCTCTCAATGCAATAACAATTAAATGACTAGAAAACCACATATCATGCTTACAGTAGTTTAAATTATAATATATCTTGAATGTTCTTTCACTGGTAAGGAAATTTCGTCAATTAATGAATCTCGTGGAGTTCCAGCTGAATGCAAAGTCTTACTTTGAAATTGTTTTTTAAACTTTCATTGATTTTAACAGTTAGTAATTATTAATTGTAAACATGATATGTAGTTTTCTGGTCATTTGGATGTTATAGCACTGATTAAAATTCAATGAATTGATATGAGTAATTGTAATCGCAAGAAAGCAAACTATTAAACTACTTTTAAGTTTTGCAATAATTATAAACTCCCATCAATTAATTCAGTAGTTAAAAAATGCGATGAAATCCAAATTTTGTTCAATTAACTGATTGCTTTTCTAAAGTAATTTGCAGAAGAATAGTGTATACGCCATTTTATGAATTATTAAAAAAATTTCCTTCAGAAAAAAATATCGAAAAATTCCTAAAATATTTTTTATTATCATTATATAAACAAATATTTAAAAAAAGGCACTAAAAAGAAATGCATTTTTAAAAGCTACTTTTTTTAATAATAATTCTATGCCAGGAAAAAATAAATAAACTGAGTTTACTTTCGCCCTGTAAGAACATGGAAAAACAAAATAACAATAATTCAACGTTTTCAGTCATTTTAATCTTTCTTTTTCTTTTCTATGTATTTTTTTGTATATAAGGTAGAGTAGCTTTTTGCCAATTCATTTACTTTAGAAAATTACAACTTTTATTAGTGAACTCAAACTTTTTTGCCATTTGCGATAGTTGATGATTTTTCCATCTTTTGTATGTATCCCAAAGTTCTGGGAATTATAAATATCTTAACATATTTTTCCTTAGAATGTTTTGCTCGGATTGTACTAGATTACACAATTCCCATGAGGTATGTCGGATAATACGGAATAATACTTGAGAATTATTTCATCCCTAAGAAGGTTCTAAATTTTCTAATAAATCGATCATAGAAGTCCCTGGGGATAAAAAGATATTTATATGGAAATAAGAATAAGGTTCAGGTACTCTTTTGGACACTATTGATTTATCACTGATTAAGAAATAAAACGCCACAACTTTCAGAGCTTTGTTTTTGACCGTTGTAAAGTAATAAAAAAATAGTTTCTATATTAACACACACACACACTCATATATATATATATAACAATAAATTCCATAATAACTTTTATAAATTTCTCTATTATGAATAAATTTTCAGTAAAAGTGTTTACATTTAATAAAAAAGGTCCCAAGATGTTGAATTTTTAAACTTTGAGGACAATGATTTTTATTAAATTATCCCAAAATTGCGCTTTCATTCAGAGATTATCAATATTAATTAGAAAAGAAAATATAACAAATTTAACTATACCTAATACGTTATAAATAATGCTTGGGATTACTATAATTTCTTCTTAAGATATCTAAAAAATTAAAAATAAAATCTTACATCGATTAAATTACGAAAGAAAAGATTAAAAGTTTAAGAGAATTTTTTCCAGATAATCATTTTTGTGTCATTATTAGAGGCGATAATAGGAATATAATCTTGTTATAATTAGAGTATAATGTGTTTTTTAACGTGCGTACTATGAAAATGAAATTATTTTTAGATCTTCATCATCATAATCAACCACAACTACTGTTTTCGTTCCCTTGCTAAACGTTGGTCTTCCCGAGATTTTTTCCCGTTTTGTGCTTTAGTTATCTAAATAACACTTGCCACATTTTCGATACGTTATCAAACATTACATTGTCTTCATAGTCGTTTAATATCACTGAGTTGCCACAGTATTGTGTTTGCGTCCTATCTATTATCTTGTTTTCTTCTGTTATGTCCATCCCATTACCATTCTGCATATTTAATTCACTCGATAAGACTAAAAGATTGCATCTGACTTCTTATAAAGTCTATTCTTATTCTCAAGCATTGGGTGTAAAAGAACGAAAATAAGAAATTAACATAGAAGCGGCACATAAAGACAGGCCGAATTTGTAACTTTTCCAGGAAATCCGGTTCACTTTTCCTATATTCTTATATTTTGAGGATATTATTGTACAATATGTATCGTTTCGCAGAGCTTCTGTATGATGTTAGAAAAAGTCCCGTCTTTAATTTTTCGCACACTAGTGCGCATATGCCTAGCATACATCTTTTCATATTTCGCTCTACTGTTTGTATTCTTTGAACAACTTGTATTGTTAGTGTCCATGTTTCTGATTTATCAGTTAATTCAGTAAAACATAGTGTTTAAACACAAGTTTTTAAAACAAAGGGATATGTTAGCTTTCAAAATAATATTGATCTTCCAAAAACCAATACACCCATTTCTTATTCTTTTATTTATTTTTATTAAGATACTACTGTCCCATAATGCTTCCTGTTTATTGCTGTGATTCTCTTACTAATGATGAAAAAGAATTTCATCTGGTCTAAATATCAGCATCAGAAGAAGCTCTGGAGAACATCGATTTAGTCAAAATTTACATCAATAATATAAAGAAGATTTGCGTGAAACCGACAGTAATCATCTTTATCGACAAAGGTAAACCGAAAACCAAGTTTGAACGAGCTGTAAGAGAACGAAACACCATTTTGTCAAAGGTGTTTACTGCTGTCTTAGAAAATACTTACAAGAATCTGGATTGCGAAAACAAAGGAATCAGAAAAAAGGGGGAATACCGAAGTCATCTCCATGTTGCTGAGGAATTCTTAATTTTCAATAATATTCCTGAAGAACTGGAAAATAAATAAAGGTATTAGCAGGAACTGGCAATAATGTGGGATTAAAAAAGAATTTGGATTTAACTATGTTAATGTTTGATTCACCTTCAGGAATATCAAAAATTGTCTAAATGTAAGATCATATAGTCAATTAAATTTGAATATCTTTATAGATATCATAAATTTGATCTTCTCTTCAGCAAAAACAAATCGGTTATACAGTGTGTCCAAGATAAGATGTTAGAAACATCGAAGGGAGGTAGGGTACACTTAGATGACTTAGAATCACACAGAAAAATCGGGTCGGAAATTTGTAAGCGACATATTTTTATTTGTGTATTTTTAAAAATTGAATCAAACAAAAGCCTATGCGAAAAAATTTTATGTTTGTGTCAGTTCTCATCGAGTCCATCAACAAAAGAGCATTATATCCGAAACAAAGCATCGCCATCCCTCTATATTCTTATTGTAGAAAATATTAATTATAGAAATATTTTAATATTTTTTGTAATAATTTTGATATAAATGCAAGGCATTTAAATATAGCTACAGTTATAAACATCATTCATTTACTTTTACAAACTTACCTTTTAAAATCTTTTTATGTGTTACCTTTATGTGAATAAAAAAAAACAGATTTTTATACAAATTATTGTAAACCTTTTATATTATCTTTGTACATGTATAAAGTCTCAGTAGATATTCACAAACTTGAACATTGTCTTAATACATAAAAATACTTCGTAAGCAAAACTATGTAGCCAAAACATTTTTTCCGAAAAAAACATACCACGTGAGAATTGTATAACTCCATCTAACGAGCCGGAAAATTGGAAACACAGATAAAATTGTTTCTCCCATTATATCTAAATCAAAAAGAGAAACGTTAAAATTACACATGAGAGTACAAAGAGACTTATTTCTGCATGAAAAACTAATAAAAATATAATTTGTAAATTTTAAACGCATATTTTAAAATAAATTTATTTTCTCGAAGAATGTACATTATTTATTTGAACAGAAATATATCATTGCATTCATTATATGTTTATGTGAGTTCTTTTTCCAAAGAAAAAATACTTTTTGCAATATGTAAAATAATATGTCAGATGTTTTCAAATGCTTACTATTGAAATGATTTTTAAAAGGATTTATCTATGTAATTTTAATTGGTAAAAAAAGTAGCTAAAATGTGACAATAGGAAATAATGACCATTAGTTACATATTTTGTACACACTTTTATACATTGGAACAAAAATAAACAAGAGAGACCCGTTATATTAAAAATGCCAACTGGGCCATTTTCTAAAATCTATAATTAATTTTAATAATTATACATAACACATACATACGTTACATAATTTTAATATTGATTGTTTCTGTTAATAATTTCGTGATAAAATAATATGTTTTATGCAACATTACAGAAAGAATATATTCTAAAATCGAGTTGAACATAAAGCTAATTTGAATCCAGTAGAGCTAGGCTCTTCTCCTTTCATTTTATATGTAAGCAGAATATGTAGATGACCACTAAAGTAGATTTTATATATATAATATAAAGTAAATTTTATTTCCAATCGTTTGGTATTAGTAACATTCTTCGATTATAATTAACTGCAGAGTTAATGGCAGGTGTTTATTTTTTCCACGATGGTATTACAAAGTTTGTAGGTCATATATAAAACTGAACGAAAGAATTTGGACTTATTAGCATCAGACAGTAATTCCTCATAAGGAAAATTTATTCTTCAGTCTGTTGCTTTAATAGTCTATTTTGATATAACTTTTAATTGTATAAAAAAGAAAATTCGTAACAATATTCCAACGCAGTTGGTAAGTGTTTCATAATCTACTCCCTCATTCATTGTTTTTTCTTTCTTTACGTTTTATTTAAACGTGATATGCACGTTTGTAAATTTTAGCAATGAACTATCTTTCATAGTAAGGATTACGAATTGTGTATTTTATTTGCAAACACAAAAATACTAGTCGTTGGGAGCCACGTTAATACTTACCCATCATGGATATGTATATGAAAATAAAACATGTAAAACTATTTATACAATGCATTACAATTCATAAACAAAATTTAAATATTGTTAATATGCATAGTAATGCTATATTAAAGAACTGCTGATGTACCAATTTCGACAAATTATATAAAACGCCAAACTACTCAAGTAGTACCGAACTGCGCAAAAGAAACATCCTTATAACTCCAAAAATAATAATTCTATTAACTAACAATTAACTGCGTCGGATTAAGCGTCTCATTTCCAATTAAAATATACTTCTGAATTGAAATTTGAATGAAATACAGGGTCATGAAAAACCGAAGAATGTGGAAAACAAGATTATAAATATCTCGGCAACTAATAATTCGATCGACTTCGTTCTATATGCAAAAGGTGTGTTATTTTATTACCTTTTACGTCCATTCCTTAGAACAAAAAAATCCGAAAATTTTTATATACCTTTCATCAGAACGAATTTTTCGAGAGTTCGAAAAAAATAGTTCCGGATAATCGAGGTTCCTGATATTAAATAGGGTTCGTCCCATTCTTACATACTAACTACATACAAAATTTCAAGTCTGTATCTCAATTTGTTCGGGAGATAGAGCGTTTACAGACAGACAGACTGACAGACAGACAGACAGACAGACGGACGGCAAAAAAAAATTTCTAAAAATATGTTTACGGGATCTCCACTATCTAAAACGTGTAAATCTGTCAAAAAAAATTTCGATTTTCAAAACGATTGCAAGATTTACCCTATACTACGTATGATGAATAAGTAATAAAACAGATTATTATAGAATATTTGAACTTTATCAAAATAAAAGTATAAAACCTATTATAACATATTCAAAATATTATATTCCTCTATTTAAAAATCAACAACAGCAACAAATCGAAGAATCTTATTACGATACATTAGGGAAACAATTCAATAGCAAATATTCTTTCAAATCAATTGGATAATCTAAACGACACAAATGTGAACCAAAAGCGCATACGGCCGATCGCTTTATGCATTATGTTTCTCATTTCGTTAGTTTTATGATCCAGAATAAATACATTACTGGATCATTTTTATTGCATATTTTTCATAACCCTTGGGACGTCTGCCGCCTAAATAGTCAGATTTAGTGACTAATAAACAACGATCTGTGTCGAAAAATCTCGGACACGTTAAAGTTATTGGACTTTAGGATTTTTATATCTATAGATGTGTATTAGATATTTAGATGCAAAATATTATGGTAGGATGCTAGAGTAGAAATTTTTATATTTCTTTTAACTATACAATATATACTTTTTTCTTTTGCCTAAGGTTTAGGAAATACCAGGAAAGAAAATTCAAACTTTTAACTCTCAGTATTATAGATGTATATAAAATAACTTGATTGGAGTAAAGCTGCTTTTTTGTTTTATAAAATAATGCCTCAGAAGTTGCCGGAGTTGCTTTGTGCTAAGTATGAAAACTAATTATTATTGAAGATCGTGATTACAAATGACAATTTTATTTTTATTTGACTGCTAATGTTTGTTAATAATATATCCACTATTGAAACGTATTTTAAATTGATTAAATTAACACAAATGATACCTTCGTGAAATATTTCAATTATTTTGCATAGTTAACTAATGTACTTTAATAACATCTAAGAATTCGCATAAGAATTATTCTATAGTAACTTATTTTTCCTGTAGTATGACGCGTTCTATCTTCAGTCAGAGGTATTCAATGCAAGATTGTGCGTAACAATTTTTCTTTTAAAAACAATAAGGAATAACAAGCATTAATTTATTTAGGGAAGGATCTTCTATCAATTCGAGTAATCTCACATTGACCTTTCCAAAAAGTATAATAAATTTCCAAGTCCCTATTAAGAAATTTGGAATCTTAGGTACAGCAATTGTTCTTAATCAATAGGTTAATTACTTCCTTTCCAGATTTCTTTAATTCCTGTGGACAATTTGGCTGCATGATTGTATAAATTTCTAAGTTTCATGACAATCATGCCCACAAATGCTAAGATTATTATGACGTACTTCATCTGTTTAAGAATATGATGCCTAAAATAACAATTTTCTTTAAATATAATTTTTCACCTTTCTTTACATGCTCACTTAGTATGATGATGATTCCTTAGTACAATTTTGATCATTTTTTACATTATTAAAAACATCTCTGACATTCGAGAAAACCTATCTATTTTTATTCCTGAAGTATGATAATAATTATTTCGAATTTCAAGAATCTCTAAAGAGAAAAAATATTTATATTATAATAATCGATAAATAAATCAAATCCAGTTCTATACGTAGCCCAAAGACACATATACTTACATGAGATAGTTTACAAACCACCAAAATATAAGAATCCAATAAACGCATTTAGTTCAACAACGCATCGCGATTCCTGTGATATTTTTCAGCTACCTTTGCGATGAAAATACACTGGCCTAAAAAAAAAATAAGGTACAACCAGTTTTTTGTATCTAATTTGCATATGAATGAATCCAAAAACAACAGATTCGGAGAAAATGTACGCTAAACTGTTATTTAAAAAATGCGACGTAGAAATTTACTTAAGTTATAAGCATAAATGAAATTACAACAAAAAGGCACTCATGGGGAAAAAATTCCATTCTTGGAGAAATCAGTACATGGTAGTATTATGCAATAAAATGTGACAGAAACTTTAAAAAATTGGTTCTAATACGGAATATATCCACCCCGGACTTGAACGCATTGGCGGCATCGACTTTTCATGCACTGAATTAAATTGTCGGACACCGAATTAGGTAGTATTTGCCAGTCATGGAGTACGCTTTGTTCCTGCTCATTTAACGATCTTGCAGGAGGACTCAAAGCCGCAACCTGTCTTCCAAGATAGTCTCAAAGATGTTCTATTGGATTCAAATCTGGAGAGTGAGCTGGCCATTCTATTTTATTTAAACCGGGATCCTCAAGATTATCCTCAAAAACCACAGCTCGGTGTGGTCTCGCATTATCATCCATTAGAATGAAACCACTGGGAATAGCACAGCCATATAGGCCACATATATATCAAGGATGTCATCCTGATATCTCGCACCAGTTAGAGTTCCTCCATGGAACACATGCAGGTCAGTGTAGTTTCCGAGTGAGATCCTTGCCCAAACCATGATTCAACAGTTTATGTACCTGTGTGTTTCCACTATGTTTCATTGGCGGTATCGAATGCATTGTTCTCTCCAGATCCGAAGACGTCCTGAATTCGTCTGCAGTGTGAATGTGGACTCGTCCGTGAATAGTACAAAAGCCCTCTGTTGTTTGGTACAGGGAACATGTTCTGTTGCCAAACATTAGCCGGCCCTTATCTGTCGTGTGTTGAGGGGGCCACACACAACTGTTCGCCTTGTATAGAGACTGCATTGTGAAGTCTTCGCACCTTAGTAGTGGAGATTCTTATCCCTGATTGTACCTTTTGCGTAAGTTCTTTCAAAGCATTTATGGCATTCGTAAAAATTATGAAGTTTAACCTGACTACCATTTTTTTGTAGTGCCATATTTAGGTGCGTTCATAATTATGTAAATACATAGCATCTATAGTTGACGTTCAGTCCGTCCGTCTGTCCGTCCTTCCGCATATAACAACGCCAAAACTACCCAACCGAATCGTTACGTATTACGAATATTCGTAAAAATATTACGAATATTCAAAAATACGAAAATATTACGAATCGTTTGAAATTTAAAACATATAATTATTACATAAATTTGTCAGGTCATTTCAAATTTTATAAAAATCGGATGCATAGATCAATTACAGGGAAAATCAAAAGCATTCCATTCCATTATGCTAACAACGCCAAAACTGCCCCACCGAATCGTTACGTATTACGAATATTCGTAAAAATATTACGAATATTCAAAAATACGAAAATATTACAAATCGTTTGAAATTTAAAATATATAATTATTACATAATTTTGTCGAGTCATTTCAAATTTCTTGAAAATTGGATGCATAGATCAATTACAGGGACAATCAAAAGTATTCCGTTTCGTTACGTTCAATGGGGAAAAATGTTTCAAATGCATTTTAATGGTGTTACACTCATCCAAATATATTAGAATACATGAACCTATGAGGTATATATATATATATATATATATATATATGCAGTCGAGCCTCTATATAACGAAATCCATCGTTCCAGTAAAAAATTCGTTGTATAGAGAAATTCGATGTATAGAGTATGATGTTAAAAATAGTATTTAATGTGTAAATTTTGAACAAATATTATTTTGATCTTTTTAATTAAGAATTTGAAATGTTTAAAAGTATATATTAACCTAACATTTTATTTCTTACTTATTTAAGCAGTTTCAAAAAAGAGAAAAGACATTTATTTGAAAGCTTAATGAAAATCAAATAAGGAAGACTTACATAAATTTCAGAGGAAGAAATCTGTAATTTTTTGTTGTTTTGATTTTAAAATTACAATTGTTACGCTCTCAAAAAAAAATTCTCAAATTTTAGCAAGGAATGAAAAATTGTAGTTGATATTTTCCTCCATTTGAAGGTCTGTCTTATGTGCTCTCATTGATTCCTCTCTTATATGTGTAACAATTCAATTGACTGTGTTTTGAGAAGGATGTTGAAAGGTGTGTGGGAGGTAGGATGAACTTGTTAGATTTAAAGAATAAGGAGAGAAGTAATATTTATAAAAAAAAAAAAACTCTCCACTGAACGATAAATCAAAAATAAGTGATGGAAAATTGATTCCATATGATTTCGAAGCTTTTTTAAAAATGAATAAATTAAGATGAATTTATGAAAAAATTCGTTATATGGAGATAGATATTTCGCTATATAGAGTCTGTTTTTAATGTAATCATGCGAAAAGGGGACCGTTCTTACTAAAAATTCGTTATATGGAGAAATTCGATGTATGGAGTTTCGTTATATAGAGGTTCGACTGTATATATATATATATATATACATGTGTGTGTGTGTGTGTGTGTGATATTTTAAACTTTGGGGGACAGAAACATCATCGCCAGGTTTCCCTTTCTCCGCACAGAAGTCATGGCCAGCGAGAAAAAAACAAAATAAATAAATGTAGAAGATCCAATAAGTCACTCCTTCGCTGCTGCAAGTTCATTTTATTAAACTGTAGCTATAATAGAGAGAAAGGCTACTTTTACAGACGATCTTTTACCGAAACATCCAAAAAAAATATTCCATCATTTACTACATCCAGCCGTACTCATGGAAGAGAGAACCCAAGAATCCTTCCACCTCTCGAGGCTTCCTCTTTTAAATCTAAAAAGAAAATTCTAGAACATTCTGTAGTCTCAAACCATCATTCTTTTATGTAAACATAACTCATGCCCAGAGTCGAGATTAATATTTGACAGACAACAATTTTATTAAAAATATATATATATTATTTAGCCAATTTATAATCGACTCAAAATTTTAAATATCTTAGGCAGACAATTTTTATAGACGATTAATTTTAAGAGAAAAAGAAAAGAAAGGAATTTATTGATATGCACAATATCAAATGTTGACTGAGGAAAAATAAATAAATAGATAAAATATTATAATGATATTTTTTTAAAGGTATGGTTTTCGAATAAATATAATAAGACTTTCTTAAAAAGGGTTGATAAAAACATAGAAAAAATGAGTTTTATTTGGAATATTAAGAAATAAATTTTAATTAAGAATATTTTTAATTTAGAGCCATCTTTTAAATTTACGCATACTGGAAATAATGTTTTTTAAGGCAAATTAAGAATTTGTATCGTTTCCATAAAGATAAATAGATTAGATCTAGAAGCAAAATTTTAATTTAATAAGTTGAAGCAAGTACGGAATATTATTATAAGACAAGATAGTATAAAGATTAGTTTTGGCGAAAAAAAATTTAAATTTGTATATATATATATATATATATATATATATATATATATATATATATATATATATATATATAATAAAATATACATTCTGTACAAACCGTGATGCAATGAATAATTATTAATAAATTACAGGGCCAAACAAAAGAATTCCACTACATAATACTATACGGGAAAACATTGTTTGGAGCGTGTGTTAGTTATGTCATACTAGTTTACACTTTATGAATATGAATACGTTACTGAGGTGCAATAAAAGTTTCATCCTATATATTTACAGGAACACAAACAAGATTTCGACCACTATACGGTATCTGAAGTGCTGTTTACTATAACAGCAAGATCTGAATATTTTTAAAACTTTGTTATCGTACGAACGCATCTTATTTGCTACCCTTCACGTGCATTTTCCAACTTGTTTTACTATATTTGGGGATCTTTTTTCATCTGTTAGCTTTAGAATCGAATCAAGTAATATAATAATTATAATAACATAATTATATTAGTATTTTACCTACAATATAAATAACACAGGTAAAGGGTTCACTTATGTTTCGCTTTTTTTGTATGTTAATTTCACAAGCTCTGAAGTCTTTTGCATATTTTTTCATACTCGTAATACAATTCTCTTTGTTCGTGAACCCGTACGAATTTATGAATACACTACAGTCCGTGTAGTACTGCATTTAATCCAGTCGATACTTTTTGTTTGAAAGTTGCTGTTCCTTCACATAGCAGCAGCATGATCTTAATGAATATGATCTTAAGTTAAATTTAATATTAATTAAATTAAATTAATTTTGTTTTGTGCTATAAGAAAATAGATAAATAAAAGAAGCACAGAAATACTAAAAATGTGTTTTTTTATGATTTAGTAATATGAATTTGAGCAATATTTTACCATCTTTAATATGAATTGTCTCACATTGCTAATGATTTATGATTATTAATTTTAATTTGATCAAAAAGTTTATTTATTTCCAAAACAATTTTAAGTAACTGCGCAATTTTAGCATACGAATTATTTTTTTAATTTAATTATTTTAAAATATAATTTCATTCAGGAATGTTAGTGTGATTTATATTTTAAATTTAAAAAGTGCCATTACATTTCATTTTCTATAATAGTTTCCCAAATGTGTCTTCATTGTTTTAAATAATTCTTTCTGAAACAATTACTCTGCATACAACGATATACTTATAACTTTTTTGTTTTAATAGATTTGTCATTAAAAAAAGCTTTTGAAATTTGAGAAAAACTATAAAGGATAAAAGAATAAAATAAAATAAAATAAATAAAAAATGAATTGAATTTTTTACTTGATTTTTTTAATATATTTATCGTAACAGTTCTTAGGTTTTTTTTTTATACTATGACTCTTGCTTAACATACTCCCTAGCTGCTTTAAAATGTAATGCGTATTGTTTTTTTTTCTGTTTAACAAAAGTGATTAATTAGCCTTTTCATAAATTTTCATCGACCAGCAATAATTAATGATCCAATTGTCAGTTCATTCATTTCTTTGAAATATTATTATTATTTGAAATATATTAAATATCTTTTTGTTTTATTTCATAAATAATGGACTTTAAAGTGTTTTCTTTTAATGCTGAAATTGTTAGGGAAAGACCATTTCTCTGATAAAATAGCTTTTAATTTTCATTATGAAAATATATTGATTTTAACGCACATATTTTTAATTTTCTATTCTCTTTTTCAAAAATCTCATTACTTATATTAATAAGGAATATATTTTAATATATATTTTTTAATAACTTTCCTTTTTTAGTAACAACCCATAGTCGGAAACGTCATGGAAAAGTAGTAACACTCTCAGTAGTAAATTACATTCTAATGATAGTTATATATACAGTGGTGGTCAAAAATTTCCGGCCAGCGAAAAGTTTTAGTTAATTTGTAGATATAGCCATATGAAGAGGAATCTCAAAGTGATATTTATACATTTTATTGACATAATAGTCAGGAAACTATTTATGGAATAACGTATATATATCAATAAATTTAATTGATAAAAATTAGTGCAAAGGAAAACAAATGTGCTCAAAAGTTTCCGACCACCTTCACAAGTTAAAAAAAATGGTGTTGAAATAGAAAATAACACTGATCAAAAACATTTATAATTAGTAATTTATCACTGTACCTTTTTAGCATTATGTACTGCGGCACAGCAACGTGACATTGATATCATGATCGGTTGAAAATTGTCTATGGTACGTTTTTTCCAATCTTATAGAGTGCTTTCTCCCATAGATTTTCTATTGGATTAATTTCGGGCGTTTGAGCTGGTCATTTCAAAAGTGGAATATTTTTGTTCAAATGCCATTGCTTATCGAGCTGGCATACATTTATGAAGTCGTTTTCATGTTAAAACAAATAGTTGTGACTGCAATTTTGACTGTAATAAGGCAGCAAATATACTTGCAAGATATCCTTGTTTACTGCATCATTCATCTTTCCGCGGATTTCAAATAACTGACCAACATTTTTTGAAGAATATACACCCCACATTATAGCGTGTCCTCCGCCATGCTTCATTGTAGGAAAACATACGTCGAATCGTATGTTTCGTTGTTAGGTCATCGGATGTAGTATCTGCCATCACTCCCAAAAAAGTTTGAAATTCAGTTGATGGAAAATAGAACTTTTGTCCAGTTTTCATTTGATCACTTTGTGTTCCTTGGAAAGCGCCAGTTTGGTACGTTTGTAATTTTTATAAATCTGTAATTTTTTAACACCGACTCTTCCATAGGATTTAGCATCACATCAGCATCTTGATACGGTAAGCTGACTTCTTTCAAGAATATTTTTGTAATTTGCGAAATATTGCAACGGCATTTTTATGTGGATCATCAATTGTTTTCCCCTGATAATTCCCTCCACAAAAATAGTGATTTTCCGGGGTCTCCCGGACATCAGAAAGTCCTGAAGGCCATGGTCATCCTTATATAATTTTTAATTATCGTTTACAGTCAGTTTACCGATCAATAGCTTTGCCGCAATATCTCGAGACGTTTGGCCCTTTAGAGACAAACAAATCATTCATTTACAGAGAATAACTCTTGAACTTTTCATTTCTGTATTTAAACTATGCTATTCACTTTGATTGATTCACAAACACGGCCATAAAAAACTTTACCGATAGATAAAAGCTAAGGAATAATGAGTGGCTGAAAACTGTTGCACACACGAATTTCAAATTCTGCGTCAAGTGTCTTTAGATCTTTTGAAGCAATTGTGCTTCTTCTTCGCTCAAAACTTCTGGTAAATAAATCAAAGAAATTAACTGGTTGGAAACTTTTTAACGCCACTGTATATAAAAACTTGACTCAACATTGGAAGCCATGATCCTTAATGTATTGTAGCGACAATACTTTAATCTTTTTATTTTTAATAAATTATTATCTTAAAATATGCACATACAGGGTTCTCCCAAACTTCATAGCACATTTTAATATTCAATAAAAATTAAACAGTTGTTGTATAGGATTTCGGTTTGTTCCAAAATGCGTTTCACGATGAAAGATTTTTTTCAAGTGAGTCAAAATATTTAGTTCAAAGCTTGGATCATAGATGGCGAAACTTTTCAACAGCTTTGGTTTCAAACATGATTTTCAGATTAATTTTAATGCTGTTACCGAAAAATTATGAGTCAAAGATATCTCCGCAGGTTGATATTTCTTAAACAAATCTTGAATCTATTTCGAAATAAAAAGTTAGTAGAAATTTATCAAAGAGTTATTCATCTGGAGATAATCTGACAGTTAAAAGATACTTACAATTTGTGTAAGATAATCACATAAACAAGAAATATTCATCATCTACGTACAAAGTTTTTACGCATAATAGTCTATTTATGGGAAAGTACTTTTATACGTACAATAAAAAAAACAATAAAGTTGCAAGTAAATTGAACAAAATGTGTAATTTTTATCATTAATTATATAAACTTTTTTAATTACTGGGCTGTAATGCGGAATTGTTGCCTATTTGATAAGACGTTATCAACCATACGATAATGAAATTGGAATAAAATAAGAAATTGTGTGGTTTTAAAATATGGTCTCAAAAATAACTATGGAGAATAAAAAACAATCTGTCAGAGTCACAGATATTGCCAAAGAGCAAAAAGTACAAGAATACCTGCATTTTCTACATGTGAAAATGAAGGCTAAAAATCCTTATTAAGTTTTGAAACGGAATCTCGATAGCAGAAAAGATCAACATCTGGACTATCTAATGCGACAACCGCGGTCACCATAGCCCCCTTTTCAGAATCACTTGCTATCAGTGTTATTGAAAGTAAAAATTCCATTCAAAAGAAGATACGAGCAAGAAGTTCACGCTTTCAAAATAAATGTATCACTTTTCCTCTCCGAAAAGAAATCTCGCTGTATCTCTAATTTACAAGTTAACTTTGTTGCTGTTGTTATTGTTGTAATTATAGACGTGATAAAGGTTCATAGTGCCTTATTATACAAGCATTTTTGAAGTAGATTTCTTACAGAAAAATGTTGAATCTGATATTTAATACCTGTAAATACTCAGCCGTACTGGCTTTTTGTTTACTGATGTACGATTCATTTGCATAATGTTAAGACGTTAGTTTCCTTAAGTACTGTGCGATAATATCGGTGCTTGTGCGATAATATCGGTGCTTGTTTTCAGTCACGTGGTTAATATATCATTTATTCAGTGCCAAGAGTTGAGGTGCGTTTCTGATTACTCTAATGTTTAACAGGCAGGGTTTGCATGAATCAAACAGTTATAATAGTATAGATAACAAGGAACGACCATAAAGAAAAAACAGAAAAAATAAAATAAAGTAAAAACTGCTTATATAGATTACATATTTTCCAAATGCCCGTACACACAATAGGTTACATTTAAAGAAGCTGTAGTAAACATTAAATCCTATCAGGAGTTCTACTTCTACACTGTCTGAAAAATCTGTCTTTGAACACAAAATTATCGTCCTTTCTAACCTCTTCGCTACTGGCGATTATTACAGTATTTTTAATTATTACTGAATTATTTCTTCTCTCGTTTGACTTCAGAGCGAGATTTTTGTTTATTTTCATTAGCTCGAATCTTAGAATTTGAAACATATTATTCTTACATCGAAATTTCATTTATATTTGAGTATCATCAATAAAATGGGACAAAACTGATGTACCCATTTGGGTACTCAGGGACTGAAGAGGTTAATGGATAAATGTTCGTAATTACACAAAACTTGTTATTTTTTTCGTTTTTTCTTCCCAGAAAAATGAAAAACATGGAAATTCCATTTATTCTTTGCATTCATGAGTAATGACTGCATTGATAACATAGTTTGAATTTATTTTAAAACTAAAGAATAAAAAATTCAATAAATAGAAATTTCTTATTTATTTAAAAACAAAATAAACAAAAGCAATATAGGAAATTTAATTTATTAGTAATTTTCTTATTCCGTTAAGCTTATTTGTAATTCGTTTTTAGAGCATTAATATAGATTTTATATATATATACACTATATTGCCATTGATTATGGGACACTTGCGATTTTAGACATTTTACTAAATATCTAGAAAAATACATGAGGAATCATCTCGAAACTCTTAGTGTATAAATATAATAGTATAAGTCATACATCTCCGTGAAGATTTTTTCCCGAAACTTCAAAGGGTACCGACAACAAATTAAAAAAAAATGAATATCTTTTGAATAACCCTGTCAAAACTAATGTAGCAAAAGTGCTCAAACTGTAGATTGTGATTGAATGCCTTATTGTAATAAGCCTTGTTCATTTTTATGCAAATAGCATGCATACTCGCAGAGTAATTAAGGTTTTTATAAAAATGATCCCAAATTTTTCCAAGTTTTTCCATTATAATTTTCAGAGTTCTTAATATAAAATATTATTTTTTTCAGAAAATATGACAAACAACATTGCACACAGTACCCTATAATCAGAATTAAAAAATAATGAAAATTGTATAAAAAATGAGTTGGTTTACTAAATAATTTTTTACTGCGCATGCGTCAACGATATCAAAATTTCATTTGCATATTATGTTAGTTAAATTTATAGAGCAACTTTTGTGAAAGTCACAAAATCATAACTTGAAAATTCTGACAATAATCGTCAATTGAATAAGTCGAAAATCCGTTATTCTCAAAATGAAGCAAAAACAAGAGGGGTTGTATCCATATATTCATTGATTAGTGTCAATATAGAATACACAATATGGGATGTACTATTGCATTTGGATAAAATCCCTCATTTTTTTGCTTCATTTTGGAAACAACGGATTTTGTCCTTTTTCTATAGACGATTACTTTCAGAATTTTGAAGCTATGATTTTGAGACTTTTACAAAAGTTGCTCTATACATTTAGCTAACATAATATGCAAATGAAATTTTGATATCTTTGACGCATGCGCAGTAAAAAATTATATAGTAAACCTACTCATTTTTCATATAATTTTTATTATTTTTTAATTCTGATTACAAGGTACTGTGTGCAATGTTGTTTGTCATATTTTCTGAAAAAAAAATATTATTTTATATTAAAAACTCTGAAAATTATAATGGATAAACTTGGAAAAATTTGGGACCATTTTTATAAAAACCTTAATTACTCTGCGAGTGTGCATGCTATTTGCATAAAAATGAACACAGTGTATTACAATAAAGAATTCAATCATAATCTAGAGTTTGAGCGCTTTTGCTACATTAGTTTTGACAGGGTTATTCAAAAGATATTCATTCTTTTTTAATTTGTTGACGGTCCCGTATGGCGTTTCGGTAAAACATCTTTACGGAGATGTATGACGTATACTATTATATTTATACACTAAGAGTTTCGAGATGATTCCTCATGTATTTTTCTAAATATTTAGTAAAATGTCTAAAATCGCAAGTGTCCCATAATCAATGGCAATATAGTGTATATATATATATATATATATATATATATATATATATATATGTGTGTGTGTGTGTGTGACATTTTAAAGTTAGGAGCCAGAAACATCATCGCCAGGGTCCCCGTTCTTTGCACAGAAGTCATGGCCAGCGAGGGAAAAAATAAAAAATAAATAAATGTAGAATATCCAATAAATCACTCATTGGTGGCTGTAAGTATATTTATTCAACTGTAGTCATTATAGAGGTAAAAACTCCTTTTTGCAAACGATCTTTTACCGAAATGTCCAAAAAATATTCCATCATTTACTTCAACCAGCCGTACTCATCGACGAAAGAACTCCAGAATCTCTCCCCTTCTCATCTCGAGACTTCCACCTTTAAAACCAAAAAGAAAATTCTAGAACTTTCTGTAATCTCAAACCACCATCCTTTTATGTAAACAGAATTCTTGTCCAGATACGAGACTATTTTACACAGACGATAAATTTATTTAAAAAAAAATATTATTTAACCAGTTTATAATCGACTCATAATTTCTTAGGCAGACGATTTTTATAAATGATTAATTTTAAGAGAAAAAGAAAAGAAATGAATTTATTAATGCATACATCAAAGGTTGACGGCGGAAAAATAAACAAATAGATAAAATAAAATAATGATATTTTTTGAAAGGTATGGTTTTGGAATAAATTTAATAAGACTTTCTTAAAAAGTGTTGATAAAAACATAGAAGAAATCAGTTTTATTGGAATATTAAGAAATAAAGTTTTAATTAAGAATATTTTTAATTTAGAGCCATCTTTTTTTAAATTTACGCATACTGGAATAATGTTTTTTAAGGCAAATTAAGAATTTATATCGTCTGCATACAGATTAACAGATTAGATCTAGAAACAAGATTTTAATTTAATAATTTGAAGTAAGTACGGAAAATTAAGATAGTATAAAGGTTAGTTTTGGCGAAAAAATTTTAAATTTGTAATATTATCCCCCCTCCCCAAGACTTTGTATGAAATCGATAGTTAAATAAAACTACAAGTTCAGACAACAGAAATATAATAATTTAGAAAAGTTAAATTTTGGAATAAAACTGTCAAACTCCGGAAGCCAAGAGATGGAAGAAAAGAAAATTAACGCAATATAAAAATATTAGCGATTAAAATAATATATTTAAGAGAAAATTAATCTGAATTAAATTTAGGTAGGAGCATTTCCCTGAAAGAGATACAATACTGTTACAATATCACTTACTATTTGTAAGTGCATAGGAGATAATACATACAATAACAGTAAATAAGTTATAAATATAAATAAGCAAGAGATAAAAAATATAATAAAAACAATAACAATTCGTTCTCATGGAAGTTTAAATAATTACAATAACTTAATGCATAGGTTATTTTAAATAAAATTCTTCAAATGAAAAAAGTCTTTCCATTGTGTATAAAAGTTTTTTCCAATGTTCACTGAATACAGTCTCTTTAATTAAAGATCTCCAAATCTAGTTTATTCTTTGTTTTTTGTGTTATGTTGGATCCAATATCTTTTAACAATCAATCAAATTTTTCTTTCAATAATATATCAATTTTTTTAATAATAAATAGCATCACTCTCAATATCAATAATAAATAATATAGAAAAATTTAAATAATAACAATAACAACAATAATAAGTGATAGTATAATAAGACTCCATATCGTAATATTTCTCAATAAGAGTATAATTAATACTAAACTTCATTATAGAAATCATAATGATAATAATAATAAAACAAGAGTATAATCAAAAGAAAATATCACAGTTTGTTTATTATTGATAGGGAAAATATTGGTTGAGGATAAAAATAATTACATAGCAACTAAATAATTTTCTTATCTTCTAATAGCATAAGAAAGTATTTTTTGTTAGCCGAAAGTATAAATAAAAAAAATCATAATAATTCCAAAATCCAAATAAAATTAAATCTAACTATTTAGAAAATGGACTCTCAACCAGTATTTCCTTACAATAATTCCTCTCTGGTACTCTTTTACAAAATTGTCAAATTTGGTTATAAGTTTTCAAATGCCAAATGTAGAATAATGTTTTATCTACACATGGTTTATAAACTTTAATAATAAAATACAAATAGGAATAAAAGGTGTCATTCTTAATTGAGAAATGGAAATAAAAATAGTGTGCTTTTTTGAAAAACTTTTAATATCTGTAGTTTTCACAATCACTGAAAATCACATATTATGTTATAGGTTTGAGTAGAATCATCAGATTTTATAACTGTTATAACATAAATATCTGCTGAATAAGTAGAATAATACTAATGTCAATAAATGAGTAAATATAGTTAGACTTAAATACACTTAAAATTAATTTATCAACATCAATTTGAAAGCTTTTACAAACAAAGTGTACACCTTATGCCTGCATAAGAAGCCCAATTTAACCCCAAAAACAAGTAATATTCTTGTAGGCCTCCAAGAACATACCTGCTAATTTTGAAAATTATGGTGATAAAATATTTAAAGAATAAGAATTAAAATTTAATCTACTGTCTTGACTTTAGTTTGATCTAGTGATTGTGATTGCATTTGAGGTTTTGTTTATTTTTTGGGTTGCTCATGAAACAGTTTAAAATCTTCTGGTGAAAAATAGGGTCTTAATTTAGAAACATGCACAATAACGGAATTCTGTCCTGTCTCATAATTAAATTTATCTATTTCATAAGTTACATCAGAAAGTTTATTTATAATTTTGTATGGTCCAGAGAAAGTAGGTTCTAATTTTCGAGTGTTAGGGTATTTAAATTCTTCATAAATTACAGAGTCTTGTATTTTTAATGGGCATTCGACAAAATTTCGATCATAGAGCCTTTTACTTTTAAGATGAAATTCCAGAGTTCGCGCTTTCGCAATTTTGAGGGCTTTGTCTACTGGAGTTGTATACATTTTAACTGCCTCACACAAAACCATTACCCTCCATTTTAAAAATCTGAATCAAAATTATCGTGAAAATTATAACTATATTTAGCTGCTAACTTTAACCAAAAATTTTATCTAATAAAACAGAAATTGTAAATATCATAGATATACCTTAAATTGGGATCAAGTTTTAATTCTATTCATTTATAGATCATAAACAGATTCAAAAATTTTAATTATAGGTAATTTCTTACTTAAAATCACAAAATTTACTGAAAAAATTAATCATATTTATCAGTCAAAATTCTAGCAACAGCCTTGCACAGTTCCATCTTTCTTACTGAATTTAAATAAATTATAAGAATCCGGGAACCAAAGCTCACTGTAACCAGAAATTCTAACAAATAAAAGGAAAAAACATAAATGTTAACTTAATTTTTAGCTCAAATGTTTAGTTGTAGGAACATTATCATGAAAATACTGCATTCTGAGAATAGTTCTTGATAACAAACAAATATTTAGATTTTCTATATAATTCCTTATTATTACAAACTTGCCTTTAATCGTGCATAAAAATATCATAATAGTCTTAATAAGTAACAGTAAATATCTTAAGAACATCATACTCCTCAATTAAATCCTTAAGAATAAAAATATTTCAATCTTCAACACATAATAATGATAATAATAATACTCATAAATAGGCAAGTAAATAAAATTCACAGACAAATAATCAAATAAATAAACCTGACAAACAGAGAATAATTAATTTAAATAAATACATAAAAATTATACAAATAATAATATTCAAAACACTACGAAAAAAAAAAAAAAAACTCACCGAAATCCTATGGGTCTCAACTATCTCGAAAAAATATTTTTATTTTCACCAATTAACAAGAAATGGTCTTGTAATTATTATTTTTTTTTCTTCTTTTTCATCATAAGAGGACTACTTTTTCTCGACCAAAGCACTTTACAGGAACAATTCCTCTGTTTTTGTCACTCCAGAAATCATGAGACTATGGCAGTTTTTGTTTAAGAACACATCCAATAATGACGGGCAAATTATACAGCGATCCACAGTTTTTATTATCACTTCGTTCCATAGCAAGTTTCTTTAAAAACCAAAAAAGGCAGCGCAGGCATAAAAGATCCTGTCGACTCTTGAAAAGACTGTGACATTTTAAAGTTAGGAGCCAGAAACATCATTGCCAGGGTCCCCGTTCTTTGCACAGAAGTCATGGCCAGCGAGGGAAAAAATAAAAAATAAATAAATGTAGAATATCCAATAAATCACTCATTGGTGGCTGTAAGTTTATTTATTCAACTGTAGTCATTATAGAGGGAAAAACTCTTTTTTGCAAACGATCTTTTACCGAAATGTCCAAAAAATATTCCATCATTTACTTCAACCAGCCGTACTCATCGACGAAAGTACTCAGAATCTCTCCCCTTCTCATCTCGAGACTTCCACCTTTAAAACTAAAAAGAAAATTCTAGAACTTTCTGTAATCTCAAACCATCATCCTTTTATGTAAACAGAATTCTTGTCCAGATACGAGACTATTTTACACAGACGATAAATTTATTTAAAAAAAATATTGTTTAACCAATTTATAATCGACTCATAATTTCTTAGGCAGACGATTTTTATAAATGATTAATTTTAAGAGAAAAAGAAAAGAAATGAATTTATTAATGCACACATCAAAGGTTGACGGCGGAAAAATAAATAAATAGATAAAATAAAATAATGATATTTTTTGAAAGGTATGGTTTTGGAATAAATTTAATAAGACTTTCTTAAAAAGGGTTGATAAAAACATAGAAGAAATCAGTTTTATTGGAATATTAAGAAATAAAGTTTTAATTAAGAATATTTTTAATTTAGAGCCATCTTTTTTTAAATTTACGCATACTGGAATAATGTTTTTTAAGGCAAATTAAGAATTTATATAGTCTGCATACAGATTAACAGATTAGATCTAGAAATAAGATTTTAATTTAATAAT
Organism: Maratus speculifer; assembly: GCA_964019185.1. Classification (NCBI taxonomy): domain Eukaryota; kingdom Metazoa; phylum Arthropoda; class Arachnida; order Araneae; family Salticidae; genus Maratus; species Maratus speculifer. The sequence continues at coordinate 284,470,965 of OZ025297.1, forward strand.
TTGAAGTAAGTACGGAAAATTAAGATAGTATAAAGGTTAGTTTTGGCGAAAAAATTTTAAATTTGTAATATATATATATATACAGAGGTGTGAAAATTATTAGAATAATTCTGGTTTCTTCAGTTTTTCTTGATTAATATTGTATATATTTGCATTTTTTCATGAAAGTTATTTGATTTGTTGATCTAGTCAATTTTGCATTCCTTTAGAATAGTTTTGGGTATATAATTTTGTTAAAAGTTGCGATTTCTTTAAAAGAAAAATATTTTATCCAAAGTAATAAAATTGTTTGCGTTACATAAGAAATTTGCTTTAATAACAAACGAAATTAAAATAAAATTTTTAAATTGTTTGTTTGCTGTGCTAATATTTTCTTTCTTTTCTTGAGTCTACATCAGTATTATTTTAATCTTAAAACAAATATTTTTGCTGTTTTGCTTAGTTTATAGTAATTGGTAGTTTTTTTCTATTGTCAAAGGATTATTGTGTGATTATGGGTATAGCAATGATATTTCACCTAGAAAACTAGCTGTGGTAAAATATCTAATCCAAGAAAATAACTATACATTGCACGAAATTGCTAAAAAAGCAAAAATTTTGCAAGCATATTTGTGTAGTAAAAAAAATTTGGACTCCAAATGTGAATATTAGAATTCTAGAGTACAGAAATGTGGAAGAAAAAGTAAATTTACTACAAGAATAGAAATGAATTTAATTTAAATTGCTAAAGATAGCAGAAGAACAACTAATTATGAATTAACAATCCCTTTGCAAGGGTATGGAGGAAATGTATGCGATTATTTTATGTGTAGAAAACTTTTCTCAACTGGACTCGGTGCTCATTGTCCTCGAAAAAAGGCTAAAATCACATCTGCTAATCCAAATAGGGACTTGTTTGGGCAAAAGTTGTTCAGGAACAATTAGATAATGACTGGAGCAATTTGAAAAAACATTAATTTTCTCTTAATTAATCAGTCGAACTTAAGTTGTTTATTTCTTTTCAGGAAATCATGCTTTTTGCATACTGACTAAAAATATAGAGCTGTTTATAAATTTGATTAAATTTTTTTTTCTAAGAATATTTCGTTACAAATTACATACCCTATGGAATTGTTTATCTTTTAGGTATGTTTTTCTCATGAATCAATGCTTACGATATCAGAAGAAATCAGTCAATATGTCAGAAGAAGTACCAATGAAGAAGTTTTCCCAAATTGCGAAGCACAAATGGTTAAACATCCTACTAAAGCAATGGTTTGGAGCGGGATGTCTTCTCAAAATACTGTACGATTACACATAGTAGGAAACCTAATACACCAATATCAGTATAAAAAGTGCTTGGACAAAGACTAATTCCACACTTAAAAGACTGTTTTCCAAATGAAGACTGCATATTCATGCATGATGGAGTTCCGTGCCATAAAACTTCATCTGTGACCAAATTTTTGGACGAAAAAATATAAAAACCATTCCATGCCTTGGAAACTGTCCATATATGAATACCATAAACAATATTTGGACGTTATAAAGAAAAAAAAATTAAAGAAATGCAGCATCAGATACAAGAATGTTCTGATAGAAAGATTTATCCGAATTTGGCACCATGGCAACGAAATACAAATTAATTGCGAAAAACTCACACAAAGTATACCAAAAAATATCGAATCTTTAATAAAAAAACAAGGGAATGCACACTGAATCTAAAATGTATCAATATTTTTTAAATAATGTATTATTTCTTTAATGTAACATAATTTTACAGTAAGTTTTACAATTATTCTAATAATTTTCACACCTCTGTATATATATTCTAAATGAACTTTTAAAAAAAAATATTTATAATTGTTTAATCAAGTTTAAAAAAATCGATTTATTCATAAAAGCAAACATTTCTGGTTGGTCTTATTTTCAAATTTTATATACAACAACCAAATTGTAACTTGTTAAATAATATCTAATATATATCATATACTATTCTGTAAGTTTTAAATCACCAACCATTATTTAATAACGATGAAATATTATTTCAATTAAGTTTAAATTTTTGAACTTTCTTAACAAGAAGCTTAACAAACATTACTAATCCACATTTGAAGGAAAATCCATATCTACATTTTAAAATCGGTCTCTGCCAAATGGTTAAGAAGCTCGATTCCAAAGGCGCTATTCCATATTCAAAGCCAGGGGGATTCACGAACGACTAAATATGTTATTAAATAAATAAATAAAACTCCCTTTTACAGATTACGGCAAATTACTATCCTAAGAGGTAAAAAAAAAAAAAAAAAAAAAAAAAAAAAAAAGAACGGAAATTTCTTCAATTCTTGGCTATATACAGGTAGCATTGATATCAGGAATATTTCCGTCAATTGAAGGAAGTACGATAAAAAGTTAATTAAATCCAATAATTTTTTTTTCAATCATCAGATTTTAAAATATTCACCTTTTAATAACAATTTTAATTTTTCTTAAGAAAGGTGTTATAGTAAAAATAAAATACATTGACATGTTTCGGAACCGTCAAATAAGTTCCATAGTCATAATATAAATAAAGCAAAATTTCAAAATATTTCTCAGACAATACAAATGACACGCGACTATGAGATATAAATAACAAAAAATACGCGCTCTATTGCAAAAAAATAAATTAAAATATAGACCATGGTCTAAAACTTAACTAAAAATAATAATTTCAAACTATTTCACGGTCAATACAAATAACACGCGATAAAGAGATATAAAAAGCACCAAAAAACACTCGCGCTATTGTAAAAAATTAAAATAAAAATAGACCATGATCAAAAGAAATTCCAACTTGGTTCATTCCATTCAAGCCCTCACGAGGAATTTATTAATTTAAATTTTTATTAATTTATTTAGGAATTTAGGAATATGAATTTATTAATTTATTTACTTTTTTAATTTAAATTTTAATTTCTCAAAACTGCCTTTCAGATATGGAAAAGAAACTCTTTTAAAATTTTTAGAATCACCCCCTTTATTGAATCTTTCAGTTAATCCTGAATATTGTTGTTTAGGCTTCCCTTTTCTATAATAATTAATTAATTTATTGATGCTACTTATTTTATATCCATTAGAACCTGCAATCTCACGGATCTTACGCAACTCATTCGTTTAAAAATTCATCAGAACAGACTTTAAACGCTCTATCAACCATGAAACGGAAAGTAGAGAATTTATATTCGGGTTTCCTCGCGGAATTCAAAATGAGACCTTATGAAGAAAGAATTTTTGAAAATTTTGACAAAGTTCCTATGTTTTGGAAAAGGTATGTTGATGACGTTTTTTTGGTTTGGGAATGGGGGGTAGATTCTTTCCTTAATTTTGTTGATAAAGTTAATAAATTAGATAAAAATATTCAATTTACCTATGAATTAGAAGCGAATTGTAGTTTACCGTTTTTAGACACTTTTTTAATTAGGGAGGGTGATTCTTTGAAAAGATCAATTTATAGAAAGAAAATTAATAGCCAACACATTATTCCAAATTCCACTTGTTCACCTTTATGTTATAAATTCTCTACTTTCCGTTTCATGGTTGATAGAGCGTTTAAAGTCTGTTCTGATGAATTTTTAAACGAAGAGTTGCGTAAGATCCGTGAGATTGCAGGTTCTAATGGATATAAAATAAGTAGCATCAATAAATTAATTAATTATTATAGAAAAGGGAAGCCTAAACAACAATATCCAGGGTTAACTGAAAGATTCAATAAAGGGGGTGATTCTAAAAATTTTAAAAGAGTTTCTTTTCCATATCTGAAAGGCAGTTTTGAGAAATTAAAATTTAAATTAAAAAAGTTTAATATTGATTTGATTGCAACTCCTCCACCAAAATTAAGATGTTTACTTAATAAGCAACTGAATCCTATTGGACATGATGATCTTGCTGGAGTTTATGAAATACCTTATATTACTGAAAATGGTGACTTAAATTATTACATAGGCATGACTGGGAGAAAGTTTGGAATTAGAAAAGGGGAGCACGAATATGATATTAAATTTGGACGTACTAACACTGCCTTATCAAGAACATATTTAAATGAGGAGATAAAAATATTGTTTAATCAAAGTAAATTATGTTTCATATCTAATTGTAATCGTAAATCTATTATAAGAGAGCACATTGAAATTTATATGCGTAATAATCTGGTTTGCAATGATACCGTTTCTTTTAATATTCCTAAGTTATGGTTAGAATTAATGAATAAATTCCTCGTGAGGGCTTGAATGGGATGAACCAAGTTGGAATTTCTTTTGATCATTTTCTATTTTTATTTTAATTTAATTTTTTACAATAGCGCGCGTGTTTTTTGGTGTTTTTTATATCTCTTTGTCGCGTGTCATTTGTATTTACCGTGAAATAGTTTGAAATTTTTATTTTTAGTTAAGTTTTAGACCATGGTCTATATTTTAATTTATTTTTTTGCAATAGAGCGCGTATTTTTTGTTATTTATATCTCATAGTCGCGTGTCATTTGTATTGTCTGAGAAATATTTTGAAATTTTGTTTTATTTAGATTATGACTATGGAACTTATTTGACGGTTCCGAAATATGTCAATGTATTTTATTTTGACTATAACACCTTTCTTAAGAAAAATTAAAATTGTAATTAAAATGAAGGAAGTATTTCTGAAAGTGTATGCAGAATGTTTGTTCTTTTCTCCACTCTTTGACCCATAATATAGAATATCTAAATCCCAATCTCTCCCTCCCACTTTACTTTAACGGTACGGTTACTAACGGTCCATTTATTTGTGATGTATATTTTATGATTAACACAATTTTGTGTTAAAAAAAACTAATACATAGACTTATTTATTTATTTTTTTACTACTTATTACCGATTTGTTAGTTTTTTTTATAGCAAAACATTTTTGTCTTCTGTATTTTTGATTGTAGCTAAAATATTTTACACGTTTTAAAAAATATTTTAAAAAGTATTTTAATAAAATGTTTCTATAAATCATATGCATATTTTTTAAATTTTACATAAAGAGGCAAATCATGTACGGCAAAATAATACATTATCCATTGATTTAAATATGTATTATTATTCAAAAGATATTTAATATTTTAATAAAAATAACTTCTAAAGTTAAAATTACTATTTAATATTTACAATATTTATAACAAAATAGCTAGTGACACAAATTATTTATGAAATTTATACATTAAATAATTTTAGACATTTTCGTGATACCTTATAGATAAAAGCATAAACTAAAACTTATTAATGCTATTCCCAAATTGCTTTTTTCAATTATCATATTTTTCTAAAACATTCCTAAACAATACCCGGAAGTTACGGCTCTTTCATAGCTGTAGAAAATTATATATTTTAGCTTTTATCAAAACTAAATTTTCTAATAATTAAATATATTTAATTTATAATCGCTATAAATCAAAATTATAATCAAATATAATACAGAAATTGCCTTCATTATTTAGTACCAAATATTCAAATAATAAATGCTTTTATTTCGAAATAAACCTGCTCAAAAATTTAAAACGAACTGTTTACTTACACTTTATATTGATTTTAAATACGCAATCATTGTACCAAAAAAAGGCATTTTTACGCATGTCTATGTTTTCTATGTTTGTTAATAACTATAAGAATGCTATGTAAAAAATGTTTTTATATTATTCTTAAAAATATATTTACTATCGCTTCATCAAACAAAATGTCATTCTCATTATACAAGTAAACCACTTCTATTTACTTATAAAATGAAAATAATAACTAGATTATAACTTGAAACAAGTATTAAAAGCACAGACATGAGTAAATATTTTTATTTTTTGATGCAGCAATTACATTATACCTGCTTGATAAAAGTTGGTATAATGTAAACGTACATACAGGTAATACAAGTATTAACGAAAAAAGATTCTTTATTAAGTATCGGAGGAGGATTTTAAACGAAGATATTTAATATAATAATCATTTTGAAAATATAAATCATTAATAGATTCTAGTTAAAAATTGAAACAAGAGAAGACCAAATATCGGCTAGGGTCTAAATACCGTCTAGGGTCCAAATACCGGCTAGGATCCAAATGCCGGCTTGTAGGTGTTCTGCGAACTGATGGCAGTACAGCCTTGTGGTGATACACTGTTAAACATTTCTGTAATAGCACAAATAAAAGCGAGGCTTTCTGTAAATTTACACTAGTTCTGTGTTAAATGTATTTGATTGAGTTTCTTGGCCATTATATTTTACAGACATTTCTCTTATCATATATCTAATTCGCTAGAGGGATTTTCATCTCTTTATTTAAAGATATTTTTATCTTTGATAAACTTGTCATTCAAAATACACTTTTTAAAACTTCTTTTATAATTGCGCAGCCTTGTGGTGATACACTGTTGAAAATTTCTTTAAAAACACAGAGAAAAGCTAGGCTTTCTGTAATTTTACACTAGTACTATTTTAAATATATTTGATTGAATTCTTGGTCATTATATTTTACAGACATTTCTCTTATCATGTATATAATTCTCCAGAGGGATTATAATGTCTTTATTTAAAGATATTTTTATCTTTGATTAACTTGTAATTTAAAATACACTTTTTAAAGCTTCTTTTGTAATTTTATTAGAAACTAGCTGACCTGCCCGGCGTTGCCCGGGCCCGTGATGTTATTCAATTTTCATATGTGTTATCTGTTTTCTAAATGATCCTTAAATTAAACTCAAATTTCTATGATTTTATATCCTTAAGTCCATTTTGTAAAATTTATATTTTTAAATGGAAAAATCGCGAAAAGATATTGAATTGGAAGCACATACTATTTGGAATTTAATTTTTACATAATTTGATTTTTGGAAATTATGCTTGCAGAAAGGGAACGAAACTGCGACGAAACACTCAGGTTTTTACTGAATTTGTAAAAATTTTCACTCATTTTAATTTGTAAAAAGTAATCCTAGTCATGCGAAAGTTTCAAAAATTTTATAAGTAATGTAAATCTCATTCATTGAAAGTCTTTAAAAAGATTGTGCTAAAATGCGGACATTTAGTTACTGTTAGCGTAGAAAAACTGTATTCTCCATGAGCCGGGATGTGATTCTTGCTTATCGGTGTATTTGAAAGGCTTAAATATAATTTTTTTTAAAAACCAATTGCACATAGATTATAAGAATGTATTAACTTTAAGAAAATATTTTAATTTTGTCGGGACGTATAGAATTGCGCCCTGAAAAGCAAAACCGCAATGAAGCGATTTAATTTTTATTTATTTCGTTAAATTTTTCGCACTTTGTTTTTTTTTGTTTTTTTTTTTTTTAATATTTCAATCCGTTAGAACCTTTCAAAATTTTTGTAGAGGGTTTAAATCTGGTCTTCTGATATGCTTTTAAAAGATTGTGCTGCAATATACTTAGACAAAGAATTCTATTCATGAGTCACAAAGCTACCACCTTTTGCCGGTGTATTTAAGAGGGTTAAATCTTATATTTTAAAAGCCGATTGCATCATAGATTATAAGAATGTTTTAAAACTTTAAGAATATGTTTTTTGTTTGCTGGTACCTATAGAATTACGCTCTGCTGATGCAAAACCGCAATGAAAACGATCTTTTTTTATTGATTTCATTAATTTTTTCGCACATTTTATTCTGTAAAAAATATTTCTATCCATCTGAACGTTTCGAAATTTTTGTAGGGAATATAAATTTGGTCTATTTTGAAGCTTTTAAAAGATTGATTTGAAATACGTAAGTTAAGATAACTTTAGCGTAGAAAAAATATCCTCTCTGCGATTCGCAAAATGTCCTTCTTTTGCCAGTGTATTTGCAAGGGTTAAAATCCATATATTTTTTAATCGATTACACCATCGGTTAGAAGACAGTTTCAACTTTAAGGTCCTTTTTTGGTTTGTTTATATCATAAAAATTATGCCCTGGAGGGGCATTGACAAAAGGGAAAAAAACGACCACATTTGAATATTTATTTTCAAAGGGTTAACTGCAATATTTTTCCGAATTGATTTTTGCATTTGAGACCTAAAAATATGATCTTTCGAAATATGTCTCTTACATTTAACTGCATTGAGCAGTTTGGTTGATTTGGATTTAAACAAAATGATCCTAAAACAGAAATAAAAGGGGGGGGGTTCGTCCTTCGTTTAGGTGCGTAATTGAGTTTCTGCGCATGTGCAAACGTTTTCTTTCCCCGAACATTAAAAAAATGACTTTTTGAAGAGAGTGAGTTCCGCTTCATAATTAATATCCATTAAACTAATAAAAACATAAAATTGTGAACTTCAGGTGCATCAGGAAAGATATTGGGCTACTCTCATAAAAATTTTGAGTGTCGTACATGCTGTAGATTTTAATAGCCATCGCAGACACACACACACGCAGACAGAGCGATTTGTTATTTTATTAATATAGATATTAAAAAAGAAAATTAAAATTTTTTAAAAAACTTCAAATAATTTCAACAGTTAAAAATCATCTCATCAGATTTAGTAGGGATTCTTCCCCACTGAATCATAAAAGACATACTTTGTACTCATTTGCAATATTTCTATCACTCAGCAAAGTGTTCTTCCACTATCAAAAGCTCTCGGGTTCAAACCCCAGGACATTTAGGCACAAAAATGTGTTGAAGTTTAATGATACAGCAGTTCAAATTTAATCCGAAAATCCAAGTTCTATGAACCTCACTGAATATTGGGTGATTCAAAAATTCTAAAAACTAAATTGAATTGTTATCATTAAAAGTAAATTACCGAATAACATCTCTGTCATTTAACAGAATCTCAATTTTTTTAATTTTACATAATACTTAAAATAATGGATTACCCGTTGATTGTCTGTAATTTAACAGTAAATATTTTAACAGTGTGGTAAACTTTAATTATGAGGAGAAAATTACGTCACTGAAGTCTGTCTGATTTACAAACGGCTAATACAAAAGTGTCGAAACGACGGAATCTGGGCAATCAAAAGTTTATCAAATCTGTGCTTTGCGTTTTAATACATTCCAACAAAGTTGAAATGTGTTTATGCTTTCGGTTTATCTGTCCGCTTGTCCGTGCTCTAACTCTCGTAAAATACTCGGATTGCCATGGAGTTTTTTTAAATTGTTTTCTTAGTATTTTGTAGGATTATAAAATGTACAAATATGATGTTCATACAAGATAAATATAGATATAATTCCGAATTGAAAAATCCTCATCCTTCTCTTTCAGCGAAAACAAAGCTGAAAAGATAAAAAGGGAAAAGAAACCATCCTTTTAAAAATATTTTTGTTTTGTGCAACCAATAATGATTTTGGAACAAAATAAAGTAATGTATCTATAACTCTTTCTAGACAGTATAAAAACTAACGGACGTACTACAAGAATTTTATAATAAGTAATTTTAATGGTACTCTTAAGTACCGTCAGCAGATGAAGTGTTAAATAAAAGTGGTGTTCGAAACAAGGATCGACAGGGAGTCTTAGACATGAATGGCAGACACATCGAACATTTTGCAAACTTGAATTTCTTGTATAATGTAGTCATTTATACTCTGATGTTTTCTATTAAAATGTTGATAATAAACTCTTTGTTAAGCAATATAGATTTATGGACATCCTGAAGTAATGTTATTAATTTTAGACATGTTAAATTAGCTTTTTTGGTTAAAAAGTTAAAATTGAAAATCGTTTATTTAATACAAGTGTGAATGTTAAACATAGATCGTACATTTCGAATACATATAACAAAAAACACTCATGATAGTTATAATTATATAAAATACTTTAAAACTGCAAGTGATTAAAAAATGTCACAATCAGAAAATAAGATTACATTGGATTAAAGATTATCACAGATGGAATACGTTCACATTTATTGAAAAAATATTAAAAAAGAACATTGTAAAACGTACTTAACTGTCGTGTTAAATATATTCTTAGGAATACATCCCTTTTTCAAATCAAATTAAAAATTCAAATTTGTTGTTACATTCATATATTAGACAAAGGGGAATTAATAATCTGTATATATAAATCTATGTCTGGTATATCATCAAATGCGCAACATATGAAGAAATTCAACTTAACTGAACAATAAATCTTTTACTTCTATATAGACATTCGCAGTACACAAGCTCCATTTTGACAAGCATTACAAAATTAAGCCGTATTTGAAAACTATTGATATCCTTTATGGATAATTAATTGTTTTTCTTTTATTATTTGTAAAACATCTATTATAATTTTCATATTTTTTCCTAAATAAACAGGGGACTGGACATATTAATGCTGATTTTACTAATAAATGTTTAAAAAAAAAATTGACTTTTACAATTATTTACTAGACATACGGATGATATATTTTCTTTTCTAAGCGTGATAAAATATTTTTAGGTAGAAAAAAAGCTCTTCTAAGGAAAATAGGTATCTTAAAACTGCTCTCAGTTTTTATAATAAAATGCGAATATCAGGTAACAAAAGGAATTCCTGTTACACAATACTCCTTTGTTTCTTTTATTTTATTAAAAAATATATTTTTTTCGTCATTTACGTAAGATAATAATATGTAGTGAAGTTCTTTCAGAAAACGTCCCCCTAATCCCTGCGTGTAGATTGATTGTCAAAGTTTTCATATTCAAGTCATTTGTCTCTTTTTCTTCGTTTTTCCCATTGTATATATTTTTTTCTTTCTTCGCCACATTCTAGCGCCTTTTATTAGCCGCTGGAAATAACTAATGTTCACCTTACTTTTGGAAAATATGATGTAATAAGCATTTTTTTGTCACATAAAATATCCTGTTAAAGTAGATTAATATTTGTTTGGCTGACTCTTCCGAAAAGTAATTGAGCAAGTGTTAAACGTCATCTATTGGTTATTTTTAAAATGAGCTTTAAGGTTAATTTTTATTATTACGTGACGGACGTTTATTTGTTTTTAAACGTCCCTGTGACAATTTGAATAAAATTAAATATTTATGAATGCGTTATCTATTATTTTTTTTATTTTGCCGATAATCAGCTTTGCATATAAAAAAACGATCAGGTAATATAATTCAAAAATATTTAATACGTTTTCATACATTCATACACTTTGAAAAAGTAACCCAATGCATTTTTCAGATAAAAAGAATTATATAAATAAAATCTTTATTTTGTTACCACTCACATATCAAAATTATTTCGATGCAGTTATTAAAATGTATTAAAGAGTTTAATCATGTTAAAAGATATATATTTCAAATTCTATCATTTCTAAAATAAACATTTCATATTGAGTTAACATATTCAATTAACATAATTAATATTTACATTATCAATATCACTTTGTTGCACTTGAATATATAAATACACCTATGACGTTAAAATATTTAATTGAAAATTAATGAAGTCATTAAAATTGTTTTTCAGGGGAATAAGATTTATTAAAATGCTCTACTGAATAGTAGGAAGTAGTGACAACAAAAGAAACTTTGTTTTTACAAATACTTTTTTATGGGGGGGAAGGGGTTCAAAACACATTATTACAATATAGAAATATTACATAATGGATTTCTCTATACTCACACACTGTGAAAAAAATACAATTTTGTAGTAATCTACAAAAATATAACCCAAGAACGAAAGGAAATATACAATAAATTTTTCGAGCTATACTTAATTCGAAAATTTATTCTGTATCTTTAAAAACCTCAGAAATAAATTCATTTTTCAAACAAAAACATTTATTATTAATTTTTTAATTTTGCTACCGTACACTTTTCGAAATATTTTTGATATATTTACTACTCTTTTTACTATCTAAAAAGATATACTCGTTTATATGTCGAGGAATTATATATAAACTTTGAGAGTTGAAAATGAGGTGTCGCACAGTGGGGCAAAAAACCTTCAAATCCTGCAAAAAGTCGAAAAAATGAAATTTTGTTTTGAACTACCGTTATACGTCACTTTAATATAGTTACTAAAGAAAGAAGTTAAACTACTTATTGCACTTTGAAAATAAATGAAAAAAAAAATCAATAATTTTGTTTCAACATTCGTTTGTTAGTTTCACTGTAATAGCTAAAAAAAATTTCTTTTGACAATGGAACCTAAGCAACAGGTTTGTAACAAAAAATAATTAACTTTCAATTTGTTTTAATACGATTTTTATGGAGATAGAGACGCTTCGAACATATAGTGTTGAAAATCATAAAAATAATTTAACACTCTTTACAATCGTTAAAGTTTTTAGTTATGAGTTAAAGCGAGTTAAGATTAAACCACATCTTTCCTACTAAGATTATGTCTTAGAAGGATAAATATTTAAAAAATTCTTGCTCCTTTTTTAATTGCATGGTCATTTTTATAGTTAATCATCCTTAAATTTTTGTTAGTGTATGGATGTGCCGACAATGATTATACATTGTTTTGTTGTTAAAGACGAATTTAAATACATTATTTATTACAAAATAATGTATTTAAAAGGAACTGACTATCATGAAACGTTTTAACAAAAACTATTTTGAAAAGTATTATGACTTTTTGGTATAACAGCTCCATAATCAGAGAAACTATGAACATGTGGCTTAAATAAATAAATAAAAAGATTAAATATTTTAAATTTTAATATAAATCCCGACGAGCAAAAGCCTGACGAGACAAAGGAAATGCTTAATAAAATGAGCTTGACAAATCGCTTTTATTTCCTCGATTTGAAAAGCAAACAGAACCGTCAATGAAAAGCAAACGTGTCCATCTTCATACTTCGTCTGAATTTCTGGATGATCAAAAAGATTAAGAGCAAAACTGTTACGCATCTCTAGTTCTACATCTTCGTTAGTGTACGAAACACACATGAATTTAAGATCTGAAAGACAAGAAAACAAAAAGTGTATGTTAGCACAAAGACAGCAGAATGAGTTTTGCTTCGGCTATCATTATAGTAATGTATACATTTTGCCTGAGAAAGGTGGATTTAAAATAATATATCAAAACGTGTCAATAATGTTAACTTTAAGGTTTGCTTGAGAATCATTAAAATAAATGCGATTACAAACACGGTTTTTTATGCGATATTATGGATAATTTATGTATATTTAATTTGTATAAAACTATCTTAAACTCTTGTTTATAACTAATTTTTCTTCAAACAATATTTAAAAAGGTTTGTAAATTAATTATTAAATTACTCTATAGCTTATGCAAAACTTTAATTTTTTACTACTTGTAGTCTACAAAAGAATGTACAATGTGCTTTTTTGTCCAAAAATAATTTTATTTTTTGGCAACTTTGGAGGCTTTCTGCCCCACTGTGGGTCGACTTATACAGCGTATAGTAATAAAGACGGGAAATTTTTCGCAGGTAATCGGCAAAGGGACAAGTCTTTTTAGTAATCACATAAGTGTCTAGGTTCAATAGAGAGATTAAAGATAACAATGGTCATTTCTGTATGATTGACAGAAAAAGCTATGTCCCTATAAGTATTCTGCACTCATCTTTTCTTGGGATAGAATTCCTTTCCGTAAAGGATCACTCCTTTAAACATTTTAATATTTTTCAAAAAGTGTTTAACATGAGGATGCTTCTAGATACTCCTTCTAAAAGTCCAACAATACAAAGAAGTACTATATTTTATTAGTCTGACAAGTATTTTATCCTTGTAAATTAACTTGAGTAGATTCTAAAAGAATTTTGACCATTCAGGTATCATTAAATTGGTGTGAAAGGGATTCAAAATAGCTTAGGCTTTTTCAATTGAACATAACTATACAGTTTAAAAACTTTTTGTTTCATTTTCTAAGTCTGATTAGATTTATAGAAAAAAATGTTTATTAATTTAATAAAAATTTATTAACTTAAAAAAATGTTCTTTATTTCAATTTATTTTCAAAATATTACCAGAGCTTATATACGCGTATATACGATACATCAATTCTAACATAAACATATTCATGTTCAGTAACATGCTAAATTCACAACACTAATTCATGCATTAGAAAGAATATATTTGTGTTACACTTGCATATATAAATACACTTACGCAGCTTAAAATGGTTATTTGAATATTGATGTCACCCTAAAATCACTGTCCCAGTGTCAAAAGACTAAAAACACACTACTGACTACTCGGAATTATTACCGAAAATCAGTGGAAGCAAAATGATTTTCGCTTTTACAAATAATTTTTAAGGCGGTCTCGGACACATTTCAAAATAAATTATGTTTATTTAGTTAAGATTTGGATTTTTTGTGCTTCTTAACCATACTATTTCTAAAAAGATCCCATAATACATCGTTTCGTATACATATATATATATATATATTTATTTATATATATTAAAGTGTTGTGTAATTTAAAATGTTAGCACTCGAAATACTGTTTATCAAATTTCGTTTTTTCTTTTATATAAATAATGTGAAATACTTAATTTGTATTTCGGTTCCGCATTTCTAAAAGTATTAATAAAAAATTTTAAAATATTTAAAGTAAAAATTGGTATATATATATATATATATATATATATATATATATGTATGTGTGTGTGTTTTTCAAATGCAAATGTTTTTATCAAGTTTACTCAACAAAAATTATAATAATACAACAAAAGATAGAGAATTGGTTTAATAACCTATAAAACCTACTGGAAAACATTCGAATATACGTGGTAGCAATAAAAGTTGTTTTTGTAGAAATTGCTCTTTAATTCTACAAAAATATAAGTTTTTTTAATTTCTAAGCTTAACGAAAAAAAAAATCGAAACCATGTATTTGTAAAAATTCGAATATATGTGTCAGCAATAAACGCTGTTTTTACAAATTCTTCTTTAAATCTACAAATTCTTCTTCTTTATATCCACAAAATTAATCAGTTTTTTTAGTTTTCTAAACATAAAAAGAGGTTTTCGAAGTCGTGGATAACTCGGAAACGATTATTGCATACATTCTTTCTTCATATGTATAATTTTACTGGATTCAGAAAGATTTGCTCTTTTTTTCCCTCGTAATTATCATACGTAGTATAGAATAAGTCTTGCAATCGTTTCGAAAATCGAAAAAAAATTGATGGATTTACACTTTCCGGCACTGGAGATACCGAAAAAATATTTTTGGAAAAAAAATTGCCATCCGTCTGTCTGTAAACGCGCTAACTCTCGAACAATTTAAGATAGAAACTTGAAATTTGATGTGTAGTTTGCATGTGATAATGGGAAGAAGCTTATTTAATATCAGTAACCGTGTTTATTCGGAACTATCTTTTTCGGGCTCTCGAAAAATTCGTTCTGATGAAAGATCTATAATGTTTTTTTTATATATTTTTTTATTTTAAGGAACGGATGTAAATGACATTAAAATAACATAAATTTTCCATAAAGAATAATGTCTATCGAATAATACGTTATTGATATGTTTTTAATTATATTTTCCACACTCTTCGATTTTTCATGTACCTGTATTTCATTCAAATTTCAATTAAAAGTTATATATTAATGGGATTGGGGATGCTTCATCCGACGCAGTAAACTGTTAGTTAATACGATTATTATAAAGGATTTTTCTTTTTACTCAATTTAGTACTACTTAAGTTGTTTGACATTTTATATAATTTGTCGAAATTGGTTCATCAGCAAATCATTAATAGAGCATTACTATGTGTTAAAAATATTTAAATACAAGTCTATATTTCATTTGGAATCGCGAAGTATTTTATAAATATTTTACGCATGTTTTATTTTCATATTTTATAATATGCATATCCATGATGGGTTTAGTATTACGGGAGCCTACGGCGACATGTTTTTTTTTTCAGTTTTTTTAGCTTGTCTATTGACATTTCTCCAACTACTTCATGTAATAAATTATACCTTCGTTGGATATCATACAAGAAGATTTCAAAGCTTTTGAAAGTTCTGCCAAAAAAGTTGCAGTGAAAACAGATACAACTATCTTGTGCCTTTTAGATAAAGGTTTCGGACAGCATCTGTGAGCTGAGTTTCTGTGATGGTTAGTCGATGTTCCTGGAGTTCGATACGGGAATGCGCTTTATTTCTTTTTTACATTTTTTTTATAAATTTATTTGTAATTATAATTTAATAACCTCACTTTCATTTAGAAATTGTAATATCATGTATCAATTGTAATTCTAACTTATTATTTTTTACTTGTAACTTAATAGTTGTATAAAGCATTTTAAAAACGTTAATATATTCTTTAATCACTCGTGAAATTTATTTCAAGTATATAAGTTATTGATTACGAATTTTTTTTCGTAATCGATAAGTTATAACCATTTTCTTAAAGAAGGACAAATTTGATGGTGTAATAATTGATTTATATACCCTATTCTTTAAAATAAATAAAATAAATTTACGGCAAAAACTGCTGTCAGCAATGTTTCCAACAGTTTTACCGTAAAAATCGCAGTAAAATTAGATGGTTTTTTTATTTCATTAAAATTTACTGCAATTTTTACGGCAAAAACTGTCCAGCAACATTGGTGCCAGCAGTTTCTTTTGAAATATGAATACTAATATAATGCACCAAAGAATACCAATAAAATGTAAAGGTAAATAATACTTGTAGTCATTTAATCTATAATCGTAATTTTTTATGCATTATACCCTTCATCTCATAAAAAATAATTAAATATATTACATCTCGTTATCGGTTTATAAAAAATGAAGGAAGTAAAGAAGTTTTTATTTATTGTAGAATATTACTAAATATCGCTAATAATTACGGATTTAAATAAACAAAGATATGCAATAATTCATTTTAATATTGAAAAAAACCTCTGCTAATGGAAATAAATTTATAATACATTAAGATTTTATGATGCTATATAAGAAATTTGTCATGTGAAAAACTATTATTACTATTTTAATTTTATCATTTCACAGAAAAACTTTATTGGTTTTAATTCGTAGATTTTTGTTCTTTTCAATAACTCAATCTACCTGTACAATCAAAAGGGTGATGTGACAATATAAATTATTTCGTTATATTTCAAATGAAATTGCTCTTTTAAAATTTCCAGCACACAAAATATAACTATTGTTTATTTTTTAATTAAAATTCAATGAATTAGTATTAGTAATTGTAATCACAAGAAAACAACCTATAACAAACTATTAAAATACTTCTAAATTTTGCAATAATTACAAAATTCCCATCAATTAATTAAATAGTAAAAAATGCGATGGAATTTTGTCTAATTAACCGATTGCTTTGCAAAAGTAACTTGTAGAAGTATAGTGTATGTGTCATTTTATGAATTATTGAAAAATATTCCTTTGAAAAAATATCGAAAAATTCCTAAAATATTGTATTATGTTTTTATTATCATTATATAAACAGATTTTTAGAAAAAGACATTAAAAGCTTTGCATTTTTAAAAGCTATGTTTTTAATAATATATCTATGTTGGAAAAAAGTAAACTGAATTTACTTTTGCTCTGTGAGAACACGAAAAAACAAAATAACAATAATTTAATGTTTTCAGGCATTTTAATATTTTATTTTTCTATGTATTTTTATATAAGATAGAGTAGCTTTTTTCCAATTTATTTACTTTAGAAAATTACAACTTTTTTAGTGAAATCAAACTTTTTCGCCATTTGAGATAGTTGATGATTTTTCAATCTTTTGTATGTATCCCAAAGTTCTGGGAAAAATAAATATCTTAAAATATTTTTCCTTGTAATGTTTCTCTTGGATTGTATTAGAGTACACCATTCCCATGAGGTATGTGGGACAATACGGAATAATACTTCAGAATTATTTCCTCCCTAAGAAGGTACTAAATTTTCCAAGAAATTGATCGTGGAAGTCCCCGGGGATAGAAATATATTTATATGGAAATAAAAATAAGATTCAGGTACTGTTTCGGACACTATTCTTTTATCGATGATTACAAAATAAAACGCCCCTATATATTAATAAATTCCATAAAAACTTCTATGAATTGCACTATTATAAATGAATTTTCAGTAAAAATGCTTACATTTAATAAAAAATGTCCCAAAACGTTCAAAGTTTGAGGACAATGATTTTTTTAAATTATAAAAAAACATTGCGCTTTTTATCAGAGAGCATCAATATTAATTAGAAAAGAAACTATAACAAATTTAACTATTCCTAATACAGTATAAATAATGCTTGGAATTACTGTAATTTCTTGTTAAGATATCTTAAAAATAAAAATAAATTTTTACATCGATTAATTATTAAAAAAAGATTTACAATTTTAAGACAATTTTGTACAGAGAATCAGTTTTGTGCCGTCCTCAGATGCGATAATAGGCATTTAATCCTGTTATAATTTGAATACAATATGTTTTTCATATGCGTAGTATGAAAATGAAAGCATTTTTAGATCGTCATCATAATCAAACACAACTACTGTTTTCACTCCCTTGCTAAACGTTATTCTTCCCGAGATTTTTTCCCGTTTTGTGCTTTTGTTATCTAAATAACACTGGTTACATTTTGGATACGTTATTTTACATGACTTTGTCTTCATAGTCGTTTAATATCACTGAGTTGCCACAGTATGGTGTTTGCGTCCTATCTATTATCTTGTTTTCTTCTATCATCTCCATCCCTTTTCCGTTCTGCATGTTTAATTCACTCGATAAGACTAAAAGATTGCATTTGACTTTTTATAAAGCCTAGGCTCTTTCTAGCTCTCAAACAATATTGTATAAAAGGACGAAAAGCAAAAATCAACACAGAAGCGGCAAAAAAGTCAGTACGATTTTGCATCTTTTTCATGAAATTCGATTCACTTTTCCTATATTCTTATGTTTTGATGATATTATGGCGCAATATGTATAGATATGCAGAACTTCTCTACGGCGTTAAAAAAGTCCCCGTCTTTAATTTTTAGTGTACTTATGCCTAGCATGCATCCTTTCATATTCCGCTCTGTTGTTTGTATTTTTTGTTCAACTTGTTTTGTTTCTGTCAATTTTTCTGATCCACAAATTAATTTAGCAAAATTTAGTGTTTAAACACCAGTTTTTTAAACAAAGAGGAAGGTTACTTTTTAGAATAGTATTGATATTCTCCAAAACACTATATCCACGTCTTATTCTTTTATTGATTTCAATTAAGGTACTATTGTCCGATAATGTTTCCTGTTTATCTGTGTCATTCTTTTACTGATAATGAATAAGCGTTTCATTCGGTCTAAACATCCGCATCAGATGAATCTATGAAAAACATCTGTTTAGTCAAAATTTGCATCAATAGCATAAAGAAAATATGCGTCATACCAGGCGTCATATGTGCTTTATGTCAGGAACGCAGCATCGTCATCCCTACATAGTCATATTGTTGGAAATAATAATTGAAAAAATATTTTCATATTTTTGTAATAAGTTCGATGTAAATGCAAGGCATTTAAAAAAAGCAACAGTTATATACATTATTCATTTACTTTTACAAACTTGCATTTTAAAATCTTTTTGCGTGTTACCATCATTTTATTAAAAAAAAAAAGAAAAAAAAAAAAAAAACAGATTTTTATACAAATTATTGTAAACCTTTTATATTATCTTTGTACATGTATAAAGTCTCAGTAGATATTCACAAACTTGAACATTGTCTTAATACATAAAAATACTTCGTAAGCAAATTTCTGTACTCAAAACATTTTTTCGGAAAAAATCATGCCACTTGAGAATTGTGTAACTCCATCTAAAGAGCCGGAAAATTGGAAACACAGATAAAATTGTTTTTCCCATTATACCTAAATCAAAAAGAGAAACGATAAAGTTACACATGAAAGTACAAAGGGATTTATTTCTACATGAAAAAATAACAAAAAATTATTATATAAATTTAAAACGCATTTTTTAAGGCAAAATTAGTTTCTTGAAGAATGTATATTATCTATGTGACCTGAAACGTGTGTCATAAATCAGTTGTATTTATTATAAGCTTATGCGATTTTTTTTCGATAAAATATATTTTCTGCAATATGCAAAATAGTGTGTCAGATGTTTTCAACTTCTTAGTATTTAAACGTTTTAAAACTTCTGTATGATATTTTCATTGGTAAAAATGTAGCTAAAGTGTAAAAAGAGAAAATAATGACCATTGTATTTTGTGTACACTTTTGTACAGGGAAAAAAAAGCAGGAGAAGTCCTTTCTATTCTAAACGCCAATGGAGGCATGTTCTAAATCACTATAAATAAAATAGGTTTTTCAAATTAAACATTGTCTCTTTTTTAGATTATGTTTACAATAAAGATTAATTGATTACATATTTAAAACGGAAAATTCAAAAATACGTTTATTCTAAAAATAGATTACGAAAATTATGATTATGTGATGACAAAACATTTTCAGTTATTAGTGTAACAACTTGTAAATGCCTTTCAATGCAATGAAGGTTTTAACAATCATTAATTCGTTGAATAGTTGATAGTAAATGAAGTCGCAATGTTGGCAACATTTTATCAATTTTGACGACATCTGGAGATATTATGACGCTATTAACGGGATTTAACGTGAAAAATGACTTTCAGAATTGCCAGTGCTAAAAACATGCTTAGATTCAAATAATTGAAAGTCATCAAATTTATCGATATTAGGTGAAATTTTGGCAACAATTTGGCTTATAAATCTGAAAAAATAATCTAAAAAGTCCCAATTGGAGTTTAGACACATGGGTTCCCCAAACTAAAAATAAAATTTGGAATGTTGCCCTTTAATTATAAATCAGCAAGTAATGTTTATTTTAGAAATATGTAAGATGTCCTTGAGAAATAATGCCATATTAAGGCTCTACCAACTGTTACAGCTTATTTTATTTTTTTTTTACAAACAAATTTAGGATCTCATACAGCAATTTATTTGCTATACAAGAAAAGATACTTTAGCAGATATGTGTTCATAAAAAGTAGTGGCATGATTTCTTAACCAAAGATGTTTGATGTTATTACCCACATTCGTCGGTATAATTTCCTGCAACTAAACTATGAAAATTGTAAAATACAAGTAAATTGCCCAATTTCAAACATGCAACCTGTACAACATTTAAGATTGAAAATTTTCTCTTTTTATTATTAATTGTGACATTAGGATGCAGTAGTAATGAATTTGATTTTTTGTTCTTCTAACCTGAAAAATTAGCATCAATTAGGACATACAAATTGACCAGAGTAATATCGCAGTGGTTGACATTATTACTCTTGCATACTTATTTTGCAGTATATTTTAAACTTCAAAATTCCTCGCGAACACAACCAAAATCTTTCACAACATTTTCAAAGTACATGAAATACACTGTAAATTTACATATTAAACAAAGTATTTCCCAATAAATATACAGTCTCCAGATCACAAATCTTACTTGGTAAATTGTAGAGTGTTGGCTCTTACGTGCTTCTTAAAGCTATAAGCTTCAAAAATAGAGTAAACTTATCTTTAGCGGTTGTTTATGATTCACATGACTCAGAGAACTTTGCGCAGAACCGTAAGTGCCATCTCCTGGATTCCTTTATGATTACGTATAATATTAGCACTTGACGTTATTACCAGATGATACATTGCATAGTTTAGATATTGATTGTTTCCGAAAATAATTCCGTCATAAAATAATATGGTTTATGCAAGATTACAGCAAGAATTTATTGTAATATCGAGTTGAATGTAAAGCTAATTTTTACTCAGAACAACTCGGGCTTCCCTGATGATCTGATATGAGTAGAATACGTAGATGACTTCTTAAGTAGAGTTTATGTACAGAATTTAAAAGTATACTGAATTTTTAATCAGTATCAATAACTTTAATACATAATAATTAATTGCAGAGTTAATATGGGATGTTTAGTTTTTATTCACGACTGTATTACAAGATTAGTGTGTGTCATGTGATGGCCTGAAAGAAATAATTTGAACATATTAACGACAGACAGTAATTCTTGGTAAGAGCATTTACTCTGCCGCACCTTTCTTTAATCGTCTATTTAGATACAACTTAACATTCTATAAAAAAGAAAATTCATAACAATATTCCAATACAATTTAAAAGTGTTTCATAATGTATTCCCCCATCCATTTTTTTTTCTTTCTTTTCGTTATATTTGCTTTTAAACTTTCAATGAGATGGTATATATTTGCGTAAATTTTAGCAATTAAATCTCCTTCTTGGTAATGTATAGAATTTATGATTTTTTTTTCAAACAGTAAAATTAAATATATCATTATAGAATATTTTATTTTTCATCAAAATCAAATATTATTATGATATATTCAAAATATTACATTCCTGGATGTGAAAGAGCAAAAACGAAAAGAAACCTTTCACGATACATTAGGGAAATAATTTAATAACAAATATTCTTTCAAATCAATTGGATAATGTAAACGACACAAATGTGAGCCAAAAACGTATATGGCCGATCGCTTTATGCATTATGTTTCTTATTTTGTTCGTTTTATTATCCACTATAAATACATTAGTGGATCATTTTATTGCATATTTTTCATAACCCTTGGGATGTCTGTCGCCTAAATAGTCAGATTTAGTGACTAATAAACAACGATCTGTGTCGAAAAATCTCGGACACGTTAAAGTTATTGGACTTTAGGATTTTTATACCTATAGATATGTATTAGATATTAAGAGGCAAAATGTTATGGAAAGAAGCTAAAGTAGAAATTTTTAAATTTCTTTTAACCATACAATGTATACATTTTCTTTTGCTTAAGGTTTATGCAATTTCAGAAAAGGAAATTCAAATTTACATTTATGAGTATTATGGATATTTGTGAAATAAATCAATTTAGTTGGTGCGTATTTTAGCTTCATAAAATAATGCCTCAACGATTTCCTAATTTTCTTTGTGCTGGGTATGAAAATTGATTATTATCCACGAATGAGATTCAAAATAACAATTAGACGTATATTTCTTTGTTAATTTTTGGTAATAATATAATTTATTATTATTATTATTATTATTATTTTTATTATTATTATTATTATTATTATTATTATTATTATTATTATTATTATTATTATTATTCTGCTTTGGTAATTTGAAGTGGCCTAAATCGTAAATTGCAGAATTTGTAATATATATATAGTAAAACAACAATACATAGTTAAATAATTTATAAAGGTATCTTTGACTATAAACACTCTTTATTTTATTATATTCTATTCAGACTTGATGTATTCTATACGAAACACATCTTTACAATTTTTTTTTTATCTCGTATACAAATTTTTTTTTTAAAAAGATAATTTGTAGTGAGTGGACCTTAATAGGTCGTAGAACTCTGCATAATAACAATTAGCTTCTTATAGAGCATTTTTAGCTAACTGCGTCTTGTATAAATAGACAGAACTGTATGAAATGCTCAAAAATGAAAACATAATTTTGGTGTGCATTAAGATACCATTTATAGAGTCCACTAATAATAAACTATTATTCAGTATACGTTTATTTTATATTTTTCAATGTTTTTGCAATGCAAAAATGTAAAAAAGAAATCCTATCAAATTGTCAAAAAATATACTTTTTGACTTCATGTGCAATTAAATTTTATGCATATTTTTTTTTTCTTTTTGCTGTTAAATTTTTCTTATATATCAGCTTGTTAATAAAATCCGTAACTAAAGTTTAAAAAAAGTAGCTAAATAAATGTTGGTTCTAAAGGGGATATTGTACGTCTACTAAATCTCAGTTATGGAAAATGTTTTAAATAGTGAGACAACGTGCGTTGTTACATTTTCATAAATTTTTAAAATATATAACATTTGATGTAGTCATGTATGAAATACTTGAAGTATATACATTCAATTTAATCGACATTAGAAGAAAAAGAATGTTAGAAGTTTTGATAAAAATTGTACGTGACATAATTTTCTTTATGGATTTACAAAAACGAATCAGACAAAATAATCTGCAAAAGAAATTTAAATTAGAGTTCGTTCTCATCATGTCCTTTTACAAAAACATTTTAGCCGGAACATAACTTTGCCAACACTACAAATTCTTATTTGTTTTATGCTTTGGAAATTTGAAGTGGCCTAAATCGTAAGTTGCAGAATTTTTAAAATACATATAGTAAAACAAAAATGCACAGTTAAAGAATTTATAATGGAATCTTTGACTATAAACAATCTTAATTGGATTATATCCTATTAAGACTTGATGTATTCTATAGGAAGCATATCTTTTCAATTTTTTATCTCGTATATAAATAATGTTAAAAAAGAGAATTAATTGTGAATGGCGCTTAATAGAATGTAAAACTAAACAAAATAGCAATTATGTTCTTATCTAGCTGTTTTAACTAGCTTCGTGTTATAAAGAGAGGACTTCTTTCAGAAAAGCATGAAATGCACAAAAATGAAAACAGGAGATTTTACTGAGCTTTAAGATGCCATTTATAGAATCCATTAGTTGTAAAATATTATTCAGCATACTTTTATTTTATATTTTTCAATGTTTTTACAATCTAAAAATGTAAAAAAGAAATCCTAACAGATTGTGAAAAAAATATACTTTTTGACTCCATATGTCAAAACAATTTATGTATATATATGTTTTTCTTTTTGCTGATCAATTTTTCTTATAAATCAAATTATTAATAAAAATCCGTAACTAAAATTTAAAAACATACATAAATAAATGCTGGTGTCTGAAAAGGATACTGTACTTCTACGAAATCTCAGTTATTGAAAATCTTTTAAGTAGCGAAACAACGTGAGTTATTAAATTTTTGAAATTTATAATATTTGCTATAATCATGTATAAAATTATTGATGCATATACATTCAATTTATGTGACATTAAAAAAGAGAATGTTAGAGAAAAATTATACGTGAAATATTTTTCTTTATGGATACACAAAAATGAATTAGAAAAACATATCAGCAAAAATGCATTTTAACCTGAACATACCATCGTCATCACTACAAATTCTTATTGTCGGTACGTATTTTCTTTACGTTGTATATAAAAAAAAAAAAACATTTTGATATTTTTTTCCAATAATTTCGATATACATACAATGCATTTAAATAAAGCTATAGCTACACAAAATACGCATTTACTTTTACAAACTTAATTAAAAAAAATTTCGATACATTATCGTGTTTTTATTTAGAAAGAAAAAAAAAGATTTCTATTCCAAAAATTGTAAAACTTTTAATTTATCTTTGTTTATGTACATAGCTTCAAAAGAAATTCCCAGACTTGAACATTGTCTTAATATATAAAGATACTTCGTAAGCATAATTCTGTACCCAAAACATTTTTTCCGAAAAAAAAAAAACATCCTGCATGAAAATTGTGTAACTCTGTCTAACGAGCCGGAAAATTGGAAACACAGTTAAAATTGTTTCTCCCATTGTACCTAATTCAAAAAGAGAAACGATAAAGTTACACGTGAGACTACAAAAAGACTTATTTCTGCTTGAAAATACAGCAAAAAGTTTTTATAAATTTAAAATATATATTTTAAAATAAATTTAATTTCTTAAAAATGTATATTATCGATGTGAATAGAAAGCTATGGCATATATCAATTGCATTCATTATATGTTTATGTGAGTTCTTTTCGAATAAAAAGTATTTTCTGCACTATGCAAAAAAATGTGTCAGAAGTTTTCAAATGCTTATTTCAAACGTTTTTAAAACTTCTATATGGTAAAATCATTGGTAAAAATTTATCTAAGATGCAAAAAGAGAAAATAATGATCATATATTAAATGATTTGTATACATTTTTGTGAAAAAAGATCCAAAATATGTTTATTCTAAATGAATTAAAAAAGTCATAACCTATAACGTTTTCATTATAAGTGTCTTAACGGATAAATACATTTCAATTTAAATAAAGGTGATACAGTCATTAACTAATTGAATTGTTGATAGTAAATAATCTCCGAATATTTTTGACGTTTTACCAAACTTCACAATATCTGGCGAAATTCTGACGACTTTAACGGGATTTAACGTTCAAAATGACTTTCAAGATTGCCAAATCTAAAAACATGCTTGGATTTAAATTATTGAAAGTCACCAATATTATCGATATTAGGCGAAATTTTAGGAAAAAATTGGCTTATGAATCTCAAGAAATAATTGAGAAAGTCCCGATTTCAGTTTGGATACATGGGTGCTACCAAACTAGAAATGTATTTTGTTAGGCTGTCCTTTCATTATGAATCAACAAGTAATGTGAATTTTAGAAATATGTAATATTTCATGGAGAAATATTGACATATTAAGGCTCTACCAACTCTTGCGGGTTAATTTTATTTATTTTTTTCGAAACAAATTTAGGATCTGATACAGAAATTTATTTGATATACAAGAAAGAATACTTTAGCAGATATGTATTCATAAAAAGTAATGGCATGATTTCTTGACCAATGGTAATTGATGTTATTTTTTTACCCACATTGGTATGAATAATGTCCTGCGACGAAACTATAAAAAAGATGGAAAATACAAGTAAATTACCCAAATCTAAAGATACAAACTGTCCAACCGTCAACTTAGATTTTTTTACCATTAATTGTGATATAAGGATGCAGTAATAATGATTTCATATTTTGTCATTTTAACCTAAAAAAAATAGAAGCACTTAAGACATTCAAATCGACCAGAGTAATATCGGCATATTTGATATTATCACTTTTGTATACGTACTGCACAGTATATTTTAAACTACAAACTTCCGCGTGAACACATCGAATATCTTTCACAGCATTTTGAAAATACATGAGATACACCATAAATTTACACAATAAACAAAGTGTTTCAAAATAAATATACAGTCTTCAGATCACAAATCTTACCTGATAAATTGTATATAGGGTGTTGGATCTTACAAGCTTCTTAGAACGATAAGCTCTACAAATAAAGTAATCTTACATCTAGTGGTTGTTTATGATTCAGATGACTCGGAACACTTTGCGCACAGCCGTAAGTGCCACCTTCCTGATTTTTTTTATGATTACGTATAATATTTGTACTTGACGTTATTACTAGATGATACATTGCATAATTGAAATATTGAAATATTGTTTCGCTAAATAATTCTTTTTTAAAGTAATATGATTTGTGCAATATTACAACAATTATATATTGTAATATCGAGTTGAACACAAAGATAAATTGTACTCAGAAAAACTCGGCCATCCCCGATGATCTGATATGTAAGCGGAATGTGTAGTTAACCTCTTAAGTAGATTTTATGTACAGAATCTAAAAGTAGACTTCATTTCCAATCGTTTGGATCAGTAACTTTCTTCCGTAATATTTAATTGCAGAATTAATATATGGTGTTTGCTTTTTTCACGACTGTATTACGAGGCTTGTAGGTGATATTTAGGCCTGAATGGAAGAATTTAAGCATATTACCGACGGACAGAGATCGCCGACCATGGACATTTACTCTGCAGTGCGTTTCTTTAATTGTCTATTTAGATTTACCTTTACATTCTATAAAAAAGAAAATTCGTAACAATATTCCAATACAACTCGAAAATGTTTCGTAATCTATCCCTCATTCACTGTTTTTTCTTTCTTCGTTTCCTTTATTCATAAATTTACAAGCACGTGTATAAGTTTGAACAATTAGATATCTTTTTTGGAGACATATACGATTTATGGTTTTTATTTCCAAACAGAAAAACTTAAAACAGATTATTATAGAATATTTTAACTTCATCAAAATAGAAATGAAAAATGTATGCCATATTAAAAATATTATATTCCTGGATATAAAATCTCAACAAAGCAAAGAAACCTTTTACGATACATTAGGGAAATATTTTAATAGAAAATATTCTTTCAAATCAATTGGATAATCTAAACGACACAAATGTGAACCAAAAGAGCATAAGGCCGATCAGTTTATGCATTATGTTTCTCATTTCGTTAGTTTTATGAACCAGTATAAATATATTACAGGATCATTTTTTATTGCACATTTTTCATAATCCTTTGGCCGTATGTCGCCTAAATAGTCAGATTTAGTGACTAATAAACAGTAATCTGTGTCGAAAAATCTCGGACTCGTTAAAGTTATTGGACTTTAGGATTTTTATATCTATAGATATGTATCAGATATTTAGATGTAAAATATTATGGAAGGACGCTAGAGGAGAATTTTTTTATATTTCTTTTAACTATACAATGTATACTTTTTCTTTTGCCTAAGGCTTAGGCAATTTCAGGAAAGAAAATCGAAACTTATAATTCTCAGTATTACAGATATATGTCATATAATTCAATTGATGTGATATTGCATTTTTGCTTTATAAAATAATGCCTCAGCAACTTTCGAAAAGGTTTTGTGCTAGGTATCAAAATTCATGATTATTCATGAACGTGATTAAAAAGAACAATTTGATGTTTATTTGATTGCAATTTTTTTGTAATAATATACCCACTACTGAAACGTATTTTATATGTATTAAATTAGAACAAAGCATACCATCTTGAATAATTTAAACTGTTCTGCATGACTAACAAAATGCACATTATTCACATCTAAGATTTCGCGTGAGAATTATTCTATAATAACATTTCTGACCTTTTGTATATAGTTTTCTAAATTTGATCATAGATATTCAACGAAATATTTTTTGTGTTCTTTTAAAAACAATAGGGAATAACAAACATGAATCATTTTTTTTCTAAAGATTGTGTATCAATTCGAGTAATCGTACATTGTTGCCCTTTGAAAAAAAGTAATACTTTTCCAAGGACCGACGAAGAAATTTTGGTTCTTAGGTACGGCAATTTTCGGAGTCAATCGTTTAATTACTTTTTTAGCAGATTTATTAAATTCATAAGGATAATTTGGCTGCATAGCTGTATAAATTTCTAAGTTGCCCACAAAAGCAATTCTTCACCTTTTTATTTAAAATATGATGCCCTTTAAAATATTATTCCACCATAAACTTGGTGGTAGCTTTGGTGTCACCAACTTTATGGAGTAACGTTACACAAATGTTTTACAGTGTCCTACAACCATTCCATACCTTTTTTTGTAGGACAAACATAATGATAAGCCTACGAGTAAATCGCTGGTGGTATTAACTTTTGACATATACATCACTTCACTTCCAGCTGACTTAGATTGTTAGCTTACCTTATTGCTATTTTTTACATAAAACATTTTTTTCCGTTCGATACCTTAGTTTTTTTGTGCTATCGGCTCTTGGTGTATAACGAAGGACCACATCCTTTTTAGTATTGAGAATATTCCGCACATTAATGCCGTTGAGACATTGTAAGATCGTTAATACAGTTTCAGTACGATGCATTACACATACATAAAAATACATGCGTTAATATTAAAATCTGAATTTAATCCCCCCTCCACTTACCCGACAGTAAAAAGTAACAATAAACGCGTTCTACGAAGCTTAGCCATCAATTAAGAATGGCACACAGATTTCCAGGTTTCCACAAACTGTTGTTTTGTTATTTTAAAACATTAGTAAGCAACAATAATAATCATTTGTGCTTTTTAAAAGCTAAATAAAAAAAAATTGACTTAGAAAAAACGAACAATTTTAAGAATATTTCAGATTAAATTCATCTCAAAAGTTATATAAGACATAAAAATAGATTTTCTATCCCTTGAAATCCTAATTTATATTTTAAGTAGTTGATATATTTTTTAATTATATTAAGCATTGGCCTTTTATTATTTTTCAGGATAATAAAATTTAATATTAAAAAAACCTATTGACTAGCTACATTTTTTCGAGATATGCGTTCTTTACTGCATGTAAAATTTATTTAAAGCGTGAGTGGCAATGTCTCGTATATGTTTAAATATTTTCAGAGTAACATTAATAATCATAATTAGAATAATTTTGCATATGCATATGAAAAATATTATTATGTTGAAAATGATATTGATTTATATTTTAATTTTTATGTAATCGAATACATTTTATGTGGTAAAATTGAAACGAAAGTATTTTCTAAAACTTTTCAACAAAGTTGAAAGTTGTTTATTCATTCGATTTGTTGAGTCGTCTGTCCACATTTTGAGGTTTATGGTCACCTACCTTTTAAATTTCTTTCCGTAATTTTAAATCTATGAAGTTTTGATACATCCGTAAATTGAAAATATCTCTTCTGGAAATTAATATTTTGAAGTTCTACTGTGGTATACACTTTTTAAAAAAATTCCCTGATTTTCTTAGTTTTCATAATTTATCTAACTATATACTTAATTTTAGAGAAAACGTTAAAATTTTGCTTACAGTTCGTCCGCTTTTAATACATAAAATATTAAAGTTAGCAAAGACTTTATAAATTTCATGAGAACTAAGAAAATAAACATTCTTTAAGAAAAGTGCACAGAAAAAAATAATTAAAAATATTACATGTCCTCAAGAGATATTTTAAATATAGGAATTCATCAAATGTCCATATACTTAAAATTACGGAGGAAAATTCCAAAGTTTAGTGGCGAGTCATCTTATTTCTCGTAAATATACCCGAAATTTTATGCAATTGATAAAGGTTATTTGAGGGGAAGTATTTTAGATACTGTATATGCAATATGTAGTATCAATAGTTTATCTGCAGGTAATACTTAAAATAATTTCATTGCAATATGGAATATGGAATATGTATAGAAATCTTTTTCAAAGTATTTTAATGAGATTACGCTATTTCAAATGTTGTGAAACTGTTATAAATCTCTGGTTTTTCCTACAATTACGTTAGAACAGGGCATTTGTAACATTGTGTATTTATTTACTGGGACACACAATGAAATCGTTTACAGTATTGACTTTGAGTAATTAAAATACGGCTCTTTATTTTAACTTCTTTTTTGCATGATACTCGTTTCATATACATTCTATATTTCATATACAGGACTGCACAAAAACATTCAAGTACCATGATCTTCGTTAGAATCAAATTCTGAAGGAAATGCTCAACGAAGGTCTATATATTTTTTAAGTAAGCTACTTTTTTGTTTTAATGTAGTTAATAAATGCAAATGGATATATCATCTACATGTCTGCTAAAAAAATGGTTGATTTATCGATAATAGATGGAAACAGCTGAAATCAAATGTGTTATGCGTTTCCATGTGGTTGAATTAGACATAATATTTTGAATTATGAAATGGTGCAGTTTTTTTTTTTTTTTTTTTTTTACATTATTATGCCCTGTAGCTTAGAATTCAGCGACTAGCGCTAACATGCTACATGTTCAAAATTTGATTCCGATATTGGTAATGTTTACTTAGACTTCCAACACTTCGGTTTCTCTATAATGTGTATCCAACTTTCTTGGGATCTAAGCACTCAACGTCCCTATTTTAGTTTAGCGTTTCGCAGGCACATTTGCTATATAGCAGCTCAGAGTCTGTCTTACTTTTCGCTTTATTGTATTTTAATCTTACAAGCTCTGATGACTTGTCTTGTAACTTTTTTCAAGTAATATCCGTTATGAATCTACTACTCATATACAGCTGAATACTCCTTGATCGTGAATTCATACCAATTTAATAATATCACCGTCCGTGTATTTTTTCTATTTAAGGGAGTTGATATATTTTGTTTGAAGCTTCCTGTTTCTTCCCATAGGTATAATAAAGTATCTTAAGTTAAATTGAATTTTAAATTAAAAAAATAATATTTTCTGCTGTAAGAAAATAGATTAAAAAAGAAAGTGTATTTTCATTTTCATAATTTATTGATATGATTTTAATCTATATTTCATCAACTCTAGTATGAAATTATTTCACACTATCTAAGATATATGCTTATTAATTTAGATTCTATTCAAAAATTTATTCATTAAAAAATAATAATACTTGCATAATTTTAACATACGAATTAATTTTACTAAAATGTAATTTCAATTAAGAATGTTAACGTAATTATTGTTTTAGATTCAAAAATGCCATTACATTTCATTAAGTATAAAATTTTGCAAAATGTTTTTCATTGTTTGAAATATTTCTCCCTTAAACAATCAAATTGCACACGTCGATATACTTATTGCTTCTTTGTTTTAAAACCTTTGTCATTAAGTATATTAAACTTTTGAATGTTGAGAAAATCAACAAAAGATATGAGAATTAAAAAAAAAATTATTGATAATCGAAAGGAATTGACTATATTTTTTATATAAGATAGCTTATTTCAAATTTAAATCAAATTTGGTATTCTTTAATTGCCTATAGGCGTTAACGCCAACCCAGTAAGAAAGATTCCATACCGGAAATCGAACCCGAGCCATCAGTACACCTCACTGACGTTCTACCGACTAAACCACATGGAATAACACCTAGCCTGGAACTTCTCACAATTACATTTTGGCAAGGCTGCATTCGCATCACAAGATGGAATATATTCCGTGAGTCACCGATCTGGGGCAAACCCGAAACTCAAATAGAGTCGGTAAAGCGTCACTATACTGATGGCCCGGGTTAACGACTATAAGCAATTAAACAATTAAAAATTTGAATTTCACTTGAAATGTTGTATTCAAGGCAAATTTTCTCTCTGGAAAAATTTCCACTTATTAAGATAGCTTATGCTTGACTTTTTTCTCAAAGTGTGGCCTGTCCTTAACATACTCATTACCTGCTTTAAAATGTATTGCGTATTTTCTTTTTCAGTTTAACAAAAGTAATTAATGAGCCCTTTCTTAAATGTTCATTGACTCGCATTAAGTAATGATCTCTTTGCACGTTCATTCATTTCTTTGAATTTGCTTTGTTTCGTAAATAATGGACGTCAAAGTGGTTTCTTTTAGTACTGAAATAATTCGAGAAAGACCATTTCTCTGATAAAATAGCTTTAAGTTTTTAATATAAAAATAGATTGATTTTAACATATTTTAAATTTTCTTATCTTTTTTTGAAAAATCTCATTTATTATATTATAAATAAATATATTTTAATTTAGTTTTCCAATAACTTCATTTTTAATGTTTCTGAAATGAACAATGATTCTTAAATATCTTGCTAAAATTTTTCTGAATATTTTAACTTTTATTATTGAATTTCAACTAAGTGATGTTAGGTTAAAAGCTATTTATTTAAAACATCTGAAAATGATCTATGTAATACTTTTAAACTGAAATATAATTGAAATTCAGGTATTTGTAATGGGTATTAGAAAATAAATTCAAATGAAATTATTCATCACGAATCTTTAAGCAACCTATCAAATTCTTTATTTAATTTTAATAGCTTTATTCAGCTCAACAATAAGTGAAGTTTTTGCTGCAACAATTATTTGCAATGCTGTTTTACAGCCAAATTATTTTTCTTAAGTATAAAGATATCTATATTTAATTATACACTTTTAAACTCTCTCCTTAAAGTTATGATTCAGACTGTTGTCTTCTTTTGTTTATCCTTTCGGTTTTGGTGTACTGTTAATAATGCATGTATTTTAATTGAGTTTTGTTTTGCTTTAACACGTTCGCTTCCGCTTACGTGAAGATGGGTCCGGATTATGATTTTAACAGTATTTCATACCTTTCTATATTAAGTATTTTTGGTCAGAACTCCTCCACGCAAAACAATTTTTAACTATACTGAAGTAAAAAACTATGTAGAAATTCACGGCTGAGCCGGCAATGATTTAAGCTTTTTTCCAGGCTGGTCCGGATTATGATTTTAACAGTATTTCATACCGGGCTGAACTTATTTCCCTATGGGTCGGTTTAGGACCGGACCTAAATATTACGATTTATTCAGTCCTCCTGTGCCAACGATCAACATGTTTTAGAAACAAGTTTCAATTTTAAATCAATACGCTTCTTTATTATGGCCAAATAAGA
The DNA here is from genome assembly GCA_964019185.1 of Maratus speculifer. Taxonomy (NCBI): domain Eukaryota; kingdom Metazoa; phylum Arthropoda; class Arachnida; order Araneae; family Salticidae; genus Maratus; species Maratus speculifer. The sequence goes on from OZ025297.1 coordinate 284,504,749, forward strand.
GGCACGGTCTTAAATAGACATATAATAAAGTTACAATTTGTGGACGATCCCTTATTTGCTTTGAAAATGGATGAAAATCACTTCGTTTACAGGCATGGTAAAGTGGTGTAAGTCCCGAATTTTTGAGAATTTTAGAGTTTGATTTTTTTTTTTTTTTTTTTTTTTTTTTTTTTTTTTTTTCAATTTAGGAATGGATAAGGAATAGTTTCCTAATTGGGAATTTTGCTCTACGGGGACCGTATAAAAATTTAATTTTCGTATTTTTTCAACTAGACCTCCCATGGAGTTGCAACTTATATTATCAGAAATTTCACCTTTTTTATGAGTTTTTGAAATTGGAAGTATGGGTCTAGAGGCAATATTTAAGGAGATAGCCTATTGTTTCGATATTTATGATTCACCCTGTATAATAGTCAAAGATTTTTATAAATTTGACAAAAATACTTGTTTACTAAGAATTACATATTTATCAGCGCAGAATAATCATTATTACTCAAAAAATGTTAAAACAATGCTTTTATTGCTTAAGAATTATAATTACCGCTATTTGTGTTCTCGGTAAACTCGAATTTTGCAGACTTTCGAAATTTTGCTCTTTATCAACAGAAAAAAATCTTTTAAACTGATTTTTCCCTTTAAAGTGGTGTGAATCATCTTAAAGAACCATACTTTCATTGTTTCCTTGATTAATTTTGAATGTTTTAAGATCTAGATTGAAAACAAAAGTGGTAACCCGTATTTGGACCTTTTCCCTCTACTTTATGTAATACTTTGTTATGTAATACTTTGTTATTAATTGTCACTTTTGTTTTATTTTTACATTTTACCAAATTCAGTTATAATCCAAAATGAATTATGGATTCAGATTGTCTGTCCCTCTGTCCATGGAGCCATCTTTTTGTACGTCTTTTTATAAATGCTCCAACTTACGTATTTCTAATTAGATTTATGTGTAATTTGTATATAACATTCAAATTTCCTTGGCATGCTCGATATTGAAAATGAAAGTGTAGAATTAATAATTTATTACACAATAATGAAAATATATGTTTGAAATCTGGACAAAATCTTGTCCCTCCAAATTTTTTCTGCAGTGATCCTTCCGATCCAGTTTTTCTTTTTGCATTTCGGTCGTAAGGGCATTCTCTTTTTTACCTGTAACTGTATGTATTTTATTTTCAGTTTATGTACTGAGTAAATATATCTGGAATGTGAAACATCCCATATGTGTGCTGTGATGGACAGACGACCTAACCGAAGGGTTTAATTTTTGCTCTCAACAGTTTAGAAGCAATTTTGCCATGGATGTATGTTAAACAACGAAATACCCAGCAAATGCCGGAGTTTTATGTAAATAGGTTGTTTATGTTTAACATTCGAGATGAATGAAATAAATGGACATGTTATTTCTAATTTGACCTGTTTCATAAATGTACCATATTCTTCACGTCACACCATAGACCTTAAACACTGCGTTTAACTCTGCTCTATCCCCTAACATGGTTAAGGGGCCATGTTATGCTATTTAAAGGTCAAATAGATAAATTGTGATGTGTTTGAAATTAAATTAATACTGTCTTGAAAGTATAATGGCACAGTCTCCACAGTAAACTTATTCGTTTCCAAAAATTTCGGACTATAATTATCCTTCTTGGAAGCTCGACGTCAAATGTGTGTTAATTGATCGGAATTGCTGGGAATTTATTACAAAACCAAATATCGCATGTAAAGCGGATGCTTCTGATCGTGAAAAAAGGGAATTTTAATAGCGAAAAAGAGGAGCTTATACAACGATTTATCAAACCATCGAAAGAAAATTTCAAATTCTTATTGCTCAAACAGAAAATGGAAAAGAGTCATGGGACATCTTGAAGTTAAACTTTGAACCCACTTCCCGGGCACATTTAGCTAGATTAGTGGATGAATTTTTTGAAATGAAGTTAAACTCGCAAGAAGAAACTATTGGTTTATTTTGCAAAAGAATTAAAGAAAAAATATTTCAAATTAAAGAAGCAGGATTTGAAATGCCAGAACTATTAGTATGTTTTCAGCTAATCCGTCGGTTACCTGAAGAATATGATAACTTAGTTCAAATGTTATGTAGATTAGACAATAAAGAATTCAAATTGGAAAATGTATCGAAACAGTTAATTAGTGAATATGGAAGAATTTGTCTGAAACTAAAAGATGAAAGTAAAGAGGTTAAAGCTGAAGGTTATGCTTATGGAACTAAGTTTAAAACTCCTACCGATTAACCAACCAATCCAATGAAGACTTCAGAGACTAATAAAAAGCCATGTTTTCTAAGAGTGGCAGCGAACTGCGACACTCTAGACTCTCGTATACCTTACCATCTAATCGTATGGGACCGAGTTTAATATGCAGTTACTGCAAACGCCCTGGCCACTCGGATACAAGGTATTTCAAAAAGAAAAGCAATAGAGGAAAGAAGCAAGTTTTCAACAGGGAAACTACAAGGCAGCCTGAATTCACCTTGATAACTTCAAACAATAAAATTGTGTAATTTCTTCTGGACTCAGCGGCTAGTTCACACTTTACGAATGACAGCACTCTGTTCGTAACCTACAAGGACCTCCCCCCTCAACAAGTTCTAATTGGAGACAAGGACTGTTCGTTGGAAATACTGGGCATCGGAGATATAGACTTTACCATTCTAGATGTAACAGGTAAGTTAGAAATAACTTTAAAAAATATATTGTATGCTCCTAATATGAGACGAAATTTAATTGGTGAGTCTAATATAGAAATTGCAGGAAACCAAATTCATTGGGGAAATAACAAAATGATTGTGTATGATAAATTTAATAATTATAGTTTTACTGTACCTAGAGTAGATAAATTGTATATTGTAAAAAGTTATGCTTCAAAATGTGAAAATTTTGCTTTTTCTACTAGTTTAAATGCAGAAATAATACATCATAGATTTTGTCATACTAATTTGCCTTTACTTGAAAAAATAAGTAAAAATAACTGTGTTAAAGGTATTGAAAATATTAAGTGCAAAAGTAAAAATAAGATTTGTGAAACTTGTGTAGTTGCAAAATCTAATCGAAATTCGTTTAAAAGAAATTACTTATATAAACGCACTTCTAATCAAATTCTCGATAGAATGTTCATGGATTTATGGGGTCCTAGTACGGTTAACTCTTTAGGAGGGGGGAAATTCTTTTTGTCAATAATCGATAACTTTTCGAGAACTGAAGTTTATATAATTAAAGATAAAACTGAAGTATTTGAATGTTTCAAAAAGATTTTAGTTAAAGCTGAGGGACAAACTGGTAAAAAATTAAAATCTGTACGGACTGACTACGGGTTGGAATTTACTCATAAATCATTTGAGAAATTGTTAAGTGATTTAGGTATAAGAATCGAAAGATCCTCCCTTTATATACCGGAACAAGTGGGCGTTTCTAAAAATTTTAATAAAGTAGCAATTAAGGCAGTTCGAGCAATGCTACACGATAGCGGATTGAAACCATCATTTTGGGGGGGAAGCTCTTTTAGCGTTTGTTCATACAAAAAATAGAACCGAACACAGTTTAACCCAAGGTTTTACACCGCAAGTATTATGGACGGGATTCAAACCTTCGGTAAGACATTTAAGAATTTTTGGTTCTTTAGCGTTTGCTCATGTTCCTACAGTTAAACGTAATAAACTTCAACCTAAAGTTTTACCAGTTATTTTAGTTGGTTATGCCACAAAAACAAAAGGCTATAGGATTTATATTCCAAAAAAAAAGGCGAATTATAGAAACTATTCATGTACGTAAAGATGAATCCAAAAGGGCTGTAGAAACATTATTTGGGGAAAATAATAAGTATAAGGATGACATATTGAATTTTAATCAATTCTCAAAGTGAGACAAATGGTTTAAGTAACGTAACTTTAGATCTTAATCATAAACTACCAGGAGAAAATTTAAATGGAGAGGAAGAGGAAACGGCGCATGAAATAACTTTAAGTTCTATAAATACAGTAAACTCCCGCTACAACGATATCCGATACAACAATAACTCCCTGTACAACAATAATATTTCCTGGTCCCAGTGAACTTGCATATAAACTAATGTTAACCTCCCCTCAATATTACGATATTCTCTAGAACATTAAACCCCTGTAAAACGATTTTTCTTTTAAAATTTCAATGTTATTTTCTCCCTTTATAACGATATTTTGATTTTTGAATGCTGAGAAAAATTTTTTGTTATTCATCATCTTTGTAATTTTTCGGTCTGTTTTGTTAACAGAAGACGCACTGTTGATTTTCAACATATATCCATAACGTAAGATTGTTTATTGTTTAGATTTAGATTTTGGGGACCATGTAAAGCCCTTATTGGAAATGGAAGGGAGGAAAAACATAACCCTTGTTACAGAACATATGCCAAAACGCTTGGTTTGTCATCTTCTCATTACAAGAGGAAGACGTAAAATGAGGTATTTATAAGTAATATTCTAAAAAAGAAAAGTTCGTAGCTTTTTGCAGAGTTGGACGGTTTTCATTCTTAATGATTTTGAGTTCTAAACGAAAAACTTCATTTTTGATTTTTTTTCTTTCATCAGTGTATTATCCTTTAAGATGGCAGAGCGAAAACAACTATCCTTTAGAGATAAAATGAATATTATCAACGATACTGATGAGGGAATGAAACAGGTTGGTGCAGTTCAAAAATACGGATTTTTGAAATCTACAATTAAAATGCTCCGAAAGAATATCCCAGCGAAAACTGCTGAAAGTTGCCACAAATGAAAACATTGATGATGCTGTTTTAAACTGGTACCAAGAGGTGAAAGCAACAAATGTTCCAATAAATGGACCCTTCTTATGTGCACAAGCACGTAAATTTACAGCAACGCTAAGGAACAAAAATTTTTAAAGTTGTAAAGGTTGGCTAATGCGTTTCAGGATCGTCACGGAATAATTTTTCTGGTAGTTCACAGAGAGGAAAAGTCTGCCCCGATTAATGACGTACTTGAATAGTGGCAAAACAAGATGAAAAATATTGTTGCAGCGTATATAGGGTTCTTTCGATCTTATGGTTAGACAACTTCAAACTCTTTTCTCTTAGAAAAGTACAAAATAATTTATTTACAGATCTCCAGAACAACAGAGTCTTCGAAACTCACAAATATTACAAGATATTCCAAAATAACTGTTTAAATCTATCGAACAAGTACAAATATAGGTCGCAGAGACTCTTTATACAATGTCTCAACACTATATCACATTCAAAGCAACGTAGATAAAACTCAATACATCAAGCAAACTTGCTTGGACAATCTCTAGTAGCTCACTCAATGGCTGACTGGTAAATAATAACAACAACAGCTCGTATCGCTCTCCTTATATATAGTCTCGTAGCATGTGCTAGAAATTTCTAGAAAAACCTGGAAAACCACGGAACAACAAACAATGTATCAGTAGACCTAAGGGGGTTACCATAAATAGGGAAGGGTTACCATCGCCAACAATCGCCAAGTTTGTCGCCAACTTGGCGATATATCGCCAAATTTGGCGACCAAAATTAGTCGCCAAAAGTGACGCCAACTTGGCGATATCTCAAATATTTCGCAAAGCTGCCATAGACATTCACTGAAAATAATAGACAAGTTTGCTTGATAACAGAGACAATGTAACAAAAACTAATATTAGTAAAGAAATGGAGCTTAATAAGATTATTTACATTATTTTACAGTACAAACACTAACTATTTACAAAATTCGTAACAATATCTTATAAAAAGTAGTTTTTAACCAGAAGAAGTTCCTAATGCAGATGGACCTGGGCTGTTTTCCCAACTCCTACCCAATTGGAAACAAACGTTCAAAAGTAAAAAGTGTTATAGAGGTAAGAAATCGAAACAGAAACTTACTTTTCTTCTATGTACAAAAAGCACATGCACAAATAATATCCAATGTGCTCTAAGAACCTGAAAAGTCTTTCCGTAGAATATAAAGCCAATAAAAAATCTTGGATAAATTCTTTTTTTTTTTTTTTTTTTTTTTTTTTTTTTTTTTTTTTTTTTGAATGGTTACAAAAATTACAGAAAGTAATGAGGAATAGAAAGAAAAAAAATCGTTTTGTTGGTAGATAATTGTTGCGTTCATGCCTCATTTCCAAAATTGCAAGATGTAGATTTTTTTTTTTTCTTCTTGCCAACTGTACTTGAATTTTACAGACTCGGGATATGGGTATAATTGAGAGTTTTAAGGGATATTACAGAAAACGGTTTGCAGACTTGATGCTTATACATTTTGATAATAAAATAGAAGACCTTTTTAAATCTGTAAATGTGAAGAAAGCATGTGACAATATTGCTGGAAATTGGTGGGAAGTAACAGCGAAAAACAGTCGTAATTGTTGAAAAAAGTACAGTTTTTGTCATGAAGATAAAAAATCTCATTGTGATGAAATTTAGTTGAATGAGATCTTTCATATGGTCAAGAATGTGTTTTGAACATCTAAAAATCTTTATCCAAACTTGATAAAAGAAGTGGCAAAAAATCTGGAATTAGCGTGCAAGACTATTAAACAGCAGATAACGACCTTATGGCTTTCACAGGAGATGCTGATGAAGACATTCTCTCTTGAAACTACTAACGGGATAGAAAACAACATGATAGTGATTGGAGAGGATAATGATGATAATATTACAAGTCGATCAAAATCCATATTGTCATCCCAGGAAGCTCTTCAACCTGTGAAGTCTTTATAGACATTTGTTTCAAGCCTTTAGTCGACAAATGAAGAGCATTTTCGTGTACTAGACTCAATGCATAACTTTTTCGTGATTTAATTGTTAAAAGATGAATAAACATACCAAAATATTGGATTATTTTCAATAAAAATAGTTTTCAGGTATGTGAATATTTCTTTGCTTCTGAATTTATTTAAATTTATTTTGCATTATTTAACTGTTATTATTAACACTCATCTAACTATTTTCTTCTAAATATGAATATTTAAGCAGTATATACCTTAAAGTAAAAAGAAATACTTATTAAATGCCCAAAATATGTAGGCCCTCGATATAGCAATAACTCCTCTACAACAATATATTTATATGGTCCTTAAAATATTTTTGTAACGAGCTTTTACTGTATTTCAGAATGGACAAGGGTTGAAAAACCTAGAACAAAAAGCACGAGGATTGACGTGTATTACTATACCCCGATAACAAATAAGAGACTGAGATCTTTAAATGATGTTAAAAAATATTGTAGGGAAAATAAAATCTCATATGAACCAGATCAATTTGACTTTAAACCTAAAACTACTCATGCTAATGTTGAAAATTTAAATGAAACCTCTACTAGTGATTCGGATGATTCATATTTAAATGAATTATTTCAACATGAATTTTACAATACTGAAATTCGTAAGTCATTTGAGGAAGCACAATTAAATCCAGAAAGCCAGAAATGGAATAACGCGATGAGGGAAGAACTTGAGATGATGAGTAAAAGAAAGATTTGGCGGTTGGTGTATCCACCCAACAACGCGACAATAGTTGGAAGTAAATGGGTTTATAATATAAAAAACACGGAGAAAAATGGTAAAAAATATAAAGCCCGTCTCGTAGCTCAAGGTTTCAAACAGAAACCAGGTATTGATTTTAATGATATATTTTCACCTGTTGTAAATTTTTCAATTATAAAATTAATGTTTATTTTATTGGTTTCTATGTTAAATTGGTATCATGTACAACTAGATGTGAAATCAGCTTACTTATACGGGTTATTAAAAGAAACTGTATTTATGAAATAACCTCACAGATTTGAAATAAAGGGGGGCTGAAAATAAAGTTTGCTTGTTAAATAAATCTATTTATGGTTTACAGAAAAGTGGCCGAGAATGGAATTCTGAATTAGATACTATATTGAATAATCTAGGATTTTCTAAATTAAAATGGTGTAATTGTGCGTATAAATTGAAAAAATAATGCAATATTAGTAGTTTATGTGGATGATTTAGTTTTGTTTGCTAAAGATAAAATTATAATGCAATCTTTAACTAATATGTTAAAAAATAACTTTGAAATTACTGAAATAGGATTAACGAAATATTTGTTAGGTGTTAACTTTGAACAAATTAACGATTCTATATATATTCATAAAAAAAACTTACATTGAAAGATTAGAATTAAAATATAAGGAATTGCCTAAAAGTCATGTTAATTTACCTTTTAAAATTGCCTGTATTTTACCAGATAAAGTTAACGAAAATGAAATTGTAGAAAATGAATTAATGAAAAAATTTCCATACCATCTTTAATCGGGAGTTTTTGTCAAATCGATCAAGACCTGATATTAGTTTTTCAGTAAATGTTATGTCACAATTTTGTAATGGTTATACATATAAACATTGGTTAATAGTAGTAGATATTATGAATTATGTTTTTGCTACTAAAAGTTTTAAAATAAATCTATCGAATGTAAATTCACCAAGTTTATATGCATATTCGGATGCTAACTGGGGATGCCCTTTTACTAAACGACACTCAAGCAGTGGTTATATAATTTACTTTAGAATGTTCCATTTGCTTGGAAAACATCAAAGCAAAAATTCATTGCACTCAGCTCTATGGAATCAGAGTTTATTTCCTTAACTAAAAGTGTAAGGGAACTGACTTGGTATTCAAGAGTTTTAAATGAACTTGATTTATGTGACAGAATAAAACCAGTACTTTGATAATGAATCTGCTATTTATTTTTCTAAAAACAGTCAAGAGAACTTTAAAACTAATCATATCGATATAAGATGTCGATTTATTCGGCAGTTAATAAAAGAAAATATTTCTGAGTTAAATTATGTGAGTTCCAAAAATAACAAAGCTGATTTTCTAACTAAACCTTCGGTGTATGTAAAATTTCAGAGAGCTATTTGTAAAATTTTTGATTTGAATTGTAAGAAAAAAGAGGAAGTTTTTACGACCGATGGGGCCGCATGTTGGAAATCTGGACAAACTTGTCCCTCTAAATTTGTTCAGCAGTGGTCGTTCCGATCCAGTTTTTCTTTTTGCATGTCGGTCGTAAAGGTACTCTCTTTTTTACCTGTAACTGTATGCATAGTTTTATTTTCAGTTTATGTATTGAGTAAGTATATCTGGAATGTGAAACACCCCCATATGTGTGCTGTGATGGACAGACAACCTAACCGATGGGTTTAATTGTTGCTCTCTGCAGTTTAGAAGCAGTTTTGCCATGGATGTATGTTAAACAACGAAATACCAAGCAAATGCTGGAGTTTTATGTTTATAGTTTGTTTAACATTCGAGATGAATGAAATAAATGGACATGTTATTTCTAATTTGAACTGTTTCATAAATGTGCCATATTCTTCACATTACACCATAGACCTTAAACACTGCGTTTAACTCTGCTCTATCCCCTAACAATATACATTCCTGTGAAAATATTAGCTTAATACATTATAAGAGAATATTTTTATTTAATAAAAATGTGTCTAAAAAGAAAAAAAATGTTGAAAATGATTTAAATTTATGTCACAAGTATTTTGTATCGTCATACATACGGCAATTTTACCCTTATATAGACGTAAAGCAATTAGTTGTTAATTTGTTGAATAGCATTAGTTTATTTAATTAGTACACATAAATGTATTATGAAACATAAATGATTCATAATTAGAGAAGGAAACATTACATACAGCTTTTAGTTCTAGAGAAAAATTAAAAATTTACGTATAATAAATTATTTAAAAATTATTTCATTTTAAAATACGTATATTTTATTGCTATTTAATAAATGAAAAAAAGTTACATATTTTTAAAAAAGGTGTCTTTTTTTAATAACAGTATTTCGTAATTCTCAGACATAATTTAAACCCGAATTAATTACTTACTGACGATAAATAATGAAGATAACATTTACAGTACGCATTCTTTATATCCTCTTCAAAACATGTAATAAGATATTTTGAATAAAAAATTATGTTTTGAATACAGAAAGCGTTTAAAAATGATATCGCATTCACACATTATACCAGAAGAATCATTCCTCTTTTGTACTTATCATTAGTAATGGTAAAATTCAAGTCACGGATTTTATAATTTAAAAAAAAAGAGTTCATTTATTCAGGAAATGAGACAGGAAAAATAACATTTTCTAAAGAAATTTCTCGTAATGAATAAGTGAAAGAACGTTCTGTTATCATTGAAATTCTACCGCTATGTCACATTATTTCTGACAAATAACAAAAAATAGCATTAGTTTTGCCAATAACAGTTTTATTTCATGTGAAATATCAATGTAGTTTGATTATACGCATATTAATGTAACTTTAGAGTTGTGAAAAGAATATTTCAAATAATTTAGTAAAATAAAATAAGAAAAAGTGCATGATTACTTTTGATAATTATTTTCCTTAAAGAATAAATGAAAATAAATAAATTATATATATATATATATATATATATATATATATGTAAGGAACCCGAGTCTTGGCTTACGTTCGTGGGAGTTCCGTCATCATTCGAGGAGAGGGATGTAGTCGTGGAGAGAGTTCATATCGTAGTCGTGGAGAGATTCGAGAGGTCGGGCGCTACAGCTCATAGATCCGTCGCGTCAAGCGTTGTAGGTGCCGGGGAGAGACTTTGGAGATCGCGCCGAGTCAATCGTCCGAATGGCCGGGAAAGATTTTGGTGTTTTACCATCGATAAGCCGTTATTTTTGTTGAATCATGAGGTGTGATTGAGAGACAAATAACGACACAACATTTTCACTTGGGGCCTGGTTTATTAATCCTTTTTGGCAGATCTTTGGGAGAAACCAGGTCCCTGTGACTTGAGGCTTTCCTTTCAAAACTTCGTTTCTTTGGGCAGCATTTTATTAGGCAAGTGTTAGGTCAAAAAAGCCGCTTGTTTTAGGCGCTCCCGCTATTTAAAGGCCGTTAATTCGCATTATTTCTACCAGGTCGCGATACTAACTAATGGGTGTTACTCTAATTTTAATTGGTTAAGAAATATCTGGGCACTATGACGTTGTTAGGTGCGGTTTTCCAGGGTTTCATTGCTGATCCTACAAATTAAGAATTGCGTTTACGTCAGCTTTTTTAATCTTAAAGAACATCCAAAAATCATCTCTGAGAGTAATAAATGTTAGGTTGGGAAAGAACATTAACAGGGGCAAACTAGCTTTAAGTATTAGAATTAAGGTTAAAAGAAGGGGCATTTAAATTTTAGATTAAAGTTAAAAATATTAATTCGGACCTTTAAGTTTTTGAATTTTAATTTTAAGTTTAAATTTTAAAAAGGCTTTAGGTTTTATCCTTTCATATCCCCCCCCACTAAAACAAGAGCCACAGATCTTGCTTGCAAGGTCTGTGGGTCTCAGCTCCCCTTAATATTTTACCTGGGTTTCATCCTTATTACTAAGTGGTTTTCAGTTTTACAACATCAAGCCAGCTGGACCTAGTTTCTACATTATTTACAGGTTACATGAAAAAGGTTATATGAAAACATTATTCTTTACATAAAAAACACTATATTACAACAAAAGATTTTTCAATATTTTGGCATTGAATAACATGAACACTAATGCTAATACTACGGATAATGTTACTGATAATGTGACGGATAATGCTATGAATAATGGTACTGATAATGTGACAGATAATGCTATGGAAATGCTATGAATAATGGTATTGATAATGTGTGATGAATAATGCTATGGAAATGCTGCAGCATTTAAGGGACATTCTCGAGAAGGACAACAAAAAGAAACATTAACCAAAATCAAAATATAAACACTTAAAATAATGAAACACATATTGACTAAAAACATAACATTTAAAAAATAAACTTTTTTTTTTTTTTTTTTTTTTTCACTAAACAGTTTTTAAATGTCTGTGATGTTTCCTTTGGTTGAAAGTTTTTATGAAGGAAAGTCCTTTGGAAACATTCTTTATGCAAAATTGAAATACTATATAATATAATAAAATATTCAAAAATAAAATACTAAAACACACACAAGTTATTGACATTAAACATGGGTAAAAATAGCAAAATACTCAAAAAATATGATATTCAATATTATCAGCAAAATACAATTGTATAATAAATGCACATTTTTTTTTTTTTTCTGAAAATACTGTATGTTGACACTGAAATATCACCAAAAGTAATTACAACACAACACAATTTTAACACTATATAATATAATCACTATATAAGAAAACACTATATAACATAATACTAATTATAATACTATAAAACTCTATTTTTCCTACTTAATTCTTAGGTTGCATCTTTTCTAACTATGTACAGTATCCAGTTTTAGGCTTAATTCGAGGCTAACTCCAAAATACAAAAATGTCAGACCTCTGAAAACTATAGCTACTAAGAAAAAATATAAACTTGCTATAATTTTCACCATGCCCAGTGTTAGTGGGAGATGGGTTTCAATACTTTGTGGTGAAAGGTCATCCCAAAAAAAACGTGCCTCTTGCACTATAGAAAAGGAAAGTGGGAAACTGACATTCACCTACAAAGGGAAACGAAGCAGTTTTGCCAGATTCTCCGTTCAACCTGGAAAGAGAATCTGGGAAAACAGTCCGGCTAAAGACGGGTGGTCAAGGAGCGGAGGACCCTTATTGACGTAACACATTTCATCCTATACTAATAACATTAAAAAAAATTAACAGTGCTTTTAAACTGTAACTTTCATCCTTTACCGCTGGGGGTTGAGGGTTAAACATCCAGCTGGGTCCTCTTCCAAATACTAATGATAGAGGGACGATAGAATAGCAAAAATAAAAAATTGAAAGATGAAAGAGATAGATGGGGTTTTATTCATGGTTGAGTTTGAGATTTTGAGGAGAATGGTAATATCTTAACTTGGATGAATGGACAATTTCAGAATTTCTCTTAAAATGTGGGCTGGGTTTATCAATTTCAAAAGTGACTTCAGAAAGTTGTTTCAGAATGGTGTATGGTCCAGAATATGGGGAAGTTAATTTACGGGTATTAGGATAATGAAATTCTTCATACATTACAAGGTCACCAACTTTAAACTTTACAGGAAGGAAACGAGCATCATAGCGGACTTTATTTTTCTTATGGTAAGCAATTGTTCTTTCTTTAGCCAATTTTCTAGCTTCATCAACTGGAGGATAATAACTATTATTTGGCAAAGGAGGATCATATGGCAATTTTCCTAACAATAAATAACTAGGGGTAAATTGAGTTACAGAATGAGGAGTATTGTTATATTCAACTAAGACTTCATCTAACAGTTTAGTCCAGGGTACTTTCTTAGAAGAAGAATTAACTTTACACTTTAATCTGGTTACAATAGTCTGATTTAGGCGTTCAATTTTTCCATTCGTTTCGGGGTGGTGACTACTTGTCAATCTGTGTTTAACATTGTAAGTACGAAGAAATCTCTTAAATCTGGAAGCGGTAAATGCTCCATTTCTGTCAGTTAACAATTTTTCTGGTACTTGTAGTTGAAATAATTGTTTCAAAATGTTTGTATAAGTTTCAGTAGTTACACTTTTTGAAGGAAAGCCCCACACATAGCGAGTTGCATGGTCAACCACTAAATGCAAATATTTTTTCGTAGAATTGTAGTAATTAAATCCGCCAACAGAGTCCAATGCCAAGCATTCAAAAGGTATATCTGTTGGGGGCATCAATTGTAACATGCCAAATCTTTTTTGTTTACATTTTTTGTTTATTTGACATGTATGACAATGTTTTACAAAATTTTCAATGTCCTGATTGATATTAGGCCAATAATACTGTGGGGAAATTAAATTTATCATTTTATAAATACCAGGGTGGCCAAATTGTGTGTGGGTTTTTTCTAAGAGGGGTAACCGTAAACACATGGGGACAACAATCTTATACAAACTTTTCTTTTTAATTACAACAACATCATTTACTTCAGTGTATTTTTTACCATCTGCTGTTACATTTTCCTTTTTCTGGCTGTCTCTTACTTCATTCAAGTCAAGGAGATGTATAACATGGTGTACATTTTCTGAAACAGGTTGTCTTGATAGCATATCAGCTTCAACATTAGTGGAGCCCTTTTGGTATTTGATTTCATAGTCAAACATACTAAGTTTGAGAGACCAGCGGAAAAGACGTCCTCTTAAATTTTTAACATTTTTGAGCCAGGTAAGTGCCGCATGGTCCGTATGAATGACAAATTTTTGACCATGTAAATAATGATAAAATTTATCCAAGGCATCCACAATTGCCAAACATTCTAATTCCGTTATTGCATAATTTTTTTCATAATCTCGAAGATTTCTAGAGTGATATGCTATTGGGTGTAATTTTCCTTTTTCATCTACCTGTTTCACAACACACCCTACTCCAAGACTTGAGGCATCTACAAACAGTTCACAAGGCACCTTGGGATCAAACAATCTTAAGATAGGTTTTTCAATCAAAGCCTGTTTTAATTTCTCAAAAGAATATTGACAATTTTGGTCCCATACATAGGGGACATTTTTCTTTAATAATTGGTTGAGAGGATATCTAATTTCGGCATACTTAGGGATAAATTTATTATAGACATTAATAGATCCCAAAAAGCGTTGCAACTCTTTTACATTGGTTGGTGGTTTTAATTTCTTAATAACCTCTACATTTGGATTGTCAGGGGTAATACATCCATTAGAAACTTCATAACCAAGGAAATTAATTGTTGATTTAACAAAATTACACTTTGATAACTTTAATTTGAGGTTTTCTTGGACACAAATATTAAATAATGTCTCTAAATGCATCAAATGTTCTTCCTCATTTTGAGAAAATACAATAACATCATCAAAATAACTACAGGCAAAATTAATTTTGTACTTATTAAAGATTCTTCGGAGTGTGCGGTTGAATATCCCAGGTGCGTTTTTTAATCCGAAAGGTAATCGCAACTATTCAAATAAACCGAAAGTGGTCGCAAATGCCAATTTTTCGGTGTCTCGAGGGTGGATAGGTATATGCCAATATCCACTGGCCAAGTCGAGAGTGGACAAGACCTTAGCTTGTGCTAATTTATCCAAAAGGGTATCAATTCGGGGTAGGGGTTCTGCGTCTGTCTTGGTAATAGCGTTTAATTTTCTGAAATCTACACATAAACGAGTTTTCTTCCCTTCTTCGCGCTTGTAAACTAAAGTGACAGGCGACGAATAAGGGGAACAACTCTCTTTAATGATTCCTGCCTGTAACAAATTTTGGACTTGGTTTCGGATTTCTTCCTCTTCTTTGGGTGATGTACGGTAAGCCCTAAGTGAAACGGGAAGGTCAGAGGTTAAATGGATTCTTTGGGGTTCTATATTCACACAGCCTACATCGTACTTATCTTTTGCAAAAATACAGACATATTTGGCGAGAAGAGCAGGTAGTTGTTCTTTAGCCAACTGAACTTTGGGCCCATGGTCAGAAGTTTCAAACAACTCCGGTTCAAAATTTTCTTCAAATATCTCTGCATTTTGGATCGCTGCTTTTAGCGGGTGGATATATGGTTGTGACAAATGCAAAGTATGGTGGGATGATTTTTTTGAAATATTACGCATAAGTGATATTTTTTTGTTATTCTGATGGATTTGCATTTTAGAGCAATCAATATTTAATCTAAACAATTCACAATGTGGTAGCCCAATTAAAACATATGGTAAAGAGTTATGAATTATAAACAGTTCAATGGTTTGAGTTATTTGTCCTAATTGCAAACTGACAAAGCATTTTTCTTTCAAAGCTAGAACACCTTGAGTTTGTGCGACTGAAATACTCTTTTGAACTTTAGATATTTTTAGATTAAATTTATGGGCTAAATGGTATGGCATTACACTGATAGAACTACCTGTATCTATCAAACATGGTAATGAGTTTTCACTTTTTACATGAGTAGCTGTTTGACAATTGTTCATTTTTTGTTTGGATCCATTATGTGTTTTGATATACCCGGGTATTATTAATTGTCATTGGCTCTCTTCTGTATTTTGTGGAAACTCATTATTAGTCTGATCTAGATTATGGGTTGAAACACTTGGATTTGGTGCTAGGGCAGTAACATTCAGCGTTTGTTTACGAAAAGGGCAATCTCGCACCCAATGATAAGCATTCGAAATGCCCACATTTAAACAAACTCGGCACGGCGTTGGTGGCAACGTGGCCTGATAATGTAAGTTTGGGCGTTGTTGATCGGTCTGCATAGATCTTGTGGGAATTGGTTGCATCGGTCTAAATGTATTTCTTTGTGGGTTTGGGTTAAAATGTCGAAATTGAGGTGATTGGTTTGAAACACGATAATTCCATGGTCTGTAGGAATTTTGTCCATGGTCAATGTGGGATTTAAAAGGTTTCCATTGTCGATATTGAGGGGGATGCTGAGGGTTAGGCTCAGTCTTCCTGTCTGTTTTATCTTTCTGCTCTAACTGCAATTTACTTAATTTAAATAATAATTCTCTCCATTCATTGACATCAGCAGGCGCATTTGTCACTACCAACTGTTTCATCTCTACTGGCAGTCCATCAGTAAGACCGTCCAAAATGAAACGCTGATCTAAACCTAAAGTGCGTCCTACTTTAGTTTTTTGGTGGTAATATTCATTTAAGTCACCTCCAAATTTAAATTTGATCTGGGAGAAATCTGTCAATGATAGTGTATCAGGAGTAGTGTAATGTTCGGTAAACAATAACACTAACTCTGACCAATGGAGGACATGAAGACAGTTGTTGATATATAAGGTAAGCGCGGTATCTTTTAGATACTTTTGGATGTTGCGGATTTTCCACAAATCATCCTTGTGTTCCTCTACACAAACTGACTCAAAGTATCTCAGCCAAGGAATCCATAACATCTTCGAGTCCGGAGAAAATGGCACAATTTCGGTATCTTTTCGACATGTGCCTTCACTATTACCTGAGGACTGAGAATTTGCTGCATTAATTTCCTTTTCCGGAGTCTCGGGAACCACACCATCATTTTTTGGGGGGTCGCCTACTTTCTCTGATTGTGGGGTAGTACTCATGATGTTTACAAATAAAATCTCACAAAATCATAATATATTCCACATAGTAACACATACAAATAACATTAAATAATTCCAAATAGTAAAATAATAGTAACCTGATATTTAAATCATTTTTTATAACTCAAATTATGAATCTTAATTTAAAAGATAATTTTTATTTATCTTTTTCAACTTGAAAGGAGCAGAACTAAACCAATGCAAAACGAACTTTACAGTAAAAATTAAAAATAAAATAAAAATATTTTATCATGTTCATTCTTAGATCACTCTTCTTTTTCTATGATTAAAATCTTAACTAAATACTAAAAATAACTTTTATAAAAACACAAAGTACAAACAAAAAAAAATCAACTTTACTTTTTTTTTTTTTTTTTTTTTTTTCAATAAAATGCCTGAATTTGCTCCTTCTAACTTTTCATATTAAATAAAACACCTTACCTTGAACAATAATCCGCGATTGATAGAAAAAAAATGGAACAGAAGAAAAAATAAATAAAAATACGCGCACATTCTGTTCTTTCTTTTGTTTTGTCTCTTTAAATGTTCAAACTATCGGAGTTTGATCCGAGATATCCTTTGAAACAACATCTTTGCACAGCTGATCGCGGAGCGCGGCGCACTCACAGGGGTTGTAGAACGAAAGTCACGTTACACCACACAGCCGTATTTATCGCGTTTTGGCGAAAAAGCATGCCGTATTCCGTTACTAGTCTTCGGACAGAGAGAAAATCTGGTACCGCTTATATCCGCCGATCACGTTCCTGGAAGCAGAGCGCTTTCTCATCCAGGTTTCGTTCCGCTTGTCAGATTTTTAACCTCACCGACTCTTTGTAAGGAACCCGAGGCTTGGCTTACGTTCGTGGGAGTTCCGTCATCATTCGAGGAGAGGGATGTAGTCGTGGAGAGAGTTCATATCGTAGTCGTGGAGAGATTCGAGAGGTCGGGCGCTACAGCTCATAGATCCGTCGCGTCAAGCGTTGTAGGTGCCGGGGAGAGACTTTGGAGATCGCGCCGAGTCAATCGTCCGAATGGCCGGGAAAGATTTTGGTGTTTTACCATCGATAAGCCGTTATTTTTGTTGAATCATGAGGTGTGATTGAGAGACAAATAACGACACAACATTTTCACTTGGGGCCTGGTTTATTAATCCTTTTTGGCAGATCTTTGGGAGAAACCAGGTCCCTGTGACTTGAGGCTTTCCTTTCAAAACTTCGTTTCTTTGGGCAGCATTTTATTAGGCAAGTGTTAGGTCAAAAAAGCCGCTTGTTTTAGGCGCTCCCGCTATTTAAAGGCCGTTAATTCGCATTATTTCTACCAGGTCGCGATACTAACTAATGGGTGTTACTCTAATTTTAATTGGTTAAGAAATATCTGGGCACTATGACGTTGTTAGGTGCGGTTTTCCAGGGTTTCATTGCTGATCCTACAAATTAAGAATTGCGTTTACGTCAGCTTTTTTAATCTTAAAGAACATCCAAAAATCATCTCTGAGAGTAATAAATGTTAGGTTGGGAAAGAACATTAACAGGGGCAAACTAGCTTTAAGTATTAGAATTAAGGTTAAAAGAAGGGGCATTTAAATTTTAGATTAAAGTTAAAAATATTAATTCGGACCTTTAAGTTTTTGAATTTTAATTTTAAGTTTAAATTTTAAAAAGGCTTTAGGTTTTATCCTTTCATATATATATATATATATATATATATATATATATATATATATATATATATATATATATATATATATATATATATACTATATTGCCATTGATTATGGGACACTTGCGATTTTAGACATTTTACTAAATATCTAGAAAAATACATGAGGAATCATTTCGAAACTCTTAGTGTATAAATATGATAGTATACGTCATACATCTCCGTGAAGATTTTTTACCGGAACTCCATAGGGGACCGTCAACAAATTAAAAAAGAATGAAGATCTTTTGAATAACCCTGTCAAAACTAATATAGCAAAAGCGCTCAAACTCTAGATTATGATTGAATGCCTTATTCTAATACACTGTGTTCAATTTTATGCAAATAGCATGCATACTCGCAGAGTAATTAAGGTTTTTATAAAATGGTCCCAAATTTTTCCAAGTTTTTCCATTATAATTTTCAGAGTTCTTAATATAAAATAATATTTTTTTCAGAAAATATGACAAACAACATTGCACACAGTACCCTGCAATCAGAATTAAAAAATAATAAAAATTGTAATAAAAATGAGTAGGTTTACTAAATAATTTTTTACTGCGCATGCGTCAAAGATATCAAAATTTCATTTGCATATTATGTTAGCTAAATGTATAGAGCAACTTTTGTAAAAGTCTTAAAATTATAGCTTGAAAATTCTGAAAGTAATCGTCTATAGAAAAAGGACAAAATCCGTTGTTTCCAAAATGAAGCAAAAAAATGAGGGATTTTATCCAGAAGTAGTCGTAACATCCCGTATTGTGTATTCTACATTGACACTAATCAATGAATATATAGATACAACATCTCTTGTTTTTGCTTCATTTTGAGAATAACGGATTTTCAACTTATTCAATTGACGATTATTTTCAGAATTTTCAAGTTATGATTTTGTGACTTTCACAAAAGTTGCTCTATACATTTAGCTAACATAATATGCAAATGAAATTTTGATATCGTTGACGCATGCGCAGTAAAAAATTATTTAGTAAACCTACTCATTTTGTATACAATTTTCATTATTTTTTAATTCGGATTACAGGGTACTGTGTGCAATGTTGTTTGTCATATTTTCTGAAAAAAATATTTTATATTAAGAACTCTGAAAATTATAAGGAAAAAACTTGGAAAAATTTGGGACCATTTTTATAAAAACCTTAATTACTCTGCGAGTATGCATGCTATTTGCATAAAAATGAACACAGTGTATTACAATAAGGCATTCAATCATAATCTAGAGTTTGAGCGCTTTTGCTACATTAGTTTTGACAGAGTTATTCAAAAGATATTCATTATTTTTTAATTTGTTGACGGTCCCCTATGAAGTTTTGGTAAAAAATCTTCACGGAGATGTATGACATATACTATTATATTTATACATTAAGAGTTTCGAGATGATTCCTCATGTATTGTTCTAGATATTTAGTAAAATGTCTAAAATCGCAAGTGTCCCATAATCAATGGCAATATAGTGTATATATATATGTGTGTGTGTATATATAACTAAATTTATGATTTTACTTGATAAAAAAATGTATTGAAACAAAATATATGTAGATGCTAAGGGGTCATTATGGATAAAAAATCATGATCCCAAACCCGAAAACACCAGCGGTTAAAAACTATATGTACCTATCCATCTATCTCTCTTTCTATCTATTATTTATCTGCCTATGTATATCGTTTTTTTTTTTTTTTTTTTTTTTTTTTTTTTTTTTTTTTTTGTAGAACCATAATTCTGAAAATTCTCTTCTAAAACCCACACTTAAAATCAAGTGACAGAATATTTCAATCAAGTTTGTGAATGGTTAAATTAGGACAAAGGGTGTTGAAAATAACAGGAATTTTGTAAAAAAAAAAAAAAAAAAAAAAAAAAAAAAAAAAAAAAAAAAACCCTGTCGGCTAGGCCTATAGGCGGAGGTAGATTTCGAAGAGTGCTCATTTCAACAAAAAAAAAAAAAAAAAAAATGTATGATTAGAGTTAAACCCAGTTTAATAACTTCATTTGGCCGTTTATGAAAAATTTTTAATTTCATTTTTCTGCAAAAACTGGTTTTAACAGAATCATCTTAAGAAAAATTCAGCTCAAATGTCCATTTTGACAACATATTTTGAAATAGATTCTGAATTTATTAAAAAATCGACCAAAACAGTGCATTATACATTTCCTAAATAACAAAAAACTGTCAGTTGAATGCATTTGAGAAAAAATTTAATTTAAAAATGAGTCATAAAATAACCAATTTATTGTTTGAATACATCCTTAATTCTTTAATCATGATTGCTTCGGAAAATTTTGTGCGAAATACTCACTTTGACTGCATTTTTAAAAATATATTCTATCTTTATCAAAAAACTGGCCAATGCGTCACAGTATATAGTTCCTAAATAAGAGGATCTGTAAATTGGATGCATTTGAGAGCGAAAATGGATTTTAAAACGAGTCATAAAAAACGCAATTTGCTATGTGAAAACTTCCTTAAATATTCAAATCACGAAGACTTCGGGAAATTCTGTTCAAAATACCCTTTTTGGTAGCCTTTTTCAAAATATATTCTGTCTTTATCAAAAAACCGATCAATGCATCACATTATATAGTTCCTAGATAAGAATATCTGTAAATTGGATGCATTTGAGAGCAAAAATGGATTTAAAAACGAGTCAGAAAAAAGCGCAATTTCTTATTTGAATACTTCCTTCAATTTTCAGTCCCGATGACTTTCGGAAATTCTGTTCAAAATATTCTTTTTGGTAGCCTTTTTTGAAATATATTCCGTCTTTATCAAAAAACTGACCAATGCATCACATTATATAGTACCTAAATAAGAGGATCTGTAAATTGGATGCTTTTGAGAACAAAAATGGATTTTAAAACGAATCAGAAAAAAGCGCAATTTCTTATTTGAATACTTCCTTCAATTTTCAGTCCCGATGACTTTCGGAAATTCTGTTCAAAATATTCTTTTTGGTAGCCTTTTTTGAAATATATTCTGCCTTTATCAGAAAATTGACCAATGCGTTTATTTTATACAGTTTCTAAATAAGAGGATCTACCATTTGGATGCGTTTAAAATCAAAAATGAATTTAAAAATGAGTCAGAATATAAGCAGTTTGGATTTGAGGTTTTTTCTCCAACTCCTATTTTTGTTTAATTTCTTTTTGCTATACGAATTGGTCCTATGAAAAACTTGTCAATATAAAAGTTGTAGATGTTTTTGAGAAGATGTAAAATAAATTTAATCAGATTTGATATCTTAAAAATTGACGGAGTTATGGATTTTTCTTTTTTTTTCAGCGCCCTTTTTCTTTTCGTTTTTAATTTTTTTCATCGGTAAAAATTGTTCCTATCAAAAACTTGTAAATACAAAAGCTTAAGATAATTTTAAGGACATTTACAAAAAATTTAGTTGGACTTGATATCTTGAAAATTGGCGAAGTTATGAATTTTTGTCTCTCAAAATCCCTGTTTTTTTTCGCCCCTTGAGCCCACTTCTAAATTTATCAAAAATCTTTCATGCATATACTTTTGGCCCATTTTTAAGAAGTAATATAAACTTTAAACCGATTCGATATCTACTTTAATTAAGAAGTTATTGCGTTTTTTCGGTTTTCATAAAAACGCCCCCTATTCCGACCCCCTTGGTCCGATTTTGCCCATTAACGAACTTAGCCAAAATTTTAACCTCTTTGATTTTATGTACCAGTTTGGTGGAGATTGGTGTAGAATTATAAAAGTTATCGTGTCCATAAAAAAGTGAGATATATATATAGATAGATAGATAGATAAATATATAAACTGGTGCGATTGCAATAGGTTACGGTTTTACGAAATAGGTAAATAGGTTTATAGGTTTCTTACGAAATCTACCTAAAAGAAATAGTTATTACTGCATTTTTCGTACATGCCAAAATGTCTGTTTTTTGGCATTCCTTATAATTAAATGGGCTGAGGTCTTGAAATGTTTTTAAGCTATTTTCATGGTTACTTCCCTTTCCAAATTGAATTGAAAAAATATTACAATAAATAAAATAATTATACGCTTTAAAATATTATTATTTTATTCTTTATTAAGGTTATAAATACTGAACTGTATAAACTTCTTATTTCAGACAAAAATAACCGAATAATAAAAACAAAGCAAATGAAAATAGGACATATTATTTAATGCAATGTTTTTCCGTATTTTTAGTATGCTTAAAAGCTATTACTTTGAAAATCAGAGAAAATACGATTGTTGTATTCTTTTTTATTTGCTTCATTTTTTTATATTGAAGTAGATCATATTTAATAAATAATGTACAATTTTGAAGCCCTAAAAATATTCCTCTGTTCTATAGAAATTGTCAAAATTCACGGTTGGGAATGTAATTTGCATGAAAAATGAAATGCTTGTATGTTTAGAGTGCTATATCTCTGCCAAGTAACATAATCCCAAAATTATTTTGAAATAAACTGTTATCATAACTACCTGCTTCTTAAACTTTATTTTTTTCCACGGAGCATTTTTATTTAAATTTTCATGTTGCTATGTAATACCATCAAAATAACATTCTTGTCCATTTTCTGTACCTAATATCTTATTTAATTAATAGTGCCCTAAACTTTTTCTTGTGGAATATGAAAGTATACTACTTGGATAAGTTAAATAATATAATGCTTTGACGGGATATAGCTGCTATTAGCAGATATAATCCGCTGTTAAATATTCAAATTTTCAAAATCTGCAACATTTTAATTACTCATATCTAAAAATAGTGTCATAGTTTAATAAAATAAAATATACTATATAATAGGTGAACATCTGTACAAAAATATGGCAAAGAAAAAGAAGTAAGGTCTCCTGATATTTTTAGTTAAAAAAATAATAAACTTTTTAAAGAAACCAAGTCGGTGATCACACTTCTTCCCAATCAAAAAATAAAAAATCCTATTTCTCTTTCATGTTTCAATACTTTTTCTCTATGAGAAAATGGAATATCTATTTTTTGTTGTCCCTTCCGGAAGAGAAATGAGATGTTTCATTTTCTGATAGGGGAAAAATGTGAACACTGACACTGCTTTTCTTGTAATATTTGACTTTTTTTTTTCTTTGCCCTAAAAATATCACGCGACCCTATTTTTTTATATTCTGTGTTTTTGTACATATGTTAAACTACTGCGTGATACATTTTGTTTTATTCAACTGTGGGTCTTTTTTGAAATAACATTACTTTAAATGTTGCAGATTTTCAAATTTTTGAATATTTAACATATTATATCTGCTAACAACAACGATATGTCAGTGCAGTACTATATTATTTAGTTTTTCCTAGTAGTACACTTTCATATTCTAAAAGAAAGTGTTTGGAATACTATTGTTTAAATAAGATATTAAGTGCGGAAAAATGACAAAAATGTCATTTTGACTATAGTTTGTGGCAACATAATAATGTAAAGTAACAATGTCCCGTGGAAAAAAAAATAAATTTTACTAAGCAGGTAGTGCTATTTTAATAGTTTATGCCAAAAGAAATTTGGAATGTTGTTGCTTGCCAGAGATGTATTTCACTCCAAATATACTGGCTTTTCTATGAAAAAATGGGATTCACAACCTTGAAATTTGACAGTTTTTATGGGAAATAGGAAATAATTTCAAAGTTTCAAAATTTCACATTATTCATTAAATATGATTTACTTTGACAAAAAGCAAAGCCAATTAAAATATACGACTATGAAAATATCACTTTTATTTGAATTATAAAATAATGGTTCTTAATGCTCAATATTGGCATCTAATTCAATTAATTAAAATTTTAAAATTTCATTTCATGTTAATGTATTTGATTCAGTACTAATCTGTTTTCATGGAGATTTATTAGCATTAATCCATTTTTATATATAAGGGTTATCAAGTACCAGGATTTTTAAATCTCTCAAGATATTTTTCTTCTTTGAAATAGCAATTCAATTCCACCCAAGTCAACTCTTCGTACGAAATATTTCGCAAAAAACGAAATAGTGCTTCAGAATTATTTTTTCCTTTGCACTGTCCTAAATTTTCCAATAAGTCAATCTTTGAATGACCAGGGGATAAAAGGATTTTATTTAGAAATAAGAATGAGTTTTTAGTGCTTCATCTTAAACTAATAAAGGTTTATCACTTTAATAAAAAATTACGTGTACTTTTTTAACAATTTTGCTTCTGAAAGAAAGTATGCAATTATCATAGCAGTTGTTGCAACATCGTAGAGTTTTGCAAATCGTAATGTGACACATGCAATATATACAGTAACACAATTTAGAATTATAAAATAAGATTCAGAAGAAAAGTATATATAACCGTAACCGTACTTTTAAAATATAACTATGTTAACAAAAATCGTTTTAGTAATATAAAGATGTAACTTCAGATACGTAACAACGGAAGCAGGATGTTTCGGTCCCGCCATTTCGGTCCTGCCATTTCGGTCCCGCCGTTTCGGACCCGAGCCATTTCGGTTCCGAGCCATTTCGATCCCAAGATATTTCGGTCCCTTCTCCTGCAAACTGAAATTTTGTGAAATAAGACATATTTATAGAGAACATTGCAGAGTTTTTAAACTGAAGGCCATAAAATTTTAGTATAATGCGTAGTATAATTATAAGTGCCCGAAAAACGCACACACGTATAACTCTTATCCAAAGTACTTTAATTCACGCAAATTTTGTTTGGTAATCCTAATTGCAATTGATAATCCTAATTCTCCTAACAGTTAGTAAATTTAATATAAAAATGAAATTAATATTTTATTAAATAAATTTATTAATTAATAACATTATTAAATTACATAATGAATTTAACTTTAAAATAAACTCAATACATAATCCATTTTATATTCAATACATCATATTTCCTAGTAGTTCTAAACTGAAATTTATCTTTTATTTGCTTATTTATTTTATATTTAAAATTAAAGAAATTTAAAACAATTAGTATAATTAATAATAATTAGTATTAGTAATAATAATTATAGTTAATAATAATAAATAGTTAATAATAATAATTTTTTTTTTCTTGAGAAGTAGGAGCAAAAAGGTAATACAAATAAATAAATACATAAATAAAAGCTTAGTTTTGTCACCTAAAAATTGAAAATAAAATTATTTAAAATATTATTATGTTACATTTTAATGTATTTTATTAAATTATATTTTATATATAACATTTTAATTATTATATTTTAAAATATTATTATATTAATTTATATAAATAAAAAAATAATCATCTTATTTGAATGAAATAAGCCCAATTTCAATACAAAAAAATGTCTTCATGGTGTGAGAAGACTGTTAAAAAATGCAATCAATAAATAATATTATTATTAAAAAAAAAGTGGCGAAGGCAAATTATTTTTTTTCATGTCATGCCCAGTTACGAAATCACTGTTACTTTCGCAATGTTAATATTGGAAAGTAACTTGTGAAAACAAATTTATAAGACGCAAAAAGAATAATAATAATAATAATAAATGTTCTTCAATAAATATATCTCATTTCAGAATTATAATAGGAGAGGGTGTAGATGGGTGATTTGAGGAAATATATATGTATTATACTTATAATTGTTTAATTGAATTATTAAAGATTTTTAATATTAAACTAATTGGAAAAAAATTAAGAACAGTTTTTTTTATTATTTAAATAATGCTAATTTAAAGGTTCTAAAAAATGTATGTAAATTTATGCTAATTTTGTAGGTTCTAAAAAATGTATGTAAATTTATGGCAGTATTTATTTCAGTTTATATAAAATACTTTTTCGTTTATAGTAGTTTATAGAGGTTTATATAAAATACTGATACTAATAATTTATTATGAAATTTAAAATATTTATTCTGATTAATAATAGTACTACCAAAAGCAAAAGACAATATCCCTTAAACTTATATCGCATTGTTTAATCAAAAAAAAAATCTTCAGCTCGTTGGGATTTCATTATCGCGAGTTATAAAAGTTTAAATTTATCGGACTCTTATATTCAACTTTTTATAAAACTTCGGGGGAGGGAGAGGGAGAATTAATTTTTTTCAAAAGGCCCGAATAATGTTGAACTTTACCATTTGGCAGGCCCACAACAATTAGAATCCGACCTATAAGGTAGCGAGCAAAGAAAAAACAAGGGACTGAAATGATTAAGGACCGAAATGGTAAGGGACCAAAGTTCGTGGGACCGAAATGGCCAAGGACCGAATTGTCTGGGGACCGAAATGTCGTGTACCCGTAACAACATTGAAATAAAGCAAAATATCTTTTTTATGAAATATGTACTTATAAACATTTTTACTTTATATTACAAAAGCTCAAAATCGCTCAAATATTTATTTTCAACTGTGATTTATTAATTTTATAGCATAATAAATTTTCTCGCTTACAAACATTATCTCAATATAATAACAAAAATAAAATTTCATTTGTGAAATTGTAGAAAAATAATTTTTTTTCAATATATCCTTAATTCTATATTTATTTTTTCTTCAACCACATAGTATTCACAAAATCTCTAAAATATTTTCATTCCATTCTTAAAAGTAATTAAGCAGAAAATAACTACATTATTCAAATTAAACATTTTTAAACCATATGAATAAACAACATTTTGTTACAAAACGACACTAATTCTATTTTAAAATTATACTACTTTGTTGAAAAATATTTTGAAAAGCATGAAATATTCACCAAATTTATTTTTAAAACCGAGCCTTTCTCTGCATGGAACATTTTATTTCATTATATATTCAATTAAATATCTACATCCCAGGATTGAGATACGTTGTTAATCCTTCTGTTTTCAGAATAGCTGGAATGAACTTTTTCACATTATATGAGATAGCAGCAATGCTACATTTTTAATTAAGATCGTAATGAAGGACAACATTTTTTTCAAGAATAAATACTATGTTTCATTATAGTATAATTATTTTTTAGTTTGCAAGTTTTCCGCTATTGATATTAATTACAAATTTTCAGTTAAAAGTTATAAAACATTATTTATTTATTAGTTTTTCTCCTTTTACATTAGTATTTCTCCTAAGCACCATATTACTTTTCTCACACACACACACATATATATACACATGTATATATATATATGTATGCATGTGTTATCATTAATCGTATTTTTCACAAACCAAAAAATTACGGCACTGGTTATGATTAAAATTTGTGTCTACACATATTTCAATATATGATAATGTTTAAAAAAATAATACGAATTTAAATATATATCTATATATATTTCTTATTAAATTTATATAAAAAATTCTTAAAATAATCAGGAACTTTCTTCATACTATGTAGGATATAATTAATATTAATTTTAAAGTACGTAATTAATAACGTACGATTGTTATATATAATCCTGCTTTGTGAATGAAGTTTATACACAATGAAGTTACATTATTGAAAAAAAAAAAACATTCAAAACAGGTATATAAACTTTTTTTTTTGTAAAAAAAAGAATTTGTTATATTTTGAAAATACAGACTATTTGTAACAAAACCGATAGAAATTTTTAATTATTATATAGTCTACATTAAAAAAAAAAAACTAATTTTCCATGTGGAATATTTCGACACGTTATAAATTTAGATAACATATCAACTGTCGAGAGTTTCTTTCTTAATGCTACGCTTTTGAACATTTTGGAATATATCTGCCAAATCCCTAAAGACTGTATTAGTATTATACTTTGAATGTAAAACTGCATTCAGGATTAAATAACGCGACTATGTTATTTTATAAATATTTGACTTATTTTAAGTAAGTATTTAAACAAATTAAGTTAATAAAAAAATACATTTAACAAACCATTCGTCTTTGAGCTTTATAAAAATGTTATTTGAAACATTATTAAAATATGTATAGAATATCTTTAAAATCTTTTCTATTCATATTATTAATATTCTTTCTTTTTTTATTATTATTTTTTTAAATGTCAAATAATTTATTTTTTCATAATTTTGCAACTTTTAATAAATTATAATTATAATATATATATTTTTAATATATTATTTCTAAGTGTTTAAAATGCATATATTAATTATATATTTTACTACTAACTATCGTATTTAATTTTTACTACTATATTGAGTTTATTTTTAGTATTGTTACATTGGACGAAATTCATTTCGTTCAATGTAACAATATAGTAACATTATATGTAACAATATAGTTTCATTTATAGTGAAGTCCTTTTCTGTTTATTATTTCACAAAAAAGTATCTTTATTTTTAATGCAGAAATAGCATCCATAATTATGTTGTCGCATAAATTATCATTTTATCATCAATTTTTATCATTTTCCCCCCTTTTACCGCCCGACCAGTGGCCGAGAGGTTCTGACCTCTCAACTGTTAGACGGCAGGTGCTGGGTTCGAACCCAATCGCGGCTGTCGGCCTAACCGTTCGGAGTTTTCGTGGTTTTCTTTGAACCTTGCGTAAATACGGATTAGGTTCCCTTAGAAAGACGCCCACGAAGGGCACTCCTCCCCATGGGCCTATATCCCTAGTGTAGATAATCGGCCGACACAAATACACCACCACACCACCACCCCCCTTTTACCTTTCGAATATTTAAACATTATGCTATTACTTATCAATTCATTATCAATATACTATTTACTTATTAAGCATTTAGTATATGGCATAAAAAATGACTATGCCATAATTACTTTTTGGCTTCAATAGATATTTCATCATTTGGTACAATTAATTATGTGAATCATTATAAAGTTTCACTCATATTAAATTTAACATATTTTTAATATTTAATAAATCAATTATCCGTTATTTTTATAACGTTTTCCCTTTAATAAAATAATTAAAATTTTATATATCTTTAGTGAGAATATGCTTAAGGCATCTTCCAAAATACACTGCTTAAAACAATTAAAGGATATTGCAGTTTTAGGTGGATTTTGTATCTGGGAAACTTTTTAGCTGATTGATACATGGTCGACAGACATAGTAGGTTATATGAGAAAAAATTACACATGTTTGGCAGAAAAAAATGCACTTTATTGCGCATTTGTGTACAAAAGGAAAAAAATACAATTTGTGCATGTGAGAAAAAAAGAATAAGAAAAGGTGTTTTCTTCAAAGAAAATCATTTTCAGTAGGGGGTATGGTTTCCACGGGCGGCCAGCAACGTTGAACACCTTTGAGGCATGGACTCAATGAGGCTATTAATGACGAGTTGGGGTATTCTGCCCCACTCTTCCAGAAGAGCTCTTTCCAGTTCTTGGAGAGTTTGTGGGGGTTGTTGGCGGGCAGAAACTCGTCTTCCTAGAGCGTCCCAAACGTGCTAGATTGGATTCATGTCTGGAGAACACGCTGGCCATTCCATTCGAACGATTCCTTCCTCGAAAAGGAAATCCTCCAACAGGTTTGCACGATTTGGCCTGCAGTTATCGTCCATTAAAATGAAGTTATCTCCGATTGCTGCAGCGTAAGGGACTACAATATGTCTGAGGATCTCATCCCTATATCGGCGACCAGTCAGAGCTCCATCTCGAATGATGTAGAGGTCAGTGAGCTCGTCAATGGAGATGCCACCATACACCAACACTCCTCCACCGCCAAATCTGACACTTTCGTGCACGAACGCAGGATTATTCCTACTGCCACGGTCCCTCCAGTTGAAAATACGCCTACTATCCGGATGCACAGAAAAACGGGACTCGTCAGAAAACAGAATATTGCTCCATTCATTTCTCCTCCAGTTGACATGCTCGGTTGCCCACTCCCTGCGGTCGCGACGATGCCTTGATGTTAATCTAACACATACCATCGGTTGGCGAGCATAGAGATCTACAGCATGGAGCCGGTTTCGGACAGTCTGAGTTGAAATCGTGGTGCCTGTAGCCGAGCGAAGGTGTTGTTGGAGAAGAGTAGCGTTCACGTTTCGGTGTCTCCGAGCTGTTAACGCTAAATACCGATCTTCATTGGGCGTTGTTGGCCGTCTACGACCTTGCTTTGGTCTTCGGCCTGCACATCCACTCTCCAAAAAACGGTTCCAGATCCTGGAAATGACACTTTGTGACACTCCAATGGCTTGCGCTATTTCGGCTTGAGTTTTGCCCCCTTCTAACCTACCAACATTTCTCCAAGCTTCTGAATCTGTCAAATGACTTCTCTGAGACATCGTACTCATTGAAACAAAGCAATCACTGGATGCCGATCATCCTTGTCTAAATTCTCTTGTATCCAGTTGAAAGTCAAATTTCATTCGCTGCCGCTGAAGCGACGTTTTTGACGTCGAACTCAAAATTCGCATACTCCACAGTTTGAAAACCAGAAAAATTTGCCTTTGTGATTCTCTTCTTGTATTTTCGGCAAAAAAAAAAAATCGTTTATATCTTTATTTTATATAAAACTTCAAATATCCTTTAATTGTTTTGAGCAGTCTATATATATTGTATTTATTTTATTTATAAAATAAATGAGTATAAAATTCATTTAATATGGAATTTATTTTACTAATTTATCAAGACATGGCAGCACTAAAGCATAATATAGGACAGCAAGTTGTTTTCAAAGTAAAATGTAGGGCGCTGATCCAATATATTGAAGTTTGATGCGATATATTCCTAGGTCCATTTTTTTTTACAACATCCTTATTATTTTTTGGCTACAAATGCATGCAATCATATCCATCATTTTTTTTACTACATCTTTTAGGGATAAGTATAGTTGTAAGTTTTCTCCCTTTTCTATCCATTTTAATCATGATATACTGATTAATTTTTAATATTTTTCATCAAATTATTTTGTTTTTATGTTGTTGATAACCACAAATTTGTATCTTTTTGCTTTTTCATGACTGACACAAAGATGAAACCACACACTTTCTTTGTAGGTCCATAGAATTTGGGATCTGACGAATGTACTATTGTTCTACAAATTTCGAATATTTTCCTTTTCTCATTTATCTATGTTTTATTGATATATATTGTTTTAAAATTAATGTTATATATGTACATTAACGACCGTTTCCATGTTTTGAAATGAGCGTAAGGCAAGTTTCAATCAAATCTGTCAGAATTCTAAGATTTGTATAAGAAACATACACACAAAAAACAGCAAAATTTTATCTATATAAATACACTCTTTCAAAAAAATTCAATTTTAAAATTTTAAAATGAGCCAAAAAAATACTAAATATGTTCTAAAATACGATTTATACGAAGTCTCTGAAAATATAAAACCGTTTTCAAAGATAATGATTGCAAATTTATGGCGAAAGATATTGCTTTGACATAGACTGCAATATTTTTGAAATGCCTGATCCTCCATGGAGTTGCAAGAGCGAAAAACGTTCTAATTTTCAATTTTTGCGACAAAAGAAAGGGACAAGAAGCTCGAAATTTATATTCAAAGTTCCTTATAAGATGTAATGTTCTTTTAAAAAACAGATGAAAAAAAATTTGAAAAAACTTAAAAATGTGAGCTTTTTAAATGTTTAGAATTTGCTATTTCTGTAAAATTGATAAAGACAGAAACTTGAAATTTTGCGTGACAGATATGTATTATATATAAATCATCTGTAAAAGGAATTAATAAAAATCTCATGATTTAAAATGGTTTAATGAGTGAAATACATTCTAAAAGTATCATATATTGAGAATTCTATGAGTCTCAGAAAATACCTGAAAAAATGTAAACGTTTTTTCGAAAATTCCATAGTGGCAGTCTCTTCAAGGATTTGAAACATGTTTTTGTCTGTACTACTATTAAAAAAGGGTATAAAAGAGAAAAAATCCTGAGATTTCTGAACTTTTTTTGAAATTACAATTTTTGTGATATTAAAAAGGCTAGAAAATTGAGACATGGCATAGTAGTTATTTATTAGATGAAAAAGTCATTTAAGAATTGTTTCTAAAAAAAATCTAATTTAACAAATGAAAAAAGCAAAAAGTGTTCTAAAAATTGTGTAAATTTCAATAATTATTAGACTTGTTAAAGATAAAAATTTACAATTTAGCGTGGTGGATATTTAGGAGACATAAATACTATCTGAAAAAAGTTTCTAAAAGATTTAAATTCAAAGGGGGGGGGGGGGAATGAGATTTCCTCTTCCGCGATCTTGACTTGAGATTCTAATCTGGGTGTCGGTGAAATCCAAAAATTTATGTCCCTTTAGCTGCATTCATAATAAAATATTTAGCTTTATCAAAGTAAATGCGCATTTCGTTTTTCCAGTGACACCATTTTTATTTAAGTCTTTTGAGATAAATTTCTGAATCTCGGTAGAATCCGAATGAAAAAGATGATGAAATGTAACAGTTTTATGTTTAATAATGCGGGTTTCATTTATAGTGAAGTCCTTTTCTGTTTATTATTTCACAAAAAAAGTATCTTTTTTTTTAAATGCAGAAATAGCATCCATAATTATGTTGTAGCATACATTGTTTTAATTCTCTCTTCAAAAATGGAAGCACCCCGATTGCCACCCTTGTGAAGAAATTGCATAAAAAGTATATAACATTAAAATATAACGAGTAAGAAAAATCATGCGTTAAGCATAGATTAGGAAACACTTTACAACTCTTCATGAAATCTATAACAAAACTTTGTTATTTAGGAAAATAAGATGCTACTGTCCATAGCCATTGATTTTCTGGAGTCGGTGCCAAGAAGGACAACGTCCGTCGGTGACAGGACAACGTCTGCCGAGTCCGCTAGTCCTCAAATAAAATGCTTTCTTTAAAAAAATAACTATCAAAATCGTTTTTGTAGAAATCTCAAGCCAGATGTCTAAAAAACATTGTTGTCTTATATACACACAAATTAAGGTGAATTTTAGAATTCCGAACTAATTTATTTTAGATGTACTCAGTTTAGTTTTAAAATTATTTAATTTCTGTGTTATTTAGAAATATATGCAGAAAATTCTAATTGGCGCCTTTTATTCACATTTTGTAAGAATCACTAAAAGTTTTGAAGTATAAATCTTTCAAGTTTCTTCGGAAAATATTTTGTTTGTATCCCATCAGAGTCCACCATTCCCAGGAGGCATTGGGGAAAAAATGAAAGTACTTCCTTCTTTGCACCACTCTAAACTTTCCAATAAGCCCATCCTATGAATTTCCCAAGGTAAGAATAGATATTTTTTTTATGTAAAAATAAAAATTTATTGCTCAAGTTTTATTCAAAAGATTTATCGGCTTCATGAAAAAGGTATTTATTTTATTAGTTTTGCTTCTGAAAGCAATTCTACACATTTATAGTACATTATATGGGGAACACAGACGGATAGCTCATTCGCATGTTATCAATCACCACTAAGTTCAATCCGGAAATGACTACAGCAATACACGTGAATACATCGATAATGCTGAATGTAATATATATATATATATATATATATATATATATATTGTAAAGTAACTAGGCACTACCGGTGTTATTAGAATAACTTCTTAGAAAACTACAAAAATTATGAAAAAAAAGAAGTTGTATAATGTTCTCAGAGTATTCCAAATTAATATCTGACAGTGTCTTCAATTTTTAAATATTTTTATACATTTACAATCTATTTTAATGCATTTGAAAGTATTTTATAAAGTTTTATTCACATCTGCTACCTTTTAGTGGATTTAAAAGCATTGCAATCTCAAAATAAATTGATAAAAATAGTTATTCTAATGATTAATGTAATAATATTTATGATTAAGTGTAAAAAATACATTATTATGAGTTTTCCTTATGTAAATTTTTTACATAATTACGATACTCACTAGACTGGGATGTACTAGTAAGTTTGTTATGTCGATATACTAATACTGTGGTATTTTATGTCTCCTTTTTGAAAATGCTTAAACTAGAAAACTGTACTTTATATCTGCTCTATATTTTACAAGTTATAATTGATTCAATGTAATTCCTTTGTGGTGTAATGAGTTAAAAAGACAGATGTGAATGATAAACAAAATCAAAATTTTTTTTTTAATTATACTAATAAATGGAATTAATTTATTTATTTGTGTAAACTGAGTTTTAACCCACTTCTGGCGGCGTTTTTTCTGACGGGCGATGACTGCGCCAAGCCTTGCTTTCTATTACTTTCAGGTGTCGCTTCTCCTAGCAACCCTCGGCTCTCGAAGAGGATTTTCACCCAGATTGCGCATGCTCTGTTCGTTCATTCTTTTCTAACTTTCTTATTGGACTACAGAGGAGAAACTTTTTAAATTTAGGAATCGCGCTTTGTGAAATTAATTGATTTTTTAATGCGTTTCATTAGTCCGTTGGATTTCAAAGAGTCATCATCGAGTGAGCAAATTATTTTGTTTTTTTTTTCATTTATATTCCTCTGGTTAGACTAATTACCTGCTATGGCTGTTGTTGATTTCCGTAAGAATTTGAAAGAATGTATGAAAGAAGAGGGAGAATATACGAGTGGTTTTTTTTTACTCTTACCTGTAATGGGTAAAAGAGCTGTAATAGACTGGTGTATGAAAGAAGGTTTGATTGCTTCCAGGTATGAATGTCCAAGGTGTGGGAAAGATATGAAATTGACTGCGTGTGATAAATTAACTGATGGTTTTGAATGGCGATGTCGAGATCAGTGGGCATCGAGTATGAATCCGCATGATGTGTGTAGGAGTATAAGGAGGGGTTCGTGGTTTGAACGTTCGCATTTAAGTCTGTGTAAAATTTTAAAGATAACGCGTGAATGGTTTAGTAGATGTCTCCCATCTTAATGCTTTTCTCTGTTTCCGGTAAGTAAGATTTTTTTTAATATGCCGTATTTACAATTTTTGGATTTTCAGTATTTTAAAATGTGTATTTCTTTTGTATTTTCAGTCATTTTCTTTAAAATTATAGCATTTTGTATTTTTTTAAATGTGTATTTCTGTTGTATTTTCATTATCGCCGTTTTAAATTGTGCACTTTTGCGTGGTATCTCTTGGTAATCACATCCGGGAGATAAAACACGCCAATATTGCGATTTTTCGAAAACGCGCCCAGAAGGGGATTAAAACTCAGTCGCGCCTTTACAGTAAATGTTGTACATGCACATACAAGTAATGTCATGCGTTAAAATAAAAAAACAAACATAAGGGTCATTCCACACCAAATGAGCAAATCAGGTGTGGCTGACATGTCACAGATTTTATTGAAAATCATCATATAAGTAGATCACAATCATTTACGAAGAAACGCAAAGTAGTAGCGTTCAGACTAGTTTATTTCAGTATAAAAATTTACATTAAAGTTGAGACGAAATCGAAATCTTGTGTACATGCTTGAAATTTCAAGTTTGATTATTTGCCGTAGGAATGGAAAGATTGTAATAAAAATTATTTACACTTAAGAATGAACTATAAGTAACAGATTAGCATAATTTAGTAATTGTATTTTTATTTTATAATTTAAAAAAAATAAATAATAAAAAAATCGTGGAAAAAATAAAATATTTTAGTTATATGTTTTAAAATGAAGGACACTTTTTCCAAATTCAAATTTTTTTGCCATTATAGCTAATTGAATATATTTAATGCATCTATAATTTAATTCTTGCCTTTTCCATTCCTTTATGAGAAAAAAAAATAAATAGTGAAAACTGCTGATTAAAAAGTCAACATTTTTTTCATTTTTTTGGAGACGAATAAAAGCTTTTAAAAGTTTTAAACTCTTTAATATTACAGATAAAAGTGTATATTTTAAGTATACGGAGTTTTATTCTTGGTTTCAGTTTATTTTTGCCTCAAGAATATTTTTTAATTTGTATAGAAGAAAAACGATTTTCTTCATAAAATAACTGTATTTTAATCTTAAAATCATAGATGGCAGCACACGTCTATTTTTAACAAGAAACTTTAAAAAAAGCGCGTGTTTTCAAAGAAAGATTGTCTTTAAAATGTATCGAATATTAGTTTTTTGAACCCATTTTTGTTATGTTAGAAATTAAAAAGGCAGTATTGAAATTTTTTAGTGTGTCATGGACTTATTGATTCATTTATATGTGCAATATTGTTGATGTCGGAGCTGTTCTTTAATTATTTTTTGAGGTTAAATAAGAGGAATAATTGTAATTTTGTCATTTTTTAAAAAAGTTTCTAAGTTTTTTTTAAGATGAAGGAAATAAATAACAACTTTGAAGCTTGGAGAATTCGATCTTCATATATAATATTACATCTTGCATGAATTTCAAAGATGTTTTTTTAATCCTTTAAATTTTATAGCGTTTAAAATTTTTCAAAAATTTACGAAATTTCAATATTTACAACCAATTTATGATTAGTTATGGTATTACCAGATTATTATTAATCAATAAATATAAATATTGATTTCCAGAGATTTCAATAATATAAAAAAACTTCATTTTTGTTAAATGGTTTTCAAAATATAGAACTTGAAACTTGCAACTTTCGACGATTATCCGCAAGCCATTCTATATCACAAGTTTTTTAAATGTCCAAAATTTATAAAATAATTTATTTTTCGCCAAAATATTGTGCAGACATACATTTGAATATGAAATGAACATGCATCTCAAATTTTATTAAAATCGGATTCTATACAGCCACGGCTTTTTTTACATTTTTGCTCATTTGACATGGAATGACCCATAACACTGTTCTCCCTACATATACATGCATAGTGCTTGAATATAGCTGTAAAAAACAATTGAAAACTATAAAAACTATGAATAAATAAACAAGTTGGAAGCACGTGAAGCGTAGCAAATGAGGTGCGTTCGTACTATAGTTTTAAAATATTCAGATCTTGCTGGTATAGTAGAGCGTACTTTGGCTACAGTATAGTGGTCGAAATCTTTGTGTTCCTGTAAATATGCAGGGAGTAATTTTTATTATACTTCATTAACGTATATCTCATTCATAAATGTGAAGCAGGTTAATATAATTAAAACACGCCCCAAACAATGTTTCCCCGTATAACATTATTTAGTTGAATACATTTGTGTGGGCCTGTAATTTAATAATAAATATTCTTTGCATCCCAGATTGTACAGAATGTATAGTTTAGTACATACATCATAGATTCATGTCAATTATATTATGTTCAAATGAGTGTAACCCCATTAAAATGCATTTGAAACATTTTTTTCCCATTGATCGTAATGCAACGGAATACTTTTGATTGTCCATGTAATTGATCTATGCATCCGATTTTCATAACATTTGAAATGACTCGACAAAATTATGTAATAAATATACGTTTTAAATTTCAAACGATTAAAATGCATTTGAAACTTTTTTCCCCCATTGACCGTAATGTAACGGAATCCTTTTGATTGTCCCTGTAATTGATCTATCCATCCTATTTTCATAAAATTTGAAATGATGCGACAAAATTATGTAATAATTATATATTTTAAATTTCAAATGATTTGGTTGGATAGTTTTTGCGTTGTTATATGCGGACAGACAGACGGACGGACTGAATGACAACAATAGGTGCTACGTATTTACATAATTAGGAACGCACCTAAAAATGGTTAAAACAAATATAAATTGAAAACTCTTAATTTTCGAGAAAAAAGCGAAAGAAAAATTACAACATAATATACATCTCAGTAGTCTGTAATGTATTAGCAGTGAATTAACTGCAAGTAAAATATATACTGAAGTAATTACTATTGAATTACATTATCACTATATGCAGATAGCCCATCACACAGCCTTCTTTTAAAGTAAGTCAAACGCGTAGGAATTAAAAATAGCACTATTAATCGTAATACAAATAATAATAATGTCTCGCTCTATAAATACATACATGGTACTTGAACATCACCGTAAAAAAACAATTAATAATGATAAAATCTATGAAAAAATAAATGTGCTTCACAAAACCCTCGCCCCCCCCCCCCTCGAACTCAGTTCAATTTTGCGTTATTTCAACATTCCTGACAATTCAAAACTTAAGCTCAAAAGTTTAAGCAGTCTAAACTTTTGAAAAAATTTAATGAGATAAAAAAAAAGATTAAAAATAATTGTACGCTACTCCAAAGTAAAAAGCGTCCTCTATCGGAATTTTGCGAAAATTATTTTTACAATTTATTTTAAAGAAAGCAATGATTTAAAGAGTAGTTTTAGTGAAAACCGGAAACGAATCGACCAATTTTTCCGTTTTTAGGTGCATTCATAATTATGTAAATACGTAGCACCCATTGTTGTCGCTCAGTATGTCTGTCTGTCCGTCTGTCTGTCCGCATATAACAACGCAAAAACTACCCAACCGAATCGTTTGAAATTTAAAATACATAATTATTACATAATTTTGTCGAGTCATTTCAAATTTTATGAAAATCGGATGGATAGATCAATTACAGGGATAATGAAAAGGATTCTGTTACATTACGGTCTATGGGGAAAAAAGTTTCAAATGCTTTTTAATCGTTTGAAATTTAAAACGTATATTTATTACATAATTTTGTCGAGTCATTTCAAATGTTATGAAAATCGTATGCATTTATCAATTACAGGGACATTCAAAAGTATTCCGTTACATTACGGTCAATAGGGAAAAAAGTTTCAAATGCATTTTAATGGTGTTACACTCATTTGAATGTGACAGAATTGACATGAATCTATGAAATATGTACTAAAAAATACATTTTGTACAATCTGTGATGCAAAGAATATTATTATTAAATTACAGGGCCACACAAATGTATTCCACTAAATAATGTTATACGGGGAAACATTGTTTGGGGGGGGGGGTGTTTTAATTATATTAAACTACTTCACATTTCATGAATAAGATATACGTTAATGAAGTATAATAAAAATTACTCCCAGCATGTTTACAGGAACACAAAGATTTCGACCACTATACTGTATTCAAGGTGCGCTCTACTATATCAGCAAAATCTGAGTATTTTAAAACTTCGTTATCAACGAACGCACCTCATTTTCTACGCTTTACGTGCAATTTACAACTTGTTTCATAATCATTTGAATTTTGAACCCTGTGAACACAGTTCAGTTTGTGCTATTTAACCACTCCCAACTATTCAAATTTTGAGCTCAAAATTTAGGTTTAAGTCTAAGCTTGCGAAACCATTTAATGAGATGCAAAAAATAACAGCAAAAATGGTTGTTTAACCCTAAAGCGCCCTCTGTCGGCATTTTTCGAAATTTATCTTTATAACTTATTTTCAAGAAAATACCGAAATAAAGAATAGTTTTAGTGAAAACTGCCAATCAATCGAGAATTTTTTTCCGTTTTTTATGTTTATTTGCAATTTTTGAACCTAAACGTTAATGGCGGTTACATTTTTGGTAAAAATTTGGGATCCTTGGTTTCCTATTTAATATTGTTTTTCTTGATGAGTAATATCACCCCTCTTTTACTGTAAAAACAATTTAGAATCACCCTGTATATTGGCTCTCCAAATACTCGTTCTAAAAAGGTTTATAAAAATGTTCGAATTTTTTTATTTAAAGGATTGAATTTAAAAAACAATAAAAACATAAATTTTGCACGAAATATAACGTCAATCGAACAATTAGTTGCCAAAATATTTGTAATAATATTTTCTATACCCTTCGATATTACATGAGCCCTTATTTCATACAAATTTGAATTTAACCGCTTCGCTACTGGCGATTATTACAGTATTTTTAATTATTACTGAATTATTTCTTCTCTTGTTTGACTTCAGAGAGAGATTTTTCTTTTATTTTCATTAGCTCGAATCTTAGAATTCGAAACATATTATTCTTATATCGAAATTTCATTTATATTTGAGTATCATTAATAAAATTGGACAAAACTGATGTACCCATTTGGGAACTCAGGGACTAAAGAGGTTAAAAATGTACATGGATTGTAAATGAGATGCTTAATACGGCCCAGTAAACTGTTACTTAATATGATTTTAATTTTTGGAGCTATAAGGATGTTTCTTTTACTAAATTCAGTATTACTTGATTATCCAACTAACCACAAAAACATCGACAATTTTGTGACCAACTCAGTGATATATCGCCAGATCTGGCGGTAAAAATTATTCGTGATGCCAATTTGATGCTATTTCTGTTATTCCTCTATATTCCCAAAGACTTCAATTGTAATCCAACAGGGTCCTGTTTTGTTAATATATATATATATATATATATATATATATATATATATATATATATATATATATGTTTAAATTTTTCTTTGGAATTGCAATGCACTTTATAAATAGTTTACACATGTTTTATTTTCATATTTTAACTACGCATACCCATGATATTTTATTATTACGTTTAAAGCTCAACAACTATTTTTTTTTTCTTTTTAGGGGTCTCAAGACTCTTAAAGCTTCAAAATTTTCGAATTTTTAAATATTTGTATATGTTAAATTGTTATCTTTTCTGAACATTTTATCATAATTGTTTTTGTAGAAATTCTCATTAGAACAAAAGTTATGAATTTTAGAATTTTACCCCCTCAATTGCTGAAACGGCGTTTCCGAAACTCTGAAGACATTTTTTTTTTCATAACGCGCATGATATCTTAAAATTTTGTAAATATTATCACATAAAATTTTCAAAATATATGTTTCATGCTAATCTGTATAAAATGAATTTAAAATTTCCTTTTTATTGTTCAAAAAAGTTTATTTCATAGGCGATTATTTTGTTGAAATATTCAAAACTTTGCATTAGTTAAATACAACTTTGTATTCAAAATAGAAAATTGTCTTAAATAAAATTTATTTAGTTCAAGGTAATAATCTGATGTATAAATCTGCACCAAAATTCCTATTCTAGTTGCCATATTTATTTTTTAATCGTACATGTAAGCTATTATACCAATTTTCTTCTCGCGAAATATCTGACAGTTTGGAGCGCCCTGTAAATACTAATTCTGCACCTTGCAATTTTTAAAGGCATAATATGAAAGAACGTACTTATACATTTCATCTCAATAAAAACTGTGTATTAATATCATAAAAATTTTAAGACATTAAATGTTGAAGATAATCTCCTTCTTAAAAATTTTCCGATTTTAATTGTCTTGAGCCCTTTAACATAACCACAAGTATTCTAAAAAGCAGAGAAAAAATTCGCTATTTATATACAAAAACAAAATTGGGATAAATAAAAGATTTTATAAAATACATTTTTTTACTACATATAAGATTATGTTGTTTTTCTGGGAAACAAATTTCACCATGAATATTTCTCAAAATATATTCTAAATATTTTATGCTGGTGAATTTATACAAAAGGTGTCAGAAATAAATTTTCTTACTGTAGAAAGTATAGAAGAATTTAGAAGAAAAACTACTTGTGTCAAATATCTGACCAGTAAGAAAAAAAAAAACTGACAGTGACATATTCAACCATGAAATCGGACACTGGATCGTAAGATGAGAAAAAACTATTAAACTCTTATGAAGTGAAACCTGAAAAGTCAGAACAATTGTTTCAATTGTTTATCCGGTACTTTTTTTACTTTTTTCTGGAGATTTATTAGAAAAAAAATTCCTATTCAGAAGCATCCATTATAATAAACTTTAGCACTGAAAAAACATGTTTTCCTCATCATCGAGTAAATGAAAATTAAGATTTAAAGTCGAATGTGCTGTCAGTATTTTATGCAAAATAGTAGACATAGAAAACGTATCGATAAATTAAATGATTTTTTTAAATATATCTAGAAGTGCATTAAAAAGCCAAGAAAAAAAATTCCCTATTGACATACAAAAACAAAATTGGGCTAAGTAAAATATACTTTATAAAACACATTTTTTGCTGTAAATGAGATTATGTTGTTTTCAAGTTAAACAAAATCCACAATGAATATTTCTCAAAATATAATTTAAATATTTTATACTGGTCAATTTATACAAAATTGTCAGAAATAAATTGTCTTACTGTAGAAAGTATCGCAAACTTCGAGGAGAAAAACTACTTGTATCAAATATCGGACCAGAAAGAAAAAAAAATGACAGTGACATATTCAACCATGAAATCGGACATTGGATCGTAAGACGAGAAAATCTAGTGAAACCTATAAAGTCAGAATAATTGTTTGAATTGTTTATCCGATACTTCTTAGGTGCGTTTGTAATTTAAAGCATTGCACGGCAATTTATTTATTTCCAGTGCGAGTCCGTAATGTTATTTTAATACGGAATTTAACATTAATGTTGTTGTTGTATTGACCAAAATATTGGCCCGGTGAGCAGCTTTACATTTCTATATAGCTGTCTTACTATTTAACATTAAACGAGTTATTTACTAGACATTTCCCCACATTCTGTACGCACTTCCACAAATTTTCTTCGAAAATACTAATTATGTAAAAATAAATTTCGTCCAATTAAAAATTATTAACGACAATTTCGCAAAAAAACAGGCTTCTAATCACTGTTAAAAATCTGCTGCATTTTGTTGCAACGCACTCCCCTGCTTTTATAGAAAACTGTTACTTGGCCGTGAAATGGAGCTTTCTCACTGGATGGAATAGAGATATTATATACAAGCGGTGGAGTGCGTTGCAACAAAATGCAGCAGATTTTTAACAGTGATTTATCGATATGTTTTCGTTAATAGCACAAAATCTACTGGATCCCGCCCAAGTTCTCTTTCGCTGTTAGCGAAGTGATATTTTCCAATTAGAATCCCGCATTTTTCGAACGTTTCGCGGTTGACTTCAATCGGAGACTAACGATAAAGACAGGCTACCGTGGTGCATCACAAGTTCTTTTTTTACAGACCGCCAGAATGATGTAGTGACCTTTTCTTGCACCCGCATTGGTGTATTCGAGCATCACGTGACTCCAGCGGTCTGTAAAAAAAGATACCTGGAATATACCGTGGTAGCCTGTCTTTCTCGTTAGCCTCGCTTCAAACAGTGAAAAGTTTGGAAAAATGCAGCTTCTGATTGGTTAATCTCGTTTCGCTAAACAGTGAAAAAAAATGGATCATACCCACTGTTGCAGAGATACGACCTCTTTCCAAAGTGCGAAATCTTAACTGGATAAATTCTTGTGTACACCAAAATGGAAAATCTGCATCGATGCTTACCCACATTGAAAATAGGTGACCAAAAGCTGAAAATAAACATTTAAAATACCCTTATATGTTAGAGCAAAAGTGCCTGTGTATCAGGGTCCTTTCTAGGCTGGATGCACAAAAAAAATTAAAGTGCATTGCTATGTGTAACGATACTGTCTCGAGATTCAGGCTGAGTTATCGAGTTAAACATAAGAATGCTTTCAATTTTCTTCTGACGAAATTCCTTGATATCAAAGTGGTAATATGTGGGGACATTTAATAGGTTAAGACGAGTCTAGAGAAAAGAAAATGGTGAAATATTTTTTATGAGTTTGCCATTGAAGCTAATTAACTTCTTGCACTGGCATAATAG
This sequence comes from Maratus speculifer, assembly GCA_964019185.1. Classification (NCBI taxonomy): domain Eukaryota; kingdom Metazoa; phylum Arthropoda; class Arachnida; order Araneae; family Salticidae; genus Maratus; species Maratus speculifer. Next base: position 284,548,831 of record OZ025297.1, read on the forward strand.
TACTCGTTCAGATGACTACATCAAGTTTTCAAATAGAAAATTTCCATATTTTGTGTAGTTTGGAAAACCGTGTCTGTAAAATCACAATGTGAACATACACTGTTAAAATCTGAAACATTTACTGCATCATCACTCCACCACTTTTATAAAAAACGATTATTTCATTGTATTATGGAGCATTCTCATTGGTCAAAATAAATATATTTTATAAAAACTGTGGAGTGACGATGCCGCAAAAGATTCAAATTTTTAACAGTATAGGATGTTGTCACTCTCATATGGAGACAGCCATGTTCCTGTTAACAGATTCAAAAACAATATACATCACTATAAAATATTTGACCCTTTTGCTGCATCATCACTCCACCGCTTTTATAGAAAACAATTCTTCACCCTATTATGTGCATCCTCATGGTTCAAAAGAGAGATATTTTATAAAAGCCGTGGAGTGACGATGCAGCAGAAGGGTCGAATTTTTTACAGTGAAGGACCATTGCTCATTTCTGAAGTCACTGAGTAAATTACGCCTATTTTTTTTTTCCAAACACCTTCGTCGTTCCAAGCCCAAGCTCGCACTCTGATTGGTTGTTGCTCTCGGCACTGTTTTCATGTAACTTGGCGATAATCATACTTGGCGTAGCGATAGGTGCTTCCATCGATGAGTTTGATTTCCTTCCGAACCGAGTACAAAGTAACTTTTCCCGTTTATTAATAAGTAAAGCATTAGAAATTTTATAAAATAACACAAGATAATAATACACAAGAGCATAAAATGAAGGAAGAATAAGAATCCTCCCTCCACCAATTGATCGAAAATTTTAAATGGTAGGCATAAATTAGATTTCGAGTGCAAACCCCGTAAAACTAAAACTAAAACTAAAACTAACAAAAAAAACATTTTTTTAACACGTGTGCTGACGCAGACGTGCCAGCGCGTGATAAGGCGCCAATGTTAAGGGGCCACTCACGCGCGAGCGCGTGATGCGGGGTGATGTCCAATGGCCAGTCACGCGCTGGCGTGGGAAAATCTTTCACTGATTCTTTGTTATAAAAAGTAAATATGCTTCTGGGAAAAACACACTTCTACAGTGCGGCATTAACTATCATCACATCTTCACGTAAGCGGAAGCGAACGTTTTAACACTTTCGATGCCGCTCACGCGGCATCGCATTATATGGCTCTAACATTAAGGGGCCACTCACGTGCCAGCGCGTGATGTAGGGTGATGTCCAATATCCAGTCACGCGCTGGCGCGGGGGGAAAAATATGGAAAATGCTATTTAAAGGCGATTTTTTAAAGGTGTCTTTCTTTCAAAACGTCACATTACAAAACATTTCTGTAACGTTACTACTTAAAATTGGTGACAGGCGCTGTTTTCATTTTATGGAGTTATTTTCTTCACTCATATAATGCAGTAATTTAAGCATGTATTACTGGTGTAACATTGCAATGTTAAACCTGTTATATCGATTAAAGTAGTCCATAAAATTGGAGGCAGCGATGCTGCTATAAATTTTATGGAGTAACGTTACACAAATGTTTTACAGCGCAGGAACCGTATACTTGGAGAATTAGAGAAACATTTAAAACAAATTATAGTTTGCTGTCAGATATTTTTGGAAATTATTTCAATTATTTTTATTATGAAATAAACATTTTTCTCAAACTATAACACCTGTTCTTAAGAAGACACGAATTCAGATTTTAATTAATATTTAAAGAAAGCATTTATGGAAGCGAAGTTTTAACTTGATGCTTATGATTTTTAGAAAAGTTGTGTGCAGTATTTATATTATACTCTTCAGTTTTCTCTGGCCGAAAAAAAGTTTATTAGTAGATATATTAGTTTAGGTTAATGCAAATATCAAATACATTTCACAAACTTCAAAATAATTTTTCAGTTAAATTTTTCCCTTTGTAGTTGGATACGGTGAAATGATCTCATTTTAATCTAAGCAATATACATATACTTTTTATTATGATATTTATTAATAAATTTACAGCACTAGTGACCAGTTTGATCTCCATTAAAATTAGGCTAAATATTATAACACAATATTTTTAATTTAATTTACTCATTTAATCCTTTGCAAGATCTAGATATAATGGTTCAGAAATCAAAATTATTTGATTACTGCAGCATCTCATATATATTTTTTTGTTTTTATGGTTTCATCTTTCTTGACAAAATTCACGAATCTTAGTTAGACATTTGTGTTTCACCTCTGTTTGCTCACCTTGCATTTTACCACAATTATTTTTCATCATTTGATCAGTCCGTTGGTTGACAATTGCAATAGGTTTACTAATGCGGACATTTTTAGCATATTACGTACTATTCTATGATCAAGTTTAATATAGTTAGTATATTTTATAATAGTGTATTTTATAATAGTGTAATGTATAGTTTAGTGTATTTTATATTTAGTGCAAATAATTGTTCTTTGTTGAAATTCTACAAAGATAGTCACATTTAAATTAAATCATATTGCTGATAATATCTGTTCTTTTTTTAGTTGAATCTAGGCTGTATGGCCGTTTACGGAAGATTAGACAATCAATAATTATTCGCAATTAACATCTTTGATATTGTGTCATAATCAGACTGCGTATTGATATATTTTAGTGCGTATCACTTAGTGATACATATAACATTTGAATCTACCTATGGTAATAACTTTCCATTTAAACCATATCTGTTATAATTATCGCTCACGTTTATCCCTTGTGTTTTAATTTGACTAAAAGTAATCGACTTTCTTCTAGATGCTGATTTACATCCGATATTTTCTTGAGATTGTTCAGGAGTATTCATATCTGCGTAACTCAACGTATTTACACTAATACTAATTACAGTAATACATATGTTTATTTCTATATTTTACCAGTATATTTAATATTATGTAGTATAAATATTAAAAGCGATTCGAGGTGTATGTATGCATAACTACCATCCACTGACCCATATATGTCTCGACCCGAAGTCAAATGGTTAAAGATATGTGTATATGCTTTTCAAGGGTACTTTTATGAAAGGTTGGTTGACTGGTTGGTTGATTTTTGTCGTTCGATTATCTACGCTAATGGGATATAGGACCAGGGGAAGTGCCCTCCGTGGGGGTCTTTCTAAGGGAACCTAACCCGTATTTACGCAAGGTTCGAAGAAAACCACTGAAAACTCCGAACGGTTAGGCTGACAGCCGCGATTGGGTTCGAACCCAGCACCTGCCGTCTACCAGTTGAGAGGTCCGAACCTCTCGGCCACTAGTGGGGCCCCACTTTTATGAAAGGAACACAAGTCTTTGAGGCAGATGTTACTATAAGTGAATTAAAAGAGATAATAGCTGCAATTGCTAATCAGCGTAACGACCATCCGATAACAATTTACATCAAGTTAATTAGTAGACAATATTCACACTCCATTGACTCATATCTTATATATTATTTGCGGTAGAAAAGGAGGAGAACGAACATCGTTTTTTCTAGGACTTACATCAGCTTTTTCGATGATGTTATACTTAAACCTTATTCAGATGCATTTTTCTGACAATTAAAGCAATAAAGTTATTAAAAAGCTTGTAAATACTTTTGCTATTCTCATACAAAAATTTAAAATACACTGCTCGACATTGAAAATGCAACATCAAGAAGGAGTGGTCAGAAATTTGTGCAAATTTCAGAGTGTGCGCATGTCACTGAGTCATGCGAATGATGCGAAATGCGTAGGTCTCCGATGCACGTGATGTAAGATATAAGGGAAGGAACTTGCAGAATGGGCAATATTCGTGTCGCTATTTCTGCCAGACGAATTATAGAAGAAATTTTGTTTTTGTCTCGGAGGATACGTGTATAGAAGAGAATGCCAAGCCGCCGTCAACGAGGGCACTTCCAGCAGATAGACGATTTTACGAGAGGTATGGTGATGGGACTGAGAAGGGGGGTTGGTCCTTACGTCAAATCGCAGCTGATACCCACATTGATGCGAGCACGGTGCATTGGCTGTGGCGAACATGGTTGGAACTAGGAAATGAGGTAAGATTGAGGGGTGCAGGTGCAGCCAGAGTGACATCAGCACGCGTGGATCGACGCATCCACCGACAAGCTGTGGCGGGCCCGCAAGTCACTTGTACTTTGATTCTGCAGCATGTACAAGATACCCTGGATATTTCCATGTCAACCAGAACCATTTCCCGTCGATTGGTTGAACATGTCCTGCACTCACGACGTCTATTAAGAAGACTGTCATTGACTCGACAGCATAGACGCCAACGTTTAGAATGGTACCGGACTAGAGCGACGTGGATGAAAGAATGGCGAAACGTCGTGTTCTCAGATGATTCATCCTTTTGTTTATACAGTGACAGTCACCGTATATTTGTGTGGGATCTACGTGGAGACAGATCAAATCCGGCAATAACTGTGGAACGCCCCACCACGCGACAACGTGGCATAATGGTTTGGGGCGCTATTGCGTATAATTCCATTTCACCTTTAGTTCGTATTTAGGGCACTACGACGGCCCAACGATTCTTGGATAATATACTGCGACCAGTGGCAATCTCCTATCTTCAGGGGCATCCTAAAGCAATTTTTCAGCAGGATAATGTCCGACCACAGAATGTTCGCATAATCCAACATGCTCTGCAAGGTATACAGATGCTTCCCTGGCCATCGTACTTTCCTGACCTGTCACCAGTCGAACATGTGTGGTATGTGATTAGACGCCGTTTTGCAGACTCTGCCCCTGTCACGTTCAGAAGATGAACTGTGGCAAATGGTTGAAAGGGAATGGAGAGCGATCCCTCAGGACACCATCCGCGCTTTTATTGACTCTATGCCTAGACGTGTTTCTTCGTGCATCGCTGTTCGAGGTGGTCCTACATCCTACTGAGCCGACGCCGTTCTCGTTCTGTATTCTGACTATCATTTTGAAATAAAAATCACTTAATTCTCCTTGCTGTCTCTGTCTTTTCCCCAAATTTCATCGCTTTCTGACCACTCCTTCTTGGTGTTACATTTTCATTGTCGAGCAGTGTATTTTCAATGAAATGGAAAGAAGATCCGATTAATTTTCTGACGGTGCATTGTAACATAATACGTATTTTATTATGTATGATTTGCATTTCAAACATTGGATTTTGTACTCGGGGATTTTAAAATCGATTGCAGCCAAACTCTTTTAGATGAATTATTTGAAAAGAGATGTAAATAACATTTATCAAACTTTCTAGAAGAAAAAAGGGTTTTAAAAATACGACTCTTTTTTCAGTTAGTAGATTATTTTAGGTATAGAATATTTTTTAGCATTATATATTAAATTTAAGAGATATAGTTGCGCGAGTTTTTTTTTTCTTTTCCTCAAACTAATGTATTTAAAATTTCTCAAACAAAGTTGTTTAATATCGCATGAGGTTTTTGTTGAATAATTTTTAGTCATAAAACTAAATAAAGTATTCAGTAAAAGATTTTTATAAAAATAGAAAACTTTTATTTTAAAATTCTTCTTTTCCGAATTTTTTTAAGGAAAAATATATTGAAAAAATACTTAACAAATCTATAAATCATCATTTTGTTATCTAAAACTCATGAGAAAAATAAATCTAAATATATATTATAAATAAAAAGCATATCTTCTGACTTCATATATATTTTAATATTCTAACGAATAAATTTAGTTTCTACGATTTTTTTCATTTCTGAATTATACACAATTTCAATGGTTACAACTTTGATTCGAGGAGAAAACTTTACTTAACAAACTATTTACTTATAAACTGTATTGTACATTATTGAATTTTTTTTTCGTTTTTAAAATAATTTTCAAGCATGAACATTTTGAAATCTTAATGCAAATCAATTATGGAAGATTACTCTGTTTTTTTACTTGTAACAAAGAAACTAATTCAGAATTTATTTGTTTTCTTTAAACAACATTGCGGTAACTAAAACATAACTAAAATATATCCGTAACAAAATTACGAAATGCAGTTTAATTTTCAGAAACAAATAGATGAAACACGTATTTCGAAGATATGTGATAAAAATATGAATTTAATATTGATATGACAAGAATCCAAATTTTTTTGTAATAAAGAAATGCTTTGTCGTTGTCCTCATGCTAATTCCAAAGTACTAAAAATGATTTTCGGTATATTTGTTGGATAATCAGCAGAAATAATAAAATTAAAATAATAATAATAATGAAAGAAAAAACTTAATTAAAAGGTTTTTTTTTACTTTTTTCTCGCCTATATTCCTATAATCCGTCTTTTATCCGGCATGTCCAATTCACACTTCACGGCTTTTATTAACATGAAAATAAAATTTAAATTGTCTTTGGAATATTTCTGTAATATTTTATTATTCTCACGCGATAACTTGTATGACTAGGAGAGCAAATTAAGACTATTTAATGTGTTAGTTGAGGTAAATATTATTCAAAAGTAATTTAGATTATATTTAAATAAAACAATTTTTGCACCATTTGAGTGAAATTGCATCATTTTCTCACCAATCATCCTGAGTTTGTTTAAAATCATTTTTTAATTTCTTTTTGTGAACATTTCCGAAATACATTCAAGGTGAGAACAACGAAATTTATCAAAGTTAAAAATAACTTGTATTTTGGATGATTGAGGCATACAGAATTTGTTTGCACTTCATTTTTTTCTATATTTACTTTATAATAAATAAAATAATTGTGAATGCATGGTATATCAGTCCATCCAAATTTGACACAATCAATTCCTCCAATTAAGTACGTAAATAATGCCCAAATAGTTATATTTATTCCCTTTATAGTTTCCTAGAAATATAAAAATGAAATGTGTATGACGTCATATACATCGAAAGTATAAAATATTTATAATATAACATCAGTATTCTCATGTACTTACGAAGGAATATGCTAAAAATGTATACCAACATATTCATGCATGCTTCCGATACTTGTGGAATGGCTGACTGATTAACAGAATAATTCTGATGCATGTATGCGTAGCCTCAAAAGAAACAAAGAATTGTTTCTCGGTATAAGCATTTTTTCTGATAGTTTATAACCTCGATATGTTGGGTATACTTATATAAAACATATGGAAATATCAATGTTTATGTTTCCAACTTTTTTTTCCGAGGAATTCTATAATGCAACATTTGGGTATGCAAAGATATCAATTCTTTATAGTTAGTAAAAGTAATATATTAGATGATGATTTTTTTTTAACAAAGAAATTTGCAATTCATTTTTTTGCAATGTTACTGTTGCAATTATCTAAATAAATAATTCATTTTAAATTTTAATTTGAGAAATTCTGTCACATTTCAGTATTAGTATTTTCTGAAATTAATCAATAAGAATTTGAAGAAAATCAACTTTATTTATACACCTATCTTCTTTTCTTATTTATAAAATATAGCACGAGTATATCTCACGAGTTATCTGTTCTGTATATCGATATTTATCTTTATCTTATTTGCAGAAATTAATTCCCTTCTAGTAACGTACCACTAGACTTATGTTTATTACTAAAAACATGAGGTTTTGTGTTGTCCATTTTAGAAGCGTAATTTAATAGAATATTTTAAATATTGTTTGATTACACAGTAACTTTGTTATTTCACCAAACTTAAATCAGATGTAAATACATAAGACACTTTAATGTCTTGCTGTAAGAAAAATAACTAAAAAAAACTGCAAAACGTTTAAAAAACAATACTTTGTAAATTAAATAAAAATTACCAGACTTTATATAATTAAGTTTCATGCAATAATCAAAATGTTCTTTAAATCAAAAGAATAATTAAAAGATAGAAATTAAAAGAAATCTAAAAAATGTTTTCCATTATGACGTACAATACGATATATTAATCTGTATTCAATAATATTAATCTTTAAACTACACATTAGTACCAATTTAATACATAATGATTGCTTACGTATGAATTTAAAGACCTTAATGAAATATTCTCTTTCATGAAAAAAATACTGAATAAGAATAATAATAGATTCCGTAAATTAATGTTAAGATATCACGAAATACTTTTTTAATACTTTTTATTGAGTTTTTTCTTTTAACAAATTTATCTTTACTAAATAATCGGTACTAATTCATTAATGATTCATTTAAGTAATAAATACGTAATGATTACTTACTATTTTATATACAGAAATAAAATTTAAATAATGGATTTTTTCTTTTATTTCGAAACATTTAACGAGATATATTTCATTGATTTTTTTCCGTGTGAGTGCAGCCAGCGTCTAGAAGTAATACCACATCCATTAAATATTACTGAAATAACCATCTATCATTTGTTGTTATCATTATTATTGTTAGAATTCAAGTAACGCAATTTATAACTGAAGAAAGATTTTTTCTTCGGAATTTTCGAAGAAAAAAAAATAAATGGTATTTGAATAGATAACTTTGTTAATTAGCTAAAACAATGGGTATGTAAAAAGTTTTCTGTAGTCTCAAAATTTTTACCGCTATGTCACGGATTTTATAATGAATGGCAAAAGATATAATTGAGTTTGGCAAACGCTTTTTAAATTAATCAAATAAAAACTATTTACTTGAGTGTTATACATATCAATTTAATTCTGTTATTCTTAAACAATAAAGTAGAAGTACGTTTCAGATGCACTATTACATTAAAAACGTTATAAATATTTTATTTCTGTAACAAAATTCACGCTAAAACGTATCTTTAAAAGGCTTACAATCTGAGACATACTTTGACAAGAAAGGTCAATGTCACTATCATAGAAAAAGGATTTCTTTTTCGTACGTTTTAAATAACAGTTTGTTAACTTGTTAAATGAGGTGAATGATGCATTTTGCAAGGTAATTTTCATGTAAACGAATTGAAAAAAATATGTTATTTATTAAAATTAGTTATATATTAAAAAAATATACATTTCGTTAATCCAAAAGCATACTTCACAGTTTCAAAAACTTTTCTCGGGGAATTTGAGTTAATCATTGAAGTAACAGTTACTTTTAGAAATATATGTGAAGATCATTTTTAATTATTTAATTATTTTTTAATTAATTTTCAGCAGTGAAACTACGCTTGAAATTATTGAATATTTAATATGTGACAATCACATTGCTTACAAGTCGTAGAACCAACATAGTGAAAAAATGTCCAAGCCGGGGATCGAATCTCGAACCTTTGAAATAGCGCTCCAAGTGCTCCATTATTTAAGCTACGAGGACTGAATGAGAAATGACAAGCTGGGCATCGTCCTCGTATCTTAAATGGTAGAGCACTTTGAGCGCTAATCCAAAGGTTCCGGAATCGATCCCAAGCTTGGACACTTTTTCACTATATTGGTTCTACGACTTGTAAGCAATGTGATAGTCACATATTAAATATTCTATACGTAAAGGTGTTTTAATATAAATATAAGGAGATAAATATCTAAAATATAATGAGCACTTTTCTAAAACCTTCTTTGTAAAAACCCTAGTGTATCATGATATATAAATATAAATATTTAATGATTTTTTAAATGATAACTACTATTGTTAAATAAATATCTACTGTAGTATCATATAATATTATAAAGCAGTAAGCTCTGAAACTTCGGCTCGAGTGTTTTCAAAAATTACCCGATGGATTATTTTTTTAATTGCATCATTCGACAGGAAATATTTTTGCGGAGGTTTGTTATTCAGCAAACATACAGGGATAACTCTGTATTTTTGTTGAATCACAAACAAAATTCATTCATACCGGGATAACTCTGATTTTTGGTAATAAATTTCGTACTTTTCGGTTATTTTTGAAGAAAGGGTTGCCAGTGGTTATATTTTTGTAAAACTTATCATTACTAAAAAAAAAAAAATTAAAAAGAATATATTTGTTAGAAATCTTACAAACATCTTGAAAATAAAAGCAGAAAATAGTTACTGATAATAATAATAATAATAATAATAATAATAATAATAATAATAATAATAATAATAATAATAATAATAAAGAAAAACCGTTTAATAAGGCGTAATATTAAAAAAATATATTTATCTTAAAAATAAAAGAAATATTTGTAATGATTAAAAAATAACTTAATTAGAAATATTACAATTTGTACACATTTGGCAATATATCCCTTGCGTTTGAATAAAAAAGTGAACTTGAAAATTTTATTAAATGAATTTTGAATGATAGTTATTTTCCTTTTTATTATTTTCTCTTTCTTTTTTATCTAATTTTCGTATCATATGACTTACGGCAGAAAAAAGAAGACCTAATTGTAAAAGTTACTGTAAGTTGTGATTTCTTTATATTTGTTTGTTTGCGATTTTTATTTTGCTTTTGTCTCCAAAAAATGTATATTTAAGCCAAAAATGCATATGTCTGATGCATGTGATGCAAAAATGCATGTGTTGATGGTCGCAATAATGTTGTTTTTTCAAGTGAAGATAATTTATGGAGTATATTTTAATATTCATTTAAAATTATGCAGATATGAGTTATTATTTAAAACAATTAGAATCATATATATTTAAATTTTTGCTTAAGTGTGAATTTCTGTCACACATATATATTGTAAAATAATATCATTCTTTTTAAAAAGTTTTTCATCGTAATTTTGAAAAAGGCGATCAACGAATATAATCTCTTTTTTTGGCAAATATTTTTAATTGTTTATTTCATTTTTCTAGAGCCATTTCGTCAAATTCACTTACGGGAAAAATTACAGTTTTAAAATTTAGAAACTGAAGAAGAAATCTCTGCAATCCAAAGGAAATTTATGCAATTATGCATTATTACTATTGATAAATTCAGCGTTTTGAAATAAAAATTGCCTATTTTAAAAAATGGCACAGATGTCATATATGCACCACAGTGGCGCAATTGCAACAAAACGTCCATTTTATGCGTCATCGGATCGTTTGTTGCTCATTTATTAAAAAACTGTTTTCTTTCTTTTATTTATTTTTTTAAATGATATAAATTGTTTTTTTTTTTTTTATAATTATTAACTAAACATTTTTATTGTTATTTCCTTTTTAAAATTATAGAAAACAATTAAAAATATATATGTAATTGGAATTTAAAAACGATGGTTTCTCAAACATCTCATTAAAAAATCGCAAATGTGATACATATATGACATCTGTGCTAAACAATTTTACAAGTCTTTTTTAAATTAGCCATTTTTCCTTCGATTTTCTTAATATTTTTCCTGTGTTAGGTAATATTAAAAAATATATAGTGGACAAATCTTCAATAATTGAGCATTGCCAAATGGCATATTTACTATATTATTGAAAGTTTTGTAGGCACAGATATCATATGTGCCACGATGTAATTAATAGACTCTAAATTGGCGTTATTTTACTTGACATGTTAACCCGACTATTATTATTTACTTATAAATAAAATGTTTATTTACTTCCATTCGTTTCCTTAAAATTTTATTTAAAAAAAATTGGAGACACAGATGTTCGGGATGAAGGCAGGGAAAATCGATATCGTCAGAGCCCCTCCCGCCCCTAACCGTACTTCAATACTTTTAATTTGTCTAATACTTCTGTTAAATTCATCCGGTTTAAATTTTTCTATTTTTTTCTTTTCTATTTAGCGTCCAAGACTATTCGGGTCGTAAGTAAAGGATTTTGGCGCTATCCGTGGTCGCCTACTGGCGACAGCGCTTCGCGCAAGAGACTAAGGCTGTTTGGGTCGTGGGTAGGGGTCACCGACGAAAATTGGCCGCTCACCGCGGCGGTAAATTTTCGTGTGACCACCACGTGAAAACCACCGCTTGAGCGGCCAATTTTCGTCAGCGATCCCTACCTACGAACCAAACAGCCCTAGTCTCTTGCGCGAAGCGCTGTCGCCGGTAATATAAAATTTTCTATCCTTATTAATTAAACTTTTTTTTAATAATTGTTCATACATTTTAAATAATAGAAAATAATTTAAATATATATGTGTAACTGGTATTAGAAAGCGAGTTTGAAAAAATTTTACACCAAATTAGATGAAGAAATTTAACGCGCCAAACTGGGCACGTATATAACATCTGTGCCGTTTTGTTTACGTATTAAGGAGATTATTAAAGAGAAAATTAGTTAAATTATTTGAGATTACCAAATTTATGATTTTTCTTTATGAAACAAACCAAGAAAAGAGAATTTGCTATTGGTGCGACTGGAGAATTAACGACTGCTTGATGTTATTTTTTTAAATATCAAAATAGCGGTTTTTTTTAATTATTTGTTTACTTTTCTTTTTGTTTTAACATTTTTCAATTTTTATATATGCATCGCATCACTTTAGCAAGGTTTTTTTTTTTTTTTCCTGACGTCAATTTGACAAACACTGCGTTTTCAAATACCAGATACATACTATATTATATTTTAATATTTTCTATTATTCTAAAAAAGAAATCCTAATAAATAAATGAAGTTTAATTAATAATTCTAGAACAAAACAATTTATATCACTTTAAAAAATAAAAGGAAAGCAAAGAAACATCAGTTCATTACTAAATAAACAACAATAACCGCATTACCGCTTAATCCATCGTACCTCACGCCAATGTGGTCCATGACATCTGTACCTAAATATTATTAGTATTATTATTGTTTATATAATTCGTTTACATTATTTGGTACTACTGGATTATGAAATCGACCAAAAAACTGTTGCCAAAGTATAAGATTAAATGTAAATAATGGATGATCGTAAATGTCATATTCATTTGACATTAAATATGTTACACGTGTTTGTTACTTCATTAACTATTTTTTATTTGACATTTTATTTGTATTTCTATTAATATTTTAATAATTTATGGATTCTTTGGTTATTTAAAATAAAAACAATTAGTCCATTTGTATAATTTAATGAATAGTTTAACAATATGTATAATTGGGCAAAATTTATTGATGGAATAATCAAGTAGTACCCATTATTAGTTTACACTCTATCTGGATATTTAAGTTGATAGAACTGGAGTACTCATCAAATCTCCATCAAGACATACGCCAAGCAGGCGTTAGTTATGTTTTTTAGTCTTACTATTATATATTTTTCATCTGCAGTTATTTTGCTATCATTAAAAAGGTAATATTAGCGATGGCAGGAAAAATTTTTATAATTAAAATGATGTAGAAAGAAAAATATTTCCAACTAATTTGTTGTCCATTCTAATTAACAAAAAGTATTTTAAGGAAAATAAATGTAATTTAAAATTGGTTAAGAAAAAAATATATGTGAGATCCCAACAATAGAAAATTTTATTTTTGATGATTGTGTAGCAATTTTAATCGTTGAGCCCTATCAACAGAATTTTGTCAAAAATTAACTATTAGATACAACTTCATTAGCCCGGCAAACAAAAAACTATCGCCAAGCTATATGATTAAATGCCAATAATAGATGATCGCAAATTTCATATTCATTTGACAATAAATACAAAATAAGTCTGGTACATTTGTGACAAATCGTTTCTAGCACTTCTAATGTTTGACACCAAAAATCATAATGGAGTTGATTACAGAAGGTAGAAATATTTTATTGGATGCAAGCTAAAGTTTTATTTTTAGGCAAAATTTAGTCAGCAAGATTATTCCTGATTCAATGGACATATGTTTGCAACTGGTTTATAAAATGGAGAGACAGAGAAACTGATGTAATTTTAATTTTATTCAAATAATTCAGCTTTAAAATACACTTTTTATGCTTTTTTGTTATAATAAATATATAAGTTAAATACTCTTCTTTATCTGTAAATATTTTTTTACTTATTTTACTATATGTGCTCTGCTGGAATAGACCAAGGTATATAGGAAACTGAAATAGACCTGCCAGAAGAGGGCGTTTATTAAAAAATATAATGTAACATGTAATGAGATTGTATTTAGGCAACCAGAGCTACACATAGCGCAAGTTTAGATGCCGGGAGTTTAACAACTAACAAATGTTAATGTACGATCCAAAATTTAATAGAGTTTGATAATCAATCTTACTGACCACTGCAATGCTTTCTAATGTAATAAAGTGATTACTATGGAACATTTTGATTCCTACTGCCATAACCGTTTCATTTTCATATCAAATTCTACTATAAATGATCAAATAAAAGAGATGGTTCTTAATTACCCAAATGTTGTCCAAGGCATATAATAGTACAATATTTCAATGGCGTTGGTATCGTTTTCAGCAATGCGGAAGAACATTTCAGGTGATGGTCTATACTGGTTTAAAATAAAAATTTAAAATCCCCATATTGTTTAAATCAGGGTTCGTTTGGGAAAATGGACCAGCGCAGCGGGCATAGCCTGCTAGTAGACACATAATAATTGTATGTTTGCTGTTTCACGAAAAGATTGCTGTGGGCTCAGCTATACTGTGGCAATCAAAATTTTCCGGACCTTTTTTTATTACTATTATCAGAAGGTTTCAGCAAAGAAGAAGCGCAATTGCTTCAAAAGTTAGGAATATGTGTTTGACATCTGACCATGTGATCATATTGACTGGATGCTGTAGACACCTGATGCATAGGGACAGATTTCGAAATTTGCGTGTGCAAAAGTTTCCGGCCATTTGTCATTCCTTTATTTTTCTATCATTAAAATGTTTTTTGACCATGATTGTGTAGGAATCAACTTGAATAGCGTATTTTAAATTCAAAAAGGAAAATTTCAATAATTATTGTTCGTAAATTAGAGATTAAATTTGAATTAATTTAATTTGAATAATTCCATAATTTGAAATCCGTGTCAAGATGAATGATGCAATGTATGAAGATATCTTTCAAGATCATTTGCTTGCTTATTTAGAGGAAAAATTGTGGTTCAGAAGTATGTGGTGTGTTTATTCCATAATTAAGTTCTTAATTTTTATGTCAATAAAATGTATATGTATCAATTTGAGATTCCTCTTCGTATAAGTATACTTACAAATTAACTAAAAAATTTCACTGGCTCGATACTTTTGACCTTCACTGTGTGTTTGCCAGATAAGTTGTATACATAAAGTTACAAAAGTGAAGGCATATTTCGGAGTTTGTCATTAGATTTTTTATTTAAATTTTTTCCTTTTCGAGATTTTTACCATTTTATGCTTAAAATATTTGTCATGAGTTAGATGAATCCGTTTTGAATAGTATACTAATATAGAAAATATTAATCTATTTTTAAAAACATTTATTTGGAATTATACGTAAGTGTACAATGTAGTACAAATACATATTAAATGCTCATGTATAATTCTGCACAAAAGAATTCAGATGTTTTGCCAAAATAAATATAAAATTTATGGTTTTTCAAATGGCTTTCATCCATATCGTATTTCCCCTTTTATATGTGAAGGTTTGTTATAATATGTCAGTAAATATTTATTAATATATGCTTGATGTTTCTTTTTGTCTTAATTTTGCCGTTATAAATGAGTTATTTTTAAAGTTATTAGCACAGCGCCAGTGATCTTGCTGTCCGCAAATGCATCTTTTTTTAAACTCAGTTTTTAATTTGTAAACAAGTTATATTTTTATTTCTCCAGTTATTTGGAAGGGATAAAAATTCAGAGAGGATTACTTTTACGGCCGGATTTTTAAGTTACTTGATCTCTGACCACTCTCCAGATTTTCCAGGTCTCACCTATGTGCCTACAACATAATGATATATGAATTAATAATCAGTTGATATGTTAGCAAATGTTTACAGTGAAATGTTTACACACTTTTGCTTTTATAAGTGCAAAGGGTGTAAATAAATAAATATATATATATATATATAATGGGGGGGGTAAAGTTACCCGAATTGTCTGATATTTAGTGTCTCTACGGGATGACATATGAAGTACAAATAAAAAAAAATACATGAACATGAATTGTTGGTAATTTTCTCGTATGTATATATCTTGTGAGAATATAGGGTTAAATTTTACGTAAAAATCTTACTTTGTAAGCTTTATGCCAAAAAAAAAAAAAAAAAAAAAAAAAAATCTGCGATTTTAGTAGGGGTTTTTTCTATGATTTTTCATATTTACTGAGAAAATTTTTGTTGAACAACTTCTTATTCAGCACTAAAAAATACATAAAGTAAAAATTAAAAAACAATTACACTCAAATTGTCTACCTTCAGGTCTCATTTGACTGGACTATTTAAATTATACTTATGCATACAATCTATTAAAAATCTATAGATGATACACAGATCTTCGGTATAGAGTTTGAGTTTATTTCTTAAATGAAACTGAATTTTCAAATGTGGTTTGCTTTTTTCAAATAATTTTCAAACTCATGGTTATTTCCACTTATTAAATGTGAAGTTTTATTTTTATAGTGTTTTAAATATGTCGGAAAATATTTTTTATTACATTCTTGATGCATAATGTTTCTTGTTTGCTTTCATTATAAATGTTAATAATTGCTATTAAATGTACTTACAACTTTTTCAAGAATCAGATTATTAAATCGCAGATATCATCTAAAATATTAATGAAATTGTTCAACTATCTAACTTTAACTTATTTCAAAATGTAATATAAAAGATTAGTGTTTATTTATAAGTAGCTATCATCTGAATTCATTATTTTTTACTATGGGGTTTAAACAGATTTAAGAGAAATCATAGAATTTTTTTTAATATTCGTAAAAAACTGGCTGAATTAATATTTTTACGATGCTTACTACTTTTATGACATTTAAGTCATGTGTAGAAAATAGCACAGGAAGTTGGTTTTTATTTTTAGTAGGAATCTGGAACTTATGTTGGATTCCCGTACTCCTATACTAAACCCTAAAATATTATGATAAAAATTATGCCTAGGTAACTACATATCAAATGTTTCAAGTGATTGATCTACTGTATAGATGTCTAAGAAGTGAAAAATATAGCAACTACTCACCTTTGGGATTGTCATTCAATTTCCATAAACAATCCATCAATTTTTATTTATTTATTTTTAAGAATTTTACTAAGAAATCTGTTGGTTATTTTAAAAAGTTTTAAAAAACTGAAAGTTTCTTTTAAGCAGGTAAATAAATTTGGTTAAACGGTGGATAAAATTTCAAACATACATATTTATTGACTGTACGGTGACATTTATAAAAATCACAAAACTCTATCACTGTGCAATTGCTAGATAAGCTTTTTTTAAATAAATATAGTTTAAAAAAACTAAAAAACACGCTTTTTAAGTATATCAAACTAAAAAGTGAAAAATAATTCGTACTATAAGCTGAAAACGAAAATAGATGAAAAATACTATATTACTATAAAATCATTGTTATTATAGAAATCAATTAATAAGCAATAAATGAAATTATCGTGGAAAAAAAGTGTGGGGTGCTTCTTAAGAACTGATAGATGGAGCACCCCACGCTTTTTTTCCACGATAATTTTATTTATTGCTTATTAATTGATTTCTATAATAACAATGATTTTATAGTAATGTAGTATTTTTCATCTATTTTCGTTTTCAGCTTATAGTACGAATTATTTTTCACTTTTTAGTTTAATATACTTAAAAGCGTGGTTTTTAGTTTTTTAAACTATATTTATATTTAATACAAAAACCAAATTAATCGGTTGGATAGTTTCAGAGTAATTGGTGAACATACATAGAAAAAAAATACATACGCGTCGAATTGATAACTTCCTCTTCCTTTTCTGAGCCCGGTTAAAAATAAATTGTAATACGGAATTTTTTAAAAAATTTTACATAGGGGGAACTGGGGTACATTGATACATGGGGCACATTGATACACCCCCTCTACCGCTCACAGGGTCATTACAGGAAGTTTCACAACAGCTCCAAAAGGTGATGCTACTGTATTCAACTACATACAGAAAATCTTGGAATGATTCAGCAGTTTGATGAAATGGGACGGGTGATTTATTGTTTTTGTTGTTCAAAAGTAAATTTGAGTTGTACAATTGAAATGCTATTATACAACTGTTCCAGTATTTTCAACAAAAATGAATACTCTCCCTGGTAAGTACAGCTACTCTTTATCAGTTCCTCATTATTTATTGTTAGATATATTGTGAAGTGTTGGATTTGAGACTCATTTTATTCAAAATCGCTGTATGGGGCACATTGATACAGTTTATGACGGGGCACATTGATACAGCCTAAATCCTTTAATAGTTCATATTTTCATTATCTTTTATTATTTTTTTTTACCATACACTCCTTAATCCAACCTTTTTTTCACGAAAAATTTCTAATATTAGTTTTTATTGAAGTGAAATAGTTCTAATTTCTTTATATTAGAACATTTTATAGTATTTCTGAAAACAGAAGACGTAGGAACTTACCCAGCATCTAGTGCTAGTAGAACTAATAAAAGAAAAGGACGGCATTCTGGCAAATCTCGAATTTATATCGATTCTTCAGAGAAAAAAGTATTTTCGACATGAGAAATGTTAAGTAAGAGAAACAAACTGCAGAACAGAAAATGATACTTATATTATAAACAGAATTTTTAATATAATTATCCTTTATTTTCTGTTTATGAACCTATTTATAAACAGAAAAACTAGTAATTTTTTCATCTTTCATAAGAAAGAAGATAATGCTGGGGTTGAAGTGCTAGATATGACAAAGTTACCACAGCCAACAATCAGACAAGAAACAGCCAGAACATCAGGTCATAATATATTTAATTTTGATTGCTTTAATATTGCTTAAAAATAAATTGTGGGTGATTTGAATTTTTATAAATAAATATAAAATGGTTTTCTAACTCATTTTTTATGAAAAATATGCATTGGTATTATTTTGTCGTCATTTTTCTTAAACGTATCAATCTGCCCCGGGGATGGGGCACATTGATACAAATGACTTTTTTTGATTTTTTTAAAATTACATGCAAAAATACTATATAAAACAATGATTGTACATTTTTATAACATACTACACAAGTTTTGCTGTCACCCCATGGAAAAAAAACTTGAATTTTCTCCTTTCTTGACACCAAAAAAAAATCTTAGAAAAAAACTGTATCAATGTACCCCAGTTCCCCCTAGATGTAAATAATGTCAGGAGTGGGGTTCAACCCACAATCTCTTTTGAAAAACAGAGCTTCAATCCAGCGCCTTAGACCGCTCGGCCATACTGTCTACACTCCATTCAGTGAACGTATTCAACACTTTAAATTAGCAAAAAATCACTAATTTTATTAGTTTTTGCCTAATTACTAAAAACGTACTGAACCAATTTCGATGAAACTGAAGTGGTACCAATTCGAGAGCATCGTCTTTCATTTAACACCAAAACCAAGTTAATTGGTTGCATGGTTTCGGAGTAATCGTAGTAATAAAATAAGGAGAGTTACAAACTCACAAACTCACAAGCTCACAAACTCATAAACATTCAGGTGAAGCTAATAAAAGCGTGTTAATTAAAAAGAGAACAAAATTTACTATATTAGAATAAATATTGAAGTTACATTTATTCAATTAAACGAGAAAAGTATCAAAAAATGTAGTAAATTGCTTCAAAAATGCATAAAACCTTTAAATAAATTAAAAAAAAATCTAACAAAAATTCGAAAGTGGTATTGGTAGCACAGCTTCAGATTTAAGAGTAACTTTTTGTTAAAAACATTGTAGCTTTAAGCAGCAGTGTCTACGAAATTGTTTAGGCAAACGTACAACATACAAATATCTATCTTTGTTATAGATGCGCTAAAAAGGGTCTCTACCGGAAACAATTCTAAAATTTTTCAACAGATTTGTTATTGTAATTTTGCTCGCAATTGCAAAATAAAACGAATATTATTATTCTAATAATATTGTTTAATTTCCATTTAAGCTTTTATGAAACTTTAGTTTTTAAATATAATCTTAAACGTTTTTTAACAATGGCTAAATATTCTTTAATTGGAAATAGTCTATTCACATTATTCATTAAAGTAAGTACTTTCTTTGAAAATTTATACTGCTCTACTACATTTTTTTCTATTTTTCTCTTTCTGAAAATGTAACTGCCGGTTCATAATTTCATACACAAAAAATTTCGTATGCTGAAAAATTTACACAAAAATATACAAGGTAATTTTTTAATCTTTATTGTATAACTGAAAAGCATTTTTAACTCTTTCTAACATATTTGAAAATTAATTTTGACATCAGTTTGTCATTTGTCTGAGCTCTAATTTATCTCTATTACCATGAAATTTTTGTATATTAATGATGTTTCTCATAGTAGTATTCCAAAGGAAAATGAATTGTATAACATGTAAATTCATGCACGGAAACAGTGAAAGGAATTTCTATACGTTGCGGTGAACGTTTTTTTTTTAAATCTTTTTTCATAATTTTACCGTATTTGAAAGATATTGAAATTGATACGCATTTATGAAGTAAACTAAAATACATTTTTTTTCGACCCCCTCCCCCCCCAAAAAAAATAATATTCATTTACAAGGTCACATTTTTTTTAAATAAAAGTCTACGGCGAAATATTCTGTGGGTACATTTAAATTTTGATACGCATTTTTATACAAATTTAATGTTACATGCAATGGTGGAAATAATTATAGTGCTTTCTAAAAGTTAAGACATTGAACTTATAGCATTGGGTTGAACAAAGAAATTTGTAAATAATGGTGACAGTAAAAATGAATTGGTCAGTGGGAAGATTTTTTTTTTTTTTTGCAATACTTGTAATGCTCAATTATATAATAAAATATAAGTTTGTAGAATATGAAAAAATTCTGCAGCAGTTACCCTCCAACTCCCTTCCCCCCCAAAAAAAAACAAGATAATTAACATATATTATTCGCATTTAAAATTTTAACATTATATCAAACACAGTTATATACCGAATATATTTTATCGTAATGTGGATTGCATAGAGAAATTAACTACTTTTTACTTAAGGAATGTAATTCCTGAAGCACGATTTTTAAACTTTACATGATTATAAATTGTTTTTTAACAGATGCAAAAAATTGATCTTATTTAAAACTTATTTACCTTGGAGATAGATTTATAAATTTATTGGAAATAGTTTCATAATCAGTTATTGTAAAGAGAGATTTTCGTTCTTGTTAAAAATACACTCGAAATCGATTCTTAATTTTAAAAACATATTGCTAACTCCTACAAGTCTAAGAGTTATAAAACAAACTAATACACTCAAACAATTGTAACACTTTTCACATATATATTCACAAATTTATAACCGGTCAAAGAAAAAATGTTTAAACTTGGAAGTTACCTTAATAGAAAAAAATACTTTTTAGGTGGAATTGTGCATCTGAAACATTTTTTCGGAGCACAGACAATTTGAGAGTAGAGCATTTCTGTTTAACGAGCCAGAAAATTAGAAACACAGACAAAGAGTTTTACTTCTTTGATATCGATGCAGAAAAAAAACACTATACACTTATATTATGTTTATATACAATTTATATTTATATATATATATTTTTTTTACTTGAAAACTAAATAACGAAAATATATTTTCTGTCATTTAAAGTAAGACTCTAAACAAAAAAACAATTTTATAAAGGATGCAAATAACTGAGTGTAAATTGATACAATTGAGAAAATTGATGAATACTTTTCATTCATTCAATGTTTTCAACATTTTCTTTTTGATGAAATATGATTTGATATATCTAAACAAAAGAAATACATTTTTTAAAGTTATTTTGTTTTTAACTCTTTTCGAATGTATGAGATATACGCTTTTTAAATATCGTGTAAAATTAATAACAGTTTCTTCGCCGATTTTTAAAGACGTGTTAAATACGAGAATTGATCCTGATATATATTATACTTCAGAGAAAAAAATAATAAAGATTTTTTTAAATAGGTTTTTGTACAGATAAATCGAACAATCTCATATTTGGAGCTGTTCAGAGAAACTGACAGAAAAAGTTATACTTACAACGATCATTAGTACATTTATAATGTACAGGATCTACAATGTTATTTTTTAAAAATGCAATTTAAAATTTTTCAAACAGACCTATTACTCCGTATTAAAAAATAAATAAATAAATAAAACACATGTTGTATACAAACGTACATGGTCCAGTTGTCCTATAAAAATAGGACTGTCGCGCCTATAAAAAATACATTTAGAGATAAATAGATAGGTACAGATATAAAAAAGCAATTTTTAAAATTTCTGTGTGATAGAGTGAATCTAAATGAATGCATTTACACAGGTTCAAACTTTAAATCAAATGAAAAGTAGTTTTTCGAAGTTCAATTGCGAGAATCTCCAGAGTCAAATGATAAAATCATGACTCAGTTGCTACATGTAAGATTACATAATAACTAAAGGCTTAATCCGTTTCAAATTTCTGTCTTTTTCTGTCAAATTATCTGTTATACCATACTTAAGTTACAATGGTGTCTTCCAGACGAATAAACGCAATGCTAAATAACGACATTTAAATGTACACTGAAAAGGGCTTAGTGGATTGGCTGATTTTTTTTCATTTTTAATGTATTTATTATGTAATATTATGCATTTTAAATAATTTTATAATATATATGACCTGAAAACAATTTTAGTACATTTTATTTGGGGGTATTTTGTGTATGAATTAAAATGAATTTAAACCGTTGTATTATATTTTATGAAAGCGCGAAAAATCAGGCGCCTATCATAGATTGTGAAACATTTTCCAAAACTTCAAGAATGATTGAAAAAAAGGTCTTCGTTTTAGAAGGAGATCATTTAAGAAATGCATAACATATTTGAAAACCCAATTTCAGGAATTTCAAATAATAATCGTAAAAAAAAAAAAAAAAAAAAAAAAAAAAAAAAAAAATGGAATTTTATGTATGATCTACATATTAGTTGTACGTAAAACATAGGATGATGAAATTTCACCACATTAGAGAATGCATAACACAGTTTAAAATTACTTTTTAGTAATTTCCATCTATAAACGGAAATGTAATTGAGATTCTTTGCTCTCTATTATACATGATATTTTAAAGGGGTTTTTTCCTACTAAATAATAAACAAAACGTTTGTTACATTTTTAGAAGCGTGCCGCAACTGCAAACACACTTTTAATAATTACAGTGCTCTGATAGAATTATTTTGTGTACTTCTATAAAGATGAACGACCGGTATATGTGTCGCATAAGGTGCTCAGAATCCTCGATTCTTCTCACTAGTAAATTTTGATTGCAAATTTTGCCTCATTTAATACGAAAATTTGCCAGATACCATTAGGCAAAAATTTCTGTTTGAAAAACCAGTGATAAAATATTAAAAAGACTATAAAAAACGCTCGTCCCGAAGTGGTTAAGTCTTAAAAGCGTGAGAGGTACATTGTGAGATCCACCCAATGCAAAATAGTTGTGAATCCCATAGCATTTATCTGATTAACCCATTAACACATAGGGGTATATATTTTTTTATCACTAGACATAGTGGCAAGAAAGCATCTTTCACATTAGTAAATATGAAGATAGATATATAATCTCTTTCATAAGAGAATTTCCTTAATGAAAAAAGATAAAAGGTGTTCTTCTTTTAAAAGTGATGGGAAATCAGAAATTTTAATTTTAATAAAACACATGATTTGGACATTAATGGGATATTTCTAGTTAAATTAGTCTGTTTTTAAAAATTTACCGTTTATTGCTTTTCTATTACTACTAGCTATTACATTACTCAAATATGTCATTAAATGTTGTTATCTGAGCTTTAGATGTTGAAGGAATATAGAGTACGCTACCCTCGTCAATATTTATGTCCAAAACTTCCGTATCTTTAAGGTCTCTTAAGGGTTAATATCTCACGTAAGTTTTGTCAATTTTTTAGATAAGCATTATTATCAATGCTTTTGTATTTTTGCTACGATAAGTATCTCCAACACTCTTTAAAACATTTTCTGAATGCCCACAAATCGATATTTGTGGGAAAAATGCTCTTTTCTCAAAAAATGTGTGATCTAGGATAATCACTATAGTTTTCCTGTAAAGTTTAAAGTAATATCTATAACCTCATTTTTTCATAATTTTAGTTTCAGTAGGTTCAGAATTAGTGGGGGGGGGGGGGATTTCTGCACTACATTCTCGTTCATATCTCTGAAAATATTATACTTAAAATTAAATGAAGTATATTTTTGAGTTTCGCTTAATGAATGCTTTCACACGATACCTCACACGACATTCAAAGACAATATTTTTTCCCTTGAAATAACTTAATTATCCCCTCCCCTTTATTCTTCACTTAAACATATTTGTAAATGTTTAATAAAATTTAAATATGTAGGTCAAAAGTCTTTATTACTTCTCACAATTCGAACTTTCCACGTGCAATAGTTCACGAGTAAAATGGAGTGAGCTTATAATTAATCCGTTTTCAGTTTTTAAGTACGGAACTCTAAAAAGAATATAAATATCGAAGGTACAAAACAGATTTCAATTTTAAGACTTAAAACACATGCTTTTATTTTACATAAAATACTGTCATTCGCTTACATATAAAAATTTAAGTCAATGTCTAAAATATAAATGTATATATATGTAGACAGAGAGAGAGAAAGGGAAAATATGTGTGTTATCTATTAAAATATACACTTTTCTCAATTAATGGTTTAATACTTAATAATTTTCAATTATACTTTGAGAAATCAATTTAGAAATACTAAAAAGTTAGTGTAAATTCAAAGGTAGTGATAATCTATGTATGTATTAAATAAATTCAATTGCTTCAAATTTTTATCAAAGTGTACAAAAAATAGTGCTATTTTTTAAAACTAATAATCAAGTTTAATAATTAAATTTAATGTATTAATTTAATTACTTACCGTAATTTCCGACATATAATCCGTGGATCAAACAATCATTTTTCGACCCAGAAATTTTTTACAAATAAAATGTAATTTTGTAGATCGGGGTAAATATTTGACTTCAATTACTAAATAAAATTTCTGGTCGAAAAAGAATTGTTTGATCCGCGGGATTATACACAGGAAATTACGGTAATATTAAAATTTAAATTATATATATTTATTTGTTAATAATTTTTTTTTAAATTAATATTCGAGTACTCAAGTCCTAGTTAAACTATAACGTATATTTTTAGAGAATCAGCTTCCAGTGAACGAAATTGTGTTTGATTTTCAAGATAAACACTAAATGCGTATAAAAATGTTTTTAATGTTTATATTTAATTTTAGTTCTTCGTAATAGATTTAATAAAAGTCAACAAAGGAAACATATTTTAAACAACTAAAAAAAGAAAAAAAAACAATTATTGGTCCATTCTTTTTTATATTTGCAAATAACGTGTCTGCTATGTATTTTACTCTGTTAAAAATTATGTAAACATGCAGTTAATGCATTTTAAGTTTAAACAAAACCCTTGCTTCGATAATTCTGGCATTCTCATGTAGATCTTTTTTATCACTTTTAGGATGTTTTAGAAACTATTTTCAAGCAATATATTAACGAAACTGATATAAATAGCTATTCTAAACTTTTAAGTAGTAGTATGACAACTTTACAACACACAGGCTGTAACAGATTTACTACATTATGGTCTGTGTTTCATCTCACGACTCCCAAACAAGGCGCCTATATATAGCACACTAAGGTAACTTTTACATTTTATTCAAAAGTACACATCTTTACTTGTGAGTGCATTTTCATTTGATTCTCCCTCTTAACTTATTACCGAGTTTAGTTTTCTAACCTTGACTTAAAAAACTTAGACATATATCATTCATCTTCTGTTACAGACATCTTTTTCAAGAAGAGCAAATTTATTAGTCTGGAAAACTTTTTCTCACTGTGATAAACAACTTGAAGTAAAATATCTCATTGTGATGTAGACCAAATGTTAAAGAACTAAAATATTTACAGGTAATCGTGAAATTTAGGATTTATTTTCTTGAAGTTATTTAACTGCAAAGAGAATAGTTTAGATCGTTTATTTTCGGATTTAAAAGCAATTACACTATGATGAACAAAAGCGTATATTTTTTCAGAATTTATTATTTGAATCCAATAAGACTATTTTTAAATTTACATATTTCTATGTATAAAAAACTGAATTTTGCTCTATACTGATCTTTTATTTCAACATACAATACACCGATATGTGACTGACATACACTGCAAAAAAGATTTTTCTTACAAGAAAAATGTAGCATAAGTGTTAATATAATTATGAAATAATAAATTCCCATTTGCGTGCAAGTCCAAAACGCATCCATTATCCTTATAAACTAAAAAACTAATATATTTCTAAGTTTTAGAGAGATATTTATAAAAAAAAAATTTTTCTTTGCCACAGATTTTTGGAAATGTTTCTGACGAGACATAAATTGACAAACCAACAAATAGTAGTAGCCTTGTAGAAATCTTCCTTACTCCTAATCGTAACCAGTGACACCAAGTTATATGGACATATAAGGTACGAGTATGTGCAATAATAGGATCTCGCCGCCCAACAAATTGAAAGTAATTCGTTATTTATTTATTTATTTATTTACTCGTGACAAGAAACTTTTTTTTTTAATGGTTTCAAAATAATTGTGTTTGTAAAATTGTATCAACTGGACTTGCAGGAGCAATCAATGTTGTTTACGATTTATAATTATATTTTCCTCAATATCAAATTTCCTGAATACTTTGACATTTTTTAATCATTTTAATTGATAAAGCAATTAGGTAGCTAAACCATGTATCTTCTTGACAATTAACATTTTACACTTTCAAGAGTTAGGAATTTTTAAGTTATTCGTAATGAATACTAATGTATTTATAGGGAAGAATTCGTAAAAATATAATTTTATAAAAATATTCATTAACTTATAATGGTCTTATATTTTGTTTAGAAAAAAAAAGCTAAATTGACCTCTAATTGTCATTTTAAGTCATAATCTGATCACCCATATCTGTCTCCATACACAATAGTCGAATTAAAAAGAAAAAAAAATGTCAATTTGATTTTAAAAATATTTGAGCCTGCACCACATTTTCCAAAATTTGGCGTTATAGCACAGTTAAACAACTGATCTATTTTATCTTATCATTTTTCAGTTTTGCGATAAACAATTACAGTCTGCTACATCACAGTTTTTATTGGTAAGATCAAAAGTATTTATTTAATTTTTCAATCTATTAAGGTTTTTTTTATTATTTGAACATTTTTGTTATTTTATTTGACGGACTGAGATTATTATTTTTCATAATTGATTTTTATATAATAATTAATAATTGATTTACCAAACGTATGAATAATCAAACGAAACTTATAAATGAAATTTCCATTCTTGGAGATAATAAACGAAACTAATTTTGATTTCGTTCTATGAATTTGTAAAAAAAAAAAAAAAAAAAAAAAAAATGGCTGAATTATCTGATTAGCAGTAGTTCGTATCAAACGATGCATTTAATGTTAATTGCAAAAGGTATGAAAAAAAGAAAATTGTAATCATTAATCGGAGACATGTCTTTAGCGGAGGCGTAACAACAAGGGTCCAATTCAAACTTAATTTGTACAAATGTACCTGCTTTAATTATTTTTTAAAAAGCAATTAGTGTTATAAAAGAATTATATAAACATGAATCTATTGACTGAAGAAATAACTTTATTTGATAATTATTTATTAAATTATTTATTCTTCAAATGGTTGAATAGTTTTATGAAAAAACTTTTTTACCAAAAATAGAACCGACTTCAAAAACTACTGAAAGTGAAAAAAAAAATTACAGAATAGTTAATAAGAAATTCAATAAAGAGCATTGTATTTAAAATGCGTTTTATTAGATTTATGTACATTAAATTTATTTTTTGGAGTCGGCGTCAGCCAAGCCAAGTTCAAAATTAAAGCTAAGTTTCTAATATTGAATAATTACATTTAACTTGGCTTGGCTGATACCGACTCCAAAAATAAATTTAATGTACATAAATCTAATAAAAGATATTTCAAATACAATGTTATTTGTTGAATTTCTTATTAACTATTCTGTAAAATAACATTTTTGACTTTGCAGTAGTTTTTGAAGTCAGTTCTATTTTTGGTAAAAAAGTTTATTTTTCACTTTTTAGTTTATATATATGTTACAGGACAAACCCGATTTTAGGCCAAACTATATTGGCCTAGGCCAGACTAGTCTATCCTAACGCCCATCGGATAAGCTAGTTTTTCCTAGGCAAAACTAGTCTATCCTAACGCCCATCGGATAAACTAGTTTTTCCTAGGCCAAACTAGTCTATCCTAACGCCCATTGGATAGACTAGTTTTTCCTAGGCCAAACTAGTCCATCCGAACGCCCATCGGATAGACTAGATTTTCCTAGGCCAAATTAGTTTGGCCGAACGGTCATTAGGATAAACTAGTTTAGCCTGCTATTCATTGGTTTAAACTAGTTTATCCTAGGCCGATCTAGATTGTCCTAGGCCAGTTGAATTTGGCGTGTTTTTATTGATCCCAAAGACCGCTTCGGCGCCAATCTTCTGGTTTAGCCTAGTCCAAACTAATTTATCCTAGGATAATCTAGTTTATCCTAGGCCAATTCAATTTGACGTGCTGTAATTAATGCCAACCATTGTTTGGCACGCTCACAAAGAAAAGAATTATTTCAAACACAAATTTAATTTCTCAAATATTAATCAAGTTTAAGATCAAATTCAAAATATTTCAAACGAATCCGCTCAGCTCAAACACATCTATTGAAACAAGCGAAGTTCATTTAAAATTCATTCTTTTTATTTTACTTTCTTCTGTCTTTACAATAAGTGTTTGATTCGTGAAAATTTTTTAATTCTGGTTTTTGACGCATTTACACGTTTTAGTGATCCAAGATTCCAAAAAACATGTTCTTCAAATTGTGAGTCTATTACTCTGTCTGACTGTCTGTGCCATGAATTTTGAAGGAGTTGTAATTGAAGAACTAATGCACGAAATTGATGCGGCATCCTTTTTCTTAAATATTTAACATCATGTTTTATTATGTTTCTAAAATTTCAAATAAGGGTAATATTTAATTAGAAGATAAAAAGTTAAAAAAAGCTGAGCTTTAAAAAAAAATTCAAGCGTCCCCATACTCTACCCCCCCCCATCCTACATTTTAGGTATCATGCTTTATTTAAGCTTTTTCTTATTTTTAAAAGGGGTCGGATATTTACTTTTTTAATATGAAAAATTTCTAGTGAACTGATGTGTGGAAAAACCAATGTCTGTTACGAACTAAAAATCTTTTCTTAAAACCAAAAGTTTTTATCCGATTGAAAAAGTAATCCGTAATTCCTTTATTTTTAACCTCTGAACCCCCCAAATTAATCAGGTAAACGCCTTATCAGAAGGAACCTACATAACAAATTTAAAACAAATCGGGAAAATTTTCCGTGAAAAACCTATTTACATGAATTAAAGGTGTTACCCCCATTCGTCCTTTCTTTATACGTAAAAAATGAACAACCAAAACTAATCATTGAGGTGCCTAATCAAAATGATCTTATGCCTAAAATTTTAATAAAATCTGATACTTTTGCATGAAAAACTGACTTATCTAAATTAAGGAGGGGAGGGGGTGCAGATTAGCCTTTTGTTCCCCTCCCCATATTCTTATCCAATGAACTCCTGAAACTAATCAGGGAAGTTCGTTATCAGGATAAATCTATGTTCAAAATTTGAAGCAAATCGGATATTTCTATCAAGAATTACTGCATTACGTACATACATATGTACATACGTACGTACATACGTACATACATATGTACATGGTTACATACACACTAACAGAATATGCGAGCACATTAGCTCTCAGGCTTTGATAGTCTGTAAGATAAAATCGCATCAAATTGCATCGGCTTAGGATAATTTAGATCAAAACTAGAAAGTTGGCAACGTGACGTGAACGTAGGCTCCTAAATTAGTTTATCCTAATGACCGTTCGGCCAAACTAGTTTGGCCTAGGAAAATCTAGTCTATCCGATGGGCGTTCGGATAAACTAGTTTTACCTAGGAAAAACTAGTCTATCCGATGGGCGTTCGGATAGACTAGTTTGGCCTAGGAAAAACTAGTTTATCCGATGGGCGTTAGGATAGACTAGTTTGGCCTAGGAAAAACTAGTTTATGCGATGGACGTTAGGATAGACTAGTCTGGCCTAGGCCAATCTAGTTTGGCCTGTAACACACATATATATATATATATATATATATACAGGGTGTATCTAAACTACTGGGCAAAACTTTAAGGGGTGATAGTACACATCAAGACAAATAATATTAAATGGGAGACTAAGGGTCCCAAACGTCTTCCGAAGGAGATAGGCGCCATCAAAGTTTAGGGTCCAAAATTTGAAATGATTATAAAAAACGGAAAAATTGGTCGATTCCTTTGCGGTTTTCACGAAAACTATTCTTTATATCAGTATTTTCTTGAAAATAAATTAATAAATAAATTTCAAAAAAATGCCGAAAGGGGGCGTTTTAGACTTTGGAGGAAAGCACAACTATTTTTTACTGTTATTTTTTGCATCTCATTAATATTTTTTACAAGTTTAGACATGAACTTAAATTTTGAGCTCAAAATTTGTGGTTAAGTAGCTCAAACTAAACTATGTTCAATGGAAGTGGGTAGGCTTAAATTTCAAATGATTATAAAAAACAGAAAAAATGGTCAATTGATTTGCGGTTTTCACTAAAATTATTCCTTATGTCAGTATTGCCTTGAAAATAAATTATACAGATAAATTTAAAAAAATGTCGATAGAGGGCGTTTTAGACTTTGGAGTAACATACAACTATTTTTTACTGTTATTATTTTCATCTCATTAATTTTTTAGAAGCTTAGACATAAACTTAAATTTTGAGCTGAATATCTGAATCGTTGAGAGTGGTTAAGTAGCGCAAACCAATAGGGGTGGTGAGGCTCAAATATCAAATGATTTTAAAAAACGGAAAAAATAGCCGATTCGTTTGCGGCTTTCTCTAAAACCATTCTTTATGTCAGTATTTCCTTAAAAATAAATTTTAAATATAAATTTCAAAAATTCCGTTAGAGGGCATCTTAAAATTTAGAGTAACCAACAACCATTTTTAACCGTTATTTTTTTTTTATCTTAATGAATGTTTTAAAAGCTTAGACTTGAAATATGAGCTCAAAATCTGAATCGTTGTGAGTAATTAAGTAGCGAAAAATTGGACTGTTTTCGTAGGGTGGGCAGGGTACTCTCTCAACTCTTGAACACTGTTCAGTTTGCGCTTCTTAACCCCTCCCAACGATTCAAAATTTGAGCTCAAAATTTATGTCTAAGTTTTTGCAAGCATTTAATTAGATACAAAAAATAACAGTTAAAAATTATTGGTGGTTACTCTAAAGTTTAAGGCGCCCTCTAACGGAATTTTTTAAAATTTATCTTTAAAATTTATTTTCAATGAAATACTGACATAAAGAATGGTTTTAGAGATAACCACAAATGAATCGACCAATTTTTCCGTTCTGTATAATCATTTGCAATTTGAACCTTCACCCCCCCCCCCCCATTGAACACATTTCAATTAGCACTGCTTAACCACTCTCAACAATTCAGATTTTCAGCACAAAATTTAAGTTTATGACTAAGTTCCAAAAAAATTTTATGAGATGCAAAAAATAACGGTAAAAATACTTGTACGTTACTCCAAACTCTAAAGCGCCCTCTATCGGCATTTTTGAAATTTATGTTTATAATTTATTTTCAAGACAATACTGACATAAAGAATAGTTTTAGTGAAAACCGCAAATCAATTGACCAATTATTCTGTTTTTTTATAATCATTTGAAATTTGAACCTACCCACTCCCATTGAACACAGTTCAGTTTGCGCTACTTAACCACAAATTTTGAGCTCAAAACTTAAGTTCATGTATAAACTTGTAAAAAAATTTAATGAGATGCAAAAAATAACGGTAAAAAATAGTTGTTCGTTACTCCAAATTCTAAAGCGCCCTCTATCGGAATTTTTTGAAATTTATCCTTATAATTTAATTTCAAGACAATTCTGTTATAAAGAATAGTTTTCGTGAAAACCGCAAACGAATCGACCAATTTTTCTGTTTTTTATACTCATTTCAAATTTTGGACCCTAAACTTTGATGGCGCCTATCTCCTTCGGAAGACGTTTGGGACCCTTAGTTTCCCATTTAATATTATTTGTCTTGATGTGTACTATCCGTTAAAGTTTTGCCCAGTAGTTTAGATACACCCTGTATATGTTGCAGCCAATACCCGAAATTGGACAATTCTAGAACTGGCCGGCCAATTCCCGAATTGGCCAGCAACGTTGTAAAATGACTGGCCAATTCTAGAATTGGCCAGCCAATTTGCGTACTGGCCAGATGCGATTGGCCAATTCGCGAACTGGCCAGATGCGATTGGCCAATTCGCGAAATAGATATAAGCACTCGGCTTAATCCTTTCTATCATAGTTGAAAGTTCCTATGAATTCAAATAGTCTAGACGTCAGCCTGTCCGTGATCTAACTCGAGTAAAGTTTCCGGTTAACTTGTAATTGTCATCGTATTTGGTTTATCAATTAATTTCGATATTGAAAGGGAATTGTGTACTATTTTTGGTTAATTTAGTTGAGTACACAAAAATATTTCGTTTCAATATAATCAATAGGAATCTTTTTTTACTGTACATTTTAATGTTACATTATCTTATTTAGAAAAAAATTGGTGCCTGTGCATCATAGTTCGGATGTTGGCCAAGGCTTCCCGGTCAGTTCACGAATTGGCCGGCCAAAACCCGAAATACGCTATTCATTTCACGTATTTCGGGTTTTGGCCGTGAAGCTTGGCCAGTTCGGGTATTAGCCGGCCAGTTCTAGAATTGGCCAGGCTCCGGGTATTAGCCGCAATATATAGCTTTCAGCACGACTCATAACAGAAACTGGTTGGATGTTTTTGCTTTTTTGTTAAACTATACACCCCTGATGACGTAGTATAATGAAAAAGCCTTCTACTGCCTTTTTATCCATTTATTTTTCATTATTTTAGTAATCTGCCTTCTATTTCACTTCAAACTTCAACTGTTTTCAATAAGATGATTGTAAAAATATTGGTTTCATTGGTTTATTGTATGGTAATATATGAATTACTCTGGTTATATAATGTCCATTTATCCACACATTCTTAGTAATTTGGTAATCTGCCTTCTATTTCTCTTCAAACTTCAACTGTTTTTAATAATATGAATGTAAAAATACTGGTTTCATTGGTTCTTTTATTGGTATTGTCTGAATAACTTTGGATGTATTTATAAAAGTATTTATATATATATATATATATATATATACACACACACACACACACACATATATATATATATATATATATATATATATATATTAGCTTATAATTAAAAAACGCTTATAATTAGCTTATAATTACAACAATCAATATTAATTTGCGAGAAATCACAAATTTTATTAGTTTTTGCTTAGTTACTAAAAAAGTACTGAACCAATTTTGATGAAACGGAAGTGGTACCGATTATAGAGCAACAATCTCTTTCAATAAATTAAAATCCATAAAAATCGGATGAATAGTTTGGGAGTAATCGGTGAATATATATATATCCTTATATCTATATAATAAAGGCCAAACGTATCTGTGCGTAACGCATACGTCATGTTTTGAATGGCAACACTCTCCGATGAAATTTCGGTTTTGCAATTTTCGCTATTGTAAATTTTTAAACTTCTAGACATTGCACGTTTTCAATCTTTATACCATCGTTTAGAGAAAAAAATGCACTTTTAAATGCCGTTTGTTAGAAAACTGTATTTCAATTTGTTTTTGAGATATGAAATTTTTTTTTGTAGTTTTTGGTTCAATTTCTCTAATGGTGGCAACTTGAGTATTGCATTTATGTGGGAAAGAGAGGAAAAATAGCCATAGAGCAAAAATGAAAAAAAAAAAAAATAGAGATGCATTTAGTGGCTGGAGGTGACGCCAAAAATGTAACCCTAAAATTCGCTGCATTGCATCAAACACAACCGCGTGCTTTCACAAAAAAGAAAAACTTTTAGCGATGCAATTTTAATTCATAATACAATGAAATGCTATTTTATAATGCTAAAATCAGATCTTTTTCATTTAAAGAAAAAATGATGTTAAAAAATTCTGTCTCTGTTTCACGCGATTGTTTTGTTTGGGCCGAATGAGAGACTTAAATTGGAAGAATAACGCCCATCAAACCATTTTAATCGCATACTGCACTTCCATATATCTCTTTTCTCCATGGGAAATAACAGATCACTGTATATTTTAGTTGTCATTTTTTCATAGCAACTGAAAAAAAAATAGTAATTAAAAACCTGTTATGTCAATATATCGTCGGCTATAAAACCCTGTGAATTTTGTTGGTTTTATATCGTTTTTATCTATGAATTTAATGACTTTTAGTTCGTTGTAAACTT
Organism: Maratus speculifer; assembly: GCA_964019185.1. Lineage (NCBI taxonomy): Eukaryota > Metazoa > Arthropoda > Arachnida > Araneae > Salticidae > Maratus > Maratus speculifer. Next base: position 284,583,211 of record OZ025297.1, read on the forward strand.
ACTTTACAAAAGATACATCAATTAACCATTACAAAAATGCATTTTAAAGAATATCTGGGTATCATATTTTCTTAGTTGATTTTAAAAACTGAGAATGCAGTTTTATTCTTTGGCGAAACATTTGGCTAATAACGTCTATCTTGCGTCTAATACGGAAGTACCGATAATTTTTTAAATTGTATATGATTACATAAATAATATGTTTCATACAAAATTGGTGTTTGGAATTAATTGTCAGTTTAAAAAGCCTATTACGCAGAAAAAATTTATTAGACTTTCCAATTTTAAATTTTTAAAAAAGTTTTTCATCTTCACTTTGTGATCCGGGAACCCCGGGTTCGGTGTACTTGTATATTATAAATGTGAAAGTGTGTCCGAAAATTGGAATGAACTTGGCTTCAAAACGGATGGATTAATGTCTTTGAATTTTTGTATATAGGTAAATTATTGCCCTGAAATGAACATAGGCTAATTTTTATTTATTTTATTCAAATATTTTTCTTAATAATTCAATATTTCACTATTTTTCATACAGAATAAATTGAAAAAAATTCCATAATATTTAATTATCTTTCTTTTTTCGTTGCCAAAAAATAAAAAAACCGGAATAATTATTTCTTTTCTGTAATTAATTTTCAACTGAAAGATTTTGACGTGATAAAATAAAATGAAATAAATAAATGGACCCTATACTGTTTTTCGGTTTGAGATTAAAAACCGCAATTTCACCAATTGTGACGTCAGAGGAATACTGTTTTTCTTCTTATATCACGCAAACGATTATATAAAATTTCTTTTAGACTTAGAAGACTTTACAAGAATATAACTTCACACTTTACAAGATTATAAATATTTTAGTAGTTTTTACAGATATTAATCCATAATCAAAATGAACCTTTTTCTTTCTTTCGGTTCGAGGCTATAAAATTCAACTTTTTACCAATTGTGACGTCAGAGGAATACTTTCCATTAATAATTTTAAAAATATCAATGTAACGTCATGTATGAAACAAAGTATAAGTTTTCAAGTTTTCATTTTTAATCTATACTAATAAAATAACAAATCGCTCTGTCTGCGTGTGTGTGTGTGTGTGTGTGTATGTGTGTGTGTGTCTGCGATGGCTAGCAAAATCTATGGGACGTACGAAGCTCAAAATTTTTATGAGAGTAGCCCAATATCTCTCCTGATGCACCTGAGCTTTAGAATTTCGAAATTCTATTTATTAACTGAGTAATTAATTAAATTCCAAAGATCACTCTTATAAAAAATCGCCTTTTTACTTCTTTTTTTCCCTTCATTTAGTTATGGTTGGTTGGTTGCATAAAATTTTCGCATAAATAATTAAAAAAGCTGGAACAGACCTTTAAAATTCATAGACTGGCAAACTGTCAGTTTAAATGATGATTTTTTATCACAGCGGTTGTAAACCATGGAGGAAAAAGATAGGTGGTGGTGAAGTAAACCGAAAAAGGGTCGCAATATTAAACCATTTATCGCTCAAATTTTAATGTCCCAAACAAAAGCATGTGGAAGGGATTTTGTATTAAGACGAATTGAAAGGAATGAATTACAGCTGAAGCGTATTTTACGAAGTAATAGTAATTTTTTAAAATGGTCTTTTTTCTATTATATCATTTATTTTTAAAAAATGTTTGCTTTTAAAATAATTGGAATTGATATATTCGAAAAAATTAAATGTAAAAATAAAATTAAATAAAATATTGAAAACATTTGATTTGAACTAAAAATTGTATTACTAAAAGTTTTCTTTTTTTTTTCAGAACTTTTTAATACTTTATAACGTAGATGAAAAAATGTTTTTAATTTAACAATATATTAATAACTCTATGTCAATATATAAAATATAATTATGAAAACATTCTTTTAAAATCATGCGCGAAAACTTAAATAACAAATATTAGTCTAAAATCTAGATTTCAGAGTGCAGACGATTTTAAGACATTAACGAAAGAATGTTAACTTTTCAAGCAAAATCTTAAATGATGCTTCTATATTGATATTTCAAAGTGACGGCTAGGTTACATTTATGTTATATTTAAGTTACGGTAGGGTAATGTTAAGTCGCAGACAGATTATGGTTATGGTACAAAAATTTACGGTTAGGAATTTGTCCACAGAGTCAACATTACGCATGCTTTGATAAAAATATACACTTTTGTTAAATGGCTCTGAAATTATAATACTATATACCAATCTTTTATCATCGCGTATCGATTTCATTCACGGTATAGTCGGATTTAAGAGTAATATAATTAGTTTGAAATTCAAAATATTTCACTTGGGATTTCTATGCGAAAAAAATAATTAGTTACGTGTTTTAACAGTGATTTTTACGGGTAAATATCAACACTTTAACACGAAACTAACGCAATCGTTGGATACATGTTCCCTCCCGTGTTTCTCCTTGCTCATTTTAAGTATTTTTAGATCTTAATATTAGTTGTTGTTTTTAAAACCGATTTTTCACAAAGTCAGCTGCGACGTATTTCAGACAATGCATTTCTGCATGCTTCCAGTTAATGATAAAATCATACAAATTTCAAGTTCGTTTAATATTGTTAATACGGACCCGGGCAACGCCGGGCGGGTCAGTTAGTAACACAATATAATTTTGAGTAAGTGCTAACAAGAGACGACTGTGACGTCACATATTGAAAATATAATAAATATCTCTGATATTGCAATGAAATGAGATTGAATTATGATATCAAATGTTATTATTTAAAGAAAATTAAGTTTATCGTCTGAGCGTGGTTAATATTTAATTTTAAAATGAAATAAGTTTTTTTAAAGGTTAAATATTAAACGACTAGAAAATATTAATAATTTATACATATCGAAAATGACGTAATGATCAATGAAAAAACTTTTTATCATTTTAGAAAGTAAGAAAAGCTCAACTAATAAAAAAAAAATATTTTTGTGTGTTAATTCTGAAAATTGTTCAATTCTGAAAATATAAATAAATATCACTTTAAAAATGCATTTTCGGGCTTAAAATCTAAAGATTTAATGTAATTGTGAGAAAATACATTCCCTCAGTCAATATCTCAATTTGGCATAATGTACAAATATTTGGCAAAGTGTACTGGAAACAGGTTTGTAAATGGATATTAATTGCACATTTTTTAGCTCTTAAAAAGTAAAAATATGTTGTCACTTTTAAGAATGTTTTTTATAATAAATTTCTATAAATGTTTATGGTATGCAGAGCATATATGTACAAATTATACAAAAATGCCACCTAAAACACAGTTTTGTAGTATATTTTTCCTAACACTGTTTTTTTTCGTTTTACGGAAACTACCCGCTTTTTGACACTTTCTAACATGGTCTAAAAGTGTTTACGACTTCAACCTGTCTGTATACCGGATGCCGAGTGCCTGGGGTCTGCCGTCTGTCTGTCCGTTTTTCAACTTGGGTAAGTATAGTGGAATTCATACGCAAATAACATACGTTATTGAGATTTACCATAGCATATGCGGCATTGAAAATGGACCAGGTAGCAATTATAGCTGAATCACAGGAGCACTCAAAAGGAAACTTTACATTATGGTCTAAGGCGAAAAAATCATTTGTGGTGTATTTTGATAATGTTACATAATTTTAAATGTAGTGAAATTTACATGCATTTTTAAGGTTCAGAAAAACATGGTTACTATCGAATATGTTAAATGTAGTACTTATAGTGTGCGTACAGGGAGCTCAAAAGTATTTCAGTATATTATGGTCTGTGAAGAAAAACCATTTGCAACGTATTTTAATAATGTTATTTTATTAAGGTTATTAATAATATTGAAATTGCACTAAAATAGGATTTCTGTAGAAAATGGGGTGAAAAGATTTAACATTCACTTACAAGATTGCAGAAAAATGTTCGATAATATAGTAGTCTACGGAGAAAAAAAATATTCGCAGCGTATTTTAATTGCGTTGCGCTATTTCAAACATGATGAAATTAATATACTGAGATAATCAATACAATGATAAATACTGAAATTTACTACAATAAGCTTGCAGTTAAGTATCATTTGCATCGCATTTGTTGTTCATTTACAGAGACGCATAAAAGATTTTTTATCTGTGTCCAGATCTCAGATATTGTGTCCAAAGTATGGTCTATTAGAAAAGATTACTGAAGAGCTTTTTCAATTATCGTATGTATTTGGAAAACTAATGCATCCTGAAGTTCAGCTACATTTGATATAATAAGAGATGTTTGTAGAATTTAAATAAATCATGTATCGGACTATACAATAAACTGGATTGGTCACCAGTGCAATAGCGATTCCCGGAAATATGAATTCAATAATTTGAATCGGGTTTTTTGCTTGAATAATTTAAGCTAAATATGCGATCGTATACATATTTGCACGTAATATACAGGACTGTAAAAAAGAATTCAAGTAAGTTTCTGTCTATAATTAGGAATTGCTAAAGGTGAATTTTAATATTCGTTATACTTTTTCTCACTAAGTAAAATTTTAACATTGTATTTAGAATATTTACAAACACATAGATCATATACACAGCTGCAGAAGAGAATGTCCCGGTGAAGTTATGCATTATGGAAATATTGGATATTTTTTTTTATTACCTAGGTTTAACACATGATTTTTCTTTCTTTGATATGGAATTCTGAAATGCACTATAAAATGATTTCTGTACAATTGGGGTGCGTTACAGTTGTTCTACAGTATAAGTAATTACAATTTCATTTTCGCGATTGTTCATATTATCTAACACATTTTCCTGTTATTTGACTGAGTTCTTTAAGTCCCCTATAAAAAAAACTACTGCATAGCCTTCTATAAGATAAATATTATATCTATTTTAAATTATTGTTAATGAACCGTTTTGTTTAAAGCGTTTATCTTTTTTTTTAATGCTACGTGAACGACGTCACGGGTAACAGCTAGTATATATATAAATACATACGCGTCTAATTGTTAACCTCCTCCTCGTTTTTTGAAGTACGTTAATAGTTATTAGTATTTAAATTGTAAATTATACCTATAAACATTATAATGCGGTAAAAAACTCTGGTACACACGTATTTCAGGAGCGAGGTTCGAACCCACGCTTTCTTTCTGGAACCACAGTTTAAATCAGGCGCCTTAGACCGCTCGGCCATCCCGACTGTATTCTACTCGGCGAACTTATTCAACGTTCATGTTACTTTTAATTTACGAGAAATCACTAATTTTATTAGTTTTTGCCTAATTACTAAAAAAGTTCTTAACCAATTTCGATGAAATGGAAGTGATACCAATTCGAGAGTAACTTCTTTTATTTACCACAAATACTAGTTTAATCGGTTGGATAGTTTCGGTGTAATTGGTGAAGATACATAAGAAATAAAATACACACGCGTGGAATTGGTGATAACATCCTCTCCTTTTTTTAAGTCGATAAAAAATTATAATATGGAAAAAAATACTGCATACTATAAACGTATGTCAGCAGTGGCGTTCGAACCTACGATCGCTTTCGAGAACCAGAGCTTAAATCATACGTCTTAGATCGCTCGGCTATCCTGACTGCAATTCGGGGAACTTATTCAATGCCATGTTACTTTTCACAAGTCTATTATTTTAGTACTTTGCACTAATAAAAAGATCTCTGATATTTTGTGCGAACGTTTAAATACAAAATATCCTTTATAGCATAATTAGTATTTAATTTGTAAAATATATATGTAAAAATTATTGTACGAAAAAGGTTTGTTGTATATATGCATGTCAGGAGGGGGGGGGGGGTCGAACCCACGATTTCTTTCGAGAACCAGAGCTTAAAGCTGGCGCCTTAGACCGCTCAGCCATTCTGTGGACATTACGTTCGGCGAACTTATTCAACACTTTTAATTAGCGAAAAATCACTAATTTTATTAGTTTTTGTCTAATTACTAAAAAAGTAGTGAACTAGTTTAGATGAAACGGAAGTGGTACCAATTCGAAAGCATTCTAATTCATTTAAAACAAAAATAACAGAAATCGGATGCATAGTTTCGGAGTAATCTGTGAACATATATAAAAAAAATACATACGCGTTGAATTGATAACCTCCTCTCCTTTTTTGAAGTCGGTTAAAAAACTAAAATATTTATTCAGTGAAACCTCCAAATAAGGGACACTCCGAATAAGGGACACCTCTATTTAAGGGACAAAAGTTGCGGTCCCATGGGTGTCCCTTATCTGGAGGTTTCACTGTATTTACTTTCCAAATTTTAATTAAAACTAAGCATGTTTTCATACTGGCGTGAGTCTGAACTCATTAGACTTTAAAAAATCGAATCTGATAGCCACATAAGAAAAAAAAAATCCTTGCGATGACTCAATAAAGTTCAAGATTATAGAAGTACATGCACAATGTTAACTTTATTCAGAGTTTGTTTAACCTTGATAGTATAGCTATATTTTTCATAATTAATTATGAAATAGTGTCCGAATTTTCATGTAAAAAATGTCATATCTAAAAGTTGGAATTGAATGCATATTGTATTTGGAAGTGTGTTTTTATCACCAACCATTGACCGCTTCAGATCTAAGAAAATAAAAGTGAAGCTCTATTATTTCCCTTATAAAATTTAAACTATTTGATTATTTTTATTTATTTTCCCTTTAATGCTCTAAAGCTAAATCAGTTTGGTTATGGATCAAAACCAGTAAAGAGCATCCACTGATACAAATGTTACCTTCATGCTAGTTTGTTCAATGCTTTACAGACAATACGGGCTATAAAAGAAAATGCATAAATATTTAATTTAAATGTTTTATGATAATTAAATACTTTTCAGGCTATTATTTTTTTAATCCTTAAATTTTTATAGGATTAATTAAGATTATTGATAATTAAATTTTTGTTTTAGGATGTTTAGTAATGTTATCGTTTGTAAATTTCCAAATCGGTTTAAAAAGTTCAGGGCCATGACTCGAAACAGCAATGTTTTGGCTAAAGGCGCCAATACGTCATCCATAACATCCCTAGTTGCAATCGTGACTCGGAATTTTTCATCCATTGGAAATTTACAACTGATATATATTTTCTAAATAAATAATTGTGTTAAAAATTAATCTAATATTAGCCATTTTAGCTATATAATTCTACAACTAAGTTGCAAGTTACCTAAAGTTATATAATAAACATTCGGTAGATATTTTTGTATTTTTTTTCCTGTATAGAGATTTTCATTTTAATTTCTCTCCTAACCTCGTCTTCCTGAGTTATAATTTATGGTGAAAACTCATTTTATGTATTTTAAAACTTCAAAATCTATCTTTTTTCATTCGTAATGTACATTTGTACTTATCTTGTCCACTAATAACACCAAATAGCCAAGAGTTAATACATAATGCATTCAAAAAAGTTTCGAAACTTTAACGAAGAACGATATTGTTGTATTAGCCACATGCATGGAGTTAATGACCGAAGAAATCAACAAACACTATTCTATTTTTCTATTCTTCTTTTCTATTAATTTTTCTATTTCTCTTAATTATAATGATTTATGGACGCAGTTGAACTAAATCTCTGGAAAATTTGTTATTTTGTTTATTGAATAATGAAAGTTTCATTTCAGTATGGGGTAATAGTTGGAGCAAATTTAAAATTGCTTATATTGTTTTAAGAGGAAATGTGTTACTTTTTTGTAATCGGGCTTCATGCAAATGGAATATATAATAAATGAATGAAAAAAAATGTTTGAATATTATTTTAGAAACCATAACCTGAAATAATGTTTTCAATCAAATTGCATTTGTAAATTTCTTTTCTTAAAGAGAAAAAAAATGAAAAAAAGACTTCTGTAAAAGCAATTTTTTATGTGTTACTACTGTGACGATGTCTATGTACTATGGCATTAGTATTACACACATTCATATTTGTGATTTTATATAGATTTAAATGAAATTACTTTTTGAAAACTAAAAATAATAATTTATTATTTATAATACTATTTGTAATATTATTTTTAAATATTCTATCCCAAAAGTGAATAACGCTTTAGAGATAATTTTATTTATGAAGGAACACAAGTAAAAAACATAAACCTGAGCATTGTCTTAATAAAAAAAAAAATGCTATGTAAGCAGAATGCTGAGTACAAAACATTTATTCGAAATGCGGACCACTTGAGAATAGTGAAAACCCGTCTAACGAGCCGGAAAATTGGAAACACAGATAAAATGGTTTCTTCTATTACTTCTAATCCAAAACAAAAATGAAAACAATAAAAATATATGCAAGAGTGAAAATATACTTTTAACTTGAAAGAAAAGTCACACAAAACAATTTTTTTACTTTAGAATTGATAGTACAAAACTAGATTTCTAAAGGAATCAAAATTTTCTTTTCAATTTAAAGAAATCTGATAAATTTGTTGCTTTGTGGGCAGCTTTGCGTATTTTTTTAGATGGAAAAATATTCATATTTAGTGATATGCAAAACAATGCATTAGATTTTTCTGTAATTTATGAATTGTTATATTTTTTTACCCACCTGCAATAACTTATCTGTGTATTATTATAGCTATAAGTAGTATTTTTGTACGTGTGTTTATATAATCCTACTGAAAGGATTTTATGCGTACAGGGGGGTAATTAAAAAATATATACTTTGATATATGATCCTCTAGCTGTTATATCCTTCAAAGAATCGTAATTAATTTTTTAAAAGTATTTTGAACTGTACACTCAAGAAACATACGAAAAATAACAGTTAAACGTTAACAGTTACGGTTACAACGGAAAAAGTTTGAAAATTTCGAATGAAAACGGGTAATTTTTTTATTGGTATGGAATCTGCATAAACAAAAATGATAGATAATGTTGGAACAGTGTCTGTAGGTATCTGCAGTACAGAAATCACTAGTGCTAGTAGGAAACGAAAAATAAGAACATCGAAGCAACTTCAAACGAAATTTTTTTCTTGCATTTGAGAAACTATCACGTGTTATTCTTCAAACACAACTACACGTTCAATGCGGCAGATGGTAAATATAAGTGATGTACATACCATTGCAAAATTAATCAAATGAATCTGAAATCTGTTATTATCTTTCAAGTCAGATGCAGTTTGTGGGTTAAACGGAAACATTTTGTATTTAACCAATGCAGAGTTCTTTAATACTCATGCAAGCTCCGATGTTCCAATTACTTCATGCCAGATACGATGAAACAATTTCCCAATTACACGATTTACCAAGAGTGAACTTTGCTAAACAGCGTTCTTACACAGCCATTGACTCATATATCTAATAAATACTCCGGGAAAAGGGTAAGAGCCAACGGGACATTGCAATTAATAAAAACATACCCATAAATTAAATGCAAAATAATAAAAACAACGATTAAATAAGCTTATAATTTATAATACATGATGAAAATTGATAATTATTAAGCCTGAGAAACAAAAAGGAATTGTGACATTAATCAGAATAATAGAGTGGGAGACGTCAGCACAAAACAACATCAAGATCTGTGCTTATGCAGATCAAGACATCGTCTGTTTTGGCGGACCGATTGCATATTATAAGCAAATCGGGATTTAACTAATCTGTGAGTTCGATAATGCAATTTTTGTGAAGCCACCTACTGGTTTGTAAGCAATAAATTAATAAATATGTTGCCAGGAGGAAAATAAAGTAATTCTGAATTTAGAATTAACACAATGATGCGCTTTAACACTTTCCGGCGCACTACTCTTTAAAGTTGGAATTTAAAGAAAAAAAAATAGCCAATCTATTTAGCCCTAGAGGAGTACACAGGTATTGTTTTGTAAAGATTGCACTAACCATTTTAATTATACAGCAGTTGTCGAAGTGGTAACCTCCCATAAGTAAAGCATTGATAAGCCCAGTGAGAAGAGCATTGCTGTGAAGCGCGTATTACAGTAAAACATTTTACCTATTATTTAAAAACAGTAGAGTTTGATCTCCGTGGTGCTGCCATCTAGAACTAATAAGAAAGATTTAATGTAGCCATTAGAGTAGTTTTTAAAATATTCACGGAGTTTTTGTGTCTCTAAACAGAGGGAACTTTAGGTGTTGCCGACCCGGAAACACTGCTCTTTAAGGGGTTAATGCGGCTTTCGAATTCTTCTTTTGGAAGGGGGGGGGGGGTGAGAAGACGTCATCTTCACTTATTATAATAAGCTGTATTTTACGACCAACAGGACAGCTTATATTGTACATGGACCACAACGCTTCGATGAGTACCAGAACACGATTTGTGCGGTTGAGTTTTTTGAGAACTTGCGAGGTAGATCGTATGTTGAGATCTAAGTGAAAATGTCACTCCGCACATGCAAGGTTGTATGTAAAACCTGACATAAAATGTTATTTCGAGCAGTTTGAAGTTTCTGCATCCGGAATTCAGAAAAAGATCCCGAAACAACTGACTCGTAGGTTTTAATGGATCTGATAAAAGATTTAAACGACAGTAACTGGTTAGCTTACGTTTAAATATTGGTAAATATCATACTTTTTTTAGATTCTAAACTTTGGTATATATCTTACATTTACAGTATTTTTTTTAACTTACCCATAACCAATAACAGAATGTATTTTTGTAATAAAAATGTAAATTCTTTGTTAATAAAATTTTAAAATGTATATTGAACTCGTAAATTTTCGCATTAGCCTCTTGATATGTGTAAATAAGAAAAGAAATTGCCAAAGATTTTATTACTTATAGTATATTATTTGATTATAATACTTTAGGTATTTTTAGTTCTTTATTCGATTATATGTCTATAAAATATTATGCGTTACATTATTATTTTTGGATTATTTTACTTACTTATTGAGGAGTTTTAGATTACTTATCTAATACGCATGAGCCAGAAAGAAATGTTAAACTTTTTTTTAAAAAAATGCGAAAGAAATAGATGTACGTGATAAAAGAAGATTTTTTTAAAAATGATGCTTGAAAATTATTTAAAAGTTCTTAAAAAATTGTACATTTCATATACAGTTTTATAACAAATTGTATTTTAAAGAATATATATTTTTCTGTTTGTCATAGTATGGAAAGTTATATTGTGTGATGGTAACAAATGAAAAGGTTTTTTATCTGGTAAATTTATCAATCATATTTTGCCCCCATCAATATGACATAAGCTATTTCTCATTTATATCACAGTTATATAATTTATTTTATTTTATATTATTTTATTTTATTTTATTTGTAATTTACAAATATAAAATATGTTAATTTTTTATAAGAAACTTTTATTAATGTAATAAAATTTTCAAAATCGCTTTTCTAACCTTCTGTTTCGGAGTACAGTTTAAATAACATATAATAAAAAATACACTATTGGACGTTAAGTAATTTCTATTTATCATACTTATATCCTTATAATTCATCTGTCATATATCCTTATAACTATTGTTTTAATCGTATAAAATCATTTTACCTGATTTCCAAATGTTTAATGATCGAGAAATATGTGGATAAACAGGTTTTTATTGCTTCTCCTAATTTCATCGTTCTACGTTCCATAATTTACAAGTAAAATGGTTGTGACAGACAGACAATTTAGTGATCTTGTAATCTTCCCGTTTTTATTTTTCAAGTACGTAACCTTAAAATGTAGGGACAATCTGTCAAATACTTTCCAAGAAAAGACAATTGGTTTAAATATATTTGGAACCAATTGTAAGCCTTGTTAGATACCAAAACAAAAGAGGACATCGAGTTGAAGTCTATTATTAATATAAAAAGAAAACTAAAAGACAGAGAAGGGACGGTTCATAGAAACTTTTAAAAATTGCAAAAAAAAAAAAAAAATAAAAATAAAAAAATACACAGTAATTTTAAAATTTAGCCATAAAATGGCGTAGAATAAACCGAATTATGGATAAATTCTTATGAAAGAAACTTTTTACATCATTTTCATAATATGAGGTTTTCGCAAATTTCCCACTTTAAAAAAATAATATGTGTAAGTTCAAGATAAATATGACATGATAGAAAAGCATGAATTTTATTTTAAGATTCAGCACTTCAAATTGCAGAAGAATGTATTATCAAAAGTTAGAAAACTGAACTATCAAATTGATTTTATAGGCTGACTTAATTTTTGACTTTTTAAAATATAAATTTACAATTTGAAAAAAAAAATGGACGCAATGGTTAAAAAAGAAAATCACACACGGATTTAGCACAGTAACATGAGTAAAACCGAATTATCAAAGGCCAATAAAACATACTACAACCTAAATTTTGCAGAAAAGTGTAATTATGCAGCGTATCTAACATTGAAACTTTTGGATGTGCCAATCCCAAGGCTTTCTTCTATCTCATACGTATATTTTAGTGTTAAAATAGTTAGATGTGTTTATGTTTTAATAATTTTAATTATATACTGTATCAACTTTGATTTTCATCTTAAATTTCTTCTTCAATCAATTAATCGAAGTAAAAACCAGTTTCCGTTTCTGGACCAGCCAATGGACAATAGAATGATAGGCAGACTTTTTTTCAAATTCAGGGAGGATCTACTTGCCATAACCCAAAATAATCATACACAAAAATTTTAGTTGAGTTCTGTGCATAGCTTCATACAATTTTTGATGATAAAATAATGAAAATGGCACAGACATCGTGGTTATAGAATGCCCTTCCAGCAGATTTTTTTTTCTAAATTCAGGGCGGACCTAATAGCCTTAGCCAAACAGTTACACAAAAAATTGCTTTCAATTCTATCCATAACTTCATACACTTTTAGATAGTACAATATTTAAAATGGCGCGAAATCGCTATTGAAGCGCCCCCTTCCGGTGGATTTTTTTTCAAATTCAGAGAGGACCAACTAGCCATAGACTTACCCCAAAAAATTGTTTCAGTTCGATTTATAATTTCATACAATTTTAGTCGTTACAATATTGAAAATGGCACAAAAATCGATATTGCAGTGCCTCCTTTGGGCGTAATATTTCAAAATTGTAAGAGGACATGCTTGCCATAGTCAAAAACATTCACAAAAAGTTATGTTCAATTCTATGCATATCCTCATGCATTTTTTGATGGTAGAATGACGACATACGGACACACAAACACACGGATAGACAGACATTTTGTAAAAACATGTTTTTTGAAATTTCTGATCCCTAAAACGTGTAAATCCGTCGAAAACCAGAAGTGGAAAAAATTCGATTGCAATACTTTCTAGTATTGAAGACAGAAGAAAGTAAAAAATACTCAATTTAAAATTCTTTTCAGGCAAGGTACATTATTTTCCATACTCAACCTGCTAATAATGAAATACCTACACTGAAGTTTCAATTGAAATATTATATTCTTTATTATATCTTTATTGAGAAATTTTGAAATATTTTATCATTAAACTATTTATCTTTGTTTCGGAAAAAGAAAATTTTATCTTCAATGCATATTCTTTTAAATCATATTAAAAAGCGTAGATACTGAAATGTATAATAAAATATTAATTCCACTACAAGGGCGATTTCAATTTCAAATCTCACAGAGTTCTACAAATGGAATTTTGAAATTGGTAACAATATTTTAATATCATTTACTTATAATAGATTTATTTACTTTTTAAGATGTATTATGGTGGTTTTATAATTTAATGCTAGTGCATATATTGTTTGAACTTATTTTAAACATGTTTCAGTGATCGCTAATGTATTTTTTTCTGTTTTTGAAAACTTCTTACTGATAGTACATTTAACCGATAAAAGTTTTTATATTTATCCAACCGTTAAATTGAACATTGTCCGGAATAAAAGAATAAAGAAATTTAATGTTTTTTGGGGGTTACGTTTGATAAGTCAAATAGGTACTTTCACACTTTTATTTTATTTTATTTTATTTTTTAGGATTTTTGTAAAGACTATTTTTTGAAAGCGTCCAGATTGGTGAAATTGTTTTCTTTAATAAAATGAAAAGTAAAAATAAACTTACTAAATTTTCTTCAGCAATAAATGGAAACGAAAAGTATTATAGAAAATATCTATTAAATAATAATATGAAATTAAGATTAACGATTTTACTTTATTTTAATGAAAACATATGTTCTAATTAAAAATTTTAGAACTGTTTTTACTCATTTTATTTTATAATAATATGCATTAAATGATGTAATGCTAATTTTCTTTGGCGTACAGAGTAATTTATCAATGCAGGTTATTGATAAAAGTTTTTTAGGCAATATATTACAGCATTAAAGATTGACCCACTTTATTCTATACTGGATTTATTAAAAGAAATAAAAGCAATTTAAAAAATTCTTTACGTGAGCTTTATATCGGTTTAAAACTTTATGCAACTGCATTTAATTATTATTAAAAATTATGTGTTAAATATGCCATGTATCAACAAATCTGCTTATATCTGCTTATATAATATCTTTATAATTTGAAACAAATGAGAAAAAGTCTTTAAACGATCATTTTTGTGACCTTGATGTGGAAACATCAGTTGTTGAATGGTATGGCTCTTTTTATGTACATGCCTCGTTATATTGGTTATTATTATTAAATTGTTTTAATAAATGGATTTTTTTTTTTTTTCAAAAGCAATGAAGAATTAACATCGAAATTTCTTTAAAACTTTCTAGTTTTTTACATTCTTCCTATTTACAAACTATAGGTGCTATTGAAATAAAATAAAATTTCATATCAACTTTCCATTTTATGTTTCATTAAATGCTTTTTTTTCTTCTATAGTAATTTTGACTTCTTCTATAGTAATCTTCCTTTGATCAATTAAAATTTAATTTTTTATCGCCCCATTTAATTGTAGCTTTACAGAAGAAATTTTCCTTAATTTAGAAGTATAATCATTAAGTTTTCCTTATACTGAAAGCGTAATTAAAAATATTTTTTGAAAACACACTTTATTACGGAACATTTACCGTCTGTTCAACTTTTCCTCACATTGTTCGGGTCAAACCTCCCCGCATATCACTTTTTTTAAAATATAGCGCATGGTTTTGTTTAACTACATTTACTGAGCATATTTTATGCGTGTAATAAAAGTTGAATAGGTCTCCTTACATCAAAGCTACAATTTTAAATTTATACATTTTATATGAAAATATCTTGCAATATTTCTCTAAAAAATATACTTTTTAAACTGATAACCCTTCAAAACTTTTTTTCACGCCTATTTCATCTATTCAGTGCTACCACAGGTGACTATTTTTTAATTCTAACTGGCACCACTTTTTAAAAGCAGGAAATCTTAACATACACTTTAAAAAACCTTTGCATTAAAAGTTTATTCCAAAATTGAAATTATAAAAATATCTCAGCAAGAAAAATATACAAAAATAGTCACTCGTGGCAGCTCTGACTATCTGAACTAAACAAAGATTATCATTTGCTGATTTTAGTGTCTTTGGTTGCCAGCAATTTGCAAAATTCTGAAATTCCTTTAAATGTGAAACCGAAGGGTCAACCCTCCACCATCTCTCCTACGTATAAATACAATAAATAAAATAAAATAAAATTAATGGTAATTTCTATTATGTACAGCTTTGGAGATATGAGAAGTTTTACATTTTTTGAATACTTAAATGAGAAATTCTAAATTAAGGCTGTACTTTTTCTGTAGTTATCTGAAACTGTTCAAAAAATATATCAAAAATAATATATTTTTTTAAAGACATTTTTTGCAGCATATCGGTCAAACTAAAATACGGTATTATATACTTAAACTGATTACGGGAGATTCTGCATTACATTTAGGCATCTACGCACATTTTAAGGAATAAAAAAAAATGATGTATTATGCCAAAGATAAAATATTTTGAGCAAGTTTTTTTTAATTGGAAGCTAGAGTACGTATGTGGACATGAGTTATAGCTCTCTTTATTTTAAGTTAGCTTTATTTTATTAATCTAATCTGTTTGTGAAACTTCCTCGAATAAATACTACAGTCTGATTAATAAAAAAAAAAACCTTGTTTTATCGTGTATTTCTGGATTTGTAAAATCTTGGTTTACAATGAATACCAATGAACGAAGCTAGAGCTTTTTGGCGATTTAACCAAATCTAATTTTCTGGAGAAGGCGAGTTTTGAAACTCAGATCGTCATATCAAGAATCACTATACTAAGTACATCCATAATGGAAATTATTGTCGTTGTTGGTTTCTGCGCACTCAGTGGTAAATGAAGTAGTTAAATAGAATTGAGAAAGTGTTGATATGCAAATCATAGTGTACATTAAATGAATGATCAAGCTGATCCTGATAAGAATACATAAAAGTAAAGAAAGAAAAAAATGCTTTTTGTGGTGATTATTTTCTTGAAAAATATTTGAATTCATTTTAAAAGTTTTCTTAATAATAGCAATCGCCTAATGTACACTATATGACCATTAATTGTCGGTTACTTGCGATTTGAGACGATTTGCTAAATATATAGAAAAATGACTGAGGAAAGGTTCTGAAAATCCAGATGTGTAAACAAAATAGTTCAGGTGATTTATTTTTGCAAAGATTTTTTCCTGACCTCCTTTAGGAGTCTCTCAACCAATTGAAAAAAATGAAAACCTTTTGCATAATCCTGTCAAAACTAATGTAGCAGAAGCGTCCAAACTGCAGATTATGAATAACTCGCTTATTTTAATAAAATGCTTTCACTTTTACAAAAATATTATGTATACTCGTATTGAAATTAGGGTTTTTATGAAAACAGTCCTAATTTTTGCAAATTTTTTTGCATGAAATTTGCACAGTTCTTAATTTAAAAAAAGTGTTCTTTTCAGAAAATGTGAAAAACAACATTGACTATGCAGTACACTGTAATCAAAATTAAAAACCAATAAAATTGTTTGAAAATGAGTAGTTTTACAAAATACTCTTTCATAAAGCATGCATAAATGAATTAAAACTTAATTTGCGTAATGTGTTAGTTAAATGCATAGAGCAACTTTTGTGAAAATCCCAAAAACATCGTCGATCATTCTCAAAATTATAGTCTATAGAATAAGATCCTAATCCGTTATTCTCAAAATGACCAAAGAGATGAGGGTCTGTATCCATTTATTCATTGATTAGTGTCAATATAGAACATATAATATGGCACGTACTGCTATATTTGGATACACTTTCTCATATTTTTGCTTCATTTTGGGAACACTGGATTTTGGCCTTATTCCATTGCCGATAATTTTCAGAATTTTCAAGCTATGAAAGAATATATTTTGAAATTTTAAAAATAGTTGCTCGATACATTTATCTAACACATAATGCAAATTCTATTTCCATTGTGTTTTCACAAGCGCAGTGAAATATAATTTAGTAAAACTGCCTATTTTTCAAACCAATTTTATTATTGTTTTATTGTGAATACAGGGTATTTTGTACAATGATGTTCGTCACATTTATTTTTAAAAAAAGTTTTTTTTAACGATCACTGGAAATTATAAACAAAAAAATCTTGGCAAATTTCGGGACTGATTTTATAAAAAACACCTATTTCTTTACAAGTATACATGTTATCCTACTAGAAATGAACACAATTTATTACAAAAGGCAACCGATCCATAATATGCAGTTTGAAAGCTTTTGCTGTATAAGTTTTGACAGAATTATCCAAAAGATCTCCGTTTTTTTTTTTCAATTTGTTAACGATTACCTATAGCACTTCGGGAAAAATTCTTACCGAATATATGACCCGTACTACTTTGTTTTCGTATTTAGATTTTTAGAATATTTCCTTTTGTGTGTTTAAAGATACTAGTACATCGAACCCAGGGTTCCTGGGTCACAGAGTAAAGGTGAAAATTTTTTTTTTAATTTAAAATTAAAAAGTCTAATAAAAAATTTACTACGTAATATGATTTATAATCTGCGAACTAATTACAAACAGCAATTTTAAATGAAACATTATTTATGTAATCATAGAAAGCTTTGTAAATTATCGGTACTTCCATATTAGACGTAAGATAGAAGTTATTAGTCAAAGATTTTGGCAAAGAATAAAATTGCATTAGTTCATTTTTTAAACCAACTAAGAAAATATGACACACAGATATTCTTTAAAATACATTTTTGTAAAGATTAATTGATGTATCTTTTGTAAAGCAAGTTTACAACGAACTAAGTTCCCCCCCCCCCCCATTAAATTGATAGATAAAAACGAAATAAAACCAACAACATTCACCGGGTTTTATAACCGACAATATTTTGTCATAACAGGTTTTTAATTGCTATTTTTTTCAGTTTTAATGGTAACTAAAATATACAGTTATCTGTTATTTTCCATAGAGAAAAGAGATAAATAGAGGTGCAATATGAGATTAAGACGATTTGAATGGGCGTTATTCTTCCCATTCGAGTCTTATTCGGCCCAAACAAAACAACCACGTGGAACAGAGACCGAATTCATTAACATCATTTTTCTCTTAATGTAAAAAAGATCTGATTATATTTTAGCATTCTAAAATAGCATTTCATTGTATTTATGAATTAAAATTGTATCGCTAAAAGTTTTCTTTTTTTGCGAAACCACGCGGTTGTGTTTGATGCAATAAAGCGAGTTTCAGGGTTGCATTTTTGGTGTCACTTCCAGCCACCAAATTGCATCTCTATTCTATTTTTTTCTTTTTTACTCTACGACTATTTTTTCTTTATTTCACATAAATGCGATACTCAAGTTGCCACCATTAGAAAAATTGAACTAAAAACTACAAAAAAATCAATAACTCTAAAACAAATTGAGATACAGTTTTCTCACAAACTGCATTTAAAAGTGTATTTTTTTCTCTATACGATGGTATAAAGATTGAAAACGTGCAATGTCCAGAAGTTTAAAAATTTGCAATAGCGAAAACTGCAAAACCGAAATTTCATCGGAAAGTGTTGCCATTCAAAACATGACGTATGCGTTACGCACAGATACGTTTGGCCTTTATTATATAGATTTAACAAAATGGCTAAAATAGCAAGTCTCCGGTCATAATTTATCCATATTAAATTTGGCAGATTTTTAAATCTGATGTACACCTCCCTGAGAAATTTACGTTTGCATGACTATTTTATTCCATGAGATTTACTTTGTCTTCTGCAATAAATTTCTTTGATTTGAATTTTACATATATCTCGATATTTCATTACTGTAGGATAAAATCTCGTGTATAGAGATGTTTCGATGTAAAACACACTTATTGCTATAATAGAATCATCAAATAGCACTTTTTTGGTAAATTAAACATAAATTCCGTGCGACAACGGAAGAGCAGGCAGAGATTTTTACGAGATTTTCAAGAAATGTACATTTTTACTCTACAAAACTGATCCAATGAGCAATTGAGAATAGAAATGCATAAAATAATGTTTACTGCAATAGTTTCTTAAAATTATATTTTTCGAACCCTGGTAAGATTTTGTATGCTTAGAAATATATGTATAATCATACGACATTAAATTTTAATTGAAAAAGTCCAAATATTGTGAAATTTGAGATAGAAATTAAAATGCAATCCAAAACGGATTTCAAGGTACCTGATGCGATAATTTGCTAAAATTGTTTTATTGCATTTTTTCTAACTATTTTATGCATTTTATTTATGGTGCGATGATGGTGCTTTATCTAATTAATTTATGCATTTTATTTATCGAATTCATATTTTTTCATGCATAAATTACCGAACATATTAAACGTTTGTAGATGATATAAAATATGTTCAGTTTTTTATTTGGTTAAGGTAGAGGCATGTTAATATTAGTCAGATGTGGAAATCCCAAAACTTTCTTCTGTTTTACACATGTTAGTACTTCCTAAAAAATGCAACCTAGCAGTACCACCCATTAGATGGTTTACACGAAAATGTAATTTGCAACAACTTATGTCAATTTATAACTGAATATGTAGTTGGTTGAATATACGTACATTAGTTTTTGCGACAAAGCTATTGCAAAACCTGTTTAAAAGTCTGTATGACCACCTGTAGTGTTATTGAAACCAAAAATTAATCAGTATGAATGTTTATCAGGTGCTGTTTCTGAAGATTGATTAAAATTCATGCATTAGTTCTGGAAATACAGCTGTTGTGAAGTGTTGAAAAATGCAATATAGCAGGCCATCAGAAAGGACATTTACACGAAAATTTAATACACTAATTTATAACAGGTGTTAATTGAATGTGAAATTTTAGAAAAGTTAGATTAGTTCTAAGGTTAGAGCTACTGAGATAGTCATGAATAATGCAGCATCGCAGCGCCAACTGTTGAGTGATTGGTACCAAAGCCTTAATCAGCTCCATGTTATATCAAAGACTAACTGAATCTAAAGTTTTATGAAAATTGATGCATTAGGTCTTGGGATAGAACTATTATGAAAATTCTTGAAAAATACCGCATAGCAACGCCACTTGTTGAGCAATCTATACCAAAACTTTTCATATCAAGTTTACATCAAGGTCAAACAAACTATAAGGTTTTGCGAAATTCCGTGCGGTAATTCTTGAGATACAGCGCCCACATTTTTTTTTCACATACAGAGGGACGGTGTGGCAGACAGATTCACA
The DNA here is from genome assembly GCA_964019185.1 of Maratus speculifer. Taxonomy (NCBI): domain Eukaryota; kingdom Metazoa; phylum Arthropoda; class Arachnida; order Araneae; family Salticidae; genus Maratus; species Maratus speculifer. The sequence continues at coordinate 284,603,735 of OZ025297.1, forward strand.
GGCACACACTTTCTAGAAACCTTCAAATAGTATTCAGGACCTTCTAAAACATATAGATCCATCAAAAATCGAAAGTTGAAAATATTCACGAATCCAACACTTTCTTTTTGTAAAGATAGACGAAAGTAAAAAAATATATATGCATGCTAAAACTATACACTTTGATTCTAAATTTTGCTTATTATAGATAACTGTTTTTACAATCACAGTAAAAATTAGAGAAATATAAAATAAATAGCTAAACGAGGGGAAAATATAAAATATACATTTATCTATCATTTGCAGAATATTAACATTTATATGTATGATTTTTTTAAATAACCGAAATGTCGGAGAAAATAATATCAATTAGATAATATAAAAATAAATAAATAAATATCAGTTATGTAACCTTATCTATAATAATATTAATATCCAATAACATAAACCCATTCGGGTGTAAACATACCCGACGTTTATTAGTCATTAAATCTTACTATTTATATAACCAAAGTGACATGGATTATGTAATAAAAAATCCCATAATATATTTATGCTGGAGAATAAACTTATTGAATCTCAAGTGTCTCAGTATTACATAAAGTGTTTGTCCGTAAGATCTTTTGAAGTACATTTGTATTGTCCGCGTTATTTTGTCGCCTTTGAATCAAATTAGATCAATGAATTATATCCTTACTGCTTAGGAAGAAATGATGCTAATTTGATTTCTGATTTACCTATAACAAAAAAGTTATTTTAATTAAGTAAATTTAAGAAATTTTCAACGAGGTTAATTAAAGATTTTTTGCAATGATCTCGTAATCTTGCTTTTTCTAAAAATTGTATATTTATACATGTAATTTGTTAAAACTCGTATACATTAATTGAAGAATTATGTAACATTTAGCAATACACATTATAGTTTTTGTAAAAAAAATATATAAAAATAATTCTAATAAAACGAAAAACTGCATTTTCTCTGAACAATTCTTTTAATATTACAAATTAGAATCGAAACTTATATTTATTAATAATAAATATATGTTTCAGTTCCAGCTTCTTCCCCTATAATGCGTTATACCTGAAGATACGATTTATACTGTCGCAAATTCTATAATTTCAATACTATTTTAACGGTGACACAGAATAATTTACTTTTTAAATTAGGCATTTAAAGAAAATTAAAAATAACGAAATTAACAAATTTGTTTCTTTAAAAAATGCAGTAATTGTAATTACTGATTTTTCATAGCCACAAAAAGAGAAATATTTAATGAATTATTTGGTTAATCTAAACAAATAAAATTATAAATAATATTTTTGAAATATTTATATTTCCAATCTCTACATAAAAATAACATTTAAAGCTGTATCTTAAATGAGACAAAACGTTCATGAGAAGAACACCAAACGTTAAAAAAAGATAAAACTTTTAAACTCATCTATTGCCATAATACTTCTAATCTAAATATCAATGTAAATGTCAGTTGTCATATCTTTTGACATAAGTATCAGAAAAATTATTAACGTTAACATGCACGTGGTAATTGTACACAGACCAATCTTTATTAGACACAAATAATGAATTTTTAGATGACTCCGGACCAAAGAATGTTGGAAATATTCAGAAGCAATTTGGATCTGGCATTACCATAACTTCTTCCATTACAAACACCTTAATATTTCAAAAAGTGTTTATGCTTGCTAACACTTCCATATTATTTGTTCAATGCTATAACAACTTTAAATTTTCATCTTAAATTTTTGCTTCCATCAATTAATCGTTTTAAAAACGAGTAAATCTCTCAGTTAATATTTAAATTTTTTTTTTATTTGTTCTGTAGTTCTTAGTTCTTTCAGAATAGCCGGTTTAGCTCGACTCAAGTACTCATCGCTACACGAGCCGATGTACAATAAAATTAAGAAAAATCAAGGAAACTACGCAAAATATGCTATCACAGTGCATCTTTTTTACGGAATATTTCTAAATGCAAGGGGAACTTGCTGGCGATAGCCTAAAACACGAACAAAAAATTTTGTTCTAATCTATGCATAACATCATACACTTTTCGATGGTACAATAATAGCAAAGATATTGCAATTATGGTACCTGCTTCCAGGTGATTTTTTTTTTTTTTTAATTTCAGGGAGAACCTGCTGGTCATAACCGAAAACATTTCTTAATGAATAATTTTGACTGTAACTGGACTTTCTGCTGAAATTCTATGTGTAACAATGGAGAACAAACTTTAGTTCGTTTACTTATATTCGATGCTATAAAAACACTAGGGTGCAGATATAGGGTTTTCTGAAATAAAATGCATAGTAGAAAAACATTTTTTAAATTAAAAACTTTTATGCAGTTTTATGCAATATTTTTTTATTACTAAGAAATCCACCAAAAAACGCCTTTATATAAAGAATGTCAATAATGTTTTTAAATAAAGTTTTGAAATTTATTAACCCGTTATCTACCGCATTATGAATTCATGAAAATTTTACATTCTAAAGCATTTTACTCAAATTGTTTAAACTAAATTAGAAGATTTAGAAAATCAATTAATAAATATTTGAAGGATTTAGAAAGATTAATTAAATTTTAATTTACAGGGATTTTGTGCAATTTTTAGAACCCCATTGAAATCTTTTATTTTTAATTATTTTCTTAGTATTTTGTATAATTATAAAATGGGCAAATATTTTTACAATATAAATATAAAAGCATTTCCACATTGAAAAATCTCCATCCCTCTCCCTCAGCTCCAAGAAAGCTGAAAAGATGCAAATGCAAAAGAAATCATCCTTTTAAAAATATTTTTGTTTTGCGTAACCAATAATGCTTTTGGAACAAGGTAAATCAATGTATCTGTAACTCATTCTAAACAGTATTACAACTAAATGGCGTATTAAAAGTATTTTACAATACGTTATTTTAATGGTACATATGAGTACCGTCGGTAGATAAAGGGTTAAAAGGAACACTTTCGTATGAGACGTATATCAGAAGTTTATTGCCAAAGTAATATGCCAAACATTTCGCTAAGTATAATAATCAGTATGTTACTGATAATTTCTAAAAACTTAAAAGCGTATTTTATTTGGATATCTTCCAAAATTAAGTTTTATTTAAGTTATTTAATTAATTAATTTATTTGTTGATTGATGATTTTGTATTACGTTTCGGAATTTTAGCCGAAAGAAAAACTAATTTATTTATATCGTTTTAAGAGCAAACTGATTAACTTACAATTATTTTAAAGACAATAAACAATAGATTTTTGAGAAAAAGTTTTCAAAAAAATATTATTTAAAGAAAATATTTTTCATAATCGATGGTGCAAAAGTTAAAATTTTTCAATGGTCTGAAGTTAAAAACAATACAATAAACGATATATTTATTTATAAGATTTTTCTACAGCCAACATAACGTAAGGTTTACTCATATTTTTCGTCTCTATAACATACATTATACTCATAATTCAGTGAACGAAAATAGAACTCTAAAAGTTGTATTATGAAAATACTATACATATAATACACAAATGTTTTAAAAATTGATACAGTTTTACTTTCTATTGAAAAAAAAATAAAACCTAAATATTCATTCTGTTTTTCCATGTTCCAGAACTCTGACATTCATAAATACAAATTACTTTCACTCAAATGATTTAAAAAGTCATTAAAAAGAATAACGTATAGTTAAAAGAAAGATAAAAAGTTTTATATTATTTTTCTGATATAAGATTTCTGATCTAAATATCAGGTGCATAACCTTAAATATTAAAATACTGAAAATCCAATAACTTTAAACTTTCTGAGACTATATTACTAGACATGATGTTTTATTAGTCACTAAATCTGACTATTTTGGTTTTCGAGGTTCCACGAGTTATGGGAATAGTGCAATAAAAAAGGTACTGTAATATATTTATTCTCTATCATAAAACGTATGAAATGTAAAGCAGAATCCTAAATGCGATTCTTAGAGAGATCGGATGTTGACGCTTTTGGAGGTCATTTATATCTTTTGGATTTTTCAATCGATTTAGAGAAAATTCCGATTTTGAATTATTTCACAGTGTTTTGTCAACGCATCAATAATATAGTTGCCATTTGTATTCAAGAAAATACTATACGAAATGTGTCAATAAAATGTATTTCAAACTTGGTCAGTTTGTTAAAACTTGTATTGTTTCATTGTGTGATCTTGAAATGTATTTTTTATAAAAATGTAACGTACTCGTTTATAAAAGTTTTCTATTATTACTGAATACATTAATGTACAGTTACTCTTAATCATTCTTAATTATATCTATTTATGTCAAATTAAAAAATATGTGAATATAAGCTAAAATATCGTATGTTATGAAATTTAAAAAACAATTTCTTTAGCGTTTCAAAATATTACGATAATTAAAAAAATGTTGATTCACGGCTGTCTCATGACTAAATCTTTTTGATAGGAGTTAGCATCAATTAGAGAGTATCAAGCAGTAAAATTTCAAAAGAAAAAAAAAGTTATAGATGGTGACCACGTATAATAGCGGAATGGGCAGATTGGTGCGGATAAATATTTCTAAAATCTACTTTGACTTAAAATAATTTATAATAAAGAACAAAATTGTAATTTAACAAATTACAACGACTACTTGGAAAATGATATTGCAAAAGACTAAAATTTAAAGACTTATAAATAAATTCTCTATTTAAATTTATAATAGTAATAATCAATTTTAGGATGATTATAACGAGTCATATATTACGTACGCCGTGCACTGAACATTAATATTCCTAGACCAATGATAAAAAAACAGTTATTTAAAGATAGACAACTTTAACTGTTTAATATGTGCATTTTTATTTGATGGAGTCTATCAGACTGACTTCTGAATCCCCCATATTACTTACGACATGGATTAAACATTCATATTAATGGACCCACCACAAACAAATTTTAAATGTAATTTCAATTTTACAATTTTCCGAACTGGAAATTTTAAACTTCCAAATATCGCACATTATCAATTTTTAGACCGTTGCATATAGAAAAAAATGCCCTTTTTAATGAAATTTGTTTGAAATCTCTATAACAATTTGTCTTTAAATTATTTTTTTAGTTTTTATTACAAGTTTTGTCATCGTGGCAACAAAAGTATTCCATTTTTGGACATTAAAGTTGAACCAATCAGTAAACGAATAAAATTTAACAAGTTGCGGAATTCAACCAATAAAAAGATTCAGATATGCTTGAGATTTCCCGATTCTCTACCGAAAACAATAACTATTTTTTCAAATAGCTAAAAAAAAGAAATCTTCGAAATCTATACGTATTACTAAAACCTATTTAACATACTTACACAATCATCAAATGTATACATCCATAAAACATAGTTAAAAAGTCATTTTTTCCTGTCACATAAATTTTATTAAAACAAGAAACAGATGTTTTAAAAATACACTTGTCGCCATTTTACACTTGCTAGGATTTATAAATTAAAATTCTAGTATATGAATTTTCAGAAAATGAAAAGTTGTTATTGATAACCTGGAACTATTTCTACATCTGTCCCAGGTTAATATTTTCAACAACTTACTTTCCACTTAAAATTCATTACTTACTCCAAGAAAGCATTCCTGTATTCAAATACATTCGTGTTTATATATATAATAAAATTGAAATTGGCCATTTCTAGAACTGGCTGGCCAATTCTCGAATTGGCCAGCAACGTTAAAAAGTGACTGGCCAATTCGCGAACTGACCAGATGCACTTGGCCAATTCGCGAACTGGCCAGATGCAATTGGTCAATTCGCGAAATAGATATAGGTACTCGGCTTAATTCTTTCTAGCATAATTGAAAGTGTCTATGAATTCAAATAGTCTAGCCGTCAGTGCTCTAACTCAAGTAAAGATTCCGGTTAACTTGTAATTGTCATCTTATTTGGTTTATCAATTAATTTCGATATTGAAAGGGAATTGTGGGTTAATTTAGTTGGGTACACAAAAATATTTCGTTTCAATATATGTTTCAATGGAAATATTTTTTACTGGGCATTTTAATGCTACATTATCTTAATTACAAAAAAAAAAAAAAAAAAAAAATGGTACCTATGCATCATAGTTCGGGTGTTGGCCAAGGCTTCCCGGCCAGTTCGCGAATTGGCCGGCCAAAACTCGAAACACGCTTTTCATTTCACGTATTTCGGGTTTTGGCCAGGAAGCTTGGCCAGTTCGGGTATTTCGGGTTGGCCAAGGCTTCCCCGCCAGTTCGCGAATTGGCCCGCCAAAACTCGAAACACGCTTTTCATTTCATGTATTTCGGGTTTTGGCCAGGAAGCTTGGCCAGTTCGGGTATTGGCCGGCCAGTTTTAGAATTGGCCAGGCTCCGGGTATTGGCCGCAACATATATATATATAAATATATATTTATATTTATTTTGGTGAATTAAAATTAAAGAATAGCAATTGAAAAATGTATGTTCCAAGTTTGAACAATTAATGTTTAACTGTTCTGGACTTATAACAATTTAAATTCGAGAAATAATAAACAAATTGCCCATGAAAAAAATACACAATAAATTGTTTCCTTGCAACCATTGCTTTAAATCTTGATTGAACCAATGTTTGTTTTTAGAAACAGAACAAAACTTAAAAAATTAACATTTCTTGTTTCAATTAATATAGAAAAATGATTTTAATGTCATTTTAAACAGAAAAAAATAAAAATAAAATTCTAATGCAATAAAAGATATTTTTTCGGAAATTTGAAGATTTTTGTGTCACAGACTTCCTTAAATATTTACTGATATCTACTTTTTTCTCGTCTAGACACTGGCGAAATGAAGTCTTTTCGTGAAAAGGTATTCCATTACAGGTTTTTATAATAATAATTCATTTAATTACATTTATTTTTTTAGTCATCCTTGTAATACTTAACTTATTTTGTATGTATGACTTTATACTATCGATGTAAATAAAATCCGCAATTAATATTTCGCGGTTCTTGACTTAAAACAATTTAAATTTGAAAAACGGTAAAAACCCATCATGAAGAAAAATACATTTTCACAAGAAGTTATTTTCATACACCACGGCACTTTAGTTGTCATTGGCTCCCGGACTGTAATCTGACAACTATATATTAAAATACGTATATAAATAACTAAAGTCGGCAGCCATAATCAATAATATATATTTTTTAATATGACATGGTATTTATTCTTTTAAAAAATCCTTAAAACGCAGTTTTACACATTTCGATTTTATTAAATTTAAATTCTAGTGTATGAAGTCGAGAGAAAATTCTTCATTTGTAAAAGAGAAAAGTTTATTATTCATTGTCTCTGCCTCCTACTCTATTTCTTTAGGAGATCGGATGTGGAGCTAGTGTGTGGCGAGTTAATCGTGTCCGAGAAGTCTTTATTTCCGCTGAAAACTCATTACTTCGTCCGAAAAGCAGTAGTGTATCTCTCTGTTACGGATGTGGCGAAACTGGAATAGAAGTTTTACGTGTTTGCCTTTCGATTTCTCAGGTAAAACATGGAATACATATGTGAGATCCTTGATACATGAGATTGAGAAAAAAAGAAAGAAAATAGATAGAGGGAGAGATATGCGATTAAATATTTCATTATTCTTATATTGTAATCGGTATTCCAGGATTGTCAAAAATGAATCCACATTTTTAAAATGTATCTTTCATTTAAAAATTTTATATTTTCATATGTTACAGTTCAATATTGAAAAATAAATGTGTAATTTCGTTTTTAGCTTTATTTTAGATTCCAGAGCATATTGAACATAGTTATTTAAATGCAATCATTCAATTGTAAGGTATTGTTAGAGCACACTTTATGAAACATATTTTTAAATAATATCACATATATGACTTATTTAACGCTTAAATGCATGCTTTAAATCAGAAATTCCCTGACTTTTTTTTCATTTGAAACTTTGTATTTATTTTAATTATTTTTATTTATTATTATTTTTTGTTATTCAACTTATATGTGTGTTATTTACGTGTGATAACATGCATTTAAGGTCATAAAGTCTGTCGTTGTGCTGTTTTGTCATCATGAGAAGTATAAGGCATCTTTTATTGATACTGTTTGCGATGTACTAGACTGGTGTTTTTATTTATTTATTTATTTATTTATTTATCATTATAAAGGAAGTAATAATTAATTCTGCAAATTATTACGATCATTGTAAAATTTAAAAAATCGCTGCATAGTTGGTATTGCGCAGTTAAAAAAATTACTTAATTTAAATGAATTAAATAATTATTATTTTGTTCAATTTTTGTTTCGTAACACATGAGTAAAATTATGTCATTATATACAACAGTACCATAGGTATATTTTTACTACTTTTCTTGTAGATAATCAACAAAAATAGGATCAAATATGATACATAATAATAATAATAATAATAATAAAACTTGAAACTCAGTTTTATACATTGCGATTTTATTATATTCAAATTCTAGCATATGAAATCAAGAGCAAATTCTCCATCTGTAAAAATGAAACTTTTATCATTGAATGTCTGCGCCTACTATTTTATTTGTTTTGCAGATCGGATGTAGAGCTAGGGTGTGGCACGTTAATGTGTCCGTAAAGTCTTAATTTCCGCCGAAAACTCATTACTTCTTCCGAAAAGCAATATTGCCTCTCCCTCTTACGTAAGTGGCGAAACTGGAATAGAAGTTTTCCGTGTTTGTCTTTCAACTCCTCAGATAAAATGTGGAATATATATGTGATAACCACAATACATTTGATTAGGAAAAAATGAGAAAAATGTATCCTATTAAATATTTTATAGCTTCTACTTTGAAACCGTACTCCCCAATTGTCTAAAATATATCTATATTTATATTTAAAAAATAAATCCGGATTTATCATAATAGACTCACTAGGCATGCGTGTTAGGTATGAATGGAATCTCTTACATTTTTTAGACGTTCGGAGAGAATTCAAGGCTCAAACATGTTTGCTAGGAATACGTAAATTATTTCTTACAAAAGGAGGAATGATTTAGTGTATATTAATGAGTTTTTCTAACAATGGAAACATACCTAATATATATTAAAATACCTACATAAATAATTAAAATTGGCACGGATAACCATTGATAGATTTTTAAATATGGCATAGAATATATTGAAAAAAATTGTAACTCAATTTTATACACTTCGATTTTATTAAATTCATATTCTAGCGCATGGAATTAAAATTCTTCATCTTAAAAGAAAAAGTTCATCATTGAGTGTCTCCGCCTCTTACACTATTTGTTTTAGAGATTGGACGTTTAGCTAGGGTGTGGCAAGTTAATGTATAAGTCTTAAATTCCGTTGAAAACTCATTACTTTTTCCGAAAAGCAATATTGTCTCTCCCTCGTACGGAAGTGGCGAAACTGGAATAGAAGTTTCCCGTGTTTGCCCTTCGATTCTTCAGGTAAAACGGGGGCTATAAATTTCAGATCCATGATACGTTAGATTGAAAAAAAAAAAGAAAAGAAAAGAAAGAGAAAAATATCTTGTATTAAATATTTCATTGCTCTTACTTTGCATTTCGTATTCCCGGATTGTCAAAAATGTATCTATATTTATATATTAAAAATTTGAAAGTACATTAATATGTTACATTTCAGTATTTAAAAATAAATGTGCAGTTTCGTTTTCAGTTTTATTTCTGATTCCAGAACACATTGAACATACTTGTGTAAATACAATCTTTACTGTTAAGGTATTAATAGATAATATTGTACCAAACATAATTAAATATTCAATAAGATTTCTTTTATAAATGTCAGTTTTTGTTATTTGGTTTTTTTGTTAGTATTAATATTTCTTATATAAGAGTTATTCGTTTAAAGTTTATTTTAAATATGAATATTTATGTATAAGCACTTTATAAATTCAGCTTTATTTAACATTATTTAACTTATTCAACTTTAAAAAATAAATTGTGAGTATTTTTAAATGAATGAGAAAAGTAATTGTTATTATTATTATTATTATTACTGGCTATTTTTTTTCTTTAACAAATTAGACATCTAAAGTTACAGAACTTTTGGTTTTTTCCTTAAAAAATAAATTCGGATTTATTATTAATAGACCCAATACACATGTTTGTTGGGAATGAACGGTACATCTTCCTCTTTTTTAAACTACCGGAGAAAATTCATGGATCAAACATGTTTGTTAGGTGTAGAAGTAATATTTCTTAAAAAATCAGGAGTATTTTAGTGTATATTGACGAATTTTCTGACAATGTAATATACCTACCATACATTAAAATACCTTACATAAATTAATAATGTCGGCAGTAACTATCAATAATAGATTTTTAAATATGACATGGAATTTATATTAAAAAAATAAATGATTAAAAAAATTCTTTAAACGCCGTTTTATACTCTCAGATTTTATAAGATTGAAATTCTAGCGTTTGAAATCTAGAGAAAATTCTTCATACGTAAAAGAGAAAAGTTTATCATTGAGTGTCTCCGCCTCTTACTCCATTTCATTTGGAGAACGGATGTGGAGCTAGGGTGTGGCGAGATATTGTGTCCGAAAAGTCTTAATTTCCGCTGAAAACTCATTACTTCTTCCGAAAAGCAATATTGTCTCTCCCTCTTACGGAAGTGGCGAAACTGGAATAGAAGTTTTCCATGTTTGCCCTTCGATTCCTCAGGTAAAACGTGGAATATATATTTGAGATCAGCGATACCTTAGATTGAAAAAAGAGAAAAATATATACTATTAAATATTTTATTACTCTTATTTTGTATTCGTTTTCCTGTATTGTCAAAAATGAATCTATATTTATATTTCGAATTTTAAAACTATATTAATATGTTACTAAATTAATACATATATATATATATATATATATATATGAGATCCGCGATACGATAGATTGAAGAAAAAAATGAAGAAAAGTATACGCTATTAAATATTTCATTACTGTTACTTCAGTACAATGTTCCCGGATTTTCAAAAATTTATACATTTATATTTTAAAAATCGAAAACTACTTTAGTATTTTACATTTCAGTATTTAAAAATAAATGTGTGATTTTGTTTCCAGTTTCATTTTTTATTCCAGAACATATTGAACATAGTTCTTAAAATGCAATCGTTCATTTTTAAGGGATTTGTAAGCCTACTGCACGAAGCATATTTTCAAATGTTTCCTGATATATGAATCATTTAACCCTTAAATGCATTTTTGAACTCAGAAGTTCTTTGACCTTTTTTTTTTGCTATATGTAGCTTTCTAATTGTTCTATTGTTCAACTGTTACATGTGTTACTTGCTTATGATAACATGGATTTAAGGTCATAAAGTTTGTTGTTGCTATGGTTTATTATGATGAGAAGAATTTGTCATCTGTTGTTGATACTGTTTACAATGTGCTATACTGGCGGATTTTTTTTACTCTATTCTTTATAAAGGTAGTAATTATTACTTCTGCAAATTAGTACAAATATTATAAAATTAAAATATCTATGTACAGTCCCCACTTTTTTGGGGATAATGAGCAATAATAGGATCAAATATGATGCTAAAAGAATAAAAACCTGGAATAGAAATTTTTCGTATTTGCCCTTCGATTCCTCATGTAAAACGGAAATTATATGTGTGAGAGATCCGCGATATGTTAGATTGAAAGACATAAAGAAAGAAAAAGAAATACATGTTATTAAATATTACATTACTCTTACTTTGTACTCCATAATTGTCAAAAATGTATCTATATTTATATTTAAAAATTTTAAAACAACATTAATATGTTCCATTTCAATATTTTAAAATAAATGTGTAAATTCGTTTTCATTATTATTTCTGATTCCAGAGCATATCAAAAATAGCTATTAAAATGCAATCGTTCAATTTTAAGGGGTTGGTGGAGCCTATTGCACGAATAATATTTTCAGACTATATCAGATATATGGATCATATAACACTTAAATTCATACACTAACTCAGGAGTTCCATAACATTTCCTTATTATATGGAGCTCTCTATTTGTTTTTTTCCTTAAACGACAGTAAACGCTTACTAAGGCGAAATCTACACTGTTAAAAGTGAAGGTGACAAACCGGTGCCATTTGGGACCCGGAGGTGAAAAGGCCCTAGAAACCATTGGAACCCGGGGCATTTGGAACCCTAGGGTGCCATAGGGGCTTGGATGTGTGGTGGCAGTGCCGACAGGTCTCTTACTGGGTGATTGGTACTAAATAAGGTGCCATACACTTCGTATTGGCAGCAATGAGGCACCTTATCGGGTGACTGGAACCATGCGCATTCGCTGTGACGTGTGTCTTTCTGTTTTCGGTGACGGCAAGTAAAATCTATGGCTATGAGTGAATGAAGGTGAGCTCGATGGCCAAGCGGTTAGAACGCTGAGCTTGTAATCAGACGTTGTGAGTTCGAATCCTTCGACAGCCAAAAGTCGGTTTGTATGTTTTTTTAATTTTTTATTATTGGACACTCTGGATTAAGGGTGCCATCTTTTCACCCTAATTAAAGGTGTCATTCTGGCTCCTTTCCTCCCACCAGTGAGACAAGCCTTTCACCCCTAAAAGGTGCAATGTGTCACCATTAGTTTTAACAGTGTATCGGGACAGAGAAAAATTTCCTTAGTAGACAATATTCCGTGTTCGAAAAACTGTACTTTCTGTCTATGGATTCGCAGAAACTTAAAATTATTTCCGAGTTAGAAAAATTACCTCCTTACACAGAGTACGCCGTAAAGAGAGTTTACTGTATTATGTGTGTTATTTACATGCGATTACATCCAATTAAGCTCGTAAAGTCTGTTGTTGTTGTGATTTGTTATCAGGAGAAAGATCTAACGCGTTTAGTCGATATTGCTAACAATGTGCTCATCTTACTTTTTTGCATTTTCTTTATATAGGCAGTAATGATTAATGCTGCAAACTATTACAAGCATTATAAAAATTATATCTTCGTATAGTTAGTATTATAAAGTTTAATCAATTTAAAATCAAATTTTTAATAATTTTAACAACTATAATTTTGTGCTTTTTTTTGTTATATAACACTGGAGTGAAATTGTGACATGTTGATGTCCAAAAGAAATATAAATATACTTTTCGCTAATTTTCTTGTGGGTAAAAAAGGTTTCAAATTTGACGTTTACTGGGAAAAAAAGAAACATGCGTTAAAAGTTATTTTATGAAAAATAATTTAACTCTTAATACAAATCCAACATAAATATTGTATATAACTTTTAAAAAATAATAAAATTTTCAACAGACACTACTTTTTTTACACAGAATTTTAAAAAGTTAGCCGACTCGCTGAATCAAAAAATATTAATCTTCAAAGGATCGCCAGAAAGAAAAAAAAACAAATGAAGTTAAATCTGTTGTTGCGATGTGGCAAAAAACAAAAATATACAAATAAAACCAAATAAAGATAAAATTATCATATGGAGACGAAAAAAATATTATTAACTGGAATGACAAAATTATTGAAAGTTTTTGGTAACAGCTGATCACATATCGAATGCGGGAGTATGCGGACGACTACAATTTTCAGCAAAAATAGGACGTAAAGATTGACTTGGTGGAACTGCTGCAATCTTGGAACAAAAGATTCACTTTTCAGTACTATTCATTTATATAATTGCTAATAAAGCTAATTCCCAAAATTTGTATGATTAACCGATGGACCTCTACACTGCAGGTCGTACAATTATGTCTTAGATGGACGTCTGAAAACTATCAAAACCATGAGTAGTTCGACTAGTTTGATATTAATCCTTCTATAAAATTTTGTTTTTTCAATTCGATATAGAGATTTCCATATCTTAATTTATGGACGTATAAAATACATTATCAGTAAAATGAAAACAAATTACATGTTTAGAACTCCATGATGTTTAAAATTAAACTGACTTCAATTATTGTTGAAGACTTTAAAAACAAATAAAAACTTAGTTTGTGTATTCCTAATACTATTTAATAAAAGGTCCGAGCACAATTGGAAATAAACATGAGATAAACGCTTATTATGTAATTATCCAAATTTTTATTTTAAAAAGTTTCTGATAATTTAAATTTTAAAAGGTACAAGATTGCTCGAAAAAGATAACATTTATAATTTAGAAACCTTCTGCTGGTGTACCCCTGAACGAAATATTGTCGTTCGACGCCTTTCATAAAAATAAAACTCGAACGATGTTAGTAAAATAGTCATATCTCCTTAAAAAAATTAATGTCCTACTTATTGCATTATGGCTTCAAAATCCTGCAACGATGTCATAAGAATTTAGAGAATAAGTGTTGGTTAATGACATAAAATTGCTGTATTAAATTACAGGGTGACACGAAATTGCCTTATCAATATTTCTATCATAACTTTGCTTTCGAAAATAATTTTAAAGCAAGTACCAAAAAATTCCATTAGTATATAGCCTCGGGAGTTAGTTCAAAATGCTATAGATATCAACTTGTTTATAGAGGGGCCAAAATAAGAAGGAATATTTGAAAAATCATACTGTTTCTTGCACTTGCAAAAAACAATTAGAGAAAACCCGAAGGGTGTTAAAGCTGCGTTCCTGTCGAAGGCTTGGCTAAAAAAAGGATTGCCAAAAATTTTTGTAACGCGTTTTATTTTACTGCGTTACAGTTTTAATTCTGATGTGATGCAACTTTCGAAGCCAGTGGTTGGCGGTATAACCGATTACATCTGAACCACGCTTATGGAATGGTAATAATAAATTTGCTAATTTTAATAAAAAAATGGTTACAATAATTTTTTGCAATGACTTTTTTCTCTAAGCCTTCAACAGAAAGGGGCTTTTAACAAAGGGTTACCTATACACAGTTACTACCTATTGGATAAAAGGCCTCATTGGATAAAATGCGATATCATAAGATTTTATGAGTAATTTATAACTAAAATACCATAAAGAACACTCATTCACAAAACTTATTACACATATATAATGAGAAAAAGAGATCAATGTAGTCTCCTCACAAAGCGGATTCCTTATTTGATTAGCAATCTAAACTAACATTTTTACCTCGTCCTTTATTTTGTAAACAATCTCAGCCGACAACTGTAAATAAAAATTCAATACCACCTTAATGTTATTGCACGTTTCATCTCTGATCTTGATCTACACATGCATATGATCTTGAACAACACGATCCTTTTGATATTGTTACACAGCCAAAAGTAAAAAAAAAAATTTTTTCTTCTCCTGAACCCTTTATTTACTGAATTAGGTATACATATTTTTTTTTATCTTCAAAAGTATTTTTCATGAATTTTTTTAACTACATTACATTTTTGAAATAATCAATTAATAATTTTTAGAAGAATTTTTGAAGCAATGAAAGATTTAGAAGGATTAATTAAATCGGATTTATAGATACAAGGCAAAACCCGTCAAATTTTGACGAAAGAAAATGTTTAAGAAAAAACTGTTTCATTAACTTATAATAAACCTACAAAATTAGTTATAGTAAAAAACTGCATTTTTTATTGGTACTTCTAACACTTAAACAAACGATATTTATTGTCAAATTAACAAAATACCATTTCTATAAAACGCAGTTGTAGAAATTGTTAAAATTAAACTTTAATCGTATATGTAAGCAGTAAAAAATAATAAAGATATGTTGTTATGATAAAATTATCAATTTAGGTTTTTATGCTAGTATTCCATAAAGATAAAAAGCACAATTAATTAAACTTTGACTCAATCATAGAAATTTTTCCCCATGAAATCTAAACCCGACTTCATTTTCACCATATCAAATTTTACAAATGAACATTTCACATCCGTATTTACGTTAAAAAAATGGCATTTTAATTTAATAATATTGATTCAAACCTTGAAGTCTCAATGCTATTAGCTGAAATAGACATTAAACTGTTGATATTCTTTTACGTGTAAATCAAATTTTGTTAATGAAGTAAAAATTCACCGAGTTTTATTATAGAATATATTTAAATTTCTATTTTTTGAATGAGAAAATGGCAACATAAAGATACAGCACTTAATTTTTTTCCTTTTTTCTTTCCTTTAAATAGAAATGGAGTACTCCTGTTGCCACGATTAGAAAAGAGGTATTAAAAGCTACAAAAAATTAATATTTCAAAAACAAATTAAGATGCAGCTTTCAAACAAATTTCAATTGAAACTACATTTTTTTTCCTTACACGATGATGTGAAGCTTGAAAATATGTGACATTAAGAAGTTTCAAAACTTTTAGTAGCAAAAATTGCAATACTGAAATTCATTTAAAATTTGAAAGTGTTGCCATGCGCAAAATGGCGTATGCGTTACGCACAGACACGTTTGGCCTTTATAATATAGATTTTGTAGAATACTTATAACCCCACTCAAACGTTTTATTTAATTTTATTTTAGTATTTTGTAGATTTTTGGAGATTGTATTTTAAAAAATTATCTTAAAGAAAATCATAAAACAAAATCAGCGAATATGAGTAAAAAACATGAAATATGTAATTATTGTATTAAAGCAAAAAATATGTGTTACAAAATTAAGTTAAATAAAAATACTTTTGAAAAAAAATTCCAAAAAACTTTAGAAAAAGAATAATTTTATAAATTCTTGTTCTCTGATAAATTGATATTTTATTTATATTTTCTGTAAAATCACAGAGTGTGTCATAAATACATATATTTTTTAAGTTTGTATAACGTAGCCCAATGTATATACCTTTTTAACCTACTCTAAAATGTTGAATTTTTGAGCCGAAGATATTACCTAAAGAATGAACACAAATATTTTCCCTTCATCGCTCATGTCGAATATTTATTCGCAATATTACTCTTAAGTATAAATATTGGATAGGGAAAAACGCGTTACATAAAAAATTATTTTAATAATATTTTTACAATATTTTTAGTAATATTTTTCCACAAATACGTAAAATGTTCTAATAGCTGCTAATAATGTATAACAGATATATTTAAAATTTTCTATCTTGCGAATTTTTATTCTAGGAAAGTTTTCATTAAATGCATATCAAATAACACAAGCCATAGATTTATTTGCTCTAGATAAATATTTTTCTCTCCTACTCTATTCGTTTTTCATAAATGAGGATAGAATATGGAGTAAAGAGAAATTCTGAGTGAATGCATAAATCCTGTAATTTCCGTTCTAAACTCATTACTTCTCAACAAATAGAAGACTTCGAATATGAAGCCAAAGCAAGTAAGTGTAACTAAATCATAGTTCTATGTTTGTCTAGAATAATTCGAGAAAATTTGAAGTTTGAAACTTTTTTAAACACTGGCACATAGAAGAAGTGTATGAGTTGTTTAATATAAATATATATTTTTAAGGCCTAAATGATTAAAATAAAAATATTTTCGCCAATTTAAAAAAAAAAAAAAATGAAACAAATTTGTTAATGTAAATAACAATAAGGTTATATTAATAGAACAGTAGTCAAGAATTCACGCGAAACATAAATTATTCTACTATTAAGTGCACTAGTTAAACCTACGATTTATTAACAATTATCTTCTGAAATAAAAAGAAGCATAAAATATAAAGAATATATTTCAGAAATTTTATCGGGAAGAAAACTGATATGTGTGTGCAGATGGCTTCATATAGATTATAAATTTCTCTCTTTTTTTTTTACTACATAACTTTTATAGTTATGATCCTTGAAATTCCCTATTAAAGTTTATGCATTGAAAAATATAACAGGCGTCGGAAAGTATTATTTCGTCGATCACCTTAACTTTTTGGGATTTACTAATTTGTAAGACAAATTTAAAATTTATTAACAACTTTAAGTACTAAGTTAGATTGTCAATAAAAAATAAACATAATATGAAAAAAAATTCGATGAAATTTAAAACTAAAAAATAAATGTCTTTAAAAAAATTAAAAAAATCAAATTACATTTTAAAAAAATGAAAATTATTGAGGATTTTCATAAAATGCATTTTTATTAATATTCATTATAGACCGCGGGAGGGGGGAGCAGACAAACATCTCATTGAGCTCACATTTGAAATTCCTGAATTAGTCAAACTTCGGTCCATATACTAAAACGCAGTCAGTTTGACAAGTCTTATCTTGATTAAAAAAAAAAAAAAAAAAAAAAAAAAAAAAAAAAAACACCGAAAATCCAATTTGAGCGGTAGCTTCGTATGTTTACCATCATGTTTTCCTGCACCCAAAGTTATGAAAAGATGGAGAACTGAAAGCTAGAAAACAGAGTGGTAAACTTACACGTTAACCGCTCATATCGGGTTTTACAGGTATTTTCCATCAAGATATGATATAGCAGACAGGTTGCATTTTAATATTTGAATCGATTTTTAACCAAATCTGGAATATCTGTCGTAAACTCGATGGGTGATTTTCCGTACTCTTGCCTCCCGGTTCTTTGGCAAATTCTTGTTCTTAGTTAAAATTAATAAGAAAGTACAACATTGAAGGTTGTATACAATTGTGAACTTTAACAAAATGTTTAAAATAACCCTTAATACCTTGCAGTAGATCACTTTATACTTTAATTACCCAGGCTTTGGATGATAATAATAATAATAGTAACAATAATAACGATAATATTAATAAACCAAACCATCATCTTTCAAACACTGTTTGCCGAAAGTATTGCATAAAAAAAATACAAATATGTACTTTTGATACATTATGGTATTAATATAAATTATTTAATTTTAATTTGCGACTAATCGAAAGACTATAATGACGTTAATAAATATGAAGGATATCATTTAATACCATTCTACCTTTCCTATTGTCAGGCAGTTTCATTAATTCTGTATCAAACAGCAGTGGCCAAGGTTTTCTTTCTTTATTATGGAGATATTTTTCTCTCTGATACTCTATTCCTTTTATTTGAATGAGAAATGAATATGGAGTAAGAAAAGGCAGGTGGATTCAGATAAAAGCCTATTATTTTCCGTTCTTGATCCATTATGTCAATGGAAATTTGTGCCCTAGAATTCAAAACCAATACTTCCAAATTCAGCTTTACAATACAATTTTAACACAATTATGTATATGAATTCATTGTTTTATTTTCTTTTTTAAATAAAAACACATGTTCTTGATTAAAATTTCATACTTTTCAAAAAAGTACGCTACAAGTAGGCACAAACCTTCAAGCAGATTCCATTTGTTACAGTTTTCATAAAAAACAAGAAAGAAAAATAATCATGCTTCAAGCATGGACTATCCCACTGACTGCCCAGCCAAAGGGTAATATTGTAATGTTGTTTTCTCTGTAATTTATAAAAAATATTAAAAAAGATGTTTTTTTTCAACCTGATTCAAAATAGGTTATTAGTATCGGTGTATAATCTTTGATAGCATCAATCCTAACTTAATTTTTCAGAACTGGGTTTTATTTGTGGAATTATACTAATTTAAATATTGCTTATGTTGCAGTGAAACCTGCAGCTTAGTGTGTAAAAAAATCAGCCGGCGGCAGTCAGGAGGCTATGAAGTAGTACCTTCCAACTAATTCAGAATAATTTAACAATACTGAATTGTTTTAAAAATTTAAAATATTACGTCTCATTTCATCATATGAAAATACATAACGCATTTCAAAACCGAATTTCAGCTGTTCTCATCGGCGAACGGAAAATTATCCAAATTTTTTAGCAGCCATGTATATGATATAAACAATTGTATATATTAACAACATGCATTCCAGTTCATTTAAGAGACATCTATATTTCAGAAAGTTTCATTTAAGCAAGTTTTCATTAATAAGGAGATTGCTATAAGAATACTTTTGTGCGGTCCTGTATATGAGGTATAGAAATTATATATAAAGTGTAATATGCAAAATTCTATTTCAAATCACCCACAGAATTCTTAAACGTACTTTCCAGCAGTTATTACACAAAAACAGTACTATAACCGATTTCTATTGTATGCCTCTTAAAAAAAAAAAAAAAAAAAAAAAAAATGCTATAATTGTTTTGTATAACGTAATCGTAGTCAAATTCAATGATTTATATCGGTTTCAATACATTTGAAATTGCGTAATATCATTAAAATATTCTCGATTCATTTATGTTAAACGTGAACAGACACACAAACGCGGAGAGATGGACAGACAAACCGAATGCATAAGCACTTCTCAACTTTATTGGAAAGTGCTAAAAAGACTCAGTTCAGAAATAAGAAAGATAACTCCTTAAATCTTAAGTATATATTTGCTTCTAACTATAACAAAATAACTAAAATATTTGTATCTTTCATAAATATTTTTCTTTGGTGTGCTATTTCTATCACTTTAATACAAAATAAGCAAGGAATAGTGAAATGTTCCAAGTGGCTGCAGAAAGCATGTAATTTCCGCTTAAAGCTCATTGCTTACACTAAAACACGACGCCTACGATTTCGAAAATCGAAAATGAAACAAAATGAAAGTTTAATGTTTGCTTACTTTATTCAAATAAACTTTAAAATATCAGACCTTTTCTAAAAGATGTAGCGAAGGATTTATTTTTATTAAGGAAAGGTATAAATATACCGCATTTTTATATGCACGCTCAGCAATTATTAATCAAAGACAGCACTCTTGCCGATTTTTTATGTTGTTCCTGTAAATGAACGTGAAATGCTACGAATGCTATGTTCTATCGTAATGATCTTGTAGTTCAATTCAGTGATTTATATTATTTTCAATATTTTGAAACAGCATAATCTCAAAAATGCTCTGCAAAAGTTATTTTCCAATATACCATAATGTAATTGAATTCCTTTGATCGTTCCTGTAAATGAACTATCAATCCCACATTTTTTCTCTATACAATACCAAACATGCTTTCGTAATCCTAAATAAGGTTTATCAATTGCACGAGAATCTGACTGTATTTGCAGGAATTAGAGTGTGAACAGACGGATAGACAAACCGAATGCATGAACATTTTTCAACTTTATTAATACGTTGAGTGCCAATTCTATTTTTTTTATTTGTATTTCCGTTTGGACCACGAAATAAGATTCCCGTTGCGCAACTTATACAGTGTCAGTCACCGAGGACTCACACGGCCTACACGGAAAATTTAGTGTCAGTCATTGTGGTGAAAAACCGGTGTCACCGGGGTTGTTAAAAGTGTTGATACCTATAGGGATATATTTCCATTTTTTATATAAGAGCAATAGATAATACGATGGTGTACCTATATAGCAGAGTAACGAATTACAATGTTCAGACTCGGCGTACGGATGGATTTATCCAAACTGTGGCACACTTAAGCATTTTTATTGTAGAATTTGAAGATTTTGAGTTGGAAGAAGCCGATTATGCAATTGATAAAAAATTAACAAGCATTAGATTACAAAAAATAAATTAATGAAAAAAAATACTCATATTTTTAAAATAATACAATTTAAAAAGTAATCCTACCCATAAATTCTTCATTATAATACACATAAAATCAGTTTAGAGTTATTATTATTTCTAGGAAAAGTGTAAAAATATTTTGTATGGCAGATTTTTAATATAATTAAAAATGACCTCAACGAGTGAAATATGTAAGGTTTTAAGAAGAAAGAAATCCGTAAATTTATCATTTCACAAGAGATCAATATCCACTTAAATTTAAAATAATTCTTCTTAATACTATCTACAACACTGATATTGACAATTTTTTGATAGATCAGTACTTACAATAAAAAACAAAATAATTTTTTAAAAAAGGAGTGGTGTGAAGAAACAGAAAATTCGTAATTTCATCATTTCATGAATTATCAAATTAATTAAATTCATTATAAATTTTTTAATATTACCTACAACTTTTATATTGACAAGTTTCTGAAATGACCAAATCTTATAGTAACAAATAAATAAATGAATAAATAAATAAATAAAATAAAACAAGGTTTGAGGAAAAAATTATCTTATAAACATAATTTTTATAAAATTAAATTTAAGAGATGAATGGACTTAAAAATTGATCAAAAGCCGTCAAATAAAATTATTTAACTTGTTTTACTTATCTCTTGAATTAGTTTTGTCGGGGAAATCAGAACGTATCTGCGAAATCTACTAAAGGCTCAAGCTCGAGCCGGCAGGGATTTTTTTTTCTATACAAACGAATGATACAATTAAATGGCTGGTTTTAAATGGAGTTTTATCTTTATGTTTAATGCAAAATTATCAGAAGAATGTTTACACTACTGCTTACCAAAAAACATTAGAAAATGAAATATTTAACTTTTAGGATGAATTCTTATCGACAAATATTTTACTAAATTAATGCCTATTACATAAACATAGACAGTGCGAAAACAAGTATGTGTCGTAGTTTTTTGTCACAACTCATGATGAGGCAACGAAATGTCGCAGCAGTGTTGTGTTCTGCTTTTGTATGCATGCTAAATAGATAACTGCTTGAACCCATGGTAGTTTCAATTAATTTCGAAAGTTTCTGATGTAAAAAATTAATGTTTTTTTTTATTTTTACAGAAACAGATGTAGTGAAAAGAGTTTATGTTTTTATTTTTTATTTTATTGTTTCAAATATTTCGTGCCACAATAAATCACCCAGGTTCGAGAAAAAATGAATTATTTTATTCAGGAAAATTTCGAAGTTTTGGAACACTTGTATTAACAATATTTTTCAACAACTGGCTTAAAGAAAGGTGCTTATAAATGTTAAGCATGTGTTCAGCGTGAACAGAAATTAGTCCAGCTTAAATCAGACAGTGAAGCGTAACTCACTCTATAATTTGACACTTCACAATCTGCAAAAATTTTTCTTTTCAAAATCATAATTTACCAGAGTTTTGATTTTATTTGGCAGATAAATACAAAATGTTCTCTAAAACGGAAAAAAAATATCATCCTTATATTTTTGTGGGATACATTTCTAGACCTCAATTACTCAATACAGAATATCTGAAAATTCTACCAAAGAGTGCACGATTAACAATAATGCCTACACACCAATGTTCATCATACTCATAATGTAAAGCCAATGTTTTATGCAAATGATGGATACGGTAAATATTTTTAATTAGATATTCGTATAAAAAATTACAAGTTATTTATTCTTCTTTAAGCAAGGGCTCTTACAAGCGATAATGAATGCATTTAAGTAACTAATAGATTAACATAGATAATTAACAATTCAAGATTACCAAAATCTTTCACAAAAAAACAACATTTTGTATAAAATGGTGTATTTTTTACCTTTTTCTAATTTACTTTTTCTTTTTGCTTCACTCATAGTTTTTAAGATAAAGTCGGTAATTTATAGCTTTCGTGACGTTCACTTTTTCCAAGGAAGTGCGATGAAATTTTATTTTAGATAAACATGTGCTTAGGAGTTCAGTAGCACATCACGTACAGGTAAGCCTTTAATGGGGTAAGTATAAGGCTTTCAAAGCCATGAGTTTAGTAGTTACACCTTCTTAAAATGAAACAGAGAACGAAAATCGTGACAAAATGCATTGCCAAGATTGAAGCCGAATGGTGACGAATGTATTGATTTCTGATTTTTAATCTTGTTATCACGCTTTCAAACACAATATGTTGAACTCGAAAATACGTTTTAAATATTTAAAGATTATTGTATCGTGAGTAGTGAAATGACAAACTCGGTAATGTATTTATGTTTTACGTGATCTTCAAAATGTTTCGTTTTCGTTTCGAAAGCCCAAACGTTCAACTTATGATTGAGAATACGCAGATGTACATGTATAAGATATTTTTGTACCTCATGAAATGAACACGTCAAAATTAAAGCGAATATGTCGAAAACTTTTAGAAATATTGGCAATGAATCACTTCAAATAATTGAAGAACAAAAATAGTTTCATATTTTTCAAGATTTTACCTTAATTAATAATAAAATCACTTTGATATTTGCATCATTATGATTTTTAAGTCTTTTCATGAGCTGAAATGAGTAAAAAGTCCTTCCGGTAATGCCGGGAGGAAGGAAGAGGTAGCTTTCATATACTTATATATTTATTTATTTATTTTAGAGTAAGTTACATTGTTCAAAATACTAAGCTCAAATTAGTGGAAATAATCTTATAAAATTAGTGATTTTAAAAGATTGAATACTAGTTTTTGTCAAGACTGAATATTAATAGGAATTTTTAGAAATTAGTCATAATTTATTCAACCTGGTTTTATTTTAAGTGATTTAGAGAGTCACCAAATTCTACGATATCATAAAGTGTATGCCATTTTAAAGCAACATGATGGATCGTTCAGATCTGAAAAATTTAAAAATGTCAGCCATAAGCAAAATTCAAAATGCTATAACATAACCATTTTTTAAGATATAGACAAAATAAAAAGTGTTCTGGAATCGTTGTTTTAAGTTTTAATACGTAAAAGAAAAAAAATTTCAACTTTTTATTTTTTCGCATTTAATTTTAAATTTAATTTTTTTTAATTTAAAATGGCCAGCATTTTGAAACAAAATGGTGGATGATGCTGGCCAACGAACTGGGCTGAGACATTTATATGTACTATGTAAATACCATGTTTCATTGAAATCGGTTCGTAAATACGCGTGTTATCACGTGACAAAAATCAGATCGTTTCAAAATGTCAGCTATAAGAAAAATTCAAAGTGCTATAACTCAATCATTTTGTAAGATATAGACAAAATAAAAAGTGTTCTGGAATCGTTGTTTAAGTTCTAACACGCAAAAGAAAAATATTTTTCAAATTTTGATTTTTTTGCATTTAATTTTAAATTTTAAATTTAAAAAAAAATTAAAATGGCCACCATTTTGAAACAAAATGGCGGATGATGCTGGCCACCGAACTTGGTCGAGACATTTGTATGTACTTTGTACGTACCAAGTTTCATTGATATCGGTTCATAAATACTCGTGTTATTACGTGACAAAAATCAGATCGTTTCAAAATGTCAGCCATAAGAAAAATTCAAAGTACTATAACTCAATAATTTTTTAAGATATAGACAAAATAAAAAGTGTTCTGGAATCTTTGTTTTATGTTCTAACACGTAAAAAAAAGTATTTTTCAACTTTTAATTTTTTCGCATTAAATTTTAAATTTTAAATTTTTTTAAAAATTTTAAATGGCCGCCATTTTGAAACAAAATGGCGGATGACGCTGACCAACAAACTCGGTCGAGACATTTGTATGTACTATCTACATACCAAGTTTCATTCAAATCGGTTCATAAATACGTTAGTTATCGCATGACAAAAATCAGATATATATATATATATATATATATATATATATATGGTTATATATATATATATATATGTCAACATTTGAACGGAGGGTGGTTTTGGGGTCTGGGGGTCATGATCGGTGAAAATAAACCAAAATTTTCCGGAAGTGCTTTCCTCCGGACGGCTGGAATAGGTAGCTTTTTACGTTTTGTAATAAAAGCTACCTAATATTTAATGTGTGGGGAGAATTCATAGTACACTCTAGATAAAAAAAAATAAACGAATTTTGTAATTTATTACGATTTTATTTTTAGGTACGATTGTGGAAAAAAAATGTAAACACCCCCTACTAACACATAAAAAAATATCGTGGAAGAAAATTACTGGTACCAAACGACAGGGAATAAAGTCTACTTTCAATTGATGTATGTAAAATTTGCTTAGAGGGCTAACATCCATACGTTCTACCATCAATATATGACAATAACTATGCGATGATTACAACTGATATATATATATATATATATATATATATATTGTCGTGTCCAGTGGGGGGGGAACGTTTCTAACGACGTTCCGAAACAAGAAAATTAAGTGCGTGATCGCATTTTAATAGTACAG
This sequence comes from Maratus speculifer, assembly GCA_964019185.1. Taxonomy (NCBI): domain Eukaryota; kingdom Metazoa; phylum Arthropoda; class Arachnida; order Araneae; family Salticidae; genus Maratus; species Maratus speculifer. Next base: position 284,629,532 of record OZ025297.1, read on the forward strand.
TGCATAGAATCGGCCGCAAACGACCACATGACATGAAGCAATATAGATCAACAACTTTTTGGAATAATATGTGCCATATTCACAGGAAAATATAATTGAAAAATCAAAAAAAAGCTTACCTGCATAAGCTTGAATGAGACAGTGAGCAGATACACACAGAAGAATAAGTTCATAACATTTTTTAGTAAAGAACTTTTATTTATTTTTTTATGAAGATAAATGATCATAAATTCTTGGAGTATATTATAGCTTTTAGAAGAAATGACTCTCTTATTTTTAGAGCCAGGCATGGAAAGCACATTATCACTTGAACAAAAATTTATGAATGAATAGAAGAACTTTTTTTAAACGGTTATACCTTTTTGTGATTCTCTTGGAAAATAAGCGGCAAAATATTAACATTCGCAACAAAACAAAAAAGTATTCCTCCCTGTATTGAGGATACAATGAAACGCTAACGGACATTCTAAGTGAGCGAAGTTCCAACAACTTAAAAAAAAAACACTCATTCCTTCAGGAAAATACACCACTCTCTTAAATCGAAACATGTTTCTTTATACGAAACTTTCTTCCTTTTTTTTGGAAATCATAAGATGCATCTTTGATAGACGAACAAGTCTTAAAATATCTCCACAAAGGGATAAAAGTCTTTCCTTGCCTTTCAAATAATTCCATTATTTTCGCATTTAAAAATGCTGAACGTTAGTCGTAAAAAGCCGAACAAACCATTTTTATTGGGATCCCACACATCATTTTTGCAGGCGTTTATTTCCGTACATCTGCAGACTTCCGCTCCGCTCTGAGCCGAAACCGCTTCCCTTCTCTTCTGTTCTCTTCAGACGAAACCACAGCGGCCGCTCCGGAAAGAAGGCAGGGGTTGCCATAAAATTAAAAAATACGCCAACTGGCAGGGCAACAGGAAGTGGCGAAAAAATAGAGAGGCCAAGCGGATCGCGGAATAGGGAAAACTGTATTTTAAGAATAAACCTTTATATCAGCAGAAAGATGCGGAGCCAAAACTGGATAACAGGACGCACCAACTTTTAAATTACGTAACAGAAGAATAGTACCTGATTGGACAATAGGAGGAGTCATAAAACGGAAGAAGACACCCCATCGAACATTCTAGAAAAAACAGGAAACTTCCAAAACCGGAAGGAACAAAATTGCTAACTGATTTCAACATTTGAAATCAACAAAAAGTTAGGTAATAAAAATGACTTTACAGGGGAGATTAAAAAAAGCGAGAATTAAGATAACTTTTAAAATGCGAAATATATAATAAATGACTAAAGATTAAAACAAAAAATAGATTATAAATTAAATTAAATAAAAAATATGGCAGTGGTTAAGAGTAACCACAACATATTTCCCCGGCTTCCCCAAGAGAAAATATTGGTGAGATGTACAAATTAAATAATTTTTACATCGAGATAATGTTTTCTAAATTATTCACAATGAACATATAACAGTCATAAATATAAATAAAGTAATAAAAATTACCTGAATATCAATAATTGTCTTGCATGACATTCAATAATAATAGAACAAAATTACTATCATAGTTATAGTTCAAATAATAATGCACAATACACTGGCAAACATTTAAAATAACTGTTTGTTCACAAAAAAAGAACATATCTTGTTACAAAAAAAGGTTTATAATAGTCTATGTACTTAGAGACAATGTTCACTGTCTTTGGATGAGAGTCTCTTAATTGAATTATGTAATTACAAGTACAATAATATAAATTTACCAGCATATTTAAAAATTGTTGCGTATAATAAGAATATACATATATGGTCAGCATATTAAAAAGAAAAAGAATTTGTAATAATGTGCATATAAGATATTAAAATGATATTAAAATTCACAAATCAATAATCATGTTAAATTCAATAAATTCAATTTTTTAAAATTTTCTTATGACAGAAATTGGAAAATGTATACAAATGGTCAAGGAAGAGTATTTAGATTTTCAAATATATATATATATATATATATATCCATATACATACAATACCTTCCAATATGTCAACATATCTTAACTGAATAGATTTAATGTCATATAATTCAACAATATCTTTAAAGTAAATATAAGTTGCAAATCAACAAGAACATTTTCAAAGTAAATAAAGGTAAATACCAAAGAGAGAAAATTTGAACTCTCAGAAGAAAATGCTATTCTGCAATAATACCACTTACAAAATTATCAAAAAGAGCAAAGAGAGGATATTTACACTCTCATAAAAGTATTTAAATAAATATATCAATCCAGTACATAACATGAAAAATGTCACTTTACAAAAATTATCACATAAAATATTTATATGTTGAATATCTGTTGAACATGTTAATTCAAATATTCAAATTCTTGTAAATAACATGTGATCATTTTTTATCTGTAAAATAACAAATATTTTCTTTTCTATATACCAGTAATGACTTAAACAACGAAATATCTTTGGATCCAAAGTATATACTTATTATATATATATATAAACCTTTTTCTTTGAATACTTTAACACTTAGATACACAGAGATACCTATACTCAATCATCATTTCATTTTTTTTACAATAAATCAAAAATTCAAGTAGAAGCAATAAGCATGCACAATTTTATCATTATTTTTTTTTGAAATGTTAAAAAAGGTTAGATGTTAGAGCATGCATAAATTGTCAACAAATAAAAATTAGTATTTCAATTATTATAATAGACACGATAGGGAAATTTTTTTGACAAGAGTACTCATGTTTTACCTTATATCAATAACAATTTATTTATTTATTTTTCGAATAAACAATTATCAAAATAATTCAATGAATGACATATTTTCAATTATTATTTCAAAAACAAAATATTTCTCATTATTTACCAACTATTGAATTTGTAGGCTTTGAAAACTTAAAAGTACCAATACACTCTACATATGAGAAGAAGCATAAACAAAAAATTTAAGAATGATTGTGAAGAAAATATTTCAATGAAAAACAGAGTGAAAAGAAAAAAATTTAAAAAGTACATACTTTCATAGGATGACAATTTCATTGTCTCAAGGAGAAGATGACTTTAAGAAAAAAATTACACAAATGCTGCCTGCAGCTTTGGTAGAAGAAAACAAAAAAGAAATAAATAAAATATTCAAACATCATCTCTTACAATCCAAGACAGCTAGCATGCCTCAGATTCTGCAACAACGCTAAAGTCATCCTGATAAAGAAATGAAGATTAGTTTATGATTAATAATGTTTATGGGTGCGAGGCCGAAGATCATAATGATCTTTGTATTGAGTGGATTTATTTAGAAAAGCAGCGGGAGTTTTATCAACAGATGCCTGTGAACGCACTGGATTAAATGAATGCGAAGATGTTTGTTGGCACTTAGAAGAAGTAGGAATTTGAGGAGATGTATTACAGGCAGAATCACAATTAGAAATTTGAACAGGAACATGTTGTTGTACAAGAGAAGAAGATGCACTATCAACAACTGGTTGATCATGTGTTGCACCTTGAGAAGAATCCGAAGGATACCGCAATGCTTCATCTCTTTTTTGAAGTTTCAAGATTCTGTTAGTATGTATCAACATTGGTGATGCTTGATTATTATTGCAATCTTGAATTTGAATAAGTACAGGTGAAATTATTTTCTTTACCATGTAAGGGCCTTGTACGTTTTTGTTAAACACACTGGGAACAATATCATTAACTTTGATATTAGCAAATTTTAACTTTTCCCTTGATTTTTGGTATACCTTTTGTCTAAAAGACTCGTTATTTTTATAAGCTTGATAGTATATCTTTTCAATAACATCCATTAATTTGTGAATTTCATAAGCTGTGTTAATAATTTTCCAGGAAGATTGGGTTTTATAATTGGCATAAATATCATTTACTTCTCTTCCAAAATGAAGAAGATTTGGAGTGAATTTTGTAGCTGGATGAGGCGTAGCATTGTATATGGACTAGTGGATTTTTAAAGCAGTTGATACATCAAATCCTTGGGAAGCCATTGTATTCACAGATGATTTTATTTGAGTATTACATCGCTCACTTAATCCGTTAGCCTGGGGATGGGCTACAGAACTGTGTTCCAACTTTATGCCAAGCTTTTTATTGAAATAAGAAAACATATCACTAGTGAACTGAAAGCCATGATCAGTAAGTGTTAATTCGGGCTTTCCATGAGTAAAAATGTAATGTAATAGAGCTTTAGTAACTGATTCTGCGTTAATATTATTCAAGGCATATAATTCTAAATGACGAGAAAAATGATCAGTTACTGTCATCACATATTGGCGATTTCTCAATGGGCCAAGTAAATCCATCGAAACTTTTTGATTCGGAGCTGTAGGTAGTGGTGCTGGTAAATATGGAGCGGTGTTTTTTTATGATTTTTGTTTACTAAACAAATTTCACAAGAGTTGACATAATTAATGGCATCAGAAACAAAGGTTTTCCAGGTAAATCTTTTCTTTAAATTAACAATAGTTTTATGAATTCCAATATGAGTAATATGAGCAATTCATAAAGCTTTTGCTCTAAGTGACAAAGGTAAAACTGCTTTATGTAGCTCAATATCTTCTGAAGAAAAATGTCCATTGTAACAAAGTAAATCATTATTTGGATTAATATAATAGCCATTTAAACTTTTAGATTTATAAATCTAAAGATCTTCATAAATTTTCTTAATTTTAGGGTCTTTTTGTTGTTCAGAAAAGATGGTTTGATCAAAAATTTCTAATAATGAGTCTTCATTATTATCATTATTTGGAGGTGGAGAGTCACTTTGAAGATGACAGGTGTGGTGCGTTTTGCCAATTAAACCACATGGAAAGTGAGCAATTTCATTATGTAAATCATTTTGATCATCAACAATTGGTAGGGGTTCTTGCCTAGAAATAAGATCTGGATTAGTATGGAGATCTTTAGTAGGAATGTGAGGGGTTCTGCTTAGAAAATCTGCTAACACATTCTCTTTGCCCGGTATATGCTGGAATGTGTATGAATATTCAGAGAGTTCTAACATCCAACGAGTAGTGATGTCAGCGGGTGATGTTGCTTTTTTGTAATTATTAAGGGGTTTAGCATCTGATAAGAGAATGAAGGGTCGACCAAAAATGTAATATTTGAAAGCTGTTACTCCTTTATAAATGGCATAAAGTTCCAATTTGATAGCTGGATAATGCTTTTTAGACTGAGATAAAGTTTTTGAATAATATGAAATCGGTCGAAGTTCACCGTCAAATTTTTGCATAAGAACAGCTGAGATTGCTGTCTTTGATGCATCAGTATTAACATAGAAAGTCTCATTCCAATTTGGGAGATTTAGCATAGGTTTTTGAAAGAAAATTTCTTGCAATTTATTAAATGCATTTTCTTGTTCAGATTTCCAACAAAACTTATTTTTAGGTTTGGTAACTTCAATGAGAGGAGTAATCAATTTAGAAAAATTAGGTATAATTGACCTATAAAATGAACATAATCCGATGAAACTTTTGTCTGCCTCTTGGTTTTAGGCTTTGGGAAGGAAGTGATTTTTACAATATTACTTGTAATAGGAAGAATTTTGTGATCTGTGAGTTGGAAGCCTAAAAAGTTAATACTAGTTTTCATGAATGAACATTTTTCAGGAGAAAGAGTGATGTTATTAGCAATGAGAGTGTCTAAGAGCTTTGTGAGTTTCGTAACCATCTCTTCAAAGGAATTAGCGCCAACCACAATGTCATCTTGGTATGCATAACACGAGTCAATTTCAGATAATTGAATAACTGAATCAATTAATTGTTGAAAAGTGCTCGCAGCTGTCTTCAAGCCAAAAACGAGACGAAGATAGGTAAAAATTCCCCATGGAGTAGTAAAACTGAGTTTGTCTTGCATTTCTTTAGGTACTGCAGTCTGCCAGTATGCAGACGGCAAGTCAAGAGTAGTATAATATTTAAATTTTGATAACTGTACTAATAGATTTTGAATTCTAGGAAGAGGATATGATGATGGTATGATGATGGAGTTTAGCAATCTTAAATCTAGAGCCAAACGACATTTCTGAGGTTTCGACATGTCAGTTCTTTTCTTTTTAACAAGAAGCATAGGGCAAGCCCAGGATGAATTTGATCTTTCTATAATACCTGCATTTAGCATTTGATTAATTTGGTCAAGAGCTTCTTGCTCGAGTGCCTGTGACACAGGAAAAGGCAGGGTTTTTACAGGATGAGAGTTCAATATTGAAAACTGAGGATTCACTAAGTCTGTATGACCTAAAGTATCCAAAGATTTAGAAAATGCAAGGGCTTTACTGCACAATAATTTTGTTAAAGAGTCACTTTCATGAGGGGGCAAGTGTTTTAGGTCAAAATCATTTGGTGAAAGTTCTTGAACACGTTTTCTCTTAATTTCTTCAGAAGGTAAAATTAAATTACAATGTTCATTTTCAAAATCAAAAGAGTATTCCTCAATATCTTTCTCATCTACATTAATGCATTCACCAATAATTGAATTTTTATTTAAATGAATGTCCAGTTTTGATATATTCTGACATACAACCAAAAATAAATTATTTTGAATTGAAGAGTTAGAATGCAGTGATTCATGCAAAACAAGACCTTTATTTTTTAAAGCAGGCTTAAAAATAAAATATTCAGATGGAGAGTTCAAGTATTTGACATGTAAATAAACAAAAGAATTGGGAGGGATTAATTCTCTGTTAACTGTTTGTACCATGTTGGAATTCACCAAAATTTTATTACCATCATTCAAATTAGTATGCTTTTCACCAATATAACTAATATCATTAGCACTTTCAGATGTGAAATTTTTGTCAGCCATATTATTATTAGTAGATAAATAGTTTACAACATTACCATAATCAGTTGGAAAATAGTTAGGAAAATAAGTAAAATTACCATCAATATAGGGATTATGATAATTCATAGCAGTATTAGCAACATTATTTATAAATAAATCACTATTTTAAAAATTATAATTGTAAGGATTGGTTGCATAATTATTGACTAATTGTAAATTGTTGTCACTAGAATTTCCATACACATTATCAATATAAGTACCATTACTTAGATTATTTGATATAGAATTTTCATAACAAGGCATTTTGTGTGCATCAAAAGAATATGGCACATTTATATTATCATAAGTACACTCAGAATTCATATAATAGCAAGTAGGAGACTCATTATGACTGTGAAAAGGGATGTGTTTATCTTTAATTAAGATAGACTTAAAAGTTGGAGAAATGGTTATGGAATGCTTATTAATAAATTCAAACCCAAGTATGGCATGAAAATTGACATTTTGTATGTCAGTAAGATAAAAGACATGATGGAAAAAGTACTTGTCAATTTTAAATGAAATTTCAATACATCCTTTAAAGAAAAACTTAGAATTTATAGTAGATACTGAAACATTTCTAGACAAAACTTTGTAATGAATTTTAGATTTAATGCTATTAAAGCATTCTTGATCCAAAAGAGATAAAGTTGAGCCTTTGTCGATAAGAGTAGAAATTTCATTACGTTGTACATTCATAATTATGCATGGCAATGAATAAGAATTATCAAAGGAACTATAAATGATGTGTCGTTCTTGTACACATTCATCAATTTCAGAAGGATGATTCGATGCCAAAGAATCATGAGAACAGCAAGACTTATTCAATTTAGGATGCACTGGGGATGTTTGTACAGCAATGGTTGACAATAAATTGGTTGAAGAACTTTTGGAAATGTGACGCTTTTTTTTCTCGTCACAAGAATATACTGACCCTGAAGAACAGGTACGGGAGAGAGGGCGGTCAGTAAAACCAATCTCCCCTATTTGTTTAAATGATAGATCTTATCATTTTTATTTTTTGAAAAAGAAGTAGAGTTTTTCTTTCTGTGAGAATCAGATGAAAAGTTCGATGTATAACTTTGTTTAGGTGTGTTGAGAAGCCTTTTAAATCTATAACATGTGTCCATACGGTGATTGAATCGTCCACAAAATGCACATTGAATGATATTTTGTTTGGGGTAGAAATCCGTATAATTTTTCTTGTGCAATAATCTGTCGAATCTAGGTTGAAAAAAAGGTTTATTTTGACGAGATTTTAAGAGACGAGAGTTTGTTTTATATTTATCCGTAATATTTTATTTGACAGGAGAATGCGAATTAATTCTACGTTTTCTCTTAACATTATTAAGAGTGTACGATTTTCCATTGTTTGTTACAGGTGGGGAGAATGCATTATATGAATTTTCAAAAATTCTATCCCTTGTACGTCTTACAGGAGTTTGTTGGACCATATTCACAGGAAAAGTAGAGTTTTCATTAGTATAGGCACTATCCATACAATAAATTTGATCAAAATCTTTATGAGAATTTCGAGAAGGTGGAGAGTCATAAATTTCTTAATGTGGTCGTTCAAGAGCTAAATCAAATGTGGAAATATTTTCCTCGAGAATTTTTCTTCTGATTTGTTTAGGCAAAGTCTGAAGAAAATGAGTGAATTTTAGAGAATCTAGAGCAGCTGGATCCAATTTGGGATAGGCAAGCCGAAGTTGTTTATCCAGGCGGAAAGAAAAATTTTTAACAGATTCATTGGATTCTAATTTTAAATTTTGCAGAGATTGGAGTGAGTTGACTTTTCTTTTGGGCATAAAATAGTCTATAAACACTTTTCGAATGGCTTGAAAGTTAGCATTCTTGAATTGAGACTGTGTTTCGAGAAAGAAGTTTAAAGCGATGCCCTCTAGTTTTGAGTTAAAGAGAACAAAAAGTTCTTTATCTGAAAAATTATTTAATTCTTGTAAGTCCGATAATTGATCGAAAAAAAATTCTACTGTTTGTGGATTTCCATCAAACGGCTGAATCGCAATATTTAATTTCGATTTCGGAGGCATGATGAGAAAAATTGAAATAAAGTCTCACTAAATGTGACAATAATATGTTATAAATTAGTTACATGAAAAATATATGAACTTAAGTTGATATATAATTTAAAATAACGACGAACTTCATTTATGTTATACATCATTTTTATATGTTAACAAAAATATAGCAAGAACAAAAAGAAAGAAGTTGCCAACATATTTTTCTGAGCACCAGATCAAGAAAAACGGACCCTAATATTTCTTTTTAGTTTCTAATCTCCCAAGTTTGGAAAAAAAAATATTAGATTTCAGAATGTTTATGTAAACAGGATAACACATGTTCTCAAACTTGTTAAAACAAGATAAACAATTCACTTTAAAGTAATGAGTTCTATAACAATTATATAACATCTGTTCTCAAATTTATGAAAACAAAAATAGCAAATTATATGAAATTGATTACTTATATAAGCAAGTTTCAACACAAAACAGGATAAATAAATTAAAAATGTAAGCATTGCATGATGAGAACATATTCACTTTTGAATTCTGAAAGTTGAGAACATTTTTACTTATATATTATTATTTTTTTTATCACTTCAATATAATAAAGAAAATATATGTTGAAAAAAATGTCATGTCGAATGGTTTCGACAAGATCACGGTACCAGGAATAGTATGTCGTGTCCAGTGGGGGGGGACGTTTTTAACGACGTTCCGAAACAAGAAAATTAAGTGCGTGATCGTATTTTAGTAGTACACTGCATAGAATTGGCCGCAAACGACCACATGACATGAAGCAATATAGATCAACAACTTTTTGGAATAATATGTGCCATATTCACAGGAAAATATAATTGAAAAATCAAAAAAAAGCTTACCTGCATAAGCTTGAATGAGACAGTGAGCAGATACACACAGAAGAATAAGTTCATAACATTTTTTAGTAAAGAACTTTTATTTATCTTTTTTATGAAGATAAATGATCATAAACTCTTGGAGTATATTATAGCTTTTAGAAGAAATGACTCTCTTATTTTTAGAGCCAGGCATGGAAAGCACATTATCACTTGAACAAAAATTTATGAATGAATAGAAGAACATTTTTTAAAAGGTTATACCTTTTTGTGATTCTCTTGGAGAATAAGGGGCAAAATATTAACATTCGCAATAAAACAAAAAAGTATTCCTTCCTGTATTGAGGATACAATAAAACGCTAACGGACATTCTAAGTGAGCGAAGTTTCAACAAATTAAAAAAAAAAAACACTCATTCCTTCAGGAAAATACACCACTCTCTTAAATCGAAACATGTTTCTTTATACGGAACTTTCTTCTTTTTTTTTGCAAATCATAAGATGCATCTTTGATAGACGAACAAGCCTTAAAATATCTCCACAAAGGGATAAAAGTCTTTCCTTGCCTTTCAAATAATTCCATTATTTTCGCATTTAAAAATGCTGAACGTTAGTCGTAAAAAGCCGAACAAACCATTTTTATTGGGATCATTTTTTCAGGCGTTTATTTCCGTACATCTGCAGACTTCCCCTCCGCTCTGAGCCGAAACTGCTTCCCTTCTCTTCTGTTCTCTTCAGACGAAACCACAGCGGCCGCTCCGGAAAGAAGGCAGGGGTTGCCATAAAATTAAAAAATACGCCAACTGGCAGGGCAACAGGAAGTGGCGAAAAAATAGACAGGCCAAGCGGATTGCGGAATAGGGAAAACTGTATTTTAAGAATAAACCTTTATATCAGCAGAAAGATGCGGAGTCAAAACTGGATAACAGGACGCACCAACTTTTAAATTACGTAACAGAAGAATAGTACCTGATTGGACAATAGGAGGAGTCATAAAACGGAAGAAGACACCCCATCGAACATTCTAGAAAAGACAGGAAACTTCCAAAACCGGAAGGAACAAAATTGCTAACTGATTTCAACATTTGAAATCAACAAAAAGTTAGGTAATAAAAAGGACTTTACAGGGGAGATTAAAAAAAGCGAGAATTAAGATAACTTTTAGAATGCGAAATATATAATAAATGACTAAAGATTAAAACAAAAATAGACGATAAATTAAAATAAATAAAAAATATGGCAGTGGTTAAGAGTAACCACTACATATATATATATACAGGGTGGTCATAAAAAAACTTTACCGATATATGGAGCTCTAGCGGCCAGTCCATTCAACCGATCGATTTGAAATTCCAGATATAGCTATTCAGAGGTATGAGCTCGAGATTTTGTGAACGGCAACAAAATGGCGCTCACGGTTACGGTTACTCGAAATTTTCCAATGGCAATACCCATTTTTTCATCGAAAAATGCTCAGCGCATGCGAAAACCCTAAAGAGCGTTGGAACGGTATGGTTATTGCAATAAACGGACGCGTTATGCTCGCACAAAATCAGCACTACTAACGCCCCACCGCCCAAAAAAAAACGACCAAGGCGCACGAAGAAAATTTGAATATGACAGAGACAAGACACCAATCACGGAACATCGTTGTCAGATAGTCAGCTTAGAAAACGGATAAAAACTAGGGTGGGAATGTTAGTTCTTCACTCGGAGCTGGGAGATGCCAACAAAATGACTTCATGCGTGGTGAGTTGGTAAAACTATTATGTAAATGAGATGAATGCTGCGAAAACCTGGCGCATTTACCGTCGAAACCATCGCCAAATACGTGGCCTGTGCATTTCACAAGCTTTCCGTGATTTAGCAATGAAATCCGCAGAAATTAGTTGCACCTGTGATAGTCTGCGTTCTGGACGAGGATATTGAGGATAGGTTCCTGAGGTTCCTGAGGATATTGTTATAGAAGTGCATCAATAGTGACCAGAGGCCGCATGCAAACTACAAAAGGTGCATCTCATGTATTTGATATACCAAAATCAATGGTCTTCAAGTTATTGCGCTCTGTAATCCGCATGTTTCTTTACCGGTACCAGCGCGTACAGATGTTGGAAGTGAGAGACCATCAACAACATATAGACTTTGTTAATGAATATCTTATCCAATATGATGGAGATAACGATCGACCTCTTCGCATATTATGAACAGACGAGGCACATTTCACCTTAACTGGAAATTTCAATGGACTCCGCGATCCCCCTACCTCACTCCTGTGGATTTCAGGTTCTGAGGATATCTAAAACGTGTACAATCCGCAAACTTTGCTAGATTTGAAATACTCTATCAAATGCGAGATTGCAAACATCCCTCATGCGATGCAATGTTCGGCTGTATTTTCCACAGTCGCCATCATGCAATGTGTAATTGCCTGTGATGGCACCCATGTGGAAAATGAGAAATCAAAATAAAAGTTTTCTCCGATCTGTGTTGTAATCAGAGATTAGTGCACTTATTCTGTGTCATATGCAAATTTACAACTTGCTGCCCAATCGTGTTTTTTTATGGGGGGGGGGATTCGCAGAACAGTTTTTTGTGCGTGCGTAAAGTGTTCGTTTCTTGCTATACACGTTAGAGATCTGCACGGGCCCGGGCTTGGCCCGTGGCCCGTACCCGGCCGGGTCGGCGGAATCATTTCGAATTTTCTAACGGCCAGGGCCGGCAGATTTAGAATAGTTTTCTCAACGGGACGGACCGGGCCGGCAAAAAATCGAACGGGCCAAACGGGCCGGGCCGATTAAAAAAATTTTCGGGCCTGCTGGCCCGTTTTGAAGATTTTGACAAAAACGATAAAATATGAGCTTTTTTCAACAAATGGTTATAACGAGAATAAGTATAAATGTGCATTACGAGCCATACTAGTTTGACAGCATCAATATGAAAATTTACAGTGTGGAGATCGGCATCGGAGAATTACATTGTGTGTAACCCGTTTTAATATATTTTTTTAGCTTAATCATGTAAAATTATTAACAGCGATAAAGAACTTATGTTAGCTTAATCTTTGGATATTTACTTCTTGATTGTTTTTAAATTAATTTCTCAATAATGGAAAGTTTGACACATTTTCTGATTAATTTTAAATTGTAAAAGAATAAAAGTGATAAGCCTAACTACTGAATGGATTTGGAATCAAATAGCGTTTTTCATTTTTGGTAAATAAAATTCATGTATTACCTTGTTGAGATAGAATAGTTTCTCAGATGATTGCATGTTTTTTTTATCACTTCCAATGCTATCACTTCGGAAAATTCTATTCAAAACGCTAATTATGAAAGTATTTTATTTGCTTGCAGTATTTTTAAATTGCTTGTATCAAAAAATTGGATAACGCCATTCGATTATATAGTTTCTGAATAAAGATACCTGCTAATCTTATGCGTTTCTGAGAAAAAAATGAATTTAGATATGTATGAGAAAGGACTTTCTTTGAATTAGCGAATGAATTTGGATTTAAAATCTTTAAAAAAATGATAAGGATATATTTTTATAAATCTTCTTTTATTAAACAGCTTCAAAAGTAACGATGTTTTTAGCTTTCTTTCTTTTTTCTTTTATTCTAAGCGATATTAATTTTTTAATGAATCTTTATTCGAATGTTGAAAGCCTGAGAATCTAAATAATCATTAATGTTGTTAATGTATATTTCCTGTAAAATATACTGTAAAAACATTCCATATATATGTATGCAATATTCTTTAAAGGAATCTTGATTATATGATAAAAAATTGAATTTTTTAGAATCGTAGAAATTGTAACGGGCCAAAACGAGCCGGGCCGGGCCCGGGCCTGGAAATTCCGGCCCTTGCAGACCTCTAATATACTCACGGTTCCAACGCTCTTCAGGGTTTTCGCATGCGCTGAGCATTTTGCGATGAAAACAAATGGGTGTTGCAATTGGAAATTTTCAAGTTTCTGTAACTAGAACCGTAATTGTGAGCGCCATTTTGTTGCCATTCACAAAATCTCGAGCTCATACCTCTGAATAGCTGTATCTGAAATTTCACCTCGATCGGTTGAACGGACTGGCCGCTAGAGCTCCATATAACGGCAAAGTTATTTTTTATGACCACCCTGTATATATATATGTGTGTGTGTGTGTATGTATGTATATTATTTTATAAGTAGTTTATTTATTTTATAGAAATATAATTACGATAATATTAAATGGTTTTCAAAAGTCAAATGATTAACTTGAGAAAAAAATAAAAATTCTATTAGTTAAAGTAGGAAGTATCAAATCTAAATTTGACTAAAATTAGAAAATCTATAAACCCAATTTTCTAGATATTGTGTCACATATGTTTCCTATAACGGTCGGTATCAGCTTCCAAAAGCATAGCTCGTTAGAGAAAAAATATCTGTTGTAATATTATAAGTAGTAATAGTAATATATGCAACAAATAAATGCAGATAAAAGAAAACAAGTTGGAAATTGCACGTGAAGCGTAGAAAATGACGTGCGTTCGTACGATAACGAAGTTTTAAAAATATTACTCTCATATATCATTCTCCTAAAATTTTAAATAGTGAATTAGAATTAAAACGCTCATCAAACAATGTTCTCCCTATACCATTATGTAATGGAATACTTTTGTGTGGCCTTGCAAATCAATAACAAATGTTCTTTGCACCACAAGTTATGCAAAATGTATGTTGTAATATGTACTTTATAGTTTCATATAAATTTTATTATGTTCGAATGAGTGTAACACCATTAAAATGCATTTGAAACATTTTTCCCCATTGACCGTAATGTAACAGAATACTTTTGATTGTCCCTGTAATTGATCTATGCATCCGCTTTTCATAAAAGTCGAAATAACTCAACAAAATTATGTAATAATTATGTATTTTAAATTTCAAACGTATAAAATACATTTGAAACTTTTTCCCCATTGATCCTAATGTAATGGAATAATTTTGATTGCTCCTGCAATTGATCTATGCCGCCGATTATGAAACAATTTCAAATAACTCGACAAAATTATGTAATAATTATGTATTTGAAATTTCTAACGATTAAAATGCATTTGAAACTTTTTTCCCCATCGACCGTAATGTAATGGAATATTTTTGATTGCCCCTGTAATTGATCTATGGAACCGAATTTCATAAAATTTGAAATGACTCGACAAAATTATGTAATAATTATGTATTTTAAATTTCAAACGATTTGGTTTTGTAGTTTTTGCGTTGTTATATGCGGACAGACGGACGGACAGAACGACCACTATAGGTGCTACGTATTTACATAATTACGAATGCGCCTAAAAAATGACAATTAACTATTTTTTTATTTTTTTTAATAAATTCTTGTTGATAATTTAATATTTTGTAAAACACACTTTGAGAAATCGAATTTATTTTTTTATTCAAAAAATATCGTTATTATACAAACATTTCTTTTATATATATATATATGTATATTTTTACCATATTCTTTTAAGATCCGTTGTTAAATATGTTATCAATAGTAATTTTATGACTGAAAAAAAAAATATTAGAAATTTATGTTTTTCTGCACATGTATAGGATTTTAAGTGAAGACAAGAGTAGGTGCAGTTCCATGAGAAACATGCGAGCTTTATTACTCGTTTACTCGGAAACTACCCGACCGATTTTGCTAATGCTTTGAAGCCATTTTCACTGTATTATTCTCAGTATTTATGGTTGACAGTTTTTTTTTCGTTTTGTTTTCTGCGTCAAAAACTTTTTTGTTATTTTATAGCAATGACAATGTTAAAAAAATTTTCCGCTTTTCAGAATTTTTCTTCTGTAATCAATCATTATATTTTTAAAAATTGTTAGCCAGATATGATTTTATATTTACACTTTATAAACAGAAATAAATTCGAAAAGGAACTACAAAACGAGGAAAACATACACATCGATAATATATTTGAATACACATAAAATAGAATGAGTATAAAAATTAAATAATACATATAAATAAATAAATAAGTAAAAAAAATTAAAAATTCATATCAAATTTAGATTAACTAATTAGTAACAAAAAATAGTTATATGGTAGGACTAAAAATTTTTCAACCTGTAAAGAGCATTGAAAATCAGATTTATCATTAACAATAACTTCACGATTAAGTTAAATAGCTAAATTTTCAAGATAATACAATTCAGAGATTAAAGATACGACATATTAGAGATAATCTCAGCAATTTGAAAATTTAAGGTATGATCGGAATGGCAAGAAATCTTGACAGTGAAATGTTTAGAAATTTATGGAATTTAGAAATTGACATAAAGAAAGTGTTTTTTAACCGTTTATCTATTGACACACTTATGAAGAAATTGCTTCAACCTAGTAATTATCTTCTTTAATATCTAAAGATATACTGGTATTTTAAAACTTTAATAATGTGAAATTTAGACATTTTTTTCATTAAAACTGATTAAATATATTGGTAGTTATAGCTTTTCTGTAAAATATTTACTAAAATAATAATATTAATTAAACGAAAATACTCACATGAAAGTATCACAAAGCTTATAAAAGCAATATATTTAAATGTATTATGATTCTCTCTTTAAACTGAAAGGGTTTTGTTGTTGAAAATGGTTTATGTAACCTTTTTCATATAAAGAAAAGTTATACCTATGAAAATGATTAAGAGTATTACCACTGTTTCGGAATATTTAGTTTTGACTGTCTGTCTACGCTATAAAAATTTGATCGAGGAGAGTTTATTGTGTGTAATGTAAACAAAACTTTTATTAATAGATTGAATAAATAAATTTTATACTGAATTTTCTTTAATGGTATTTTAAAGTACCGTCAATTCATAAAAAAATTAAGTGGATTTCAAAATTTCATTTAGTTAGACCAACATAAGATGAATCATAGCCATTACAACGGAATATTATGAATTTCCTATTTAAAAATATGTGGAGATGAAGATTTTGTGGGGAGAAATTTGGATTTATTGGCAAGTTTAAAGGTAACCTTAAAATTGAAACATCTTAATGCTTTACTTAATTTCAAATGTAAAGGAGCATAAAAGAGAAAAAATAATAAAATAATCAGGTTTGAATTTATCAGGAAGATTATTCCTACTTTTTAATGTATCATTAAAAAATGTTTGTTTTAAATAATACTTTTTTGCTTATTGGTAGCATAGTTTAAAAATACATATACAAAAATCTTTGCTTTGCATTTGCTCAAAAAAAAAAAAAAAACAGACTACGACAAGCATGAATACAATTATTTCACTTATTTTGGCTCATTTTTGCTGTTTCGTTGAATTTTATCACGATATCTTACATTTTTTACTCAAAAACATGGGGAAAAACATTTTTTAGCTTCATATACTTTTTTGAAATACTTCATGTTTACCGCGCAACTCACATATTCTCATTAAAAGTTTAAATGAAGACTGCACTTTGTACTAAACTAAACACTTTAAATCCGAATTCAAATTAAATAATGTACAATCATCAATATCTTCCCTTCATTGATCACATTATTCCTTATCTCCCAACTTCAGTCAAGGGCTATTCTGGACATCCGATTATTACTAATAAGAAAAGTCAGCGGACACAACTAAAGTTATCATTCAATGTACCACATAAGTTTCCCTATCAAATGCGTCTGCCAAATGATTAACCGTAATTAATTAATCCGGATATGCGAAACGATGTAGCGTTTTAAAAAAGAAAAATACATTTTTACTGGATGTTGCGAAAAACTTTGACGTCGGCTGTTATTCTTTATTGATAATAGACATATATTACAAATTACAAATGTACGTAAATTAACCTCTTCAATTCCACAGCTATAATAATTGTAAAAATAAATATTCATTGGCTTTTCCTAAGCAAACAAGCAAAAAAACCAGCTCATATAAGAGAAAAAAACATCTTTTCAGAAACTGATATTTTAGGCACCTAGTAATTTATATTTAAAACTATAGATCTTAAACTACAAACCGCTTAAAATATCAACATAATAACAATTTCCCTAAGATAGCTCAATTACAAATTTTAGAACGTTAATCAAACAAATACTCAAAAAAAATTTTTTTGAAAATTTTTATTAAATATATATGAAAATTTCTCATTTTCTTGGTAGCATTGTCAAGGCATTTTGCAAACTGTGATGAAAATATCGTTTATTTTATGAGAGAATTAGCTTTGATGCTGTCATTTATTCTTTTGCTTTGAACGCAAAAAAACATTCAGCTATTAAAAAATGATGTAAAAAAAAAAAAAAAGATTTAAAGTACAGCGGTGCCTAAATGGGAAAGATTTGAAAAAATGCAAAATTAAATTTTTTATATGGCGTACACACAAAAAATACACAATGAGTAAGCCCATACATTAATAAAGAAACAACAAAATTTAAAAATTTTATCTTAAAAAGTCGTAGTTATGTAAATACTAAATGCTTAATAAAACAGCTTTCAAGCATTGATATCGATTCGCGAAGAGAAAAATTCATGTGGAATGTTTTAGTTTAACCCGCGCAGTGTTGCCGGGTCGGCAACACCTAAAGTTCCCCCTGTTTAGAGATACAAAAACTCCGTGAATATTTCAAAAACTACTCTAATGGCTACTTTAAATCTTTCTTATGAGTTCTAGATGGCAGCACCACAGAGATCAAACTCTGCTGTTTTTAAATAATAGGTAAAATTTTTTACTGTAATACGCGCTTCACAGCAATGCTCTTCTCACTGCGCTTATCAATGCTTTACTTATGGGAGGTTAGCACTTCGGCAACAGCTGTATAATTAAAATGGTTAGTGCAATCTTTACAAAACAATACCTGTGTACTCCTCTAGGCCTAAATAGATTGCCTAATTTTTTTTCTTCTTTAAATTCCAACTTTAAAGATTAGTGCGCCGGAAAGGGTTAAGGGGTCATAGATAAATTACCAATGAAATTAATGATTGCTCTCCTGTCGTAAACATTTGCATTTAAAATAATTACTAACACATCATCCAATTTTTTTAAACATATCTCTGCGACATTTTTTGAAAAATGATATTAACTATCATCAAATATTCTGCAGAAGTTTTGCTGACACCCCATGGAAAAATAACTTGAAATTTCTACTTTGTGGACATAAAAAAAATTCTTAGAAAAAAAATATTAATGTGCCCAGTTTTTCTTATATAAGATGCTAATTACATTACATTTTTAAATAGTTATTTTAAATTGACTTCTAAGTACTTTATTATATCGAAAATTTATTATTTATAATATTTCTCAAAATCAATAATACTTCTGTAATAAATAAGATCAAAGTTATTTTATACGTTTCACGGTCTTAGCAATAACACAGTCAGAAAATATTTAAGTACATTTATGCCAAATACTTCTGCTTGTCATTTAAAAATAGCTAAGTCCTAAATCCTTACTTTTAGGCTATTAAATGGGATTGGAAAATCTTTCTGTACAATTATCATATCAAAAATAATTTATGTCAAATTAGTTACTTTTTTTAATACTTTTTTTGCAAACAAGGCTGTAGGAAATATGAATCATATAAATATATTAAAGTAAAGAAAAAATTAGAGAACTAGTAGAAAAGTAATTTAAAAATGAAAAAATAAAAATCAATCTGAAGGAATCATTAAGTTTGAAATTGCACTGTTATTCTTTCAAACAATTGCATCTTCTTTTGTTGTTTATTAATGTAAAAATCATAATTCTTGTGCTTTAATTTTTAACTTTAATTTTTCAGCTTTAATTTTTCTGCTTTAATTTTCATACTTTACTTATAAGTCGCAAGTGTGAAATCAAGGATGCAAAAGCCGACTGGGCCAATGACCAACTGGCACCACTAAATTTTAAAAATATTTCTCGTCTTATTGAATTACAAGATTTTCTAGATTTTTTTAAAGCGAAGAATACCATTAAACTTTAGTGGTTAATTCAGCCATTTTTGGCGAAGCGCTTGCATTCCTGTGACATTCTACCAATATTTATCTTTTAAATATTAGCTTATTTAGAGGAATATATAGTATACAGTGAATAACTAAACCAATTCAGAAATATGCGATGCAAATGCATAATATAGTTTTAAAGACTGTTGAAATTTTCACCATAATGCCCATAAGGAACATTTGTCATTGATACCGAAAACAATTCAAATGATTTTATGCTGCATATAAATGGATTAAAATGTTTGAAATAATATTAACATTCAGATAATAACCATTAAGGATAAAACCTTTCACCCAAAAAGTAATATTACTATTTATTATATATAATATATTATATATAATATAATTATTGTATATAATATATTTACTTCATTATTACATGTCACTTTTATGAACTGACAAATACAAGAAAACAAGTCACATTATTGTAAAATATTTTTTTCAACAATGATTAATGACTATAATTTTTTTATCAAATAAAATAGGAAAACTATTAATTACAGTTAATATTACAAATGTTTGTAGTATATGATAAAAAAATAATAACACTAAAATTTAGTGTAAAGATGTCTCGCGAATTGACCATAGGTAATTGTTTACTGTTTTGCTAATAAAAATATTTTTCTTAATATTTAAAAACTATGGGCATATACAAGGATTGATTATCGTAAAAGGATATAGGAAAATGAATCCTTATTTGAAATACTTGTATTATACATATATATACAGGGTGATTCTAATTTTTTTTTTTTTTTTTTTTTTTTTTTTTTTTTTTTTTTTTTTTTTTACAATAAAAGAGGGGTGATAGTATACATCAAGACAAACGATATTAAATAGGAAACCAAGGGTCCCAAACGTTTTCCAAAGGAGATAGCCGCCATTAAAGTTTAGGGACCGAAATTTCAAATAAACATTAAAAACGGAAAAATCGGTCGATTGATTTGCGGTTTTCACTAAAATTATTCTTTACGTCGGCATTTTCTTGAAATTAAATTATAAAGATAATTTTCAAAAAATGACGATAGAGGGCGCTTTAGACTTTGGTGAAACGAACAACTATTTTTTGCCGGTATTTTTTCCATCTCATTAAATGTTTTCGTAAGCTTATACTCAAACTTAAATTTCGAGCTAAAAATCTGAATAGTTGGGAATGGTTAAGTTGCACAAACGGACCTGAGTTCAGAGGGTTCAAATTTCAAATTATTATAAAAAAGCGGAAAAATTGGTCGATTGATTTGCGGTTTTCACTAGGTATTTTCTTAAAAATAAATTATAAAGATAAATTTTAAAAAATGCCGATAGAGGGCGCTTTAAACTTTGGAGTAACGAACAACTATTTCTTGACAGTATTTTTTGCACCTCATTAAATGCTTTCGTAAGCTTAGGCTTAAACTTAAATTTTGAGCTCAAAATCTGAATAGTTGGGAGTGGATAAGTAAAGAAACTGAACTGTGTTGAAAAGGTTTAAATTTCAAATGATTATAAAAAACGGAAAAATTGGTCGATTCGTTTTCGGTTTTCGCTAAAACTAATTTTTAAATCAGCATTTTCTTGAAAATAAATTTTAAAGATAAATTTCACAAAATGCCGATAGAGGGCGCCTTAGAATTTGGAGTAGCGTACAACTATTTTTAACTGTTATTTTTTTAATCCTATTAAATGCTTTCAAATGCCTAGACTTTCATTTTGGGCTCAAATTCTGAATTGTTGGGAGTGTTGAAGTAGCGAAAAATGGAATTGTGTTCTAGGAAGGGGAGGGTTAAATTTCAACTCCTGAACACACTTCAGTTTGCGCTTCTTAACCCCTCCCGACGATTCAGAATTTGAGCTCAAAATTTAAGCTTAAATCTAAGCTTCCGAAAACATTTAATAAGCTTTTGCAAGCATTTAATTAGAACCAAAAAATAATGGTTAAAATTAATTGTTGGTTACTTTGAAGTTTAATTCGCCCTCTAACGGAATTTTTAAAAATTTATCTTTAAAATTTATTTTCAAGAAAATACTGACATAAAGAATAGTGTTATTTTAAACCGCAAGTGAATCGATCAATTTTTCCATTTTCTATAATTAATTTAAAAATGAACCCCTCCCCCGCCCCCTTAAACACAGATCGGTTTGTGCTACTTAACCACTCCCTACTATTCAGATTTTGAGCTCAAAATTTAAGTTTAAATCTAAGCTTCCGAAAACATTTATGAGATGCAGAAAATAACGTCAAAAAATAGTTGTCTAAAGCGCCCTCTATCGACATTTTTTAAAATTTATCTTTATAATTTATTTTTAAGAAAATACCAACATAAAGAATAGTTTTAGTGAAAACCGCAAATCAATGAACCAATTTTTCCGATTTTTATAATCATTTGAATCTGTAACCCTCTGAACACAGTTCAATTTGTGCTACTTAACCACTCACAACTTTTCAGATTTTGAGCTCAAAATTTAAGTTTGAGTTTAAGCTTACGAAAACATTCAATAAGATGCAAAACATACCAGTAAAAAATAGTTGTTCATTACTGCAAAATCTAAAGCGCTCTTTATCGGCGTTTTTTGAAATTTATCTTTATAATTTAATTTTAAGAAAATGCCGACATTAAAAATAATTTTAGTGAAAACCACAAATCAATCGACCGATTTTTCCGTTTTTTATGTTTATTTGAAATTTTGGTCCCTAAACTTTAATGGCGGCTATCTCCTTTAGAAAACGTTTGAGACCCTTGGTCTCCTTTTTAATATCGTTTGTCTTGATGAGTACTATCACCCCTCTTTTATTGTAAAAAAAAATTAGAATCACCCTGTATATATATATAGAACCATTGGATAATCCTACAAATCAACATCATATATATATAAATATTTGTATAATTGCATTAAAAATAATATAAAAAGATGATTAAAAAAACTGTTTACATTTTCTCATCTTTCAAATTATTAATGTTATATATATTAATATTATAAAACTAATATTAAAAAATATCAAAAATTAATAAATGAATTTAAATTTGAATGATCTAAGTAAGATAAAGTTTTAGATGAAACTATGAGATAATTATCAAAAGGCTAAAACCCTTCACTTATTTAATACATTCAACTATTATCAACTTACCAATGCTGGGGCCCATTAATTTCACTTACCACTTGCACTTATGGTATGGAATTCAATTTAGGGTCCAGTCATTCCCTTCAAAGCCAGTCACCGTAAACGATAATCACTTATCCTCCTCCCCCTCTTATACTGACCAGTTATAAATGACGTCATTCTTTTATAGCGGATGGTTTTCCTACAAGTTTTATGCGTGGATTCGTCATTCTGTGAGGCAGAAAATCATTATTTTTCTCATATTCTACATTTGTTTCTGAAATATTACATATATCTTATTTATTTCCCTTAATAAAGTGTAGGAACTACATGCAGAAAAAAAGTCAAGCATGATTTATGTATGCATTTTTGTGCACATTAAGAGAAAAAAAAATATTGCTTTTGATAAATATACTTTCCATATATGTGTGTGTTTGTGTATGTTTACTGTAACTGTAGTAAATTGAGAATATTTTCACTGGTTTCTGTTTCGTGGACATAAAAACTTAAAGATCTTAATTAATTTATTAAATATCATAAAAACGGTATACAGATTTTTTAAATTAAATATATATATATATATATATATATATATATATATATATATATGCATATATATATATATATATATATATATATATATATATATATATATATATATATATATATATATATATATATATATATATATATATATATATATATATATATATATATATATATATATATATGCATATGTATATATATATGCATATATATATATATATGTATGTATGTATATAAATATTTATAAATATAGTTAATATTATAGTTGTTATTATGATTAATATTTTTATTATGTATTTGTAATATTATTATGTAATATTTATAAATATTAAATGTATATGTTATCATAAATTTCTTCATTTTGAATCAAACTAAGCAATTTTTCCGGAATAAGATCAGTTAAAAGCATTTCTTATTTTATGAAAGTGACAATAAATATTTATTTATTATTATTATTTTTTTTTGTTCTCCTATTTTCAAACAATTAATGTTTTAAGTATGATAAATAAAAGCATATTGAATTTTCTATAAGTAAATATTCTTCAGATATATTAATAGTAAAAAAAAAAAAAAAAAAAAAAAAAAAAAAAGGAGGTTGCTTCTAGTTTAAATTATAGTTAAAATGTACCACCGGATTTTTTGGAATAAACCAATATTTTCTTTTTTTACTATATTTAACTATTAAGGTAAAATCCTGAAAAGATATGTACAAACAAACCATAGGCGGCAATTCGAATAATCCTTGTTAAAGAAGTTCATAGTTTGATTTAATGAAGAAAAATAATATGTCAGCTTATCTGAATAAAAACTTTACAAGTTATTTAAAATGAATATTTCTTTAATAATTGACAATCCTCGTTATTATAATGATCTAAACATATTACACCGAGGATAACATTTATCAAAGAACCGATACCTCTTAGAAACGGAATTAAATGAAACAACCATGAAGTCTTACATAATACATTTTAAAATTAACTTTTCTCTAAGTTTGTAGAGTATTTGATTTTTGTGTAAAATCACTAATGCAGAATAATAATAATAATAATAAAATATTATCTATAATATTCAATAATATTTTGTCCAATCATAGGGGAAAGTGGAGTCAAAATGGGACAAGTGGATATTTCTTTTTTTATACGGCAAATATTTTAGTGAAGATTTATATACCATGGCATAGAAATAGGTCTAGTGCAGATTTTCAACTTCGGAGGTCAGCAATGACAGTTGATTGTTGGTTAGAAAAAATATATTTAATTTCGGACAAGCCAAAGTAAATTTTATTTTTTGCGATTGATTCCATTTTGTAAACAAATCAGAATAACTGTATCTCATTTAAATACATTTACCGATAACAGAAATATTAGTGAATGAGAAAATATTACTGAAAAAATATTGAATTAAAAATATAAATAATTATTTTTCAAGTTATAAATTTGCATATAGTAAGGTCTAATGGGCAGCTTGATGATACCCATTTTACTCGATATTTCTTTAAAACAATGTTGTAATGGTCTGTTTGTCGTCAATTTTTGTATCATTTAATTGGAGTGTTAGAAATATTAACACAGCGTATAAAAAACTAAAAAAAAATATTTTCACTTTCTAAATTGGGCAGATTTTGTGACCAATGTTTTGTGATTGAGGATTGCATTCTTTGAAGCTAAACATGTCAAAAAACTTGGTGGAATTAAGATGCCGTATGCTTAAATTTGATTCATAACAATTTTCACATGTGCAGCATAGCATTTGTTAATGAAAAATGCATTTGACATTCATTAAAGGATTTTTTTTTCCAATTACACTTCATGTCTCAATAGACCTGCATTGTGTCCGAATAGACCCCAAGTATTGGGGCTAATGGGGCAATTATATTAAAATGTAAAAGTTAATATAACACAAAGATTGGCAACGTTTTCTACTTTCTTAGTTTTTTACTTTCTTTTTTTATTTATTTAACTGTGGAAGAAATTGGAATTAAAAGAATAATTATAAAATGTGCATTTTTGTTTATTATTTCGTTTTTGTTTTTATTCTATATGTTTTTGTTTTTATTAAAATTAGAAAATGTCTCATTAACCCCCACTTTCGCCTATATTAAGGTAATAATTAAATTAATTAGGTCAACCCTAAAATCGATGCTTTGTGGAATATTTCGATTTCTTTTAACTATTTAAAATTACACAAAGGTTTCACTTTAGTTTCAGCGATAATAAGAAACAAAGTTATAGCCGAAAATTTTAACCAGAAATAGCCATTTAGAGAGCCACATAAAGATAAATCTTATATTTTAATACGCAAATCCATAACACATACGCAAATCTATAAACATTTACAAAAATGGTGGATTTAAAAATTGCAAACTTTATATAAATAATTTTTTGTACTCTATCAAAATCTCAATCTGAAACACTACATTATTTATTGAGTGCGTTTATGGGAAACATCATGTTTATTTAAGATGTTTTTATTTAATTAAATGTTAGAAATTTGTAAACATATTTAATTAATTTCCTTTTATATAAGAATCACAAAAAATATACACAAATATGTGTTTAAAGTGCAACTTTTTATATTTTTAAAACAAAAATGTAAATTAGTGACATAATTTTAATTGATTTTTCATTTTGCCAGATATATCCAAGTAATCTTTAAGCCTGCAATTGTGTAAGAGTTTCAACATCATTGCATTTAATTATGCGCCAAAAATACCAAACTAGGTATGAGCTTTTAATAATGATATATATTGAATACTAAAAATTAAAAATTAGTTATTTATATAGGGGGAAAAATATCACTTTTCTGCTATCAATTCACCACTGTTATATATATACATTCATAATTCTATGTATACATACATATATATACAGATATATAGAGAGGAGATAGGGGATTAATGCAGCATTTTCACAAAAAATATTTATTTTAAAAGTTTTTATAAATATTATATATCACATTTATGTATCACATAAATGGAATAGAACTAATATTTACATAAAGAGTAAACTGCAATGTTTGACTGGTTGCAAATAAGTGATTTATTTATTTTTTGTAACTAAGGTAAACGCACCAGTAGTGGGCCATTTAAGGACATTTGTCTAATTATTATTAATATATTACTGACTTCCAATTTATATGTATTTTTTAGCCTAATCCGTACTTTCATGTATCAGAATAAACATTAAAAATCTTAAAATATATTCTCTAGAAAAAAATGAAAAATAAAAAAAGTTACCTTCCTCTATGTTCCAGTAGTGGGCATAGTAAATTTCTGACGCTCCAGTAGTGCCCCCCCCCCCAGAAGTAGGCCACTCCATTTTTGAGTTTAATTTTTACTGTACAGAGGTTATAATATTTTTTACATATCTACACATAAATATACACAATAATGAAATCATATTTAGAAGTTTTGATGATTACGTAAAATAAATTCAGCTTCTCTTTAGTTTTTTGGAATAGTCTGTAATATTTTATAACTTGAAAAAACATATCTGCCTATTTGTTAATTTGCAGTAGTGATAAATAATAAGATATTCATAATAAAAAGGGTAATTAAATGCTGAAATGATTGCAAAACTATATTATATTTATATTATATTTATAAAAAAAGAAAAAAGAAAAGAAAAACAATGTGAGTGGGATTTAAATTTAACTGCATTTATTTTTCTTTTACAGCCATTTTATTGGCTCTTTTTTTTTTTCATTGGATATTTTCTTCAACTTTTCCTTTTCCTTTTTTCTTTTTCCTTTTCTCTTTTTCTGCAGCTTTAGCATTTTTAATATCTTCTCTCTTCTTAAAATATTGGAGCATTTGAGGAGAAGTCACAACTGCGGGAAGTTTCTCTCGCTTTCTCCTTTCCTTTGTTTTATCTTCTCCTTCTGGCTAGAAATAAACTCTTTTGAAGGGAGATGGTACATTTCTAGATGGTCCAGCAATTGGCCCGGTTGATCCTTCTGGAATATCCGCCTCAGGATCAGCATATTCAGCAGTGTCAATTGATTGTGCATTGCATGCCGCCTCAATAGATATGACTGGTGTACTCTATAAGAAGTAAAATGTTTATAAATAAATAGAAATTTTTTATAAATAATAGTAAAAAAATATGCCAATTTTAAGTGCTTAATACCAAAATTATTTTGTGATAGTTTACCTGGAAAACTGTTGCCTTTTTTAAAGTCTCCTTTGTCTCCAACCATAAGTAACAAAGACCTGTTTGCTCCACAAGGCCTTTCCCTTCACCTTTATTTTCTAAGAAAGATTTCATTTTTTTTCTCAATTTTTTTTTTTCGAGAATATCCAAAAAAGAAGCTATTTTTCTTTCCTTTTTGGGTGATATTACCACTTTCTTTGATGTTACTTTGGATTCAACAATTACTTTCTTAGGATCTCATGGAACCAGTCCACATGCACGGAATCCACTGACAATTTTTACAGGAGCTAAGCGATCTAAAGATGACTTTAGAACTGGTGGAAATTCATGTTTCTGCAGTTGTTTGCCTTCATGGGTTATTCTGAAGTTCACTACTTCCTGCCGCCAAGCGCTTTTAAGAGTATGGAAAACAGCAACTTCCGTAGGTTGCATCAGGTGTGTGACATTTGGGAGCAAAGCTACCATTTCAATTCCATGAGCTATACAGAAAGTGCTTAGGTTCATAGATATGTGAGAAGCGTGTCCATCCATAAATAACAATACAGGTTTCTCTATGCTATGTTTATTTAAATATGGTTCAAAAATGTTTGTCACATACTCATAAAATGTTTCTTGAGTCATCCATCCACTTTCCGACTTTCCATTAGCCCAATCAGAAGGCATGGCCTTTGCATGTTGTTCAGGGATCCTATCATACCTGAAAATTGGAAAGACAAAAAATTAGAATCTAAAAACATATTTAACAATTTCAAGGTTTAACTTACTAGATTTATGATTTTAGACATGTTTAACTATAAACGATCATTGGTGGTGCAAGTTCACCAACTGCATTGGCTGTTAAAAGAAGAGTCAAATTAAGTTTTTCATCAGCTCCAGCAGTGGTATACACATTTTTTGATCCTCTTTCAACAAGAACTTTTCCTAGCTTCGGATTTAAAAAAAAGCTGTCTCATCACAATTGAAGACCCTCTAGGGGTTACATAAGACATTCTCCAGTTTTTTGTTTTTTATAAACAAGTCTCAAGCTCTGGAAACCAATCATTTATACTCTTTTGCGATACTTATTTACTGCTCGTTGTTAAATTTTGGCTGGTACGCAGTATAATGTCAGGATGGCGTTTTAAAAAACTCTCATACCATTTTCGTCCAGAAAGACTATTTTCTCCAGAGAAAGTGATTTTATGCTCTTTGGACAATTTTATTAAGTTAGTCATGAGTATTTCTTTAGCAATAGGAAATCCTTTACTGGCCATGCTTTTAATCCACAAAACAATGTTGTTTTCCTCGTCGTTGGTAAACAATGTACTTGGGCCTTTTTGTGTAGCTAATTTGACTCATCCTTTTAATTTCCTTTGTAATGTTGTTTTAGCAATATTATACTGCTTAGCTACAGAACGGACACTCTTTCCTTTCTCCACATCCGCAATTGTACTTTTTAGTTGTTCTTCTCTACAAGTTTGCTCCTTTCTTTTCTTCATTATCCTGCAATATAATAAACATATATAATATAAGATACATAAAATACAACAAAGATATTAGGAAAATCATATCTTGGTTGTTCCAGTAGTGGGTCACGTGTGTACCAGTAGTGGGTCATCTGGCTCACTACTGGACCTTGTTCCACTATCTGGGCCATCTGGCCCACTACTAGAAAAATTGAAATTTAATAACACTGAAGTGGGCCACCCCCTAAACTTAATAATATGCTAGCCTTATACCTTTTACGCATAAGGAATAAAATATTTACTTATTCAGTGTATTAGGAATGTGACATTTTAACATAAAATGCAATATACTTTTACAGTAAAAAATATTGAATGAAAATTCACTCTTAAGGAAAACAGTAAGAATGAGCCACAAAATCTTTGTATTTTAAGACAGGAAGAAAAACACCTTTACAGCTCAAAGACTATGAGAATACTGAAGTTGTCCCTTTGTCTGATAACAGATAAGGGTTCCAGCTAATCAGCAGTTAGTTTGTTATCTGACAGGGGTGACTACAAAACTTGTTTTTCAACTTTAAAAACTGGTGGCCCACTATAGGTACCCTTACCTTATGTTTGTCCAATATTTTTTATAACTTTATTATCAATTCATGCAAATTCAAATGTTTTTTTTTAATTCTTTTCTTCTTGAATTTCAATTTACTTTTGTCTTTAGTTTTATTTTTTGAGTTTACATTTTCGCATTTTCGTTAGATTTTTCGCAATTTTGTTTACAATTATGTATTTAAAATTTAAGTAATATGAGGTAGTAAATTTGTGTTTTGCTTGGTAAAAAGTACACCCTAGCTTTTACTCCGAGCGGCATCGGTTTTTGAAGAAACAAATAATGACGTTTGGGAAAATAATTTTTTTTTATTTACCCGTAAGCACACGCATCGGGTATTTTTGACCCGACGCTCCCTATCATGATCTGGATTTTCGGGAATTTCTCAAGTCTTGCACCGTCCACTTCCGGTACCTTATTGGGTGGTCTAGCAAGAGGGGATCCCAGGAACAGAAACTTGAAACACGAGATTTTTCTATAGTGGCTAGTGTGAATGAGTCAGTTTTACCCAAATTTCAAGATATACAAAATAATAAAATATGCAATTTTTAATACAAAATATTGTTTGTAATGCTATTTAAAAAAAAATTCAAGAAAAAATCGTTAAAATTATGTACTAAATGTGTAAGTGTTTCAAAACGATAGAAAACGAATGGAAGTTTTTTTGCGTTTTTTTCTTTGGAATTTGATTTTTAAAATAAATAATAAATCTTGTTACTTAAAAAACGATTCAAATAATACTTTTGACTCTATTTATTTTAATTATAATGCCCATATTTTAACTAGAAGTTCACGAAAAAGTTAGGGTCTTATTGACCCAGTGCGTGTCGTTACGTCATAGAAATGTTTGCGTGTTCTGAAGGATTAAAAAGGTTTTAACTTGTTTAACATAGAAATTAGATTCTAAAGAGTTTGTTTAATGATTTATGGTACTCTTTTTTGTGCAATGTTATGCATTTTACAAAAAGAGATTTAAGTGCAGTATCTGTCCCCATTTTACCCTATCCAAAGTAGTTGAATCCAATGTATTTTCTACTATAATTTTTGATTTTTCTCGAAAGGAGCACATTGTTATATGTTTGACCCTCTCCCTTATATCCCCTAACCCTCATATGGTACTACTGATTTAGTTAAAAAATCCAATAATCATTGATTGTTTTATGAATAATATGCACGTAGACGATATATCTTTAGTGCTAAAATAAGCTTGAAAATAAAACTTTATTAAAGTGTATATTTTGAATGATTTGATTTAGCATTAGAGTTTTTAGACCCTTTAAGAAGTATTGCGTATCGCTATTTGACAATTTTCCTCTGTAGCTGTCAGGTTAAATAAAGGCGACAATAAAATAAAAAAATTACCTATTGAACATTCTTTTAGATTTCTGATAACATTGACCTTAAAATAGAAAGTGGTTTTATAAATGCTGTACACTAATTTAATTCTATATGTAATTTCATACACTTTTTGATGATACAACAATGAAACCTGCACGAAAACAGTTATTATAATATTCCCTTCTACATTACGACTAAAGCATTTAAACAGCGATCGGTCTACACATTTTTTCCTAAGATATATTATAACGCATGGTACTTTTAAATGTCTAAACTAAAAATTATACATTTTTGGCACTTTTATGAGACTTTTTTCTATTATGCCTCGAGCAAACTTTGTCTTGATCCTTCTCCCACCCTCAATTTTTTTTTATTTTATTTATTTATTTATTTATTTATTTTTTTGTCTAATCTAAGTAGTGCGTCCAGTTATGTAACAGAAGATTTAAATATATCTTACTGCATATTTTATTTCAATGTAAATGAGTGTTTCACAGCACCCTATGTTTCAATGTCTTCTTACTAGACTTCATATCTTAAGTTCATTTTTTTTATTTTTAAAGATACCCCCCCCCCCCAATCAAGAAAATTTTCTTTTAGATCTTGAAGGAAATCTTAAATGTCATTTTATGTTATAAACCGTAAATCTCCATTTCTCAAAGGAAAACGCCTTTTTTCTAAATATTGCAAATTTTAAACTATTTTATATTTGCTACATTTACATAATTTAATTTTTTTTTTTTTTTTTTTTTTTTTTTTTTTTTTTTTTTTGCTTCAGATATGTTCATTAATGCATGAAATTTAGTAACATGACCTAAACTAGACTTATTGTGTCTCATGATGACTGCTGAAATAAGATTGTTAAAAGTAGAAATTACATACATCCAATAATTTGAAACACTTAAATTTAAAAAAAAATGAGAATAAAAAAAATATTTGAACCATAGTTTAAACTAAGCTTTAAATCAACTTGTTTTAAACCATACAAGGCTGATAATATACATATATATAATATACTTATTTTTCATAATTTGCGAGCAATGGATTGGCAACGAGTTAATTAACTTCATAAATAGAAAGCAGTTGAAATGACTATCTTTTCCTTTTTTAATAATATTTTTTTCTTTCTTTAACAATATTATTTTCTTTTTTATATTGTTTTTTTCTTTTGTTTATAATGTTTATAAAGTTTATAAAGTTGTTTATAAAGTTTAGAATGTGTGAGCTAGAAATTTTTTTAAGTATATAATTCAATATTTATCTTGCATTACAAAATAATCAATATTACCTTCTTTTAATCAATTATTTTATTTTCATAATTTGTTTGCGAGAGAATGAATTTAATTTATTGTTAATTAATTTAAAATCATTTCAAAACCAATAATTAATATTAAATGTTATTATTACATCATACATGAAGAAAGAATCGTATTATCATATTTTATGTTATTTGCAATAAATATAACTTTAATTAACGAATAGGTATATGTTTTGTATAAATACAATATCAGTAAATCACTACCGGATAATACGTTAAAAAAAAGGATCTTTATTCTTTGTTACTTAGTATTAGGAATAAAAATGTATGTAAAATGTTTAAGACAAACATGTTATACACTATTCTTTTCTCCTCTGAAGAAATACGCCGTGGTATCCTGAACACCAGGTGTCAAGGGCAAATTGTTTTCTTTATCAAAAGCACATTTGTCTTTGCGAAATTGCATTTGTATCCTTTTTTCTCCCATTTTATCCGCGAGCAGGTGTAACTGGATTACGGACATAAAATATTCCTGTGTTTTTTATGTTGACAAGTCTTTGGAAAACAGTTGAAAATATTGTAGGGGGAAATTAATGTATACATTTTCTTGGTTATTTTATACCGTTTATTCACGCTATAAAAAGATTGTGTTTAGAAAAGAAACATTAGGGGAACGAGACTCATATGTTATGTAAGTCGCTATTTTTTTTTCTTTCTAAAGATGAAAGTATTGTAATCGAAATTCTTTTTTAAATTCCGTTTGTCGACAAATTTACACGATTTATTGGTTAGAGATGCTGAAAAACATTTTTATGCAATATTTATGTAGATTTTGTATGCCAGTGTTGAACACACGCCCGTGCGTATGTTGGCACTTTGTATCATCTAATCATGAATGAAGTTAAACATAGAAT
Source organism: Maratus speculifer (assembly GCA_964019185.1). Lineage (NCBI taxonomy): Eukaryota > Metazoa > Arthropoda > Arachnida > Araneae > Salticidae > Maratus > Maratus speculifer. The sequence goes on from OZ025297.1 coordinate 284,662,547, forward strand.
TAAACCAAACTTTTCGTGTATGTGTTTGGCTGTATCATACTAAAATTTAAAAATATTATATAGGAAGGGAATATTGTAATAGCTGTTTTCGTGCAGGTATCATTGTTGTATCACCAAAATTGTATGAAATTGCATATAGAATCAAACTAAACATTTTTAGTACGATTCTGGATGACCAGAAATCCTTCTTCTTAGGAAATATTTTTCTGGAAGTGGGCACTGTAATAGCAATTTTTTAAACTTTGACATTATTCGATCTTTGAAAAGTATATGAAGTTATTCATAAAACTGAAACAAATCTCATGTATGTGTTTTTTTCCATAGCAAGCAGATATCATTGAAATTTAAAAATATTATGTCTGAAGGTGGTTCTATAATTGCAATTTTTCATAGTTCTTACATACATTGGCTGTTCCTGCAGCGAAGCGCGATTCCCATATAGATATTCCGGAGAATCTCAGGCAGCTTATACACAACATAATAATAAAAATATTGATTTTAATAAATACGATTACTATGAAGGAGATTATCTCGTGTTTACTCCAGTTAGGGATTAACATGTGTAACTACTTTTTGAAATATAAGCATGTATGAGAAGTAAAATAAATTGGAGATTGGCACATCTGAAAAATTATGTGTATTTTACATTCATATATCAAAAGTGTTTCTATAAATAAGGATTCATCATTAAAAATATAGGTAAAATAATTTTTTTCAACTACAAATGCCAACACATTTTTTTTTTCATGTTGACATCATTTTTTTATATGAGCATATACGTGTAACGATGAATTATGTTTCATACGAAGGATTTTTTAAGCTTCTGGTATACTAGAAAATTTAGTTAAAATTTGTAGTTTGACTAGAAAATGTTAGATGAAAATTAGTGTAAAAAATATCAATTTAGTTTCTCAACGATAGCAGTGTATTCTACTCACGTTTATACTGGTAAAGGCTGTTTCCCAGAAATTCGGACAAATTCCTATTAACTGGAAAGCTTGAAGAAAAAATAAAGAACACAAATTGTCACTAAAAGGTTACATTAATAAAATAATTACTCTTTAAAAGTATTATCGGATTTTATTAAACCGCTTCGTCGTACATTATGGAGTTTATTTTACGCTGTACTTGTTAGATGTTGCACAAAATGATAGTCCATAACTTAAGGACAGCATTCGAGTCGATTGATGAATTTCTGGATTTTGTTTGCTTTCCAACTTTTATCGTTCTCATTGGGCATAAAATGCTACTTCATTCAAGCGAAAAGAACCCTTCGTAAACACTAATCCCATAGAAGGAATTTATAAAGCTATCTCATTTGCATTTTAATATTTTTATTTTATATTTATTATTATTATTATTTTTCACATTGGATGATCTACATGAAGGCGGTCTTTTATCTTTTTTCGAATTTGTTTGTGTGTATATTAAATTGTGCACTTTTATTTTCAGAACCGGTTTCTGAAAAGTGAAAATATCTTCATAAAAAATCTTCAATTATAATTAATAAAGAAATAAATAAATCTAAAATGAAAAAATTGGCCTTTGTACAGATCGATCTTAGCAATCCCAAAAAAAAAAAAAAAAAAAAAAAAAAAATACGGAAATATAAACAAAATATCTTTAAAATTTCTATCATTTGATTAACATTGGGGAACGGGTCATTTCTCATGATTGAAGTAGCACCTTAAGATACGAACAGAACCGCTCAATTGGTTGAATTTCGAGATCATTAGCCGGGTTTTTCGACTTTTTTATGAAAATGATATTTTGCTGGCAAAAACAACTAATCTTGCAGAAATGATAGCTGATCAATTCTAAGCAGAATAATTATCACCTCCATTGTAAATGCTTTGGATATAGTGGATTAGAAGACGCCGAATACACTTCTCTATATGGATCTGTCCATTGACAGAGAGTGTAGTCCTTTAGATCAATGGAAAATTCAAGCCTTGTCGTAATCTGATCTAGGATCTTGCTTTTTTAATTTCGAATTACAAGCGAGTTTGATGATACCTTGTTTTTTGCAGAGTTCTCATGTGTAATTGCTACATTTATTATTAATAGTTGAATGAATGAAGGTGAAATGTGTCTCCTCATCCAAGATGATTGATCGATCATGTAATTTTCTGAATAAACAACCATACTTCATTTTCTTGGCAACCATTTGGTTTTCGGTTTGTTTTGATATTACACCTTTCTTCTGATATTTGATATTAAGCTTCTTTGTGAAGGTCGTATGTTGTAAACGGGTGAAACATTGAATTTCGCAGTTATGGAATAGATTAATACTTGATATAATTAACTGTCTTTATGGCAAACAGTCATTTTAACAGTCGCAATTTTGGCTTATTAAGTTTTTGGTCATTCCTAGACAATTCCGATTTTCATTTGCATGAGGAACCGTTTTCAATAACGTTTATAGGATATCGTATATATTTCGTTTGGGATCATTTTTGGCGTAAAAAGAGTTCACGATGAAATTATACTCAAGATGAATATTGTTTCCGTAAATTTTATGCACACGAGTAATCGTATGCATGTATTTTAACTCCATTATTGGAAAACACAGATTACTTAATGAACTTTCAGCTACTGACCATGTCCTTTATGAACCATAATGCCAGGCTTTAGGCATCAATTTAACCTAATTCGTATTCCTTTGCTGTTTTATATAGCTTCAATGTTTGTGCGATTTTACGCAGATCTTAAATTAACATTAACGAGCAAGTATATCAAATAAGGTGAAAGCGATAGTTACATAAAATCTGCGTAATCAATCAAAGGCAGCATTATTTTAATAAGATTAACAATACATATATATATATATAAATATTCATACTATTTATAGAATATTACAAAACATCATAATTTGTAAACTGAGCATTAAGACATGATACAAATTGTCTACATATTAAATTTGAAACAAACTTTTCAAAAAATCAAAACAAAGATTAATTCTTTTAAAACTAGATACAATAAATTATAAAGTTTTTAAGATAAAATATTTTTTATAAGAGTTAAACAAAGTAGTTTTAACAAATTAATAATTTGAAATGCGAAAAAATCCCTGTCGGCTTGGCCTATAGGCGGAGGTAGATTTCGAAAAGTTTTCAAATCAACAACAAAAAAATAGAATATTATTAAAGATAAATCCGTTTTAACTACTATATTGTGCGCTTTTGAAAATTTTTTAATTTCATTTTTCCGTAAGAAGTGGTTTTATCAAAATCAACTTAAGCGAAATTCGGCTCAAATGCCCATTTTGACAACATATTTTGAAATACATTCTGATTTTATTAAAAGATCGACCAATACCCAGGTCGAAATTCATGCTGGTATTTGTTTGCTAGACAAGCACCAAGTGCTATAACCCAACAAGTAAAATAGCATAAACTAGCATTACATGTTGCAGGTTCCAGCAGAATTTCCAGCAATTCATGGTGTGTATTGGCCCAATTTGCTGGAAATAAGCATGAGATGCTTGCATATAGCTTGTCATGCTTTTGTTGTGCAAGCTAGCGATATAGCATGTGATGCTAGCTAGCATATGATAACACAGAATTTCCAGCAATTCATGGTGTGTATTGGCCCACTTTGCTGGAAATCTAGCAGACATAGCAATACCTAGCAATAACTAGCATATTTTTGTTGCTGGTACAAGCATAAATTTTGACCTGGGTACGCACAATATATAGTTCCTAAATAACAAAAAATTGGCAATTGAATGCGTTTGAGAGCAAAATTGAATTTAAAAATGAGTTATAAAGTAACCAATGTGTTATTTGAATGCATCCACAATTCTATAAGCAAGATCGCTTTGGGAAATTTTGTGCGAAGTGCCCAATTTGACAGCTTTTTTGAAATATATATTTAGCGTTCATCAAAAAACTGACTAAAACGGTACATTACACAGTTCCTAAATAACAAATAACTGTCAATTGAATGCGTTTGAGAGCAAAATTGAATTTAAAAATGAGTCATAAAATGACCAATTTGTTATTTGAATACATCATCAATTCTTTAATAATAATCGCTTTGGGAAATTTTGTGCGAAGTGCCCACTTTGACAGCTTTTTAAAAATATATATTTAGCCTTTATCAAAAAACTGACCAATACGGCTCATTACACAGTTCTTAAATAACAAAAAACTGTCAACTGAATGCATTTGAGAGCAAAATTAAATTTAAAAATGAGTCATAAAATAACCAATTTGTTATTTGAATACATCCTCAATTTTTCAAACATGATCTCTGTGGGAAATTTTGTGCGAAGTGCCCACTTTGGCAGTCTTTTTTGAAATATATTCTACATTTATCAAAAAACTGGCCAATCCGTCACATTATATAGTTCCTAAATAAGAGAACCTGTAAATTGGATGCGTTTGAGAACAAAAATGAATTTAAAAATGACTCAGAAAAAACGCAATTTGTTATACTTCCTCAATTTTTTCAATCACGATCACTTAGGAAAATTCTGTTCAAAGTACCTTTTTTGACAGCCTTTTTAAAAATATATTCTGCCTTTACCAAAAAACTGGCCAATAAGTCTCATTATGCTGTTCCGAAAGAAGACGATTTGCCGTTTGGATGCGTTTAAAATCAAAAATTAAATCAAAAAACGAGTCACAACATCAGCAGTTTTGATTTGAGGTTTTTTCTCCAACTCCGATATTTGTTTAATATATTTCTGCTATAAGAATTGGTCCTATGAAAAACTTGTTAATATAAAAGTTGTAGATATTATTGAGAAGATGTAAAATAAGTTTAATTAGATTTGATTATTTAAGAATTGAGTAAGTTATGATTTTTTTTCTTTTTCTATCCCCTTTTTCTTTTCGTTTTTAATTTTTTTTCATCGGTAAAAGTTGATCTTATCAAAAGCTTGTAAATAAAAAAGTTTTAGATAATGTTAAGAACATTTATAGAAAATTTAATTGGATTTGATATCTTGGGAATTGACGAAATTATGATTTTTGTTCTCCCCAAAACCATGTTTTTTTCGTCCCTTGACCCCATTTTTAATTTTATCAAAAATCTATCATACAGAAACGTTTAGCCCATTATTTAAAAGTAAAATAAACTTTCAACTTATTCAATATCTAATTTAATTAAGAAGTTACCACGTTTTTTCTGCTTTCACAAAAACCTTCCCTATTTCCACCCCCTTGGTCTGATTTTGCCCATTAACGAACTCGACCGAGATTTTATGCCCCTCGATTTTATGTAAAAGTTTGAAGAAGATCTGCGCATAATTATTGAAGTTATCGTGTCTGGAAGAAAGTGAAATATATATATATATATATATATATATATATATAGATAGATAGATAGATAGATAGATACATAGATAGATAGATAGATAGATAGATAAACTTTTTTACTAATGGTAGTTTTAAGGTCTAGGAGTCATGATCGGTGTAGATCTGCAAAAATTTTTCAGAAATTCCAACATGGGAGAAATTGCAATAGGTAGTATTTCATACGAAATCTACCTAAAAAATGCGAATAAAATGCGAAATAATTTTCTTCTGAACCTTTTTTGTTTTAAATTAAATGTTATTTTTTAAAAGCTGACATGGTAATCAGTGCCAGTCAATAAAATAAGAAAAAATTTTTTGCTGCTATCCCGAGAAATATGTGACAAATTTTTATACTTTTATAGTAGAATTTGGATTATCACGTTCTTATATCAGTTTATTATTTGTACTTAATATTATAATATGCAGTATTAACAGAAACTATGATTAGTAAATATTTAGATTAATAAAGTGTAGCTTTACAATATAATTATTTATTTCTGTTAAAGGTAAAATCATAAAAAAAGTCAGCGTTTTTTTTTTTTTTTTTTTTTTTTTTTTTTTTTACTTTTAAATGAAATAAAATTACTATTTTTATTAACGACAAATAAATACCCTTCGCTGTCCAAATTATGTGAAAATAAAAAACTTGTTGATTTTAAGAAACTACTGCCCATGAAATATTGCACACATTACCTAAACCCCCATTCATTTTTCTTTTTCAATAAAATGTATCACGAAAAGTTGCTGTCAGAGGCAATTTCTTTGCATTGTCAACTGACATTTGTTTGCGTTAAATTATTTTTTGCATCATTTTCTTTTCTGATTCTTTTAATCCACAAGCAGGTGTATCTGCTTCCGCCATCAAATATTCATAATATCCCTATGTTAACAATTCGTGGTAAATAGATTCAAACGTTGCAGAAGGAAATACATTTTCACATTTCTTGTATATATTGTGTGCCATTTTTCATGTTAGAGAATACATATGTTAAGGAAAGAAGCATATGTATTTTTCATATTTTTTATATTGTTCCTTTTATGAGAAATTGCATGTAATTTTCTTTTGTAGTTGAATGACGTATTTTACAGATAAACGCAAATTATTAAAAAAATAGAGAAGAAATCATTTTTCAGCATTAGTATTATAATTTAATATTTAGAAATATTGAATATTTAAAGAAATATGACCCTTAAGAGTAAAAACAATGTTATTTTTTTATAAAATTTTACCACTTAACTGATCAATTATTTTTTTTAATAACATTCATTTCAAATAACCTAATTTTTTCATAAATTCTACAAAATTTTAAACTTTTTACCAACGTTTTCAAAATGTAACTTTTTGCCTAATTGAATCAGAAAAATGCTCGGATTAAATAGTGCAAATTTTACAATAAAAATTTACAGGTGAGAATAATAAATCATGTATGGAACATGTAAGCCCGTACGTGGTACTACCAAATCATGATTGGCGAAAACATGTTGCCCATATGACATATTGGAAAATCAGGGAAGCGGTTGATACCTTTCGGGAAATAATTTTGAATGTATGCAAATGTTTTCTAAATGTAAAATTAGATAAATAAATAAAATCAAGAAGTGCTTACCAAAAATATATAAACATCTAAAATAATTTATGAAATATATTTTTATTTCCATTGTAGTTGCAGCTGCTTTCATAAAGACCAATATTGCAGTTATTTGCACTTACGATTAACAGTATTTATGAAATATCCATTAATTTAATTATACTTTTATTATTTTGTAACGAGACAGTTAAAATATACTTTTGTATATTTTACTTACATACTTAACATACTTACATACTTAAAATATCCGGTAGTTATGCTGCAATCTTACGCATTAAAAAAATCATCTCTGGATCCAGACAGGGTAAGTCCAATCGCTCTAATAATACTTTTTACACATGTAAAAGTCCATCCGTTATAAATAATTCCAGTTATTTTAATATACAATATATAATAAAGATAAAAATTGGTGTAACCAGCTAAATACCATTGTGTTTCAATAGCGTAATATTCTTCGAATAAGTAGCAAAGAAAAAAAAAATAATTTTCTTACTGTTGTGACGCTGTGGTCACAAAAAAATTAACTATTATACAGACAAGAAAATTGCATTTTTTCACTAATTAGATGCATTATATGTGAATGGAGCGCAACAGTATTTAAATAATTATATAGCTATTTATCTTATTTGTATTTCAGAGAAATATTGGATTTATTCAAGAAAATTTGCTCTAAATGTCTAAAGAATAACAGTGGACGTTCCCATACATTCATTTTAGGTTAAATTATTATTTAATCAATGTAAGATACTACATTGTTTGTTTTATTTATCCTAATTTCAACAAAGCAATATGCATAGTTTGAAAAAGTGTTCACATACCAAAGCAAGAATTTTTATGCAGCAGCATAAACTAAAGAAGTAATCTAAGAACCATATCAAATAAAGAACATGAAGCAATTATTTCTATTTTCGGAATATCGCGTTTTGGCATAAATATCTGAATAATAAGTAAGGGATATTTGTGTCATTTATGACATGATTTATTTATCCAGGAAAAGATGTTCGAGGAAATCCGAAAAAAATTAGACATAAGTTCGACGGATAAGTAATGAAATCTCTGATTAGCAGACGAAAAGAAAACGGTATGTTGATGATTACGTCTCTGAAATTACTATAATGTTATGAAATGAAGACTGGAGGACTTACATTTTGTATCATATACCGAGAAAAGATTTTAATTAGTGGAAATATATATTTCCAATAAAAACAATGTTAACCACTTAATGCATCGATATTTTTGAACTAAGAAACTTTCAATTAATGCTTGTATTTTCATGTCTATTACAGAGTTTTTAATGTTAACACCAGTTTTTCAAAACACAAATTTTCACCTAAACGAATCCACTAAACACCACTGTGTTTCACTTACGTAACATGCAAATAAATTGTAGACCTCACGTCCAAAAAAAATTAAATGTATATTTGTGTATACATTAAATGAAACTTTGTTACTCTTGTAACATCCTATCGTAAAAAGAATTGAATTCTGATCTATTATATAGACAAATAAATTGCATTTTGTTACAAATTAGATAGATTTAACGCCCAAAAAAACGGAGCATTTTACAGAAATTGTGTTGGGAATCAAACGCCAGTATATTTCACTGTTTTTTAACAGAAAAATTCCCGTAAGTTCCAGAAAATTTTCCAAAAAATAGAACATTTACTGGAATTTACGGATTTTTTTCCTGTAAAAAACAGCGAAGTGTACTGGCGTTCCGATCGCAAATACAACCTCCTTAAAATCGCCCGTTTTTTACAGTGCATATGAGTGGAGTACAATAGAATGGTCAAAAGATTAACAAAGAACCTTCCCATATATTCATTTTAATAATCATTTAGTCTAAATCCATATAAGATTCTACATTACTAGTTTTATTTATCCCAATCTCAAAACAGCAATATACCCAGTATAAAAAATGCACATATACGAAAGCAATTATTTCTAAGCAACAACATGAATTTTTGATAGCAATTGAAAAACCATATCAAATAAAGATTACGATGTAATTTTTCTTGTTTTCGGAATGTTTGTTTTGACAAAAATATCTGAATAATAAGTAAGGGTTTATTCACGTCATTTATGACATGATTTATTTATCGAAGTAAAGATGTTCGAGGAAATCCGAAAAATATAAGACATAAGTTCCGAAGGATAAATGATAGAAATTCTGATTAATAAACGAAAAGAAAACAGTAAATTGATAGTTACGTCTCTGACATTCTTGTAATATTATGAAATGTAGAATGGAGGACTTACATTTTTTATCATAGACTTAGATAATATTTTAATCAGTGGAAAAAATATTTTTTCGCTAAAAGCAAAGTTATTAATGACAGCAGTAATATATTTTCAATATAGAATAACAACAAACTATATTCCAATTTTGACGATTGTTCCATTAAAAAAAATGGAGGTCCACAAATGTATTTTAAGAAACACAGACACAAAACCGCTCATAAATAAACTAATATTATTCAGAACAATATTTTTGATTTTTTGATTTTCGAAATGGAACATATTTTTGGTGTAGTTATTGACTATTTAGCAAATGTATCTTTTTTACTTATCTGTTCGTTTATTACACACTTTGCTGTGCAAAAAATACAAATTCCGTAAGTTATGTACATGGTTAAAAATCTTCATCAAATCCATTCAATTAAAGTTCTTTACAAAAAACTGCTACATCAGATTAATTAATTATTATTTTTTTATTTATTTTACGAATAAAAATCTTTATCATATAATCAAGTAACCATTCTCTTTAAAGATGGTTTACAGAGTAAACAGATTCCTTCAGATTGTTAATATTTTATGTAAGAAATACACGTATGTTTTTATTAATATAAAGACAAATGTAAAATAAGTAGCAGGTAGAATTACCGCACATACAAGCAATTCATTGTTTACAAAACACCAAACAATGTAAAAAATCATATGTATAAAAAAAGGAAAAAATGAATATTTAAGAGAATTCGTAACTAAAGTGAAACTTTTTTTTCAATTAAAATAATACATTTACATATTCGCATCAACTAGAGAAGTAATTGAACAACTATATTAAATACAAAAAACGATGCAAATATTTTTATTTTCTGAATATTGCGTTTTGGCATAAATATTTGAATAATAAGTAAAGGAACTTCTCTGTCATTTATGACATGATTTATTTATACAGGAAAATATGTTCGAGAAAATCCAATAGATATAAGACATAACTTCGACGTATAAATGATTGAAGCTCTGGTCCGTAGATGAAAAGAAAACCGTTCGTTAATATTGATAGTTACGTCTGCAACATTCCCGTAATCCTATGAAATGTAGACTGTAAAATTCATATTTTTTATCGTATATCCAGAAAGATTTTAATCAGTAGAAATATACATTTTCAATAAAAACAATATTAATAATTTCAGCTGTAATATATTCTCAATATATAAAAGCCTCAAATACAATTCTAATTTTAACCATTGTTCCACTTTAAAAAAATATTTTTTAAAATAATTTTTACTGATAAAACTTGTATGTTTAAGAGGAAAAAAACTGTTAAAAGAAAAACACTTTTTTTTTTCAGAATTTTTTTTTTTTTTTTTTTTTTTTTTTTTTTTTTTTTTTTTGCCGAAGAGTTTTTTTAAAGGAAAATTACAGATGCGTTTTGCAAATGACAGTTTTCTCACTGACGCAAAAATTGACAGATTTTTCATCTCAATTTTATGGGGTTTTTTAGTGCATTTTGTTCACTTACGTAATATACATTTAATTTGACTCTCCCCCCTTAAAAATATTTGTTTGTCTACATATGAAATCAAAATTTTGTAACTCTTGTATCACTCTAGTAATGATCTTTTATACAGAACACGCAAATTGAGTTTTGTTGGAAGGTAGATACATTTATATGTGATGGACATTCCCATATATTCAATTTAGTTTATATAAATATTTAATGAAATTCCTTATAATGCTCTACACTATCATTTTATTTATCCTTGCCTCAAAAAAAGCAAAATGCCCAGGATAAAATGCATACATATACCAAAACGATATTTTCTATGCAGCATCATAAACTAAAGAAGTAATTAAACAACTATATGAAATAAAGAACACGGTGCAATTATTTTTATTTTCGGAATATCGTGTTTTGACATAAATATCTGAATAATAAGTAAGGGATATTTGTGTCATTTATTACATGATTTATTTATCCAAGGAATGATGCTCGATAAAATCCAAAAAAAATATGACATAAGTTCCGACGGATAAGTGATAGAAGCTCTAATTCGTAGACGAAAAGAAAACTGTTTGTTTATATCGATAGTTACGTCTCTGACATTCACGTATCCTATGAAATGTAGACTGTAAAACTAAAATTTTTATCTTATACCCAGAAAAGATCTTAATCACTAAAAGTAAATATTTCCAATAAAAACAATGTTAACCGCTTAAAATGTTAAAATTTTCTGAAAAAACCTTTCAAATAATGCCTATAGTTGTATGTCTGTTACAGAATGTTTAATGTCAGCACCAGTTTTTCAAAGTAGAAACTTTACTTAAGTGAATCAGCTAAACATTAATATGTTTCATTTACGTATCATGCAATTAATTTGTAGCCCCCCCCCCCCCCCACACACACACACAGAAAAATATATTCATCTGTACATAAAATGAAACTTTTGTTACTTTAGTGACAATATATAGAAAAATTAATTTTATTTTATTAGAAATTAGATACATTTTACATAGAAAAAAGAGGATGATTTTATAAAAACTATACAGGCAATAGGGACGACAATACAGTTCACGGTTTCTAAACGGAAAAATTCAAATAAATTTCATAAAAATTTCCAAAAAAAACCCCGAAAATTTACTAGAATTAAAAAAAATATATCACGTTAAAAGATCAAAGAAATATACTGGTGACTTCATTACTAGTAAAATTTACTGTAATTCGTTCTTTTTTATAATAGTGCATATGGGTGGAGTAAAATAGTACTTAAACGGTTACATAAATATTTACCTTAACTATATTTCGTAATACAATAATTTGAATTACTTAAGAAAATATTACTCTAATAAACAAATCAGTACCATTAGACGTTTCCATATATTGATTTTAATTAATATAGTCATCTAATAAAATTCCATATAAGATTCTACATTATTCATTTTATTTATCCTAATCTAAATATATATATATAAATGTCCAGCATAAACATACACCAAACAGGGCACATACACCAAAGCAATAATTTCTATGCAACAGCATAAACTAAAGAAGTAATTGAACAACGATATCAAACAAAGAAATGTGCAATTATTTTTATTTTCGGAATATCGCTTTTTGACATATATAAATATCTGAATAAAAAGTAAGTGATATTCTCGTCGTTCATGACATGATTTATTTACCCAGGGAAAGATGTTCGAGAAAATCGGAAAGATATAAGACAAAAGTTCCGACGGATAAATGATAGAAGCTCTGATTCACAGATGAAAAGAAAACTGTTTGTTAATATTTAGAGTTACGTCTCTGACACTCCCGTAATCCTATGAAAGGTAGGCTGTAAAACATACATTTTTTATCGTATCACTAGAAATGTTTTTAATCAGTGGAAATGCATATTTTCAATACAAAATATGTTAATAATTTCAGCAGTAATATATTTTCAATACACATTAACCACAAATACTAATCTAATTTTAACAATTGTTCCATTTAAAAAAAAAGTTTTTAAAATGTTTTTTAAGATAAACATTGTATGTTCTTACACTTTTTCCCTGTCAAAAAAACTGAATTTTGTAATTTTTACTGAAAAAAAATTCGGTATTTTTTACTGAGAAAAACACTTTTAATAAAGAAGTATAGATGTGTTTTGTAAACTCAACATATTCCACTGGTGCCATAATTGACAGTTTCTTCATGTCAATTTGATGGATTTTTTTTTTCAGTAGTGTAGCTAATGTAGCTTTTTTACTGAAGAAAATTATGTTAATGAAAAATTATAGATGCTTTTTTAAATTAAACAATTCTCCATTGGCGTGAAAAGCAAAAATTGACAGTTTTTTCCTGCCAATTTGATAGATTTTTTTCAGTGCATTTTGTTTCACTTACGTAAAATATAACTAATAAAAACCCCACCCCCCCCTTTCAAAAACTTTCTTGTATCTTTTGAATGTGAATAATTCTTAAAAAATTCAGTATAGGGACGCCACTGGTTAGGAGGTTTAAACAAAATCTTGTCAGCAACAACTTATGTCACTTACTACTGAATGAAAAGTTGATGAAAATCCGTGCATTAGAGTTTGAGATAGAGCTATTGCATCATCTTAAAAAAATCTACACATCAGTGCCACATGTTAGGGGATATGCAAAAAAAACTAATCAGAATCATTTTTTTATCTGCGGCTGACTAATCTAGTATTTGGTGAAAATCCGTGCATTAATTCTTGAGCTACCGAAATCGTGAAAAATGCATCACAATAGCGCCATCTGTAGGGCAATTTACACTAAAACCTAAACAGCACAAATTTATATCAAGGACTAATGAATCTGAAGTTTGAGAAAATTTCGTGCGTTAGTTCTTGAGATAGATCTATTGCGATAATGATGAATAATATACCATGGTAGCACCACCTGTTGAGTGTTTTGCACCAAAACGTAATCAACACCATGTTATATCAAGTGCTAACTAAATATAAATTTTTATGAACATCAATGCATTGGTTCTTGAGATAAGGCTATTGAGGAAATTGTAAATAATGCAGCATAGCAACTCCACCTGTTGAGAGATATACAACAAATACTAATCAGATTGAGTTTATATCAAGGTCTCACAGAATCTGAAGTATTATGAAATTCTGCTCGTTTATTCTTGATATAGAGCTATTGCAAAATCACGAATAATGCACTATGGCAGCGTAATCTGTTGAGAGATTTGCACAAAAAAGTAATCAGCACATTGTTATGTAAATTACTAACTAAATCTAAAGTGTTATGAATAACCATGCACTAGTTATTGACAAGTGGCTATTGTGGGAATTGTGAATAATGCAGTATAGCAGCTCAAATTCTTGAGCAATATATACTATGTCTAGACACCTTATCAGATCTAGTTTATATCAACGTCTAATAGATTCTAAATATTTTTTTTTAATTATGTGCATTAGTCCTTGAGATGGAGCGTATATAAAATTTTTGTCCCATACACGCAGACAGACAGACTGACAAACTGACAGTCTGACATTTGTCAGATTGGCAGACAGACATGTTGTAAGAACGTGTTTTTCGAGTTCTCGGTTTCCCTAAAACATGAAAATCCGTCGAAAACCGACTTTCGAAAAATTTCACGAATCCAATACATTCTTTGTGTAAAGATAGAAGAAAATAAAAATTAATAAACTGCTCTCTTTGTGTAAACACGACAAATATGGATTATCCCAGAGGTAAAAGAAATTTATTTTAGCGTGGGTAGCAAATAAATCATTTCTAGAGTGAATAATTTCTGAACAGATTGTTTGGTGAAAGGAAAGTTACATTTATTTTAGAGAGTTAGGTAGTCAGATTTGTGTATAGGGGAGAGTGAGGATACTTGAGCCACCCCTATTATTTCTACAGTTGGTTAATTTTTCTTTTTAAAACTGGCAATGTGGTAACATATTTATAGTTCTGAACATGTAAAAAAGAAATAACATACCTTGGTACCATTTTGAAAGTATGGTGATTAATAGTTGTTTTTCCCTATCTAAAGTAAATACTTAGGTGCATGTTTTTTTTATTTTTTTGTATTAAAAGTTTTGTTTAAAGTTGCAATCATATGGATAGATTTAATAAGTATAATTTCAATTGTATTTTGAATCTAAACAAGTTCAAATAGCTGCATGCTTTACTTAGTAAAACTCTGATAAAAAAAATGGTGGTAATGGAGATACTTGAGCCGTGGCGGCTCAAGTATCCCTTCACCATGGCTCAAGTATCCCTTCACCATGGCTCAAGTATCCCCTCCATGGGGATACTTGAGCCACGATGTAAAAAAATAAAAATTAATTAGACATAAAAAATTTTTTCAAAATTAATTCAAAGTGGTTTTCAGGTGAAGAAAAAATATAAAATTTTCATTTTCAATATTTTAATTTGTTCTAAGAAATTATAAAAAAAATATTTTTTAATTAAAACTTAAATAGTGGTTCAAGTATCCCCATCTTCTCCTACATTTATTTGCGATTTTCTTCTATTACATCCTCCAGAATTTTAAATATATGGTCGAATTTCCCATTTTCTTTTGATTCAACTTTTAATATTATTAGCATTTGTGAGTTCCTGAATTGTGTCTAACAGAATATACGGAAGGAGACCTACTTTGTCATTTCTTTCAGTTTCGGAAAGTATGGATCTCCTGGAATCTAGTTTTCTTCTTTCTTTGTGGAATGATAAGTCATTTAGGTAACTGTAGAATATATGCTACATTTTAGTGCAATAGATGAATTCAAGAGACTTAATTTTGGGTTTTCTTTGTTGAAATTCGAACTCCATAATAACTTCAAATCCTGTTTCCGATTAGCAGTTTATATAGAATATTCCTTTTGAAATTATCGTCGATTAGGTGAAAAACATGCGTTTTCGACTTGAATAAATGTCTATCGGGTTCCATAGGATTTTATGTATAGTGATAGTATTTACTAAAGTTATATATTTTATTTTCATGTAGATTAAAATTGAAAGTAAGTTGGAACTTTGATAAAAAATTAAATTAAATAAATTTTAGATAAGATTTGTCCCCTGTCAATCTGTTATAAAATGGAGTTGATTTTTTATTTTCCGCACCTAAATTTACTCGATTCACTGCTAATTCACTATTTACAATTCTAAATAAATTGTGTGTCATCTTAAATCCTCTTTTCTATAAATAACCTCAAAAATATGGTAAAGTTTAACATTTGAAATACCTTTTTAAGTTTGATGCTTCAAGCAGGTATTTAAAATAACGAAATGTAACAGATTATTTCAAGGCTTAAGAATTTATTAATTTAGTGTTTACTTTTTTGTAAATAATTAATTAGTCTTTGTATGAAAAAAAAAATATTTGTCAAATTGTTAAGACCAATACGATCTGGGAAGATCTCCATAAGCCCATTATCAGAAAAATATAAAAACTTTAGAGAATACATGAATAATTAAGAACATATTTCTCATGAAGATGTTCAGGGTATCCAAAAACACAGTTTAAACATGAAGGAATGGAGAGGAGGTCGAGAACATCGTTAGGAACCATAATTGTGTAAGTGTGTATGGGAATAAAATCTTACGTTTTGCTGTGCGTGAGCCCTTAATGTCGTTACGTATTGCTTCCTCCTTGTAGGCATTTGACCTTGTTGACAGCGAGCGATCAAATTGAATCGCATGAAAACAACCCGCATTGAACCCAACACGAGTTGTTATCAACGCCACACTGTTAAAGTGTGGAGTGGATGAGTACTTGGCAAACAGTTAGTATAGCTATCTATTTTAGCACCTCAATAGCACACTCAGAAGTAACTCGTCTTTATTTATGCGATTCTCGTGGAAAATTTTTAATAATGTCCCCAAGAATGACTGACGTGGAATGTGGTTTCAACATGATGGCACGCCGTCTCATAACGCAAGGTGTATGAACGACCATTTGGTTTAGACGTTTGGAAAGAATTGGATTCTAAGTGTGTGTAAAACCATGTATTCCACCAGATTCCCTGATTTATTGCCTTTTGATTATTTTGTCTAGAGTGCGATAAAGTACACTGTGTACGGCATGTCCGTAAATACTGAACTGAATGTATTTGCATGAATCTCAGCCCACGTGGCTACAATTAGTCATACAAAAAGCATCATCGAAAGTGTCATGCAATTTGTTTGTTTCAGGTAATACTTCTTGATCCGTGCTAATGGGAGCAATTTCAAATACATCATGCCATGTTTGCAAATCATACTTTGTACTCATTTTTTGTAATAATATGGTTTACTTTGCTTTGTGTATTTTGGCCTTTATGCACTTTTGGGTCTTTTTATCAGTTAGAGTGACGTTTTCGTCCATGTTCTCAAATCTGGTTCTGATAATAAACGATGTTCCCTAATCCCCCCCTCCCTACAAATTTACACATGAAAATCTGAGATATCCTGGATATGGTGGAACGCTAGGAAAACCTGCATATAGCCTTCAGAAAAATTAATAAAAATTTCATTTTATTGGAAATTTATTGCTGATTGGCTACACAATAAAATGAACCCTTTTAGGGGCAAAACATTTGTGCTTCAAAAAATTCAAATAATTAATTCCCACGGCAATTTACTACCAAATTTAGTTGAAAATAATCAAAACCATTTATTCACGTATATTATGAGATCAAAATTATACTAAAATGTTATTGGTGCCAGTTGGCAATTTAAGCATTAAAATTAACCGTTTGAAGACTGCAAACGGTGCCCCTTAAGGGGTTAAAACAAATATATACACTTTTATGATAAGTATACTCTTCAAGGAAATACTTCTTAAGCTCTTCATATTAAACTGGTTTAAATAGATTTTACTTAGGTAAATGTACATTTATCACTACTGATTTGCGTATACATTTATATGTATTTATAACGAAATTTAATGATCGTTAAAAATGGTTTAGAAGAAAATTTAAATTGATTATAATTGCTTAAAAAACAATATTAAGATCAAATTCTTAGTATTTTAAATTTTACTCTGATATCGACAGTGTCCGAGACAGATGAATAATGTTGTTTCCGGGAAAACGACGACTTACTCAATAACAAAATGCATTCGGAAAGCTTTATTAAACAGGGGTTATTGCATTTGAACAGGCATTACTGCATTTAAATTACACTTATTATACAGACTGTGAAACCATGTCGGTTACGGAAGCTACAACTACACCGAGGATTCGCATTCGAATTCTGTGTAAAACATGGATGCAATTCTGAATGTTTTTTTGTTGTAAAAAAAAATCGTTAAAATATGGAAATAGTACTGGTAATCTATGCTGTTTCCGTGTTTTAACGGATTTGTTTCCGGAAATTCCAGAAAATATTCCGTATTTTTCAAAAAAAAAAGTTTTCAGTATTTTTTTATATTCTCATATTTTAAAATTTTTGTTTCAAAGGCTGAAAAAACACACATTACATTGTAACGGAAAACATGCACGTTTATGAATTTCAGTATTTCTATTTAATTTAAACAACAGTAATAAAACAGCATTTACCTTGGGCAGGATTCGAACCACGGAACTCTCCTCTTCCAGATTAACACTCTATCCACTACACCATGGGAACACGGGCAGCGTAGTCAAATATTGTTACTTATTTCAGATGCTTTTTACGAAGTAATGCTAAGTTGTTGAAAAGGGAACTATTTCGTAGATATAGTATTGCTCAATTGAATGTATAATTTTGAAGTTTTCATATTTTTTAATACTTAGCTTTTTATTTTCCTGCTGTATACAAGAAAAATTTTAGTTTTTAAAAATATTACATGCATGAAAAAATATATGTAATAATTGATCCTCTTCAGTAAGATGTGTATAATTTTATTGTATTATTATTTATATTTTTTAGATATTCATTTATTTTTATAAGACTACCAACATTTTTTTTTACACAATGTTTCACATTTTTTGTGTGATAGTCTGCTGTAAACTCAAATAAAGGAATACTACATGGTATTGAAAAAAATTACTTTATTCCTTATTATAAGATTATAAGTTTAATAAGCGTTACTTTTGTAATTTCTATATTTCAAATTTCTTTTAAGTTTTACGTGCAAATTTGTTAAAGTGAAAGGACTAAAAAAAATCAAAATTAAATAAATGTTTTTTTATAAATTTTAAAATACCTTTTAGAGATTTTTAAAAATAATGATAATAGTAATAACAAGCCAGACATTATTTTAAAATCATAATAAAAAGTCAAATATATCACTTTCTACTCAACTGTTTCAAACACACAAAAATAACGAATAAGATAAAATTTTTTAAATATCGTAAAATTAAAAAACTCTTATATAGTTTTTGTTTGAAAAAAAGAAAAATAAAGTAAAATAAAGTAAAAAAAGAAAGAAAATATTACAGTAAGTTGTTTAAATGTAAATTTATACATGTGCGCATTAACATTTATCGTATTATTCAACATTAGGGTGGATCGATTGTCTATGGCGAAAAAAAATTTACCATTAATCAAAATATACCTATGCGGAAAAGATGTTCTATTGTATGGAGATTAAGGGAAAAATAATAAAAAAAAATAATTTTAAAATTTAATACTGCCACAAAAGGGTTGAAATTTCGAAAAAAATTGAAAAAAGACCAAATTTGGGTTAGGTTATTTTTTGTCAAAAACTAATTACTTTAATATTTTTTTTAATCCAACAGTTCGGAAAAGATGCTATATCGTATGGAGGTTAAGTAAAAAACAATAAGTAATAAATTTAAAATTTAATACTGCCACAAAAAAGTTGAAAATTCAAAAAAATATTGAAAAAACGGAAAAAGATCTAAATTTGGTTAGATTTAATTTTGACGCAAAATAAACATTTTAATATCAATCAAAACCTACCTTTGCGTAAGAAATATTATATTGCATGGATATTAAGTAAAAATAAATAAATAAATAAATAAATAAATAAAACTAATTTCGAAATTTAATACTCCTGCAAGTAATTTAAAGTTTCGAAAAACTGGCAGTTCCAGTTTTTTCAGTTAGAATTTGTCTGCTTGTGTATTGTGTTCCTTAGTGTACCTTGAATATTACTGTACCATGGCGTTGTTAAAATAAAATAAAAAAAGAGAGAGATATGAATTACACCCTATTTGGGTCTAGCTTTGATATGCCAGTAAATATGCTCCCTAATACAAAAAGTTATTAAATTTACATATTGGTATTTAAAGAATAACCGAAGAAAGAAATCGGTCAACATCTATTTATTTCCTGCCAGTGAGAAGGAGTTGCTAATAAGTTACTAGTGACCTGTAAATGAGATTCAATCTCAATAACTTACCATAGCAGCCTTTTAAGAAAAATTAAACTGTTTAACGACAAATATTGCGCTCTTCTTAATTCCTGTAAAACAAAATAAGATACTGAAAGCTACTACAGTCTTTTGGACCTTTCCGAAAATACTGCCTATTTTTTTCAGTTCAATAGATTTGAATATGAATACGAATGTTGAGTGTAAACTAAACCGACGTATTGAGAGCAAACTCACTTTTCCACATCATCAGCTATCATTGAAAAGCCAAAATGCTGCCGAGCTAGGTGTCACATCATCAGAATATTGGAGAGTTTGGGCACTTCCGACCAAGCAGGTGCTGCCATCGTGTCTGGTGCACTTCAAGACGTGGGCAGTATCTCACAAAACTATGAATCGAATGCTACTGACAGAAAAAAATCGGCATGACAAACCAAACCAAAGACCACTCCATCGTTTTAGTCATTCTCTTTAGTCATTTGTAAAAGATTATGACCATGGCCATTTTCTTTAAGCTTTTATGGGTGTAAAGACTGACTGCATCACTAGAAAACAACAGAAGAAAAATGATAATAGAAGCAGACTTGAGCTTGAAAAAAGAACTGGGTTCCGAATACATCGGCCACATATATATAAATTCCGGGAGAGTACCAAACAATTTGAAAACACGACGTACATTTTTTGTCATGTGTTAACAATAATATACATGTAACACAGTTGGTTGCTATCGGTTGTGACGTAATATCTGTTAATATAGATGTTAAAGGGTGTGTTATTCGAAATATGGGACTGATCTTCAAGCGTCCACTACAATGTTTTTTGTGCTAGTTACACACCAATGAAGTTTCACTATGTCATCTTTTTGCAGCGTGGATGGAACCGCGGCTGGGCATAAATGTTTCACTGGTGAAATAGAAAGATTATTCGCAGCATGTTAAAAGCTTTTTGTATTTTCATTTATGTCAGTATATGAATTCTAAAAACGCGCGAGTGAAATCAAACGGTCTGCTGTAATCCTAATCATTACATAAAAACTATCTATATTTTCCATTTACCAGTTTTTTGACCTTTTGCGACGGATTTCATAGATTTAATTAAATAGGAAAATGTGTCGAACCTCCACTAACTGGCGGATTTAGTAACGACATGATTTCAGAAGCAATATGTAAATCCAGCAATCATTTCAGTGGCAATAACATCTACTATCAATAATATCTATTCGCGCAACTCTCATTCTACAAAACTAATAATCAAAAGAGTCAATGGAAGTATTTCTGCTGTGTATGGACCATACATAAGTAACAGTTTTATAAAAATTGAATTGAATTACAAAATCTCATGTCGATTTTCAATACCGAACATCATTATCGCCAATTGCAATGTTGACGATTTTTCTTGATTTAATACTAATGAAGCTGTTAAATAAGAAACTAAAGTTTTTATCTTGTAATCAATTAAATATCCTCTCACTGTAATAAATGTTAAAAATCTCTAAAATTCATATTTTATTTTACAAAACAAAAGTTGATTTTTTACCGTAAAAACGTTCAAATACATAAATTTGAGCCACATTGCGGTAGATTTAAATTTTGAAATTAATTTTTTAAGTTATTTTTCTCATACTCAGCATATAATATAACATCTTTTACGCATAGGTAGGTTTTGGATAACTTTTTAAACTATTATTTTGAATAAAAAATATTCTAGCCAAAATTAGGTCTTTTTTCACTTTTTTTCGAAATTCAACCTCATTGTGGCAGTATTAAAATTTAAAATAATTTTTTTTAATTATTTTTCCCTTAATCTCCATCCAAGAGAACATCTTTTCCGCATAGGTAGGTTTTGACACAGTGAAAAAAAAAATTTCGATCCACCCTAATTACTCGAAAACCCATAGTAGAACAACACTATCCTTCCATTTGGGAAATAATTGGATATATTTTCAATATAGAAACCTATGTAGCCAAATTGAGGTTTCGTTGAAAATAATGTCATGGTTGTGGTGGTTACTCGATAACCCCCCCATATGTTTAGTTTAATTGATTTTTATTAGCCATTTTATTTCTTATTACCTCCTTTTTATTAATGTTCTCAATTTAATTTTTATTTCGATTTCGTTTCTTTTCATATCGTCGCCTGTAATGTTTTCTTTCTTACTTAGCTTTCGAATGTTACAAGCCGGTAAAATCCTGTTCGAAGTCATTCCTTCCGGTTTGGAGATCCTTCGAGAACATTCTGGCTTGTTCTATGGGTGGAACTTCCGTTTATTCGGACACCCCCCTTAGCCTATCAAATTAGTTTCCGCAGGTGACGTATTTTAAGCCATTGAGTGCATGGCCACCTGCTTTGGCCTCCCTTCTTTACGTGTTTATCAATTCTGTTCGTATTAAATTCATATTTATCCATTCTTTGCATCGTAACTTGGCTTATTTCTTCATCGCCCCCCTCTTTCGCTCGCTGCCAAATTGGCGCCTTTCGGATTTATAGTAACCCTTCCTTTTTTTTTTCCCTCCGGGCTCTCGCCCACGAGTCAGTTGCGCTGCTAGACTCCTGCCGTAATGGATGCGGTCGGATGATTGGAAGTTTTGGGTGGAATTTCCGGGGCATGTGTGCGCCCTCGAGACCGTTGTATACGGGCACCATTTCATGCTGCTATGATCACGCCATGGTTTCAGGAAAGGTTGATTTTTTAGGGCTGCGAGGAGCAAAGCCCCTTCAAAGGCATCCCGAAATTATTGTGTTTTGTGCCTTCTCTTTTTTCGGATTACACAAGTTAAATAAGGTCACACCATGGATCTTCTGTTCGTTACTCTCGTGTTAGCAATCATAACTAAAGAAGAATGTCGTCATGTGTCTTCTAAATATTTATCTTATTTTTCTTCATCTCATCGTTAATAATTTTCTTCAACTACTTTTTGTGCTCAAATTTCTTCAATAATTCCTTTTATGTGATCTCCGTCCTCTGAAAAACAAGCAGAGGTGAAGATTTTCTTTCGTGAGTTGAAGAATGTTCTTTCAAGAAGTGATCATACATTTTACATAACGTATTGACTTTATAATTCTTTCGTCATTTTAATTTGCTATTTGGCCCATCTTCATATAAATAAATTTGAATATTCACGGGGCGTTCCATGGAAAATATTGGTGCATATCTATATAAAATTCTCGTCTGATAATATATATATATATTTAAAAGATACATATATTTAAGTGATGTTTCTTTTTTTGAAGAAAATAATGTTATTTTCCTTTTGTGTGTTATGAGAAACTTTTCAAGTTCATACTGTCAAGATATATAAAAAAAAATGTGTTATGATGAAGAATGTTGGTTTTGTTTGGAATATGTCAATTTAAAAAAAAATATCTTCATTTGTAAAGTTTTTACTATAAAACAAATGTTTAATTTCTATGAGAAACAAAAATGTTTCTATAAAGAAGATAGTCGATTTTTCATGAAAGAAATACAAGTATTTCATAAATAAATAAATATTAATCTTCAACCAATTTGTGTATTGATTCCTGTGCATGTGTCTGGATTTACTACTCATCATCTGCCAAGGACTTCACAGGTAACTTTACCATTTCTTCAAATTTATATTTTATAATTTTGTATTTAGTTTATCATCTTCAAGGTTAAAAGAACATTTTTTATGATTTTAAATGAATCAATGATGGTCATGTTTGGGTCGTTTGCTGGCATCCATTCTTCACAATGTATTAATCACTTTCACGATCACTTTGGCCTAATTGTGGGTAGAAGCAAATAAAAAGTGTTTTCTCCTCCCATCTCTTCTCCTCACCCACTAAAGTAAACACAACAATGGTATACAATTAATTTTTTTGATTTCCAAACATAGCAATTATTTGTAAACATCATTTGTGGAATAACTGCCGTTTTGTAAACAATAACAAAAATATTCCGAAAAAAATCTAGGGAAAGCTCATTTGATTTATATGGATTAAGAATCGCATAATGTCAATTACGAAAATTGTTCTGTTTTCTTAGAAAAATGAAGCATTCCGTAAAATATAACGGAAAGAATACTGTATATTGACGTATATTTTTTACAGCGTAATGGATAGAATTCTGATGATTCTGATTGGTCATATTGTAAAACAGGAAAAATATGTAACGGACAAAAATTCTGAAAGGTGAGAATGCATAATATGATCTTATGATGCTTTTGTAACATTCTACTTGCATTCGTCTGTAGTGTGCATTTCAATAACTGTAATTATTATTACTATGACTAAAAAAAAATCACAAACACGCAAATTTTATTTTTTATATATTCTTATAGAAAAATTAATAAACTGTTCCATCGCTTAATTTTAAATCATTTATGTAACAAACGCATAAGCTCCCATTTCATTAGCAATTTCTAAGTACATTAAAACCATTTGCACTTGGCAGATAAAGGTATATTTTTTTCGAAATCGCTTCCAAAACTGTTTCACAAAAATATCCGAAAGTATTTTATTCTATTTTCTGGGTTTCTACATCAATACTGTGCTAAATTTCAATGATCTTTTACAATATATATTAATAATTTCATTAATATTTCTGTTGAAAATATTTTGAGTATTCGCTTTAAAGAAACCTGCCTTGTAATTTTTAATAATGTACATTAGAATTAGTCTTGCAATACGTTTCTTGAAGTCAAAACTGCTCATTTTATATTCATTTTTATATTGTTTTACTCCGTGTGACGCTTTTAGCCAAATTCTGTAAGAAAATAAAGTATCTTACTAATTAAAAAAATAAATTTATAAGATGTGTTTTTTTCTTTGTAACAACTTGGAATAAAAATGTATTTGTATTTTGAACATTTCCTTTTTAACCGTTTGAAAAAATGTATGTTTCTTTCGGTCAAGAATAGCGTTTTCGGTATCTTAAGCATGTTCTCATTTTGAGCTATCTTAAGCTTATCTTTCGTTTTCTAATTGGTCCATTTTTAATCTCTAAAAATGGAATACTTCTTTTGCCAAGATGAAAATTACAGTATTTAAAACAACAAAGACAAATTATTTCAAAAACAAATTGAGCTACAGCTTTCAAATAAATTCCATTTAAAAGCACATTTTTTTCCTATACGATTGTGTAAAAATTAAAAATGTGCAATGTTTAGAATTTAAAAAATTCGCAGTACCAAAAATAAAATTTTCCAAATCGTAAAAAATATATTTTATTTAAATTTTGCTTATGATTCATCGAGGAGTATATTTTTCCATGGTGTACGTAATACATGGATTTGTTATTACGCAAACTATGTTTTTACCATCACTAAAAATATGTTTATTATTAATATATATAGGGTAACAGCCCCAGTAAGAATTTGTCTTTAAACTTACTTCAATTTTCATTACAAAGAAATAAGATATTTACTTGGAAATATTTTTAAATCAAAGAATGCATATCTGTGCATCTATTTTGCCCACTAAAAGCAAAAAAAAAATGAAAAAGCATTTTTATAAAAATATATTTATAAAAAGTTGCTGAAATCACCAGTAATTGGCACCTAGAGCACCAATGTATGACACCTTGTGATCCAGTAATTGGCACAAGGTTATATTAACACTAGAAGCGCCGTTGGGGTCATTTCACCTTTTTTTCCAATTTCCATTGCTTTATTTCGACTTGTAAGCGAACACCGCAGCTCATATTTTTTTTAATTTTTCTAAAATACTATTAAGCATACTGTGACAATTCTTCATCTTTCTACATTAATTATTAAAGAAAATAATCATAGAAATACCTAAAACAGCCAAAAGGGGTCATTTTGACCCCCCATAAGGAACATGACAAATTTTCAAGTTAAAGTCTGTTTTTGAATTCCCGATATCTCGTTTTTGCTTACTGTGCATGGGAACACCAATTTCTTATTGCGATTACTAAAAATAGAAAAGTAAATTCCAGTTTTGCTTTGTTTGGATGACGCATAGCGATGCAAGGGGGAAGGGAAAAAGTCTTCTCTCTCTTGCGTGCTCGCCCTCATTTAGGAGTGTTCTTCTAAGCATTTCGATTCTATCATGAAATATGCAGGCATCCTGGCAGCGCTGGCGTAATGTAAATTTACAGAATGCGTCGAATTCTGAAAGAAGTAACAGTGATGCCGTACAAAATTCTACCAAAGTAATTTCTCTGGTTTCTTGCGGATCAGGAAGCTCACGTGAACAAGGAGGAGACAATAACATACCTAACATTTCTGCTGACAACAATCACGAAAAGTACACATCATCAAACGATATTCTTTGGATTCCGATGAGCCTTATGAGCCCAACTTCCACCACAGATCACACACCAGCTCGAAATATTTTGCAAATTGCAAGTGAAACAAGATCGTTTGCTCGTCGTAACATTGGGACAAATACAACTTCAGCCTGTCCTTTGATGGTGATTGAAGCAATGCTGTTCAAACATGCACAATTGTTGAAGCACTACGTCAGCTTGGAATTGATAGCAACTGGTATGTTTCTCTGGTAGAACTCGATGCTTTTTTTCTCCCTCTTATATGCCCGTTTTGCACTAGGTTATTCAAAACTTTGTGCAGATGAATTATGGAACTATAGTTGGGGACCATCTGTGTTCAAAGAACCAATGTCACGCAATCCTTTCTGTAAAATGCGGTATCTCAGATTCGATGTGCGAAGTACCTGCCACAGATAAATTTGCTCTCGCTTCTGAAACCTGGTACAACCTGATTACAAATTGTCATTTATGTTGTAATCCTGGAGAAGAAATAACCATTGTTGAACAGTTGTTGCCATGTAAATCAAGGTGCAGATTTATCCAATACATGGAAAATAACCCGCACAAATTTGACATCATATTGCCACCTTCGCGTAATAGATCAAGTACAGTCTTTGAAGCAAAAGAAATGTGCCTTTAACATTGCAAGGGATAAAATAAAACTTATATAAGTTGTAAGGGATGTCAGAAACTAATCTTTAAAAAAATGGTAAACATTTTGCTTTCACAGTCTAGCGTGCATATTTCTGTTTTTGACCTGATGGCTAAGTAACTTTTGAACACATTTATATGCTTATTCAGGATTTATTTTCTTTATTTTCTCACTTTGAAGCATATTGTGTGCTTGCTTGTATTATTTGTTTCTTTTCTTATCACTTTTTTGTGTAATATTATTATATTATGATATATATATATATTATTATTATTATATATTATGTTGTGCGGTATTGTGTAATAAAATACAGGGTGTTTCGCTACCAGACCGACAAACTTTGAGGGATGATAGTAGACACGAAGACAAACATTATTAAATAGGAAACCATGGGGCGCAAACGTCTTCTGTAGGAGTTAGGGGCCATTAAAATTTAAGGTCCAAAATTTCAAACGATGATAAAAAACGGAAAAAAGGATCGATTCGTTTGTGGTTTTCACTAAAATTATTCTTTAAATCACGATTTTTTTAGAAAATGTTTTTAAAAGTTACGTTCAAAAATTGTCGATAGAGGGCACTTTAGACTTTAGAGTAACGAACAACTACTTTTTACCGTTATTTTGTGCATGTGGTTCAAATTATTCTAAAGTTTAGACTTTAACTTAAATTTTAAGCCCATAATCGGAAACATTGGGATCGGTTAACTAGCAAAAATTTAACTGTGAACAGAGAGGGAAATTTTAAACGCTCATAAATATTGGACAAACAAATCGATTTTGTTGCGGTTTGCGTGTAAGTCATTCCCTTGGTAATTATTTTATTCAAAATGACGTACAGCATTGGTGTCCCCATTTTTTGATAGAGGGCGCTTTCGACACATCTCCTAAATTTCAATGGCATTACTCCTAGGTGTTTAACTACCAGACCAACATACTAACAGGAAGTGTTAGGGATGCAAAGCGACTCGGAATCACATAGGAATGTAACGTTGAAAATGCCTTTTTAGCGAGTTGTGGTTAAAAGAAGCAGAGAAAAAAGCAACAGAAACAGGTAGTGAAACAGCAACAGTTAATGTGGAAGAAAACAATTTAGTTAAGGGTTTTACTACAAAAGGTGTCCGAAATTATGACCAGAAGTAGTCGGGCATGCTTGACAGCAGCGATGCATGCAATTCCTCTCACTTTGAAAAATTCCTGGCATCTCGGATATCTTTCTGGCAGCTACAGAAATTCGAGCTGAGAGAGAGGTCTTCCACTGACGGTACGGCAGTCTCATACATTCAATTTTTCATTTGACCTCAGCAGAAGAAGTCCATACAGATTCAGATTCAGATTGAGCCAGGTGGGCGGGGGCTACCAATTGGTTTGAGCTCAACCAGCCCCATCCAACAACGTTCATTAAAAAATACAGAAAAATTATACACTAATAAAATAAAGGTAGGTAAAAAAAGTAATTGATATAATGAAGTAGGTACGACGATCTGGCAGGCCAACGAACTGGACCACCATTACCTATCCACCGCTGTCCATATGTTACGTTGGAGTGTCTGCGAACATCATTGGTAAAATGTGGAGGAGCTCCATTGTGCTATAGAGTGGTGCAACGAAAGAGAAACATGTGCTTTTACCAGAAGTTCCGACAGAACGTATTGTAGAATTATCAAGTTGCTTTTTTCTCTGCTTCTTTTAACTCTAACTCGTAAAAAAGGCATTTTCGACGTTACATTATAATATGATTCCGAGTCATCTTTGCATCTCTAACACTTCCTGGAAGTATCTTGGTCTGGTAGTAAAACATACAGGAGTAATGCCATTGAAATTTAGGAGATGTGTCGAAAGCGCCCTCTATCAAAAAATGGGGACACCAATGCTGTACGTCATTTTAAATAAAATAATTACCAAAGGAATGACTTACACGCAAACCGCAACAAAATCGATTTGTTTGTCCAATATTTATGAGCGTTTAAAATTTCCCTCTCTCTTCACAGTTAAATTTTCGCTAGTTAACCGATCCCAATGTTTCCGATTATGGGCTTAAAAATTAAGTTAAAGTCTAAACTTTAGAATAATTTCAACCACATGCACAAAATAACGGTAAAAAGTATTTGTTCGTCACTCTAAAGTCTAAGGCGCCCTCTATCGACAATTTTGAACGTAACTTTAAAAAAAAATTTCAAAAAAAAATCGTGATTTAAAGAATAATTTTAGTGAAAACCGCAAACGAATCGATCCTTTTTTCCGTTTTTATCATCGTTTGAAATTTTGGACCTTAAATTTTAATGGCCCCTAACTCCTACAGAAGACGTTTGCGCCCCATGGTTTCCTATTTATTAATGTTTGTCTTCGTGTCTACTATCATCCCTCAAAGTTTGTCGGTCTGGTAGCGAAACACCCTGTATTTATACTTTTGAAAACGAATATCATATTCTTTATCAGCTCAAAATTTACTTTAATATGATACCCCACATGGCCTTTTTCGATTTTTAAAAAGTTTTCGCATTTTTTTTCAAGATGGCCGCCAAAAAACGCATTTTGCGCAACAGTACGACTGTATATTTTTAGTATGTTGATTAGGAGCATGTTACCTGCCATTTACAACAAGAATCATTTGTGTTCCAATTAGTTCCACCTAAAGGTGTTTTTTGCCTTATTTCTACTGCACTATAGGTATAGATGAGACTAAAAAATGTGCTGCACTGTAAAATGTCGTATGCAAGGAGGTTTGACCCAATCAATGTAAAGGAGGATGGACCAGCCGGTCAAAGCTCTCTTAATTAAGTGTTATTGAAAAACTTTCTATTTTTTACTGTACATAAAATAGGGTTAACTGTTATACTTTTAAAACAAAGAACAATTATTTTGTAAAATTAGAATAATTGAAAGAAAAATGTTTGAAATACATTAGAGTAGATGTGAAAAATGCTATAGAAACATGAAAACATTCAATAAAATAAAAATTGGAAAGTTAATAGGAACATTTATTTCTTTTAAATAGTACCATCATTTGGTAAATAGACCAAACAATTAAACGTGTAGCATAAAAATATTCTGTTTTTGTTAAAATTCATTTTATTTTATTTAACAAATATTTCAATATAATATAAAATGAGTCAAACTTCCAATATGTGCGGAGTCTTGATTCATTATTTTTTATGATAACAATCAATCATTTTTCAGGTTTCTTTTATATTATAATCATGTCGTAGTTTCATTTTGATAACCTATTTTACGACAAGAATAATGATATCTCAAACATCAATCTAGGTTCAATATTTAAGAAGTAAGAATTTATTTTTTTAAAAATGAGTTAAACCTCCCCAATCTCATCTATACAGTTTTATCAAATCTGAAGGATGTATGAAGTTATAAGTCATTATTTAAAGCAAAAATAACTGTTTTATATTTCTAGAACGAACTTGATATTTTTGAATAAAAAATTCTTTAAAATTTGACAATACTGTATTCGTAGACTTTCAGTTTTAAAAGAAATAATTAAACAATCACTAGATGGTTTCTGCTATTAGTTTATTAAAAATGCAGTACCATGTTTTTTTTTAAAAATTGGTTGTCTTATACCAAAATGAGCTTAGAATATATATTTCAATAAAAAATATCAGTATATGAATAATATTTTTCTCAGTATCAAAATATTGGAATTTCATTTTAACCCCTTTTAATATTATAAATGAAAGGGATACAAACTTTAAAGAAACACATTACACGATGCGCTGCAAAAGATATGTTTAAAAGTTTAAATTGGTTGCTAGTTAATTACATTGTTGTAAGTTCTTTAATGGGATGAGTGGCATGTTATACACCTGTTAACTTTTAAATCGCTGAGTCACGTTACACGGTAATTTTACACAAAATTAGCCGTAAAGTGGTTTGGAAAAGATTCGTATAAAACTATTAGAAGTAGAAAAAACTATCAGAGTACTAAATCCACAGATTAAAATTCGTATCCGAATTTTGAACTAAAACATTTTTCACAATCAATAGAATATGAGATCTCGAAGACAGATAGTAGAGATGGATATATCAATATTAATTCGAGAAGGTATCTCTTAATTTTCGGAAAGAATTATGTCAATATTTTGGATAAAAAGAGAAACTATTTCCATTTTATTTTATTATTTACTTAGTAAGTAATCTAAAAAATATACTTGCACAAAGTATTTTCTGATTACACAATAAATTTTACTTATTTTAGATAAACCAACTGATTCAGTTTTAGATCAGTCTAGATATCCTAATACCAGTGTCAGAAACTCGAATGACGCAAGCGAATTTATTAGAAATTGAAGTAACGAAAGATATTTCATATATATATTTTTTTAAAGCATTGAAGTCTTATTTTAACTGTTCATAAATGTTTTGAAGGCGAGAATTAATATTCATATAATATTCATCCTTTTTATGTACATTTTACTGTTATATGATCGTTTATTTAGAAAAGAACGAAACTATCAGTATCATTACAAAAACACGATACATATTATAACTAAGTAAAAATGTATGAGCAAAAGGCGTCGACAATAATGTTGTTGGCCTAATCTATGATTGATTAATTAGTTTGTTTGACTTAAATAATATGGAATTACAATGTTTCTATTTTTTATTGAATTCCATTGTATGAAGTTTATTCTGTTAATCGGCAAAATAGAACAAACCGTGTATTAATGAGAAAAAGTTTATTGATTCAAAAATGTACTCTAAAGTGGAAGTGGTTAGCTCAGTTGTTTAAGCGTTTTGCATATTAGTCTAAATGCTCTTTGTTATAATTTGTCATGAATTTTTAAACCTAATTTTGAATTGCTTGTCATCATAGGTGTCCTGGTTAAGGGACAGGTTAGTTCTTTTAGTTTTTATGAATGTCTTTTGTTAACACTTAAAACTTCACATTATGCTGACAAATATTAATTTGGAATAAATTTGATAATATCAAAAACTGTAATTGAAACGAACTTTGTAAATTGGGCGATGAATTACAGAGAAGTTCATGCTTTAGCAAATAGTAGCTTAATGACACTTTTTGAAATTATCGCTAGAGGAAGAAAAATATACTTCTGTATTCGGAACAGTCAGTTTGTGCTTAAACTATGAGCATACTTGTGCGAATTTGACAATAAAATTTATTCTATCGAATCGATGTTTGCACGCTAGTATAAGAAAATCATAAAAGGCATAAACCAAGTTGCAGTCTACGGTTTTACAGTTAGAGAACGGGCTTCTTTATCATAAGTCTGGAATATTGGGAAAAAACTTCGTCTATCTCTGAGACATCATGCCTTTGGGGATATTTTTTATATGCTATGATAGACTTGTGCACTCAAGAAGCAAACACCATGTTTTTAGTTCAATAAAATATGTAGATATTTTTTTGTTGTTGGTTTTGTCAGCTCTGCAGGTTAGTGTTTAAGTATACTGAAAAAAAAAAAACATATATTAGTAGCAACCACTGCACAAAAGCTTGCTTCTAATTTAATTTGTTTATTATTTAATAAGTATACAAAAAGTTCGAATATATTAATATTTTTTTTACTATTTCGATTCCTTACTGAACATAATTTAATTTATGTTGTACAGGGTGATTCCAATTTTTTTTTTTTACAATAAAAGAGGGGTGATAGTACACATCAAGACAAACAATATTAAATAGGAGACCAAGGGTCCAAAACTTTTTCCAAAGGAGATAGCCGCCATTAAAGTTTAGGGACCAAAATTTCAAATAAACAAATATATCGCGATATATATTTATATATCGCGATTTAAACATCATTTATCAAGGAAAAACATTTGTATTTTGATATGGCTTGAATTTCTTATAGGGGTCAAATTGACCCCAAATGACGGTTTTAGGTAAGTCCAAAATCCGGCTGTTCTAGTGTTAAGGAAAAACTTTACATTTTGCATTAGGTTTAATCGATTTAAATGAATTTACTGTAGATGAAGATGCCATATTTCAGGTTTTTGAGAGTAAGAAAACAGCATATTAGTCTGAAATGTGAACACTTTAAAACAATACAATATACTTACATTAATACCCAGTAATTGTCATGCTGTCCCCAGTAATTGTCATATGAAGCTTTAATGGATTCCAATTACTGATAATAATTCATATTTTCAAATAAAAACAAATGATAAACAATATTATTCTATAACTTTAAAAGTACTTCCAAAATAAGTGGTTTAATCTCAAATTCCTTGCAAATTCCTTGTAATTAGAATAGGTGCCGATTACTTGGAACTAGCAAAATTGAAGTACCATTAATTGGCATCTATCATTATATCAGAAATCCAAATATTTGTGTCGAAAATACTTTTACACAATTAAAGTAACAATTTTTAACTAAACAAAACCGTTGTCAATTAAAATTTAAAATATATTATAAATCATATAATAATGAATTGAAAAGCATGCCTTCCTTAAACGAAAGTAGAAGCATTTGCAACAAAAATGGCTAATTTCATACAAGCCATAATTGTTTCTCTTTCCTAAGCACTATTGACATCTAGTAGCAAAAATCAAAGTTATAATCTTCAATGTAAATGAGCATATAACTGGTATATGGTTCTTGCTTTTTTAAAAGACTGGATATAAATCTTATTTTAGGACATGTTTGTAGAATGTGCCAATCAATGGTGCATTCCAATTACTGGGGGTGTTACCCTATATATATATTAAATATCGAATTTTTGTACATATATATATATATATATATATATATATTACAAATTTAAAATTTTTTCGCCAAAACTAACCTTTATACTATCTTAATTTTCTTATAATAATATTCCGTACTTACTTCAAATTATTAAATTAAAATCTTGTTTCTAAATCTAATCTGTTAATCTGTATGCAGACGATATAAATTCTTAATTTTCCTTAAAAAACATTATTCCAGTATGCGTAAATTTAAAAAGATGGCTGATTAAAATGATGAATTAAAAATATTCTTAATTAAAACTTTATTTCTTAATATTCCAAATAAAACTGATTTCTTCTATGTTTTTATCAACCCTTTTTAAGAAAGTCTTATTAAATTTATTCCAAACCCATACCTTTAAAAAATATCATTATTTTATTTTATCTATTTATTTATTTTTCCGCCGTCAACGATAATTTGCATATTAATAAATTCATTTCTTTTCTTTTTCTCTTAAAATTAATCATGTATAAAAATCGTCTGCCTAAGATAATTAAAATTCTGAGTCAATTATAAATTGGTTAAATAATATTTTTTTTAAAATAATTTTATCGTCTGTTTAAAATAGCCTCGTAACTGGACAAAAATTCTGTTTACATAAAAGAATGATGGTTTGAGGTTACCGAATGTTCCAGAACTTTCTTTTTAGTTTAAAAGGGGGAGGTCTCGAGATGAAAGGAAGATTATTCTGAAGATTTCTTGGGTTGCTTCTTCGATGAGGACAGCTCGCTGAAATAATGATGGAATTTTTGCAACAAGGAGCTTTTCCTTCCTCATTATCACGAATTTAATAAATGAATTTACAGCAGCCCATGACTAATTATTGGATCTTCTACATTTATTTATTATTTTTGTTTTTTCCCTCGCTTGCCATGACTGCGTGTTTCTTTTTAACCAGTGGAAATAATTCGAGTTCTCCTGAAATCGTCACAACTAATCGAAAAGTCGACAGGATTCGAACCTTTACCTTTACACATGTTTGTAGATGCCTCTCAGATAGCAGTAGGTGCCGTTCTAAAACAACCTGATAAAGATAATTTCTTACATCCTATTGCTTATCATTCTAGAATTTTGAAGAGTTATGAACAAAATTATTTCATAACTGAATTAGAATGTTTAGCTATTATAGATACTCTTGACAAATTCTATCATTACTTTCATGGTGTCAAGTTTACAATTCATACGGACCACGCATCTCTAGTATGGTTAAAAAGTGTTAAAAACTTAAGAGGTAGGCTTTTTAGATGGTCACTCAAACTTAGTATGTTTGATTATGAGATAAAATATGAAAAGGGTTCAACAAATGTCGAAGCAGACATGTTGTCACGAAATCCTGTTTGTCATTTTAATCAACATATTAGTTTATTGCTAGATAGGAAAGAAATTATAGAGATGCAAGACAAAGACAATGTTTGTGACAAAAAATATAAAAAAGAGAATGGAATTATTATAGTTCAGAAAAAGGGATTCAAAAAAATTGTTGTACCAATGTCATTAAGAAGAAAATTACTCCATATTGCTCATGATAATTTTGGACATTTAGGAATTCAAAAAATGCTTAATTTAATATCTCCCAACTATTATTGGCCTAATATGACAATAGACATTACCGAATTTGTTAAACATTGCGATACCTGTCAGAAAAATAAAAAACCAAAACAGAAAAGATTCGGCTTATTACAAGCTATGCCAGCAACAGATCAACCTTTTGAATGTCTTTCTATTGATACTGTTGGTGGATTTAACTATTACAACTCAACAAAAAAATTCTTACACATAATAATAGATCATGCAACTAGATTTGTTTGGGCTTTTCCCTCCAAAAATGTTACCACTGAAACATACACTAACTGTTTAAAACAAATTTTCAATATCAAAGCACCTCAAAAAATACTTAGTGACAGGCATAAATCTTTCAGATCTCCAAGGTTTAAGAAATTCCTTAGAAATCATCATGTTCAACAGCGTTTTACATCTGCACATCATCCTCAGACCAATGGAAAAGTAGAGCGAGTTAATCAGACTATAGTTACCAGGCTTAAATGTAAAGTTAATTCCACTTCTTCTAAAATACCTTGGACTAGATTATTAAACCAAGTCATCGAAGAATACAACAATACGCCCCATTCTATCACGAAATTTCCACCTGCCTATTTATTTTATGGTCAATTGCCTTATGAATCTCCTTTAAAACAAAACTATTACCCATCAGTAGACAAAGCCCTCAAAATTGCGAAAGCGCGAACTCATGAATTTCACCTTAAAAGTAAAAGACTCTATGATCGAAATTTTGTTGAATGCCCATTAAAAATACAAGACTCTGTAATTTATGAAGAATTTAAATACCCTAACACTCGAAAATTAGAACTTACTTTCTCTGGACCATATAAAATTATAAATAAACTTTCTGATGTAACTTATGAAATAGATAAATTTAATTATGAGACAGGACAGAATTCCGTTATTGTGCATGTTTCTAAATTAAGACCCTATTTTTCACCCGAAGATTTTAAACTGTTTCATGAGCAATCCAAATAACAAACAAAACCTCAGATACAATCACTAGATCAAACTAAAGTCAAGACAATAGATTAAATTTACCATAAAAAAACCATAATTTTCAACATCAGCGGGTATGTTCTTGGAGCGCTACAAGAATATTACTTGTTTTTGGGAGTTTTTGGGATTAAATTGGGCTCCTTATGCAGGCATAAGGTGAACACTTTGATTGTAAAAGCTTTCAAATTGATGTTGATAAATTAATTTTAAGGGTGTTTAAGTCTAACTATATTTACTCATTTATTTGACATTAGTATTACTCTATTTATTCAGCAGATATTATATGATAATAGTTATAAAATCTAATGATTCTACTCAAACCTATAACATAATATGTGATTTTCAGTGATTGTGAAAACTACAGATTAAAAGTTTTTCAAAAAAGCACACTTTTTTTTTATTTCCATTTCTCAATTAAGAATGACACCTTTTATTCCTATTGAATTTTATTATTAAAGTTTATAAACCATGTGTGGATAAAACATTATTCTACATTTGGCATTGAAAACTTATAGCCAAATTTGACAATTTTGTAAAAGAGTATCAGAGAGGAATTGTTGTAAGGAAATACTGGTTGAGAGTCCATTTTCTAAGTAGTTAGATTTAATTTTATTTGGATTTTGGAATTATTATGATTTTTTTTTATTTATACTTTCGGCTAGCAAAAAATACTTTCTTATGCTATTAGAAGATAAGAAAATTATTTAGTTGCTATGTAATTATTTTTATCCTCAACCAATATTTTCCCTATCAATAATAAACAAATAGTGATATTTTCTTTTGATTATACTCTTGTTTTACTATTATTATTATTATTATGATTTCTATGATGAAGTTTAGTATTAATTATACTCTTATTGAAAAATATTAGGATATGGAGTCTTATTATACTATTACTTATTATTGTTGACATTGTTATTATTTAAATTTTTCTATATTATTTATTATTGATATTGAGAGTGATGCTATTTATTATTGAAAAATTGATATATTATTGAAAGATGTTGGATCCAACATAACATAAAAAACAAAGCTTAAACTAGATTTGGAGATATTTAATTAAAGAGACTGTATTCACTGGACATTGAAAAAGACTCTTTTATATATTCTTGAAAGACTTTTTTCATTTAAAGGACTTATTTAAAATAAACTATGCATTAAGTCATTGTAGTTATTTAAACTTCCATGAGAACGAACTTTTATTGTTTTTATTATATTTTTATCTCTTGCTTATTAATATTCATAACTTATTTACTGTTATTATATGTATTATCTCCTATGCACTTACAAATGGTAAGTGATGTTGTAACATTATTGTATTTCTTTCAGGGAAATGCTCCTACCTAAATTTAATTCAGAATTATTTTCTCTTAACTATTTTATTTTAATCGCTAATATTTTTTATATTGCGTTAATTTTCTTTTCTTCCATCTCTTGGCTTCCTGGATTTGACAGTTTTATTCCAAAATTTAACTTTTCTAAATTAATATATTTCTGTTGTCTGAACTTGTAGTTTTATTTAACTATCAATTTCATACAAAGTCTTGGGGAGGGAGGATAATATTACAAATTTAAAATTTTTTCGCCAAAACTAACCTTTATACTATCTTAATTTTCTTATAATAATATTCCGTACTTACTTCAAATTATTAAATTAAAATCTTGTTTCTAAATCTAATCTGTTAATCTGTATGCAGACGATATAAATTCTTAATTTTCCTTAAAAAACATTATTCCAGTATGCGTAAATTTAAAAAGATGGCTCTAAATTAAAAATATTCTTAATTAAAACTTTATTTCTTAATATTCCAAATAAAACTGATTTCTTCTATGTTTTTATCAACCCTTTTTAAGAAAGTCTTATTAAATTTATTCCAAACCCATACCTTTAAAAAATATCATTATTTTATTTTATCTATTTATTTAT
Organism: Maratus speculifer; assembly: GCA_964019185.1. Taxonomy (NCBI): domain Eukaryota; kingdom Metazoa; phylum Arthropoda; class Arachnida; order Araneae; family Salticidae; genus Maratus; species Maratus speculifer. Next base: position 284,700,528 of record OZ025297.1, read on the forward strand.
TTTTCCGCCGTCAACGATAATTTGCATATTAATAAATTCATTTCTTTTCTTTTTCTCTTAAAATTAATCATGTATAAAAATCGTCTGCCTAAGATATTTAAAATTCTGAGTCAATTATAAATTGGTTAAATAATATTTTTTTTAAAATAAATTTATCGTCTGTTTAAAATAGCCTCGTAACTGGACAAAAATTCTGTTTACATAAAAGAATGATGGTTTGAGGTTACCGAATGTTCCAGAACTTTCTTTTTAGTTTAAAATGGGGAGGTCTCGAGATGAAAGGAAGATTATTCTGAAGATTTCTTGGGTTGCTTCTTCGATGAGGACAGCTCGCTGAAATAATGATGGAATTTTTGCAACAAGGAGCTTTTCCTTCCTCATTATCACGAATTTAATAAATGAATTTACAGCAGCCCATGACTAATTATTGGATCTTCTACATTTATTTATTATTTTTGTTTTTTCCCTCGCTTGCCATGACTGCGTGTTTCTTTTTAACCAGTGGAAATAATTCGAGTTCTCCTGAAATCGTCACATATATATACATATATATATAATGAAAGAAATAAAGAATACTGCCCAGTTAAACTGATGGCATTGAGCTCACAGGCTACAAATACTAATTGTACATTAAAGCCTTATATTTTCAAGGGTTAATTCCGTTCGAAAAAAAAATTAAGAAGGGGAAACAGCTCTCCCCTTTCCTCTTTTTTTATACTTAATCATTGAACCTCCTATACTATCAAAGACATGCTTTATCATATAAAAAATCTATATCCAAAATTCAGAGCAAATTAGATAATTCTTAATAAAAACCCATTTAGCATTTATATAATTTAAAAGGAGTTATCCCCTTCTTTTATACTTAACCATTAAACTTCCAAAACGATTCAGAGATTTGAACGAAATCTGAAAATTCTGCTTGAAAAACCTATTTATATAAATTAAGAGGGGGGGGAGGCATTAGAACCCCTGTTGCCCCTATTTATACTTATTCAATGAACACCTAATAGCAGTCACGGAATCGCCTCATCAGAATGATCCTAATCTAAATTTTGAACGAAAACTTAATTCTGCATGAAAATCCCATTTATATCAACTAACGGGGGGGGGGGGGGCATTAGAACCCCTGTTCTCCCTATTTATACTTATTCAATGAACACCTAATAACAGCCACGGAATCGCCTCATCAGAATGATCCTAATCTAAATTTTGAACGAAAACTTAATTCTGCATGAAAATCCCATTTATATCAACTAACGGGGGGGGGATTAGAACCCCTGTTCCCCCTATTTATACTTATTCAATGAACACCTAATAACAGTCACGGAATCGCCTCATCAGAATGATCCTAATCTAAATTTTGAAAACTTAATTCTGCATGAAAATCCCATTTATATCAACTAACGGGGGGCATGAGCCCCCCGTTCCCCCTCTTATACATATCGAATGAACTCCAAAAACTAATCAGGGAAGCGCCTTATCAGGATATACCTACATACAAAATTTCAAGTGGATCCGATATTTTTATCATGAGTTATCGCGTTACGCACATACGCACATACATACAGAACGGACGGGCACATAAGCTCTCAGGCTATGATAGCCTGTGAGCTAAAAACTATTGATTCCCATAAAAACATTTTTGTCGAAAGTTATCGGGCAGATCCATTAAATTGCAAAATTTCGTTCTAGTTGATTTCAACATTTTATACAGCATTATTTATATTCAAATGATATTTATCTCATTTATCATTAGTAAAATCATTATATTAGAAATTTTCATTTCGCACCAGTTGGACACAATGTTAAAGGTTTAAACATTATTACATTAATCATGATATTAATAAACATTTTCTGTATTTTTAAACACTTCTGCGCAGTTCGATGCATTAAAAAATACTTTAACACTTAAATAACTAAGCCTTATTCTATAAAAAACGTACAGAAAGAACAAAAGAAAATTTACATGCATGACAAGCAATGTGACAACCTTCTGTAACAACACACTATGACTCACATGGGGCAGCATTGAGTTTTGAAAAAAAAATAATGCCGTAATCGTACGTACTATTTTTTTTTTTTTTTAAATATAAATTTCATAAATAGCTTCCTAAATTTTAATAGATTTCTTTAAAGTAAATTACACTTGTTTTCATTACAATAAAGGTATCCATGTTTTCTCCCATTTAGTATTTTTCTATCTGTCTAGCTTTATTTGGGATAACTATAAAATAATATTTCATTATGTTAGCGAATAAACCAAGAACATTTACCTTAACGCATTTGAAAGCAATTGAAATAAAAATAAAGTAACTTATCTCTTTCTGTAATTATGGCAAGTACAGCTACTCTTATTAAGAAAAAATATTTTACATTGGTGATCAAATAAATCAGATTAGAATGAAATAAGGTACCCTGGGGTAATAACGCCAGGCGGGGTAATAACGCCAAGTGCTTATATTTTGCATAATTATGAAATAATCAGGTAAATGACACCCATGTGCTCTGCGCAGAAGGGTATTGAGTCATATAAATCGTAAAAAACAGCTTCAAGTTAATTTGTTTCATTTTTAGGTCTTATTGATTTTACAAGAAACTAAAATTAACGCTTGATTTAAAATTGCGAGATAAGGTTTTTGATCTGAAGACTATATTTTTTATCCAGAAATACTTTGTTTATTACATAAATTTGTAGTGTATTTCATGTACTTTCAAATTGTTGTAAAAGATTTTGGATATCTTCTCGAGATAATTTGTAGTTTAGGATTTACTGCGCATTAAGTATCCCGGGGTAATAACGCCAGGGATTGGCGTTATTACCCCGGTTGATTCCCAACAGTGGCCGAACTATATCCGAAGGGGGTTTATATATTAATATGGGACAGCATTATCATCATTGTTGAAATGGTAAGATTAAGGAAGGGGGGGGGGTGCCCAATACTTAAAAATAATCTCTCTCTTTTATTTTTTATTATATTATTATTATTATTTTTTTTTACTAATGTAAAAAATAATTTTTAACTCTTGTAAATAAAACTATATCAAAATGTTTTCGAGATTCAAATTCGAACATCTTCAAAATCAGGTTTTTATTAAATTTCCACTGGATTGTTCAATTGAGTTCAAAATTTTATCTGGCCGCTTTCTCAGCGTTCGGTTTTTCAAAACTTTATAAACTTAACCTTTAACTGATGTAACAGAAATTGTAACGTATGAATGTGATGCGGTTTGTGAGACCACAAAATTGAAAGATGAATAAAAGGCGGGAATAACTCATAGGATTGTTTTTTTGTACTAAACTTTTTATACAAGAGTATTATACTTAATATTCACCTATTTTGTCTCTGGTGATAGTACTAAAATTCCAAATGAAACAAAATTTCGGTAGTGTTTGCAGTTAAACTGAAAATTACAAGTTAAACTAAAAAATTAAAAGAAAAATAGTGGTCTACGAGACCGGTAACATTAGTTAAAGGTAAAGCTGCGATCCATGATTAAAAATCATGGAATACTGTTCCTGCGCTAACCTTTTTGTACAGAATTAATTCTAATTAAATTTAATCTATTCAAATATTTCTAACAATATTACGAGAACTCCAAACGAAAGAGAATTTCAGTTGTAACTATAGTTAAACTGGAAAATACAAGTTAAACGCTATTTTTTTTTGGGGGGGGGGAGGGGGTACAGTGTTCAGTGAGATTGCTAACAGCAGTTAAAGGTTAATTTTGTTTCTAATATAGAGATAATGATATACAACCATATGAATTATGTATAAAATTGAATAAGAGATCGCTTTGGGATAATATTTTTTAATCAAAAATTTTATTCAATTTATTAAAAATTTATTAAAACATGCTCTTTAAAACGTCGACAATTTAACTGTAGGTTTGGAGAATCCGCATTAGTGTGGAGTTATGGGTTAAAAACTATTTACTAGATTACTATAATAGTATTAACCCTTAACTGCTGTGACAAAAATTGTCGCATAACTTACTGTGAGCGGCCTGTCAGACCGCGTAATCTAACGATGAATAAAATGTTAAATTAACTTTTAGACTATTATTTTTGTATTGAACCTTATATACAGGACTATTATAAATAAAATTCAACTATTCAAAAGTTTCTAGAGATAGTAATAGGACTCCAAATGAAACAAAATTTTCCCGGTATCTATAGTTAAACTAAAAATTGCAAGTTAAACTCTGAAACTTGAAAAACTCAGCGGTATGTGAAACGCTAACAGCAGTTAAGGTTTAACAAAAATATTTATTACATATAACTCTAGTTATTATAAAACTTCACATGATTAAAATATTACATTATGAATGGTTAAAACCATGCAATGTTTCTTATAATCATATTTAAGCGGGACTTTTTAAGCAAAGAGAGACAGAGGGTGTTATATTCTGTTGAAGCTCCCCCTCACTCCCTTTTCTTTCACTTTCACAAAAAAATCGATATTTTCTATCGCATAGAATGCATACATGGGTATATAAATACTGATTCAAATAATCCGTGCAATGTTTCTAATAATTCTATTTAAATGGTCATTTTTAAGCAAAACGTAGCTTAGAATCTGATATTCTTTTGCCTCCTCCCCCCGCCACCACCACAGCTTTCTTTTTCTTTCAAAGTCACAAAAAATTGTACATTTTAAATAGCTTAGATTGCAATTTGTCAATTTCTAGAGCTGTAGAGATTGTATTTTTAGAATTGGGCAATCTACATGCCATTATTCCATCTTATTTTACAGTTTTGTTTGCATGGCGTTATTACCCATATAGGTGGGTATTAACGCCAAATAGCATTGGTCAAGAAGAAACGCCATTACATTTTAAAAATACATATCTGTTAAATTATTTTATTTTATATAGATAGTCAATGAGTTGTTGTATCAGATCCTATATTTGTTTGAAAAATACAATCTAAAACTAAGCCGTGAAAATTGGTAGAACCTTAACGTGGCGTTATTACCCCAGGGTACCTTATTTCTTTTCTGACTGTTTGGTGTATCGAAAACCAATCTTCTTAACAGAATAATATAGTGACTTTCACTTATTTATTTTTTCAAATGTTAAAGAAATATGCATACATTTCTTTTACAAAGGCGTTTGTAAATTTTATGTACAAGTCTAGCAAATGTTTCTTAAATACGTGAATTGATATATCTTTTGTTTAGAAATTGGTCTACTGTGACCATGGGTAAATTAAAAATCTTCTGTTGAATAAGTTAAATAGAGAATAAATCATAAAAAGGTTCTTATGACATGTATTTGAAGACTTCTGAATAACAGATTTTATGCGGGAAACAAGAAAAAATGCTGATCCAACAGAGAAACATATTACATCCTAGAGAAAAAACATAATTCATTCTTCAGTAAAAGATTGCTGAAAACATTGTTTTTTAGAAGGAAAAATCAGAATTTTGTATAGAAAACTCGTAGTGTGAGATATTTATTACTTTATATTGATTACTTATTAAGAAACTTTCCATGCTAAATTCTGCAATCCTTGTAAAAGTATACTAAAGCGTGGAATGCATTTTTGAGACAAATTTTAAAATATCAATACAGAACGGTTTGCTTATTAAATCTGATTAGTAAAAATCTGATTATTTCGTTTCTAAAATGCTTCACTTTTCGTTTTCTAAAATGCTAAGACTTTTTTTTTTAATGAGATATAAAAAATTAAACTCTTTCTGCATGTTCTTATAAATCTTCGCATGGGATTAAATTGTATGTTTTTACGATAACGGAAAGTTTTCTAACTTTTTTACAATTCTGTTTATGCATTATTTACTTTTATCTATTTTGAGAACTATCTGATACCATTGTATTCCCTGGAATTTTTTCGACAAACAGACAAATTTTTTCTGTAATTTAAATATAGTTTTTAATATAAACTTTTTAAGTCTAACCATGTCATATAGGATAATGAATCTCGCAAGCGGGCAAGTTTTTCAGCTTTCTACAAATGTGCAGGGGCAAATTTTCCATCTATAAATTACATGATGAAACACAGGTAATAAATCTTACTTATTAATTCACAAGACTTTTTATAATAAACTAGATGCACAGTAACATACGAATAACATAAAAAATTAAAACAAAAATAATACAAAAAAATTAAAAAATAGAGCATTTTAAATTCCGAGCCAAAGGTCTAAAAACCTATCTGGCTGAATTGGAAGTCTTTTCTCACTCCTTTTAACTGTTACCTTTAGAAGTTTTCCTTTTTTTCCATGAATCATTTTAATAAATTTCAATCGATTTTAACAGGTAAATCAGCCAATATAGATGATTTCCTATTTTCTTTCTAAGCGGTGTTTGCCATCTCAGTAATAATTGAGCCAAAGCCCTAACTTCTTTTAGTGTGGTGAAGTTTGTTTAAATGTAGAAGGAATGTCTTCTTTATAAGTAATAGGGAAAGATTGAGTAGAGCTTCAGAAGCAGACATTTTGGAAGTGTTGGGATACGTTGCTTCAGAAAGATTAAATGCTTTTTTTTTGGGGGGGGGGGGTGTTACAATCAATTATTGATGAGATTTTGAAATATTTCCTGGATTATAGGAACTCTGAAGATTCGATACGGCAGAAGCTGGCCTATCGGAAAAGTAGGATAGCATAAAATAAGAGTCTGTAAATATTTCAGGATTCAGTAAGGAAATTCCCGAATGTTCAAAAACCACCACAACATCGGTTGGTGTTAACGGAAGTGCAGCAGCTCTAAGCAAAGTTAATTTGCTTTTCAGGGGTTCATACACACTACGATCTCAGTGTAGTAGGTTATGACTACAAAGGCATAAGTAAAATAAAATGGATTGATTGAATGAGCCCATTTAAAACAATAATTCACATTATATATTTTTAATTTACCTTGTTTTTTATATTGATAATTTTATTGAAAATACTAAATAATCAAATGAATTATTAAAATATATGGTTATTCAGCCGATTTAACAGGGGCAAATTTTCCATATAGAAACGTCTTAGAAAATCTGCCCCGTCACTATAGTTAAAATGTTACACTACATGAATGAGTAATAACGTAAATTATTTTAGAAACAAACACATAGTTACTAGAAAAGGGAAAACCTTTTTTAGAGCAACTATGTCAGAATAATAAACTGCAAGCTATATGATTTTAATGTTTTAATAAAGCCTGAAATTATACTCAGCTTTGAAAAAGGGAGAAAAATCGCTTGCCGGGATAACTGACATATGTTACTAAAGTAAACTTTTGTATATGGTGTGTAAAGAAATACAATTTCAGCCAGTTCCTGCTGCGTAATCTAGCAGCTCATTTTTAAAAAAAATCGAGTTCAAAAACCTTCCCCCATGTAAAATGTGCCCCAGTTTCCCCATTTTTAAAAAATAAATGGGTATGAAGATGTGTTTGATTTCATCGTTTTTCACTACATATATAAATATCAATAAAAATATATATTAAATGTAATATTAAATGTATCGAAAAATCCATGCGCATATAATACACATTCGAAAACCTTTAACAGAATTTGTCAAAAGCACCAATAGTAAGAAAAGTATTTGAGATCCTAAAAATATATTATTTTAACTTTAAATTTTTTAATTAATTATGAAGTTAAATTAATTCTTTTCGAAATTCACTATTTTATGACTGAACATTGAATTGCAGTTAATTCACCCTTTGAACAACATTTAAAAAAATAAACAAAATTGTTGAAAAAGTAAACTTTCCATTTAAATCAAGTTAATCCAGATATCACGTGTCTATACAAAATAGAATACATACAGCGAAATAATACATATTTTTTCAGGTTTAAGCTTTTGTTTAGTCTATCATTATAGGAGGTAATTAAGCAACATAAGCTCAATGAATTAAAAAAGAAATTACAAATATTTTGTATGTAATCGTGTATTGGAAGGATTTGAATTAAAAAAAAGAAAATGATTTATTTTATATATAAAAAATATGTTTTGTTCCCACAGGAAAAAAGTATCTTACCTCGGAGATAAAATAAATCATACTAGAGTGAATGATTGCTGAGTATACTGCCTGATGAGAGGAATATAAATTTCATTAACAGAATAAGGTGCTTTCAATCCTTTTTTCGTGCTTTTTACATATTTTAAAGAAATTTGCCTACATTTACTTGTAAAATATTTTATAAAATTTACATTATACCGAGCAATCGTAACACAAGTAGGGGAAAGTTGGATAAAACCGGGTAGGTGGAAAAAACAGGGAACCAGGCTTAATGGCTTTATTTGTGGTGGTATCTAGCAGAAACTTCTAGAATTACGTCTAATTGAGCGGCATGTCAGCTCCTAGTAAGCAGAAGTCATGTAAACGAACTCAATTTGCAGTAGTATTTTTTTAAAGATTTCACGTAAAAAAGTAAAAATTCGACGTCTGCAATATTCCGTGACCAATCCTAAATACCTAAAGATTTAGTTTGAGATAAAGTATGACGTATGATAGTCTATTATTTACTTGTTATTTTAACGGTTTGTATTGGTGTGTACGAGTTATCTGAACAACGCTAGAGTGACATTTCATCAAAAATGCGGGTTCGGATAAAACCGGGATGCAGATGGTCGGACATAACTAGGAAGATTACGGTTTTGCACAACTCATTTATTTGCGTGACTGAAATAGTATTAACTTGTTAATGCATTGTTTGACGATCTATAAATATACAAAAGCTATACAAAAATGTTATTTAAATTAAGCTGTTATATTGAAGACTTTTTAATCATTTGTATTTCAAATTATGTGCCGAAAGGCCCATGGAAGTGGAAAATAAACTTTTCGCCGAATCTCAAAAACAAGATCCTGATATAGACATACCTATAGAAACCTTTAAGCTTCAGATTGAGAATGATAACGGGTCAATAGACAAGCAGTCATCGCCGGTTTCGAAGGCTCCAGCTCCTGTACAAGACGACGACGTCGGTTTGCAGTTCACGTGCAACTTTCAACCTTTTTTCAAGGTCTGGGCAGAGATATCAAGCGTCCTCTTGCAGTCTCACCACACGATTTAAAGCCTACTCGAGTACAAAAGGATCATTGGGCTATCAGGAAATCTGACAAGCGGCGAGGGGAAATCGCTAACCTTATTTCAACACCCTACAAATTAGAACTCGAACAAGAAGAAAAAGAACATGGAAAACAAAACTAGGAGAATCTAACCCTGAAGTGAAAACTTTCCATGATGACAGAAAAGTAGAAAACTTATGGGAAAAAGAAGAGTCTAAAGAAAAAAATCCCTTGACATCAATCGAGGAGGAAGATGAAAGTGAAGCATGCATCTTTTGCAACATCCTATATGAACAATCTAAACCAAAGGACAGTTGGATACAATGCCTTCACTGCAAAGGATGGGAACATGAAGCATGCAGCAGTGCACAGGAACACGATGGAATTTTCATTTGTGATTTTTATGCCGAACAATTTAAACCCTTAAAAATATATGAACTCATTTTTATTTTATGTAGATTTCATATAGATTCACATTCTATACGTATAATATGTCAATTTTCCTTTAATAAATAGCACTATTGCAAAGTTACAATATGCTTTTAATTATTTTTATCAATTCCCGGTTTTGTCCGACCTGATCGGACATTTAACACTTCTAATGATCTCAATTAGCGTTGTTTGCGACTAAATGAATATTTTTTTTTCTTCGCAAGTAATCAATTTATCGATTTATTACAAATTATGACTGTTTTGTTCACATCGTATACAATAATAAAAGACAAAAGTATAAGGGTCCCGGTTTTATCCGACTTTCCCCTATTTAACATTGTACTTTGTGACAAAACTATATTTTAAACTGTATCTTATAACGTCCAACTGTCTTTCAGCGTAAGATATTTAATTCCATAAACAAACATATTAACCATATACAGGATAATTACGAGTTTCTGAAAATACCGTAATTAATTTAGCTCAGTAAGGGCAACATTAAAAAAATGAGGTTCAACCACTCCAAAAAGCGTATTTGTTAAGAAACAGCAGGTGATAGAAATAAAAAATAGAAAATAAACTTAGTGAAACTTTTTAATCAATCTACATTGTAATACTGGCTAAAACTGAATTTTTCAAGCCATGAATAAAAAATAATTCAATATTTCTAAACATCATAAATCTCAGTATGATGATTCCGTAGCAATTTCATCTGTTGCAGTCTGTGTATTAGCTAAAAAATAAATTTCATATAAATTCATCATTATTTATTATTGTTTTAGGTGCATAACTTGGCAGCAAACGAGTATAGTTATTTTATGAATCTTTTTTAACCCCACAGGAAAAGAAGAGTTTTAATCATTGATGTCCTTGAGAGATCGGTATTTATTTATTTGAAATAAAATGCGTTTTAGTTTATGTGTTAATATACAACGTATAAATGTAATATATTTCATAACTGCATTTCAGTTTCCTGAAAATTTACGAATTTTAAACTAAACAGCTCCTTTAAGGAATATTAATGCGTTGTCAGAAATATAGTAACAATTCAGCTTTTGTTTTCATATAATAACGAAATTAAGACATTATAATAAAAACACACACGCATATATATATTACAATTAATGGTTATATATATATATATACATATATATATATATATATATATATATATGCATATATATATATATGCATATGAATATATATATATATATATATACATATATATATATATATATATATAACTTAAGATTTTATAAAATGGTCTCATGTATTAAACAAGCCTTGAACATAACGCTTATATCAGTTTTCGTTACTATCTATCCAGCTCATATTCATTTAGGAATTATTTTGTGAATTAATTCAAATTTTCAGGAAAAACTTCGATTTTAACCCATGGTCCTATTGCTTTCATTTGCACTAGTTACAATTTAACTGATTAATGACCAAAAAAAATATTTATAGACCTCTTTAAATTGACGAATGTATAATTTTAACAGAATAAAAAAAAATATGAGTAAAATCTCTTATTATTACTCATTGTATTAATTTATTTTTTTACAAGGCATGAAATAAATATGTATGATAAAATAGTCATATTTTTTTAACGAAGAATATAAGGCAACTTACTTAAAAACCAGCCAAATATAGTAAAAACTTTCAACTATACCGGCTGTACTGTCAGCTGATGGACAAGTTGTGAAACTGAATTATCATCAATCAGCTTTTAGAAAGTAACTGAAATTAAACCCACAATTTCGGAACTCTCAGTCAAAATTTCTTGGATATTTGATTACATTTTTGAATGAGTTTCGGCATATTGCCTAATGTCAAACTATAAAAAAACAAATTCATGTCGTTGAATTATATGCTTCTGAACATAGCATACAAATTGTAATATTTTTTTAATGTTCATTATATTAATTTATAATTACATTATCACTAACATAGCACCTAGCACTCTACTGCATTTCACAAATTATTTCGATAAGCAGCATAGAAATCTTTCAAAATCACGGACAATTTTTCTTTTAGCAGATAACATTAATGCATACAAGCATTACACAGGACTCACATAAGCATCTACAACACAGACACTCAAATTTGAAAATTCTCTGTTAGAGAATAATAGCGAAAATTATTACTTTACCTTACGGGTAAAACAAATGAGACTAGGATTAATGATTTTTTATAATGTTATCTTAAATTATCTGCCACGTAACTTAAAATCGAGTTGAGTTATCAGTATTTAAATCACTCCATCATATCTTTCATATCATTGACATACACTGGTGTCCAAAAGTTAAGCATAATTGGTAATTAAGTAATTATTTTTAAGTAATGAAAGAAATATAAATCGAAATGTGGTGAAACTCCAGGTGTGTAAACAAAATAGTACGCGTCATATATTTTCACGAAGAGTTTTCCCCGAAATCAAACAGGGGACCGTCAACAAATTGAAAAAGAACGAAGATCTTTTGGATAACCCTGTCAAAACTAATATAGCAAAAGTGTTCAAACTGCACTTTATGATTAATTGGCTTATTGTAATGTACTGTGTTTATTTTTATAAGGATAGCATGCACACTCGTAGAGAAATTAAGGTTTTTATAAAAACAGTCCTAAATTTTCCAAGTTTTTTGCTAGTAATTTGCAGAGTTCTTGTTATAAAATAATGTTCTTTTCTGAAAATATGACAAACATCATTGTACATAATACCCTGTCATCAGAATTTAAAAATAATAAAAATTGTATGAAAAATGAGTATGTTTAGTAAATAATTTTTCATTGCGCATGCGTCAACGATATCAAAATGGCATTTGCATATTGTGTTAGCTAAATGTATAGAGCAACTTCTGTAAAAGTTTCAAAAACATAGCCTGAAAATTCTGAAAATGGTCGCCTATAGAATCAACTCAAAATCCGTTATTCCTAAAGGAAGCAAAAAAATCAGGGGTTTTACCTAAGTTTAGTTGTACGTGCAATATTGTGTAGGCACTAAACAATGGAATATGGATACAGCCCCTCATCTTTTTGCTTCATTTAGGGAATAAAGGATTTTGATCTCATTCTATCAACGATAATTTTCAGAATTTTTAAGCTATGTTTTTGAGATTTTCACAAAAGTTGCTCTATACATTTAACTAACATAATATGCAAATGAAATTTTAATAGCGTTCACGCATGCGCAGTAAAAAATTATTTAGTAAACCTGCTCATTTGTCATACAATTTTTATTATTTTTTAATTCTGATGACAGGGTATTGTGTACAATGATGTTTGTCATTTTTTCAAAAAAGAACATTATTTTATATTAAGAACTCTGCAAATTATAAGCAAAAAACTTAGGACTGTTTTTATAAAAACCTTAATTTCTCTACGAGTATGCATGCTATCCTTGTAAAAATTAACACAGTACATTACAATAAGCCAATTAATCATAATATGCAGTTTGAACGCTTTTGCTACATTAGTTTTGACAGGGTTATCCAAAAGATCTTCGTTCTTTTTCAATTTGTTGACTGTTCCCTGTTCGATTTCGGGGAAAACTCTTCGCGAAAATATGTGACGCGTATTATTTTGTTTACACACCTGGAGTTTCAGCACATTCCGATTCATATTTCTTTCATTACTTAAAAATAATTACTTAATTACCAATTATGCTTAACTTTTGGACACCAGTGTATATGAATGATATTTTCTTATAATATAAGTCTAATAAATTACTAAGATTCCGAAATATGAAACTTGCATTTTCTTTTCAATTATCTAAATTAAATGTGTTTATTTGCATATAAATACTTTACAGTGATTAGTAATGAAAACGCTTGAGTAGTCCCCCCAAAATCATGCAGAGACCTTTTAGACAACTATTCAAAAATATTGATTTTGCTGTATATATATATATTTTTAACATTTATTTTAAAAAATCATAAACGAAGAAACTCAGATAATTCATACGTGCGAGATGATAACAAGAAAACACTTTCATGCTTTAAAATTACAATATAAATGTTTCCACAATTGGTATTATCTTCTGCAAAAACAGTGAATAAAGTTAATAAATGAAACATTCAAAGCACAACATGTTAGTAAAATTCCATACTTTTATGGTTAATAAAAATAAAGCTTTCAGTATTGAAGAAAGACTTTTGAAAATTTTTCCGTATCTTTAATTCAAAAAAATTTTATGTAGTATTTCTTGTTTAACTTTTTCTTTCAGCCAAGCATTTTCAATATACCGTATTTACTCGTGTATAACGCGCACATTTTTTTTAAATACGACAAAACTCTTACTTGCGCGTTGTACACGGAATAATTTTTTAATGTTGGATGTAATCACACGATAGACATATGTATCGAAAAAATTAATCAAAAAAGACATAATCACTAGAAAAATCTTACTTAATTGAAGTATCATTGGATCTTTATTTCACTCCTTGTACTTTTTTATACTTTAACATTATATAAACTCTATTTAAAAATTCTCACTCCCGTCACTCACTCCCTACCCGAAGTCTAAAAATGTATTTTTGCCTTGTTTTTGCCCTGATGTAATGTTTGTTTCAACTTTATTTACTGAAAATCATATATTCTTTCATTAATTTGCTCAAAAGATTTACGGTGCACGTTATATACGAGATTTTTAAAAAATTGCCATTTTTTTAAAGTACGGGGTGCGCGTTATACACGACTAAATACGGTAATGCAAAAATATGTTCAATGCGTTAGAGAATAAGTCAGATAACGTTTGTTTAAGCCTAACATTCGAAGGCTTCTTTCTGATATACTAGAAATAAGAATTTGGTTTCAGTTCTAAAGACAGATTTTTTGAAAGTCATGTGAAAAATGTTTTGTGACAACTATCTGCTTGAGAACGTCTTGCCTGCCTTCGGAGCATAAAGAATCCTTTCACTAACCTGTATCTTTCCTTCAAAATGATTTTGTGTAATATTTTTTAAACTTTTTATTTCAATCTATATTCAAAGACATCTTTCTGAATAACTACAAATAAGATTCTTTTTCGGTACTGAAGAGAGATTTTTGAAAATTGTGTGACAAATCTTGTGTGGCAATTATCTGCTTGAGAACGTCCTGTCTCTGTTCCCGAGCTAAAGAAAAAAAAAACCTTTAACTATTCTGTATCTTTTATTCAAAATGATTTTGTGTAATATTTTTTCTTTTAATCTAGCACGTGATGCGAAAATATATTCAATACATTAGAGAATAAGTCAAATACGTTTGTCTAAGATATATATTTAAAAACATCTTTCTGAATAACTACAAATAGGATTTTTTTCAGTACTGAAGACAGATTTTTTAAAATTGTGTGATAACAATCTGCTTGAGAAGTCCCCATCTCCATTCCGAGCTAAAGAAAAAACTCATTTTGCTACTCTGTATCTTTTATTCAAAATTATTTTGTGTAATATTTCTTGTTTAAAATTTTCTTTCAGTATAGCATTTTAATATAATGCGAAACTATATTCATCCCGTTAGAGAATATGTCAGAAAACGTTTGTCTTAAGGCATATATTTGAAGACTTCTTCCTGAAATGCTACAAATAAGAAATTTTTCTTTTTCTGCGGATATAACATATATGTTTTTCCCAGCGGGAAATATTATTATTCCTTGGAGATCAACTAAATCATACTAGAATAAAGAATTGCTAGACAGATTGTCTAATGATAAGGAGGTTATTCGATTTAACTGAATAAGGTAGTGCGACTTTGATTTCTTTCGGAGTTTTTCTTTTTTCCATATATTAAGATTATGTGATTGCTTTGTACTTTTCTTTAAACTCTGATAATTTTTTCATATAGGTTAAATATTAGGAGAAAATGAAATCCGTATATTGGGCAATTACTCTAAAACGAAATATAAAAAATAGTATGGGGATGTGGCACATAATAAAAGAATTTTGAAGATACAGGTATTTGTTTTACAGTAAAAATAATTTTCATTTAAGTTTCTTATATTAGGCTTTAATGTATATGGCAATTAAACAAATAAACATGTTTTTAAAAGAAAATTTTCAATGGTGGCTAGTTTCTTCGATTTAATTACTGATAAACAAGGTTTCTATTTCAAACTAAGTATGTGGTTTCAAACTATGTAGGTGGTGCTGTGAAATAATATGCCATTAAAAACTTTCCTTCACCCACAGATTTGTAAAAAATTTAAAATCTTAACAATCTGAATTTTGTAGTATTTATTAACACATATCTTATGAAATTTATCATTTGGTATTTGAGTAATGACAAACTTTTAAATAAACACTTATAAAGATTGAAATTAATATTTAAAACACTAAAAGTAGAATCTGTTTGTCTGAACTGTTTCAGAAAAATGTAGAAGAATTTTTGTAAAAAGAAATGATATTACTCAGAAAGTTCATACTTTATGCATCAGTAAATGTCTTATCTGTGGATGCTCTCTTATAGTAACAATCACTAGTTTCTTTAATAAGGTTCCAACAGTAATATCCGATCATATTAGAGGTCCACCTGTCTTGATATCACATATCCATTGCAGAAATATCCTGATGGAATCCCTCATCATGCTAATCGCTCACAGCTCTCATATTTTCGGGAAAAAAGTTTAGATGAAATGCCAAAAAGTGAATTTTCAATGACATTGAACATCCGAAATCTTCGTAACTTTTTAACATGTCTTTTATTAATGTTTCATAGTTAGGATTTTAATGATTTCCTAAGAAATTCGTCGTGAAATTTTAAAAATCAAATCATGGTGCTTTTTCTAAATCACTTAATGTATCATCAAAACTTTTGTCATTCATAAGGTGTCTAATTTGTGGGCCAGCAAAATTACCCTCCTTAATTTTACATCGCTTAGCGATGGATATTGTTCTTGCAGATATTGAAATCCACGACTTTTTTTATTCATAGTTTTAATGAAATTCTTCATGAATCCCAACTTTATGTGTAAAGGTGAATGAATAACTTTCTTTTTATAGATTAGAGGAATGTTTTGGATATTTTTGCTCTCTGGTCACTTCTTTTTGACATAATGCTCATGCTTTGCTCTGAAATCCCACCCGCATAGGAAACAGCAATATTTTGCATAACTTTCTTGCATACCGATAAGAATGGCAGTTACTTTAAAATCCCCACATATATTCCAATCATGATGTGAGTAATCAATTTCAAAAAGCAGTATCTTCATTTTTTCATAAGACTCTTTCATTATACAAGAATATGCTACTGGAACAAACGACAGGGCATTTTTCCATTATGAAGAAGGACAGCCTTTAAGCTGGTTTTCGAATCACCGATGAACAATTGCCATTGTTCCGAGTTATGTTGGCGATTTAAAGCAGACATTAAACCACTTGTATGATAACAATAGCATAAATATCTTTTTTCTTGTAAAAAATATCGAACATTTCTTATGTTGATCTCAATAAATAGATACCTTTGTATTGTTTTTCAGGAGATTCCAACTTTGCAATCTTGATCCATGTAACTCTGAGTTTTTTATTGATAAATTTAAGTCTCTGACAAGATGATTTAATTTTTCTTAGGTAATTAGGTGTGGTTCTTCATTAATGCCAAGAGAATAGTTTATATCAGATGTTGAGGAAGTTTGTTTCACCAATTTTCATTTTTCTGGTGCATCATCATTTGTAAAATACTTTTGAGGTTTTGGTGTTGGTAAATCATAATTATTTAATACTAGTCGCATTGCTGAATCTTAGTTTGGGTACTTAATTTTTTGTTTACTTCTTGCAAAGAATCTTTTAATTTTTGTAATTCAAAAATAGCAGTCAGTTATACGATTCTTCGGCTCGTGGCATATTATAGGCATAGCAAATGTCATGCTCTTTCTTGTACCTTTCATCCACGCCCGGAGGGTTGTAGCACATCATGTAGAACAAGAATGATGTGCCATTTCACCTACTTTACATCCAAAGTACATGTGATAGGCAGTCTTTATTAGCGGCGTGAAAGCACATCGTTGCTTTTTCAAAATTAGCTCCCCGTACATATAGCAAAAATAATCGGATTCATTAACACATCCCCTAGACATTTTCACATAATTTAAAGGAAAATAGGATAATTATAATCAAAATTTAAGTAAAAAGTCTTAAAAAACAAAGAAATTGCAGTACACTTTCCCCGAAAGATAAGTTTCAGCTGTCACAGATTTGCATTAAAGTCCAATACAGTGGGGGCCGGCTAGCGCTGTCTGTTCAAAGTCACTAACATAAAATTTATTAGGGGGATGTCGGTTTCTACTCTCTTACTGCATTTTCTATCGTTATAATAAGAAAAAAGAATGTTTGTGTGCATCAAATGCATGTAATAGAATAATGTAATATAATTATAATGCCTACATACTCCGAAAAGTATAAATGAAATTTCTCAAAATTAAAAGGTGATAGAAAATTTTTATAAACATATTATTTTTCAGCAGCTTAGAATCCATGAGTTTTATGCATCTAGACGGACATTTTCTTTTGTTTATGTTTTTTGGAATCAATGAATATTCGAATATCATTACTTGCGCCAACTTCGTAAGCAAATTTTTTCCAACACTCTAAATTGTTGATGATTTTAATAATGGTTTCTTTAAGTACTGGGTTCATTTCCCTTATATGCACTCTACCATGACTGCTATTAGGTAGCTTTCATTACAAAAAGTAAAAAGCTACCTATTGCAGCCATCCGGAGGAAAGCACTTCCAGAAAATTTTGGTATATTTTCACCGATCATGACCCCCAGACCCAAAAACAACCCTCCGTTCAAATGTTGACATATATAACCATACATATATATACATATATATGATTTTTGTCATGCGATAACTATCGTATTTATGAACCGATTTCAATGAAACTTGGTATGTACATAGTACATACAAATGTCTCGAACGAGTTCGTTAGACAGTATCATCGGCCATCTTGTTTCAAAATGGCGGCCATTTAAAATTTTTAAAAAAAATTTAAATTTAAAATTAAATGTGAAGAAATTAAAAGTTGAAAAATACTTTTCTTTAATGTGTTAGAACTTAAAACAATGATTCCAGAACACTTTTTATTTTGTTTATATCTTAAGAAATGATTCAGTTATTGCACTTTGAATTTTTCTTATGGCTGACATTTTGAAACAATCTGATTTTTATCATGCTGTAACTAACGTACTTATGAACCGATTTGAATGAAACTTGGTTTGTACATAGTACATACAAATGTCTCGACCGAGTTCGTTAGACAGCATCGCCCGCCATCTTGTTTCAAAATGACAGCCATTTAAAATTTAAAAAAAATTTAAAATTTGAAATTAAATGCGAAGAAATTAAAAGTTGAAAAATATTTTTCATTTATGTGTTAGAACTTAAAATAACGATTCCAGAACACTTTTTATTTTGTCTTTATCTTAAAAAATTAATGAGTTATAGCACTTTGAATTTTATGTAGCTTTCATTATAAAAAATAAAAACCTACTTATTGCAGCCGTCCGGAGGAAAGCACTTCCAGAAAATGTTTTTATATTTTCACCGATCATGACCCCCAGACCCTAAAGCCACCCTCCGTTCAAATGTTGACACACACATATATATATATATATATATATCTGATTTTTATCATGCTGTAACTAACGTACTTATGAACCGATTTGAATGAAACTTGGTTTGTACATAGTACATACAAATGTCTCAACCGAGTTCGTTGGCCAGCATAATCCGCCATTTTGTTTCAAAATGGTGGCCATTTTAAATTTAAAAAAAATTATAATTTAAAATTAAATGTGAAAAAATTAAAAGTTGAAAAATATTTTTCTTTTACGTGTTAGAACTTAAAACAACGATTCCAGAACACTTTTATTTTATCTATATCTTAAAAAATTATTGAGTTATAGCACTTTGAATTTTTCTTATGGCTGACATTTTGAAACGATCTGATTTTTGTCACGTGATAACATGCGTATTTATGAGCCGATATGAATGAAATTTGGTATGTAAATATTATATACAAATGTCTTGACCGAGTTCGTTGGCCAGCATCATCCGCCATTTTTTTCAAAATGGCAACCATTTTAAATTTTTGAAAAAATTTAAAATTTAAAATTAAATGCGAAAACTTTTAAAGTTGAAAAATATATTTCTTTTACGTGTTAGAACTTAAAACAACGATTCCAAAACACTTTTTATTTTGTCTATATCTTAAAAAATGATTGAGTTATAGCAGTTTGAATTTTTCTTATGGCTGACATTTTGAAACGATCTCATTTTTGTCGCGTGATAGCACGCGTATTTATGAATCGATTTGGATGTAACATGGTGTGTACATAGGATATACTGAGGCCTGAATCGAGTTTGATACCCAGTTATATCGGATATATACCCAGCGGCCATTTAAATTTTTTAATAAATTTTAAAATTTTAAATTAGGTACAAGAAAGTGAGAAATTGAAAAAGATTTTTCTTCTATGCATTTGACGTCGATACAAAGATTATAGAGCATTTTTTTTTCGTCTGTATCTTAAAAAATGGCTGAGTTATCGCATTTTTTATTTCTAGTGCTGCTCACATCTTAAAATGATCTGATTTTCGTCACATGACAACACGCGTATTTATGAACCAATTTGGATGTAACTTGGTGCGTACATAGTACATACCAATGTTTGGACCGAGTTCGTTGGGCAGATCCACCCGCCATCTTGTCTCAAAATGGTGCAATATTAATTTTTTAAAAATATTTAAATTTTAAAATTAGGGGAAAAAACGTAAGAAGTTGAAAAAGCTTTTTCTTTTGTGAGTTTGACCTTGATACAAAGATTCCAGAGCAATTTTTGTTTCATTTATATCTTGACAAATGGCTGGGTTATAGCACTTTCAATTTCCAGTGTGGTTCATATTTTGAAACGGATTGAAATGTGTCACGGGGTTATTGCGTATATTTATTAACTGATTTGGGTTTAACTCCGTGTGCACATAGTACATAGCAATGCCTTAACCATGTTCACTGGCCAACTTCATCCGTCCTTTTGTTTCAAAATGGCAGCCATTTAAGTTTTTCAAAAATCTTTTAAACGTATAATGATGTACAAACAAAAAATTCGAAATTGAAAAAAGGTTCTTTTTAAAGAATTTATCTAAATAAGGAATTCCTTTTTTTTTTTTTTTTTTTTTTTTTGCTTTGTCTTTAACTTAAAAAACGCCTGAGCAGTTTGAATTTCTAACGTGGGTGACATTTTTAAAAAAATCAATTTGCACGCGACAGCACTCGTATATATTAATCGATTTAGTTATGAGTATGCATGTGGCCATGAATTAAGATTTCAACCAAGCTCATAATTAGGTTCCACTAATTTGAGCTTAGTATTTTTGAATAATATACATAATTTAAAATAAATAAATAAATATATAAGTATATGAAAGCTACCTCTTCCTTCCGGCTGCCGGAAGGACTATTTTTGAACCATTACAAGTTTTTTCCACGTTCTGGCAATGATTTTTGTTGAAACAACTCTTCCATAAGTTTGTTTATTTATTTCTTTTATTAGTTTTAAAACTTTGCATGGATTTTTTCCCTTTTGTACATGATTAAAAAAATTGACTCAAATACATTACATTAACCTACAGGATAATCTCAAAGTGACACCCATTAATGTTAATTGTGTATATATATATAATTCAGAATTTCTGTTAAGAGATAAATTGTTATAAAATGAAATTTATGTTGAAATATTTTACTTTTTTAATTATAATCGCTATCAGTTGATCTCTACCATATAAATAATTTAATTTCTCAGTTTATAAAATTCAATATTGCTTAGCAAAAAGGTTACAAAAGTATAAAAATAGAATTTGTCCATAAGAGAATCTGATTTTTTTTTCACGATAATAGGGAAATGATTGGAATATGTACTATAATTTTAAAATTCTAAAATGTCTTATTTTTTATTTTTTAGGGATTCTGTAAGTTTCACTGTATAGATAAGAACAAACAAACAAACAAACAAACATTAGATTTATAAAAATGCGTATCTGTGTTAAATAAATGATTTATTGCAATATATGTTTTAACTTTTGAAATGATGTCTTTCCAAGCAAGAAACCAATGACTATAAATAAGCAATTAATTTATACTTTATTTAGTACATTTATTTAATTTTGCTTAAAAAATGGTTTTGGAAAATTAGTATTACATTATATTTGTCTATATAAATTCGAAATTTTTATTGAAAACTAGTTAGTTTAATGAAAACTAGGTGAAGTTTTAGTCATTTATAAAGGAAAGTAAATTGTCATTGTGAAAGCTACAAATTTTCTTAGTTTTCTCTGATTGATGGCAGATCTGTCGGCACAAAATATTTTGAAAATGAATTCTTGACTAAAAAGTATATGAAAGAAAATCTTTATTGCAGATACATACGATATATCTGTGGAATATAAAATCAACTGAAAAGTCAATGTTATATCATAATATATACATAATATATGTTGAAATTTTCATTTTAACTGATATCTAAAACTTGACCTGTGTGGAGTGGGTTTTTTTTTTTTTTTTTTTTTTTTTTTTTTACTTTGCACTGATGATCTAAAGAGAAGTAATTTAAGGTACGATGCTTCCAAAATATGATTTTCACTTAAATGACGTCAGTTATACGTAGGCTTCATCATGAATGTGATACCATATGTTATGCCATATGCTTAAACTTTTAACGGCCCAGTCGAGTATCACATGTAAAATTTAAGGAGCCATTTCAAAATACACTGAGAAAAAAATAAATTTTTGTTCAATTTGCTAGTTAGTTAAAGAGTCTCCTATTAGAATTCAAGAGAGTTCTCCTATATTCTCGTTGTGAAATTTCTTCAAAAATCTCCCAAAATAGATGCAAAAACAAGAGGTTAGTTTTTATTACTATAGTTTATGAAAGCATTCCAAAAAAAACAGGCAATAATTTTGCGTTATTGAAATAATTCAGTATAATTTCGTCACATAGAAAACAAGAAATTTGAAATTTTAGATCATTTTGTCAATTCAGCTTAGTTTTTTGCCTTATTTGCATTATTCAGAGATCTTTAACTCTCTTTTAAGGATTCAGAAAATAACTAACTATTCATTCTAGGTAAAGAAGGCATATAAATATTTTTTTCTCTGTGTAAGCAAGGACCATCTGCCCCTGAATTAAATAGAAGTTGCACCATTTATCCAGAGGTTTTGAGATCTGATCTGGTATGGTGTTTTTTATGTATTAGGGAGAACAGTGTATATATATATTTAAAAAGGAAATAATTAAAAATTCTATTTAAAAATAATAATAAAATAAAATAAAAACTAAATTGTTGGATTGTTTTTTTCTCATTTTCTGGCTCATACACATGAGAGCATGTGTTTCAAAGCTCGTCTTATCTAGATAATCAAACTTTGAGAAACCGCGAAAAATCGTTGACCACATCCACTGGTTTTCATTTTAACCAAGATTTTCCAATGCCATAAATACACAATAAAATAAGTTTTTTTGCAGATTATACCTTTTTTATGCAGGCTCACCAATAAAACAAAGAGTTAAAGGAAACTCGATTTTGTATTAATGTCATGGATATTTTTTATTTGGTAAAAGTTTTGGATAAAGGATTTAGAAAATTATGTCCTCATAATTAACCGCTTCCCGGATTTGCCCGTACATCATACGGATAATGTGTTTTTATCAATCATGATTTGCTCATACCTCGTACAGGCAAATGATTTCAAATCATGATTTATTATTCTCACTAATGAAACATTATTGTAAATTATTTAACCCAATAATTTTTCTGTTAAAATTGGGGGAAAATTTCTGTTTTGAAAAACCGTTGATAAAGGAATAAATCTTTTGTAAAAAAAAGCAAAAATTAGGCATTACGTGACAGTTTCTTTAAAAATATTGATTAATTAATTGGTCTCTTTAAAAGTATCTCTTTTTTTGTTAATATTCAGTTGTTTTTTTCAAGTAAAATGTTTTGAAGATTCTCATAAATTTGTACTCAGCCTATGATAAATATATTTTTTTAATAAACAGCTCATAAGAACTTAATGACTCATAGCCATATTTTGAAGTCCTGTGAATTACTTTACGCTGCTTAAAACTGCATGGAATACGACATTTTTTATAAAGTACTTTTTAATCATCGAAGAAAGAAAAGTATTAAATATCCTTTGTTATTTTAAAGCAATATAATTACATCCTAATAGTGAAGAGCTAGAAATACGATGTCCAAAGATTGTCTTTATCTAAGAAGCGGAGAAACATATTTTTTAAGGTGTAACAATGGAGCTTATTACTTGGAATGTTTTCCGACGATAAGTAAGATAAAAAAAGAGAACAAAGAATAAATTTTAAAATACGAAATTGTATTTAGTGAAAAAACAATTGGGTTAATTTTGAACAGATAAAAGCAAAGATTTTTTTAAGGTATTTTCTTTCTACTTTATTTAAAATAATTTAGTTTTACGTTAGTTAGGTGATGTTCATAAATATCTTTCACTGCGTACTCAAAATCAACTTTATTTTATACGTACTTTAATAACGAAAAGTACAATAGTTCTTCAAATAGTCATTATAATAAGTTTTAATTGCATTATCATTAACTTGGCACATTGTATTCTATTGCTCTTTGCAAATTAGAAAAGCGGCATTGAAATCTCTCCAGATCACAGACAATATCTTTAATCTCATAACACTGATAAACAAGGTTTACGTTTCTAACTAAGTATGTGGTGACTTTTATATTTTAGGCGGTGCTGTGAAAGAATATGCCATTAAAAAGTTTCATCATCCGCAAATTTTTTAAAAATTCAAAATCTTGAAAATCTGAATTTCGTAGTATTTATTCAGCACATATATCTTATGAAATTTATCATTTGGTATTTTAGTAATTATAAACTTTTAAATAAACACTTATATAACTTAAAAGTAATATTTAAAACACTGAAACTATATATTGTTTATAAAGTTTCAGAAATATGTAGAAGAATTTTTTTAAAAAAAGAAATGATATTAATAAGAAATTTAATATTTTTTGTAATGGTAAATGCCTCATATGTGTATTTTCTCTTATAGGCACAATCACTAGCATCCCTAATAAGATTCAAACAGTAATCTCCGAGCATATTATGGGTCCACCTGCCTTAATATCAGGTTTACATTGCAGAAATATCCTGTTGAAAGTGCCCTCTATGCTCGTCGCTCACTGCTCCCATATTTTCGGGGTGGAATTTTAGATGAGATGCTTGAAATTGAATGTTAAACGACATTGAAGATTCTAAATCTTTGTAACTTTTTAACATGACTTTAATTAATGTTTCATAGTTAGGACTTCGATGATTTCCTAAGAAATTGTCACAACATTTTAAACACCGATCTATGTTGCTTTTTCTAAATCATTCAATGTATCATCAATTTTTTTTCCTTCATAAGGTGTCTAATTTTTGAGACAAAAAAAATACCCTCCTTAATTTTGCATAGCTTAGTGATGGAAATTGTTCTTGCAGATATTGAAATCCATGACCTTCTTTATTTATAGCTTTAACGAAATTCTTCATTAATCCCAAGTTTATGTGTAAAGGTGAAAGAATAACTTTCTTTTTATCGATTAGAGAAACGTTTTGGATTTTTTTTCACCTGAAATATATTGTTTGCGCTCTAGCCTCTTCTTTTTGATTTAAAGCTTATGCTTTGCTCTGCTATCTCACTCGCATTGTAAACAGCAATATTTTGTATAACCTTGTTGCATATCAATAAGAATGGCAATTACTTTAAAATCCTCCCCCAATTATGATGTTAGTAATCAATTTCATGAGGCAAAATCTTCATATTTTCATAAGACTCTTTCATTATGCAAGAATATTGTAATGGAGCAGATGCCAGGACATATTAATTATGAAGAAGCACAGTCGAAGAAGCACAACTGCAAAAAAATCCCTTTCGGCATGGCCTATAGGCGGAGGTAGATTTCGAAAAGTTTTCATCTCAAAAAAAAAAAAAAAAAAAAAAAAAAAAGCCTATTTTTACTCAAATGCCCATTTTGGCAATATATTTTGAATTATATTCTTACTTTATTTAAAAAATTGAACAATATGCTCATTATATAGTTCCTAAATAACAAAAAACTGTTAATTAAATTCGTTTGACAGCAAAATTGAATTTAAAAATGAGTCATAAAATAACCAATTTATTATTTTAATACATCCACAATTCTTTAATCAAGATCGCTTTGAGAAATTTTGTGCGAAGTGCCCACTTTGACAGATTTTTTTAAAATATATATTTAGCCTTTATCAAAACTCTGACCAATACGGCACATTACACAGTTCCTAAATAACAAATAACTGTCAATTGAATGCGTTTGAGAGCAAAATTGAATTTAAAAATGAGTCATAAAATAAACATCTTGTTATTTGAATACAACCTCAATTCTTTTATCATGATCGCTTTGGGAAATTTTTTTGCGAAGTGCTTACTTTGACAGCTTTTAAAATATATATATTCACCCTTTATCAAAAAATCGACGAATACGCACATTATATAGTTCCTAAGTAACAAAAAACTGTCAATTGAATGTGTGTCAGAGCAAAATTGGATTTAAAAATGAGTCATAAAATAACCAATTTGTTATTTGAATACCCACAGTTCATTAATCATGTCGCTTTGGGAAATTTTGTGCGAAGTGCCCATTTTGGCAGCCTTTTTTTAAATATATTCTGCCTTTATCAAAAAACTGGCCACTCCGTCACATTATATAGTTCCTAAATAAGAGAACCTGTAAATTGGATGCGTTTGAGAACAAAAAAAGATTTAAAAATGACTCGGTAAAAACGCAATTTCTTAAATTTCCGCAAATTTTAATCACGATAACTTCGTGAAATTCTGTTCAAAATACCCTTTTTGGCAGCCTTTTAAAATATATATTCTGCCTTTATCAAAAAACCGCCCAATACGTCAAGTTATATAGTTCCTAAATAATAGGACCTGTAAATTGGATGGGTTTGAGAACAAAAATGAATTTAAAAATGACGCATAAAAAACGCAATTTGTTATACTTAATGAATTTTTTTAATGATGAAAACTTCGGGAAATCTGTTCAAAATACCTTTTTTGGCAGCCTTTTTAAAAATATATTCTGCCTTTATAAAAAAATTGGCCAATACGTCGCATTATATAGTTGCTAAATAATAGGATCTGTCATTTGGATGCGTTTAAAATCAAAAATGAATTTTAAAATGAGTCAGAATATAAGCAGTTTGGATTTGAGGTTTTTTCTCCAACTCCTATTTTTGTTTAATTTATTTTTGCTATAAGAATTGGTTCTATGAAAAACTTGTCAATATAAAAATTGTAGATATTATTGTGAAGATGTAAAATAAATTTAATTAGATTTAATTGCTTAAGAATTGAGTAAGTTATGGTTTTTTTTCTTTTTCCTCCCCCCTTTTTCTTTTCGTTTTTAATTTTTTTCATCGGTAAAAATTGGTCCTATCAAAAACTTGTAAATACAAAAGTTTTAGATAATATTGAGTACATTTATATAAAATTTAGTTGGATTTGATATCTTGAGAATTGACGAAGTTATGATTTTTTTTCTCCCAAAAACCATGTTTTTTTCGCCCCTTGAGCCCACTTTTAACTTTATCAAAAATCTGTCACGCATAAACTTTTTCCTCATTTTTTAGAAGTAATATAAACTTTAAACTGATTCGATATCTATTTTAATTAAAAAGTTATCGCGTTTTTTCTGTTTTCACAAAAACCCTCCTAACTTTCACCTCCTTGGTCCGATTTTGCCCATTAACGAACTTAACCGAGATTTTATGCCCTTTGATTTTATGTAAAAGTTTGATGAAGATCTGAGCATAATTATGGAAGTTATCGTGTCTAGAAGAAAGTGATATACACCGATAGATAGATAGATAGATAGATAGATAGATAGATAGATATATATATATATAAACTTTTTTACTGATGGTAGTTTTGGGGTCTAGGAGTCATGATTCGTGTAGATCCGCAAAAATTTTTCAGAAATTCCAACATGGGAGACAATGCAATAGGTAGTATTTCATACGAAATCTACCTAATTGAGCTGGTTTTCGAACCGGCTCAATGGACAGTCACCATTGTTCCAAGTTATATTGAAAATTTAAAGCAGACATTAAACCATTTATATCATTATAATAGCATAAATCACCTTTTCTTGAAACAATTGTGGAATATTTCTAGTGTCGATCTCGATAAATAGACATTTTTGTATTTTTTTTATAGGAGATTCCAACTTTGCAATCTTGATCCAAGTAATTCTGTGTTTTTTTAATAAATTAAGTCTCTCACAAAATCATTTAATTCTTCTTAAGTAAGTAGGTGTGGGTCTTCATTTATGCGTGGAGAATGCTTTATATCAGATGTAGAGAAAGTTTCAGTTTCATCAATTTCCATTTCTACTTCTGCATCGTCATATGTAAAATTCTCTTGAGGTTTCGGTATTTGGAAATGATAATTATGTAATACTGGTCGCATTGCTGAATCTAAGTTAAAGGTACTTAATTTTATGTTTACTTCTTGCAGAGAATCCTTTAATTATTGTAATACAAAAGTAGCAGTCATTTATATGATCCTTCGGCTCGCGCCATATCATGGGCATAGCAAAGGCCATGCTCTTTCTTGTACCTTTCATCCACACCCGGAGGTTTGTAGCACATCGTGTACAACAAGAATGAGGTGTCCATTTTTTATCTTGTTCATCTACTTTACATCCAAAGTACATGTGATAGGGAGTCTTTATTAGCGGCGTGAAACTTTTTCGAAGTTAGCTCCCCACACACATAGCAAAAAAGAATCGTCATTAACCCATCCTGTAGACATTTTTCACATATTTTAGTGGAAAATAGAATAATTATAATGAAAATTTAAACATAGTCTTACAGAACAAAGAGATAGTCGTACACTTGCCCTGAAAGATAAGTTTCAACTGTCACGGATTTGCATTAAAGCCAAATACTGTGGGAACGGCTAGTGCTGTCTGTTCAAGGTCGCTAACATAAAATTTATCAGAGGGACATATGTTTATACTCTCTTGCTGTTTGTCTACCGTTGTAATAAGAAAAAAGAATGTTTGTGTGAATCAAACTCATGTAAAATTATAATTTAATATAATTACAATGCCTATAAGATGCTACATACTCCGAAATGTTTAAATGAAATTTCTCAAAATTGGAGGGTGATGGAAAATTTTTACAAACATATTCTTTTTCAGCAGCTTGAAATCTATAACAGAAAATTCGTCAAAATTTGTTTATAAGTGTAATCATTTATAACTTCTCTCATAAATACGATATTTTTTTTACAAATGCATACAAAAATTTCACACGTCCCCCAAAAGCATCGCAACAGAGTCAAGTAAATTTGAAAATTCTCTGTTATAGGCTAATCGAAAAAATTGTTTTTAGGTACTTATTATTAAAATTACTCGCTCAAATGTGTTCTTTAAATTCCCGAATTTCAATGACTATTTATTAAGCGTTTATATCGATGTTAAAAAAAAGTAAATGAATAATTTGAAGTTCCTATGAATTAACTTACGCTTCTTAAAACTGGATGGAATACGACATTTAGATAAAGTTTTTTCTTAATCGTCCAAGAAAAAAAAGCATCAAATGTTCTTTGTTTTTTTTAAAACAAAAGAATTTCATCGTTATAGTAAAATGCAGTGTCCAATAATGCACTCATTAGGATATTTTTTCTCTTTATGTAAGAAGAGGAGAAGTATAATTTTTAAGGTGTAACAATGCAGCAAAATTATTATTACGAATGTTTTCCGACAATAAGTAAGATAAAAAGGGGTACAATGAATAAATTAAAAAATTCGAAATTGCATTTATCGAAAAACAATTGGGATAATTTTGAACAGTTGAAAGCAAGGATTTCTTTCGTTTTTTCTATTTTATTTAAAATATTTTAGTTTTACGTTAGTTAGGCTATATCAATAAATATTTTTACATCTATTCTTAATCAGTTTTATTTTACAGTTACTTTAATAACAAATTGTAAAAATCTATATTTTTTCTTTTTACTTTAAGAACTAAAGGAAAAAGTACAACCCTCCCCCCACTCTCCACAGAAAAAAAAAATTTGAAAAACTAGCCAGTGTGTTTTTTTGGAAATGTTAAATGTAATCTAAAATTTGTTTTTCATAATTTTGAATGATTTAATTGGTATGATATTTTATTTTGATTAAAAAAAAAATACGATTTCCAAAGTGTTATCGTAAAGTATTTATGGGGAATTTTATTTTGAACATTCAAAAAATCCCAATGAGAATGTTCTTTCATTAAAATTTTTAGAGAAACAATAAATGCAATTGAGTATGCTAATCCGTTTAACATCGAGATATTTATTAAATGTAGTTTTTAATGTTTAACAACAGGGTGGTCATAAAAAAACTTTGCCGATATATGGAGCTCTAGCGGCCAGTCCGCTCAACCAATCGAAGTGAAATTTCAGATATAGCTATTCAGAGGTATGAGCTCGAGATTCTGTGAACGGCAACAAAATGGCGCTGACGGTTACGGTTATAGTTACAGAAATTCGAAAACTTCCAATGGCAACACCCATTTTTTTCATCGCAAAATGCTCAGCGCATGCGAAAACCCTAAAGAGCGTTGGAACCGTACGTGTATCGCAAGAAACGGACATGTTATGCACGCACAAAAAACAGTTCTGCGAATCCCCCCCCCCATAGGAAAAACTCGGTCGGGGGCGCAAGGAGGAAATTTTCATATGACATAGAGTCAGTACACTAAAATTTGATTACAATACAGATCGGAGAAAATAAAACTTTTTTTTTAATTACACATTTTTCACATGGGTGCCATCACCATGCAATGTGTAATTGCTTGTGATGGCACCCATGTGAAAAATGTGTAATCAAAATAAAAGTTTTAGTTTCTCCGATTTGTGTTGTAATCAGAGATTAGTGTACTGTGTCTGTGTCATATGCAAATTTCCTCCTTGCGCCCCAATCGAGTTTTTTCTATGGGGGGGGGAATCCCAGAAAGGTTTTTTGTGTGTGCATAACATGTCTGTTTCTTGCGATAGACGTACGGTTCCAACGCTCTTTAGGGTTTTCGCATGCGATGAAAAAATATGGGTGTTGCCATTGGAAAATTTCGAGTTTCTGTAACTATAACCGTAACCGTGAACGCCATTTTGTTGTCGTTCACAGAATCTCGAGCTCATACCTCTGAATAGCTATATCTGAAATTTCATTTCGATCGGTTGAGCGGACTGGTCGCTAGAGCTCCGTATATCGGCAAAGTTTTTTTATGACCACCCTGTAAATAAATCACTGAATTCCACATTTACTATTTGATATTTAAGCATGAATCGTTTGTATTGAAAAGTCTGAAGTATATTTGTCTAAGGAAAATTTTACTGGAATAATAATGTATTTTATTAAAATTGTCATATTAAAGAATTTTATCAAGCTTCTTCAACTCCCAAATTTCTTTCTTAAAAATATCCCCTTTTCTTGTTATTATTATGTTTTTTCTAATCTAAATGTTTTGAAGATTTTCATAAAATTATGTTCAGCATTTGATCAACATTTTATAATAAGTAGCACGTAATAACTCAATAAAACATACACTTATTTTGAAGTCCTATGAGTTATTTTAAGCTGCTCAAAACTGCTTGGAATACGACATCTTTATATATTTCGTTCAGTTTCCTAATCAGCTTTATTTTTGTTTTAATAATAGATTGTAAAAATCTTCAAGTATTTTATGTTTTTTTTTTTTTTTTTTTTTTTTGCCTTATAAACCAAAGGAAGAAGTACAAAATTATCCCCCACCCCTCCTCCCTAAAAAAAAGGAAAAATTGAAGAACTATCCAAAATTTCTTAAGAAATTTTAACTGCAACCACAATATTTAATTGTTATAAGATTTCTTTTTGATAAAGAAAAAATACAAAAGTCAAAGTGATATCATAAAGTATTTATGAGGAATTTTATTTTGAATATTCAAAAAATCAGACTGGGAATGTTGTTTTATTAAGATAGTTAGCGGAACAATAATTGCAATTGAGTATGCAAATCAGTTTAACATCAAAATATTTATTAAGTATTGTTCTAACAGTCTAACTTAATAAATCACTAAATTCCACATTTATTATTTCCGTGATATTTAATAAAGAATCATGTACAATTTATTTAATATCTATTGGAAAGCCTTAAGTACATTTATCCAAGCAAAATTATACTGGAATATCAATGTATTTTTGAATTGTGATAATATACATTTTCATCAAACATCTTTAAAATATCCCTTTTACTTGTTGACATTCAGTTTTTTCTAAGCTAAATGTTTTGAAGATTTTCAAAAAATTATCTTCAGCACTTGATCAACATTTTCTTAATAAATACCACATAATAACTCAATAAAGCATAGACATATTTTGAAGTTCTATGAATTACTTTAACCTGCTTAAAACTGCATGGGATACGACATTTTTATAAAGTACTTTCTTAATCGTCTAAGAAAGAAAAGTATTAAATATCCTTTGTCATTTTAAAACAAAAGAATTTCATCTAAATAGTGAAGTGCTGGAAATACATTGTCCAAAAATACTAATGCGGACCTTTTTTCTCTTTATGTAAGAAGCGGAGAAACATATTTTTTAAGGTGTGACAATGCAGAAAAATTATTACTTGGAATGTTTTCTGACTATAAGAAAGATAGAAAAGGAGAACAAAGAATAAATATAAAAATACGAAATTGTATTTAGTGAAAAACAATTGGGTTGATTTTGAACAGATGAAAACAAGGATTTTTTTCTTTTTTCTTTTTTTTTTTACTATTTTATTTAAAAAAATAGTTTATGTAGTTAGATGATATTGATGAATAGTTTTTGCAGCGTATTTTTAATCAACTTTATTGTATAATTACTTTAATAATGAATCGCAAAAATCTAAAAGTATTATTTTTCTTTTAAGAACTAAAATCTACGTACAGAAAGATTCCCCTCCTCCCTCAAAAAAAAAAAAATGATTTATGAACTAGCGAAAGTCTTATTTAGAAATTATAATTGCAGTTTGAGATTTCTCTTAAAGACTTTCTATGTTTTTAATTCTTGTTACATTTCTTTTTGATAAAGAAAAAATTATGAAAGTCAAAGTGATATCGTAAAATATTTATGATAATCTTTATTATGACCATTCAAAAAATCGGGAACAGAATGTTCTTTTATTAAAATACTTAGCGAAACATTAAACGCATTTGATTATGCAAGTCCATTATAAATTGATACATTTTTCCAGCAGTTTTGATTATCTAACTAAATAAAAAACCGAATTTCGCATTTTGTATTGCCGTGGCATTTAAGGATATATCTTATAAAAATTGTAACGGTTAACACACTGTGAGTGCCATTTGTAACGGTTGGGTGCTCGTACTGGGTGTTAAATGCAGACATAACTCAGTACATAAGATAAAAAAACAGTTTATTAAAAACGATAAGGGCTCAAGGGGAGTGGAGCAAGTCTGTAATTTTCACAATTGAGAATACTACTAAAAGATTAAACTCATACTCACAGTTCCGGAACTAGCTCAATCGGGGCACCTCTGATTACTTCTCAGCTATCTTTCGGCTAAGCTGCTAGATAAAATCTTATTAGACAGCCCGTGGCTGTATATATTTCCTTATTAACTTTGAGATGATCAACGAAATTACTATTAAATTTCTTACCACCGGCCAACTTCTCGAGTCAAATTCCAAAACTCCTTAGCAACTCACTGGAGGCTCGCTGACACTCGATATCGCTTGCTCTGGATCAATCAGCGCAGCTAGACACACTCTGCTAGACACCAGCGTCCAATCGCCGCTAGAGACACACTCCTTAGCTGGCTAATATCGCTAGACACATTCTGCTGGCTAACGTCGCCAGAGACACTCCTAGTCGGCCAAGGCCGCCAGAGACACTCCACACACACTCAAACTCCAAGCTTTTATATGCTGCAAACTGAGATACTTCAAATTTACATATTACTACTAACCGCGACCTAACTGTAGAATCCAAAAGAGACACACACGCTCTAGAAAATTAAAGTAAAAAAGAGGATAGATGTCGCTTTCACGCTTACACATGTTAAATTATTGACGTCACGATCTCAGAAATACTAGAGTGCCTTTATGACAAAGGTCACTCCCTCACAAGTTTATTTAAAAGTTATTTAAATGTATGAAATATATATTTTTAAAAGCTCATTTTACTGTGAATATTATCGTATTTTTGAAATAGAATAATATCAATAAAAAATAATAATTAGTACGAGTGGAAAATATTCAAATACATTAGATTCTTGTTCATAGAAGAAAAAATAATAAATATCCTTTTGTAATTTTTAAACAAAAGAATTTCATCCTAATAGTGAAGACCTAGGAATGCAGTGTCCAAAGATACACTCATGAAGATCTTTTTTCTCTTTATGTAAGAAGAGGAGAAACATATTTTTTAAAGTGTAACAATGCAGCAAAACTATTACTTGGAATGTTTTCCGACGATAAGAAAGATAAAAAAGGAGAACAAAGAGTAAATTTAAAAATACGAAATTGTGCTTAGTGAAAAACAATAGGGTTAATTTTTAACAGACGAAAGCAAAGATTTTTTCAAGTTTTTTTTCTATTTTATTTAAGAAAATAGTTCTACGTTAGTTAGGTGATATTCATAAATATTGTTTCAGCGCATTCTTAATCAGCTTTATTTTATACTTACTTTAATAACGGATCGTACAGAGATGAAAGTTTTTTTTTTTTTCAGAACTCAATAGAAATGTACAAAAAGATTTCCTACCACTTTTGCCCTAAAAAAAAGCCACTGAGTTATTTGGAAAGGTTAAATGTATTCAGAGATGTGCTTTTTAGAATTTCTAATTATTTAATTGGTATAACATCTCATTTTAATAAAGAAAAATACGAAAGACAAAGTAATGTCGAAAGTATGTATAAGAAATTGTGTTTTGAACATTCAAAATTCTGAAAGAGAATGTTCTTTTATTAAAATTTTTAGAGAAATATTAAACGCATTTCAGTATGCAAATTCATTTAAATTCGAAAATTTTTTTAAGCTGTTGTGGTTGACTGACCACCGAATTCCGTATTTACTTTTTCCTTGATATTTAAGGCTAATTCTTATAAAAATTATTTAATCTTTTTCATAGACCTTAATTAGATTTGTACAAGCAAAATTATATTCCGAAAATTAATGGACTTTGGTCATAATATTCATTTTTTAAGCACATTAATTTGTAAAGTTTGCAAATATTTAAACACATTAGAAACAAATTCTATGGAAAGTGCTTGCATTTATGGAAATATCTTGTGCTACTTTAAATGTATATTTTTATAGGCTTTATTGGGTAAATAGCACCATTCAATTGCAAGGAATGAAAGCAAAATATTCAAATTGCATTTATTTTGTTATAAAATAAAGTACACGTAACTCTTGCAGAAATGCTATAAATGTGGAAGAATGATCTCTAGATAAACATCCAGGAATTCTTATTTATTCAGAGTTAAAATTACTCTTTCAATGTAATTAATCCGATTTAATTTCATACATTACTGTTAAAAATCGTATTTTTTTTGTTTGTTTAGTGGGCTACAGAGTTTGAAATAAGCGTGAAATAAATAACATCAGGTTTGAGATTATCCATCGACTCGAAATAAATAGATATGTAAAAATTTTAATCTGAAATATATTAGAGACAATGAAAACATAGAATGAAAGTTTTTCGAATTTCTGAACTAAAACTTCATTAATATCTACGTTACTTGCTCTAAACATTGATGCTTTTGAAACTAATTTATATTGAGTAAAATTTAATAACATCTGCTTTTAGAGTTAAATATCTGAAACTGGGATATAAATATTAGAAATTACATTAAAACAAATACTTTTGAAATGCATCATTTTTATATTGTTACACCGTTTATTAAAGAAAAGCTCAAACTATCAAAAATGTGTTTAAAATGTTGCTTTAAAAAGAGCTTACAATCAAAGCCGGCATATTATGCAAGTACACTGCAAAAAAAATTCAAGAAGTTACTAAAAATTTTTTAGTAAATTTGTATTCCACAGAATTTTTTAGTAACCATTACAAACTTTTTTTGCCAGTGAAACAAGCATTTCTTTTGTAAAATGAACAAAAGAATTTTTTGTACAACCAACTTAAAAATTTTTAGTATGAGCCACCAAGCAAATCTTAGTAATAGCTCCAAAATTATTTTTAATAACCATTACGTGCGCTCGAAGGGCAGGAGTTTCCTTCGAGCTGCATCCACACTTCTGAAGCGGAAGATTTTCGGCAAAACTGCAATAGATGGCAGCACCAAACTTTGCTAATTGCTCCAATAGGATTTTCATAATCCCTTTACTAACGAGTACTTACACTACATACATTCGGGGTGTATTTGTCTGTGGCCAGTATCGAACTTGTAACCTTTTAGTCTGGAGTCCGTTACTATAACCACTATGCTATCAAGGCCACAGTTTAATATAGAAATACAATATAGAAAATTTTTATATTGATTTATAACTCTGTAGCCTCAATATAAAAAAAACTCAATATAAAAAATTTCTATATTTCTGTTTAAATTTCAAATAAGAGTTATAAATAATAATTTTTGTAAACAAACAATTTTTTACTACAGTAAATTGGGTATTTTTGTCAGAAAAAAAAGTTTACGATATTTAGAAGCTCATTTCTTAACTAAATATTATAAATAATGATTTAAATCAGATTTTTTTCCACATTGTTTTGTACCTGTAACTGTATACTGCGGTATTTTGTGGCAGGGTTTTTTGTTTTGTTTCTTTTTCACGATTATTCATATACTGTGAAATATTTTGACAATTACAGATAAAATAAAATTTATGAATGCAATGATATGAAATTATGCATGGGTTTAAATGCATAACTTCTGTAGAAAAATACGTATTTTTGCTATTCTAAATAAATAAATAAAAACTTTTGTACATGATTAAAATTTTTAAACTTGTGCTATATCGTCACCCAAGCCCTTTTATAGAAAACGATTACTTGACTTTATTAGAGAGAATTCTTTTTTATCAGAGTAGAGATATTCTATAAAAGCGGTGGAGTGACGATCCAGCAAATGTTTCAAATTTTAAACATTGTATTATTGCAATATTATTCATAACTCTATGGAGTTCATTCTAATTATCTGAAAATTTTATGATACAAAGTAAACTAATAAATTTTATTTGTAATATTTATGGTCATGTTTTTTTTAATGAAAAATATACAACATTTATAATGCTACTTACTTTTTGTGAAAATTTATCCCAAATGTAATAGAAAATGGTGAGAATTAAGCAAAAATGTCATCAATTTTAAAGATTTACTTCATAATTTCGTTTATGTGGAATACAACGCGTTTTCCCTAATTTATCTAAATACTCATGTAGAGTTTTAAAAGCATTTAATGCTTTCCTCTTCTTTATTTACCTCACATCCAATTGCTTTTGAATATTTTCCCAATAAAACATTTTGTTATATCACCACAGTTTTGTACTCTAAGTTACCCAATTTGTAAAATTCATGAACAATTTGAACGATATTTTTTTCGTGATTTTAAATAATAAACACACAAAAAAATCCTCGCATAAAATCATATTTTAATATTCATGCTAAATTTAAATTTTAAATATATTTTCTCGCAATGTTTACTTTAAAATTTATGTTTCATAAAATACCAATAAGTAATACGATTAATTAAAAGAAATTCATTTTATGTAAGATTTATAAATATGCATTATTGTAAAATTATTCAAAAATTCAATATTCCATTTCGTACAAAATGAACGTTTTCTTTTATTAAAATATCTGTTGTTTAATTGTTTACTATGAAAATAACATATTCTTAAAAAACAAATTTATATGGTAAAATTGCATTTAAAATTTGTTAATTTAGCTTTCTAGATGCGTGTTTACATTTCAGATAATATCTTTCAGAACATGAAAAATTTATACTGTTTTCGTGAATATCAGATAATGCTATCTTTTAAGTACTTGCATAATATGCCGGCTTTAATTGTAAACTCTTTTTAAAGCAACATTTTAAACATATTTTTGATAGTTTGAGCTTTTCTTTAATAAACGGTGTAACAATATAAAAATGATGCATTTCAAAAGTATTTGTTTTAATGCAATTTCTAATGATTATATCCCAGTTTCAGATATTTAACTCTAAAAGCAGATGTTATTAAATTTTACTCAATATAAATTAGTTTCAAAAGATCAATGTTTAGAGCAAGTAACGTAGATATTAATGAAGTTTTAGTTCAGAAATCAGAAAAACTTTCATTCTATGTTTTCATTGTCTCTAATATATTTCAGATTAAAATTTTTACATATCTATTTATTTCGAGTAGATGGATAATCTTAAACCTGATGTTATTTATTTTACATTTATTTCAAACATTATGAATTCGCTATTGATATATTTTAAAATTTATAATTAACTATTCATTAAATATAAAATTTAAAAGTTTTGAAACATTGAATATTTTAAAACAATTGTTAAATTTACAAAAAGTATTTATAAAAAGTTCCCATTTAAAATTGCAATTTTTAAAATTATTTGAAATGTGTGATTATTCTTAAAAACAGTATTTATATGGGCTTTATTTGTAAATTAAATATATACCATTCCAATTTTCAAAATTACAAACGCTTACCAATGATATAATTCATTTAAAGAAATAAAGATTAATTATATGTTAAAAGTCTAGTTGAATGCACATTATTCAACATTTTAAACAAGCGTAAAAAATGTATATGTATTTTGTTTTATTGAAATCTCATACTTACTAGGGAACTGCAAGAAGTGCAAGTCACCGATTTTGACGAAAATAGTATCGTTGGAGAGATCTCATCGAAAGCAGTAAAAAACTCAATGGAACTACCCGTCGCAAATGAGCCGTTATCTAGATATCCGATAATTTATGTCAATTTATGACAATTTATGTCAATTTATGACAATTTGTGTCATTATGTCAATTTATGTATGTTATGTAACTAGTGCATACTTAATGGGGGGGGAGGCAAAAAATTTTAGTCTAGATTTTAACGAAAATGGTATCGTTAAAAAGATATCATCATGAGGGAGAAAAAACTCAATAGAACTACCCGTCGGAAATGAGCCCTTTTCGAGATATTCGATAATTTATGTCACATAGTTAGTGACTACTGTTCAGGTGCACACTTAATGGGGGAGCGCAAAAAATTCTTTTCTCGATTTTGATGAAAATGGTGTCTTTGAAAAAAATCATTGTGAGAAGTAAAAAACTCCATTGAACTAACCATCTGAAATGAGCCATTTTGGAGAAATTCGACAATTTATGTTATTTAATGCAGTTTCTTAGCAGTGTGCATTAGCAATGTGACACAAATTGTGAGATGTCTCGAAAACGTCTCATTTCTGATGGGAGATTCCATTGAATTTTGTAATCCTCACGATGATATCTTTTCAACAATACCACTTTAGTTAAAATCGAGACTAAATTTTTTTGCGGTCCCCCATTAAGTATGCACTAGTTACGTGACATAAATTGCCGGATATCTCGATAACGACTCTTTTGCGACGGGCAGTTCTATTGAGTTTTTTGCTGCTCTCGATGAGATCTTTCTAACGATACCACTTTCGTCAAAATCGGTGGCTTACACTTCTTGCAGTTCCCTAGTTAGTTTTATCAAAGAGTCAATAAGAAACAACAAAATAAATATATTAATTGAATATTATACGTAAATGTTTTATCAATTTGAATATATCTATTTATTGACAAGAACATAATAATAGAAAAATGTCTTTTAAGTGAAGTGGATTGATGTATTTTAAGTGTCAGCGATGTAATAAAATTTTTTTAACCCTTTGAGTGTCTTGCAAATAGGTAAAATTGTAATGGTGTTTTCTCTGCTTATTGTTTTAAATGCTCAGAAAACATGGTTTTTTCAACATTAAGAAATACTGGGTGGTCATAAAAAAACTTTGCCGATATATATGGAGCTCTAGCGGCTAGTCCGTTCAACCGATTGAGGTGAAATTTCAGATATGGCTATTCAGAGGTATGAGCTCAAGATTCAGTGAGTGGCAACAAAATGGCTCTCGCGGTTACGGTTATAGTTACAGAAACTCGAAAATTTCCAAAGGCAACACCCATTTTTTTTCAGCGCATGTGAAAACCCTCAAGAGCTTTGGAACGGTATGGTTATTGCAATAAACGGACCCGTTATGCTCGTACAAAATCAGCTCTACGAACGACCCCCCCAAAAAAACACGACCAAGGCGCACGAAGAAAATTTGAATATGACAGAGACAAAATACCAATCACGGAACGTCGTTTGCCAGATAGTCAACGTAGAAAACAGATAAAAAGTGGGGTGGGAATGTTAGTTCTTCAGTCTTAGCTCGCAGGTGCCAAGAAAACGACATCGTTCCTGGTGAGTTGGTAAAAACTATTAACAAAATGAGATGAATGTTGCGAAAACCTGGCGTGTTTACCGTCGAAACCATCTACAAATACGTGGCCTATGCATTTCACAAGCTCTTCGTGATTCAGTAATGAAATTCGAAGAAATTGGCTGCACCTGTTATAGTCCGCGATTCGGACAACGAACTGTTTCTGAAGATACTGTTATGAAAGTGCATCACATAGTGACCAGAGGACGCATGCAAACTACAAAAGGTGCATCTCGTGTATTTGATATACCAAAATCAATGGTCATAAAGTTACTGCGCTCTGTAATCCGCATGTTTCTTTACGGTACCAGTGCGCCTAGATGTTGAAAGTGAGATACCATCAACAACAAATAGACTTTGATAATGAATTTCTTATCCAATATGTTGGAGATAACGATCGGCCTCTTCGCATATTATGAACGGATTTAACCTTTACTGGTAATGTCAATGACCTCTGCGATCCCCCGACCTCACTCCTATGGATTTCAGGTTCTGG
This sequence comes from Maratus speculifer, assembly GCA_964019185.1. NCBI lineage: Eukaryota > Metazoa > Arthropoda > Arachnida > Araneae > Salticidae > Maratus > Maratus speculifer. The sequence goes on from OZ025297.1 coordinate 284,741,018, forward strand.
GGATATCTAAAATCTAGAGTATACATGTGCAATCCGCAAACTTTTCCGGATTTGAAAGATTATATCAAACGTGAGATTTCAAACATCCCTCATGCGATGTAACGTTCGGTTGTATTGTCCACAGTCGCTACCATGCAATGAGTAATTGTATGTGATTGCATCCATGCAGAAAATGTGTAATCAAAAAAAAATTTCTTCTTTTCTGTTGTAATCAGAGATCAGTATACTGACTCCGTGTCATATACAAATTTCCTCCTTGCGCCCCAATCGTGGTTTTTTGTGAGGGGGGGGGGGATTCGGAGAATAGTTTTCTGCGCGTGCACAACGTGTCCGTTTCTTCCGATACACGTACGGTTCAAACGCTCTTTAGGGTTTACGCATGCGCCGAGCATTTTGCGATGAAAAAAAATGAGTGTTGTCATTGGAAATTTTCGAGATTCTGTAACTATAACTGTAACCGTGACCGCCATTTTGTTGCCGTTCACAGAATCTCGAGCCCATACCTCTGAATAGCTATATCTGAAATTTCACCTCGGTAGGTTGAACTATCTGGCCGCTAGAGCTCCATATACCGGCAAAGTTTTTTATGACCACCCTGTAATTAAAATAAAATAAAATAAAATAAAATAATAGCAATAAAATAAAATAAACTTATTTGCAAATATGAATATAATCCTTAAGAGCATTAATCATTCTTCAATGTATTGAAAATTCATTAAATCTATAGAAATATATTATCTTAAATATTGTTTATATTGCAGTGAAACCTGGAGTTTAATTAATACAATATTACGTGCCAAACACTTAGAGAGTTAAATTGCATTTGTTACTCAGTTCTTTAAAAAAATTAGTCAGAATCTACTAGGAATAATAAAGCACATTTTGAGCAAGAAATTAGAAAATCGATATTTTATTCATTTCTCGACAGAAGAAGGGTATTGAGTCCCTTTAAAACAAAGTAAATTTTAGGCGAATTTAAAGGAAAATAAAATTTTTATGGTCCTTAAATACATTGCAAAAGCTTTTGGATAATAATCTGACGCAAAGACGCATTTTCACATTTCTAGAATGACCGAGGAATGTTTTTTTAATCAAATGTAACGTGTAATTTCCACTAATTAAACTAATCATTGGGAGAACATCGTAATACTTACCCATCAAGGATATGCGTAATATAAATTATAAAAATAAAACATGTGTAAGCTATTTATAAAATGCATGGTAACTCCAAAATGAAATTTAAACGTATATTTCAATATTTTTAAAATCTAGTAATGCTTTATTAATGAAATGCTGAAGAACCAAATTCAACAAATTATATAAAACACCAAACTACTCAAGTTGTACCGAATTGCGTCAAATAAACATCCTTATAACTCGTAAAATAACAATCATATTAACTAACAGTTTACTGCATTGGATTAAGCGTTGTATATCCAATTAAAAAATACCTTTGAATTGAAAGTTGAATGAAATACACAATCCGGGAAAATGGAAGACTGTGGAAAATAGGATTGCAAATATCTCAGCACCTAATTATACGATCAATTTTGTTCTTTATGCAAAATGTGTGTTATTTTATTGCCTTTTACACTCACTCCTTAAAATAAAAAAAATTCGAAAATGTCCATATACCTTTCATTAAAATGAATATTTCCAGACTCTTCAAAAAATAGTTGGTGTGGGGGGAAGAATGAGGCAAAAGAATATCAGACCGTGAGCTTCTTTTTGCTTAAAAAGGACAGCTTAAATTGAATTATGAGAAACATTGCACAGTTTTAACTGTGTTTATTTGATTCAGTATTCAGGACATAGCATTACCACAGTAGGGAATCAACCGGGGTATTAATGCCAAGGATTGGAGTTATTACCCCATTATAGTTATTGCGCTGTACATTTTAAATTACGAAATATCTCGAGAAGATATCCAAAATCTTCAACAACATTTTGAAAGTCCATGAAATGGACTACAAATTTATGTAATTAACAAAGTATTTCCGGATAAAAAAAAAAGTCTTCACATCACAAAACGTATCTCGCAAATTTTAGGTCAAGTGTTAATTTTAGTTGCTTGTAAAAACAATAAGACCTAACAATGAAACAAATTAACTTGAAGCTGTTTTTTGCGATTTATATGACTCAAAACCCTTCAGCGCAGAGCACATGGGTGTCATTTACCAGATTATTTCAAAATTATGCATAATATTAGCACTTGGCAGTATTACCCCGCCTGGTGTTATTACACCAGACCACCTTATTTCTTTTCCATCGAAGGCGATACTAAAATTTTGAAGAAGCGTAATTCTTGCAATCAAGATTTCTGTTCCAAGTGTTTTAACCTATTCGCTACCATACATCAATGCAATATTATTAATTATTACTCAGTTATTTCTTCTCCGTTTGGTTCAGTGCAATATCTTTATTTTATTTCTGTTAGTTCGAATCTTAGACTTTGAAACATATCATTATGATATCGAAATTTTAATTATTCTCGAATATCATTAATGAAATGGGAAAAAACGGATATCCCTATATGGGGACCCAAGGAGAAAAGAAGGTTAAAACAATTTTTCTTATTGTTAAACCAGTTGTGCATATTTTATTCTGTCCCATGCATAGAATTAAAATGCATTAACACTATTTCCATGAAGACACATTCATTTTTTTATGTTTTGATTAATGCCTTTTATTTTGTCTACAACCTATGTGCATCGTTATTATATGTGTTAGTTTGGCTTTTCTGTTTCAATTTCTTCATTAATGGGTTTGTGTATGAGTTCTATAGCATTCGTAAATATATATCGATTATCTCGAAATTGAAATTTGTTACTAAAGTTTATGTAATATATTCGACTTTTAAAAATGGTGTATGAAATATTTAGAAATTAGTGTCAGAAAAAAATTCTGCTAAGCTCCCGTCTGACATATGAGAAATCGTGCATTTTTAAAAATTCTTTAAAGAATCTGTTATCTATCTTTCTACATTTAAAATTTTGCTTGCAAGAAATTTACTAACACGAAAAAAATAAATTAAAAAAAACATAATGTCAAAATGCTTTTAGACCAAAACTGTCTTTTAAATAAAAATATAACAAAAACTTTAGAAATATGATTAAGAGAAATAAGTTTAATACCGAGACATCCCCAATGGAATATGTTTTAATACAACTAGTTATCAAGTGTTTCTTACGTGTTTAAGTAGGAAAAATACAATTTTTTTTTAACTTTGGAGTTACATTATTTAATAAAAATAAAATTACATACTTAATAGCAATTCCACATTTATTCCATAAGAATTCGACAAGACTATCATGAAAGAAGATTTTTAATAAAGAGTATTTTGTTGTTTATTTTTCATTGAATATTTATAGATGCCAGACAAATTAAAAAACTTTTCACTGACTTTTTTTCAGATCTACAACAATATTATTAAATATTTTTATTGAAAAAACTTTTTTAAAATTATAACATTTAATGATATTTACTTCAATTATTATTATTCAATTAATAGTGTATTTCAAAGCAGCAGCTGCATAACTTAGGAAAACATAGTATACCTAGACCATGATAAATCTCACAATAAATCATGGTTGGGAACGCTTTCCAAGCACGGTAGTTTCCACTAGCGTGGCCTGGTGTCCCGCGTAAATCAACGCTAAGTTAAGGTGATTTAAATCACTAAGGTTAAGGTGAGTTATAGTTAAGGAGAATAAAATCACTTCGAAATAGAAATGTCAAAGCATTTGGAACTCCTGTTACCATAGGACAGCTAACAACACTAAGGTTAAGGTGGGTTATAGTTAAGCTGAATAAAATCGCTTCGAAATGGAAGTGTCAGAGCATTTGGAACTCCTATTACCATAAGACAGCTAACAACGCTAAAGTAAGGAAAAGAAAACACAAAAGCGACACAGAACATAAGGAATGATGGTAACGAACAGTGTGATAAAGCATGTTTATTGTTCTTAATATAGCTAATAAATAAATAAATAAACAAAAATAAAATAAACAAAAAGAGATACAACGATGGAGATCAAAGATGTTATTGAAAACTACGATAGCTGGCTGTGATGCAATCCTGACATCTTAGGCCCATGAATGTTTTAATATTCTTTAAAATAACCGGACATGACACGAAATTTACTAGTAGTTGCCACAATGAGTGCAACAAGCCCCACAGCTCTGTTTAGTATTTTCCTAGTATTTTTGGGGAACATTGGCAGCGTTTTGACCATGCATTGTTATGCGATTTTCCATTGTCTGGGTGTACTGTATCTCTCATGAAGCTTTGTAATCAGTTTGCGTAAACACCCTGCATTTATCTACCAAAGGTAAAAATTTTCACAGCTGTTATTTTTTTTCTTTAAAACAGTAAAAAATATCATAAATATTTTTCATAAAGTTAAATAAATAGAAACCAATAAGTATCATTTTTATTATATGCAGAAATGAAGGAAAGACAGTATTACTCAGAAATTTGTAACTATCAAAATTAACTCATTTATTGTAAAAACAATGTTTGCATGTTATTTTTAATTTAATTAAATGCTATTTTAATGTAATTCTAAAACCCTAAAAAGTATTGTTTCAGAAGAAATATTATTTTCTTTCAGTGTAATTTTTTCTATTCGCTCTTATATATGTAAATATAAATTATTTATTTATTTATTTTAATTTATTTTCGTTTTTTGGAAAATTTCATGGGCCGTATGTAAGAAATTTTGTGTTTCTTATTAATTTCTACCTAACTTACTAAAGAAAATAAAAAGTTAAAAAAAGAATAAATCATCTAAACCTTTAGTAAATTGTAACAAAAAAATATTGCATTATGTGATGGAGGTATATGATGCTTTTTTCAAATGAGTGTGTTATTCAAATTTAATATAGCCCTTATACATGAGAACAAATCTATCTATCTATCTATCTATCTATCTATCTATATATATATATATATATATATATATATATATTAGGCCAAATCTTTAAAATAATTCTTCAATACTTCAATACTTGGGAAGAATTTGTTTTGATAAAAATATATAGTTCATAGTAACGTAAATATTGTTTTTCTCTGGAGCTTAATACAAGATTACAGTTTATTTAAAAAATGACATTATTTTTTTTATTATCGAGAACTTTTAGAAATTTTTAATATTGATAGCTATTTTATGCTTCATTAATATCGTAACATATATCAGCGACTATTAGTGTTTAGTAATGTTTAAAATTAAGCATTGATGAACATGTGGAATTTGAAAAAAGTTTTGGAATGCAAACAGGCAAAATGCTTTATATTTTCCTAGTCAGGAAATATAATTAAGTTCAGAATATACTTAAATAACTTATTTTTAAGCTATTGCATAGCTTTTATCGCGGGCTTTGAGCGCAGCGACCGAAGCTAGAAATCCCGTAACGAGAAAACTTAACACTTCCGTAACGAAAAAAAACCTAACACTTAGGCTAACGTCGTTTCAGTTCGGCAAACTTCGGCACGGTATTCTTCGGTAGACTTCGGCAGACATTGATGCGATATTTTTAAGATATTAGGATATCAAGTCTCAAACTTATGTTTCTTATGATCTAATTTTCATAGCGCGGCCAAATTTTGTTTGGTAATTTCTTATGAGACAGTGTTAATTTTTGGTGACAGGAAAACCCACAGGGTGAGGATCGAAAAATTTGAAATGCTTATAACTCGCGATCTAATTTTCGTAGCGCGGCCAAATTTTGTTTGGTAATATATTATGAGACAGTGTTAATTTTTAGTGACAGGAGACCCCCCACGGTTAGGGTCGAAAAATTTAAAATGTTTATAAATCGCGATCTAATTTTCGTAGCGCGGCCAAATTTTGTTTGGTAATTTATTATGAGGCAGTGTTAATTTTTGTTGAAAGGAGACCCCCCATAATGAGGGTCGAAAAATCTAAAATGCTTATAACTCGCGATCTAATTTTCGTAGCGCGGCCAAATTTTGTTTGGTAATTTATTATGAGACAGTGTTAATTTTTGGTGACAGGAGACCCCCCCCCACGGTGAGGATCGAAAAATTTAAAATGCTTATAACTCGCGATCTAATTTTCGTAGCGCAAACAAATTTTGTTTGGTAATTTATTATGAGACAGTGTTACTTTTTGGTGACAGGAGACACCCCCAAGATGAGTGTCGAAAAATTTTAAATGCTTATAACTCGCGATCTAATTTTCGTAGAGCGGCCAATTTTTGTTTGGTAATTTATAATGAGACACTGTTATTTTTTGGTGACGGGAGACCCCCCCACGGTGAGGGTCGAAAAATTAAAAATGCTTATAACTCGCGATCTAATTTTGGTAGTTTTGGTAGCAAAATTCTGTTTGGTAATTTTTTACGGGACAGTTTTAATTTTTGGTGACAGGAGACTCCCCAAAATGAGGGTCAAAATTTTGTTTGGTAATTTATTACGGGACAGTGTTATTTTTTGGTGACAGGACACATCCCGCGGTGAGGGTCGAAAAATTAAAAATGCTTATAACTCGCGATCTAATTTTGGTAGCTTGGCAAAATATTGTTTGGTAATTTATTACGGGACAGTGTTATTTTTTCGTGACAGGAGACATCCCGCGGTGAGGGTCGAAAAATTAAAAATGCTTATAACTCATTAATAATATCATGTAATTTAGTTTATAAATAATATGGTTAACCATCAGAAAAAATTAAATGTTTAACTATAAATAAATAAAATTTTTTATTACATATATTATATATCTTATAATATTATATTATAAATTTTATAATAAAATAATTCATAAATAAAAATTACTTTAAATGTGTTCCTAACCCGTTTAAAATTACCATTTTCGTAATGTTTTTAACGATTGAAATTTTTCGTAATTTTCAATTTTTTCTTTTTGTCTTTAGAATTAAATCCAATCAATAGCACAATAAAACAAGAATCATTATTTTTATCAGGATATATACAGATTGATATTTACAAATAATAGGTGTTTGTATTCAATATTATCATACTCTTAATTTATGGACTTGTCTTCCTTGGCCTACAATCATGATAACTCCCATTAGAGGATCACGACACAAGTTGCACACTTTGTTATAAACTGAATCATTGAATAAGAGAATTTAACAAAACTATTCTGTCTATTGAATATTTTAACATTGAAAGAATAAGTATAAAAAATAAATTTCTCGCTTATTCTGTTATCATTTCGCTTTCAAAATAGAAAGTTTCCTTGAAATGTATATATAAAAAAACATATAAAACCCACCTGTATTTATACGAAATTTTTACTTTTGTAATTGCAATTATTAATTATTTAAACTAAAATCTTCAGATGTCAATTTTTAACTGGAATTTATCTGATTTCTCACAGTTGTGTAGAAACTCTTTCAGGAACTTTTTTCAGCCATAAAAAGAACATTTTAATTTTTATCATTGAACAAGTAATGAGAAAAAATAAATTTTTCGCTCTTTATGTATGCGTTTTCGTTAAATAATAAAATAAATCATATAGATAATCACCTGTATTTATATGATTTTTTATTTGTTTAGTTACAGTTATAAATGATTTAAACTGAAATTTTAGGATGTCAGAACATAACTGGAATTTAGCCATTATCTCTCAATTGAAAAGGAATGCTAATTTTTTTTTCGCCATAAAAAGAACCTTTCTGTTTTTACATTTAACAAGAAAGGATAAAAAATAATTTTCTTGTTTAATCCGGGAATTTTCGCTTTCAAAATAGAAAGTTACAGTAAATTAATAAACAAAAATCACAGAAAAATATTCTGTATTTATAAATTTTTTTATTTATGTAATTTCGGTTATTAATGTTTTAAACAGAACTTTTGGATTTCAAAATGTTAAAACAAAGTTATATACAGTTTAAATGCTGAAAAATAAATATTTTTTCTCACACATGTTAAGAAAAAATAAATTTAAAATATCCATTTATATTTATTTTTAAAATTATTATTTATTACTTTATATGTGTAAATATTTACATTTTGTAATAATTCTAAGAATGAACTGTGGAATTCAAAAATTTACAACTTTTTAAATCAATTCTAAGGCATATTAATTATTCTTGTGTGATGCAAATTCTACATAATAGCTTATTCATAAGCTATGAACATGTGCTTTGAGTTTAACGATTTCGTGATACTGCAGCTGTTTTGCTGGAATAATTTCTATTGTGTATTTGTATAAAGAGAAAGCTTGGATAAATTTTGATATTGCATAGCAAAGCTTGTACGTTATAATATTTTATGAAATACAGCATGGTTCATAGATTCAAAGCATTCTAGCAAATTAAACAAAACAGAAGTGTTAGATTTTGGATTTCAGTGCAATAAGTCAATTGTATTATAAATATGTTTAACCTTTAAAAGGAATTTATAATTTAGAATCATATGCATGAATGACGTTACATTTAAAATTTGAAATAATGATAATGTAAAGACTAATTATAATAATAATTATTAATATTAAATGAAAATATTATTTGAAAATTTAACAGTAAAATATAAATATTAATTGCATAACATAAAACATAATGACATTATCATAAAACATAATGATTTTAATTGCATTAGGCGTTCATATTCGTATTTTCATCGATTAATATTGCTATAAACTAATAATAAAATTTCTCAAGGCGATGTATTCGATTAACTATTTACATTGGTTGACCAAATTAATAGTTGTATCCTAGAATTTTCACTGCAATGGACTTAAAACCATATATTTTTGTTTCCTGATGCATTTTTATACTACTTTAGAAACATATTGATAGAATAATTTGGTTTAATTAAAAAAAAAGAAACGTAATCTTAAGCTATTCAAATTTCATGTTTGTAGTTAAAAAGGATAAGCACAAGTGTTCAGAGACATATTCCCCAACACTTCGTTGAACATCTGTTAGCATCGATTACGGTCTCTATTCTTTTTAGAAAGATGAACATACATTTTTTTTTAATTCGACATTATTTTTTACTAGTTCTTGAGTATGTTTCTAAACCTTAATCAAGGCTTTTGGCATTTTTTTTTCCGTTTGCTAGTCTTTTGATACGTTTCACTTTAGAAGCTACCAGGAATTCTCGATCGGGGTGTAATGAGCAAAATTTTTAGGATGTTTTCAATTTCGGAAAGACTCAAATAAATTATTTCCGATAAAAGGAGGCACAATTGTACTTAACTTCCCGCTACACAGGTCTGTAGATTAGTTCATTTAAAAACACAATAATCTGTAGAAGATGTATACATATTAAGTCTTGCACTGAAGAATACAATATAATTTTCCATCTTTATTTATCGCGACACAAAACCACAAAGAAAAACGAGTATATTCACTTTCTTAACAAAAAAATCACTATTACATATCTGTATCTCATACTACAATTTTCAGTTTTTATTTTAAACTCCTCGAAAGTTCCAGAAAATTATTCATCCGTTCTGCCGTTGCCACCTTTTTTGAAATCCGAAGAAACTTGAATTTAGCACAATATTCTGTCCGTGACAGCTCATTCAAAGCCATGGGGTTAGTCTTTGGCAATAGAGTTGGTCCTCAGCCGAGCATGTTCATAACAGAGTCAGTTCAGGGCAGTAGAGTTTGTCCGCAAAGCTCCTTGACTCTTACAATTCCCCCCTAAAAGAGCTCATTAGTGGCTTTTGACACAATGAAGCTTTAAAGTATATACACACAAAAAAATATTAGCAAGGATGAGAGCAATGTGAATCTTCCCATTTCTTTTAAATTAAATATATACAAATACCACAATATATACACTAAATATAAGCATGAACAACAGAAACACCAAATACATCAAAATTTAAAACATCATACAATTTTTTTTTTTTTTTTTTTTTTTTTTTTTTTACTTTTTTCAAATGACCTGCCAAAGGAATTTCGTGAGCAACAGATAAAATATACTGTTTCTTACACTGAGGTAACACCACTTGCTTCACATTTTCACCACATACATCTTCAGAATGCATAAGAATACCTTCGTCTATAAAATAAGCATTTTTATTATTTTCAGCCATTTCCCAAATATTTCTTAAAGTATCATCCGCTTTTTGTAGTTTTATAAAAGATTCCTCTGCTTCCTTCTCACTCAAATCAAGTTCATCAGTTTCAAGATAAGAATTCAACTTTTCAACCTTTCCATGCTCATTGTACATTTCTAACACATTTCCACCCTCCAAATCAACATCACCAGTGAGATCAGAGACATTCTCAACCTTCGTATATAATATAACCTTATGGTTTAATGCTTCATAAGCAGTTGGACATATAAGCATCTCATTCACCAATTTCTTGGAAACGGCACAAGTTACCATTACATTTCCATAAATTTTATCGTCTATTTTCTCATCGGTATTATTTTTAATGGAGCGACTTCACTCCCTCCGAATGCTGAAGTTATCTCAATCTTTCCCTTTCCTTCAACTGATATATCCTTGACTAAGTCGGCCCGTATCACCGAGATCTGTGTACCAGAATCATAGATACCGTCCAACACATTACTTCCACATCTAATCCTAACCACTTCCAATTCATTAAATTTTCTTCTCTTTTCACGCAGGACGAAACAGGTATTGTTATTCTTGCAGTTAATATCGATGACTGCTCTTCTCCAACTTTCTCATTCGATTGCACAGAGTTCGTTTGTGCTCTTTGTACACCTTGAGTACCACGTTGATTTGGGCAAAATGAAGCCTTGTGACCTTCTTGTCAACACGAATAACAAGTAATTTTATTAGGTATCCGTGTCCTTACTTTATAAGTATTAACTCTTGACTCATATCTGCGATCCGATGCGAAACCAGGATTTCTATTATCAGTGTGCTTAGGATAAAATGAAAAATTACTCTTCTCTTCCGAAAATCTATCTTTCTTAACTAACTTCCTAAAATCTTGTCGCACACTTTCATATAAGTCAAGTTTCTCAGCCAAATCAGTAGGAGATACTATTTTAGGCCATTCATCCACGAAATGATCTCGAATCTCATCAGGCACTCTTCTTTTTAATTGATCAGTTGCAATCAAATCTTTCAAAGAATTGAAATCGACAATTTTAAGTCCATCGATCCATTCTTGAAAATAACCATTTAATTCAAATACAAATTCTCGCCATGTGCGTTCAGGGTTTCTTTGATATTCCATAAACTTCCTACGGAATCTCTCAGGACATAACTTAAACCGTCTCAGTAGAATCCCTTTAATATATTCATAATCTTCAAATTTTTCCTCTGCCTCACGTGCGAGAGCCTGTATAATATCGGACGGCAGCAAAACCCACAAGTTCGATACCCAATGTTTTGTATCTACACACATCCTCTTTGCTTGGCGTTCAAAAATAGATAAATACAAAACAATGTCGCCCTCCTTGACATTAAATTTCGGCATAAGTTTCGCAAATTCAATTCCATAATTATAGGTTTTCATTTCCAATCCATCAATTCCTGCTCTTTCGCTATCTTTCCCTACCCTCAACTTCTCCAACTCAAACTCCCTCTCTTCTCTTTCCAACGCAATTTTAAACTCCCTCTCTTCTCTTTCCAACGCAATTTTTTCCGTCTCTTTTCTCGTCTCTATAATAGTTTCCATCAATTCCTTCACAAACTCTACTTCATAGTTTTTACTCGCCGTAATTAGTTGTTTTAAATCAGCTATTATTGCATCCGGTTGAGGGTGCTCTCCCAATTCTTCAGCCAGACACCATAAATCTTCTTTAAGAGCCTTACCCAAAAATGACATTGTTACTTTTTAAATAATTTCTCAAGAAGGTAACAAACTGTCCAACAAATTGGCAAAAACTCAAATTAACCGTAACTCGGAATCACTAATCCACCACTCTAATAAACAGCAGAAATAAGTCGCACTTTGCAACCATATCACGCACATAAATTTAATACCATTGCGAGCACCATAGCAATTTCAAAATTCAACACCTTCACATGTATCACGTCACAATACAATTCTTCAACTAATACTACTTCATAAATCAATCCAGATTCATATTAAAACAAAAATATACACACCACATCAATGAACACTCATCATAATTTATAAATCCTTCAATTAACATATATACACAACCAATACTCAATTACTCTCCGAAATATACACAGCCCTACTTTCATAGCAAAACATCTCATATATAAAAACAACATTAAAAAAAAATCACGATCAAAAACAATTCAAAATATCCCCCATCCAGCCGGCACTACAAAACACCACTCCTATACTGCTACAATACTACTACACCTTAGCACTGACGTACTACTTAGTTACATTCAAAACAAATTCCTTTCCTTAACGTCAAAATATGAAATAAAATCGCAAAAATCTTAATAAATTTATCATAGATACAATATAAATTTTTATAATGGGAAGTCACATTAATAAAAAGCTCTCACCTTGCATATCCTTCCAGACTACGCCACTTAACATCCCGCTACACAGGTCTGTAGATTAGTTCATTTAAAAACATAATAATCTGTAGAAGATGTATACATATTAAGTCTTGCACTGAAGAATACAATATAATTTTCCATCTTTATTTATCGCGACACAAAACCACAAAGAAAAACGAGTATATTCACTTTCTTAGCAAAAAAATCACTATTACATATCTATATCTCATACTACAATTTTCAGTTTTTATTTTAAACTCCTCGAAAGTTCCAGAAAATTATTCATCCGTTCTGCCGTTGCCACCTTTTTTGAAATCCGAAGAAATTTGAATTTAGCACAATATTCTGTCCGTGACAGTTCACGCAAAGCCATGGGGTTAGTCCTTGGCAATAGAGTTGGTCCTTAGCCGAGCATGTTCAGGGCAGTAGAGTTTGTCCGCAAAGCTCCTTGACTCTTACAATTGTAATAACACAAATGAAGCCATATAAATTATTAGGTACTCAATTTGTTTTGGAAAGTTTCTTCAATTACAACATCACTTTTTGATAGAATTCTGTATTATCCCGTGATAACGACGTCTTATAATAACATTTCTATGTATGTTGTTTATAAGTTTAGTAAGTCGTAAAAAAATTCCGAATGCTTTAACGGGTGAAAGTAACGTTATTTTATATTATAAAACTGTATTTAAATTCTTAAAAGTGAAATGCGTTTAGTATAAATGTGCCATTTTCACTCCAACGATTTTGAAATTCTTCATAAGTGGAAAAACTTCTCTTTTGAAAATAATCTGATTAAAATAACACACAAATATACACAATGCTAACAAAAAATTTTACAAAAATTTACAAAAATTACAAAAATTCAGCGCGTCTGTATAGAAAAGCAGTGACATACAGTGTGCAGTTCCATATAAAAAATCTTTGTCTAAAAATAATAATTTATATTACCTAAAGTTTCATTCTTACGTGGATAAATTCGCTGAGCCGAGTTTGATAAGTAAACACAGTACATCTTGGCAATAATTCCAGGTTTAAAATAATGCCAGGTTTCATGCTCTTGTCCAAAAGTCTTTCAAGTAATTCAATATCATCGTTATACTTTAAGGCATTCTACTGTAATTTTATCAAAATAACGTAATTTCCTTAATGTATTTTTCCATAACTAATTTCACTAATAATTATTTTAACTGCAAGCTGAATATCCGTAGATGTTTGCGCTCTTGCTGTTTTTAAAATATCCATATATATTAAAAGCCCTGCATGAATTTTCATGAAAACGGTTTCAATTACATGGCTTTCATTGTTTGAATTGTTGAATTTTGAACGGTCAGTTTTAGCGTCACAAAATACGGATCGGATTATGTTGCTTGAATGTACTTTAAACGGGAATGGACGCACTGCTTTTAAAAAAAAATTATCTGATAAAGTTATTACAATTAAAATATAGTATTTTTCATTCTGCTGATACGGATCATGATTCACCAGGTGAAATGCTTGGGTATGTAAGTGAGCATGAAGTAACATTAAAAAGATAACGATCATTTACTGAGATAAAACTAAGTATTTTTCCGTCTAAATTATTTGCGTCTAAAAAAGTTAAATTACGGCAATGTGTCTTTCCAAATACTGTGATTAGAATATCAAATCAAGAATGCAACTGTTCAGATGCAAACATGTACAAGCAAGCCTTTATGTTTAAACTAAAAAGATAAAATATAAATTTTTTAAATAGTGAATGGATATGAAAGGTAGATATTTGAAATTTGAGAAGATGAAAATGATATGATATATTTCTTGAAGGAGAAATTCCTTAATAGTGTAAAAATGGATTAAATTTTTAAGTTTTTTTCATTTTGGAATTCAAATATAAGAGTCTCAAAAACTTCCTCAGAAAAACTTATTTTTGTTATATTTAATTGATTAAGTATACGATTAATGCTTAATCTTTCAATAATTTTGACAATTGAGTTTTATAGAATTAATATTTTATAACATTATGATAAAAAAATGTTTGTTTAATTGCTAAATTAAACAATATAAAATACATTTTATAGAAAATATTTTTCTAGGTTTATGTTAAAATCAATGAAACAGTTCCTTAAACATTTTTATCTATTATATCAGTGAATCAATTCCCGTCTGGCCTCAACAGATGTCTTTCCTCATTCATAGGAGTTGATTTTGGGGGTCAGTCGAAAAGCGAAACCTTTCCGGGAATCCAGAACACATGGGCTGCCGGCCACAGCGTAACTATGAACGTTGTCGTCCGGTAACTCGTCGAGTAACTCGGAAGGAAATTCCAACCGAAAGAACCATTCGGTCTCCTCGGAGTGGGATGGCGAGTGCTACCGTTATCGGTTATCATCCCTAGCTTGGGAATGACCGATTGTTGATCAACGTCGTGACGTGCTGATCATTGACCGTAGACATCGGACGGCGAGGGGGACGGATCGTTGCGCCAATGTACTAACCGCCTAGCGGTTTGGGAACTTGTATCCGAGTCGAAGTCCTCGCCGCGAGAGTCATAAACGCCTGTCAGGTTCCAGGGAAGGGATAAGGGACCATCTCATTATATAAGTGAATCAAAACAAATGATAATACAAATAAAACGAATGCAAAAATATTTTTTTCTTTTACATTTTAACGAATATTTTTAACCTATAAAAATTTTACATGCATACAGATTTATGATATTAGAGAAATACAGTGTAAGCATCTATTATCATTAAAATAACTTAATATTTCAAGTTAATAAAAGTAAATATTCCTCTTGGCATCAACGTCGAATAATAAGTTCGAATAAATTCCTATATTTAATTATTAACGAAATGTCCGTATACTAAACATTATTACAATCTGTTGAAAACAATACAATACGCATACAACATGCTTCGAATAATGGTTTAGTGTAGGAATCAAAAGGGTGACCTATACATATATTCAATTCGGGCAACTAAACGTACTTAAATCTTAAAATGTTTGTTTTGTGAGCTTTATCTATAAACGAGGATTTAATGTACAGTGGCGGTCAAAAGTTTTCGGCCAGTTAGTTTCTTTGTTTTATTTACCAGAAGATTTCAGCGAAGAAGCACAATTGCTTAAAAAATTAGGAATATATGAATGTCCTCCGACCACGTGATCATTTTGATTGGGTACTGAAGACATTTTCTGGAAAGGGGCAGAATTCGAAATCCGTGTGTACAAAAGTTTCGGCCACTCATCATTCCTTATTTCTTTCTATCGGTAAAATATTTTATGGTCGTGTTTGCGAATTAATGAAAGTAAATAGCATAGTTTAAATATAAAAATGAAAAGTTCAACAATTATTGTCTGTAAATGAGTGATTACTTTTTTAGTAAAGGACCAATCGTCTCGAGGTATTGCGGCAAAGCTATCGATCGGTAAACTGACTGTAAACGATAATTAAAATAATTATAAAGATGGCCATGGCCTTGAGGACTTTCTGACATCTGGGAAGCCTTGAGAAAGGAATATTTTTGTGGAGGGACTTATCAGGGGAAAAACAATTGATGATCCACATAAAAATGCCATTAATATATTCCGCAATTTACAAATGAAAATATTTTTGAAATAAGTCAGGCTACCGTATACAGATGCTGATGAGATGCAGAATCTTATGTAAGAGTTGGTGTTAAAACAATTTCAGACGTATAAAAAATACAAACGTACGCATCTGACGTTTTTCAAGGAACACAAAGTGTGATCAAGTGAAAATTGGACAAAAATTCTATTTTTCCTCAATTGAATTTCAAACTTTTTTGGGAGCGAAGGCAGACACTACATCCGATGACCTAACAATAAAAGATATGATTTGACATATGTTTTCCTACAATGAAGCATGGCGGAGGACATGTTATAATGTGGGGCGTATTTTCTTCAAAAATTGTTGGTCCGTTATTTGAAATCCGCGGCAATATGAATCATGCAATGTGTAAAAATGCCTTGCAAGAATATTTGCTGCCTTATTAGAGTCAAAGTTTAGTCGCAACTATTTGTTTTAACATGATAACGGCTTAATTAATGTATGCAAACTCTATAAGTAATGGCGTTTGCACAAAAAAAATCCACTTTTGATAAGGCCAGCTCAGACGCCCGAGATTAATCCAATAGAAATTTTTATGGAAATAATTTAGTAACCGTGTGCAGAACTATAAATATTCCAATTCAGCTGAAATTTCCAAAAAAATGCAAGAAGTCTCGGACAAACGTACCATAGACGATCTTCAACTGATAATTGTAATAATGTCACGTCTCACGTCTGTTATATTATTGAATGATAACAAGAGGAAATAAGACGAAAGTAAATTGATTTTTTTTTCTTATACATTTTTCACAAAGATTTTTAATCTTCAAATATTTTACATGGAGATTTACGATATTACTGAAATATAGAACAAACATCTATTACATTTGAAACCTTAACGTTTCAAGTAAATATGAGTAAATATCTCTTCGCATCTAATACGTCTAATAAAACGCTCTAAAAAATTTCAATATTTATTTACTAACGAAATATCTGTTTGCTAAACGTTAGCACAATATTTAAGTTAAATGAAATATGCTTCGATTATCGAATAAGAATTCAGTGTAAGAAACAAATGGGTTACCCATTAAAATATTGTACTCAGGAAAGTATTGCATAAAACGTACTTAAACATTAAAATGTGGGTATATATATCGTTAGCTACATCCATGAACGAGGATTTCAAATATATCAAAATGCATACTCTCCCCCTTTTTTTTTACCCAGAAAACTGTTTATTTTATTTTGTCAATGTTATTTATGAAAAAAGGAAAACTCAAATGAAACGAAATTAAGGGTGCTTTTAGGTAGCTTTCATTACAAAAAGTAAAAAGCTACCTATTGTAGCCGTCCGGAGGAAAGCACTTCCAGAAAATTTTTGTATATTTTCACCGATTATGACCCCCAGACCCCAAAACCACCCTCCATTCAAATGTTAACACACACACACATATATATATAAATCCGATTTTTGTCTTGAGATAACTAACATATTTATGAACCGATTTGAATGAATCTTGGTATGTCCATAGTATATACAAATGTCTCAACCGAGTTCGTTAGCCAACATCATCCGCCATTTTATTTCAAAATGGCGGCCATTTTAAATAAAAAAAAAATTCAAATTCAAAATAAAATGCGAAGAAATTAAAAGTTAAAAAATATTTTTCTTTTATGTGTTAGACCTTAAAACAACGATTCCAAAACACTTTTTATTTTGTTTATATCTTAAAAAATGATTGAGTTACAGCACTTTGAATTTTTCTTATGGCTGACATTTTGAAACAATCTGACTTTTGTCATGGTGTAACTAACGTATTTATGAACCGATTTGAATGAAACTTGGTATGTATATAGTACTTACAAATGTCTCTACTGAGTTCGTTAGCCAGCATCATCCGCCATCTTGTTTCGAAATGGCGTCCCTTTATTTTTTTTAATTTAAAATTTAAAACTAAATGCGAAGAAATTGCAAGTTGAAAAATATTTTTCTTTTATGTGTTAGAACTTAAAACAACAATTCCAAAACACTTTTTATTTTGTTTATATCTTAAAAAATGATTGAGTTATAGCATTTTGAAATTTTCTTATGACTGACATTATGAAATGATCTGATTTTTGTCATGCTGTAACTAACGTATTTATGAACCGATTTCAATGAAACTTGGTATGTACATAGTACATACAAATGTCTCAACCGTGTTCGTTAGCCAGCATCATCCGCCATCTTGTTTCAAAATGGCGGCCATTTTTTTTTTTTAATTAAAAATTTATATATAGGTAAAAAAAGTTGAGAAATGGAAAAAGTTTTTTTTTTTTTTTTTGTGTGTGTGTATTTGACCTTGATAAAAAGATTCCAGGGTATTTTTTGTTTCATATATATCTTGAAAATGGCTGAGTTATAGCACTTTAATTTCCAGTGTGGTTGACATTTTGAAACGGTCTGAAATTTGTCACGCTATAATACGCATATTTATAAACTGATTTGGATATAACTCCGTGTGTACATAGTACATATCAATGTCTTGACCGAGTTCACTAGCCAACTCCATCCGCCATCTTGTTGCAAAATGGCGGCTATTTAAATTTGTCAAAAATCTTTTAAATGTATAATGATGTACAAATAAAATAGTCCTTCCAGCAGTGCCGGGAGGAAGAGGTAGCTTTCATATACTTATATATATATATTTATTTTAAATTAAGTTATATTATTCAAAAATAGTAAGCTCAAATTAGTAGAACCTGATTATGAGCTTGGTCGAAATCTTAATTCAGGTGCACATGCACACTCATATTGAAATCGATTAATATATATATGCGATAACTCAGCCATTTTTTAAGATACAGACGAAACAAAAAATGCTCTGGAATCTTTGTATCAAGGTCAAATGCATAAAAGAAAAATCTTTTTCAATTTCTCACTTTCTTGTACCTAATTATAAATTTTAAAATTTATAAATTTTTTTAACTGGCCGCCATTTCGAAAAGTTCACTCGATTCAGTCCTCAGTATATACTATGTACACACCAAGTTACATCCAAATCGGTTCATAAATACAGTTGGAAAAAAAAGTATTTGTACACTTCATTTCTTTAAATTATAATGAAATTAAACAAAAAATACTGTAATACATTAATTTAATGCAGTATAATATTATAGAAGCAAAAACAAAATTAAACGAATCGATTTTTTACATTATAATAAACAAATATACAAAAATATATTGCAAGAAAAGCATTTGTACACTATATTAATGTACTATAACTAATGAAAATTTAGTAAAATGATACACATTATTATTTTGTGCGAATTCATTTAGCGTTTATGACTACTTCTAGATGGTGTGACATAGATTCCACCAACTTTTGTGTAGCGGTCTGGTTAATGTTATTCCATGACACAATAAGACCTTCTTTAAAACTGTTTTTTACTGATACATATATTTTTTTTTCGAATTTTTGAATCCAATAGAATCTACAAATTTTCTATTGGATTCAAGTCTTGAGATTTTAGAGGAGTTATCAGTCGTCTTCGAGTATTGTAGTAACCATGTGCTGCTGATCACAGCAATATGCTTTGGTCGTTATCCAGCAGAAAGTGAAAAGCTTCCTCTACGCCTAATTTCTTAGCACGGTTTAATAAATTATGCCGCGACACATAAATGTGTGTTAAACCCGTCCTTCCATTGTCAATAAATTTTAAATATCCTGCTCCATTAGAAGCTATACACCCCAAAACCATAATATTTTCCCCACCATGCTTGATAGTTTGAAGTATACGTTTTGGATCTAGAACAGTTTTATTTTTACGCCAATTTTTTCTAATGCTTGGTGGTAAGAAAATTCCGAATTTTCCCTCATCAGAAAAAATTACTGTTTTCCAAAAATCCAATGAATTACTTCTGTATACGAAAGCGAATACTACGCGTTTTCGCCTATTTGTTTCGCTGATGAATGGATATTTCCTTGAGGTTCTTCCTTTTAAGTCTGCATTGAGAAGAATATTTCTTATTGTTTTAAGTATTACTCTGATGCAAGAAAATGTTGCAAGATCTCCAGCAAATTTTTGAACCGAACGCATAGAATTTTTAAAGCTTTTTTAAGGACAGTCCCTTTTTCCCTCATTGTTAGTTTGCTGAGAAGTCCTGGTTTTAATTGAATTTCGATGCATCTAATTTATTCATAGTTTCTCACTATGCATCCAATAGTTGTTGATGGTAATTTAATAGCTTTTACAAATTCTTGTTGCGAGTTTCAATTTTTATTATGCTCAAAAATAGGATTTCATATGTCTAGAGGTACCTCTCTCGTTTTAGGTTATATTCTCAATTATTTCAAGAGGAAATTAAATTAAATGTTATAAAAATATAATATGAAGTTACAAATTATTAAAAACTTATCTATAAGTAGTCCTTTGAACCATAAACACTATAAAACACAATACATATCAGGATGAAGAAATGTACAAATACTTTTTTTGCAAGAAATTTTTAAACTTTTCCTATTAGAAAATTATTTTACATTTTTATCGAAATTTTCTGTTGTGTAATTTAAAAAGCGCGGTAAACAGACTGTATTAAAACTACTTTTGACAAAATATCTGTTTTTATTTAGTTAAAAATTAAACATTTTAGAGTGTACAAATACTTTTTTTGCCAACTGTACATGTGTTATCACGTGACAAAAATCAGATCGCTTCAAAATGTCAGCCATAAGAAAAATTCAAAGTCCTATAACTCAATCATTTTTTAGGATATAGACAAAATAAAAATGTTCTGGAATCGTTGATTGAGGTTCTAACACGTAAAAGAAAAATATTTTTCAACTTTTAATTTTTTCGCATTTAATTTTAAATTTTAAATTAAAAAAAAATTAAATGGCCGCTATTTTGAAACAAAATGGCGGATGATGGTGGCCAACAAACTCGGTCGAGACATTTGTGACATCGATATATTATATTTGTATGTACTATGGACATACCAAGTTTCATTCAAATCGGTTCATAAATACGTTATTTATCGCATGACAAAAATCAGATATATATATATCATGGAACTATTAATGAAGAGGAACTGACATATCCTTAAAATAATGAAGCTTCAACTGTAACCGCTTTCGCGGGGTTTTATTACTATCGAATCGAACTTCAACCAGTAAAATTATGCAGAAAACTTCTCTTTATTTAAACGGCTCATTAATAGAAATCTTCAATCAAAAAGAATGACAAAAGCAAATATTCACTTTTACTGGTAAGAGTTTACTTCTGCGGTAATAGATCAGCCACATTGTGACAACCAAAACTGTGTCAGTAAATAGATTATAGCACTTCGCCAAACTGACACCAGTTTGAAGAAATAGAATATTGTTACCAAATTTGTCATAGCAATTTTTAGTCAATAAGGCTCTAAAATAACACAAAATTTTCTAGTTAAGTTTACTGGTGGGAGATTTCACTGGCGTATTCAGCAATTGTAAATCTGATTAAATAAAATAGATGTCATCTTGTGACAACCAACTCAGTTACTTCACTCGGGACTGATAGACAATAGACTATATGTCTCCTCCTTTTTATTCATAACTCCATTATATATATATACTGGTTTCATTGGTTTATTTAATGGTATTGTCTGAATAACTTTGGATGTATTTATGAAAGTATATATATATATATATATATATATATATATATATATATATATATATATATATATATATATATATATATATATATATATATATATATATATATATATATATATAAGTGCTTTCCTCCGGACGGCTGCAGTAGGTAGCTTTTTACTTTTTGTAATGAAAGATACCTAAAATTACAAATTGAAAAAAGATTCTTTCGATGTATTTATCTTAGTAATGAATTCCGGAGTATTTTTTGCTTTTTCTTTTTCTTTAAAAACGCCTGAGATATAGCAATTTGAATTTCTAACGTGGGTGACATTTTTTTAAAATCAATTTGCCCGCGCCAGCACTCGTATATATTAATCGATTTCGATATGAGAGTGCATGTCCACATGAATTAATATTTCGACCAAGATCATTGGTTTGTTTTATCCATCATGTTGCTTTAAAATGGCATACACTTCATGATATCCTGGAATTTGGCGACTCCCTAAATCGCTGAAAATAAAACCAGGTTGAATAAAATATGACTGATTTCTAAAAATTCCTATTAATAATCAGTATTGACAAAAACTGGCATTAAATCTTATAAAATCCGGTTTCACTAATTTGAGCTTTGTATGTTTGAATAATATAATTTAATTTAAAATAAATAATATATAAATAAGTATATGAAAGCTACCTCTTCCTCCCGGCATTGTCGGTAGGACTTTTTTTAAAATTTACACAAATATTTCAAACTTAACAATTTCTTACATAAATACAGCAATAATACTGAAATACACTGTAAACATCTATTATCGTTAAAATAACTTACTATTTCAAGTATATTAGAGTAAATATCATTTTTTTGAATCAACGTCTAATAATACGATCTAGCAAATTCCCACGTTTAATTACTAACGAAATATATGTATCACAAATGTTATTACAATCTGTTAAATTAAAATACAGTACGCTTCTGTGATCAAATAATAGCTCAGTGTGGGAATCAAAAGGGTTACCTATAATGATATTCCATTCAGGCACGTGAAGCATATTTAAATCTTAAAATGTAAATTTATTTAGTAAGCTTTATCCAATAATGAAGTTTTAAAGCATATCACAATGCATAATTCCCCCACACACCATTTTTTACAAAGGAAACTGTTTATTTTACTTTATATAACGTATCAGTGAATTAAAAAAAGACAATTCTGATTAAAAGAAATTAAAATTAATTTATCTTTACATTTTTTAAAAATATTTCTAACCGAATTCTTACAAAGATACAGATTTACGATGTTACTTAAATCTAGTGTAAACATCTATATCGTTAAAATAACGTTTCAAGTATATAAGAGCAAATATCCGTTTTCGCATAAATATCTAATAATACGCTCTAACAATTTCTATGCTTAGTTACTGATGCAATATCCGTATGCTAAACGTTAGTAAAATCTCTTAAGCTACAATGGAATATGCTTCTCTGATCTAATAATTATTCAGAGTAGGAATCAAACAGTAACCTATCAAGATATTGCAATGTTGCAGATAAAAATCATGTAAACATTAAAGAATGCAGTTTAGTTAATCTTATCCATAAACAAGGGTTTTAAATAGTTCTTTTGCAAAAATTATCTTTTTTTGCTTGTTTTTTAAACTGTTTATTTTATTTTATTTTATGTTTTTTATCCCAGTAAAGGAAAAGAAATCATAATCCTAATTATTTGAAAATAAGATTGTTTTTCTTTAAACTTTTCACAAATGTTTTTAATCTACTAACTTCTTACATACATTGAGATATACGACATTGCTGAAATACATTGGAAATATCTACTATCTTTAAAATAACTTAACATTTGAAGTGAATTTGAGTAAGTATCCGTCTTCACACCAACGTCTAATAATACGCTTTAAAGTTTTCCTATGTTTAATTACAAACAAAATATTCGTTTCTGTATGTCATTACAATCTGTTAAATTACAATGCATTAAGTTTTTGTTATCAAATAAGGGTTCCGCGTAGGAATCAAATGGGTTACCTGTAAAGATATTCTATTCAGGCGTATTAAGTGTATTTAAACCTTAAAACGTGAGTTTACTTTGTTAGCTTTTTACATATACGAGGATTTAATATATGTTACATAAGATAATTCCCGCCTTTTTTTACAAAGAAAACTGTTTATTTTATTTTATCTATTTCATTAGTGAATGGAAAAAAATGATAATTCAAGTAAATGAAATTAAGAAGCATTTCTTTTAAATGTTTTTCCCAAATATTTTTTACCTAAACAATTCCTACATGCATACTGATTTACGATATTACTGAAATACAGTGTAAATATTTATTATCGTTAAAAAAACTTAACGTTTTAAGTAAATTAGAATAAATATTTCTTTTCGCATTAACGTCTAATAATACGCTCAAACAAATTCCTATGGTTAATAACTAACGAAATCTCCGTATCGTAAATGCAAGGGTGCCACAAGCTACTATATTTATATTCTCATCCCACCTGTATTTTTCTAATATAAATGTTGATGTTTATTTCTAGTACAAATGTTGCCAAACTAAGTATTAGAAATTTCAGTTTTGAGAAACTGGTGCCAGTTAGAAATAAAAAATAGTGGCCAGTAGTAGGCCTATAAACGTTATTAAAATCTGTTCAGTTACAATGCATTATGCTTCTATGAACAAATAAGGGTTCTATGAACGAATATTCCATGCAGGCAGATAAAGTGTACTTAAAATGCGAGTTTATTTAGTTAGCTTTATCCATGCACTAGGGTTTAATGTATACCACAATGCATCATACCCCCCCCTTTTTTTTTACAAAGGAAACTGTTTATTTAATTTTATGTAATATATCAGTGAAGGAAACAACAAGTTGGAAATTGCACGTGAAGCGTAGCAAATGAGGTGCGTTCGTACGATAACGAAGTTTTAAAAATGTCACTCTCATATATCAATCTCATAAAATTGTAAATAATTACAATTAAAATGCGCACCAAACAATATTCTCAATATACCATTATGCAATGGAATCCTTTTGTGTGGCCTTGTAAATCAATAATAAATATTCTTTGCACCACAGATTATGCAAAATGTATATTATAATATGTACTTTATAGATGCATATCAATTTTATTACGTTTGAATGAGTGTGACAACATTAAAATGCATTTGAAACATTTTTCCCCATTAACCGTAATGTAACGGAATCCTTTTGATTGTCCCTGTAATTGATGTATCCATCCGATTTTCATAAAAATTGAAATGACTCGACAGAATTATGTAATAATTATGTATTTTATATTTCAAACGATTCAGTTGGGTAGTTTTTGCGTTGTTATATGCGGACATGACAGACGGACAGACAGACAGACAGACAGACGGACAGATAGACAGACAGACGAACAGATAGACAGACAGACGGACAGACGGTCAGACGGACGGACTGAACGACAACAATAGGTGCTACGTATTTAAATAATTAGGAACGCACCTAAAAAAGGATAACTCAAATAAAACAAAATTAATAAAGATTTATTTTTTATATTTTTCACAATGTTTCTCACTTACCAAATTCTTACTAACATACAGATTTACGATAATACTGAAATCCAATAGAAGCATCTGTTTTCGCTAAAATAACTTACAGTTTCAAGTAAATTAGAAAAGCTATCCCTCTTCGAATCAACATCTAATAATACACTCTAGCAAATTCCTACGTTTAATTACTAACGAAATACTGTATCCCAAATGTTATTATAATCTGTTAAGTTACAATGCAATATACTTCTGTGATCGAATAATGGTTCAGTGTAGGAATGAAACTGTTTATCTATATATTCCATTCAGATAGATAAGCACTGTTAAAAAAAATTCAAACTTTTGCTGCATCGTCTCTCCACAGCTTTATTAAGTATCGAAATTTGATCAATGAGAATGCTTTATAATACAGTGAAATAATTGTTTTCTAAATAAAGAATACTGCCCAGTTAAACTGATGGCATTGAGCTCACAGGCTACAAATACTAATTGTACATTAAAGCCTTATATTTTCAAGGGTTAATTCCGTTAAAAAATTAAGAAAGGGAAACAGCTCTCTTCTTTCCTCTTTTTTATACTTAATCATTGAACCTCCTATACTATCAAAGACATGCTTTATCAAATAAAAAATCTATATCCAAAATTCAGAGCAAATTAGATAATTCTTAATAAAAACCCATTTAGCATTTATATAATTTAAAAGGAGTTATCCCCCTCTTTTATACTTAACCATTAAACTTCCAAAACTATTCAGAGATTTGAACGAAATCTGAAAATTCTGCTTGAAAAACCCATTTATATAAATTAAGGGGGGGGGGCATTAGAACCCCTGTTCCCCCTATTTATACTTATACAATGAACACCTAATAACAGTCACTGAATCGCCTCATCTGAATGATCCTAATCTAAATTTTGAACGAAAACTTAATTCTGCATGAAAATCCCATTTATATCAACTAACGGGGGGGGGGGATTAGAGCCCCTGTTCCCCCTATTTATACTTATTCAATGAACACCTAATAACAGTCACGGAATCGCCTTATCAGAATGATCCTAATCTAAATTTTGAACAAAAACTTAATTCTGCATGAAAATCCCATTTATATCAACTAACGGGGGGGGGGATTAGAACCCCTGTTCCCCCTATTTATACTTATTCAATGAACACCTAATAACAGTCACGGAATCGTCTCATCAGAATGATCCTAATCTAAATTTTGAACGAAAACTTAATTCTGCATGAAAATCCCATTTATATCAACTAACGGGGGGGGGGGGCATTAGAGCCCCTGTTCCCCCTATTTATACTTATTCAATGAAAACCTAATAACAGTCACGGAATCGTCTCATCAGAATGATCCTAATCTAAATTTTGAACGAAAACTTAATTCTACATGAAAATCCCATTTATATCAACTAACGGGGGGGGGGGGGATTAGAGCCCCTGTTCCCCCTATTTATACTTATTCAATGAACACCTAATAACAGTCACGGAATCGCCTTATCAGAATGATCCTAATCTAAATTTTAAACGAAAACTTAATTCTGCATGAAAATCCCATTTATATCAACTAACGGGGGGGGGGCATTAGAACCCCTGTTCCCCCTATTTATACTTATTCAATGAACACCTAATAACGGTCACGGAATCGCCTCATCAGAATGATCCTAATCTAAATTTTGAACGAAAACTTAATTCTGCATGAAAATCCCATTTCTATAAATTAAGGGGGGCGGGGCATTAGAACCCCTGTCCCCCTATTTATACTTATTCAATGAACACCTAATAACAGTCACGGAATCGCCTCATCAGAATGATCCTAATCTAAATTTTGAACGAAAACTTAATTCTGCATGAAAATCCCATTTATATCAACTAACGGGGGGCATGAGCCCCCCGTTCCCCCTCTTATACATATCGAATGAACTCCAAAAACTAATCAGGGAAGCGCCTTGTCAGGATATACCTACATACAAAATTTCAAGTGGATCCGATATTTTTATCATGAGTTATCGCGTTACGCACATACGCACATACATACAGAACGGACGGGCACATAAGCTCTCAGGCTATGATAGCCTGTGAGCTAAAAAGCGGTGGAGTGAAGATGCAGCGAAGATTTCAAAATTTTAATAGTGAAGCATGATTAAAACTTAAAACTTGTGTTTATTTAGTTAGTTTTATCCATGAATGAGAATTTAATAGATATCACAATACACAATCCTCCCTCTTTTTTTCAAAGAAAACTGTCTATTTTATTTTGTCTCTCATATCTGTAAGTGAAACAGAAAAGGATAACTAAAAAAACGAAATTAAGAAGGATTTATTTTTTACATTTTTCACAAATATTTCTAACTTATCAATTTCTTACATACAGACAGACTTACGATTACATCGGAATCCAGTGGAATCACCGATTATCGTTAAAATAACTTACCATTTCCAGTAAATTAGACTAAATATCTTTCTTTCAATCAACGTCTAATAATATGCTCTAGCAAATTCACACGTTCAAATACTAACGAAATATCTTTATCCCAAATGTTATTACAATCTGTTAGGTTACAAAGCAATATACTTCTGTAATCGAATAATGGTTCAATGTAGGAATCAAACGATTTAACTATATGTTCAATTGAGGCAGATAAAGCGTACTTAAAACTTAAGACGTTAGTTTATGTAGCTAGTCTTATCCATGAACGAGGATTTAATGTCTATCACAATGCATAATTCTCTATTTTTTTTACAAAGAAAACTGTTTAATTTATTTTGTCTAAGATATTAATGCAGGGGGGAAAAGGATAATTAAAATAACTTAAATCCAGTGGAAACATCTGTTATCGTTAAAATAACTTACCGTTTCAAGCAAATTAGTGAAACTACCCCTCTTATAATCATCATCTAATAATACGCTTTATCAAAGTCCCACGTTTAATTACTAAGGATATATCCATATCCTAAACGGTATTGCAATATGTTAAGTTACAATGCAATAAGCTTTGATGATCGAATAATGTGTTAGTGGTGTAATAAAACGGGTTACCTATAAAGATATGCCATTGAGGCAGAAAAAAGTAGTTAAACATTAAAACATAAGTTTATTTTGTTAGCTTTATCATTGAACAAAAATATAATGTACATCACATACCATAATTTATTTATTTATTTTTTTCTTTTTCTTTTTTCTTTTTTTAAACAAAGAAAATTGTTTATTTTATTTTACCTAATACGTCAGTGAATGAAAACAGAAGGATAAATAAAATAAAACGAGATAAAAAAGAATTTATATTTTAAATTTTTCTCAAATTTTGACCAACAATCTTCTTATATGCATACAGATTTTCAATATTATAGGAATGCAGTTACAACATATTATCGTTAAAATACGTTACCGTTACAAGTAAATTAAAGTAAATATCACCCTTCATAGCAACGCTTAATGACACGCTCTAATAAATTCCTATGTTTAATTACTAACGCAATTTACGTATCCTAAATGTTATTAAAATCTGTTAAGTTACAATGTGATATGGTTCAGTGATCGAATATTGGTTCAATCTAGGTATAAAACGGGTTACGTACAAAGATGATGTATTCAGGCAGATAAAGTGTACTATCTATAAATGTAAATTGTATTCACATCACTTTCCATAATTAAACTTTTATCACAAAATATATTATTATTATTTTTTTAATTTTATCTTTTATTTTATTGAATGAAAATAGTGATAATTTAAGTAAAATGAAATTATTTGGATCCTTTACCAAGCTTTTTATTTTATTTTTTTTATTTACATAATTCTGACATACATTCCGATCTACGATAACACCGGATCAAAATGTGAATTTCTATTATGGTTAAAATAACTTACCGTTCCAAACAATTTAAACAAATATCCTACTTACAGCAGGTGCTTAGTAATACTGGCCCCACCAGTGGCTGAGAGGTCCTGTTTTCGTGCTGCGTTCAAACCTGTTCGCATCTGTCGGCTTAATTTTTCGGATTTTTCGTGGTTTTCTTCGAACATCAGGTAATCTTGTGTAAATACGAGTTAAGTTCCCTTAGAAATACCCCACGGAGGGCACTAGACCAAAGGCCTATATCCCTTATTTAGATAATCAGCCGTTATAAATAACACCAACGCTTTAACGCTTTATCTATCGCATTAAGAATTCATGAAAATTTTACATTATAAAGCATTTTACGTAAATTGCTTAAATTAAATAAAAAGGTTTACATATTCATTTAATAAATTATTGAAGAATTTTAGAAGGATTGGAGGATTTTTAAGGAATAATTTAATTTGAATTTACAGGGATTTTGTGCAATATTTATAACCCCTCTCAAATCTCTTTATTTTAAATTGTTTCCTTGGTATTTTTTAGAATTATAAAATATACAAATATGATGTTCTTACAATATAAATATAGAAATATTTTAGAATTCAAAAATCCATATCCCTCACCCTCAGCGCAAATAAATCTGAAAAGATACAAAGGCAACGAAATCATCCTTTTTAAAAATATTTTTGTTTTGTATAACCCATAATTCTTTTGGAACAAAATAAAGTAATGTATCTGTAACTCATTCTAAACAGTATTACGACTAATTGACGTATTAAAAGAATTTTATAATAAGTAATTTTTATGGTACTTATAAGTACCGTCGGTAGATAAAAGGTTAATAGTACGGTCTAACAACACTGTATGTTAATATACTAACTAAATTTCTGCATATTATAGATCGTTATAATGCTATACACTTTAGCGATTGAATGCTGGTGCAGTCTGGAAACCAAACTGAATACTTGTCAATATATTGTATTCAGGCAGATAAAACCTACATAAACCGAGATTAGCCGCGTGTATTATCAGAACGTTACACTGATAAACAAACTTTCTGTTCTCATTGAGTGGTGATATTTATATTTTAAACGGCGTTGAAAAATAATGCGTCATTAAAAATATTCCATCGCCCATTGATTTTTGGAAAAATACAAAATCTTGAAAATCTGAATTTTATAGTATTTATTCAATACATGTTAGGGCCCGAGCTCGGCCCGTGGCCCGTACCCGGCACGGCTCGCAGGCCGGGCCGGCGGAATCGTTTCAAGTTTTCTAACGGGCCGGGCCGGCAGATTTAGAATAGTTTTTTCAACGGGCCGGGCCGGCAAAAAAATTGAACGGGCCAGACGGGCCGGGCCGATAAAAAAAAATTTCGGGCCTGCCGGCTCGTTCTGAAGATTTAAGAAGAAACGATAAAATATGAGCTATTTTCAACGAAAATGGTTTTAAGGAGAATAAGTATAAATGTGGCCATACTAGTTTGACAGCATCAATATAAAAATGCACAGTGTATCGGCATCGGAGAATTACATTATGTGTAACCCGTTTTAATATAATTTTAGCTGACTCATGCCGGTCCGAGATCACGCATGCATTATTTTTCTACATATAGACTGGCCGTACCGGTACTAGACTTAATTACTGTCAGAAAACATGATTTGTAAAATTATTAACAGCGATAAAGAACTTATGTTAGCTTAGTCTTCGGATATATACTTCTTGATGATTTTTAAATTAATTTCTCAATAATGCGAAAGTTTGACACATTTTCTGATTAATTTTAAATTGTAAAAGTATAAAAGTGATAAGCCTAACTATTGAAGGGATTTGTAATCGAATAGTGTTTTTAATTTTTGGTAAATAAAATACTTGTATAACCTTGTTGAGATATAATAGTTTCTCAAATGATTGCAGGTTTTTCTCTCTTCCCTTGCTATTGCTTCCGGAAATTCTATTCAAAACTCTAATTATGATATTATTATATTTGTTTGTAGTATTCTTAAATTGCTTGTATCAAAAAATGGATAACGCCATTCGATTATATAGTTTCTGAATAAAGATATATGCTAATCTTATGCGTTTCTGGAAAAAAAATTTAGAAATGTATCAGAAGGGAGCTTCTTTGAATTTAAGAATGAATTTGGATTTGAAATCTATAATAAAATGATAGAGAAATGTATTTATAAATCTTCTTTTATTAAACAGCTTCAAAATTAACGATGCTTTTAGCTTTCTTTCTTTTTTCTTTTATTCTAAGCCATATTAATTTTTTAATGAATCTTTATTCGAATGTTGAAAGCCTAAAAATTTAAGTTATCATTAATGTTGCTAATGTGTATTTGCTGTAAAATATACTGTAAAATCATTCCATAGATATGTATGCAGTATTCTTTAAAGGAATCTTAGTTAAGGGATAAAAATCTGAATTTTTTAGAAATCGTAGAAATTGTAACAGGCCAAAACGGGCCGGGCCTGTTTTCGCTGATTTTTGTACGGGCCGGGGCGGGGCCCGGGCCTCGAAATTTCGGCCCGTGCAGACCTCTAATACATGTACCTTATAAATTTTGTTATTTTTTTATTTCAGTAATAATAAACGGTTAAATAAACAATTATAAAGCTTAAAACTAATTCTTTAAAATACTAAAAATATACATTGCATGTAAAGTTTAAGTAAAATGTAAGCAAATTTTTATGAAAAAAAATGATATTTATAAGAAATTTCCCCGATTCATGCATTATGTAGCGGTAAATGTCTTAGCTATGGATGCTCTCTTTTAGACATGAACACTAGCTTCTCTAATAAGATTCAAACCGTAATCTTGGAGAAAAATAGTGGTCCAACTGCATTGACATCGAGTTTCGATTGCAGAAATATCCTGGTGGAAACTGCCTCCATGATTGTCGCTCACAGATCCCATATTTATAGTGAAAAAAATTAAATGGGATGGTAAAAAATGAAATTTCTAGACATTAAATATCCCAAATTTATGTAAATGTTTGACATGCGATTAATTATTTTTTTACTACTTAGGACTTTGGTTATTTCCTAAGAATTATGCCATAATGTTTTTAAAATCAATCAATCCTGTTGCTTCTAAATCATTCAATGTATCTTTAAATTTTTTTCCTAGCTTAAGGTATTTAGTTTGTGCGCCAATAAGGATATCCATTTTAACTTTTGCTTAACTTAACAATGTAAATTGTTCTTGCAGGTAATGAAATTGATGCCTTTCCTTATTCATCGCTTTAACAGAATTCTTCATCAATCCGAACGTTATGTTTAAAGATGGAATAATAACTTTATTTTTATCAATTAAACAAGCGATTTGAATATTTTTTCACATTTAATACACTGGCTACTTCTTTTTTGATATAAAGCTTTGATATTTATTTTGCTCTGCTATTCCAGAAGCAAGGAGGCAGTAGTAGAAAAATAGATATTTTTTTCAGAATGTACTGTGTTAAACCTTAAAAAAAGGTGGTTTTTTAATTAGCTTTATCTATGAAAGAGGATTATTATTCTTATAAATTAAGTTTGAAATATAGTTTGTCATCATAAAGTATAAATTTAGATGTAGTAGATTGGAAACGAAAAACAGAATTCCCATTGGTTCTTTCACATTCCAAACATAAAAAAAAAGTCGTTGTATTGTTGTGTAGAAAATACGTGTAAAGTATCGACAAAGTGATTATATAATATTAGATTGCAGAGTAAATATAAAAAATAAACAGAAATACTCTTAAATAGTTTGTTAAAAATGATTTTTAATAGTTTGTTATTTTTATTATTTTACGAAAATGTATTATAATCAAGAAATAAAGCATATAATAACCTC
Organism: Maratus speculifer; assembly: GCA_964019185.1. Lineage (NCBI taxonomy): Eukaryota > Metazoa > Arthropoda > Arachnida > Araneae > Salticidae > Maratus > Maratus speculifer. The sequence continues at coordinate 284,773,828 of OZ025297.1, forward strand.
TTCTTATTCATCCAAGATTCAGAAAACATTTCTTTATCTTTAGAAATCTCGGAAAAGAATTTATTTTTGAAAATTAAACTTGTTGAAACACAAAAATCATCAAATTCTCAAAAACAAAAATTGTATTAAATATTTTTCTGTTTTGAAATACTTAAATCATGTTTCTATCTTAATTAGAAGAGGACATATTATTTTTTTCGATTTGGTTCCTTTTCAAAATCTTGATTTCAAGCAATGGTTGTCATACATTTGACTTCTTGCAAAAATGAGTGAGTTTTTCTTCATGATGGGTTTTCCCACAATTTTTAGGATTTAAATTGTTATAACTCAAGAATCGTTAAAATTAATGTTTTAAACTTGGAACGTGTATTTTTTTATTGTTTTACTTTAAATTTGTTTCAGAAAAAAATATTTATTTTAGAAAACACGTTTTTTTTTAATTAAAGTTTCATTTTTTTTAAATTTTTTTAAATATATTTTTTAAAAGGCTGAATGAAAATTAAAATTTAGATATTTTTGTTTATGTAAATGTAAAAATAAATGAACTTTTACAAGTAATATTTTGAATTATAACAATTTTAATTTACCCCACTTTTTAAAAAAATTTTATTTGTTAGACAAAAAAAATGTGAGAGGTTAAATTGTTTAATTTGTTTACAAATGATATGGTTAAAAAAATCAAAATTAAAATTTGAACTTAATATATAAAAATTATTTTAAAATATGTCTCGGAACCCATTAAAGAGGATTTATGATTTTTTTATTAGTTTCCCGTAGTTTTCAAAATCTTTTTTCAGTAAATTTGTACTTCATTAATCTATACACTTAGAAAAACGATTTTTTGGATCCTACAAAGTATCAAATAAATATTTTTATGATTGAACAAACATGTTAGACGGAAAAATGTATTAAATTAAGAGCATTAACATTAACATTAACATTAAAATTTTCTTGTAACAATTGCATGCACAATTTCAGTTATGCCGCTGAAAATGTTTACATGAATCCAGATTGGAATCCGAAAAAAAGAATATTGCTGTTAAAGAAAATCGATTAACACACTGTAAAAACTACTCGAAATCGCTTGCGAAATTTTCGATGAGAGACTAAAATTTATTTTCTGAAACTCATATTTAAATTTCGAAAATACATTTATTTTTCTAGTTTATAAAGATAAATTAACCTTTCAAAAAATTCGGTTTGTTGGAATAGGTTATTGAATGTTTTCGTTCATGATTATAGCAAATTTTTGTAATTTAAGAAAAATCTGCCTTTCTTTACAGTATAAGTACAATTTTCAGAAAAAATGTAAAAAAAGAAAAAAAGATAAAAAAAAAAGTCCGGAGCATTTTCTCTGCAATCTTTGAAAATAGATTTGGATATATATTTTTTAATATAATTATAATTAAATACAATTATTTAATTAGACAACTTTTGTTAATGAGTGATCTAGGACAAAATCCTGTTAAAATAAAAATCAAATCAAATCAAATATAAAAAAAACTTTACGTATAATACAACAATTATCATTAAGAGTTTTATATTTTCATAGAAAAAGGGATATTAACGTAAAAAACAATGTGTGTGATTCTCGTATAAAATATAACAAAAAATGGTATGCAATTCAAATGTGAAAAAAACATCGTATCTAATGATATGCTTCATATTAGTTAAATTCATCATGAGATGACAATTGTGGGAAATGCATCCTATATAATTATAGCTCATTTATGATTGTACGTTACAAATAAGTTAAATTGATAAAGCCATGTCCAAAGTGAACGCAAAATAATAGCCAGTGATGTTCATTCATGATTTCTTTTGACAGGAAATGTTTACGTTTTCGTAAGCTAACATGAAATATAGTATTTCAGACCTTTTTTGGTCTGATAATAGCTCCCAAAAGGGGGTCATTTGTTCCAAAATTTTAAAAACAGTTAAAAAAACTAATAATAATTTATTTTTCAAAACTACACATATTTCTTCATTGTTTCATGTTAATTGTTCACAGCAAAATATCGACGATGAAAAATCATATATTATATATTTTTTAATAATGAATATGTGAGTGGACCCAGGAAAAGGTTGCCCAAAGTAGTTCCGGATGACAGTACCCTAAATCTTAATTGTGAAAAGGGGGTTTTGGTAATAGAAATAATACATACGTTAAAGGGAGCATAGCTTACAGCGTAAAATATATCAAAGAATATGAATTTTCTAGATAAAAGAAACAAATAAGCAGCTTAACAAATCTGTTTGAATTTCAGAAATGCATAAAAAGCTAACTATTTTTCATGTTACAGAAAAGTTTATAAACATAAGATTTTGGAAACATAATTTTAGTTGTTAAAATTGTATTTTAAAAACTGACATTTTTAACAAGGAAAAAAATTAAGTCTTTGCAAGGTTTTCTGGTGCTAACAGCACTCTGATATTGAAATAATTCTTTTCAAATTTTTACAAGAAAGAAAAAAAATCATGCGTAAAACTTTGATTAAGAATCACTTTGCAACAAATTCAGGTTAATGTAACAAAACTGCACAGTTTAAAAAATTAAATCATGACGTCCTATTTCATCATACGGAAATGTATAGCACATTTAAAAAACCGAATTTCAGCTGTTCACATCTACAATGTGAAAATTATCCAACATTTTTAGCTGCTGTGTATATGACATAGAGATTTGTATCTATTAACAACAGTCAAAATTTAGTTCAATTAAGATGTACGTGCATTTCAGTTGTAAATTCCCCTTCAGCAATTTCTTCTAATAAGCAGAACGGTATAGGAATACTTTTGTGCAGCCCTGTATATGAGGTATATAATTTATACATAAAGAATAATGTGCCAAAAAGATATTAAGTTTAAAAGTACACACCGAATTTTAAAACGTATTTTTCAGCAATTGTTAGGAAAAAAAAAGTACATTAACCGATTTATTTTGTGTGTCCTTGTAAATTAATAAAAAATGCTATGAATGCTCTGTTTAAAAGTGTTCGTAGTGAATTTTAGTGATTTATAATAGTTTGATTACATATTAAATAGCGTAATGTCATTATAATACACTCCAAACGATTTTTCTATAATACTATACTATAGTGTACTATACTATAATCTAATCGAATTTTTTGAGTATCCCTGTAAATGAACCATTAGTCGTACTTTATATGCAATGTCAAACAACATTTGGTGACCCTAAATAAATTTTATCATTTTCATGAAAATCCGAGTATATTTACGCGAGTTAGAATGTGGGCGGACAGACAAACAAACTGAATGCATAAGTATTTTTGAACTTTTTTGGAAAGTGCCACCCTCATAGCATGCATGGTCTCAGTGACGTCACTGTGAGTCACTTTGGTCACGTAACATCTGTGACCAAAATGCCACCACTCAGTGACGTCACATTGTGACTGAGATGTGACTTTATTAAAAAATTTTAGAAAATTACAAATATTCTTCAAAACATGTTATTTATTTATATTAAAAAACATGTTTCTGGCAATTTAAATATTGTTGCTTTTGTCACAGTTTCGTCACAATGTTAATGTCAAATTAGTCACAAATGACACATTTTTCACAAATTTGTCACATTGTGACCACTTTGTGAAACGTCACAAACAAACTCTAAAACGGCCATAACGACACATTTTAGTCACTGTGACTTCACATCGACGTCACGTGACGTCACATCGACAATCCATAGTCACAAAGTCACAATGTGACTTCCCAACGACGTTGTAGTGACGTCACCATATCTTACGGGCAAAAATGCATTAAAATCTAACAAATTTAAATATTACAGAAAAAATTATAAACATGATATTTTGGATAAATAAACGTAATTTTAGTTAATAAAATTCATTTTCAAAAGTTGTACTTTTTTTTAAATCATAAAAAATGTATACCTTTGACAGGTTTTATCATGTAAACAGTATTCTGATACTAAAAATATTTATTTATTTATTTTTTTATTTATTATGTAAAAAAAGGAGTACTTTATTATTATAAAATATGCTACTCACTCTAATATCTTGCTATTTCAGCAGCCATTAATTATATCTGCATTATTCCTAAAATAAAGAAGATGCAATATGAACTAACATTATCGAAAGGAATTGATATGCATGTAATGCTACTACTGAAATTAAGATGCATGTTTCTTGTAATAATTAATTAAAAGCAACTGTGACCTCGAACACGATGAAAATGGTTTGCAAAAATTTTCATGCATTCATGGAATGCATCCTTAAAGGCCTGGATTTCTTATTCATTTATATTTAATTATACTGGAATGATAATTCCATATTTCAACGAAGAAAAGATTTCTGATGGATATATTTATCTTTTTTAATTCATTCATAGACTATAAATAAATAATTTTATTACAGATTAGTATTGATAAGCAAATATATTGAAGACATTATTATTAGCTAAGTATAAAATGAAAAAAGAATCAAAATCACTTACTAGAAACATATTTTTCTGTTGTTAATTGCTAGAAGTTCTTTGGTAGGACCAGAAATTTTTTTAGGATTTTGATAAATAAATAAATGCATATGTTTAACAAATTGGAGTATAGTTTACAGCATATAAACTGTCAAAGAGTGAGAGTTTTCAAGATAAAAGAAAATAATAATCAGCCAAAAAAATCTTTTCAAATTTCAACAAGAAAAAATAAATCATGCGCAAAGCATAAATTAAGAAGCACTTTCCAAGACAGTCAAAATAATGTAACAAAGCTGCAACGTTTAAAAATTTTAAATATTACGTCTGATTTCACCATACGGAAATGCATACCAAATTTAAAAACCAAATTTCAGCTGTCCTCATCTATAAATCAAAAATTATCTGAAATTTTTAGCTGCGCTGTGCATGATACAAAAATTTGTATCGATTAACAACATTCAAAATTTAGAGCTATATACATTTCAGTTGGAAATTCGCCTTCAGCAACTTCTTCTAATAAGTAAAATTGTATAAAAATACTTTTGTGCAGCCCTGTACATGAAGTATAGAATTTATATTGAAAGACTTATGCGCAAAAATGTAATTAAATTTAAAAGCTCATACCGAATTTTAAAATATACTCTCTAGCAATTTTTACGAAAAGGAAGGACTGTAACCCTTTTCTATTGTGTGTCCCTGTAAATTAATAAAAAATGCTATAAATGCTCTGTTTTAAAGTGATTGTAGTGTAATTTGGTTATTTATGCTATTTTCAATAAATTTGAAATATTGTACTGTCATTAAAACATACTCCAAAAGATTTTCCCACATATACTACAATGTAATCGAATTCTTTTGAGTGTCCCTATAAATGAACCGTTAGTCGTGCTTCTTATGCAATGTCATACATCTTTTGTTGATCCGAAATAATTTTAATATTTTTAATGAAAATCCTAATATATTTACGGGAGTTAGAGTGTAGTCAGACGGAAAGTTAAACCGAATCACCAAATAATTTTAAACTTTTTTGGAAAGTTCCAAAAATGCATAAAAATCTAACAAATTAACAGGTTACAGAAAAATTTATGAGCATAGGATTTTGGATAAATAAACGTAATTTTATTTAATAAAATTATTTTTGAAAAACTTAACTTTTTTCAACTACGAAAAATGAATACCTTTGACAGGTTTTATCGTGAAGCAGCAATCTGATAATAAAAATATCTATCTATTTATTTATTATGTAAAAACAAAAATATAGAATACTCTGTTTATTATTTAAAAAAAAACTATTATAATCTTTCTATTTTAACAGTCATTAATTATATCAACAGTATTCTTAAAATAAAGCGATGTAATACGAACTAAACATTTATGAAAGGAATGAATAGGCAAGTAACGCCACTAATGAAATTAAGATTCATTTTTCTTGTAATATTAATTAAAAGCAGCTATGACCTCGAGCACGAGTGAAATGTCTTGAATAATTTTTCACGAATAGAATGCATTCTTAAAATCCCGAATTTCTTATTCGTTTATTTTTAATTATATTGGAATAATAATTCCATCTTTCCACGAACAAAAGGACTCTGATAGATTTTATTATTATTATTATTATTATTATTGTTATTATTATTATTATCTTTTTCAACTAACTGATAGACGATAAAAAAATAACTATGTTACGGTATAGTCTTGTTAGGAAAATATATTATGAAGCTAAGATTAAAAAAATATATATAAGATATTATATAAACTAAGTATCGAAAGAAAAAAAAATCAAAATAATATACTAGAAGCATTTTTTCTGTTATTAATTAATTGAAATTATTTAAATAATAAATGCACATTTTTGGAGATTATAAACCAATGTAATCTTTCAAAATAATCTGTATGAAATATATATATATGTATACCATCAAAATCTTAAGTATGCATAAAAATCTAAATGATAGATTACTTTATGAATCAATTTATATTAAATCTCGTAATTCTTTATACCCTTATGGTCTAAATTCTAAATTATTCAATCGTACTAACATTGTCTTTACTAATACTAATAATTATGAACATTATAGAAGTACGTATGCAAAATTAAATCATTCTGCTAATAAAAAAACTACACGTACAACAAGAGGTAAAAATAAGGCTAATAATCTATATATTTCTAGAAATGAGATCAAACAACAAATAATTAAGATGGAATCTGAATATAATAACTCGTATCAATGGATGGATATTAGGAAACACATTTTTTCAATAAAAAAGAAACATCTAAATTTATATTATAAAGTATTTCTATCTATTCATTTAACTTCACATTTTAGTGATATTTACTTTGATTTATTGTACTATAGAATTAATCTTCTTAATGTTAAAATTTCTAAAAATACATACAAAAAAAGTAATAATACTCAACTCATAATTACTTTTACCAATAATGTACTTAATAAAATTAATCTACATAACATTATTAATGATAAAAATAATAATTTCCCTATAAAAAATTTTTCTATACATAAATCCTTCAAATATAATGTTACACTTGGACGTAAGACATTTAACTACAATAAATTTTCTAAATTTTTAGCCAATAATACTAATTATCCATGTTATTGTAATGATCCCTGTTATAGTATCTTCGTAAATCAAGATCATGGTCACATTATTACTGGGGATATTAATATCGTTGAAAATGATTCTTTATGCAATTTAATGGCTAATGGTACTAAATATCGTGTTCCTTCATGTACAAATATCAAATCTATCATAAAACAGTTTAATTTAGATTTAGATCTTTTTATTTATAATATTTCGATAGACTACAATAAGCCTCTGGAATACTTCACTGAATGGAAACTTAATGTTTTAGATAAATTAAATATTGAACTTTATAGGAATATCGATACATTCAATTTAAATTTTAAACAATTAAATGATGAAATAAAAAACTTACAAAATAAATTTATCATAACATATGTCGATAAATCTCCTAACAACTATGCTTTCATATGTAAACATTATTACTCTACATTATTAAATCAAGCAATAAATTCTAGTTCAAATTTCATTAAAACAGATATTGATACTATTATTAAAAATAGACATATAGCTCAATATTATAAATTACTAAAATTAAAAAATCATAATTATAACTATCCTTACATTGTGGTTATTCCAAAATTCCATAAAATTCCTATAAAGTTTCGTACTATAACTATTGGGTGTAATACTTATAACAATAATGCAGGTAAAGAATTATTAACAATACTTACAGAAATGCTAGATATTGCAAAAATAATAATAAATTCTATAGTATAAAAAATAGTTTACATCTTGTAAATAATATCAAAAATTTACAAAACATTAGGTACATCAAAACATATGACTTTAAAGATTTATTTAATACAATTGATATTGCAGATATGTTCAGGATCATAAATTTATTATTCAAGGAGTATAGGAATTCTCTTAACATACATGTATCTTTATCTTACTTCAAATCTTTAACCAAATTTATTCTTTATCATAATTATATATTATTTAATAATACAATATTTAAACAAATAGTCGGTCTTCCTCAAGGTGGGATTGTATCATCCATCTGTGCTGATCTCTACTTAAATTATTATGAACGTAATACATCTATTGTTAATTGTTTTCTATACAGGTATCTTGATGATATAATAATTTTATATTCTAAAAAGCCATCTAACTATTCGCTACCAACCAGATACCACAGAAATTTAAAATACAGTTATAATGATATGCATAATAATACAATTAACTTTCTTGATCTTAATATTACGCTTTCTGATAATAAAATTATATTTGATATTTATGACAAACGTAATGACTTTCCTTTTAAAGTAAACCTCTTTACTCATTATAATTCTTGCCTACATAAATCTGTCTATGTCAATATATTACTTAATTTTGCCCATAGAATTAAAAATATTTGTTCACATAATTTTAAAATGCATAATTTAAAAACTGTACAAGAAACTGCTACAAGAAACTGCTATAAGATATGGTTATCCTTTACATTTGGTTAAAAAATATTATCTGTATAAACATTTATTTAGTATTAACTGTCTATTTTCTCTTCAACCAATATTGCAAAAATTAACAAGCTAATTTATGCAGCACCATATGATGTTATTGATAAGAACTCCTATAGTCTTTAACATATAATAAGTTATTACATGATCTTAAAAATAATTATCATATTGCGTAAAAAAATGTTAAAAAAAATTATAAAAAATAAAAATAATACAAAAAAATAAAAAATACAAAAAAAATTAAAATCTAAAAAAGATGAATAATAGGATGGTTGGTTGGGTTAGATGTTAGATTACGGAGGAGGGCGGTGTTGCCTGGATAATACGCAATGGTTAATTATTATACATTTAATAAAAAAAAGTAACTTTACACATAGTATTAAAGTTTATGTTTACCTAAAAACTAATATGCACAGTTAAAAAATGATCAGTTATTGAGATAAGATATGGTTGTCTATTGTATTTATCTTAAAGAAATTATTTCTAAAATATTAGAATAGAAATTATTCTTGGAAATTCTTAGCTAATAAATAATTTATTTTTTTCCTATAATACAGGGCAGCACCTCAAGCATATAATTTAATTAATATATTAATCCTATAGATGGCAGCACTAAAATAATTTTCTGCTAGAAGTTGTAGTAATATATTCCAGTTAAATAATTAATATAGTAATATTAATAATTGATTAAAAATAAAAATATAATATTTCTAATAGTAGCATCTATTTTTTTCTAAATATATTATGAATTATATAGTACTAGCTGACCCGCCCGGCATTGCCCGGGTCCGTTATAATAATGTTAAACGAATTTGAAATTTTTATGATTTTATCTTTAACTCGAAATATGTGTAAATACACTGTTAAAAATTTTACCCTTTTGCTGCATCGTCACTCCACCGCTTTTATAGAAAATGATTACTTCAGCCTACTTTGGAGCATTCTCATAGGTCAAAAAAGATATATTCTATAAAAGCGGGGGAGTGATGATACAGCAAAACGGTCAATTTTTTTACAGTGTACGTTATATTAAATACATGCCCCCTGACTGTGTCAAAAATTGGTTTTAAAAGAAACTAATATTTAGCTGCAAAAATACCCAAAATGAGTGGAATGGGAAACGCAGGAGGGAATATGTGTCCAACGATTTCGTGTTGATATTTATCCTTAAAATTACTGCTAAGTGACTTAACTAAATACTTTTTTCACATAGATATCCCAAGTGAAATATTTTGAATTTCAAACTAATTATATATCACTCTTAAATCCAACTATACCGTGAATGAAATCGATTCTCGATGATTAGCTAAAAGATTAGTATATAATATTATAATTTCAGAGCCATTTTACAAAAATAGGTGTATATTTTTTATCAAACATGCGTAATGTTCATTCTATGAATAAAATCCTAACCGTAACCTAATTCTATAGGAATCATAACTTGTTTGTAACCTAGCTGTATCTTAACAGTAACCTAACTGTAACTTAAATATACCATAAATGTAACTTGGCCGTCACCTAATCATAACCTACCCATAATCTAACCACAACCTAACCGCAAATTAACCTTAACATAAGTGTAACTTAACCATGATCTAACTGTAACCTAACCGGAAAATAAATATAACAAAAGGGTCACCGGAAAGTAATTGCAACTTAACTGTTACCTAACCGTAACCAAGTTCTAATTTAACACTAACTATAAACGAAATATTTTAACCATCTCGCTCTAAGTACTTAGTTTCACTTTCCCCCGCTAGCGCATTATGTTTTGTAGAACATCCGAATTTTAGGTTCCGATTGGATTCATGTTCATGGAAATTATTTTGTGTTCATCGGATACGGTTATGGTTGTTTGGAATATTTTTGTTCATTTTAGATTCGGTTCAATTCAGATTTCGTGGTTTTTTTTTTTCCTTCAAATGGGATTTTTAAGTTCGGGTCGGGTTGTACTTATATGGAAATTATTTTACCTAGTTCCAATGAGGTTATACTTCACTGAAATATTTTTGTTAGGTTCAGATTAAATTTGGTTCAAATTTCGGGATTTTTTTTTTTTTTTTTTTTTTTTTTACAAATTTTTTGGTTTGGAGTGGGTTTATGTCCATGGAAATTATATAGTCTTGTTCGTATCTGGTTATAGTTATTTGGACTATTTTCGTCGGATTAAGATTTGGTTCGATTCAGATTTCAGGTATTTTTTTAAATTGATTTTTAAGGTTCTGGTTGGATTCATGTCCAGGGAAATTATTTTGTCTTGCTCGGATCCGGTTTTGGGTCTTTGGAATATTTTTTTCGGGTTCAGATGTCGTTCAATTCAGATTTCGGCTTTTTTAATGGAATTTTTAGGTTCAGGTTGGGTTGCGCATCAACGGAAATTATTCTGCTGTTGTTTGAATTGTTGCTGTTGTTTGAATTGAAATTATTTGAATAAGGATATGCTTCGCTGGAATATTTTTGTCATATTCAGATTTAGTTCATTTTTTTAGGTTCGGATTGGGTTCATGTTCATGGAAATTTTTTTGTCTTGTTCAGATCCGGGTATGGTTCTGTGGAATATTTTTGTCAGGTTCATATTTAGTTCGATTCAAATTTCAGGTATTTTTTTCAAATGGAATTTTAGGTTCGGATCGGTTTCATGTCCACGGAAATTATTTTCTCTTATTCGAATCCGGTTATGGTTCTTTCGAATATTTTGATCGAATTCAGATGTAGTTTGCATAAAACTTCAGGCTTTTTTTCAAAACTAATTTTTTAGGTCCTAGTCAGGTTTATGTTCACGGAAGTTTTTTTGTCTTGCTCTTATCGGGTTATAGTTCTTTGGGATATTTTTATCGATTTCAGGTTTCGTTCTGGTCATTTTTGGGGTTTTTTTCAAAGAAAAATTTTAGGTTCGGGTCGGGTTGCATATACACGAACATTATTTTTCCTTGATCGGATTGGGGTATGCTTCATTTGAATATTTTTGTGGGATTCGGATTTGATTCGGGTCAAATATCAAATCCATAGTTTTTTCGGGTCGGGTTTATACTCATGAAATTTTTGTCTTGCTTGGATCGGAGTATGGTCTGTTTTTTTCTGGTTGGGATCGGGTTATGTGTTAATATGCCTAAACATTATGTTCTGCTACTATTCTTTTAATGACTATTTTTTATATATAATTTATTTTGCTATTTGATAATTTATTACTGTGTATGAATCGTCTGCCTATTCGAACAATTGTACGTCAAAGAGCCATTTCATTTTTGTTTTAAAAACAAATTAAAGTCTTAATAAAATTTTAACTTAAATAAATGCATTCAAATTTAATCAATGATTTTAAAAAACTGCTAAAAAAGCCTCATATATACATATACATATATTAACTGCAATATAGCCAACCACAAATACATTCTAATGTACGAAGTACCAACGATCTGACGTAACAGCTGCGTTCAAAAATCCTAAGTTAAACTGACATTTTGCCAGTCTATGAATTTTAAAGGTCTTTGGGAAAAAAAACAGTCACTTTAGAAATGTCAAAATCTCAAATTGGTTTCTTTTATAGAGTAAAAAGAAATTAATAGAGTGGAGGTATTATCTCTGGAGATGATGCTTAAGATATAACCCTACATTAAGTCCAATTAAGTACTAACAAAAGCACGTGCTTTGATACGCCTATCAATTGAAACAGGTTTAAATCCGTATTTTTTTCTCTCGTTTTTAAAAAAAAAAAACTAATTTATCGCTTCACCGGTAAAAATTTATTAATTATTTTATCATATGTGTTTTAAATATCAATATAGAAAATTATTTTAACGTTTTGCTTGAAAATATAACATTATTTTGTTAGTACATTAAAATCGTCTGCTGTCAGAAATTTATATTTTAGATTAATATTTATTACTTAAGTTTTATACATGATTTTAAAAGAATGTTTTCATCATTATATTTTAAATATTTATTTACATGCAATTATTAAGTCATAAACATTTTTCATCTACGTTATAAAGTATTTAAAATTACATTAATGAAGGAAACTTTTAGTTATACAATTTTTAGTTCGTATCAAATGTTTTCAATATCTTATTTAATTTTAATTTGATATTTAATTATTGCTAATTTTCCAATTTCCTTCATTTTAAAAGTGAATATTTATTCTAATAAATAATAATAGAACAAAGACCGTTTTAAAAATTTGCTATTTCTTCTTGAAATATGCTTCAACTCTAATTCATTTCTTTCAATTCGTCTTATAATACAAAATCCCTTCCACGTCCTTTTGTTTGCCACATTAAATTTGAGCGACAAATGGTTTCATATCGCAAACCTTTTTTGAGGCTTACTTCACCTCCACTTATCTTATTACTCCATGGGTTTCTTTAATTCTATCTCAGCTTTCTTATTACTTCTGCGAAAATTTTTACACAACCAACCAACCGTAAACAAATGAAAGAGAAAAAAATTGAGAAAAAGATGATTTTTTGTGAAAGTGACCTCTTGATTTTAATTAATTACTCAGTTAATAATTGGAATTTTGAAATTCTGAAGCTCAGGTGCATCAGGAGAGATATTGGGCTACTCTCAAAAAAATTTTGAGCTTTATACGTGCTGTAGATTTTGCTAGCCATCGCAGACACACACACAGACACACACACAGACACACACACAGACACACACACGGACAGACAGAGCGTTTTGTTCTTTTATTAGTATATAGATAATATATGTTTTACTAATTTTTATAATTATTGTTACAACTTTATTTTATTATCAATATGATTTATACTATGACCATAACCTTGATTGTTAGTAAGTCACATGTAGTTTGTATCTGATTGCACTACAAATCATGCTAGGATTTGGGTAATGGTAAATATTTTAGTATATATATAGTTTTTTTAATGGAATATTATATTATTGTTATTTTGTCATATTGATTTTATTTTCTTCTATGTGTATCTTTCTACTAATTTGTCATCTGAATAGCTTCCAGCCAGTCGGGTGTATTGTGAGTCGAATTCTTAGCTTTCAGCACGACTCGTAACTGAAACTGGTTGGATGTTTTTGCTTTTTTGTTAAACTAAACACCCCTGAAGAAGTAGTTTAATAGAAAAGCCTTCTACTGCCTTTTTATCCATTTATATTTTATTATTTTGGTAATCTGCCTTCTATTTCCCTTCAAACTTCAACTGTTTTCAATAAGATGATTGTAAAAATACTGGTTTCATTGGTTTATTGTATGGTAATATATGAATTACTCTGGTTATATAATGTCCATTTATCCATATATTTCTTAGTAATTTGGTAATCTGCCTTCTATTTCTCTTCAAACTTCAACTGTTTTTAATAATATGATTGTAAAAATACTGGTTTCATTGGTTCTTTTAATGGTATTGTCTGAATAACTTTGGATGTATTTATAAAAGTATTTATATATATATATATACACTATATGGCCATTGATTATTGGATACTTGCGATTTTAGACATTTTGTTAAATATCTAGAAAAATACATGAGGAATCATCTCGAAACTCTTAGTGTATAAATATAATAGTATAAGTCATACATCTCCGTGAAGATTTTTTCCCGAAACTCCATAGGGGACCGTCAACAAATTTAAAAAATGAATATCTTTTGAATAACCCTGTCAAAACTAATGTAGCAAAAGCGCTCAAACTCTAGATTATGATTGAATGCATTATTGTAATACGCCTTGTTCATTTTTATGCAAATAGCATGCATACTCGCAGAGTAATTAAGGTTTTTATAAAAATGGTCCCAAATTTTTCCAAGTTTTTTCCTTATAATTTTCAGAGTTCTTAATATAAAATAATATTTTTTTCAGAAAATATGACAAACAACATTGCACCCAGTACCCTGTAATCAGAATTAAAAAAATAATGAAAATTGTATACAAAATGAGTTGGTTTACTAAATAATTTTTTACTGCGCATGCGTCGACGATATCAGAATTTCATTTGCATATTATGTTAGCTAAATGTATAGAGCAACTTTTGTGAAAGTCACAAAATCATAAATTGAAAATTCTGAAAATAATCGTTAATTGAATAAGTTGAAAATCCGTTTTTCTCAAAATGAAGCAAAAACAAGAGGGGTTGTATCCATATATTTATTGATTAATGTCAATAAAGAATGCACAATACGGGATGTATTACTACATTTGGATAAAATCCCTCATTTTTTTTGCTTCTTTTTGGAAACAACGGATTTTGTCCTTTTTCTATAGACTATTACTTTCAGAATTTTCAAGCTATGATTTTGAGACTTTTACAAAAGTTTCTCTATACATTTAGCTGATATAATATGGAAATGAAATTTTGATATCTTTGACGCATGCGCAGTAAAAATTTATTTAGTAAACCTACTCATTTTTCATACAATTTTTATTTTTTTTTAATTCTGATTACAGGATACTATGTGCAATGTTGTTTGTCATATTTTCTGAAAAAAATATTATTTTATATTAAGAACTCTGAAAATTATAAGGGAAAAACTTGGAAAAATTTGGGATCATTTTTATAAAAACCTTAATTACTCTGCGAGTATGCATGCTATTTGCATAAAAATGAACACAGTGTATTACAATAAGGCACTCAATCATAATCTAGAGTTTGAGCGATTTTGCTACATTAGTTTTGACAGGGCTATTCAAAAGATATTCATTCTTTTTTAATTTGTTGACGGTCTCCTATGGAGTTTCGGTAAAAAATCTTCACGGAAATGTATGACGTATACTATTATATTTATACACTAAGAGTTTCGAGATGATTCCTCGTGTATTTGTCTCGATATTTAGTAAAATGTCTAAATCGCAAGTGTCCAATAATCAATGGCCATATAGTGTGTATATATGTATATAATATGCAATGGTTAATTAATTAATTAATTTAAAAAAACAGAGTGGGAAATGCATTTGTTAAATTGAAAAACATATTATAAAGGATGTTTAATTGCCACTAATGAATGGGTAATTATATAGATACATTAATTAATTCTATTAATGTAATTTAATTAATTAACATTATTAAATTGTACATTACTTCTTTTAATAAATTGGAGACCTATAATACTATTTCTCAGTGTATAGAGTAATTATATTAATTACCTATTTTTAAATCATAAATCATTTTATATTAAGATATGGAGTTTATCTTAGCAGAGTCAAATTAAATGATTTTGTTTTAAATCTTAACAGGATAAACTATGATATATGGTTTCATTTTTCTGTTATCGCATTACTCTGTTTTTTAATTCATCTATTTATATATTGTTATCTTATTGACGATAATTATTTTTATTTTTCACTTTTCCAATTTTCCGTGCTATCGAATTTGGTAGTTTTGATGTGTCTTGTTTTTGATGTTTTTTCTTCATTTAGCTTTGGTTTTGTGTGCTTTGTTAGTTTAAAATTCGTATTGTTTTGCTTTTTCATAGCAAATATAAAGATGAAATCACACACTTCATTTGTAGTTCCAAAGTATTTGGGACCTGAAGATTCTGCTTTGGTTATACAAATTCCATTTGTATTCATATTAGTATTTTATTTTTTCTTCCATGTTAAATGTGCTATAAGTCATTAAATTCAATGGTTCATTTTTGTAATAATATTAATGGTTATATATATATATATATATATATATATATATATATATATATATATATATATATATATATATATATATATATATATTAAAAAAATTCAAATCGCACACCATATATAATTAACTAAAAAAACATATAAATTATAAAAATATTCTTAAAAGCAAAAACTCACGAACTTCAATACCGCTAAACAAAATTGAAAAACCACTACGTGAACAATAACTAATCCATAAATTATAAACTGATCCAACAAAATAACAACTCATAAATAACTTAAACAAGAAACTCGAAAAGTAACAAACAAGGAGACGGGCGGCATGGCTAATGACATGCACTGCTGGGTTAAATCTGATTTTATGCATGCAACATCCCCCATGCCCGTCATAACCATAAATGAACTTTAACTAAAAGCAATCCAGACTAAAATTAAAGTATCGACCAGGAATAACCTTCAATTGACCCTCAAACTGAAACTTTAACCTTGTCGAACCTTCAAATCCATTCAATAATGATTTCAGTTCATTTCGACGACAACTACCCCTAACAAAATCATTCATAATATTTTTCATAAAGTTCCGAGGGTAACCTTGTTCAGAACCCAGTCTGTACCCCTCCACAATGTCATTAATCACATCTCCAATTTCTGAACTCAACCTATCAATACGAATTAAACCATTTCTGAAAATATTTCTTTTTACCGAGACATGTACGCATGAATTGAAATTCATTAACTTTAAAGTTCGGAAACTAAAAGTATTCCGTTTATCAAATATCTTTGTAACCAATTTATTACGCTCTAAAATTAAGTTTACATCCAAAAAATCAATTCTACTGCAATCCAATGAGGAGGGCTCTAATTTTAATGTTGTAGGGTAATATAAGAAATCCAAAATTATATTATCGTTATTTAATTTAACTATTAAAACATCATCAATGTATCTATAACACAAAATATTTTTATTTAAGTTATTGTTACCTTCATATAAATATAGGTATATGTCAGCTATAATAGAACTACAACTCCCCCCCCATTGGAATGCCACGAATTTGTCTAAACGTTTTTTTACCGTCGTAAAGGTAATTTTCTTCTACAACAAATTTAAATAAATTCAAAAATAAATCGATATCAGTTTCTGATTTACACTCAGTAACATAAAATTCCACAATTTTCTCTTTTAAATCCTTAAATCAATATTATTGTATAGGTCTGCGAAGTCATATGCATACAGACCAGTAATGTTTTTTATTTTTTTCAGCTTATCCAATAAGATGTAGCTATTTTTTATAATGAATGTAGACTCCCTACCTGTCACTCTGTGAAACGCACCTGTCAAAATCTCCTTTAATTTTTTACTAACTACCTAAATGTAAGATCCGAAACCACAAGTTATGCTTCTGAATTTAATTGGCTTTTTATGAAATTTAGGAACTAATATAAGATATGGAAAATTTTGACCTTTTTTGAATTAACTTTACTTTTTTATAAAGTGCTTTGATTTTATTCTCCACAACTGTGATTTTTGTATTCAAAAGTTGATAATGATATTTATTGTTATAGCAATCATACAAAAGCATACTATAAAGTTTCTTACATATCAATGCGTAATTTGTGTTGGCTTTGTCAACGTATGTAATTATAAATTTATCCTGGAGATTCTTAATTGAATATATATATATATATATATATATATATATATATATATATATATATATATATATATATATATATAATAAATATATCTATATCTATATATATATATATATATTTAATATATATAATATATATATATATATATATATATAAATATATATATATATATATTTAATATTGGTAAATATATATATATATATATATGTTTAAGTAATTAATATATTTCTTTCCAAACCATCAATGTTAAAACGACTTATTTTAATGAAATATCAGCTATGGCAAAATTCTGTTAAAAAATCTTTTCGTTCTCATGGGTATGAATTCTATATATTCATATAAAATGGGATGCTAACATAAAAAATAATGCTTATTGAAATTTTCGATAAAATAATATTAAAAAAATTCCGTATGCAGTGTCAAATGTGAGAAAACGTCCTATCTAATGATACTTCATTCAATAATGATTGTTACAAATAAGATAACTTCATTTAGCAATGTCGAATGTGAATTTACTGTCTTGGTTTGTGATACTTCATTCATCATTGTACCCTAAATTTTAGTTAAGAAAGATTGATTTAAGTAATAGAAATATTACACATGTTTAACAAGTTGAAGCACTGTTTACAGCATAAAACCTGTCAAAGAGTGAGAGTTTTTTAGATAAAATAAAGAAATAAACAGCCAAACAAATCTTTTCAAAATTCAAAAAGGCATAAAAATCTAACAAAATTTTCATGACACAGAAAAGTTAATAAACATAAGATTTTGGATGAATCAACATAATTTTAGTTGATAAAATTGTTTTTTCAACCACGAGAATTATAAATCGTTACAGGTTTTAAGGTAGCTACAAAGAACAGACTGATTGTATTTTTTTTTAATTTTTATGATATACTATGTATATTTATGCCCTTTTTATAAAAAACGCTACAAATGCTATTTTAGAAACCACTAATTATTTATGCAGTACACCTAAAATAACACAATGTAATTCGAACCAAACATTATCGAAAGCAATAACTTGGCATGTAATGCCACTACTGAAATTAAGATGCATCTTTTTTGTAATATTAATTAACAACAACTATGATCCCGAGCATATCCCGAGTGGTTGGAATAAATTTTCACGAATGGAATGCATTCTCAAAGCCCTTAATTTCTTATTCGCTTATGTATCATTATATTTTAATAATAATTGAATCTTTCGACGAAGAAAAGGATTCTGGTAGATGTTATTTATATTTTTCAACTCATTCATAGACATTAACTAAATAACTTTGTTACCATTTTGTATTGTTATAAGCCAATATATTTTAATGATATTGTTATTTACTAAGTATCGAAAGGAAAAAAACAAAACTTTTCGCAAGAAAAACTTTTTTTTTCTGTTATTAATTAAAGAAATTCTTGAAATAATAAATGAGCATTTTTGAGAGTTATAATCCTATATAATCTTTCAAAATTTATGTAAAAAATGTATTTTTTTGTAAATGTCTTTTTGTATAAAATATATGTATGGAATACTCTGTGTATTTGTGACCCTATAAAAATGCTGCAATCTTGCTATTTTAGAAAACATTAATTGAATCTTCATTATTCCTAAAATGAAGAGATAGAATAAGAACTAAACATTATTGAAAGGAATGAATAGGCATGCAATGCCACTCACTAAAAAAAACCGGACGATTTTATGGAAATTGTACTGGTAATAGAGACGCCAGTACAATTTACTGTCTTTTAACGGGAAAATTTTGGTAAATTCCAAGAAAAAAAAATAAAGCATACGGACAAATTTCTGGAATTTAAGGAAAATTTTTCGTTAAAAAACAATAAATTGTACTGGCGTCTCATTTACCAGTAGAAATTTCGTAAAATCCACCTTTTTTTTTTGTTTTCTTACAGTGTACTCAAATTAAGATTCATTTTTATTGTATTATTAATTAAAAGCACCTGTGACCTCGAACATGATGGAAATAGTTTGGATATAGTATTTTCACGCATGGAATGCATTCTTAAAGGCGTGGATTTCTTATTCGTTTGTATTTAATTATACTGGACTAATAATTCCATCATTTTTTTAACGCATTCACAGACGATTAATAAATAACTTTGTTACGGTTTAGTATTGTTAAGCAAATATTTTAAAGGTATAAATGTTATCTAAGTATCGAAAGAAAAAAAAATCGAAATCATTTTCCATAAACATTTTTCTCATATTAATTATTAGAAATTCATTAAATATTAAATGCGCATTTTCGGGGGGGGGGGGTGTACACTAATATAATCTTTAAAATAATAAGGATGGAATACAAATATTTTTTAAAGAAATTAATATAGTTCTGTCCAAACCATCAATTTTAAGTCAACATTTAAAAAAATGAAATATTCGTAAATTATAATAAAACCCTATTAAAAATAACTTTCTGTAATCGTCGATTTGAGTTTTATATATCTATAGAAAATGGGATGCTAACATACAAAAATGTTTATTGAGATTCTTGACCTAAAAGTTTAATAGAAATTCCGTATGCAATGTCAAATGTGGGAAAATATCGTAAGTAATGATACCTCATTCACCAATGTAAG
This sequence comes from Maratus speculifer, assembly GCA_964019185.1. NCBI lineage: Eukaryota > Metazoa > Arthropoda > Arachnida > Araneae > Salticidae > Maratus > Maratus speculifer. The sequence continues at coordinate 284,794,182 of OZ025297.1, forward strand.
TTGCAATTAAGTTGAATACTTTATGCAATGTCCTGTGTGGATTTACAATATTATTTTGTGATGCATCATCCATCATTGTGCCGTAACTTTTCATTTGGAAAAAGGAATTTTGGTGATACAAATAATACATATGTTTCACGAACTGAAAATTTACAGCATAAAACCTGCCAAAGAGTGAGAAGTTTTAAGATAAAAGAAAGAAATATGAAGCCAAACAAGTCTTTTCAAATTTCAAAAAAACATAAAAATTTTGAAAAATTGTCATGTCAAAAAAAAAGTTTATAAACTTATGTTTTTGAATAAATTAACTTAATTTTATTTGATATATTTTTTCAGAAACTTAACTTTTTTTACCACGAAAAATGTGAATTCTTGACAGGTTTTAAGGTACAAACAACAGTCTGATTGTAGAACTATTTTAATATAAAAAGATTAATGGATGACTCTGTATATTTTTGCCCTTATTATAAAAAAATGCTGCAATCTTGCTATTTCAGCATCCATTAATTATATCAGCAATACTTCTAAAATAAGGCGATTAATACGAACTTAACATTACAGAAAGGAATGAATAGGCATAGAAAGCCACTACTGAAGTTAAGATGCATGATTCTCGTAATAATTAATTAAAAGCAACAATGACCTCAAGCACGATGAAAATGGTTTGAATAAATTTTCACGAAGTGAATGTTTTCTTAAAGTCCTGGATTTCTTATTCGTTTAACCGTTATTATTGTGAAATAATAATTACATCTTTCGACGAAGAAAAGGATTATGATAGAAGCATTTATCTTTTTTCACCTGATTCATAAATGATAAATAAATACCTTTGTTACTATTTAGTATTGTTAAGCAAATATATTAAATCTATTATTATTAACTAAGTATCAAAAGAAAAATTAAATCAAAATCATTTATCAGGTATACTATACATTTACTGGACATTTTTTTCTATTATTAATTACTCAAAATCCTTTAAATAAAAATGGACATTTTTTTATGGTTATAAGATAATATAATCTTTGAAAACAATCAGGATGAAATACAAATATAATTTCTAAGTAATTAATATAGTTTTTTCCAAATCATCAATTTTCAGACAACTTTTTTAAAATGAAATATAAGTGAGTTATGATAAAATTATGTTAAAAAAATCTTTCTGTAATCATCGGTTTGAGTTTTATATACTCTAAGAAAAAAGAATGCTAACATTAAAAAAATAATTTTTATTGAGATTCTCGACAATATTCTCGATATACATTAGAAAATTATTACAGAAATTCCGTATGTAATGTGAAATGAGAGAAAGCAACGTATATAATAATAACTCATTCACCAGTGTAAGTTACGAATAAGTTAAATTCATTAAGCAATGTCCAATGTAGATTTACAATCTTAGTTTGTGATGCATAATCCATCCGAAGTTTTTGTAGAGAAAAAGTGATTTTGCTAATAGAAATAATGCATATTATTCATAAACTGAAGTATTTTTTACAACATAAAGCCTGTCAAAGAGTATGAATTAAAAAATATAAGAAAGAAATAACCAGCCAAACAAGTCTTTTCGAATTTCAAGAAAACATAAAAATCTTACAAATTGTCATGTTACACAAAAATTTATAAGCACAAGATTTGAAATAAATGAACTCAATTTTAGTTGGTAAAATTATCTTTCAAAAATTAAGCTTTTTTTTAACTATGGAAATCGTAAATCTTTAACAGGTTTTATGGGGCAAATAGCACTCGGATACTAAAAATGTTTTAGTTTTTTATGAAAAAAGAATTATGGAATACTTTGTATATTTATGCCCTTATTATAAAAAAATGCTGTAAATTATAATTATATCGGCAGTTCTCCTAAAAGAAAGCGATGCAATAACAACTAAACATTATTGAAAGGAATGAATGGGCATATAATGTCACTATTGAAATTAAGATGCATGTTTCTAGCAATATGAATTAAAAGCATGTGTGACCCCGAGCTCGAAAGAAATGGTTTGAATAAATTTTCACGAATGAAATACATTTTTAAAAGCATGGATTTCTTATTCGGTTTTGTTTAATTATACTCGAATAATAATTCCATCGTTCAATGAAAAAAAGCATTCGGATATATGTAAAACTAAATAACTTTGTTACTGTTTAGTATTGTTAAGGAAATAAATTAAACATATTTTTAATAACTATGTATCGAAAAAAAAATCAAAATCATTTATCAGAAAAAAAATCTGCTACTAATTGCTGGAAACTGATTAAATAACAAATGAGCATAATTCTTGGTTTCAACTAATGTAATCTTTCAAAGTAATCAAGATGAAATATTTTTTTAAGTAATTAATGTAGTTCTTTCCAAAGCATCAATTTTGAGATAACTTTTTTTTATGAAATATAAGTGATCTATGACAAAATGCTGTTAAAAAGTCTTTTCGTAATCATCGGTATGAATTAATATATTCATAGAAAATGAGATACTAATATAAAAAAATAACGTTTATTGAGATTCTAGAATTATTATTACTAGACTAATATTACACAAATTCCGTATGAAATTACAAGTTTGGGAGAGCATCGTATCTAATGATACGTTATTCAATAATGTACATTAGAAATAAGTTAAATTCATTAAGCAATGCCCAATGTAGATTTACAGTCTTGCTCATCATTCATCATTGTACCCTAAATTTTAGTTAAGAAAAACGGATTTTGGTAATAAAATAATACACATATTTAACAAACTAGAATATAGTTTACAGCATGAAGCCTGTAAAAGTGCAAAATTTTTCAAGATAAAGAAATAAACAACCAAACAAATATTTTTGAATTTCAAAAATGCATTAAAATCTAATTCAAAAATGCATTAAAAAAAAAAAAAAAAAAGAAAAGAAAAAAAAAAGAAAATACAAACTTAAGATTTTGGATAAATCAGCTTAATTTCAGATAATATTTTTTTTTTACCAAAAACTGAACTTTTTTTTACCACGCAATTTTTAAATAATTCAAAGATTTTATCGTACAATAAACAGTCTGCTACTAAAAATATTTAGCTTTTTTATGTAAAAAAGTATGGAGTACTCTGTATATTTATGCCCTTATTTTAAAAAATGTGCAATATTGCTATATTAGCAGTCATTAATTATATATGCAGCATTCCTAAAATAAAACCATGTAATATGAACTAAATATTTTTGAAAGGAATGAATAGGCATCCAATGCTATTTACTGGAATTACGATGCATGTTTCTTGCAATAATTAATTAAAAGCAACTGTGACCTTGAGCACGATCAAAATAGTTTGAATAAATTTTCACGGATGGAATATATTCTTAAAGGCCTGGATTTCTTATTCGCTTATATTTAATTATACTGGAATAATAATTCCGTCTTTCAAAGAAGAAAAGGATTATGACGAATGTATTTATCTTTTTCAACTTATTCAAAGACTAAAAATAAATAACTTTGTTACGATTTAGTATTGTTAAGCATATATATTAAATATATTATTCTAAGCAAAGTATGGGAAGAAAAAAATCAAAATCATTTATCAAAAACAAATCTTTCAGGTTTTAATTACTCGAAATTCTTTTAAATAATACATTCGCTTTTGCCTTTTTATATTAGACATCTTAATTTATATCTTAATTAATATTTTACATTAATTTATATTAGACATCTTCATTATCCATTTATATTAGACATCTTATATTAATTTATATTAGACATCTTAAATATCTTGAATTTTTTATTTTTCATTCAAAAAATGATTTCAGATTTGTTATTAATAGGCCCAATACGCATGCGTGCTAGGAATGAACAAAATTTCTTCCTCTTTATCAGACATTCAGGTAGAATTCAGGGATCAGACATGAATCGAAAAATATTTGTTAACAAATGAGAAATAATTTAGTGCATATTGGCGAGTTCTTCAGACAGTTTTCGGTTAGAATGTAATTATTTTTTACATCTGCATCCGTGATCTAACATACGTAAACGTATTCGATTTACGTTGTATTTCCTGTACATTATTAATGTACTCTATAAAATGTTCTGCATTAAAAATGAGGAGCATACATTTCATTTACAGGGATACTCAAGTTATTCCATTACTTAGGGTCTATGAGGGAAAAAAGGCAGTGCATTTTAATGGCGCTGCAATATTTCAAACATAGTGATATTTAAATGCATTATTGCAAGGATCAGGAAGATATTTACCATAGAATATGTCATGTGCACCTCTTACAATACTCGTACAAGGGAACTCAAAATCATTCCGTTATATTATAGTCATAAAAAATGTTTGCGAGGAATTATAATGATGTTACTCTGTTACAAACATGATGAAATTAATATGGATTTCTGGGGTGGATAACGACTTTATACAGAATGCGAAAACCAGAAGATATTTCATTCTTTTACAGGATTCCAAAAAAAAATTATAAAAAAATGGTTTGAATCATATTTACATCATGTTGTACTATTTCAATCATGATGTCAATGACACATATTGGTAATATTTGCTACAATATGCTTCTCGTAGAATATGATGTATACATATTGCATACATCATTATTTTATAGCGAGACATACAAAAATTTCAATACAATATTTTATCCGAATTGTTGTCTTTCTGTTATGATGAATTATGATGTGCGTTTTTATGTTTAGTTAAATTTTGAATGTTGTCTGGCGTATATACAGTCAATAAACTACAGTATATAAGGGGACACAAAAGAATTATTAGTGAGAATTTTAATTTATGATTAATGAGATGATGATGTTTTAAGGGTCATTAATGAGAATGAGTGAGGAATTTTTAAAGTATAGTTCTATAATTTTTGTGAGTTATGCATTTTCGAAGTCAGTTGTATGTATAAGAGATACTATATACTAAGAGATATTTGTAAAATAAGGATAAAATAATGTTCAGGCTCACGTGAAGAATTGAATACATTACAGCTCATGAATTATAATTTCTGGAAGTTTTATTTCAGACGTTTAAAACATATTTTGGCTTGATTTATATGTGGTCTACATAAAAATCTGAATATAATATACAAGGCACTACAAAAAAAAAAAAAAAAAAAAAAAAAAAAAAAAAAAAAAAATCCAAGTACGTTTCCTCTAATGGTGGAAATTGCTAAAGATGAATTTCCAATTTTGCGAGGTATTTTCTTACGAAACTAAAATTTAGAATTATTTTTAGAATCTTTACAAATTTATAGATCATACAAAAGCTGCAAAAAACATTTGGATTTCCTTTTAGGCTATAAGCAATTCTGATTTTTAAATATGTCGCACGTTTTCTAAAATATTAAGTTTATTATTTTTACTTTATTAAACGCTGAAGTTTTCTTTCTAATTGTTAAAAAGTTTAAAGGGAGATTTTTAAAACAGAAAAATTGTTTTATTTACTGTTGTGATATGTTTCAACTCATCACCGAGTCATTTTGATATTAAATAAAAAATGATATTCCAAAGTTGTACATCTATGGTGCATTAAACTGAAACGAAATCATTCAGTTTTTCATGTGACGCCCGTTTCTTTTACTTGTTTTACTCGGAATTCTGTTTTTTCAAACCCTTGAGGAACTTTTGTCACAGTTTTGGTAGGTTGAATGATTGTATAATTACGTATTGTTACATATGAAAACTGTATCTCTAAGTGCTCAATGCTTTAAAAATACATAATAAAAAATTAAAATTAAAAATAAAAAATGATAAAAATTAAATTCCTAGTAAAATTACAAAATAATGTCTCTCGCATAAATACCAGAATGTTGTACCAGTTTCTAAATGAAAAAAAAAAAAAAAAAAAAAAAAAAAAAAAAAAAAAAAACCTAAAATTATTAAAATGCATTAAATTTGAAAAAAAGTGCTGAAGAAAACATATGATATTTGAAAATTTGATATTCATTTCTTTTTTTCAACATCTGGTATTTTTTTTTTTTTAAGCTCAGGAAAATGGATTTAAAACTCATATTATCCATTGCTTTAATTACTATTATGTATGTAAATATAATTATATCTTTATAAAAACGCGTTACGCGTTACAATTTTTAAATTTTTATTTATTTATTTATTTTATTATTATTGTTTTTGTTAAGTACTGAGGGGTATAAATTTGCATCCTAAATCTTGTTAATTACATTCTTGTTATAAGCTTAAAATATACATTTCTGAGAATTTTCGTTAAAATTCTCAAAATCGTCAAAACATTTTTCATTTGAATCACAGTGAAAAATATTTTTAAACATTTTAATTGTTTTTTGCAGTTTATATTTTTATTGAACTTAACAATTTCAGCACAGTATTCGTATATTTTAAATATTTATTCATCCTTTTCAGAATAAACGGATAATTAAATCTTTAATTTCCTTTTGATCTAGATAAGAATTTCCCATGCGTATTCTAGTTGGTACATGAAAGTATTATTGGTAAAGGAGGAAATTACAAAAATGGTTAGTAGAGTCATTAAAATATTAGAAGTGACATATAGTAATTACTATTGATTCATTACACGGTTGAGATAAGAATTTTACCCAGAAAAAAGTTGGAAACTGTACATCAAGCGTTGCAAAGGAGATGCATTCTTACTATAATGAAGTTTTAGAAATAGTCACTTCTTGGAGTAATAGTATACAATACATTGGATATCGTTGAAGTATCCGAAGTCTTTTGTGTGTCCCCGCAAAAAATATCTGCTTTCCATTATATAGGAAGTATCCTTTAATAAACCTCAACAACGCATATCAATTTCATAAAATGTAAAATTAATACAATTAAAAGTCGGTTTAATATAAATACGTAAGTAAAACTTTGCCAAACGTTGCCACAAAACAAGTAATTTTCGCCCTATATCATTTTGTAATGGGATACTTTTGTATGGCTCTATAAATTAATAACAGATATTTTTTGCACCACATATTATACAAAATGGGTCGTTTAGTATATATTTCATAAATGCGTATCAATAATCTTTGTACGAATCTAACTTCATTAAAATTATTAAACATCCGTTAACATCATTACAGATTGTAACATCATTAAAATGTACTTAAAACCATTTTTTCTCATTGGAGTTAATGTAACGAAATACTTTTGTTTCTCCCTATAATTAAACTATACTTCTGATTATTATAAAGTTTGAATTGACTAGACAAAATCATGCAAAAAATTATTTTAATTTTCAAATAATTTGATTGGGTAGTTTTTACTCTGTTATACGTGGACGGACCGGCAGATGGACAGACGGATACTTACGACGACTACAGGTGTAACTTACCTGTAACGTAAGTTACAGGTGTAAATTAAATAAATACGAGCGCACCTAAGAAAGCATGTATGTGTTATCTAGGTGAGTTGCAGGGGATTGGTTTCTCGTGTTTATAAGAAATGTGGGTTCTCAAAAAATATAAATACATAAAAGAAATTCGTGAAAAAAAAGTATTGAGAAGTGCTGACCTAGATAATTAAAAGCATAAACACTTTTTGAGTGTGAAATATCATAGTGAATTTATTTCGTAACGAAGAATATATCTCATAAGGTTTTAATTTAAAAAGAGTTTTGCGTAAAGAATATTAATAAGAATTACAAAACTGCAAAGATTGGGCTACATATTATTTGCAATTCTTTTCTTGTAGTTTTTCAAGCAGACATCATAAAGAAAGTTGTAAGAAATTTCTTCGGTCAAAATATGTTTTATTTGTGTTAGAGTAACTTTTTTTTTGTTGTTATCGGTCAAAAATGTTGTACTTGTAACTGAAATAGTATCATGGCCAGTTAGATATATTATTGTAGTATCATGTCTAGGAATTTGCAATTCATCCTTTTCGTGATAAACCAATATCATCATCATTGATTGCTTTGACAAGATATATTCCATACAGCTGAAGCATATTTTTACTATACAAAAGATATTTTGAACTATATTTTATTCATAAAAATTTTTCTTCATTCGGGATAAATTATTTTCCCTAAAAATAAATAAGTAATGCAGAATTGTACAGATGAAGTTACTAATTCACTGATCTTATATGCTTCACTAAAAAAAATTGTTTTCTCAAAATTGAGTAAAGCGCTCAATTTTAAATACTTCACATACTCAAAATAGCTCCAATACCAATGTACTCAAAACTAAGAAAAACATGTAGGGGGAAGTGGGGATGAATCGGACAACAGAAGTTTATATATGTTCCACTAACATATATACTATGATAATTTACCTGATAGATTGTAGTATTGAGGTCATTCAACTGACATAGTTTCAAAGCAATATCCAAAACAGAAGATTAGCTATTGTACAAAGTGAATTTTAATGAACCAAAGTAAATTTATCTGTTTAACCTTTTTAGTATTTAACTTATAGTTAACTTTCTCAAAACCTTATAATTTTTTAAATGTTAAAGTGATATAATCTCTTGTTATACTTATGATGCAAATAAAGAATATTGACAGTCCCTGCTAAGCACAATCACTGTTTTATACAACCATGTGGCTATGGGTTGAATGGGACAATGTTTATGGGGATGAATGGGACTGTCACATTTATCCCCAGGGCTATTCCATAATAGATAAAATTACATTTTGTCATTACCTGAAAACCAGATGGTAAGAGGAGAAAACGAGGCTGTCGTGTTCTAACCGATACACCAGAAAAACAATATTTGGAAAAGGAAATTGTAAAAAAAAAAACTAATAAGAAAAATGAATTGCCTGCCTTTAAGAAATAGTTTTAGTAAAGGTATGGACAGTAGTGATGAATCTGACAATTTATCACTTCGTGATAAAGATGAAAGTGATTTGAACATGATTTCAAGTGATATGGACCACCAAGTTCGCAGCTTGGATAATATAATAGAAGACGACTTTCTCCTAACAAAGATATGTGCGAAAAAAATAATTATCATTACGTTGCTAGGGTTCTAAAGAACAATAATGCTAACGTTCAAGTACAATTCTTGAGAAAAAAGGATAATAATTCCTTATTTTAATATACCGATGCACCAGAAATTTATTTTGTTAATCTGGAGAGTATTGATATGATACTACGAAAGCCTAGACCTCTGGGAAGCTTCATTCAATATGTAGTAAAATAAAATGTATCACTCAGTTTTCAAATAAAATATGTTTGGAATATTTTTTTTACCTGTCCCGTTCATCCCCAAAGTTGTCCCATTCATTCCCACCATGAGGACGAATGGGACAGTATGCATGAATGTTTAAAAAAAAAATCAATTGTTTATTGAAATTAGTATGCCAATAACTTGCTAATTGCTGAAGAGTTCTTTAAGTAATATTTTTAAAATTAACTACTGTATACAACTTAAGTTATTAGAAAAATGAAAAAATTGTACCATTCATCCCCACTCTCCCCTACTCATTTTTGATTCCATAATTCTGTTCAAATGTAAATTGCTATAAACTGTCCTCTTAACTTATAAATTAAACTAAAAATATACTGGCATTCATTTCTTGCTAAAAATTGTTAACAATAAAAGATTCAATGATTGTTTATAAAGAAAAATTGCAAAAATTATTAGCTAAATACCCAAATAGAATATTTTTGACAAGAGCAGTATTTGCAAGCACTTTTAAATTATTTCAAAATACTTGTGTATAATTTAATCTTTACATTAATAAGCATCTTTTATGCCACCATAAATTAAACAAATCCTTACAGGGTACAAAATTATAGTTAGTTTGAATTTTATAACATGTGATGTTTCCAAATTGAGAAAGAAATTTGATCATTTTTTATCCAAACATACTCTATTCTGTATGAGTACATCGATGTACTCATTTTTCAGTATTTCATTTTTTTTCAGTGCTTATTTCAAAATATCGAGGAAGTGGTGAGAAAATGAGTAAAGAATAACACTTTCTTTTACAAAACATTTTTCCTTTGCATTAGAATAGTAACTATGTTTTCTTTTTAAAGGAATATTTTTCCGGAAATTTTCTGTTTCAATGCAATGGTCAAGAATTTACTTCATGTAATTCATCATTTTCTCAATATACCAATCCCTGCGTCTTAGGATGACTTGACACGATATATAACTCATTTATATCATAAATAATCTATATCTCTATCCCGTAAAATATTATACAAAGCATTTTTAATCATAAAAGATAATCGAAATAATGCTATTTAATGCATAATGAATTGTTTTTATAAATAAATGCATCGCAACATAAAAATAATTTCTTAACTAACCTTATTCTTGCTACACATCAAAAGTGCAAATAATAAATGTTGGACTAAATGCCATTTCATAATGTGTAATTCTTAAAAATTACATTTAATTTGGCCGTGCAACATATTTTAATAACATTGAAATTTTAAATTCATTTAAAGTGCATTATGACAATGACGAAATTGTAATGCAAGTAGAGAAGAGGGGACACGTTTGAACTGGGGGCAACTTAGAACACTGTAAATATTTTACTTCGAATAAATTATTTAAAAAAATTTATATGATAATAGATTACTAATGCCTCAATGGAATAAATATACAAAGCTGCACCATTTTGTATGAACAATACTGTCTAAGCAAGATATGTATTTTTCTCCCTCTTAAATCTAAACTTAAGAAAACAAAGTCTTAAGATTTTTGTGTACAAATTTCTAGTCCTAAAATTTTAACTTATCGTGCAATACTTAAATAAAAATGTTAGCTTTAATTTATAAGCTTTGTTTTATTCAGATTCTTCAGCGGAATTGAGTAAACCGTTGCAATGTTGAACTCCATGTGATGGGGACACCATTGAATAGAACAGTTGTTGCATCAATAAACAGAGAGAAAATACCGAATAAACTGGTGATAAATAATAATTGAAAAAAATTAATAAAAGAACATTTAAAACTATGAAGTAAAAAGTTGTTGAGGTATCGAAATGTAATTATTTTTGAATTTCTTCAATGTGAAAAGAGATTTATTAAGACATTAATTAATGCCTAAGAACATGGAATTAAGCTATTAACAATTCCCCTTACTGCACAAATATCCCAACCTCTATATGCATTAGTAATGGGAAGTTTCAAATTTAAATTGATGTTGGCATTCATTTATTGGATAATTACCAATCTTGGATACAAATTAAGGATTCATAATTTAGCAGGCTTGTCTAACAATGTCAATTTTTTTTTCACTTATCTCTTTCCAAACGTTATTTTTGGTTTCCGCAGCGGGAAAAAAAAATACGAAATTTATATCAGGTATTTTTATAAAAAGAGTGAAGGAATTTTTTTTAATTTTTCAGAATCATCAGACATCACATTTGTGCATTTCAAGGATGTTGTAAAAAAGTTTTCACAAGCAAACACAACTGTCGGGGCACTTTGTGTTTTTTCAATAATGAATTTTGACATAAACTTTGATGGATTTAAGTTTGGTTAAATAACAAAACAAAGTAGTAATTTCAATAAAATGCAGTTATTTCAATTTATTCATATTACTTTATATTTCTGAATCATATGTAACGTTTTATAAAAACTCTCAATATTTTCATATTTTATTCATTTGTCCAAAGGTACCCCTACATGGGGCAGGGTTCAACTGAAATCTTTCAATCATGTAAATCCTCCCAACTTATTTAATTTCTTTTAAAAATGTTTAATTTCTCGTTCATATGATGAAGAAATTAACTGTTTTTATTATGTAATATTATATACGCAATAAATATAATTCAATTTAAAAAGCATTGGTTTTCTAAAAAAAATGTTCAAACGTGCCCCCTTCACTCCAACCTAATTTAAGTAGTATTTAAAAAATTTAATGAAAGAGAAACTTCAGTAATATTTTTATTTATACTGAATAGAAATTTTGATTTATAATGGTTTTTATTGAACTGAAATAGTATTCTTATCAATAAAGAGTTTCAGTTTTTGTTAGAAGAACTTTTAAAAGTTTACGGAATAAGATCTAAATGTCTGCTATACATGGCGGTTTTTTATATCTTAGTAAATAGTGTCAAGCGACCAGTGCATTCGTATGTGAAACATTCATAAAAAAACACATATCTTAAATGGAAAAAAAATGTGGCATCATTTTAGCATTCAAAAGATGATGAATCCGTACCAATGTTGCCTTTATATAAAAAAATCACAAATTACGTGTGCCGTTTGATTTAAAGTCTTTATGACATATTTTCAGATGTCGATGAAGAAAGAAAAATAGTACTAACATCCTGTAGATTGTCTGTCTACATACTTCGATCTAATTTTCTTAAATTGTTAAACATATTTTCAGGAACGTATTTTTTTAAATAATTTAAATGTACGTCCTTTGTTTACATCTATCCATAATACTGGATATCCGTTAAATAGAATGCGAGCTTTAATGAAATATTATAAGAGTTTAATTTAGACTACATTCAAGAAATCATACATTAAATTGTGATAAAGCAATATAATTTTCGTACAAATGTTCAATACGTGCACGTGTTGTTATACGGCACACATCGAAAGAATTGTCCAATTCTTCACATGTTTCGTTTAACAAAAATTAAAATAAATAAAAGAGATAACTTTCACTCAAGAAAGAGCTCACAGTATTTTAATATTATGATAAAAGAAGCATTGTAACAAGTCAAATTAAAAAAATCAATTTTTCAGTTTTCTTTATCATTTTCCATAAAACCTTATTAAAAGTTGTGGCTACCCAAAAATTAGGTAATTAAATACAAATTGTCAGAAGTGCTAATTTTTTTAAAAATTTTACCATGCATAGCCTTGCTTTAGAAACATGATCTAACTTATTAAACTGCTAATAATCTCATTGATGTGTTTGTCTTTTATAATATTGATAGATATTGATTGTACCTATATGTTTATTCATGATTGAAACGAATTTATTATGCAGACACAAAAGGGGAATATATATTTAAAAATCTTCGCAAAAAATCAAATATTTCAACTTTGTTTTTAAAACGCAAAGTTTGCTGAAATATACAATCACATAAATGTGCATTTTAGTGTTTCAGACCTTTATTATTGATTTTAATCAAATAAAATGTAAAATTTTTTTATTATTCTTTAGAACTGTTGTTTTAAAAATCAATAAATCAAAAAATATAATTTTATTGCAATTTCATTATTTTTTAGAAAATTTTAAGCCTTAAAAATGTCATTTTTGTGACAGTATCTGGAACCAAATGTCTATATGTAAAATACTTTTTCTTCTAACAAAAATAAAATGATATTTATAAAAGTTGCTAATTATTATAAAAAAAAAACATTTTGTTTTTAAAGGAAAATATTTTTTTATTAATATTAAGTTAATTATCATGCATGAGTAATTATATTGTATGCATGCAAGGCTATGCATCATTTTCGTGACACGCGAAAATAACTTCATTAACGGTCAAAGGACTATTCTTTTTAACAGTATTTTGGTGATTGGAAACCTACATTAAGCACTTGTAGTAGGAAAAGTTTGAAAAAAAATAGGTAAGTGGTAATTTTTTTTTAATATGCTTTGCGTATGATTATTGCTTGTCATTTTCGAGATGCTTAAAAAATAAAAAATAAACATTATTTTAAAATTTTAAATAAAGTTTTATTTTAATATAGAATGGGAATCAGAAAAAGGAAACGTGCCGATATAGGCTTAAATAAAGCATGCTTTTAATAATAGAACGAATTATTGGCGATCCGTCGTTTTCGCGACGCGACTGTCATTTTTGTGACGTCGTGGCAATGACCAACGTCGCTTCGAATAACAACATCATCTCGAAAATGACATTTCTCACAGATTTACTATTATGAGGCCTGGAATTAATGAAGTTTTTATTTTTTGTTTAGTACAATACAATATTTACTTGATGATGAAACTTAATATTTTGTTTTCCTAATCTAATCGAGGTTACATGGAATTTCAGGTACAGTGGCCATGGAAAGGGTGCTATGAATGGAATTGGTGATTCTCTAAATAGATTTGCTGATTCCTTTGTTTCACATGGGGGATATATTTCATCTGTTGATGACTTTGTTCAATTATTTAATGAGGTTAAAGTGGAGGTTTTAATTTTAAACACACAAAAATATTGAAAAAATTAAAAAAGAATTGGCCTTGAAAGCAATCAAAATCACAAATCTTTTGAAATTGCATCAAATGAAATGGGACAAAATGAAAGAGCAGCTGTTCAAAACAGAATTGTCATGTTGGAAATGTCCAGCTGAATTTCTTCACTTCTCTCATGAAACCATTTCCTACCAGATTAATAGTCAATGAAAATAAAGACAACCTAAAATTTAGTGACTGGGCAGCAGTGTTTTTTTCAGATCAGTGGTATCCAGGTAAGTGAAAAAATTATATATATTATTATACTAAAATAAAATTAAAACACAATATTTTAATTTTTTAATTCTTTCTTTAAGGTGCCATTGAGAATGTTACTCAAAATATTTTGCTTGTGTACTTTATGACAATATGTGAAAAAAAAAATAAGTTTGTATGGCCTGAGATAGTAGATGTACATGAAATTAAAATGCCACATATCCTAAGCAAAATTACTAATTCTCTTGAACCTGCTTCCACCAGATATTTTAAATTCCAGGATAAAGATTATAATAATGTTCAACATGCTTTTTATGTATTTAATTCTTTGAACTTGTTACTAGAAAGATTTTAATGCAATAATATTACTTCATATTTTTTTCATTGTTATATTTATTCTCTTCACAATATTTTATCTATTTTTAATATGTTTAATTTTTAATAATTATAATTCTATTTCATCATTAAACAATGTCATTTTTGTGATAAAGAGTCATTTCAATATTAAACTATCATTTCAGTGACAACATTTTTAATATAGTTTAAATGCTATAATTAAAAATTGAATATAAATAAACTATTTTCAGTAATAAGAGGTATGCAGTCAATGATATTTACCATGAATATAATTCATATTTATAAAAAAATAAATTTTAAAAATTTTAATTTTAGAAAAATTAAAAAAAATTGCTTTTTATATTTATTTATTTTGAAAATTGAGAAGTACTTTTCAGAAAAGCTTCAAGTCCTGTTTCTTAATGAATCTGAACCAAAAATAATGGTTTTTCTATGATAATTTTAGTTTTAGACGTTAAATAAAATTATGAACTTTTATTGAACAAATTCAATAAAATTTTTAAAATTTATGATTGATCTCTGCCAAACTCAGAATGTCTAAGATAGATTTATTCGGACTTATTTAAAAAAATTGAAACCAATCTATTGAATTTGAAAAAGTTAAAAAAATTTCCAAAATGCACGTTTATATGATATATAGACTTATGTAAAAATACTACGTATGTCAAGAAAAATTCTTTGCGCAATTTAAAAAAAAAACTACATAATTTTTCTCAAGCTTATTTAAATAATACATTTCTTTGTTATTTGAGATTATAATAGCTCATAGAAAAACATAATATTTAACCGTAGGCCCTCTTTTATATAATAATTTTTATGGACGTTCTTAAGAAAAATTAATAAAACATAGTTTATAATCTCTAAACTGAATCATTAATTTGATTTATCATTTATTAATATCTAAATCATTTACTGAATTATTTGTTTATGTTGTAATGTTACCAATAGTAACAAATGAATAAATTGTGATCAAATTTGTAAAACAAATATACAAAATTCCTTGCAACGTTTATTATAAACTTCCACAAAGTATTGTATTTTTATAGAAGCATGTTTTTTAGTCGAATATTTTGAAGATTTAACAGTAGAATATACTCCTCTTAAAATATTTATTAATGTATGTTCAATTTTTATAGGTGTAAAGCATTCATAAAAAAAGTTACATATACAACAAATTAAGAAACAATAGAATTATTCACAATAACTTATATATTGTTAAGCTATTTATTTTAATATAACTAATGGAAAAAGAATTCAAGAAGAATTGTTTTATAAATTTAAAAAAAGATTATTTGCATAAATAGATATTTTAAAGATATTATGATGGATTTTATATTTGAAAAATATAGTAAATGTGTATAAATGTTCAGAATTCTTTTTAAAGTTTGGAAAATGAAAACGAATAATTGATAAAATGTAAAAATCATTAATTTTTAATGTGTAACAGTTAATGAATAACAAGTTCTAATGGATTAGTTAATTCAGTTATAATAAGAGTTATTAAAATATATTTATTCCTTTCAAAGTTCAATTTAATTCAATGTTTTCTTTCTTAAGATGAAGAATCCCTATTTAAGTACATAAAAAGAGCCACTTGAATTCAAAGTATTATTATATTGCCCAAGTACGTCTTAAAAGGACAAGCAGGCATACAAGTAAACATATGAGCATTTGACTGTATACACAGGAAAATAAATTATTATATTTTTAAGCAGGCTTTAAAGTCATTCTTAAAAAGATAACGCAAGATTATTTTTTGCTTTAAAACCATTTGTTATTTTATTTTACAATCCAAAATTGTTCGGAAGTTTTATTCAATAAAACATAATTAGCAGTTTCCTTATTGACTAATAATATGAAATTATTCTTATTAAGATCATCTAAAAAATGCTTATTGTTAACCAGTTTTCTGTAAAGTGCATTTTTATAAACATCTGCTAAATATTATTCATTATGAATACATGTTCAATTTGGAATTATCAGCAAAAAACATTTTACACATAAATCCAATTTATATTCTTAATTTATGCTGCTAACATGTTTATAACAGTTTTCACAAGTCTTAAATTTATTTTATAATAAATGCCCCATCAATCTGGTTCTAATTAAATGTTGTATAACGTGAGTGAAACTTTTTGAAGTTTCAAAGTTAGAGATTTGTGGTATTATTACTTGAAATAGTGTGTATCTTCACAGCAAATTAGTTAACTCACAATCTACTTAAAAGTTTTAAAGACTGTCGTGTAATAAACTGCGTCATAAGTGTTCGCTAATTAAAAAAAAAGCAATAATAAGTACACTGCAAATTATTTTAAAGTTATATTTTGACTATCAGCTTATTTTGATGCTGTTGTCTGATAAAAGTTTCATCAAAATTACATCATAGGTATACCAATTCATTTTATACCAAGCTGGTAATTAATTATGTTTTCGAATTGTTTATTGCGCATTAGTGTCTTTGTAAATTATATATAGTTTGTTTCACTTGCAATTTTAGTGTTAATGATAGAACATATAAAGTTATAATGTTAGTAAAATATATTTTTCATCATTAAAAACTAAGCTAGATGTTTGAATGGTTTATATGTAGTACACTGATAGTTGCATAAAATCTAATTTTGAATTAAAACTATGTTTGCAGTAAACTAA
The DNA here is from genome assembly GCA_964019185.1 of Maratus speculifer. NCBI lineage: Eukaryota > Metazoa > Arthropoda > Arachnida > Araneae > Salticidae > Maratus > Maratus speculifer. The sequence goes on from OZ025297.1 coordinate 284,811,462, forward strand.
GTACTTCCTGGACTCCAACTATTAAAAATTTTGTTAACCTTTAGCGCGCCAGAATTATTTATTTGTATATTTACCGCAAGGCACAAAATTGTTTTCATAAAAAGAGAGATTATGGACTAACATTTAATGTCCAATTCCGTATTTTATCCTGAGTTAAACATTAAAAGTAAAAATTCCATGCCGCAGATATTGTCGCAAAGGACAGTTAAATAAGAATAAAATAACTTTTGCCGCAAAATGTATAACACCCCACCTAAAAAAGAAATATTACACGCCGATTATATTACAACATGGAGCGATTCAGAGAAAAAATAATAAAATAAATCTATAATTACACCATATGTTCAAAAATTAATGGGGATTTTATTTGTACCGCATATGAAACAGACCCGCATACATATTGTATGTGATAGGAAACATAGAGGGTTGTGTTATATTTATGATTAGACCTTCAATCTGTTTTGAATCCTTTGAGCCTTTAAACACTTATAGAAAAATGTGTGAGTGTTTTTATGGATGGAATAATTCAAATGGAAATTGTGCCACTATGGATAACTGGAAATTGCGATTTTATTTGTAAGTACTGACACAGTTGTGAAGAAAGATATTGAAAGTCCAACAGTGATTTCCAGCTGGTAGATCCTCTCTTATAATAATGCGAGGCCTATTGCGTTGTTAGTGAGGGTGTATCGCACTGTAAAAAGATATCATCCGATATTATCATTATTCTTTACAGTCCTGTCATGGTTCGTATAATTTTAATGTGACATAAAATGTAATTCTAATAGGAACATATTTTTAGCTTTGTTGGAAACACTCAAAAATATGTTATATGTGTTAGTCAATTCAACTTGAATGAAAAAATTTGGCAATTTTTTGGCTGTGGTTACAAACGAATTAAATAATTCCAACTGTGCAAAAAATTGCCCAGGCCGGGAATCGAACCCAGATATGTGCCTTACAAGGCCGATGCTTTACCATTTAGGCTAATTGGGCGCGACAATCGGTGAGCATTTCTTGCTCAGATAACTCGCTCTTTGTGGTTACAAAGTTTAATTAGCTAATTAATGCTGAATGATTCTATTCTGAGAAATATGAAAAACATTTGAATTCTACTTTGATAATGTTTTTTCACTATTTTTTTTTTACTGCTTTTAAAGGAGTGAAAAGATATTTGTTGTAAATGAAATAATGTTATTTATTTATTTTTAATACATTTGATCTTTTAAACATCTTTTAAACATAAATCAATTTATAAAAAAATATAAAAAAAATAAGTGTCCCTATTAAGGCATTATATTAAAGCATTCTTATATTTGTTTATGTAAAAAAATAAATAAATGAAAAATAAATAAAAAAATATATGTTATATGCATAATGACTGAGAAAGAAAGGCTTACAGAAAATTAAAAACAATTTATTCTTAATTACATAAGTAAAATATGATATTTTCATTGACATGAATAAAGAACTTCTTAAATTAATTTTTTAAAATATTTATTAATTCTTATATGTTATTTACACATAAGTGCGAACGAATATGAGACTGCTGTTGAGAAATAAATTTCACCGGTCTTAAAAATAACTCTCAGATGCCAATGAAAGATTTCCTCAATTTATAAATGTAATCTGACAAAATGGAATGGAACACACATGCTAGAATGTTCAAGTATTAAAAAAATAACAGAATGATTTCAATATTTTCACAACCGTAATAGAGATGAGTCTTATAGATTCCAATTCATTTCATCTTGCTTCCTCTTAAATTTTATTTTAACTTTATTTACTACTGTGGAACGAAGAACGCGCACTCAGAAGCATTTTCTGACTTTGAATGATGTAGTATTTTGTCTTCAATCGAATGTGTGTAAATCGATTTTCCACTCTTGTAAACTTTAACAATTGTTTATTCAGACCATAAATATATCACTAAATAGTAAGAGCATCAGACTTGTACAGGAAAGAAATATGAACGTCATGTTTTATACAACACTTCCCTCCTTTTAATCAATAACTGCACTGCATATGCAACTTATTAAATGTATTTTCGAAGGGATCTAATAAAATTAATTAAAATCGGGAGAAAAATAACAGAAAATTCTGAATAAAAACGCAGCAGGCTAAATAAATATTTGGTATTGTTTTACTTCAATTCTTTTCACTTTCGATGGTCCACTTTAAGGAATGATTATTAATATAACTTAATTTTTTTCGTACAATAAACAAAAAATCGAGACAAACAATTCTTTTTATGAATTAAAACATTTGCTTTCTATAATCAAAAATGTCAGCCAATTAATATATCTAAATTAGATAAAATTTATTGATATACAATAACTTTTAGTAGAGAAGTGAGCAAATTTGCAAGCCAAAGTGGAGTTCAGACAATCCATGTACTGGTTAAGGTAAAACATGAATTAGTGGACATAAGTTTAATTTTTTTTGGAACAATAAGCTAAAAATAAGGAAAAAAACAGTTTTTATGTATGAAAATATATGAAATGTATAATCGAAAAATGTCTGCCAATGAATAAAGCAAAGTTAGACAAAATTTATATGCATACAAAAGTTTTTTTTTTTTCTTGCCTTGCCCTAACGGGGTTCAGGAAAACCTTGACAAGATGTTGAGGCATAATATAAAATAGTGGATATAAGATTATTTATTTTTATTTTTATGTATTTTTTTGGAGGGGGCATGATAAACGAAAAAATGGGGCGAGGAAACACTTTTTACGTACTAAAATATTTGCTTCGTACAAATGAAAACTATCTCCCATGAAGCAAAATTAGATAAAATTCATTAATGTACAAAAGCTTTCAGTAGAGTAGTAAACAAAATTGCATTGCCCAAGCAGCGTTCTGAAAAAAAAAAATACACGTTAAGGAGTTTCGTTAAAATATAAGTTCGTGAATTTATATTTTATTTGAAGAATTGAGTAACCGTAACTTCCTCTCCTACTTATTGTATAATAATTCAAATCATAGAATCAGTACTAAATTCCTTCACAAAATAAATATATAAATACACTAATTTCCAATACAACTATATGTTTTTAACTGCAAGAACGAAACTACATAAAATGCAATCTAGAAGCATATACGAATTTAATTTCGCCTTTCTTACTTAATTCATGAAAGAAAAAAAATGTTTTACGTTTTAAAACAAAGCCATTTTTTCTCTTTATCAAAACGCAATTTTAGAAAGAGGTGATATTTTGTCTTGTTTATGAGTTTTTCTTAACGCTTTCAATTTAGTAAGCTCTGTGTTTTTGACGATAAAAATTTTAAAAAATGTAAAAAAAAAGAAAAAAAACCAGCCAAAAATATTGAAAGGATTTCAAGAATGCATGTAGTCAAATAAATAAATTTATTAAACAGTTTTTCACTGTTTCTCCTTTTTCTTATATGTATATTTAAGTGTAAGGCATTTTATTTTAGCAAATTGAAAGTGTAAAATAATTTTACACAACATATACTTAATTCTTAATCAGTCCTCTTTTTTTTAGTAGTCCACATAAGTTATGCATATAATGATGAGAATTAGCCTTTAATGAGCCCTTTGTTTCTGAATTCGAATGAGCGTAAATTTTTAGACAATAACACTGCTATTAAATTAAAAAATCAGACTAATGAACTGCACCATTTTAAACTAAATTGCAGATATTTTTTAAAATAGATAATTCCACGATTCGTACTATATATATATATTTTACCATACAGCAGAATTGAAACAATTGAGATGTTTGAAAGAACATCTTCCTACAAAAAATTATATAATAAATGTTTATATATAGTTGTCTTTTGTATAGTCATATAATAAAAGTTTTCTGATTTTCATTTTAATAAAAAAAATATGTACACTTCTGTACAAAATTAAAGTCACAAGCACGTTTCTGACAGTATATTCAAATAGCTAGTAAGAAGTTTGATAAAATGTTCACAATATATTTTGTGAAAATTATGTAACTAGAATCATATTTTTAGAATAATTCTCGTATATTTTGAAATAACCAAACTGGAAATTTAACCGTTTAAGTCACCAGGGCTTTTTAAATTTTGTATGGAGATAATTATTTTAAACCCACAAACTGACTGATTTTATTGAAGTTGAGTATTCAACAAGTTCCTGAGATGAAAATCCTTCAGCAGCTTTAGGAAATAAATAGTGCGAAACGTAGGTTTCTCTATAAACTACAAGTGGTGGCGAAACTGGGGTCTAGTTTTTGTCATCGATACCAAGTATGGTGCACTGTCACCAGGAGGCGACGGCAATTGTAAATGATCGCTACTTTATGTTAAGTAGTATATGACGGCAGTATTATACGTCAACAACAGATCTTGATCTTGACGTATTTGGTAAATGTACAGGACGAATTTCCATACAAACTGCATACGAATATACGTCAAACAGCGTCCTTTAGTCTTTACGTCCAGTGATGTATCTCCTTCTGTGCATGTCGCATGAGAAAGCCCTCCAAGAAGACACATCAGGGATGGTGGCATTTTCTTTTCTCAGATGAGTCAGATTTAGAACACAGAGTATTCTCGACGTGGAGACAACGTTGATTATGATAGCACCCTTCCAATGTAATGAAAAATTACCGTTTTGGAAACAGAGGAATCATTGCTTGGGGCAGAAACCTGTTAGTCCGACGTACACCACTGGTGGTATGTTATGGATACAACAATTAACCCGATAACTTCGCTTCTCACATTATCATACCTGCAGTCGTTGCTTCTCATTTGAGCATTATTTGTTTCGTCGGTTGCTTAGCGTTACATCCTGTTGTTTGTACTGCAAATGGCTACTCAAGTTGGTCTCGTAATTCAGAGCCTTGATCAGATGACGAGACCTTCACCTGGCAAGGTATAATTTACTGGTTACTTGGAGGACTTTGCACCCACGACAGATTTTACATGCATCAGGCGGCATTAGCGTACATGACGGAATTTTAGTCGTCAGATAGCATGAGTCCTGCAACTAAAAGCTATGAGTAAAATGTTCTGCGAACTTGGACAACGTTGTCCAACCCACTTGGGGTAGTCTGGAGCCTAAATGTTGATGCGTACTTGTCAAATGAAAATGGTAATTTAGTGGGAGGGGGGAAACAAAAGAGGGGACTTCGCAAATAGACATGTTGCACCGTACTTAATATTGAGCCGAACTGAAAGGCAAACTTAACGTTGCAAGGGGGGGGGATGAGACTCCACCATTCTACCGTACCCCATCGTGTTTAAAAAAAGAAGAAAAACTGGCTCCGTGGGCTTTCCCAAAGGGGCGGATCCGGTAGCTCGTACAGAAAGCACATATATAAAAAAAGACGGTTGTCAAAGAGAAGGTATAAAATAATTGAAACCTAATAAATATATTTAAAAAAGAGATAAATAATAATTAGAAATAAAAAGACATAACATTAATTAACAATGCTTTATAATCTGGTAAACTTAGGACAAGAACTGTTTTTTTTTAATTGGCGTTAGGGGATTCCTAGGCCTTTTATATTTTTAATTTATTTTAATTTTGTCTTTATAACACATCACAGTGGACGGACAAGCAGTGTCGAGGCGGAGTGAAGCTTCTTACCATGTCATAATGCACAACTTGCTGAACCGATGGCGAATTTTTTTGTGTTTGCAATTCATATGTTGCTGGCCATGGTTACAGCTGATGTTGTGCGACTACCGCACATTGTTAGATGACATAATACAAACACAGACAGATTTAAAATTTTTATTTGGCGATAGGAATAAATCCTAAACCTCTTTTTTTAACATACAACATACAATATTTAACACATTTAACATATAACAATTCCTGAAAATAAGGCAGTTAATTATTTGGAAGGGGCTCTCCACTGGGGTGGTGTGTTTTTAACTTTATTCGTCGTTCATTGTGATATAGTATGTGATATGTGTTTTCTGTTAACCATCTTATGAATACTTTGCTTTTGTTTCGTATGTATTTATTGTTTGCTAGTTGCTTATGCCAGTGTTCTTTATTATTTGGCGTAATTTTTTCCAGATGTTATGTTTGTGTTAGCGGTCAGACCGTTAGGTAGTGTTTTGAGGTTCCCAATTACCCGCATGCACAATGTGGCGTGTTTTTGCGCTTGAATATTTTAAAGTATTTTGGGAAACCTCCGTGGCCTGTATAAATCTGACTCAGAAGTTTGCAGCTGACTAATCTATCTGTACTTACTTTTGGGAAGTATTTATATGTAGTCCTGTCCGTGTCCCCGTAATCCCATTCGAACTGCCACTGTTTGATTATTAGCTCTTTTATTGTTCGTTTAAGATTTGATATTGACCTTACCTGGTCGTATTGTATTTGTTTTATTTTGTTTTTCTGCTGCTTGCTTGGCTAATTCGTCGGCATCCTCATTCCCTTGGATGCCTCCATGAAGTTTAACTCAGCTAGACTTAAATTTGTTGTCTGAGAGTTTAATCATTTCTAGTATATCATTTACTAATTGTGTTGTGTTGAATGGTGCTTGAATTGCTGACATGCAGTCCGAATGAATGCTATAATCGAACCCTGTGCTGTTACCCCATTTTGCTGCTTTCAATATAGCCAGCTTTTTGGCTTGAAAGACACTGTTGAACATTTTTAGAGGTGCTGACCATGTATGAATTTTTTTTTTTGTCGTTTCTAAAAGCTACGAATGCCGAAACCGTAGCGCCTGATTCAAATTTTGAACCATGTGTGTAGATATTTATGTCTTTTGGGTTATGTCCTAATCTCGGTTCAACTGTGTCTGCTCGGTTTGTGGTCCACACGTTTATTTTTTTTGCGTAGTCTGTGTGGTTGATTATTGGCCCGTATAAGTTAACTGATTCCCTCAGTCTTGATACTGTACCATATGTAGTCTTGTATTTAACTTGTAGATGGATTGGAGTCAGGCCCGCTTGTACCTGAAGGACCGCAGTAGGGGAAGTTTTATATGCCTTAACAATATGCAGCAGAAAGTGTGTCTGGCAAAAGGACAGCATTTCCTTGCACCTTTTGTTTAGACTGTGACCCCATATTGGGGCAGCATAAGTTAGTGTCTTTTCAACTACTGTCCTATACGAAATCTTGATAATTTCTGGTTTAAGTCCCCAGCTTCTAGAGGCCATTTGTTCCATCAAGTTAAATCATTTTCTTATTTTAATTGCTTGTGTTTGACAGTGTGCTACCCTATTTAGATTTTTATATATTACGAGTCGTAAATATTTTATTTGCTCTTTTCCTAAAAATGACAGCACAGCATATGCAACTTATTAAATACATTTTCGATAGAATTTATTAAAATTGATTGAAATTGGGAGAAAAACAAATGGAATTTTTTAATAAAAAGGCATAAGCACGCTAAATAAATATTTGGTGTTGTTTTGCTTCAATTTTTTTCATTTTCAATAGTCCATTTTAAGGAATGATTAACAATTTAACGGTTTAATTTTGCGGCACAATAAACTAAAAAAAAGGAACAAATAAACATTTTTTATGTACTAAAACATTTGTATTTTGTAATTGAAAATTATCATCCAAGTAATAAATAGTTAAAAATAAGTTAGAAAAAATTTACTGATGTACAAAAGTATAGAAAAGTATAGAAGTAAGCAAATTTGCAAGCCAAAGCGGCGTTCAAGCAGACCACGTAAGGGGTTAAGTTAATATATAAATTAGTGGACATACGATTAATTGTTTTGGAACAATAAGCTAAAAATTAAGAAAAGAAAAAAGTTTTTATGTACTAATATCTGAAATGTATAATCGAAAAATGTCTGCCAATTAATAAAGCAAAGTTAGACAAAATTTATGCGTGTACATAACCTTTTTTAGAAAATAATTCATTTTTTTTGGGGGGAGGGGACAATAAACTAAAAATTGGGGAAAGGAAACACTTTGTACGTACTAAAATATCTGATTCCCACAATCGAAAAATATCTCCCAATTAATAAAGCAAAGTTAGATAAAATTTTCTGATTTACAAAAGCTTTCAGAAGAGAAGTAAGCAAATTTGCCTTGCCGAAGCGACGTTCAAGAAAAATACTTTAAAAGGTTTCGTTAAAATATAAGTTCGTGGATTTACATTTTATTTGCAGAATTGAACTGTAACTTCCTGTGCTACGTTTTGTATAATAGCTAAAATCAATGGAACATTACTAAATCCTTCACACATGTAGTAGCTGACGTACAGTAAATAAGGCAAATAATTCGGTAAGGCAACAACCATGGTTTTGCACTAAAGTTCCGATAATCCATATATGCTGTTTTTTTTTCTTACAGTCTACCTTTACTTATCAAGATAAAAAATACAAAAAAAAAACACTAATTTTCAATACAACTATATGTTTTTTAACTGCAAGAACGAAACTACTTAAAATAGAATCTAAAACTATACACGAATTTAATTCCGCCTTTCTTACTTAATTCATGGAAGAAATAAATGTTTTACGTTTTGAAACAAAGCCATTTTTTTCTTTGTCATGACACATTTTTAGAAAGAAGTAATAATTTATCTTGTTTATGAGTTTGTCAAAACGCTTTGAATTTAAAAACATCTGTGTTTTTTGATGATAAGAATTTTAAAGTGTCAAAAAAAAAAAATAAAAGCAGCCAAAAATACTAAAAGGAATTCAAGAATGCGTGTAGTCAAATAAGTAAATTTATTAAAAAATGTTTAACTGTTTATCCTTTTTCTTATGTATATCTTTAATTGAAAGGTATTTTTTTAGCAAAATAAAAGTGTAAATTAATTGCTAATCTGGCCTCTTCTTTCTTGAATTGTCCAAATAATTTATGCATATAACGAGAAATTGCCTTTAATGAGCCCTTTGTTTTTGAATTCAAATGAGCGTAAACGTTTAGACAGTAACACAGCTATTAAATTAAAAAATCTGAATAATGAATGGCACCAAATTTAACAAATTGTTGAAGGATAATTGCGTGATTCGTTCTATATTTATTTATTTTTAAGCAATTGAGATGTTTGAAATCACACCTTTCTTCAAAAAAATCATATGCTATAGTCATATAATAAACGTTTTCTGATTTTTATTTTAATAAAAAAAAATTATATATATACACTTCTGTACAAAATTAGAGTCACAAACGCGTTTCTGACGGTATATAAAAATAGCTAGTAAGAAGTTTGATAAAATTTTCACAATATATTTTGTAAAAATTATATAACTAGAATCATATGTTAATATAATTCTCATACATTTTGAAATAACCAATCTGGAAATTTGACCGTTTAAGGCATCTGGGCTTTTTAGATTTTGTATGGTGATAATTGCTTTAAACTCCCAAATTGACTGATTAAATTGAAAGTCAATTTTCAACAAGTTGCTGAGATGAAAATTCTACAGCAATTTTAGAAACTAAACAATGCTAAATGTAGGTTTCTCTATAATTACAAGTGGCGCCGAAAATGGCGACTAATGTTTGGCATCGATTCCAAATGAGGTGCACCGTCATCAGGAGGCGATGACAATTGTACTTGATCGTTACTGTATATTACGTAGTATATGACTGCAGAAATAGACGTCGACAACTGATCTTGGTCTTGACATTTTCTCTAAATGCACAAGAATGATTTCCGTACAAACTGTATACGAAAGCATGTCAAACAGCGTCCTTTAGTCTTTGCGTCCAGTGATGTATCTCCTTCTGAGCATGTCGCATGAGAAAGCCCTCAAAGAAGACACATCAAAAATGATGCCATGTTCTTTTCTCCGATGAGTCAGATATTGAACACCGAGTACTCTCGACGTGTCTTGACGTGGTAAGATTCTCATATCACCCTTCCAATGTAGTATAACTTTACCGTTTTGGAAACAGACAAATCATTGTATAATGTAAGCAAATTTGCCTTGTCAAAGCGGCGTTCAGGAGAAATACTTTAAAAGGTTTCGTTAAAATATAAGTTCGTGGATTTATATTTTATTTGAAGAATTTGACTGTAACTTCCTGTGCTACGTTTTTATAATAGCTGAAATCAATGGAACATTAATAAATCCTTCACACTTGTAGTAGCTGACGTACAGTAAATAAGGCAATTGATTTGGTGAGGCAGCAACCATGAATTTGCACTAAAGTTCCGGTAATCCATGTATGCAGTTTTTTTCTTATAGTCCACTTTTACTTATCAAGATAAAAAATGCAAAAAAATCCACTAATTTTCAATACAACTATATGTTTTTTAACTTCAAGAACAAAACTACTCAAAATACAATCTAAAACTATACACGAATTTAATTCCGCCTTTCTTACTTAATTCATAGAAGAAATAAATGTTTTGCGTTTTGAAACAAAGCCTTTTTTTTTTTTTTTTTTTTTTTTTTTTTTTTTTTTTTGCATGGCACAATTTTAGAAAGAGGTGATATTTTCTCTTGTTTATGAGTTTTTCAGAACGCTTTGAATTTACTAACCTCTGTGTTTTTTGATGATAAGAATTTTAAAGTATGAAAAAAAATAGCCAAAAATACTAAAAGGAATTCAAGAATGCATGTACTCAAGTAAATAATTTTATTAAACAATGTTTAACTGTTTATCCTTTTTCTTATATATATATTTAATTGAAAGGTATTTTTTAGCAAACTAAAAGTGTAAATTAATTGCTAATCAGTCCTCTTGTTTCTTGAATTGTTCACATAATTTATGCATATTGCGAGAAATAGCCTTTAATCAGCACTTTGTTTTTTAATTCAAATGAGCGTAAACGTTTAGACAGTAACACAGCTATTAAATTAAAAAATCTGACTAATGAATGGCACCAATTTTAACAATAAGGGTTAGCGCGATTTGTACTATATTTATTTTTTTACTATAGGCTATTTCCAAGCGAATTTGTTTGTCTGTTACATGGCTGAAAATCGCTTTGCTTGTTAGCTACCGTTATTTTCGAAAGGTTTGCTTCGCTTTATTCAATTGATGAGATATCTTCGATAAAATAAGTCAAATTTTTCCGCTATAAAATGCTGGTAGCAAAAAAATCGTAGCATGTCACAAACAAGTTCGCATGGAAATAGCCTATACAGCATAATTTAAGCAATTGAGATGTTTAAAATCACACCTTTCTACAAAAAATCATATACTATAGTCATATAATAAATGTTTTCTGATTTTTATTTTAATAAAAAATATATATATATACACTTCTGTACAAAATTAGAGTCACAAACAATAATAAGATTCACAATTAATATACCTACACTTGGCAAAAAAAGTATTTGTACACTTCATTTTTTTAAATTATAATGAAATTAAACAAAAGATTTAAGCAAAAAATACTGTAATACATTAATTTAATGCATTATAATATTATAGAAGCAAAAACAAATTAAACGAATCGATTTTTTACATTATAATAAACAAATATACAAAAATATAATGCAAAAAAAAGTATTTGTACACTATATTAATGTAATATAATTAATGAAAATTTAGTAAAATGATACAAATTAATATTTTGTGCGAATTCATTTAGTGTTTATGACTACTTCTAGATGGTGTGACATAGATTCCACCAACTTTTTTGTATCGGTCTGGTTAATGTTATTCCATGACACAATAAGAGCTTCCTTAAAACTGTTTTTTACTAATACATATTTTTTTTCGGATTTTTGCATCCAATAGCATCTGCAAATTTTCTATTGGATTCAAGTCTAGAGATTTTAGAGGAGTTACCAGTCGTCTTCGAGTATTGTCGTAAGTATGTGCTGGTGATCACAGCAGTATGCTTTGGTCGTTATCCTGCAGAAATTGAAAAGCTTCCTCTATGTATAATTTCTTAGCCATGAATTTCTTAGCTTATTCCGCCATAATTTCTTTAATAAATTATGGCGGGACACATCAATGTATGTTAAACCTGTCCTTCCATTGTCAATAAATTTTAAATGTCCTGCTCCATTAGAAGCTATACACCCCAAAAGTATAATATTCCCCCCAACATGCATGATAGTTTGAAGTATACGTTTTGGATCTAGAACAGTTTTATTTTTACGCCAATTTTTTCGAATGCTTGATAATAAGAAAATTCCGAATTTTCCCTCATCAGAAAAAATTACTGTTTTCTAAAAATCCAATGATTTACTTCAGTATGCGAAAGCGAATACTATGCGTTTTCGCCTATTTGTTTCGCTGATGAATGAATTTTTCCTTGAGGTTCTTCCTTTTAAATCTGCATTGAGAAGAATATTTTTTATTGTTTGAGGTATTACTCTGATGCGAGAAGATGTTGCAAGGTCTCCAGCAAATTTTTGAACCGAACGCATAGGATTTTTTAAAGCTTTTTTAACAACACTCCCTTTTTCTCTCATTGTTAGTTTGCTAAGAAGTCCTGGTTTTCATTGAATTTCGATGCTTTTAATTTATTCATAGTTTCTCATTATACATCCAATAGTTGTAAATGGTAATTTAATAGCTTTTACAAATTCTTGTTGCGAATTTAAATTTTTATTATGCTCAATCATAGGATTTCATATATCTAGAGGTGCCTCTCTAGTATTAGGTTCTATACTCAATTATTTCAAGAGCAAATTAGATTAAATGTCAGACAAATATAATATGAACTTAAAAATTATTAACAGCTTCTGTAAAAGTAGTCCTTTAAACCATAAACACTATAAAACACAATACATATCAGGATGGAGAAATGTACAAATACTTTTTTTGCAAGAAATTTTTAAACTTTTCCTATTAGAAAATTATTTTACATCTTTATCGAAATTTTCTGTTGTGTAATTTAAAACGCACGGTAAACAGACTGTATTAAAACTATTTTTGATAAAATATCTGTTTTTATTTAGTTAAAAATTAAAAATTTTAGAGTGTACAAATACTTTTTTTGCCAACTGTATGTTTGAACAGAATCTTAAATATGAAAAAAATCTACTCTAAGAATATATGTAATTCTTATATTTTAGCAAAAATTAATACATATATACAACTGTTTTAAAAAAGCATGTGGAATTTTCTGGAAAAATCAAAACCAGTTTTCTTGGAGGATATTCAAATCAGATATACTTTAAACTAAGTCTTGATTGAACAAAAACTTAAACAAATAGAACACTTAAATGTAATACTAAATATTGACCACAGGAGATGCAACCGTAACCTCAGCGTTATCAATTATTTTAGAATCGGTTCGATGCAACCCTGACTGATAGTCTTAATTGATTTTGGCAAAAGTCGTTTTACCCTGTTCGATATAATTTTTGTATCGAGAGTTGTACGATCGTAAGCATTTTCAAAAAACTTTTTATTTAAATGATTATTTCGTTGCAAATGGCTTTGAACGAAATTTTTAAATGGAATCACCCATGAATGTATAATTTATTATATACAATGAAGTAAAATCAGCAATTAACTTGGTGTTTTAGTAGAAATGACTACACGATTGATTTTCCACATCGGTCCTCATATGTTCTTATACTGTCAAACTAAAAAATTATACAATATCGTCTCTCATTAGAAAACGTTATGTCTGGATTATTATCGCAAAACTTTTTTTTAGCTTTATAATTTAAGAAATTATCTACCCAATTTTGTGATAGTGGGGAATAAAAATAAAATGCCCCCAAAAAGAAACATGATTATCAACCATTAAATATTTTTCATACTTTTATCTATAAAAATAACCATTACTTATACTTATTGGTGCCTTATACTATAATGTTCCAGCTTTTACTTCGGAGGATGACCACAAGATTTATAAACTTAACCCTTCCGAGATCGTAAATAGTTTTGTCAACAGCCTAAACGAGCCTAATATAGAAACAGCGCAGTAGAAAATTGTTTAATAGCAAATTAGTTTGGAATAGGAAATTTGTTATATACCCAACCACAGCTAAGAATCCACAACAGTCAAATGAATTTTTTTTAAAATATCATTGTGCAACTGTGGCAGAAAAACTTGAATTATGTTTTTGTGTAATTCTGAAATAAAAGCATATTAAATCTAATAGGGTGGTTAGATAAGGGATATCCCTTCTTTACGTTTCTAAAACTGGTCATGAAAATGTTTCAGTATCTGATAAAATATTTTTCAATATATTCCTATGGAGTCTTTATTTATTGGTATAATTTTAAAGTATTCTTAGGCCGTTGATCTGTTAAAAAAATAGTAAGTAGATTGCGTTTAAATGAACATAATCCTTAATCCGTGTTCTAGAATAAAACTTTGAATCAGTAGGTAGATCAAAGAGCATATAATCTATAGAACTATATTTTTAATAGAATCCAATCAGAAATTTTAAAGCATTTCTTCTTAACAATTGATGTTAAAATTGCACTTTCAGCTTATGAGAGCCAGATGCATAGTACTTAAAAAATATTCGGTTGAGCAAAGAAAAAAACCGTTAAAACATATCCGTTATCCTGACTACATATACAATTCAAAATCTAATAGCGTAAATCTGGCACTAGATCACTAATGAAAACCATCTCATAATGATAAAATGAAAAAAACAATAAATCTTATTTATTCCTTAAAATTGCTGTCGATTGTAATTTTATCTATCATGCTTCAAAATATTATTACTTTGTTTGTATGAACTGACACTTCTGTCTTAAAAATTATGCAAAGTTTAACGATAGAAAGTATTTTAGTTAACATAAATATTTATATTAGCAAGAAATAAATAATATCATGGTTACATCTACTTTATTAATAATTGACAATTATGTCGAGTTGTATATACTTTTATTTAAATAACAAGTTTTTTGTGAGATAAAAAATCAACTTATATAGGACAAGAAAAGAATTAACTTTACTATTTAAAAGAGTACAAAAAACTAACGGAATGTAATTTAGGAAGAAATATGACTTTGAATATTTCATTTATTAATGTACATTGTACATCATAATACCGAATATACCAATTCAATTACCTTTTGAAATAATGTTTAAAGTTAAAAAAAATTATTGTATGAAGCTTAAGCTGCATTGTAAATTAACTTTTTTTTAACTTGTCATTTAAGTATTAAGAATAGAGCCTGAGCCGATTTCAGGCTCGGAAATTAGCTTGGTCGCACGTACTTGGACTTAGTCTATTTCATTTTTGCTGTCTACCAGTATCTTTAAAAATAAAACAGCTCTATAGTTAAAGAAAAATCGTATATCTACTCGACAATAGCTTAACATTCTTGAGGTATTGTGAGATATAGGATATCCCATCTAATTTCTTATGACGGTTTGCACCGGAAACTTTTAATTAAATTTTATTTTCAGAATTTGTATAAATGTTAGAATTTCTTTTTCATTATTTTGAAATAATTTTTTCGAACTCTGCGATGTAAATTAAACATTACTGGAGCACAGTCCCTAAAAGGGTCAATAATGCTTATTACAACATGATTCCTACTGCAAATGTATGCTTAGAAAAAATATATTTATTTAAAAAAAGAACAATCTCTTCACCTACCACCCTGATGTCCCTATTTATAAGATTGATAAAAGTCAAATCTACTTTAAATAATTAAATAAAGTTTAGACTCTCTTTTATATATTGTGTAAATGAAAAGAAACAATATATTTACATAAAAAGTAAGGCTTATTTATTTATTTATTTATTTATTTTTTATTTATTTAAAACAATGTTGTAAACTAAACATGTAATAAAAAAGCTAAGAAAAGAAAAATGCTACTACGAGACTTTCCCTTAGGAATATTCTGCAACAACTATAATTCAATACTGTCTTCTTACATATTTTACTGGGTAAAAAGTTTGTCTAGACATTAGGTAATATTACAAGAAAAAAATGTAATTCTTGCGGATTTAAAGTTTTTTTTAAAGAAGCTTTAAGGCATATTTTTTTTATTTTTCCTCCATTATAAAAATACATAAATAAATATACATATGTGTAAATAATTGTTTTGTTTATTTACTATTTTAATTATTATATACTCTGTCGTAATATTTAAGCCGTAGTCTAATTTTTCGATTGCATTTTTGCTGAAACTTTTATTTAAAATTATATAAACTAATTTATTTAATATTAAATCTTTAAACTTATATATTTCTATACTAAAAAACAGCGGTTCCCAAATTGGTGCACTGGGGTACGTGAAAATATCACCGGTAATGGTAGAAATCAAAAAATTGGTTTAACTAAAACGCATAGAGAAAATTGATAATTTTAAGTTGTAAAATAAATCACAAATCTAACACATAAAATGAGATCAGAAACCAAGTATAAAATAACTAAATAAATAAACAACGTTCAAGAGTACAAATAATATAAAATAAAAGATGTTAAAAGATGTTAAAAGCATACATGTTTCGGGACTTCTTAAGTCCCATCATCAGTGCTAAAAGTGTAAAATGTAAACGAAGAAAGTCACATCGCAAAATAAAATAAGTCGTGTAACCGAGCCCACCGCTAAGGCGAACTGACTAGGAAACGTCGCAAAGTTACGTCGTCAGTTACACGACTTATTTTGTTTTGCGATGTGACTTTCTTCGTTTACATTTTACACTTTTAGCACTGATGATGGGACTTCAGAAGTCCCGAAACATGTATGCTTTTAACATCTTTAAACATCTTTTATTTTATATTATTTGTGCTCTTGAACGTTGTTTATTTATTTAGTTATATATAAGCACAAAGTACAATCCTCCCCCCCCTTCTTTCAAGTATAAAATAGTAAATCATTAATGATGTAATGTTAGAAACTCCACCCGCTTATAAGCATGATGTATGAATTCTTATATATTTCCCTTCCTACCTTCCAGACATCTTCAACTAATCACTATATAATATTTTTTTTAAACACCACTGATCTCTCAATATTCAATTTTTCATATTAACACTAGAACAGCCGGATTTTGGACATACCTAAAACCGCCGTTTGGTGTCAATTTGACCCCCATGAGAAATTCAAGCCATATTAATATAAATATATTTTTTAAATGATAAATGAGGTTTAAATTGAAAAATATAAAAGTTTTTAAAGGTTTTATAACTTTTTCTTTTTTATTTATTTAATTTTTAGAAATCGTTTATCCCAATTTTTACATTCTTTTGAAATGACAGTATATAAATGACAATGTATAATTCAAAATATTTTACTACACAATAGTACACAAATACAATAGATTTAATAATGTTACACAATAAAATTGATAAGAAAAGAAACAAAAAGTAAAAATACAAATAATAGAAATTAGCGCACAACATGTTTCAAAGAGAGAAAATAAAAAACATAATTCCTGAATAAGCATATAAATGTGTTCCAAAGTTATTTAGACATTAGCACAAGTAATAAAATATACGTGCTTGATGGTGACATCAACACACTTACCACAAATTGGTTTCTGACATTTCTCACAGCTTGCAGAAGTTTTATTTCGTCCCTTGCAATGTTGAAAAGCACATTTCTTTCGCTTCAGCGTCTGTGGTCGATCAATTGAGGGGCATCTGTTGCGCAACCCGCTATTTCTCAGTTCTTCCACAAGGGCAAGAATAAATTCCCAATGTGAAATTGAGATTTTTGAGCATTCCTTGAAAATTATCCAAGCATTTAATGCAGCAATATCAAGGACGTTATAAAAGACGTGAAGAGGCCATCTGCGAGTTCCACATCTTGTAGAATATTTTCGTAGCATCTGATCTGCTACATCTACACCACATTTAGTTCTATGGTAGTAAACAACAGTGTTCGGATTCTTCTTTGCACTACTTTCTGCAAACACATTCGTGTGCATAGTGCTCAGAATCACGACATTCTTTTTGTTCTTGCACCTGTATATCGTGAGTATTTTATTTCCATTTTTCAGTGCAGAAAATGAGTATCGTGGTGAAGATATATCGCGGGCACTAGGAGGTAATTCTTTCTTGTTTAGACGCATCGTCCCAACAATTGTGGTTTTCTTTGCCGAAAGTTCATCGGCAAGCTTTACAGACGTGAAAAAATTGTCAATAGTGGCATTGAGACCGGAGTTTAGATATGGTTGTAGTAATTTCAGCACTACACTTTCTCCAAGTTGTAAATCAGTTGGCCGCTCTTCATCCTTACCTAAATAAGGATAGCCATTTAACACATATTTCGAATTTACATCAGTTGCTAGCCAGAACTTGATGCCGAATTTGTCCGGTTTATTTGCCATGTATTGGATGAATCTGCACCTTGACTTACAAGGCAACAACTGTTCATCAACGGTTATTTCTTCACAAGGATTATAACATAAATAACAATTTTCCATCAGCTTCTTTCAAGTTTCTGAAGCGAGAGCAAATTTGTCCGTGGCCAGGCGTTCCGATCTGCTACTTCGCAGATCGAATCTGAGATATCGCGTGATTTCACGGAAACGATTGCGTGGCATTGTCTCTTTGAACACAGGTGGTCCCCAACTTTTATTCCATAAGTCATCTGCACAAAGCTTTGAATGACCTAGTGCCTCGCGGGCGTATAAGAGGGCGAAAAAAGCATCTAGTTCTACACCAGTAACATACCAGTTGCTGTCATCTCCTAGCTGACGTCGTGCTTCAGCAAATGTGAATGTTTGAATGTGTTTCACCATTGTTTCAGTCACCATCAAATGCCAGGCTGAAGCTGGATTAGCTCCAATGTTGCGACGAGCATAAGGTGTTGGTCCACTAGCAATTTTTATAATATTTCGAGCTGGTGTGCGACCTGTAGTAGAAGTAGGGGTGCTAAGGTTCATCGGAGTCCAAAGAATACCGCTGGATGACGTGTACTTTTCGTTACTGCTGACAACAGAAAGATTAGATATCTTATTGCCTCCTTTTTGCGCACGTCCACGTCCACGTGAGGTTCGTGATTCTCGAGAAACAGGGGAAATCACATTGGTAATATATTCTACAGCATCGCTGTCACTGCTTTCAGAAGACGACGCATTCTGTAAATTCACATTATCTATGCTAAAATCTTCATCATTACTGTGATCACCACTCATATCTGAATTTAATTGCTCCAGGAGCGCAAGGCACTCCTGTATACTCAATCCTCTCCACATTTTTTTATAAAGGAAAAAGACTACACTTTTGTCGCAAGCGAAATCTTTGAGAAAAACACTGCTGTGGAAAATGGTTTCAAATTTCCTTTTCAGCCGTA
Source organism: Maratus speculifer (assembly GCA_964019185.1). NCBI lineage: Eukaryota > Metazoa > Arthropoda > Arachnida > Araneae > Salticidae > Maratus > Maratus speculifer. The sequence continues at coordinate 284,830,526 of OZ025297.1, forward strand.
GCTCTAGAAGAACGATTTTCCCTCCACAAATTCTGTAGTACGCCAGCGTTGCTAGGATGCGTGCGCATTTCAGAGAAGAGTCAGTATGCTTAGAAGAACGCCTCCCCCCCCTAATTGAAGGTGCGCGCGCAATAGAGAGAAGACTACCCCCAACCCCCCCCCCCCTCTCCGCGTCGCTATGCGTCATCAAAACAAAGTAAAACTGGAGTTTACTTTTCTCTTTTTTGTCATCGCGATAAGAAATGTGTGTTCCCCCATGCGCAGTAATCAAAACTGACTTTGTCTTGAAAATTTATCAATTTTTCTTATGGGGGTCAAAATGACACCTGTTGGCTGTTTTAGGTATTTCTTTGATTATTTTTTTTAATAATTAATATAGAAAGATGAAACATTGTCACAGTATTCTTAATATAATTTTAGAAAAAGTAAAAAAAATATGAGCTGCGGTGTTCGCTTACATGTTGAAATAAAGCATTGGAAATTGAAAAAAAAATGCGAAATGACCCCAACGGCGTTTCTAGTGTTAACTTCTAAAATACGTCAGTGTTTTTAGTTTAAATCCATTCGGGATAAGTGCCTTTTGCTCTTTTTTTTCTTAATCTTTTACCATCGGTTTTTCAAGTCAGAATTTTATGTCAGAATGTTATGAGAAAATAAGGTAAAATTTACAATAAAAAATTGCTGGCAATAATAATTAAGGGTTCTGAGCATCTTAAATGGCAGGCAATTTGGTCGCTCGTCCGCAAGGGGTTAAGATCTTTAGCTGAATGTTCGTTATTTTCGATTTCGAAAACGTTGAGTTACATGATTAACCCATTAACGCCCAAATTATTTTCTTCGTTAAAATTTAAATTTTGTATTTCCCACAACTTTTAAAATCAAATTAACTTTTATCTAAATTTATCGAGAATTCTGTCTCATAAAAGAAGGTATATATTTATCTTCCTCTTTACTGGTGGGAAAACCGCTTTCTTGCTTTTTTTGTAATCGTCCTCAAAAGAGGACGCTGGGCGTTAATGGGTTAACTTAATAGAAAAGCTTCCTTAATGTCAATGAACATTTAATTTGAAATATTTATATAATTTTTAAAGTGATTTTGCCCTTTTATTGTTAATTTTTATCTAACTATAGTATATAAAATAATTTTTACCTATCTTTTATGTTAATTTTTATCTTTCATTTTTTGTCATGTCGATCTCTTTAGTTAAATTTCTGTTAATGCTTCACATAGTTTTCTTAATATTTGGCTAATACTGATAAACGAAATTGTACTTGTTAATATCATATCAATGTTAATCGTTAATTCTTAATATCATGCTAATGAGCATTTAATTTGAAGTATTTACATAATTTTCGCTGTGATTTTGTTCTATTATTATTAATTTTTACCTAACTGTAATACAAATAATAATTTTGACCCACTTTTTAATGTTAATTTTTATCTTTAATTTTATCTAATGTTGATATTTTTTTATCGTATTTCTTTTAATGCTACATTTATATTTCTTAATGTATACCTAATACTAATAAAAAATTTTAACTTCAAAATGAAATATAAAATAAATTAAATGTTAGACATGTCTAAGTAATATGCCTAGATTTATTATTTAGTTATGATAAAAAGATTAATATAAAAAATTGTATGTTTGTATTATCAAATTGAGTGTGAGAGGAAAGGATTAATGCGAAATAGGGCGGGGTTTCTGAAAGTTATGTCATTATTTTTTTTCCCTTCTTAATGTTTAAATGGACGTTTGAACCATATTTCTATCTCAATTAGAATAGGAAGTATTATATCTTTCTTTTTGGTTTATTTTTAAAATCTATCTTTCAAAGATTTGTGGTTATGTAGTGATTTTTTGTGAAAATGCGTTTAATTTCAAGATGAGTTTCAAGATGGGTTCAAGATGGGAAAATATATCTTTTTATGTAAAAGTTACATAATTTTTTCACTTTTTTAATTTAAATATTTTTTATTTTTTTAATCAATATTTTTAAAAATGCTGAATCAAAATTCAAATTTAGATATAATGTTTATTTAAACGTAAAAAAAACTTTTTAAATTCTACGAATAATATTTTGAATTGTAACAATTTTAAATTTCTCCAATTTTTATAAATTTTGAAATTATTATTTTTTAATTATGAGAAGTTTTATTATGTGATTTTGTTTACAAATAATATGGTCAATCATCACAAAAACAATCAAACTTTTAACTCTATAAATAAAAATTATAATAAATTATGTCCCGAACCCCCTGAAGTTATTGAAATGGTGAAAAAAGAAAAAAAATACGGAAAATATTATTATCTCACTAAAAATATATTTTTTACAAATTTTCCACTAACCATTAAAATAACATCATGTAAAAGTTTTCTTCTCTTGAAAAATTTTTTGTTCAAACCAGAGTTATAAATATAACTTTTTTAGTATATATTACTTTTCAAAATGAATTCAGTGCAATGATAGGGAACGTAGTTCTTCTAATTTATCATTTTCGGGATAAACCTATCCTAATCCCCAAGTCAATGGGAGTCTTGACAGGATATACGTCACCCAGATGATGAAAAATATGCACTTTTTTTCTCTCTTTAGATGTTTTGCACAACACATTCTTTTGTAAAATACGAGTATAATAAAACTTAATGTTTTTGAGTAATATGAAGATATAAACTTTAAGAATTCTAAACTAGTAACAAATTAGAATAAAAATCTCTAACATTTAGTAATCATTGAAAAAAGTGTTTTAAGAGAGTGATATTGTTTGTTAATTTAACTCAAAGAAATACTAATTTGGATACTCGAAGATGAATTTGTATTATTAAATAAACTTTAATGTGATATTGTACGAAAAATCCTTTAGTAGGTTTCATGATATTTGATATTGAAAATTGGATAATTTGGAGGTTGACTAAGAAGCGAAGACTGATCAGAATTGATACAAATTTGGTAAATACGTTTCCGTTAGTAATTGGTATAGTATAAATAATTGGTTAGATAGTGTAATTTTTAATAATGTCATGTAATTGAAATAAATACAAAGCTATTCTTTTTTAATTACTATATAGTCCATTAAACTGCCGTGCTATTTTATTTTTATGCATAATTGAACAATTACTTAAGGAAAACATATTAGAAAAAAAATCTATCAATCAAACTACTCTGTTATAAAATAATCATCCGTTAAAAATTTGAAACTTTTGCTGCGTCGTCATACCAGCGCTTTTATAGAAAATGATTACTTCACTGTATTACAGAGCATTCTCATTGGTCAAAATGAAGATTGTCTATAAAAACGGTGGAGCGATTTTTCAGCAAATGTTTCAAATTTTCAACAGTGTAATTCGTTTATAAAATCTACAATTACTCAAAAACTATTAAACGCATATAAAACAAAACGGTAATTATCTCAAAAATTAACGGCATATTTCTTGTTTCACATAAAAGTCAAGGTGTAAGATTAATTATATAATTACTTTTGGCATTGTTAATACAGACACTGCTGAAAAAAGACCATAAAAATAAACACTGCTAAATATAAGTCGGAAAATATGAAAAAGCAATTTAACGTTATGAATTTTAAAATTCATACATTTTCCATTACTTAAGAAAGGTGTTGCATAATACATTTAAAACAAACCATACTGGGTTCCAGATAAACCTGAGATTGTTTTTAATGCAGTGTGAAACACCTTTCTAAAGTAATGAAAAAGGCTGCCTTTAGAAATATTTACGGAAGGGTGACTTTCTTTTAAATCTTGTAATTTAAAATTCTAAATAATTAAAAAAAAATCTATTTTTATGATGTTACTCTCCTTAACTTGTAATTCTTCAGTATTTTGACTAAATGGGTTCAAGTTCGGTATGGAATATAAAAAATTATTTTAGAATCAAAATAATTAAACAAATATGAGTGTTACTATTACAATTTACAGATTTATTAAAATTCACTTATGGAAATGAAAAAAAAAATCTATGATTTGTAATATAAAGTTAGAGAAAAATCTTGGAACCATTACTTGAAAATCAAAATGTATAGAAAATTATTTTTTTAGAGATTGCACATTCTTTTATATTTTTAAGTATTTAAAATTATTTTAATAAAGTTCAACAATGTATCATTTTAAGGATATTTTGTTTCTGTTTATGACTTTTTTCTTAATTAAACTAAACATTGGAAACATTTCCCACAACTTTTGTCTGACATTGTTATGGTGAGATACTTTAAAATATTCTAAAGGAAAACAAAAGATGAAGAACTTTATAATGAGAGCTTTAAATAAGTGACTAACAAATTTTGAAAAGTGCGTGAATGTATACAAATGACATTTATTTCAACGAAACAAAGGAACGTTTCAAATATACCCAGCAAACACCTAATTTTCGGCACAAGATCGAACCACAGTGAGCAGTGTCGGTTATGTATCGGCATGGACACAGTGGTTTCGGTAAAGTATGGGCAGGTTGCCCATACTTTGCCCATACAACTGAAACATAAGAATCTGCTTTTACAGCTGAAGGTTATCTTAAAACGGTTCTTTTATCATTTTATATCGCCAAGCAACTTAAACCGGCAAGTGACGCAGGACCGATACGTGACTTTTGATAGTGGCCCGATTCGATTAACCAACATTGGACCGAATTAAGAATTTTTACTATTAATCGACATTTATATTCTATTTTTCAAAATTTTGTTTGAGTTATTTTGACAAGATATATAAATTTCATGTATTTCATACAAAATGCTAACAGACATTAATAGAAAAATTTTCAAAAATAGCCAATATTTATTTATATTTTTATTCCAATTCATTTATAAAAGGGTTTACAATTATTTGTATCAACAAAAAACATATTTTAATCGCTCCTTAAAATTATTATTCATTGTAATCTTTATCGTAAAAAATAGTAATTATTATAAAAAATACTTCATAAGTTAATTCAACTTATTTTCTAATTATATATTCATTTTAAAAGAAATAGTTTTTTTAATATTGTTTAAAAAAACAAATTATTAAAAAAATGTTTAAATTTATTTTTCAAGCTATAAAAATATAAGAATTCTACCCTGCTTTTTAGCCTTAAAATTTAAATGAAAGAGTCTGAATTCTCCGCTTTAAAAAATTACCAAACGAAAATAAATAATATTGATATATATTCACTAAAAATATATTTATGATTTTTTAAATTAAAAATGATTAATTACACTTTTTGTTACAAATATATATTCTCTAATCTCTCTGTTTAATTACATTATAATTCCTAAAACAAAGATTGTATCAACAAAAAAATTTCAAAATTTATCGAGTTTATTAAATACTAAAGTATTCTTGAATTTACAGAAATATTTAGAGATATCCTCCATTATAAAAATTATCTACCTAAAGAAAAAAAATATTGATATACATTAATATTTTTATTTTATTTTTAAATTAAAAATATTGATAAATAACAAATGACATAAATTGAATTCTTAATCTAATTAAAATTTAAATTACCAACTTACTATTTATGAAAATAAGTTTTTCCATGTTAAAAATATATGATTTATAAATGAATCCAAATGCATGTAGTTACATTATAAGTCCTAATAAAAAAATATATAATTTTATTAAATACATAGTTCTTACATTCGTAAGAAAAATAATTTCGCTTGCTTTAATTAATTCGCTATGATAATTATTTCATTCATTTTAATATTAAGATAATATAAAGCTTATTTCAGCATAAGGCAGTTACAAAATAAATAAATAAATAAATAATACTTCATTAATTAATAATACACATATAAAAAATAATATGAAAACACATCAAAATTGCAACTTTTCTATCAGCTATTTACCTGTAACGACAAACGCATCCCTTAAAAAATGATTTCTTCTTATTGCACCATAAAATCACCCGCAACGAGGCTGAGTGGTCGATTGGTTAAAGCACTCGCGTTCTGTGCATGGAAACCTGGGATCGACCCCAACGTCGTCCTATTTTGAAATACATTTTGGGGATTTATAACAAATATATTTCCAAGATTAATCATAGATGGCCGCAGCAATGCTTTTTTTTTCAATTTATGCTGAGGATGCGATAACAGACCAGCTGTGTGCCTAGCAACGGGCGGCAGTCGCCGGCGTTTCGAGAAAGGTACGGAGCCGATACGGCGGACGGTATTGTTCCGATATCGCCGGTAACGGCAAAGCGGCTGTAGACCGATTGTTTACCGATAGCCCTGTGTTTGCTGGGAATGCCTATTTAATTTAGTATGTTTGAAATAAAGTCGCAACAGTTAATCATATGAATCTTAAATGTATCCATATAATTTTTCGAAATCGTGTCTTTTTTTTAGAATCTACACAATGTTATATAACGTCTTCTAAATATTTTTTCACTCAATAATGCGATTACAGTACGAGGAAAAGCAACCACAATTCATTTCAATTGTTGATAACCTAATGTATCAAGAGTAATTGTATTATAAATTATAGCTAGTATGGCTAGTTTAATATCCTCGACTTCACTCGAAGTACTGTTTTAAATATTTTCGATAAATTAAGCATTTGCCAAATTTATTTCATGACCCTAACTATACAGACCCATACATTAAAACGGATTGTATAAAATAGACTCACTTAAAAAGAAAGGAAAGAAAAAATACATACATGTTTAATATGTTTCATTTTATTCAAATTTATGGCGCAGTAAACCAAATGATTACGTTTATGTATATGTAATTTTTTATCTATATTATTTAAATAATGTATGTGTACTCCTAAAAAGCAATTTTTTTTCTAACTTTAATAACACATTCAAAAATTATTTTATTTCTCATTATATAGCTTACAGTACTTGAACATGGAATGATATTTTTGGCTAAAAATATCGCAGTTCATAAAGCAATTTTTGCGCATCTCAATATTTATTAAATTTTTAGAGTGTTTATCGTGGTATTTATATCTATTGTCATCAAATTGTATGTGTAACACATATTTTATTGCATGTGTTATGTATAGTATAAATGTGAGAAAATACCAATTGTCGGTAAAATTAATGCTTCTGAAAACAATTTGAGTAAGTTTCTTTGTGTCAGAAATGTAGTTTTATAAATAATGTCAAATAATAATGCCTGTGAAATTTAACTTTTAAACACCGAAAAAAAAAAAAAGATTTTTTCAATCACTACTAAATGATTTTTTTCTCAGTTCACGCACTGATTTTTGTGTACGAGATAAATTAATATAAAAAACTAAAAACTAAACGTTTGAAGTTATGATCCAGTAAGAAACAGCGTCTAACTGGGCGGTAACCGGCGGGCATTTTTCGCTTAGATAACCTTATTGGTCATAACTGCTGGCCTGTCAATCCTATTTTCTTGAAATTTGGATTAAATATGTCAAACAGCATATCTCTCAGAAGTCAGCATAACACAGGACTCAAATTGTTTACATTCCAGACAACCGTGATATCCATGTTACCGTCTCCAAAGATATGAAAAAGTAGCATGAACATTTCTAGCTAGCTTCTTACATACGCATCAGTCATATTGTCCAGGAACTCTGATCACTGCTCCACTGGGTTATAAATCTCAAAGTTAAGGGAAATAATTTTAGCTTTCTTGAAATAGACTAATATTATTTTAACACAATTTGTAGAATTATCATAGAAATTGAGTATTTCCAACTGAGCGAAAAATTGCCCAGGTTGAGAATCGAGCCCAGATCCTTGGCTTACAAGGCCAATGCTTTATTGTTTAAGCTAACTAGGTGATAACAAGCGCACTTTTCGCTTAGATAATAAACCTTATTTTTCATAACTTCTGTTCTATCATTTAGACAGCTCGGCAGAATAAATCGAAGGAACTCCATATTACGATAGGTATGCAGATACTATTATCTTAACGCAAACAAACTGATTGGTAAATATATCATACAAATTAAATATTTCTAACTGAGCGAAAATTTGGCCGCCGGGAAACGAACCCAGATCCTTGACAGCTCCAGACAATAATTCTCCGGTAAAGGAACTCCATATAACGATAGGTATTTAGATATACTACTATTATGAGTACGTAGCTATACTATTAAATTATAGAAAATCTATGTACCCATCGTTATATGGAGTTTCTTTACCTACGATTTATTATGTACCGTTTAGCTGTCTAATTGACAGATCAGATGTTATGTCCAATAAAGTTATCTGAGAAAAAATGTCCACCGGTTGTCATCAGGTTAGCTTAAACGGAAAATATTTGACATTGTAAATCAACTATTTAGGTTCGACTCCCAGTATGGTCAATTTTTCGCTCAGTCTGATGTACAAAATTCGTATAAGTTTTATTTGCTAAATTTACCCAAATCACATTTAAATTCTGAATACTGACATAAGCTTTAATCCATTCTCTTTTTAAATTCGCAGATTTGATACCAGATTAGACTGTCTATCAGTACAGACAAATTAATTTTACATGCAGTTTGACATAATCTCAAATCTTCAATAGTATTCGTTGATGTTTAAGCAATCTTTAAAATACACTGAGTGGTGTTAAACTAAAAATTCCAGATATGTTAAATTTCAATTAATACACACACACATACACATGTATGTATATATATATATACATGTTTCTTGTTGTATACGTTGGTTTAACTTGGTAATTTCTCATCGAAATGCAATTGCATTTCTTAGAATATTTCCGAATGTTTCAACACTACGCTACAACACTACTGAAATAAATGAATGACCGATGCACTGTTTTGCACTGTTTTTGTTTTTAATTCCAATTAATGAATGACCGTGTTATGTCCATCCCGCAATTAAGATGCATGTTACGCCTAAGATTAATTAAAATAAACTTTAATCTGGAAATGTTCTGAATAAATGTTTGAATTACGAACTTATGTTGTAACTTACAGATTTCTACTTTGTGTAAATTTTGTTGAACTGAAATAACAAATCTTCCATTTTAGTATCAAGAAACATTACATAAGAATATTTTCCCGCAAGAGTTAGTAAACACTGCATTAAAATCCTCCTTAAATCTTTTTTTAAGCTTCATTTTTTTAATATGTTCGTGGAAAATTATAAAATTTAAAACGAGTCATTTTAATTTAAATGAAAATTTCTGATGGATCACGTTAGAAGATATTCCATAATTTTTTATTATTTTCTATTTATTTTTTTAGTATTTTTGCATATTATAAATAGTGTGAAATAAAAGAAATTTGATAAATTAAAAAAAAGCTATACAAAGAATTATATGTAACATACGATAAATATGTTTTAATGTTTAATTCCAAGATTTCTTTTATGACAACGATCTTAATCCTTAATCTTGAGGTAATGAAAGCGTTGAAAATATCTTTTCAAACGAAATATTTAAATGACTAGATAGTGTTAAATATTATTAATATACGTATTATCCAACCACACTTTTTATCGTCGAAAACTCCATAGTGTGACATTATTTAATACAATTTAAATAAGATAATACCCATACCCGAATAGAAATGCTTGTTTCATATAGAATTATTTAAAATATACTGCGATTATCAGTACGCCAGAGGTGTTCGGAATACATATTTCAAATACAAATCTGTTTATAATTAAAAAAAAATATCGCGCAGTTTTCATTGAAAAAATAAGCAAGTCTTTCTTAGTATAAAGCAAAACATGCCCATCAATGAGACTTACGCTTTAAATAATAGTAGAAAAACTGGCCAATTAATTTCCTTTTTAATTTTTTAAAATTAAATTAAAATTTAAATATTATACTTATTATCCAACCACACTCTTTATCGTCGAAAATCCCATAGTGTGACATTATTTAATACAATTTAAATAAGATAAAACCCATACCCGAATAGAAATGCTTGTTTCATACAGAATTATTTAAAATATACTGTGATTATCAGTACGCCAGAGGTGTTCAGAATACATATTTCAAATACAAATCTGTTTATTAAAAAAATTAAAAAAAAAATCGCGTAGTTTTCATTGAAAAAATAAGCAAGTCTTTCTTAGTATAAAGCAAAACATGCCCATCAATGAGACTTACGCTTTAAATAATAGTAGAAAAACCTGGCCAATTAATTTCCTTTTTAATTTTTTAAAATTAAATTAAAATTTTAAGCACAAAATTAAAAATTTGATATCCTATTACAACTCACATACTTTTGATTGCAATTTTTTGAAAAAGTTGAATCTCAATTTTATTGATATTAGTTGTTTTAAAAGAATTTTCAACCAAGAATATTTTTTAATCTGCCTGAAAACGAGTTAAAGAAGAATAACTCCATTTAGTTCAAAACAATTAATTAATTCAACACTTGTTTGTTAACTAAAGTTCTAAAATAGTGTAAACTAAATTTTAACTAAAAAAACTAAAAAACTAAATTTAAAATGAAAAAAAACATAAATAAGTGAATAAACAAATAAAACACAGATTCAATAAGCACATTGTCTGTTCACGAGCTTAATACCGAAATAGTGATAATCGAAAAGGATTTTTTCAAACAAAATGTATTTGTCAAAAATTCTCAAGCACGGGAATAAATGAGTTTACAATGTTTTAATCAATATAGTGAATTAAAAAAACCCAATGTACAGATATTCAAAAGAAAAACTTATTTTTATGCTTTACAATAGCAATATAAAATTGAAACTAGTTGGATGTAGCAATCCCAAAACTTTCTTTTTATATGTGATGCATGCTAAAATTTTGAAATTTGCTATCACACTGCCAAACGTAAATCACATTCTATGCCTATCATGAGGATTCAGAAGATAGACAATCCCGTGCATTAGTTCTTAAGGTATGACTATCGTTAAAATTGTGTAAATTCTACAAAAATCAGCATAGCATTGCCATCAGTAAGGCTATTGACACCAAAATGTAAACGAAACCAATTAATGTCAAGGATTAACTGAACTGAAATTCAGTGAAAATACATTATTTAGTTCATGAGATAAAGCTGTTGCAACAGATAACAAATGCAGTATAGCAGCGCCACCGATGGAGCTATATACAACAAAATACAAGCAGCATGAATTCTTGTTGAGAACTAATCGAATCTGAAGTTTGTAGGAAGTCCATGTAAATCTTGAGATACAGCTTGTAAGAATCAAGGAGCTTTGAGGACCTACTCTATGGCCAAGGACTGACCCCATGGCTTGGCGTGAACTGTCTCGCAAAGAAAATAATGCTACATTCAAGTTCTTCCGATTTCGAAAAGTGGCAACGGCAGAGGTGATGAATTAATTTTCTGGAACTTTCGAGGAGTTAAAAAAAGAAAAACTGAAAATCGTAGTATGAAATATAGAAATGTAGTAATGATTTTTTGTTAAGAAAGTGAATAGGCTCGTTTTACCTTATGTTTTTGTGTCGCAATAAATAAAGGTGGAAAAACATATTGGATTCTTCATCTCAAGACTTGAAATTTATTCATCTTCTACAAATTATTGAGTTTCTAAGTGAACTAAGTTACAGACCTGTGCAGCGGGAACTTAATTGGCGTAGTCTGAAAGGATGCAAGGTGAGAGTTTTTTACTAATGTGACTTCCCATTATAATAATTTATATTGCATCTATGATAAATTTATTAAGATTTGTGCGATTTTAATTCATATTTTGACGTTAAGGAAAGGAATTTGTTTTGAATGTAACTAAGTAGTACGTCAGTACTAAGGTGTAGCAGTATAGGAATGGTGTTTTGTAGTGCCGGCTGGCTGGAGGATATTTTGAATTGATTTTGGTTGTGATTTTTTTTTAATTGTTGGTTTTATATATGAGATGTTTTGCTATGAAAGTAGGGCTGTGTATATTTCGGATAGTAATTGATTATTGGTTGTGTATATATGTTAATTGAAGGATTTATAAATTATGATGAGTGTTTATTTATGTGGTGTGTATATTTTTGTTTTAATATGAATCTGGATTGATTTATGAAGTAGTATTAGTTGAAGAGTTGTATTGTGACGTGATACATGTGAAGGTGTTGAATTTTGAAATTGCTTTGGTGCTCGCAATGGTATTGAATTTATGTGCGTGATATGGTTACAAAGTGCGACTTATTTCTGGTGTTTATTAGAGTGGTGGATTAGTGATTCCGAGTTACGGTTAATTTGAGTTTTCGCCAATTTGTTGGACAGTTTGCTACCCTCTTGAGAAATTATTTAAAAAAAAAAACAATGTCATTTTTGGGTAAGGCTCGTAAAGAAGATTTACGGTGTCTGGCTGAAGAATTGGGAGAGCACCCTGAACCGGATGCAATAATAGCTGATTTAAAACAACTAATTATGGCGAGTAAAAACTATGAAGTAGAGTTTGTGAAGGGATTGATGGAAACTATTATAGAGACGAGAAAAGAGAATGAGGCGAAACGAAAGGAGATGGAAAAAATTGCGTTGGAAAGAGAAGAAAGGGAGTTAAAAATTGCGTTGGAAAGAGAAGAAAGATAGTTAAAAATCGCGTTGGAAAGAGAAGAGAGAGAGTTTAAAATTGCGTCGGAAAGAGAAGAGAGGGAGTTTGAGTTGGAGAAGTTGAGGATAGCGAAAGATAGCGAAAAAGCGGGAATTGATGGATTGGAAATGAAAGCCTATAATTATGGAATTGAATTTGCGAAACTTATGCCGAAATTTAATGTCAAGGAGGACGACATTGTTTTGTATTTATCTATTTTTGAACGTCAAGCAAAGAGGATGTGTGTAGATCCAGGACATTGGGTATCGAACTTGTTGGTTTTGCTGCCGTCCGATATTATACAGGTTCTCGCACGTGAGGCAGAGGAAAAATTTGAAGATTATGAATATATTAAAGGGATTCTACTGAGACGGTTTAAGTTATGTCCTGAGAGATTCCATAGAAAGTTTATGGAACATCAAAGAAACCCTGAACGCACCTGGCGAGAATTTGTATTTGAATTAAATGGTTATTTTCAAGAATGGATTGATGGACTTAAAATTGTTGATTTCAATTCTTTGAAAGATTTGATTGTAACTGATCAATTAAAAAGAAGAGTGCCTGATGAGATTCGAGATCATTTCGTGGATGAATGGCCTAAAATAGTATCTCCTACTGATTTGGCTGAGAAACTTGACTTATATGAAAGTGTGCGACAAGATTTTAGTAAGTTAGATAAGAAAGATAGATTTTCCGAAGAGAAGAGTAATTTTTCATTTTATTCTAAACACATTGATAATAGAAATCCTGGTTTCGCTTCGGACCGCAGATATGAGTCAAGAGTTGGTACTTATAAAGCAAAGACACGGATACCTAATAAAATTACTTGTTATTCGTGTGGACAAGAGGGTCACAAGGCTCCATTTTGCCCAAATCAACGTGGTACTCAAGGTGTACAAAGAGCGCAAACGAATTCTGTACAATCGAATGAGAAAGTTGGAGAAGAGCAGTCATCGATATTAACTGCAAGAATAACAATACCTGTCTCGTCCTGTGTGAAAAGAGAGGGGAAATTTAATGAATTGGAAATGGTTAGGATTAAATGTGGAAGTAATGTGTTGGACGGTATCTATGATTCTGGTACACAGATCTCGGTGATACGGGCAGACTTAGTCAAGGATATATCAGTTGAAGGAGAGGGAAAGATTGAGATAACTTCAGCATTCGGAGAGAGAGAAGTCGCTCCATTAAAAATAATACCGATGAGAATAGATGATAAAATTCATGGAAATGTGATGGTACGTTGTGCCGTTTCCAAGAAACTGGTGAATGAGATGCTTATATGTCCAACTGCTTATGAAGCATTAAACCATAAGGTTATATTATATACGAAGGTTGAAAAGTTGAATTCTGATCCTGGAAAAGATGAACTTGATTTGAGTGAGAAGGAAACAGAGGAATCTTTTATGAAACTACAAAGAGCTGATGATACTTTAAGAAATATTTGGGAAATTGATAAAAATAATAAAAGTGCTTATTTTATAGAGGAAGGTATTCTTATGCATTCCGAAGATGTCTGTGGTGAATTTGTGAAGCAGGTGGTGTTACCTCAGTGTAAGAGACAGTGTATTTTATCTGTTGCTGACGAAATTCCTTTGGCGGGTCATTTGGGAAAAGTAAAAAAAAAAAAAAAAAAAAAAAAAAAAAAAAAAAAAAAAGGAAATTGCATAATGTTAAATTTTGATGTATTTTGGTATTTCTGTCGTTCATGCTTATATTTAGTGTATATATTGTGGTATTTGTATATATTTATTTTAAAAGAAATGGGAAGATTCACATTGCTCTCATCCTTTCTAATATATTTTTTTTTGTGTGTATATACTTTAAAGCTTCATTGTGTCAAAAGCCACAAATGAGCTCTTTTAGGGGGGAGTTGTAAGAACCAAGGAGCTTTGAGGACCTACTCTATGGCCAAGGACTGACCCCATGGCTTGGCGTGAACTGTCTCGCAAAGAAAATAATGCTACATTCAAGTTCTTCCGATTTCGAAAAGTGGCAACGGCAGAGGTGATGAATTAATTTTCTGGAACTTTCGAGGAGTTAAAAAAAGAAAAACTGAAAATCGTAGTATGAAATATAGAAATGTAGTAATGATTTTTTGTTAAGAAAGTGAATAGGCTCGTTTTACCTTATGTTTTTGTGTCGCAATAAATAAAGGTGGAAAAACATATTGGATTCTTCATCTCAAGACTTGAAATTTATTCATCTTCTACAAATTATTGAGTTTCTAAGTGAACTAAGTTACAGACCTGTGCAGCGGGAACTTAATTCAGCTGTTGTGGGATTTTTAAAAAATGCAGCACAGAAGTACCACCTATTCAGAATTTTACACCAAAATGCAAAAAAAAACCCATCAAATCCTGTTAAGGATCAATTGAATCTGAAGTTTGATGAAATTCCGTGTATTAATTCTGAAGATAGAGCTTTTGCGAGAATTGTACAAAATGCATAATAGTGGTGACATTCTCCTGTTGAGCAACATTCAAAAATAAAAAAACATCATTTCATGCTAAGAACTAAATGAATCTGAAGTTTCGTTAAAATCCATGCATTACTTCTGTAGATGAGCATTTGTGAAAGTATTAAATGAGGTTGTCTAGCAGTATCCCTTATCGAGAGATTTAAACGAAAATGAAAAGAAAAATCAATTCAGGTCAGGGTCTAACTGATTCTGAAGTTTGATGATATTCCGTGCATTAATTTTGGAGATAGAGCTACTATGGAAATTGAACAAAATGCAGCATAGCAGTGCCAACTTTTTTGCGATTTACATCAAATCTAATCAGCACAATTTTATATCAAGGACTAACAAAACAGAAACTTTTACTAAATTCTGTCCATTAGGTCTTGCGATATAGCGTCCACAAAATTTGTGACACCTACCACAGACACCAAGTGACACAAACCACAGACTTACAAAACCATAGACTCACAAATTCACAGACTGACATTTTGTAAAAAGACGTTTTTTGGCACTGACCCTTAAACGTGTAAATCCGTCAAAAAACGGAATTCAAAAATTTTTACAAATTCAATTCTTTTTTCTTATAAAGATAGAAGAAACTAACAAGATGCTTTTAGGAAACGACTTTTATTAATTTAATCAGAATGATCTGAAACATATAATGTATAAACAGATGATGGTGCAACAAAACTAATTATAATTTTACAAATTAAAATATTTTCTTTCCTCAACAAATGATAATATGGCAGTAATTGTTTAATCCCATGTGCTTTTATAAATAAAATACACAATATATTTCTCTTTCGAACTTTTTTTCTTTAATCTAAAACTGAAATCAATTATAGAATTGAAGAAATTAAATTATGTTAACTCAATATAGCATTAATTAAATTAGCGCAATTGTAAACAAAATACAAATATTGGACTAGCTACATGTTAGGTATTTATATGTCTCTTCTTATCGCTACCTAATAGTTAATTTTTAACACTACCATTAGTGAATAATTTTCAAACATTGCTTTTTATCATATGAATATAAATTTAGGTCCAAATTACTTATAAAAAATGCATTAAATTTCATTTTTATACTGAATTTGGGTCCTGAATGTTATATTAAAAAAATTATATGCTCTAACAATGAAAATATCGAAAATTACATTCTTCTTCCAACAAAATTCTAAGACTTGATAATTTGCATTTTATGAAATTACAAAAAATTCCGACACTAATATTAATTCACGTCATTTATTTTAGGAGAGTTAATGACAATTTTTCTATTGAAAAGAATTGTATAGATTCTAAAATATTTTCAATTTGTACAAAAGATTTTTAGTGTTATTTAGTACAAATGAAAATTGTTTTAAGATTCATGAAAGTTAATTTTTATCTTCACCTTGTATAATGTATTTGAATTATAGCTGAAAAAACTATATAACATCTATATTAATTGGTCTAAAACAAATTAAACTAGTCGTTGGGGACCACTGTAATACTTACCCATCATGGATATGCATAATATAAAATGTAAAAATAATACGCATGTAAAATATTTATAAAATGCATCGCAATTCCAAAAAAATTTAAACCCATATTTAAATAGTTTTAATATACATAGTAATGCTCTATCAATGAAATGCAGATGAGCCGATTTCGACAAATTATATAAAACGCCAAAATACTCAAGTAGTACCGGATTGCGTAAAAGAAAGTTCCTTATAACTCCAAAAATAATAATCATATTAACTAACAATTTACTACTTCGGATTAAACGTCTCATTTCCAATTAAAATATATCTTTGAATTGAAATTAAAATGAAATACAGCGTCATAAAAAATCGAAGAATGTGGAAAACGGGGTTGCACATATCTCGGCAACTAATAATCCTATCGACTTCGTTCTTTATGCAACATTTGTGTTATTTTATTGACTTTTACGTCCACGCCTTAAAACAAAACATTTCGAAAACTTTTGTATACCTTTCATCAGAATGAATTTTTCGAGAGTGCGAAAAAGATAGTTCCGTATAATTGAGGTTATTGATATCAAACAGGCTTCGTTCCATTCTTACATACTAAGCACATACAAAGTTTCAAGTCTCTATCTCATTTTGTTCGGGAGGTAGAGTGGTTACAGACAGACACACAGACGGACGGACGGAAATTTTTTTTCTAAAAATATGTTTTTGGTATGTCCAGTATCTGAAACGTGAAATTCCGTCAATTTTTTTTTTCGATTTTCAAAACGACTTGCAATACTTACCTACGGTTGCCTATACTACGTATGATGGGTAAGTAAAAATAGAATTAAGTTGCAAATAAAGTAAGATACAAAGATACATAAATATAATTGACTTTTTATTTCTACATCAGTAAGGTTTCATATCTTTGCAATCTTAAAAGAAAGTCATTTGGTCAATTTATGCTGGTACGTAAAAATATAAAATTTCTTTTCATTTTTTCAAAATTCACAAAGCTATGAAATTAATATTCTCTCTGTTGTCCGATGATAAGAATTTTGAATTAACAACAACAAGAAATAAAATGTTCAGGAAAAAATGTTTTTAAAATATGCGAATAACAAGTAACGAAAAAAAAAAGATATTTTTAACAATCGCTTAAATTGGACTTTTTATATATATTTTTTTGTGTGTGTGCATGCTTTGTGAGTTAGAGTTAGTTATTTTCAATGATTTCCCTACATATTATAAAACATTTTTTTAATCAGCTTTCTTTCTAATAACATTTTAATTATTTCAATTCTTTAATCATTCTGAATTTCTTAATGAACTCTTTTGTTTCGTATCTACCGGAGAATATTTAAAACCTTTAAATATAAAAGGCGCAGAGCAAAAAGCGAAGAGCTTCCAAGAACCTAGTGCTAAAATTAGTTTTTTTTAACTACAAAGAGTTTTTCACAATGGATAATTACATTATTCTTATGATGATTATCTTTTATGTTAAAAAGCTAAAATTAAACCAGTTTTGATTATTTCAACAACTGTCAAGATATTTTGTTGTTTTTATCTTGAAACTTTAATTATCTGTAAAAATAATCTAATAATAAAGAAATGCATGACCGTAAATTTCCGCAAAATAGTATTCAAAGTATAAATAAATAAACTGCGTATTTTAAATATTGTAGACTGCACGAAATTTCATTTTACACGTTGTGTCCCATTTGCATGAGAAAAAAAATGAAAAGAGATTTTTCCTAGAATTTTCTATAAAATTTGGTGGAAAGTACTCAATACAATTCCCACCTTTTGTTTTTAAGACAATCAAATTAACTAAAAACTAGAATACAACAAACTGTATAGCGTCATCTTAACAAAAAAAAATGTCTTTCAATCTAAAAAGGGAACTGTAAAGTCCCATGAGAACTGACTATAGGAAACTATAAAAATATCTTCAAGAGGTGTAGCAAAGGTCAAGGGGCAAAGGCTACTGCAGACGGGACAAGGGGCTAGATGCGTGCCAACCAATCACAGTAAAAAGCTTTTTTTTTTCCCTTTGGATGGCGAGAAAAATACATTTAGATCTGTATCTTCTCTCAACAAGTAATGACCAGTGAAAAAAAAAAGATGGGTCGTGAATCCCGGACGGTCACGTTCAACGATATATGCTCCCTCGGTCTCATCGAGTTGAAAAGCAGAACGCTGAAGACAGTTCAGATCAAGAAGGTATCCATTATTTCATTTTACAGTTCCATATATTAATAATGAAGTATTATTCCAATATCTTGAGTGAAAATAGCATTCTTTCATGTAAATTTTATGTGTGTATCCATGTTCTAATATAAATTATAGATAACCAAGAGGCACTTATCCACTTAAATAATTTGCGATTGCATTCATTTTCATTTTAAAGCCTTGTAAATATGTAAATAAAATTTTGTGTGGTATTAATTTTGCTTTATTATATTTTAGTAAGTTTAATTCTTTATTTATATTTGAAATGACTAAACTTGACTTTGCAGGGTATGTTATAAAATATTTTGGCCACCTAATTAATAAATAGAAAAACATTTTCTTGGTCACCTTTTCTTAGTCCCTGCATGGCTCATAAAACAGCTCGTGCTACGAAATTACACAACGCACTCTCATCTAATTAAGTAACTTTAATTAAATTAATTACCTAAGAACTGCTCCACGAGTGTCCAGAGTCATGGTGCTCGCTATGCGAAATTAAACGGCATTAATAATAATTAAAATTACTATTTCCTATTAAATCCCTATGCTGAAAATTAATATCAATTAATATTAATAAAATAAAACTTCTTAAAATAAAAATGTGTATAGAGCGTTCCAGCAGAATTTAATTGAAAATATCCCCACTAAAAAAAATCTTAAGATTATCTGAAGAAATCGCCACTTTCTACAGAAATTCTACAGAAATCTGAAGAAAATTTGCAGACTTAGCTTTATCTTTAAAACATCTGCGGAATTTTTAAAGATATTCTTAAAAATATCTTCAAAATGGGCCAAATACCTTCGAATTTCCCACAAATTTTGGGCCAAAAAGCTGTAGATTTTCTACAGATTTTTTTTAGTAGATTTTATAGAAATGATATTCGATTAGGATATTCTGATTTTTGAGGAATGGGTAAATAACAAAAAGTAAGATGATATCCGACGAACAGAATTTTAATTTAAATTGAGAATAAATGAATGTAATAGATTCTATCAGTGTATTAAAATTATATGTTTGATATTCATCAAAAATCTTTTGGTCAGTTTTTTATGGTATATAAAAGGATAAAATATCTTTTCATTTTTGCAAGTTTCATCAACTTCTAAAATTACTATTCTCACTGTTTTTTGGCGATAAGAATTTTGAATTAACAACACGAAAAAGTTCATGAAAAATGTTTTTAAAGTATGCAAATAACACATCGCGTAAAGAAATAAAACTTTCAAGAAACATTTGAACTGAATGTTTTATGAATTTTTGTACGCACGCTAATTGATTTAGATTTGTAAATTCAAAGATTTCCACATACTTTCTTTTCAAATCTTTTTATCAGTTTTTTTCTAATAGCATTTTAATTATTTCAAGTCTCTAATCATTCTGAATTGCTTAATGAAATCTTTCGTTTTGTATCTACAGGAAAATATTTGAAACTAAGGAAAATATTTTTAAATTTTATTCATAAAAGACGCTGTGAAATAAAAAGCAAACAGCTTCCAAAATCCCAGCGTTATATATATATATATAAACTACAAAGCGATTTTTACAATAGGTAATTTCGTGATTATTATAATGCTTATCTTTTATGTTAAGAAGCTAAAATAAAGCCAGTTTTGTTTATTTAAACAATTTTCAAGATATTTTGATGTTTTTGTCTTGAAAAATTAATCAGCTGTAAAAATAACTTAATAAATAGATTATATTTAGTATAATAGCGTTATATATTTCTTATCATGTTGTTTATCGCAAACCACAAGAAACGTGGACTCATTGAGTAATAAAGTAATGAATTTCCATAAATTTCCGCTAAACAATATTCGAAGATTAAATAAGTAAACCGTGTAGTTTACATTTTGTAGATAGTGCGATATTTGGTTTTAACACATTGCGTTCTATTTTGAAAGAAAAAAAATAACTGAAAAATATTTTCCATTGAATACTTTAAAGAATTTAATAAAATACAGACTTTATAGAAATAATATTCGCGTAGAAGAAAAATCTTATTTCAACGGAATGGTTTTTAATGTGAATTAAATAACCAAACATAATTTGATATCCGACGAATAGAATATAATTTTAAATTTAGAGAACGAATGAATGTAATAGATTATTTTAGTCTCTTTAAATTTTGTGTTTTATGTCAATACAAAATCTTTTGTCAAGCTATAGAAATATACAGGAAAGATTAAGGATGTTTGACCATAGGAGAGTTTTTGTACACAGGTCAGTTTGAATATTTAAAATGATTTCAGAGTTTTTCCAATAGTTGACAACCAAAGCTAATTAAATGTTTAAGCGATAATCTTTGTTTCGTAAAGATAATTCAAACAGGTGTAGAAAAAGAATTTATAATGAGCTTTTATATTTTGCAAGATTTTTTCAAAGAAAATATAGCATAAAAAATTAAGTAAGTAGGTTTTAAGTAATGTAGAAATATTGAACTTACATTCCAGGCATAATTTCTTTTGTAATAAATTAGGCTAAATATAATCATATGCTATTCTTTAATGTCTGGTATGTGGTGGTGCTTCACCCAATCAATGTGAAGAACGGTTGACCATGATCACTTTACTTAAAATTACCTTACTTATGTGTTTTTGTTGTTGTTGTTTTACTTTTTATTATACACACTATACATAATATAGAAGGTTACATTTGGAAAATAATGTAAATTTATTCCGTAAAGCTAAATAGAATTAAATGATAGAAAAGAAAATGAAAAAAAGTTCGCTAAAGGAAGATGTGAAAAAATTATTATAGAAACAATAGAAAGTTTAATGCAATGCAAATAAATAAGTTTATAGAACCTTTTATTTCATTTCAATATCACCAATTGTAGGTAAATAGAAAGACTAGAAATGGTTACAAAGGATGAAAGTAGCAGCCTCAAAAATATTAAGTCTGCATGCTTCGGCATAATAATATAAAGTTGGTAAAAATGCTTTAGAAAAGATTGTAGACAAGAAGGATTTTATAAGAAGAACACAGTGTGATTAAGCCAAATTATCTTGATACGAATTTTTCGAGATAGAGTGTCACAAAAAGCTCATGTTTGAATTTATTTTTATCCTGCGCCTTGAATTCCGTCTGAGTAAGTTTGATTACACATCACATTTTCTAAAATGATTTTACATAATAATAAAGCCCTGTAGCATGAAGTTAGTTTACCTCTTTTTTACTGATTTTATTTTCGTTAATAAATATTTAAATAAACTATAAAGTCAGCTAGTGTGGGAGTGACCTTTGTGATAAAGGCACTCTAGCATTTTTTGAGATCGTGACGTCAATGATTTAACATTGTGTAGCGTGAAAGCGACATCTATCCTCTTTTTTACTTTAACTTTCTAGAGCGTGTGAGTCTTCCTCAATTTCTACAGTTCAGTCGCGGTTAGAAGTAATATGTAAATTTGTAGTATCTCAGTTTGCAGCATATAAAAGTTTAGAGTTTGGGTGTGTGTGTGTCTAGCGGCGCAAGCTAGCTAAGCGGTGATGACAAGCAGTGGATTGATCTAGATCGAGCTATAGCAAATTATTATTGAGCCTCCAGTGAGTTAGCCAGGAGTTTTACAGTGAGCCGCCAGCAGCATTTGCCGACTTAGTTCATTTAGAGCGGAGCGATTCGAGAAGTTTGCCGTTGGTAAGAGATATTAATTATTTACGTTGAGTATTTCAAAGTTAATAAAGAGTGTTGCACGGCCACGGGCTATTTAATAAAGTTTTATCTAGCAGTTTAGCTGAAGCTTACGTGAGAAGTTGATTCGAAGTGCCCCGATTGAGGCTTGTGCCGGAGCTGTGAGTATGAGATTAATCTTTTAGTATTGTTACTAGTTATTAAAATTAAAGAACATAAAGCTCCACTTTCCTTGAGCCCTAACCGTTTAAATAAACTGGTTTCTCGAATATCTGGTATCTCGAATCATGTATGCGTTCAACAACCACCAAAACACCCCCAACGGGCAGCCGTCCGTTACAAGCTAAGCCTTCCATGTATGGAGAGCCTTGAGTTTAATTTAGTCATGATCAAAAAGAAACATTTTACCAGTTACTTATATAGTACATTTAAATAGGAATTTTAATTTGATAATAGGTTGTATAACGAAAAAATTGATATATTAAACTTTATTCTAGGTTTGATATTTCAAAAATAAAAAAAATGTTGGTCAATTCTGATTAGTCTAATCTATACGTATGACAATATTTTATGCTTTGCGGAATTTCGACTGTTTTTGAATAATTCAGAAATTTAAAGTTTGAGGTCAAATATTATTAATGTCTGATTTATATCAATTTTTTTATTCCATAAAAAGTGTAAGAAAAAACTAACAGCCTTAACTAAATAAATAAAAATAAATAAATAAATAAAAAAAAAATAGAGTACAATTTTGGAAACTAAATTATTATCCATCATTTTTTCGAAAGCATTTGGAATTCGTCTGAGTAAATGTCGTTATCTTTCTAATTTTCAACATTACCTACTAGCAATTATATATGAGCTGCACTGGTAGATATCTACCAAAGTAAGCAAAACCGTTCATGCCCAGTTTAAAGCTATTTCATATTAAAACTTATGTGTTAAAAATAGTTTATAATCTAATTGTAATATACTATTTATACTACTTTTTGTCAATTTTTTTAAATGCCATTTTGAATTTAGTTTACGACTGAATCTAATATTAATGAAAAGGCTGAAATTTCTTATCTTTTTTTAAGGAAGCTTTATATCTCCGTGAATATACATCATATTCTTGCGGAAATGAACACAAATGTTATATGATTCACATAGTCAAGTTCTAGAGCAATATATAATTTAGAGATGACACCTTTGCAAAATAAAATGACAATGTGAAACATGTTCTTTATAATACTTAAAATATCACAACAATTCCCCAAGTACATCCTTATATTTGCAAAACGCAAAATTGTAATATCGTATGTGTCCGGTATCTCTCTTTTTTTCAAGCAATGTAAGTAATATTTACTCTTTTATTTTTCTCTTGTAATTTTTTTTAGGAAAGTAAGTTTTACCCCGGGAGTGATGATTTTAATTTAATGCATGCGAATCTCAATCTAAA
Organism: Maratus speculifer; assembly: GCA_964019185.1. NCBI lineage: Eukaryota > Metazoa > Arthropoda > Arachnida > Araneae > Salticidae > Maratus > Maratus speculifer. Next base: position 284,854,199 of record OZ025297.1, read on the forward strand.
CGCTTTATACTCACGAGCTCTTGATAAATACCACAATTACATTAATGAAAATGAAGAATTAAAAAGGAAGAGAAGTGCAGCTCCAGGTAAACGGATCGATGATGCACAAAATACTGATAATATTACATCAAAGAATATTTGTTTCTTTTAGACATTTTTAAAAATTATTCAAGTAATATGCAAGTGAAGATTTTTTTTCTGAAAACTTGTAGCAGTCTGGCATTTTGAAATCTTCCCACTTATTCTCAACTTGATATATATATATTTTTTTACTTAGTACTAACTAATTTACATGAAATACAATAAGCATGTTCCTTCTTTTCACGCAGAACTTATCTACAATAACAATCTAATTGGACATTAAAAAAAGTGTTTATATAGAAATGTAGAGAAAAAATTATGTTGTTATGGAAAGATATTGAACTTATATATACATAATCAAATTCATGTAAAGTAGTTTAACATTTACTAGTTCATGTTTTTTTTTTCTATGCTTACATTGAAAAAATAAAGTTAAAACTTTTTATAAAAATGAATTATAAAATAGCGTGTCTAGTTTATACAAGAGCGTGATTATTTGCGGTTTAACTAATATTAAATTTTATCAACGGTAAATGAAATAAATGGTCGACCTTAATTTAATATTTTGTGGTTACAGCAGAATAAAACTAATGCTGCCATGTAGGTGCGTAATGCTTATGTTTGTACATCAGTTTAAGATTTTATTTATTAGCCTAGATATGTGATATTTTCTTTCAAAAGAATCAGCCTTGAATGAAAAAAAAGTTGAGAGATAATAAAAATGTAAAATTTGCTGTTTCTTTAATGTAAAAAGAAAAACATTAAGAATAAGTAATGTTAATTTATAAAACTTTTCGTGGATTAGTTCAAATATGAGTTTCTCAAACGTTCGCTAGTTTTTGGTGATGTTTTTGTCTACGATTTTTTCAGAGAATCTATTAGTCAGCCTGTATTTATTTTTAAAAAATCTGGCTTAATTTATGATTTACAATTTATGTAGTCCTAAAACATTTTTCGTATTTGGCGTGGGTCACGTCTACAGAAAATTCACTTCTTTGATTTTCTTTTGACAGAAGTCAAAAGTTTCGGTCTTGACTTTCTATCCTGACTTCTACGGCAAATAAAGAACTACAATATTCCAATCGAGTCCGTTTTTTTTTCAATTTTTCGAAAAAAAGTATTTTTATGTTAATAATTTTAACACTAGCTGTCCAGATAAATTAATTAGAGTTTAACGAGCATTTCCTTATCTGTAACATAACAAAAGTTTTTTTTTTCGATTAATTTTCATATTAAGATGGACTAAAGAAGGGTTTTGGGAGACTTTTGGAAAATATCGATGTACAAAAATTTTCAACAGATATGGCAAATTTCTAATGTTTTTTTGTGTTTTATCACACGTGATTCCTTCAGAAAAGTAACCAATATTTTTAATTTAAAGGATGAAATATACGTTTAAAAAATCGCAAATTGAGCAGACAGTACTTTGCAGATATTTATTTTTATTATTACTAGAGAGCTTTGCCCCCTACAAGCTACGCTCGCCAACCTCCAGTCGGACACCCGAGATTTTAAAAGAACGCTAATTTTTCTTCGGCTTTAAAAAGATTGTATTATGATTTCAAAGAAAAATGTTGTTTTTCTTGTGAACGGGTTTCCATTCATTTTCTTTTGATTGGATATTTTTAAGGCCAAATCAGCCGATGTTAACAGAAGCAACATTTATTTTCGTCTTTGATTTTAAAAAAGTTTTTTTTTTTTTTTTTTTTTTTTAAATAATCAATTATAAAATAAATTAAATAAATCGAATTAAATAAAGGTTTTAAATAATTTTTCAGCAGTGCTAAACAATGTCCAAAGTACTGTAAATGTGTAATTTTCTTACCTTCTTTTGAAACATGTTGCATGACCTTCCTAAAGAGATATTACACGTAAAAAATTGCTTATATATATATATATAACCTTTTTATTGGCTGTTCGAAAAAAGGCTTTTTCATCATGATATTTCAAAGCATTTGATTGGCTGTTTCTGGCGACTCACTTCGTTTCAGGCGTCAAAGATTTTCTGACACAAGAGAATCAAATGCTTTTCAAGCGACTCCCCAGGAGCCATAGATAATATGGACGCAACTGGAATTTATAAATCACTTTGTCCCCTCATGTAATTGAACGTTTAAATCACCAAAAGGATATGAAATTGAAAATGTCTTGGCGTCTGAATATTGTGAGATTGATTGAAAATAGTAGTCTCATGGCCATCGTCTTGTCTTGAATAAACTTTATGATCCACGCATTGAATACAATTATTTTTTGATTCAATTATTAAAAGCAACTTCCAAAGGTGTTGATTTGTTATATCTTCGCTGTCATCAATTTTTTAAGCTACAAAATTTTAAAAAAAATTCTTGCCCATCAATTCTTGTTAATTTATGCAACATTTTTTTAATTTTTAGCATATTGGTTTGAATGTCTAAGAAATTCACATAAATGTATTTCACATAAATATGTTCTTATGGATTTTGTAAGTAGTTAGTATTCGTCCCCAAAAATATTGTTAGTCATCCTAATAAGTTCAATTTATTAGCTAATATTAGTTTTTGTTGCATTAAAATGTATCAATTTATTGATTTTCTCCATTGGATGTCTATTAGAACTTGGAGAAATAATAGAGATACTGCCAATTGGCGTAACAAAGTTGCAAAGTTGGGTTGCAAAGTTGGCGACAAACTTAGCGAGATTTGGCGATTGAATCTGGCCCCGCCCCCAGCGGTATCCACGTTGATTTTAATTGGCTCATCGATTATCTCTGCAGATTTTAATAGATTCTTTAGATTTATAGATTATATAGACAATTTTCCAAACCGTTAGTTTTTTTCATATGTAAGGATTATTAAATGCCAAAAGTTAATGAATCCATATAGTAAATTACATACATATTGATATAAATACATGTAAACTAATAAAAGTATTTGGGAAAGCAAAATAATATTCAATAAAAAGACATGTACTATTAAACCAGACCCAAAAATTTTAAAAATATGTAATTTTCACTCTCCTTTTTTTTTAAAGTTATGATAACAAGGAAATTTTTTTTTTACTATAACTATTCTTGATTTCTTTATTGTTTTATCAGCGTAAAATCATGATTTAATTCATATTAAAGTGTCAAATGATAAAATAATTTTATTTAAACACTTATGAACTTTTATTAAAGTATTTTATTTTTTTAATGTCCAAAATATTTTGTTGTTCACATACTTGGGTGAGAGGGAGTTTGCGGACTATTCATTTAATAGTTTTTGAAACCCGTTAAAAGTTTTAACCTCAAAAGGAATTTAACGTTTTAATATTTATGGTTGACCAACGAAAAAATACAATTAACACAATTTATTAATTATATTTAAGTTCTAATTGTATTAATGATTTGAATTGCCAATTGTGTATATTTTTTTTAACTGTAATTTATCAGGAATGTTTTAAAAGTCAATTACAATGTCCCATCTTTGCATAAAAATGAGTTAATTTAGATAAAAAATGTAAAAAAACATAGAAAATTATATAAAAAGGGTATGTACTAACTAAATATCGCGATGATAATATTTTTATCCCCAAACATTCAATTAATATGAATGGTAAAATTTTCTCTCGAAAATCTTTTCATTCATACCAGAGTAACAAACGCCAGTTTTGAGATATATATTTCTTTTCAAGACGAATTCATTGCAATGTTGGGGAATGTAGTTCTTCTAATTTATCATTTTCGTGATGAACCAATCATAATCCCCATGTCTTTGGGAGTCTTGACAGGATATACTTCATCCAGATGATGAATCATGTGCACTTTTCTTTTTCTTTATGAGATGTTTTTTACAATATTTTCTTCTGCAAAGTATGATGGAATGTAATGCTTTTGGATAACATGATGATATAAACTTCTTGCACACTAGATCACTAAAAAATTAGTTTTCAAAACTCTTACATTTAGAATATGTCATAAATATGAATATATGTTATATGTACAATACATGTCATCAAGCAAATGTAAATGAATCTGAAAATGTATGAATCATATGTAAATCATACAACTACGTTTGGTACTGTTAACACAAATGCAATAGAGAAAATCAGTAAAAAAACTAAACAGCAGTTAGTATTAAAAATATTAGACAATAAATTAAAATTATTTTGTTTTAATGTTATAATACCTGAACATCCTAACCAAATTCCTTCCTTATTGGCACTGACAGTAAGAATTTAAAATAGAATCATAACAACAAATCCAAAAACCAATGTTAACGTTTTCGAATTTCGAATTTCTTAATTTTGAAGTATGGAAACAACCACCGATATTGTTTTTCTTAAAAAGTAAAAAAACACATTAATGAAAAAAAATGAACACGAATTTTTGGTTTCATGTTTGCCATTTTGAGGATCCAAATGTTAAACACAATGAGAAAAATTATTATTTGAGGTACTTATTTTTAATGCAGAATTCAAATATTTCTATATGATGCGAAAATCGAAATTTTATGAGTAAATATTTCCTTTATTATTTTATTAGGGAAATATAATCAAAATCTTTTCGATTAAAAATATAAGAGAAATGAGCCTTATAAGAAAAACATTATAAATTTTTAACTAGATATTGTTTAATATGTTATAGTAAAAATTCTACAAGAATCACAAACACGTGTTCAAAAAATTGTAAATGCGAGTGTTCGGCCTTTAATTAAATAAGGAATCTGTAGAATATGTCCAACATAATATTTTCATCTTGGAAATAAATTCGATAGTTAATATTTTTCAGAAAAATACTGAGAAAAATTATAATATATATATATATATATATATATATATATATATATATATATAACTATATATATATATATATATACAGGGTGTCCCAAAAGGTCGTTTACAAACTTAACATGCTGGTCTGTCATATCATGATAAACATTATTAAATAGGAAACTAAGGGTCCCAAATGTCTTCCAAAGGAGATATGCGCCATTAAAGTTTAGGGTCCAAAAATTCAAATGATTATAAAAAACAGAAAAATCGGTCGATTCGTTTGCGGTTTTCACTAAAACTATTCTTTATGTCAGTATTTTCTTGAAAATAAATTATAAAGATAAATTTCAGAAAATTTTGATAGAGGCGCCTTAAACTTTAGAATAACCAACAATTATTTTTAACCTTATGTTTTGCATCTCATTAAATTTTTTTAGAAGCTTAGACATAAACTTAAATTTTGAGCTCAAAATCTAAATCGTTGGAAGTGGTTAAGTAGCGCAAACTGAATTGCGGGGGGAGGTTCAAATTTCAAATGAACATAAAAAAAAAAACGGAAAAATTGGTCAATTGATTTGCGATTTTCACTAAAATTATTCTTTATGTCAGTATTGTCTTGAAAATAATTTATAAAGATAAAATTCAAAAAATGCCGATAGAGGGCGCTTTAGACTTTGGAGTAACGTACAAATACTTTCCCGTTATTTCTTGCATCGAAAAAAATTTTTTTAGAAGCTTAGACATAAACTTAAATTTTGAGATAAAAATCTGAATCGTTGGTAGTGGTTAAGTAGCGCAAACTGAACTGTGTTCAATGGGGGTGGGGAGGTTCAAATTTTAAATGATTACAAAAAACGGATAAATTGGTCGGTTTTCGCTAAAACTATTCTTTATATCAATAATTTCTTGAAAATAAATTTTACAGATATCTTTCAAAAAATTCCGCCAGAGGGCGCCTTAAACTTTATAGTAACCAACAACTTTTTTTAACCGTTATTTTTTGTATGTAATAAAATGCTTGTAAAAGTTCAAACTGAAATTTTGTGCTCAAAATCTGCATCGTTGTGAGTAATTAAGCGGCACAAAATTGAACTGCTTTTGAGGGCTGGGGAAGGTAACATTTCAACTCCTGAACACAGTTCAGTTTGCGCTTCTTAACCCCTCCTATCGATTTAGATTTTGAGCACAAAATGTAAGTCTAAACTTTTGCAAGCATTTAATTAGATTAAAAAAAAAAAAAAAAAAAAAAAAAAAAGTTAAAAGTAATTGTTGGTTATTCTAAAGTTTAAGGCGCCCTCTAACGGATTTTTTAAAATTTATCTTTAAAATTTATTTTCAAGGAAATATTGACATAAAGAATAATTTTAGCGAAAACAGACCAATTTTTCCGTTTTCTATAATCATTTGAAATTTGAAACTCTCCACCCCCATTGAACACACTTCAGTTTGCGCTACTTTACCACTCCCAACGATTCAGATTTTCATCTCAAAATTTAAGTTTATGTCTAAGCTTTAAAAAAAATTTATCAGATGCAAAAAATAACGAAAAAAAATAGTTGTACGTTACTCCAAAGTCTAAAGCGCCCTCTATCGGCATTTTTTGAATTTTATCTTTATAAATTATTTTCAAGATAATACTGACATAAAGAATAATTTTAGTGAAAATCGCAAATCAATTGACCAAATTTTCCGTTTTTTATAATCATTTGAAATTTGAACCTCCTCCCGCAATTCAGTTTGCGCTACTTAACCATTTCCAACGATTTAGATTTTGAGCTCAAAATTTAAGTTTATGTCTAAGCTTCTAAAAAAATTTAATGAGATGCAAAACATAAGGTTAAAAATAATTGTTGGTTATTCTAAAGTTTAAGGCACCCTCTATCAATTTTTTTTGAAATTTATCCTTATAATTTATTTTCAAGAAAATACTGACATAAAGAATAGTTTTAGTGAAAACCGCAAACGAATCGACCAATTTTTCTGTTTTTTATAATCATTTGAATTTTTGGACCCTAAACTTTAATGGCGCATATCTCCTTTGGAAGACGTTTGTGACCCTTAGTTTCCTATTTAATATTGTTCATCATGATATGACAGACCAGCATGTTAAGTTTGTAAACGAACTTTTGGGACACCCTGTATATACATATATATATATATATATTGTTTGCGCCCTATATTTACAATTAGGGTTTCTAAACATTGTATGGTTATATTTTGTAATTAAATTGACTTAAATTAGCTGGTTCTATCTCCTTAATACTCTTAATAAAAGTAAATATTGTCTTATTAGCTTCATCGATTTTTTTTTTTTTGTTTGTCAGTTTGTTTCCGACGAACAATTTCTAATTTTTTTTGTCAAATGAAGCCATCTGACAAGGACAAAATAAGTATTATTTCATTCTTTGCACTGTTCTTGGTCATTTACAGCAATTGTTTAACCCAATTCATGGCACACAATAAGAATAATTGAAAGGACTATGTTTTTATATATGCGTCAGATGTTGCACACGGTGTTGTGAAGGGTCAAAGAGAAAGAAGCGGATTTGATACAGGATGTGTCAAATTAAGTTAAAATGCATTCGAAATCTCCCCATTCTTGTGATTTTCATGGGCAACGTAAAAATAACAGAATTTGTGGTACCTGGGATTTCCGCTGATACGTATCTAACCACGATTAAATTTCAGAATTTCACTATTATTTGATTCTACTTTAAAATCAGGTTTCTGACAACTTCTATTTTTTAATTTAAATAAAAATAACATTTTTATGAAATAAACTATACAAATTTTATTCGAAAATTTATGTACATTTCAAATATGTAATAATATAAATGCTCAATTTTTTAACCTATTTTGATTTTTTTTATTACACAGCGAGATTTACAACTGTGCTTGAGGCTTAAAAATAAATAGTAGTTTACAAATGTTTATAGTTTGATAACAAGAAAACACCCGGTGATCCAAAAGTCAGGACGAACTTTAAAAACAAATAATTCGAAAGCCAATTAAGATACAAAGATACGGTTTGCACCAAACGGATTAAAAAGTAACCGGGTTTTCTGTGGCTGCAAAAAAAGCTCTTCTGGTGACCAACAGATGGCGATGTTGGATTTCTGAATTGCAAGCACTACAGGCACTCCAAACAGTCATCTTTATGCAACATGGAGCACAACCTAATATTTCTCTGCCTGTTTTACGCCTGCTACGCTCAATATTTGGGAGAGGATCACATTATCAGTCGATACTTTAATCATGCGTAGCCACCAAGATCTCTAATTCTGACACCCTGGGAATTTTGGCTATGGGGATTAGTGAAGTCAAAAGTTTACCGAGACCAACCGGCATCACTGGAAATGTTTGTGATAAGCCTTTAAATTACAAAATTATGCTTCAACGGACAATCTCTACTTTTGGTAAATTTCACTGAATTCAAAAAAATAAACATGCTGTCTTAGTAACCAAGTTACTCAGAACAAATCTCTTCAACATTTTCAAATACAATTTTTACAAAAGAAAATGCATTAGTGCAATAGTATGACTTATTATTTTATTTTTTTAATAGACGGTACTTTTGGAAATGTGTTTGAGGAAAAAAATAAAATTCGAATTAGACTCAATGAAACTCTTTTAATTATTCCCAATAACTCATTTTAGCAGATATGTAACAGAATTATTTTATGTACGTATATTATTCATAAAATATTTGATATGTTTAAATATTACGTTACGTTTAAGTATATTACACGTGTGTGTGTCGTAGACTAGTTGCAAAATCCGGCTTTTTGAAAAGAGAGTAAAGCAAATGGTAGGATCATTTTCCTTTTCTCAATCGGCCTGTTGTTTTTCAAGCTTATTGCAATGAGCCTGAGGAAAGTTAAAATAATTGGAAAATATCCATTGAATTTCTCTACCAGTTGATTTTTTTTCAGACAGATTTCAATGAGCAAATGTAGTTTTATGTTTGTTAGAAAATGAAACGGAAGGATAACCAATGTCCATGTATTTTTCTAACTAACCTAGAATTCATCAAAATGTCCGCAAATATGTTCAAAGCGGCAAATGTTTAAGCTTGTATTTGATTTTAAAACTAAGAGTAGGAGTTTATAATGGTTATAAAAGGTAAAAGAAAACTGTTCGAGTGACATAATTTATTAATCCGAATAGTTTTCTAAGTTCTATATTAATGTTTCTCACTAATACTCTATGAAGAATTGTAATACAGTTTGCCGGTGAGGCCAATTTTTGACGTTTTCGAAGAATTACATACATAAATGCGTTGTTTAAAGAAAATAAGTATGAAACATGCATACGAAAAATTGCTGTATCGATAAAATCCGCAGATGAGGTCAATTATACTTTTTAAAATATTACGTAGGGAAAATAAGAATTGCTAAGAAAATAACTATATATATATATATATATATATATATATATATATATATATATAATGTAAAAATGCCACTGGAAAATAGAATGATGAAACAGATTTTATTTTTTTTCCAAGTTATTTAGAAGGATCATGAATGAAAATATTTATAAAACTCATGTTAGAAGGTTTTTGTATTAATACAGTCTTCTATTGAAAGCAGATTTTTAACCTTTTCTCTGTGATTACGTAGAAAATATGAGTTATAATAAACAGTTATAAAAATAGTTTATGCAGCATTGAAATCTGCAAACGATCTTGCTATTACTGTTTTCTAGGCATTGCATGGAGAAGATTGATTTCTGGATTGAAATAAGTATAATATTAAAATTAGAAGAATAATTATTGCATCGATAGAATCCACAAATAAGGTAGATCTTTTTTTAATAGATTACGCAAGGGAAATCGTTTGCTAATGAAAATTACTGTAAAAAATACATGAGAAAGTTTAAAAATAAAGAAATTTGTGCATGAGGCGAATTTTTAATGGTTTCATAATTTTACACAGAGACTGTGAAATAAAAACAGTTATAAAACATATTTCAGAAAATGGTATTATCAATTTTATTCTGCAGATAACGAATATTTTAATAGTTTTCCAGCATTACATACAGATATCACGTTGTTCAATGGAGATTATCGTAAAACAATAGAGAATATCGTAATATAAGAAACTCGCTACTAATATAAGAATTGCTAGAGTGCAGATTCTATTTGACGTAAAATTTTAAACTTTTCCCTGATTGTTCAGTGAAAACAATTATAAACTAGGTGTTGGGGGCCCACCGTAATACTTACCCATCATTGATATGCACAATAAAAATATAAAAATAGAACATGTGTGAAATATTTACAAAATCCATTACAATTCAAATAATATTTAAATGTATTTTTAATTATTTCTAATATATAGCAATGTTCTATTATTATGTTCCGGGTACCATTTTATCAATCTATTGATAAATTTCGACAAATTATATAAATTGCCAAACTACTCTAAAATGATGCAAAGTGGTTAAATTACACTAGTTTACAAAATTAAACTTTTTGTCTGTTGCCGCGAATTCTGTGGTTGATAATGTTCACTTATGACTTGTTTTTGTCAAATCTAAACGAAAAATCTTTTGAGCAGCTCGAGTTACTTTGTTTTTTATTTTTATCATTTAAGCAGATATATTAATCGATAACAGGCGTATTTTACTGTTTTAAGACTAGTTTCTCAAGTTTTTTCGTCACGAGTAGTTCAAGAATACGTTGTTTAAACAATCTAGATCATTTTTGCTATGTATGCGGCAAATATGTGTTTAACAATTGTAGAAAAAATATATCAGAGTTGGTGAAAAATACCTATTTTGAGTATTTTGGAGTGCTCTTGTATAAAAATGAGAAGTCCTGGACTCCCAATTGTATTTGTAAATTGTGTGTGGAATATTTAAGATATGTGCCTTTAAATTTGGAACACCGACTATTTGGCGAGAACCACGAAATCATATCGATGACGGTTATTTTTGTAGCGTGAACATAAACGGTTTAAACACTAAAAATTGAGCTAAATGGAACTACTCAAGTACTAGTTGTGTTCAACGACCAGTGCAGCGTTTACCTGACACTTCATAATCTAAAAATATATCTGAACCATTAGAACAAAACAATGAAGGACCGAGCTCATCACAAAATGTTGCGGATTTTGGTACGTCAATTGAGCCAAAATGCTTTTCTCAAAATGAGTTAGATGATCTTGCAAGAGATTTAAATCTTTCTAAACAAGCTTCAGAATTTTTAACATCAAGACTAAAAGAAAAAAATGCTTTCCTCAGATACTAAACTAAGTTTTTCGGAAATAAAAAATCTGAAAATTATAGTGAACTTGTAGAAGACTTTCTACTTCAATTAAAAAATATGGGGTGCAATATGAGATTAAAACTCCACTTCCTCAGAAGACACCTGGACAGATTTCCGGAAAATTTAGAAGATATGAGCGAAGAGAAGGGAAAGCGTATGCATCAGGACTTACGCGTCATGGAAGAGTTCTATCAGGGTTTCTGGGATACGAATATGATGTTTGACTATTGTTGGTCTCTGATACGTCATTTTCCAAAGTCTATACATCGGAGAAGAGCTTTAAAACGAAGTTTTTTAGAACTCGATGATTAATTATTTTTTTAGTAAAGTTTTTCTTAGTAAATACATGTTTTTCTCTTTAATACCTGCATAGCTAAAACTCAGAAACTAGAGCTGATTAAAATATTCCAATTATATTTTTGAAAATAGCATATCATATATAGTCAGCAACAGCTAAAATTTTTTCGGCAACAGATGTACTGTAAACTAGTGTTATAAAATAACGAAAGAACAATTCAATCAGTAAAAGATTAATTTAAAAAACAAATAAAACATTGAATTAAAAATCACTTGATGACGTAACAAACACATGCAACATGTTTATAGTGTCAAGTGAATGTGACATTTACAATCACAATCATTGAAAACAAGTTAGTCTAGAATATCTTTGTCTGTGTGAGAATAGTAACATTGAGTTCTTATGGCATTTCTCTGAATTTAGACTCATCTTGAGGCCATTATGGAATGATCATTATGATCATTATTCCATATGATATGTTATATATTATATCATATATTATTCCATAATGATCATCCATTATGATCATTATGAAATTTTTCTGTTCTGTAAAATCCAACACAAGAAAAGCGTTGTCAAATTAGAAAAATTTACATCTCGTAGTAAATACACAGACTTAACAAAGGACGAATTTTCGCGTTTTCGATCAGTGCAGAGACCCACTTATCACTAAGTAACCGCACCTGCTGGACTAACATTGTTACACAGTTAAACCTAAATTTCTGAATTAATATTAAAAATTAAGATTGGTGCAATATATTTTTTTGTAGTTAATGAATGTATTAAAATTGATCAATAATCGTTTTTTAGTTACCTTAGCTATGTGTTGTAGTTATGGGATAAACGGAACGCTGAAAATACTATGTTCTGAAATTCGCATTCTTCAATCATATATTTATATGACTTTGATAGAGCAGCTTCCCTTGAAATATTAATATATCATCTAAATAATCTTCATTTCTCAGAATATTTCGTAATTTCAAATGACTTATACAGGTCTAAAAATAGTATAAATATCATGTTTTGTCAATACCGCAATAAAGGTGGGTGTTACGTATAAATTAATTAAAATAAACTATGTAAAAATGTTCTGAATAAATATTTTATAATTACATTTATTCAGATTTTATCCAGTGGCTTTATTAGTATTATTCTATAACGTAAATAAAATTGCTTTGTGTATAATTTATTTTTATAATTAACATATTTCCTCTATCATAAAGGCAAACATCGCCGCGAGAAAAGCTTACATGATATTAACTGGGACAATAAACTGACAAAGTGATTTCGCATTTACTAGATTTTTTAAAACTTCTATACAGCCTAGAATTTTATTAGAATTTTGTTTTTTTACGATATAATACAAATATATATATGTGTGTGTATTTAAATGCAATTTTTAAAAATATATTACAATTAGATTTTTTTCATTATTATTTATTTATTGTTATTATTATAACTAGTAGATCGAACCCGGGCTTCCCGGGTTACATAGCAAAGAAAAAAACCATTTTTTAAATTGAAAACTTTAAGGAATTTTCTGCATGTAATATGCGTTTTAGATTGCTAACTAATTCCAAAAAAGCATTTTAACCCTTAAACCCCTTGAAGGGGGTGGGATAAAATGTATCCCATTTAATTTTAATTTCAAAACGCCACATTTACGCCAATAATTTGAAATAGCAGTTTTGTTTTTCTCAAATATGTGAAGAAACGCTTTTAATTATTTTGAAACAAATTTGTTTTTAAATTCTCGTGTCAATCAATAGTTTCAGCATTTTAAAAATTGAAGTGCCTTTTTCCCTCAAAGGGTAAAGTGTCTTGCGGATTTTTTCATTCATGTTTTGTTCATAAAATAATACTGTGAAAAATATTGATATCAAAATTTGCATTTGATACTTTACATATTTTTGTATTGTATTGTACTTTACATATTTTTTTATCTTATAAAATTCAAAAAACGATTAATCTCACATATAACATTAATCTCAATATTATATTAAATCAATATTTGAATTAAAATATTACATAGTCGAAAATTATGATTAAGCTAACGTGGTTAGGTTAAAGGGTTAAATGAAAAATATTAATTATGGAATCAATGAAGTTTTTCAAAACTTACATTTCCGTATTAGACGCATGCCAGAAGTCATTAGCAAAGATTTCGTTACGGCAGCAGTTTTGTTTCTGGTCATTTCAGTGTTTCGAGCACGTAATTTAATGACATGTCTATTAAATTTGTATTTATTTTATTTTATTATTTATAAAGGAAATTTTAATTTTGCTATAGTATATTAGCCGGAACCAAATCCCAATCTCTTTATATTTTTCTAAGGACAAATAATCTATCGTAATCGAGTTTCACTCGGTAAGATATATTTAAAAATAACTCGCAAATGATTTTTTTTAAAACCACAGCCAATGAGTAAATTGAAATACAGTTTTCAAACAAATTCAAAGCATTTTCAAAGTATTTTTTTTCTTATTTGGCACTGTAAAATTTTAAGTTGTTTTATTACATGTTGAACTTGTAATTTTTAGTAATTTAATCTGCGTTTTAAAACCATTCTTCTGTTTTATTACTCATGCAGTTTTAATTATATAATGGGAAATTATTAGGAACAATATCTATAGATTTATGAGTAAATTGTGTAGCATTATTTCTTAATGGAGATGCGTAATAGAGATTTTAAAATAATGCTTGAAAATATAAGCTCATAATAAATGAGTCAAATGAGATACAGTCTTCAATCAAATTGCATTTGAAAGTAGATTTCTTTTCCTATATGACGAAATAAAAATTAAAAATGTGCGACGTTTACAAGATTAAAAAATTGCCGTAACAAAAATTGCAAAAAATCATTTTATCTTGAAATGGGCACAGATGTCATATACGCACCACATTCGCACGTGCTTTTTTCTCTCACCAATTTGGCATTACACATCTATGCCAAGGAGAAGGTCTGTTTAATAAGTTTATAACAATTATTAGGGAAAGGGAATGGGGAAAATTAAAGATTTCAGTGCAATGTGCTGATTAAATGATCTGCATGCATTCAATATGGCAATAGGTTTTACGCATCATTGTGAAAATTATAATTGCTGTTTTGTTACCTATTAAGTTTATTATTTATACTTCTTTATTTATTGTTTCTTTGTTGATTAAATTCATTTTTTTACTGTTATTTTTCATTTTAATTCTTTAAATTATTATATTATACACTATATCAATAATTATTTATATCAAGCTATCATTTATTTATTTTTATTTCCTTTTTTAAAAATTTTGAATCTTTTTAATTTTTTACGTTATTTTTTTTATAATGGAGTAAAAAATTACGTGCTGTTATTGCATGGAATTTGTACTTACATTCAAAAATAAATTTTCGCCAAATTGGTAAGAGAAAAAAACACGTGCAAATGTGGTGGGTATATGACATCTGTGGCCTGAAATGTTGTTATTTGCAAAATAACATCAGTGCTACATACGGACACATTTGTTCGTTACAATATAGATATTGCTCATATGAAAAAACGGTACTAATTGATTATCCCGTCGACCATTTTCGCCAAATTAAAAAAAAAATGCCAAACTAATAGCTATGTTATGTATTTTGACATAATTTTTATTTCAAATAACGGGAAAACAAATAAATTAGTAAAACATGAATAAAAAAACAAATAAAAAGTAATATTAAAACTTTGATGACATTGTAAACATGTGTATCGTGTTTAATATCATTCAATATCACATTCACAATCATCCATTATTGGCATATAATCTTATAATTTGGCGATAGTTTTTTGGTCGACGGGGTAATCAAGTAGTACCGAAAAATCTTACGCGCATACTAAAATGTTAAAAGCAAAGAAATGACTGCACGTAAATCTTTTCGAAAAAGTTTGCTTCAAAGTTAACTCTATGGCAAATTTAAAATTCGTTTTATAAATTAAAATACACAAAACAAACTAAAAGAATAAACATTAAAATAAACAAACATTGCACTCCGTCACTTCAACGTGCAAAGAAGATGCCGTATTTTCCGTGAAATACGCAAACCTTGATTTTTACAAATCATGCCAAACCAAATTTTCAGTTTCATTTTAAATATTGGATATTAGCGAATTATGAAATCTCATTTCGTCATTTACATCGTTCTTTTTCTATTTCAGATCAATTTTCTTTGTGAAAAATGTACTTTTGTTTTCTTTTCTAAAAATATATTTGGAAAATAAAAATGGATCTAAAAATAAAGTAAAAAATAAATATTATAAAATATATAATTATTCCAAAAAGAAAGAAAAATTAAATAATTTTGGTAAAATGACAGGTAACAGAAAAGAACTTAAAAAATCGTCTGCTCTAGCAAGTTTAACTGAAATTTATAAAAAAATACATTAAGCGAATAATGTTATTTTAATATAATTACAATTGAATGTCTTAAACAATTGGGCAAAAATTTGGGGAACCGGACATTACTTTAAACCTGGAATTATTGCCCAGACCATCTTTGGTTGCTTGTCTAACTCGGCGAAAAAAATTCAACCCGGAGGGGAAAAAAAGAATCACATTGAACAGGTACTAAATCCTTTGACATCAGTCGTGCATTTTTTCTCTGAATAAAAATGATCTGCTTTAATTTACGCATTCTAAAGTCGTATTTTCTTTTATTATAAACAAAAACTATAGTAATAAAAGTTTCCACAGACTTGTCATTGAAAGTTTTCTTTTTTACGAAAACACGCGGTTGTGTTTGGGCTTAATGTAGCAGATTTCTCGGGGTTACATTTTTTGCACCACTCCGAGCCACCACACATAAGTCCTCTCTATTTCTTCTTTTTACTTTATGGCTATTTTTCCTTTACTTTGCACCATGGCCAACTATATCTATAAGGCCCATTTATTCGAGATTAATTTATGAAATCTCCCGCCAGAAGACTCTGATATCAGCCCAAGTTACTCTGACCAATCGTGCAAACTCTGAACCAAAACAATGACCATGTGCTCAGAACAGAAATCAGCTCATAAAATGCTAATTTGGGCAGGGTTTGTGCAGCGTGATCCAATGAAATGGCTCAGTGTTTGAAGTTGAATCCAGCTTCACTTTTTCGGCGGTTTTTAGCGAAATGCACAGGCCGTTATATCTAGTTGGTAATGCTTTGCACAGAAATGGAGTACTCAAGTTGCCACTTCCAGAAAAAATAAATTAAAACTAGAAAAAAATTAATAGCTCAAAAAGAAATTGAGATACAGGTTTCAAACAAATTGCATTTAAAAGTACATATTTTTCCCTACACAACGGTGTGAAGATTGAAAATGTACGATGTCTGGGAGTTAAAAAATTTGCAGTAATGGAAATTGCAAAAGTGAAATTTCATCAGAAAGTGTTGCCATTCGAAGAATGACGTATGCGTTGCGCACAGATACGTTTGGCCTTTATAATATAGATTTAATCATGAGTATTTAAATATGCAACCAAGTAATTTACAGAATATTAAAAGTCTGCACTTAAAACAACATAAAAAATTGAACATTTGTTTGTGTATTCTATATATAAATTTACAAACGAAACTAAAATTTTACAAATTAATCTATAATATAGTAGAAATAATTAAAAATTAATGCAGAAAAGATATTAATAACGACATATTTTGAGTTATATGTGATGTCATTTAATAAGGTTTAATAAATAATTATACTATTCATTAAGTTAATTCAGCATTAAATTAAATAAAAATAAGAAACGAAGTAAGAAACGAAGTCTTTAATAAATACAAATTGGTCGTACTTTGTCACCAATGTAAATAAGTTAATATTGTCCAACTTGTTCATCATCAAATAAAACTTCATTTAAATCAAAATAGTTTTTTGTAATAAACATGATGCATTTTATAAAATACTAGCCGCCTATGGCGACCAGTTTGGTCCCCATTAAAAGTATTCTACGCATTCCATCATGTTATTTTTACTCTTAATTTAATTTACTTCTCCAATCATTATCCAAATCGGAAGATTCCGACCAGAGAAATTAAGAACTGTTTGCAATCATGGTAGCATTTCATAATTCATTATTTCAAAACTTTATAATGAAAAAGCATGCTTTTTTTCATTAATTTCGTTTCTGAGTTCATAAGTATGACGATAAAAAACATGAATTCAAACTGTAAACAACGCCACAATTTTACCTAGTATGATGTCTTAAGACATAACAAAACTGTCACGTCATTATGTACAATGATGTCATAAGAATATTGTCCATTTATTGTAGAAAAACTTGCTTTACGAACCTCCATGATTATTTTTTTCCCTTTCGTGAGTAAATGAATCTTTTACGGCTTATTTATTTTTTGGGAATGCGATATTAAACTATGAATGTCAATTTAAATTCAGTGGGTGTTATCTCAAAATCTTAGTTATCTCTCAGTGGGTGTTATCACTTTTTTAAAAGTGTAAATTAGAAACAATGCTTTTATATTGCAATAAATTATTTGGTTTAGGTTATCATTAATACTATTAATTATTTATGTAAGTGATTGTGCATATGAAAAAATAAAAAGGTTGCGAGAAAAGATTTTGTCAAATTTCTTTTCTCGCCAAGCACTCACTTTTATTTGGCAATTACCTATGCTGGAAAAAATACATTTAGTATTGTATTTCAAATGAGATGAATGAAACTGATATACATATTTTTTAATCTGTGTTATAAATAAATGTTATGTATTTTAAATGAAATAAGTTAAGTTTTATGTTTCAAATGAAACTGGCATATGGCATAAAATTTGGCAAACCTGCACTCGGCTAGCATAAAAGCACCAAAATGTCAATCATGCATATAAAAATGTGAAGTGGGGAGACTTGAAAGTGTTGATGACATTGGGTTTTTATAATATAGATTGGCGACTTATCATTTGCGGTGGCTGACATGAAATTGGCTGCTTATCATTTAAAGAGTGAAGTGGGTAAGCCCGGAAGTGTTGACAGTCACATGACTTAGGCTTTTATTATATAGAGGATTTCTGGATGTATGACGAATAGTACATAAAGATATATATTTTTCTTCCACCGAAATTACTCGAGTAATAATATTTTTGATTTTCTGTAATTTGGGAGCATTTTGGGAACTAAAAGGAAAAAATTGTGTTGACATTTATGAAAGCTATTTATAAATTTTTCATTGAAATTTTTTCGTAACGCCATATTTTCCATAACTGTTTTCTCGTTTAGGTAAAATTTTATTGGTGTCACCTAATGCGCATAAAAATTATTTTACATTTAGTGAGTGGCATTTATTTAACTAATGTAACTCAATTATTATAACTCTATTGTATTTTCATTATTGATGTACGCAATTAAATATAGTCTTAAATGTTTAATCACACACATTGCCAAAAGTTAAATTTAAGTCGCATAAAAAGTAAAATACAAGAATACATAAGTATATTTCACTTAGTTTATATTTTGTAAGTTATGTAGTATCCTTGTTATTTATATATAAAATTAGTTTTTTTATGGTGTGTAAAAAAGATAAAATGTTTTTTTTTCTTTTATTGTTTCAGAAAATTGGGAAGATGAATTGAAAATTACACTTACCCCCCCCCCCCCAATAAAATAACAATAGCTTAAATTGAACGTTTTTTTTATTTTTTTCTTTCCTTTTTGTTATTTATAATTTTTTTTTTTACATACTTTTTATTTACTTTTGAAATATCATAATCATTCTGATTTGTTTAATGAATTCTTTTGTTATTCACAAAGTTTAAAAACATTAATCATACGGCACGCATTTAAGTATAAAACAACTAGCTTAAAACATGAAAGTCTTTTTAAAAAGGTAAGAAGCGTTTTTCACAATAGTTAAGTAATTGTTATAATACTTAGATTTTTATATTGTCGGACAAAAAAGATATGAGTTTCAAAGATTTTAACAGTTGACAAAGATATTTTTATAATTTTACAATAAATGCTTAATTATGTGTAGAAATAATCTATTTCCTAAACAAAAATATTGTTATCTGCTTTTTATCGTACAGATTTTTGGCAATATTAAGAAACAACTCAATTCACTATATAGAAATTAATTTTTCCCAATTTTTGTCAAATGATATTGCATGATTTATTACTAATATGTGTATTTTATAGTTTTTTCCCTATTCACAGAAAAAATAATTTATTATTTTTATTCCATGGTGTATTTCGTGAAAATAATTAAATAAAAGTATGTGATTTCGCAGACTAGAAATTGAATCCAGAAATTTAAAAATTAGAAAACTAGAAAACTTTTGAATCTAAAAATTTTTATCTGGATAATCTCAGTTATTTTCTATTGATAATTAGAGCTCTACGATATCCCCATGTAATCTTTTATACGTCATTCAGAACTTCTGTATAACATTTCTTGTTAGTCCTACAGAATAGTATAATTTTTAATTTATTTTTCAATTATTTCTCAGCGGTAAAAATATGCCCTAAATTATTGAATATAAACTCATGAAATTTTAAAATTTCTTAATCCGTATATTCTATTGATTTAAGCTTTGTTGACAATGAGAAGAATTGAAAGCAACATGAAATTAGTGTAATTTCACCGCTGAAAATTATTTTAAAAATTAATTTAAAATATATATGTGTCACTCACGATGAGCTTTATTTTGCCTCATGTATCACGCAGGATTTTGTGCGCATGAAGAAAACTAATCAAGATTAATTGCTGCAATTTAAAATATTAAGTAGACAAGGATCAACTGATATTCAGAAAATATATTAAGCCAGATATTTCAGTTATTTTCTAGGGATAATCAGAACTTTACATTATCCCCAAGTAGTCATTTTATATATCATGCAGAAATTACGTATAACGGCTCTTATTGGATATACAAATTAATATAAATTTTAATTTATTTTTCAACTAATTCTCACTGGTGAAATCATGTCCAAAATTATAGAACATTAGCTCGTGAAATTTTAATATTTCTAAATCAGCACATTCTGTTAATTTACACTTTGCTAGCAATGAGAATAATTGAAAGCAATATGAAATAGACTTAATTTCATTGCTGAAAATATTTTTTTATTTAATTAAAAAAAATTATGCGTCACTCACGGTGAGCTTCAATTCTCCTCATGTTTGCCGCAGGTTATGTAGACTTATCTATTTAGTGCTAATTTTGCTGCCTTACCGACATTTATGTATAAAATGTCAGTACGTGTCCTCGACTATGATCCTCGGGTCTTAAACTTATCAGCAGCAAGTAATTTTCTGTATGTTACCAAATTTCGGAAAAAAATAATTCAAAATAATGAAAAAAAATTTTTTTTTATTTTTAAAACACATTTATAAATGTAATATTTTTAAAAATGTGTCTTAGGTGAATCTTGAATGAACTTAGATGATGCAATAAACATCTCAACAGTGGTTACGTGGTTAATGATTGAGAATTGAAGCGTTATTCAAACGATACAGATTCGATTGCGACTTAAAATTTTTAACTCTTTTGTTTTACGCTTAGTAATCAAAGCGAAAATTTTCATGCATTTAATATTAAAAAAATATTTATAAAGATTTGTTAACGAAAATTTTTAAATGGATATTTCAAGACTAAAAATTTTAAGATATAATCATATTCAGGACAAAACTTTTATCATTTTTACTACGATTTTTTTTTCGATTAAAAAAAATATTTATATCTTTTTACGTAAATTGATTAGAAAATAGCGTGTTTGAGTTTGCACAGTAGCGTGATTGTTTACATATGAACTGAATATTAAATAAGGTAAAAGAAAAGATCGAAGGAGTTTTTTCATAATTTTATGGTTGATTTAAAACAATACTGATGCTGGCACGTAAATATCTAATGTGTATGATTTTTTTCCATTATTTTGACTTTATTTTTATAGCCTACAAAGTACAAAGTTTTATTTCTTCAAAGTTATTTTTGTGAAGAAAAAGGCATAGAATATAAAAAAGATAAAGTTTGTAACTCCCTCACCCCCTTAAATTTTTTTAATTAATTACTCTCTTTTGTACATTAATTTATTAAATTTTTTGGTAGAGTTCTTCTACGTAATTTTATTTATTTATTTATTTACTTTTTTAGAGAATCTCATAATTTAAATTTGAGACTTTGTGTGGTTCTCAACATACGATAAAAATATTCCTATAAAAATGTAAAACAGGTATTACCGGTTTTATCCCGAATAAAAATTCAAAGCCAAGGCAAATTATTACAAAGTTCTTAAAATCATACATAACTACAAATGCAGAAAAATATTTTCTTATAATAAATTTTATGGATTAATTCTTTGTTAGTACATGTAAATACTTTCAAGCTTTTTTTTAATCTCATAGTAATACAGATAAATCTTTTAAGTTATTAAGCATAATTTCTTCTTCAGACTGGAACATATTTACGATCGTAATGATACTTTTCCTTTATAGAACGGTTGAGCTATGTAGAAGAGTTAGTACAATTTTCACCCCCATCTTTTCTTTATTTTTTTCAATTTCGACAACGTACAGACAAAATCAAACAGCATAATTAATAGAGCACTAGGACTGATCACTTAGTAACAAAAGGGATAAAATGAATAGCGATACAGCCATGAGGTAATATAATCAGATATCCGTCATGAGGCGATCAAGAGACCTTCACCCCGCGGCCAGGTACAGAACTCCTTGAGCTGCGCAATATTATGTGACATTTAATGGCATGGTCTACAGTATAATAATAATAACATATTTGCGATAAGAAGATCTTAATTCAATTGCATTAAATATTAGCTTTTTCGGATAAATCAAAATCGAAAATAAAAGTTTTTTCTTAATGATTGCTGTTGGTTAACCTGGACAAAAGTACACTCAAATATAATGTCTATTAAATACAGATTTTGAAATAGTCATCTGCTTATCATTACCGACACGCATACACATATTTTTCATGATCATATAAAGTTATTTATTACATCTATTCAAACAAATTAACAGAAAATGTTAGTCAGTTATATAATATTTATAAAGTAATTTAATGTATTTTTTTTAATTTTATCGACTATTCAAATTTAAATTTAACCATTGGAAAGCATGAATTCAAAAAATAATACTTATGAAAGTCTGAACAACTAAACCTAACTATTAATATAAACTTTTATATCCGGAAACTGTTTAACACTGTAAAATATTTACAGAATCTAAATATTATTCTAATTAGCTTATTGATATGATAAATATACACATTTGGAACTTTATTTTACCACTGAAAAATATTTCAGATTTATAAAAAAGTTAAGATAACGTATACGTATCTAAAAAAGAAAGAAGAAAGAAAGAAAGACTTTCTTTACAAGAGGTCATTAGCATGTCAATAAATTTTTTTTTCGAGAAAAAAACAATCGCCATCTTTATAAGTTGTTCAGAAACTTGTGATTTTGGTTCATTACGTAGCGTCTCGTCCATCTAAGAAGTATGGTATATATCGTCTATTGAGCTTTTTATAGTTTGTGGATTAAAGGAAGTTAATATAGAACACAATAATTTGTAATCTGCTATGCGGTGTGATTAACTGAGTGGTTGAGCTATGAGCGGGGACAATAGTATAAACACAAAAGTAAATATTTAATAATTTCTTTCGAATTACCTATTACGTAAAATGTTCTTTATAGAAAATAGTATCTTAAGATGAAATGCAATATTTCACCTTAATTCAAACATAAAATATGTTATTTGAACTTTAAAAGGATCTATGTTTTACTTAAAAGGTGACTAAAGTAATAACATACATGATAGATATTAGATATATATATAAATTATTTAAAACATCTTAATACTCTCAAGCAAGTTCAAGCTCTACAGAAGAGAAAATTTAAATTTTGTGATGAATAGCTTGGAAAATCTTGAAAGTACTGAGAAGTTTTATATAAAATATATATATATATATATATTAACTTATAACAGATCCTTTTTTTTATTTTAGTCTTTTTTATGGAAATCAGTAAAATGTTTGAAGTTTCTATATCATATTTTACGTTCATTATAGTTTTAAGCCCTAGAAATGAATTTAAGTTACATATCCATTAATTACCAGACACTTTTAATTTTAGACATTTTATCTAATTATTTAGACATCTACTTGTCAGATTCTTATGTCACATCAGGATTATAAAGAGCATGTTTGACATCATATTTATCAATATCGTTTTGATAAGGAAGTCAATAAAGTGGCAAACAAATAAAATGAAAGAAAAATAATAATATTTGGAATCGTTCAGCAATACAAAACATGGTAAAGCCAAAAGAATTACTACTACATTATACAAATATGAGGATATTGTGCAATGTGTCTCAGTTGAAATCTTGACTTTGACATCACAGAGTAACTATGACTTCGCCACTCTATCTCTTGTTTGTTTCAATGTAAAATAGACTTTCAAATATAATTTTTTTCTTTTATTTGGAAATTTTACTCGAACATTTTTTGTTATTTTTGTTCTTTTTTAGTACTTTTCGTAAAATATCACAAAATAGTTTAATTGAACAATTTTTTATGGTATTACATTATATATGTACTCTATAAATATTGTTTAATGTAATGTAAAACGTCAGACTTATGAAATCCTGTTATAATAGACTGCCATAAATGCAGCCAAAAAATGCTTGCTCTTGACTATCAATCTTAACAAAGGTTTGCTGCTTATTGTCTCTACTACACATTTTTCTAAATTGTCTGGAACTAGTAGTACATTTGATTGTACACATTTCATAACAAAAAAAAAAAAAAAAAAAAAAAAAAAAAAAACTTGTTGTTTTAAGTAAAAAACGCACATTGTTTTGCTTATATCATGCCGGATGTTCCAAGTTACAGCTAATTCCAGACAGTAGCAGAAACAATATAGTTCAAGTGGAACTCAAATATAAATATTTGGTTGCTTATGAGAAGTTTTATGGAATACTTTAATATGTGCATTCAATGATATATAAAATAAAACTAGTTAATTAACGTGAAAATTCTGAAAGATAATGGAGATATAGTGAGCTGAATTTCAGTTGCTTTCTAAAAGTAAATCAATAATAACGAATTTTTTGCAACTTGTCATTCTTTTAAACTAGCATTGAGCAAATAAGATGATTTTTAAGGAATATGAACGGGTGGATCTGGAACAAGATCTTCAATTTTAAAACTTTTTTTCGAATAATCTTTCGCTGGGGGGTCTTTTTAGAAGAATTAAAACTCTAATAAAAAGTAAAAAGGACAATTTATAGAAAATCCCTTAATTCAACTCCTTTTAGAGAGCAATTAAAATTCAGCTCTTTCTATTGTCGAAATTTTTCTGAATTGTCCCTATATTTGACTGATTTTTTTACATAAATTGAACTATATGCACTATTATATTATAAAAATCCCTTGTTATCATTCACGCACATGCAGATAAAAAGAAATCATAACTGTTCATACTCTTCCAAGTATTTAAAATATTTATATTCCAACTAACGAAAGTGTCTGCGTTGCCAGAACTTTAAATATGTTTATATTAAAATATCCATATTAAAATTAAAAATAATTATAAAATAAACAATTAAAAAACAGTCGAAGTGCTATTCGCATAAATAAAGTGAAAACCCAAAATAAAAATGTATAAACTTATATAACAGACTCAAATAGACGGGGAAGCAGCAACACAGTCACTAACCTCATTTATTTCACGGTCGCGATTCCAGAATTAGTTAAAAATAAATTCGCATATTAAAACGAAATCGGCGTACTAAGTCATATTTTGGTGGGGGAAATGTGAAAACCCTATTTTAGTTATTCTCGCATAAATTCAACACTGTGCTATACTATACACAAAGGTATGAAAACATGGAAGATTGTGATCGGTAAAATACTATGGTAAGCTTGTCAGTCATTCGTTAAATCAGGTTTTGTGGTGTTTTACACAAAGGTATGACTTCGCAGACCGATTGCTTTTTGTTATGTGAATTGGATTTAACCAATTCTGGATTTTCATCCATGGACTCGATGAGGTGATTGTCTGTGCTACCGTCTCCCTGTCTAAAGGAATACAGCTATAAATGTGTTATTTTCGTTCATCCTTTATTATATTGTATAAAATATAAAAAGGGAAAAAAATGTGGAACTGCCTCTGAGCAGTACGTGATGGAAAGAATGAAATAATAATTTCTTCAAAATATCTGCATAAACTCGTGTAAAATATAAACATTGCAAGCGCAGCAAATTGCCTGTAAACTGTTTCAAACAATAACTATTGTATTGGTATTATGTTAATTTCGAATTATAACATAAAACATAGAAGTGATCAGCGAACATTTTTTCAAGTGTAATTTTGCATATAAAAAAGCGCATGAGTTGTCGTTCTAAAAAAACAGTTGTCTGCGAATTTACGCATTTTTTTCTTTCTGTTCTGTTTTATTCGCAAGGCAGATTATCTACTTATTTCGTAAATACTATTCGTGATCTGTATTAAAACATTTCGATTTAAAGTAATTTTGAAGCATTTTATTTATACAACTTTTTTATGATTAAAGAAAAATGTAAAAAACAAATCATATTCTTTTTTAAAAATCTGAAACTTTTATTTCAGTTCTACATGAAGAATAAGCTCTTAGGACTTAAATCTTTAAGGAAATTCTAATACAGTCACGTAAATCCATTGAATAGATTTTAGACTAATATCGAATCACCATACTGCCTTCGTCATGCGTCATTGTAGGAACATCTCGAAGCATAAAAGTTATTTCTAGGTCACTGGAGGTAGTGTTAGCCATCACTCCCAAAAATGTTGAACTTCTATACATTGGAAAATAATATTGTTTTCAATTTTTCATTCAGGCAATCTTTGCATTCCTTCGAAGACGTTAATCAAGCCCATTGACTTTTTTCAAATTTATAAAAGTTTTTTTATTTTTATTTTTTTAATACCAACTTCTTTGATAAACCTCGCTGATCCCCTTTACGTCAAGTAAGCAACTTGACAAAGCAGACCGACCTTTTTTTTGTAGTTTTACCACTTCCCGTAAGACATGGTGACGTCACTGCAACGTCGTTGTGAAGTCACATTGTGACTTTGTGACCATCGATTGTCGATGTGACGTCACGTGACGTCGATGTGAAGTCACAGTGACTAAAATGTGAAGTCGTTATGGCCGTTTTAGAGCTTTTTTGTGACGTCACATTGTGACTACTTTGTGATGTCACAATGTGACCAATTTGTGAAAAGTGTGTCATTTGTGACTACTTTGACATTAACATTGTGACGAACTGCGAATTTTTTTTTAGAAAGGTACATCTTAGTCACATTGTGACGTCACTGAGTGGTGGCATTTTCGTCACAGATGTGATGTGACCAAAGTGACTCAAAGTGACGTCATTGTGACGTTACTGTGAACATGCATGCTATGAGGGTTCATAAATATATTTTCTTCGTTATACTGTAGCTGAATTTTTATGCAGGTCATAAACTGATTGTCTTCTCATAGTTCTGTTAACATGAATAGCTATTTTCAGGTGTCTCTTGAACCGTGAAAAATTCTGAAGGCCAAGGCAATCTTTGTATATATTTTTAAATTATCGTTTGTAGTGCATTTTCCGGTCGATAACGTTTCAGCTATCTCCCGAGGGGGTTCGTGTTTTAGTGACTAACTAATCGCCCGTTTTCAAAACACACAAAAAAAAGAAGAAAAAAATTGAGCATTTTATTTTTCAAGTTCAACAACATATATTAACAAACACGATCATAACCTTACAAACACTGCCTTAAATTAACAAACGCAATGACAAAAACCCCTTTACTCACTTTACTGGTAGACAAAACAGTCAAATGACGAATGGCTGGAACTTTTGCAGAAGCAAATTTTGAGTTCATCCCCATTGTATCAAGTGTCTTCAACATCCAATCAAAATGTTCACGGGTCAATGGTCATTTCCATGTTCCTAACTTCTTGAAAATTGGCGCTTCTTTATCGCCGAAATGTTCTGTCAACACTAACTTCCCTGATACTTTTGACCGTCACTGTATGAATAAAGCTCTTGTAAAGGCGCAGAAATAAAGTAAGACTAACACCTCAGGCTCAAAGCAACGCTTATAAGCAGTAACTGAATATACCTTTAGCTCAAAAGTACGATAATTATGAAAAGAGAGTGCAAAACAGTGTAACCATAATGCTATAAAAATGAACAAAAACAATAAATGCATACAACTCTTATTTCTTCGGAAGGTGGGAGGAGTCAAGAGATTTTTCAGCTAAAAACTGTAGGTGTATATATATCAATATATATTATATATGTCTGTATTAAAGTTGTTCTTTCAAAAATATAATCTAGATAATAAATGAGGAGAATCTATATTTATTGTCCACTTAATACGGAATATTATTACAGAATATTATAACCCTATTTTGCATCTTTTAATAACACATTATTATTATGATACTGACGACATTTAATTGCTTCAAAATACTCTTTAACCGACTTTTTTAAATTGCCACTTAATTTGAGTTAAACTCCTTGTAACGTGCCTCAGTAATTTAAAAGTTGAAAAATGTGTATCGTGTCGCTGTTGTCATGAACAGACTTGTTTACAACGATATAATTAACAGATTTGCAATATTAGGTTTATTTAACAGGCAATATATGTTATGAAAGTGATTACAGCTATCCTTCATTTAAAACAAAAATAAAAACATTATTTAAAATTTGATACAATGCTTGTTGCACATCAGTGTAATAAACATAGAAAGAAGATTTGTAATTTTATTTAAGAAATATCCATGCATAGATAACTTAGAAAGTAAACACATTATAAAATATGATATTAAATAACTGCTAATATGAATGATATAACGCAGATTTATGTGTATGATAGGAATTTTCATATACATTTTGTGTAAACTAAATTTTGTGTAAGACTTCAAAACCTCTCCTTAAGAAGTTAAAAATATGTTTCGCTTTACACTCTGAAATTTACATTATCGTTGTGACTTTCAAGTTTTTATTCCCCTCAATGTAGTTTTGTAATAGCCTTCTAAACCCATCACAACTTATTTTGATTTTAGTAAGTTGTTTTAACTTGAAATTTCATAAATATGTGACAAGACATTGCTCCCATTAGCATTTATGTTTGCTGGAGATGTAATTGACTGACACCCAATATAAATTGTATTAAAAATGCAATATGCGGAAAAAAGTCGAAGCAGTGTTTTTTTTTTTCTTTTTAAGTATTTTTTATATATTTGAGATTAAAGATTCTACGGACTCTTAAAATCGGAAAAAGGAAAAAACAAGTGACCGTTTTCAACATTTAACATCTTAAAAGTCAAAACTTGGTATTTTTTTATTGAGATGAAAGTTATAAGTACATTCAATAATTTTATGTATTGAAAATTGCAAGATACAGAAATAGTACTTACAGAAAGCTCCAAACTACCATAAATTTGACATGTGAAAAATTTATATAACAGCTTGAGCGCACGACTACAAAAAATATTACAACTAGAATAAATATTTTGGTGCCTACTTATACTTCAAGTTGTAATAATTATCCCGAATTTAAATAAATTTGTATTTGTAGTATTTTAATATTTTTAATTCAACGTTGTATTTAGCTAATACAAAATTTTGAAAAATTTAATGACGTAATATCATAAAAAAATATTTTCATGAACAATAAAAAAAGAAATTTCAGTTTCAACATATACACTTAAATATAAAAAAAATATTCATAAATTTTTCAAGTTTTCTGCGCGTTATTTCCAAAAACGTCATTTGGAGAAAAATGATTTTCTATATTTCAGAAACGCCGCTTCAACTACTATACTTTAGCGGCTATAAATCTAAAAGACGTAACTCAATTATAATAAAATGTTCATAAATGGTAGGAATTTAACAGCTAAAAAAATAAAACTTTGAAAATTTAGAGGATTTTAAGAATCTCAAAATCCCTTAAAATCTTTTTTTTTTTTGTAAATTTTATTTTACAAGTACGTGTATTCACGGTTACTTAAATTTAATTATAAGATACAGGGTGCATTATTCAGATATGGGAAAAACCATTTTATTATTATTTAACTTAAAAACAAATACGACACCACAGAGAATCTAACTGGATTTTTAAAAATCATTATAAAATCATATCAGACGATTCAGACCTGTTTAAAGTTTATCATCAGTAATGTAAATAAACACAAATGCACGAAAGATAACATAATTCAACTTGAAGTTGAGAGCATATGTGTCTAAAACAGTTAAACACGTGATTGGGTACTTGAATTAGGTTAAAACTACATATTCAGATGGAAGTTAACGAACTTCATTAGGTGAAAATTTGGCAGTTCTATTGAACCATACCTCCCGGAAAATACGCTCTTGTATACGTCGCTATATGGTTTAACACATTACCCTCTGATATATAGTAGACGCAATGATCAAAATAAATAATGATGTTTAAAAATATTTACCTGCCCACCACTATTTTTCAATTAAAAAATGGCCTTACTTCAAGACACAAAATTTTCAAAATAAAATAAAAATTTATGATGTCATTCATCCAAAACATTGAAAACGTCAATCTTATATTTATTGTTAATGGGCTGATAACATTAGTATCTTAAAATTAAAAAAAAACAACTTTATGGCGTTGTCAAAAATTTTAAGAATTCTGATTTCTTCAATTAATAGCAATCTGGATTAGAGGTCTGCACTGGCCGGAATTTCCAGGCCCGGCCCGGCCCGGCCCGTAGGAAAGTGATTTCGGCCCGGCCCGGCCCGTTGCAAAACTCAAAAGTTCGGCCCGGGCCCGGCCCGGCCCGTTTAAATTTTTGTATTTTAGGCCCGGCCCGGCCCGTACAAAAATCAGCGAAAACAGGCCCGGCCCGTTTTGGCCCGTTACAATTTCTACGATTTCTAAAAAATTCATATTTTTATCATAGAACTAAGATTCTTTTAAAGAATACTGCATACATATCTATGGAATGATTTTACAGTATATTTTACAGCAAATACACATTAACAACGTTAATGATTATTTAGATTCTTAGGCTTTCAACATTCGAATAAAGATTCATTAAAAAATTAATATGGCTTAGAATAAAAGAAAAAAGAAAGAAAGCTAAAAACATCGTTAATTTTGAAGCTGTTTAATAAAAGAAGATTTATAAATATATTTCTATATCATTTTATTATAGATTTCAAATCCAAATTCATTCTTAAATTCAGAGAAGCTCCTTTCTGATACATTTCTAAATTAATTTTTTTTCTCAAAAACGCATAAGATTATCAGATATCTTTATTCAGAAACTATATAATCGAATGGCGTTATCCATTTTTTGATACAAGCAATTTGTGAATACTGCAAACAAATGAAATACTGTCATAATTAGCGTTTTGAATAGAATTTCCGGAAGCAAGGGAATGGAGAAAAACCTACAATCATTTGAGAAACTATTATATCTCAACAAGGTTATACAAGTATTTTATTTACCAAAAATGAAAAACGCTATTCGATTCCAAATCCCTACAATAGTTAGGCTTATCACTTTTATGCTCTTACAATTTAAAATTAATCAGAAAATGTGCCAAACTTTCGCACTATTGAGAAATTAATTTAAAAACCATCAAGAAGTACATATCCAAAGACTAAGCTAACATAAGTTCTTTATCGCTGTTAATTTTACAAATCATGTTTTCTGCCAATAATTAAGTCTAGTGCCGGTCCGGCCAGTCTATATGTAGAAAAATAATGTAAGCGTGATCTCGGACCGGCATGAGTCAACTAAAAAAATATTAAAACGGGTTACACATTGTGGTGGTTACTCGATAACCCCCCATATGTTTTGTTTAATTCAATTTTATTAGCCATTTTATTTCATATCACCTTCCTTTTTATTAATGTTCTCAATTTAAATTTTATTTCGGTTTCGTGTATTTTCATTTCGTCGCCTGTAATGTTTTCTTTCTTACTTAGCTTTCGAATGTTCCAAGCCGGTAAAATCCTGTTCGAAATCATTCCTTCCGGTTTTGGAGATCGTTTGAGAACATTCTCGCTTGTTCTTTGGGTGGAACTTCCGTTTATTCGGACACACCCCTAGCCTATCAAATTCGTTTCCACAGGTGACGTATTTTAAGTCATTCAGCTCTGAGCCACCTGCTTTGGCCTCCCCTCTTTACGTGTTTATCAATTCTGTTTTTATTAAATTCATATTTCTCCATACTTTGCATCGTAACTTGGCTTATTTTGTCACCCCCCCCTCTCTCGCTCGCTGCCAAATTGGCGTATTTTGGGATTCCAGTAACCTTTTCTCTTTTTCCCCTGGGCTCTCGGCCACCTGAGAGAGTTGCGCTACGAAACACCAGCTGTGATGGATGCGGTCCGATGACTGCAGGTTTTGGGTGGAATTTCGGGCCATGTGCGCGCCCCTTTGAAGCCGTTTTATACGGGCTCCGTTCTATGCCGCTGTGATCCTCCCATGGTTTTAGAAAAGGCTGATTTTTTAGTGCGGTGAGAAGCATCTCCCCTTCAAAAGCATCCAAAATGTTATTGTGTTCTGTGCCTACGCTTTTCGGATTTTACAATGTAAATAAGGACCCACCATAGACCTTCTGTTGGTTGTTCTCGTGGTGCCTTCATATCTAAAATTGGAATGTCGTCATATGTCTTCTAAGTATTAATTTTGTTGTCATCATCTCATCGTTAACAATTTTCTTCAACTGCCCAAATTTCTTCATTAATCTTTTCATATAATCGCCGTCCTCTGAATAAACAAGCAGAGGTGAAGATGAGAAGATTTTCGTTTGTGAACTGAAGAAGTTTTATTTACATAAAGTTTATTTTATTTCATTATTTGGCCCATCTTTATTCTAATATATTTGAAAAATTCACGGGGCGCTTCAAAGAAGATATTGGTGTACATCTATGCATAATTGAGAATACAGGTATATCTCTATATTATTCTTCTTCTGATATAAATGTTTTGAAAATACATGTTTGAATGATGTCTTGAAGGAAATGATGATATTTTCCCTTTTGAATCACAAAAAATTTGTAGTTCGTGCTCTCAAGAGATATATATATATATAAAAAATGTGTTGTACTGAAGAATGTTGGTTTTGTTTGAAACATGTTAATTTTCGAGAAATATCTTCATTTATAAAGTTATTGCTATAATGCAAATGTTTAACTACTATGAGAAACAAAAAATGTTTCTATAAAGAAGAATTTTGATTTTCATGATAAAAAAAAAAATACAAGTCTTACACAAATAAATAAATATTAATTTTCAACCAAATAATGTGTATTAATTTCCTGTGCATGTTTGGATTCACTACTCATCATCTGCCAAGGACTATACAGGTAACTTTACCTTTTCTTCAAATTTATATTTTATAATTTTGTATTTTATTTATCTTTTTTTCAAGATTAAAAGAATATTTTTACTATTTTAAGTGAAGTAAGGATGGTCATTTGGGTCGTTTGCAGGCCCCCATTCTCCGCGATGTGCTGTCATTATCACGATCATTTATTTGGCCTAATTGTGGGTAGAAGTAAATAAAAAGTGCTTTTTCCACTATCAAGTAAACATAACATTATTTTTTCTTTGATGCCCTGACCAAAGCGTCAGCTCATACATAACACTTATTTCCTGTGGTGCCGTCACCAAAGCGTGTCCAACATTCCATGACCATCCATTTTTCCTTTGCCACCATCGTATTTTTGTTATATTTATACATATTGTCGTCATTATCTTCAGTTAATTCTTCATTATTTTTCAAGTTATTTTCTTCATACATTAATATTATTAATTATATTTTATTGAGAGTGGTGCAGTAATTAATTGCAACATATTGATTCTATACTGAAATAATATTTTTCTGGAGCAGTGCATGATATATATATAACATAATTTTTCCATATATATTTTTTCTTGTCTTGCTATATTTTGCAACCAATATATATATGCATTATTTAACGGAGGTACTGGTAAAAATTATTGTTCATGCTAAGATAAATTATTCTTCTTGTCATACATATAATAATTTATGTTTTGAGCCATATTATATATAAATATTTACATAAAATATTTGGGTCTTATATTCTTCATATGATACTAATATGTTAGTATATATTTTTCTTCTTTTTTTTAATATATAAAAATGGTTTATGACGTATATGAAAGTCATCAATATTTTAAATAACGAGTCAATTCTCAAATAAAATCATCTGTGAACACAATGGCTTCACAAGGATGTGATGTACCGACTGCTCTAAAAATTCACCAATCCATATATAATGCTACACCTCATCCAGCTACAAAATTCTCTCCAAATCTTCTTCATTTTGGAAGAGAGATAAACGACATTTATTCCAATTATAAAACTCAAGTTTCATGGAAAATTCTCAATACTGCATATGAAATTCATAAATTGATGGATATTATTGAAAAAATATACTATCAAGCTTACAAGAATAACGAATCATCTAGACAAAAGGTGTACCAAAAATCCAGAGAAAAATTAAAGTTTTCCAACATCAATGTTAATGACATTGTTTACGTAAAATTTCCCAATGTGTTTAACAAGAAAATACAAGGCCCATATGTGGTGAAGAAAATAATTTCTCCTGTGCTCATTCAAATTCAAGATTCCAATAATAGTCATGCTTCCCCTATGTTGATTCACACTAATCGAATCTTGAAGCTTCAAAAGAGAAATGAAGCACTGCAACATCCTTCAGTTTCTTCTGAAAATGCATCACATGATCAATCAGCTGTTGATAATGCATCCTCCACTCCTGTCAGACAACACTCTTCTATTCAAGTTTCAAATCATGATGCTGCATGTAGCACATCTCCTACAATTCTTTCTTCTTCTAAGTGTCAACAAACATCTTCTTGTTCAAGTAAATCAGTACTGTCACAAGCTCCTCCTGATAGCACTCATACTGGTGTTAAAAACAAGTCCACTCAATATAAAAATTATGATCTTCGCCCTTGCAATCATAAACTGTATAAGAAATAGACTAACTTTCTTTTTCCTTTTTCAGGATGACTATTGCTTTGTAGTATAATCAGTCTAAGCTAGCCAGACTGATACTCCAGTAAGAAGAATCACTATGTAATTTTTTTTTTCTTTTCTCCAAGCTGCAGGCAGCTGTTGTTATTTTTTTTCTTCATTATTTAAGTCTTCTTCTCCCTGATACAATTCAGCAGTCATCCTCAGGATGTATGTATGATTTTCAATAGTTTTATTATTTACTGTATTTATCTATAAGTCATAATTATTACAATATATACATATAATCTCATGGATACCATACTCTACTACTGTTAAATCTTATAAAGTCTTTAATTACAATAGTTGATGCAAAAAATTGAGAAAGAATTTGTCTTTTTATATTCTTGTTATAATACTATATCATTATTTAAAGTTATTTTTGACAAATGTGCATTCTAATAAGAAAGGTGAAATTGTAATTGATATAAGGTAAACATAAAAATGAGTACTCATCAAATTATTTTCTCTATTGTGTCTGCTCTTTACAATGCATGCATGTTTTAACATTTAACCTCTTTTAAAAAAGAAAAAGAGAAAAGAAAGTGCATGATAAACTTATATATACTAATATTTCTTCTCTTCTTGGTGAAATATAGAAAGTGAATGACTCACCATAAGTAGTATATAATATTTTTTTTTGTATACTTTTGAGTGTTTATACTTTGGATCCAAAGATGTTTAATGAGTCATTATATATATTTATATAAAGCAAATTCTTGATTTATGACAAATGCAAAAGTGATCACTTACTTAATTTTTTTTAAAAATGTTTGAAAATTACAAGTAAATATGTTCTAGATATCTTCTATATAGAAATTTTGACACAATTGATTTTTCTTTGTAAGTTGACATTATCAAGTCATATATAAGTTGACATATTCATATAAATTTCTTCCTTTTTCAGAATATTAAACATCTTATGTTTTATGTTTATTTTGAATGAAGTATAGTATTAAAGGTATTTATGCAATTATTGTCAATTTATATTGAAAATGTTTAAGAATATTCCTTTATGAGAGTGTAAAAATTCTCTCTTTGAAAATTATTATATTCACTTTGAAGATATTTTTATTGGAAAATAATATCATGCTTGTGTTACCATTCTTTTTGCAACTTATTATTTTATTTTCTGCGAAAATGTGTTATTGAATAATACTAAGGTTATTCATTTAAGATTTATTGAAAACTTAAAAGGCTATGTGGTGATATAAGTAAATATTTTTTATGAGAGCCTAACTAATCTCTCTGCACCATTTATATATATATTTTTTATTGTTCAATTTTCAACTTACAAATTCATTCAAGTTATCATGTGTTATTTGAAACCATATATTTTATATATAGTTATAGTATGATTCATATACAGTTATAGTATGTTTCCATTTTGTTGACAACTAAGAAAATAGATATACATATTATTGTATAATCAAATATTTTGACATATGCTAAAAGCATTCTACTCTTATAGTGCATTTTGCACAGCCTAACAAGAGACTCGTTAAAGTTAAGGACTGTTGCACATAGACATAGACTTTAATTTTTTTTTTTTTTGATATATATGATAGATACTTCTGGAAGAAATTTTGTATACCTTCCATGTTAACATATAAGGATTACTATCATAACAATAAGTATTTTTCTTTTAGTATTTGAACATCATGTAAAACAGTTATTTATATTCCTATAACTATTTCTGATACATTTATTTTGTGTAATTATTTAGTATATTTGTACATGTGTTAGAAAATATTGTCTCGATGAAAAATTGTCATTTTTGTCATCTCACCAATATTTTCTTTTGGGGGACCCTGGGTAATATGTGGTGGTTACTCGATAACCCCCCATATGTTTTGTTTAATTCAATTTTATTAGCCATTTTATTTCATATCACCTTCCTTTTTATTAATGTTCTGAATTTAAATTTTATTTCGGTTTCGTGTATTTTCATTTCGTCGCCTGTAATGTTTTCTTTCTTACTTAGCTTTCGAATGTTCCAAGCCGGTAAAATCCTGTTCGAAATCATTCCTTCCGGTTTTGGAGATCGTTCGAGAACATTCTCGCTTGTTCTTTGGGTGGAACTTCCGTTTATTCGGACACACCCCTAGCCTATCAAATTCGTTTCCACAGGTGACGTATTTTAAGTCATTCAGCTCTGAGCCACCTGCTTTGGCCTCCCCTCTTTACGTGTTTATCAATTCTGTTTTTATTAAATTCATATTTCTCCATACTTTGCATCGTAACTTGGCTTATTTTGTCACCCCCCCTCTCTCGCTCGCTGCCAAATTGGCGTATTTTGGGATTCCAGTAACCTTTTCTCTTTTTCCCCTGGACTCTCGGCCACCTGAGAGAGTTGCGCTACGAAACACCAGCTGTGATGGATGCGGTCCGATGACTGCAGGTTTTGGGTGGAATTTCGGGCCATGTGCGCGCCCCTTTGAAGCCGTTTTATACGGGCTCCGTTCTATGCCGCTGTGATCCTCCCATGGTTTTAGAAAAGGCTGATTTTTTAGTGCGGTGAGAAGCATCTCCCCTTCAAAAGCATCCAAAATGTTATTGTGTTCTGTGCCTACGCTTTTCGGATTTTACAATGTAAATAAGGACCCACCATAGACCTTCTGTTGGTTGTTCTCGTGGTGCCTTCATATCTAAAATTGGAATGTCGTCATATGTCTTCTAAGTATTAATTTTGTTGTCATCATCTCATCGTTAACAATTTTCTTCAACTGCCCAAATTTCTTCATTAATCTTTTCATATAATCGCCGTCCTCTGAATAAACAAGCAGAGGTGAAGATGAGAAGATTTTCGTTTGTGAACTGAAGAAGTTTTATTTACATAAAGTTTATTTTATTTCATTATTTGGCCCATCTTTATTCTAATATATTTGAAAAATTCACGGGGCGCTTCAAAGAAGATATTGGTGTACATCTATGCATAATTGAGAATACAGGTATATCTCTATATTATTCTTCTTCTGATATAAATGTTTTGAAAATACATGTTTGAATGATGTCTTGAAGGAAATGATGATATTTTCCCTTTTGAATCACAAAAAACTTGTAGTTCGTGCTCTCAAGAGATATATATATATAAAAAAAATGTGTTGTACTGAAGAATGTTGGTTTTGTTTGAAACATGTTAATTTTCGAGAAATATCTTCATTTATAAAGTTATTGCTATAATGCAAATGTTTAACTACTATGAGAAACAAAAAATGTTTCTATAAAGAAGAATTTTGATTTTCATGATAAAAAAAAAAAATACAAGTCTTACACAAATAAATAAATATTAATTTTCAACCAAATAATGTGTATTAATTTCCTGTGCATGTTTGGATTCACTACTCATCATCTGCCAAGGACTATACAGGTAACTTTACCTTTTCTTCAAATTTATATTTTATAATTTTGTATTTTATTTATCTTTTTTTCAAGATTAAAAGAATATTTTTACTATTTTAAGTGAAGTAAGGATGGTCATTTGGGTCGTTTGCAGGCCCCCATTCTCCGCGATGTGCTGTCATTATCACGATCATTTATTTGGCCTAATTGTGGGTAGAAGTAAATAAAAAGTGCTTTTTCCACTATCAAGTAAACATAACATTATTTTTTCTTTGATGCCCTGACCAAAGCGTCAGCTCATACATAACACACATAATGTAATTCTCCGATGCCGATACACTGTACATTTTTATATTGATGTTGTCAAACTAGTATGACCACATTTATACTTATTCTCGTTAAAGCCATTTTCGCTGAAAATAGCTCATATTTTATCATTTCTGCTTAAATCTTCAAAACGGGCCGGCAGGCCCGAAAAATTTTTTTTTCGGCCCGGCCCGGCCCGGCCCGTTTATGTTGTTTGTCGGCCCGGCCCGGCCCGTTGAAAAAACTATTCTAAATCTGCCGGCCCGGCCCGGCCCGTTAGAGAATTCGAAACGATTCCGCCGGCCCGGCCCGGGCCCGTGCAGACCTCTAATCTGGATTTCTCTTTATCATATTTCTGAGGTAGTTTATTCTCTCTTACATTTATTGCGTCAGACTATTTGTATGGGATACAACAGATTATTTCTTTTTTATATGAAAATGGAATTCAGAATCAGCCCAACGAGGGTAAAATTTGTGTTGATTGCGTGTTATGTAAAGATAAAAAAAATAAAAAACGCTTGATTTGAATTCTGCATGCTCTCGTAAGGACCACAAATTCTCGAACTTTAGTAAAATTTCGAGAATTATAACAGCAAAATAAAAATTAAACTTATTATTAGCACACTAATTATGCAAGTCTATAACGTAAATAGTGGCATATTCCTACATCAACATTTTCTTGCGTAACAGCACTGTTAAAACTTTATTAAATCTTATAAAGTTTCACTTATTTCAGATTTACATAAAGGTACTGAGCATAACAATAATTAAAGTTCACACAAAACTTTGAAATTATTATTAATTTCATCTACAGTAAATGTAATACATTTTCCTTTTGCATGACTCCATTTACCTGCTCAGTTTTAATAAGCATAAAGTAATAGTAATGAGTAAAACGATTTTTAAACATTTTATAATTTGTAAGTGTTTTTATACCAACAATGTGAATCAATTTCAGTCTGAATGTATCCATCGCTTAACCCTCCAAGCGTCTTGCAAATGGGTAAAATTGTAATATTTTTTTCTCTGCATTTTGTTTTAAATGCTAATAAAATATGATTATTTCAATATTACATAAAAAATCTTATTTAGGAATATAAATGTAATCCTTGAGAGTCCTAATCATTCTCAAATGTAATTGAAAATTCATTAAATTTATATAAATATTTTATCTTAAACATTGCTTATATTGCAGTGAAACCTGGAGCTTAGTGTACGGAATTTTACGGGACAAACGCTTAGAGGGTTAATTCATGTCTAGATACTGCTTCAGGAGCCTCTGATACAAATTTAACAATTCTCTCAGTTGCTTGTGTGTGACATGGTAATTTCGACAGGCTTGAAAACATTCCAGTGTCTGCACCTAGTGCACGTTTTTAAACCTTTCAATTTCATCAATCTCAAATCCTCGAATCCAATATTCGGATTTTTAATAAATAATTAAATAAAATAATTAAAAAAAAATTTCTCCTAAATACGGCATACAGCATGATTTTTATTGAGTGCCTTTAATTTATAAAGTGACATTTTTCCCCAAGAAAAAAATTACATTGTTACCATAATAAAATCATGGTTAAACGAGCCACAATTACAAAGTATTAGATGAATTACCGCTATTTAGAAAATTAATAAACATTTAAATTAAAAAAAATAAAAAAACAAAATAAAATAATTCTATGATATTGAATAAGAATGTAACTTTAGAATCGTCAAGTCTCGACATTTTTCGCACCACAATTATGTTAGAGAAAATGTTTTTCATTTTAATATACTCATATATAAAAAAGCAGGAGACTTGACAGCTCAGTAGTAAATTTCACTTGTAACTAGAATATTTATTCCATGGTATAATATTGTCAGTAAAATATTTTTTAAAGTATTTATTTACCAATTTTACAAATACAAAACAAATTGATTTATCTGCATTTATCTGCCTTTTTTGTGCATGAAAACAAATATCGATAGATGTTAAAATGTTCACAACACATTATTTATCTTTAAAGAGATCTTTTTCTTGTTATAAAGCACTCCATCTGTCCCAAATTAGTTGCTACATTTGAACTTTTTTGTCGTAATTATTGATACAGATAGTTTTATGAATTTATTTGAACATTTTTATGAGTTTTCAGAGTGCTGTGCTATCAATCCGCAACTTTTACTTACCAAGTATGTTCTCTGTCTCTCCTTCAATCAAGTTCAAATTAATTTAAAAAAATCTTAAGTTCGCAATTTTTTAAGCGAATCCCATGTTTTAGGGATACTTTCACCAATAATCGCAGAAAACTGTCTTTTATCTAAATAATTTTGAATTCATTAGGAAGAAAATGATCTTTCTTTGAGTTCCATCTTAATCTTGCTACCGCTAGTATAAACTTGACTTTGGTAATGAATTTTTTGCTCTTACAATTCCTCAAGGGTTCAGTTTTATCTAGGGTGGTGCAAAACGAATTGTTAGTTTTCGTGATATAAAATATTTTTTTTTATATGAAAATAATCCAACATTTCTAAAAAGCATTTCTTAGTTTGATCATGCTGTGAGCAAGTCGAATTGTGTCGAGATTACTTTTTACTAGACTTAGCTTAATGTGGATGAAATACGCTTCAAATTTTTTTCCTCCTTCAGAATCTTGTGTAATGTTGATTTTGAAATACTAAGAGTATATGTTATACGCTGCAGCGATCTTCTTCGTTTTGGTGGTACATCTTTGATTTTACTCAATTACTGGGGTTTTTTTTTTCTTTCATCCGCATTTACCAACTTTTTGTGAATTTGCATTCTAAATTTCAACATCATTTATTTTTTATGTCAATGTCTTCTTCCACAAAAGGGATATTCTACTACGATGAACATTAATCACTGCATCATTTATATAACCATGACTCAGTTTATCATTTTCAAATGTTGCATCGAAAATTGCAATGCAGCTCTGCGCACTCTTTTAGTCATTTTTTTCTATAAGGTATTTTCTAAATTATTATTCATAATTAGAAATATATTCGCTTTTTTATTAGATCGAATCACATTACATTTTATTTCTAATACTTCACAGAAGGTTGCCTCCAACACCGAATATACCAGATTATTTTCATTGTAGTATAATTTTACTGGTAGTCCAGGCATTAAATTCTCAAAAAGGAGTGTAGTTTTGATATTTGGTGTAGTTTTGATATTTGGCGCCTTCATGTTCTTTGGGTCGCTGAACACAAATCTGGAGTTATCCAACAAAATTTATCCCCAGAAACACGTTTTTTTTGACAAAAACCTGCAAAAAAGTAACTGTTTTTCGTTTTTTCTAAGCAACTTCAAAATTATGCATTTTACATAAAAGTCCTCAATACATAAATTAAAGTGCACAAAATTTCCCACATTTATGTATGAAAAATCCTTTTTTCTCTGATCATTGATTTAGCCATGACACATCCACAAAAATGGATGTAAAAAGTAAACAAATTCTGAAAAAGGTGAATTACTGCACCGTCTGTCGATGAAACATGAAAAACAACCATTTTACGCAAATTTTCTTCACTTAATAATATTAAACATGTTATTATTGACTATATTTTTATAAGTCTGATGTTCATTGTTTCTTTCATAACTAAAAAAGTAAATACAAATGAGCATATCTGTGATCAAAATCTTCATTTGCAATCATCTTCAAAATAATAATAGTTATAATTTCTTAATTTGACTTTTAAATAATGTAAATAAAATAATTAAAACAGGCTTTAACTGATAACAACTGACACGTACTCCACTTCTTAAAGTTTCAGTTTTATCCTATGCAGACAATTTGGGAGGAGGAGGCATCTCATCAGTTGGCACAGATATCAACAGAGTTGTTAGTCATGACTTTGGATCTGTCAAGTTTAAATGGATCGACAAAGTAAAACCTCTTGCTGTAATGACCAGTGTAACACAAGTAGAGAATGAGTTGGTTCCTTTCAATCCTACAACTTTGTTTCAATGAATTCAAAGCATTCAGATGAAGACCTTGAGGAGTTTTTGACATACGATCTAGAACAATACCCCTTGTCCCTATTTGACAATCGTTTAAGAAAGGGAAATAAATTTACTCTCTACAAGGCATTAAAATCCCTTACAAACAAGCGATTCAGCGGCAAGGTTCAATACGTCATCGTTGGGAGTTTTTTATTACATAGAGTTGTCTGGCCTAAGAATCAGTCTTTTTCTTGAAATTCAAACAAATATGTTCAGTATGTGCTATCAAAGTATCAACCACAAGCAATAGTTGTATTTGATGGCTACTCTGATGATATGAAAGGTGCACAAAGACTGCTGAGCGTATAGGAAGGTCAAGAAAACATGCTTCAATCGCATATTGTTTGACGAAATTATGATACCAATCATTTCAAAAGAAAAGGTTCTTCTTAACACAAAAAACAAATGTCGATTAATATCTATGATGATAGATAAATTCTCATCAGCATGTATTTCATGCAAGCTGGTAAAAGAAGACGCAGATAACTTGATTATAAAAATTGCTTTGTCTTTGGCTCCATTAAACGACACGGTAGTTGTAGTTGCGGAGGATGTAGATCTTTTGATCATTTTGATAGATATCTTCAATTATGAAAGCGTTTTCTTTTTAAAACCAGGGAAAGGCACCATTTCTCTAATGACATTTTCTCCAACTAATGCTGTTAGTCAAACAGTTGTGAAAGGATCCTATTTCTATATGCTATGAGCGGCTGCAATACAACGTCAGCATTGTTTATACAAGGGAAAATCATGTTCTTCAAAACTCTTCTGAAAAATTACCACCTTGCAGACATTGTTAAGTATTCAAAGATTCGAATGCTGTTCAAGAAATAATTACAGCTGCTAGGGAATGTTCCCTTGTTTCACTGTATGGTTACAATGAGACAAAAATGCCCTCACTAAACCACCTAAGATAAATTTCACACAAGAAGTCAGCCTTTAAATACAATTCGAACATTTCTGCACTACCAGCATCTGCAGCTTCAGCACAACAACACTCTTTAAAGTATATCACCAGGTCCAGCTATAGTTGGGTGTAGTAAAAAATGCTGATGAGTGGGGATGGAAAAGAACAAATACTGACCTTAAGCCTTTGTTTTCTGTACTACTCCCTTCTCCTTTTTGCTTTGTTTAAGCTTGTATCCTGCAAGTGTAGAAAGAACTGCCAACGAAATTGTGGGTGCAAGAAGGCAGGGCTTTCTTGCTCCACAGGCGACTATTTTTACATTCCGTTCGCACCAGTATTACTCTAATATAAGTTTTTAATTTTACTTTCTTTACAAATGTTGTCAAA
Organism: Maratus speculifer; assembly: GCA_964019185.1. Lineage (NCBI taxonomy): Eukaryota > Metazoa > Arthropoda > Arachnida > Araneae > Salticidae > Maratus > Maratus speculifer. Next base: position 284,897,574 of record OZ025297.1, read on the forward strand.
ATGTGTAAAGAATTTCTGTTTAACCCCTTGAAGGGGGGTGGTAAAAAATATATACCACCTAATTTTAATTGCGAAATGCCTCATTGACACCAGAATTCTGAAATGAAAATTTTAATTTAATCATTTACATAAAGAAGAACTTTAATTTATTTTGAAATAAATTAGTTTTAAAATTCTGGCATCGATCAATTATTTCAGCATTTTAAGAACATAAATGCTTTGCCCCTCAAAGGGTTAAAGAAAGCGGTGCCAGATAGAATTAAAAAATAGTCGCCTGTTGCAGCCCTGCAACATGTGTCTCAATTTCGAGAGAAAGTGCAACAACATCGCAGTTGTGTGTCAAGACGAAGAGAATGAGCTAGACTTTGAAGCCAATCTGGAAATGCATTGGCCCACCCAATGAATCAGAGGACCCAGTGGAAGCGGAAATAGTCATGCCGCAAGCTATCAAATATTTACTATTATAAAAAATCTTTTACTTTATGATATTGATAGTTATAGAAACACCCACTAATTCCATTCGTCTCTTTACTATTTTGTAGATGTTGGTGCAAAGCAAGGTCCCTCAAATAAAAGAAAGCGGAAATAGTACGTTTTCTTTAAGTAAATGTACTTACTAATGTGCGTAATTATTTTTAATTAAATAACAATTCATAATGAGTCGTCGTTTTTATTGTTAGCAACTTCATTATAAAATATAGTCGATCATAATATCTTCAGTATCATTTATAGTCAATCTTTGCGAATAATGGTCAGATTTCATGTTAAATACATGTACCTTGCCATAATTCCTAGTTTCCGGGATTTTTTAATTTTCACACCCATATTTTGAGCTTTTGAACTTTAAGAACTGGAATCCGTGTCAGCTTTCATAGGTTAAAGCCTGTTTTAGTTATTTTATTTACATTATTTAAAAGTCAAATTAAGAAACTATTACTATTATTAAAATAGCAAATAGATTGCTATTTTAATGTATTGGGCGTCAAGTGGCCTTGATTCCATTATTGTTGTTTTTATTTTTCTTCTCTTTGTTATGTCGCAAATCAATAGATTTTGTAATTTACGACTGAAAAAGTATAGGTTTTTGGATCACTTATATTTTCTGCGTATCTCTAGAAGCAAAAACATTATTCATAAGTTCATTTCAATACGTTGTAATTTATTTAATTCAAGTAGTATAGATAAGGTCTTATTTCGCTTTAAATTAGCTCTTTTAAGAGCTTTGATTCAGGAGACTCGTCCGAAAATTGCTCATACAGAGCGCGAGTTATATTACTTACATATCTGTCTTGTTAATTCTTCTCCTGATTTGGATTCTATAGACAGAATTTCATGGAATAGAGTCCTCAAAGCTTCTTCGATTCATTGCTCAGATCTAAAAAAGAAATTCAGTAATCTTTGTAATAATTCTTTCGTTAACAACTCCAGCAATTTACCTACTGTTAATCAATATGCTGTAGTAAATCTTTCTAGTGTCGCTTTAAGTAACAACCAGCTTAATGCTCTCAAGTTAAACAACAATTTCTCTTTATCTGCTACTCCTTCGTTACCCAGTATTGTTTGATTGATCCTATTGAAAGAGCCTTTAAGCATAGCGCTATTTCTCCTTCTCAAAAACAGTCGGCATCTGATTGCCAATACTGTAGATTTCAATTCTAATATTTATAAGTCAAATCTTAATAGTTCAGTTAAACATTGTTTAAGAGATTTGTTTTCTGATCAGAATTTGATCATAATTCAGGCTGACAAAGGTGGTTAGATTGCTGTTTTTGATGAGTCTACATATTTGGAAAAATCCCATAAATTAATTAATGATGGTTCCTATGTGGATATCCATAAATTTCCTTCCTCTAGTGAAATTGATACTATCAAATCTGCCATTAATGCTTCACACGTTATTCCTGCTAAACAGCACCGTAAATTATTTATGTTAATGTTGCGATGCGATATAAATATGAATTAAAAAATGTCGATATAGCAGACTGTATAGTTTTATTATTAAATGCGTGCTCTTGGTGAGCAGTGACTGCCTTGGCGGCGTCCATAACAAACTGGAAGGAAACATCTGTGGGCGGGGGATATATGCTTACGTCATTCGACGTCATAACAAAGGTGCGCCAACATACCGCCCCACGTTGAAATATCATTTCAATATACAATACAATATCTAAATTTACAATGAATAACATACAATACAATAAAGATGCATAATATAATAATAATGAATAGAACAATGAATAATTAAATAGACTTCAAACATTTGGTTACATAATAAGTTTACAGTGAAATGGTTAAACATATTCATATAATAATTTGTCAGTTTATTGACAAGGAAGCAAGCATAATTTCGATATGCCTCTTTTGAAAATACCCTGAGGGGTTTTAACTAATACCACTCTAACCTTACCATCTGGTCCGTTAACTACTTTCTGAACTCTACCAATTGTCCATTTGCAGGGTGGAAGATTATCCTCTTTTAAAAGGACCATTGAATTTGGAATAACATTGTCTTTTTCAAACTTCCATTTATGTCTGGCTTGTAAATTATTAAGATAATCTAATTTCCACTTTCGCCAAATAAATTGGACCATTTTACTTAATCTTTGCCATTGAGACAAATAATTATCGCGTTCGCCAGTGAGATCAGGTTCAGACACACTGCTTAGAGGTCTACCTATGAGAAAATGGCCTGGAGTTAGAATTTCAAAATCATTGGGGTCAGAAGACATGGGCGTGAGGGACCGACTGTTTAAAATGGCTTCAATTTGCGCGGTAACTGTTAAAAATTGCTCAAAAGTTAATCGCGAATTTCCTACAGTTCTTCTTAAATGATGCTTAAACGACTTCACCCCAGCTTCCCACAAACCACCAAAATTGGGTGTCCTGGGTGGAATGAAATTCCAGGCGATTTCCTCACTTGTTAAATAATCAGCCAAAACATCTGGGGGGTTTCTAATCATGTTTGCCAAACGTTTTAACTCTGCACTGGCTCCAACAAAATTTTTTGCATTGTCAGTACAGATAGAAGAAATTTTACCTCTCCTACTGAAAAATCTCTTTAATGTTGCTATCATTGCTTCTGAAGTTAAGTCAGTGACCACTTCTAAATGTATGGCCTTTGTTACGAAACAAATAAAAATAGCAACATAACATTTATTGTAGATACCTTTTCTTTGACCCTTATATTTAATATAAAAGGGGCCACAGAAATCAATCCCTACATTAGTGAATGGGGAACTAGGAGTAATTCTTTCTAAGGGAAGATTTCCCATAATTTGCTCAATACATTTAGGTTTATTTTTGAAACAAATTATACAGTCATGGACAATTTTTCTGGCAGTATTTCTACCACCCAGTGGCCAAAATTCTTGCCTAATAAGATGGAGTAAAGTTTGGGCTCCAACATGTAAATATTTAAGATGAAAATATGTCATGATCAATAAAGTCAATTTATGATTTTTTGGGAGCAATATCGGGAATTTTTTATCAAAGGATAAGTCAGAATTATTTAACCTACCACCTACCCGTAACAATTTCTGCTTATCAAGAAAGGGATTTAAACAACTCACCTGGCCCTTCTTGGGAATTTCTCCCTTTTCAAGGGTTCTGATTTCATACTCGAAAGACTTTACCTGTACCATTTTTATAAGACAGTACTTGGCATTACGAAGTTCGTCTGTTGTGAGTGGACCACTTCGTTGAATGTTATTTTTAACATTAAATATAAATCTGAAAATAAAACTTAGAATACGTATTAATTTTAAGTAATTGTTACTTAAATTAAGAAAATCATTTACAAATGAATTTTCAGAAGTAGAAATTAAATTGATATTGTCTGTTTTTTTAAGTTCATGCGAGTACAGTTCTTGTGATAGAATGTCTATATTGTCATTGAATTCATCAGAAGATGAAGGTGTGTGAAAGTTCGGGGGTCCATTCCACCAAAGATTCATGTTGGAAAGTTCTTGAGGACCTAGTCCACGTGATATAATATCTGCTGGGTTTAAATGCGATGGGACATGTTTCCAATGACAGTTTTCAGTTAAGGTTTGTATCTTGGATACTCTGTTGCCAACAAAGGTTTTTAGTCTGTTTGGCGGTGTACTGATCCAAGCAATTGCGATTTTTGAGTCTGTATGCAAATAAATGTCACTTACTAGCATTTTTAAAGAAAGCCGAATTTTCTCTATTAGTTGAGAAAGAAGTAGGCAAGCTGAGAGTTCCAGGCGGGGTATGGAAATTGTCTTTAAAGGGGCTACGCGAGACTTACTCGCAATCAGTTTAGTTGTTACAGTACTTGTTTCACTTGTACAATGCATATAAACTGCAACTCCATAAGCTAATTCCGAAGCATCTGAAAATCCTAACAACACTAATTTCTGAAAAGAATCGGTTAGAATGTATCTGTCGATTCTAATTTCTTCGATTAATTTTAGAGATGACACAAAATTTATCCATTCACTTGCAATTGGATCTGGGATTTCATCTTCCCAACCTAACTTCAGGAGCCATAATTTCTGAAGAAATATCTTTGCTCGAGTAATAACTGGTCCCAAAAGACCTAAGGGATCGTATAATCTTGCAATGGTGCTCAGCACGTCTCGTTTCGCGTATGATGATTTCTTAAATTGATCTTCAACGGGTTTCCAAATAACCCCTAGAGTTTTGCTTGCTGATTCTTCATTTACGGAAAAATTATGTTCTTGAACTTCCTGTGGCTTACTGTTCATCAATTCCTTTGAGTTGGAATTCCATTTGTGAAGGGACATGCCGCAGGTTTCTAGCATGTTGCATAACTGCTGCTGGAGTTCTGTAGCTGCATCTAGGTCATGTGCGCCTGTAACAATATCGTCCATGTATACATCTTCTCTTATTACTTCAGCAGCCAAAGGGAATTGTGACGATTCATCGATGGCTAATTGTTTCAGAGTCCGTATTGCGAGAAACGGTGCACAGCAAGTTCCATACGTGACTGCATTTAATCTGTAAACAGCAGTTTCTTCGTTCTCATCTGTCTTCCACACAATTCTTAGAAGGTCGCGTTGAGATGGATGAATTAAAATTTGTCTGAACATTTTTTGAATGTCTGTAGTAAAAGCATACTTGTAGACACGAAATCTTGTCATAATTTCAAATATGTCTTCTTTCACTTCTCCTTTTAGCAGACAATCATTGAGACTGAAACCAGATGTAGTTGCCGCTGATGCATTGAATACCACCCTTAATTTTGTTGTGGTTTTGTCTGGTCTGAGAACTCCGTGATGTGGCAAGTAGTAACATAAATTATTATCTGGATGTTCGGATTGAGCATCTGTAACCTTCACCATGTGGCCTAACTCTAAGTATTCTTGCATGAATTCCTGGTATAATATCTTCATAGTTTTGTCTTTAGATAATCTTCTCCACAACTGATTCAGACGTTTTTTCGCAAGCTCTTTAGAATCACCTAACTTTTCCAAATCCTTGGTAGGCATCTGCACTATATATCTACCAGCGTCATTTCTTTTATGCGTAGTTTTGTAATGCTCTTCACAGTATTCTTCTTCTTTACTCAGAATTTTGCAAGGTTCATCAATGGTTTCCAATTTCCAAAATTTTTCTAAACATTCATCAATGCTTTGAGACTGCGAAATAAAACCACAATATTGCGTATGATTGATCGTATCTGCGGTTCCTGTTGCGATATATCCGAATACTGAATTTCGGAAAACTAAATTGCTGTTTGGAATTCGATTTTCTCCATCCTTTATTATATCAAAGAAGGATTGTGCTCCGAGTAGCATGTCAATTTTGCCAGGTACGCTAAATTTTGGGTCTGCTAACTGATGAGGAATTTTCAAGTTATGAATATTCAATTTTGTTACTGGGAGTGAATCGGTTATTTTTGAAACAACAAGGAAATCTAATGATGTTTCAAAGGATCCATTTCCATTTAGAATTTTCGCATGCACCTTGTATTTAATGTTCATTTCTTTTCCACCTAATCCTGATATCGCGATTTTCAATCTCTTTAATGGAATTCCTAGTCGATCTGCAAATTCTGATGTTACAATATTGGACATACTTCCTGAGTCCAGTATTACACGTGCTTGTAAATAACTACCAGAATAAGGGTTAAAAACCCAAACTAAAGCAGTGGAGAGAATAACAGATTTATTTCCATTATTAACGCAAGATAAAGAAGGCGATAGAAGTGATTTAACTTCTGTCTGTCCGAAAAACTCTTGCGCATTCGGATTTCGTTTATTACCTTGCTCGATGGGATTAACTTCATTAATTTTGTTCGGAAAGGAAGTGTTTGCATTTTTGTGAAGTAACGTATTATGTCGTGACTGACAAATGTTGCAGAAACTTTTAGATTTGCAATAAGCAATCGTGTGCTGATTACTTAAACAATTAAAGCAAAGTTTGTGTTTCATTGCTATTTCTTTTCTCTGAGAGGCATTTGATTTCAAAAATGTATCGCACTTATAAATTGCATGATTTTGCTTACATAACACACATGAATTAATTAAATTAGTTGACTTAACAAGGAGGGATTTTTGTTTAGAACTACGCTCTTGATTTGACTTGGGTTTTGCTGAAATGTTTTTACTGATATTTTCCAAGATTTGAGAGCGTTTCTCTAAAAATAGTATTAAATTGTCTAATTCTGGAACTTCATTTGAACTGATACTCATTTCGTAACTTTTTTGCGTATCTTTATCCAATTTTTGAAGAATAATATTCAAAATTAGAACGTCGGAAAGATTGTTCCTTGTGTAATCTAAAACCTTTAATGCGCGAATGCTTTTCTTTACGGTGTCAACTGAATTCCGCAAATCTTTAGCAGAAGGTTGTATAATTTTATCTGCTTCGAAAAGTGAATTTATATGTATTTCTACAGCTATTCTATTGTTTTCATACCTATCTTTTAATGCCTGAATTAAAGAAGCGAATGTATCTTCTGTCGTTTGCAAAACTTTTGCTTCGTTTGTTAAAGCTGCTGATAAATAATGAAGTTTTTGAGTTTCAGATAATTGCTCATTCGATGTTATAATATTATCAAATTGTAATTTGAATGAACTCCAATCTTCCGGTTTTCCTGAGAATTTCGGGAGAGGTATTTCCGGTAATTTAATATTAAATGAGTCATTTGTAAGAGTAGGTTTTAGTTGACTATGATTGAGAACCTTACCCTCTTCTAAACGCTTAATTTGTTTCTTAATTTTGAATTTAGCTCTTACAATATTCTCAGTATATTCTTCACTAATGGTAATATCATTTTCATAATCTTTCGCAATACTTATGGCAGCTTCTATCTCGCTATTTAAATTTTTCAGCGATTCTTTCTTTTCATTTAACTGTTCCAAAATTTCTAAATACTCATCGGTTTCTTTATTTTTTTCATTAATTAAAGTATCAATTTTAGTTATAAGCTTAGTTACAGCTGTCCTTACAGTTGCGCGTTTCTTTTTTATTTTTTCAAGTGCATCCATTTTAGAAACTTATGAAATCAAAGGAATAATCGAATGTTTCTTACCTTTTCTGGTAAACAGGTGATTTCGTATTTTGTCTGTGCTTACTCTTTCTTGCGACGATTGCGTAACACTTTTATCAAACTGCAGGTGTTGTTCTATGCGTTCGAAGATTGAATTGTTCGAAGAAAGAAAGAATAAATTTGTCGTCTGCACTGTCAATTCACTATTTTAAACTATTATTATTTTCTAAATATAAATTCCTCCGGCTCGACGGAAAATAATGTTAATGTTGCGATGCGATATAAATATGAATTAAAAAATGTCGATATAGCAGACTGTATAGTTTTATTATTAAATGCGTGCTCTTGGTGAGCAGTGACTGCCTTGGCGGCGTCCATAACAAACTGGAAGGAAACATCTGTGGGCGGGGGATATATGCTTACGTCATTCGACGTCATAACAAAGGTGCGCCAACAATTTATAACTCCACCTATTTGAAATTTAGCAACTAATATGGGACAAAATTTTCGACCTAAATGTAGCTACTAATTATTAATATTAATATTGTCCTAAATTAGTATAATATTAATAATATTGTACTAATGTGGGACAGAGAGAGTATAATATTAAGTAACATAAAGAAAACATACAATAAAGTTCATTAAACATTTAAAAATCTTTCATGATTTTAAAATAGTGCATTGTGATTTTTTGAATGTTTAACTACAGATTGAATTTTAAGGTATTCTCTAGTTAATAGGTATAATTATTAAAAAATAAAAAAGATTTATGATTAACGATAAAGTGCAAGTAAGATAAGTGACGGAGTGCTAAAATATTTGCATATTTTATTTAAAGAATGTTTGTAATAGAAAAAAATTACCTAAAATCCAATGAAACTGCTTTTAAAAAAGAGTAAAGCACTTACAAATAAAGAAAGTAAAAATTAACTTAATAATCTTTATATCCGTGCTGAAAATACGTGCATATTGTAATTAATCTCAAACAATTGTATTTCTTTTTTGTTTAAGAATATGACTTAATCAAGATTTAAAAAAAATCTGTAATTCTGTTATTAATTTTTTTAAGTATACTACTTTAAATATTTGCGAACTTTTAAACTGATATCAATATTATAATAGTTAAAATAAACATATTTTTTTAATAAATAATTTTAATAATATAAGTTATATATTTTTATTAGTTTAATTTTTGTGCTTCCACCTTGTTGTTCAAGTTTAAATTACTCGATGTTTAACATTTGTAAGTTAAAGGCACACAGAACATAAAAAGATTAAAATTTTTGAATTTTAAATTATCAGCTTAAAAAAGATAGCTAAAAGATTAACCCTTTATTTACTGACGGATCTTATAAGTACCAATAAAATGACTTATTATAAAACTCTTTTAATTTGTCAATTAACTCTAATACTGTTTAGAATGAGTTACAGATGCATTACTTTATTTTGTTCCAAAAGCATTATTAGTTACACCAAAGAAAAATATTTTTTAAAGGATGATTTATTATGCCTGTGCATCCTTTCAGCTTTCTTGGCGTTGAGGAAGGGGGATTTTTCAATTCGGAAATATTTCTATATTTATATTGTAAGCACATCATATTTGTACATTTTATAATTCTACAAAATACTAAGAAAACAACTTAAAATAAAAGATTAGAGTGGTGTTATAAATATTGCACAAAATCCCTATAAATTCAAATTTAAATAATCTTTTTGAAATCCTTCAAAAAATTATTAAATGATTATGTAAATCTTTTAATTTAGTTTAAACAATTTACGTAAAATGCTTTAGAATGTAAAATTTTCATAAATTCATATTTCGGTAGATAAAGGGTTAAGAGGCTAAATGATTTTGGACCAAAAAAATATATGGTATTGTAAGGTGTAAAAAATATATATACATATATTTTATGTCCTGTTGGTTGCACATACGTCTATTTTGCCTTTTTTTTAATGTGTTTCTTTTTTTCGCTTTGGTGCACTTTTCTAAAATCCTATTTTAGGTAAACAGTTGAAACTTCACAAAAATGTGTAATTAACTTGTTTCTTTAAAAATATCTAATATTGCAGATCCGAATAAGAAATTCATTAAGATAATCAAAAATATGTTGTTAATTTTTTAGGACTTTAGAAGTATTTTAGTAGCATGTTTTGAATTTTATTTCTTATAAACCAAACTGAAAATAGTTTTTTATTGTTTTTAAATAGTATGTTTTCTGATACCACAACATATTTTAATATTTTAAATTCAACATTTAGTTAGAAAAGTGTACCAAATACGCATATTGTCAAAAATATGAAAAAAAAAACTGATTAGATTATTGAAAATTAATTTTTGCATGAAATGAATTTCTTTGGTTTTTATATGGTCTATAATGTGCATATTTACTATAAAGAAAAAGCCATTAATGTATTCATTTTTAAGTAAAGTACATGATGTTGAACATTTTGCATAATCTGTATCATTTTACTTGCTCCATGTGCCATTAAATAAATTAATATTTAATGTATTTTTATGAGTTCAATTTTTTATTTCTTAATTAGTATTTCGAGGTTAAAATTTCAACAGTTATTTTTTATGTCCAAAATATAGGAATTTATAGGATTAAAGATTTATACAAATGCTATTTACATGTTCGTGTAACAGATTGTAAATGTATGACAGCTTAATAAATTCTTTAAATATCAAGCGAATTGTAAGATTTGTATGGATCAAATAATTTTTCTTTCATATTTTGTCATAAGTTCGAGAATATATGTTACTAAAAGAACTGTTTTGTATGATAATCGCATGGTATATTTTCAGATATAAAATATCTATAAGCAATCAATTCGAGTCTCATGTTACCTTGTAAAGCTACATTCTGACATTCTCATAAATTATCATAACAAAAATCTTCGGATTAATTTCTAACATATTTGTTATATCACTTTACACTCCAGCGTGCATTGAACACATATTCTAATTAGCCGGTTCATTTGCTGAAAAATTATATTATATAATTCATTCTTCAGATTATATTTAAAAAATTATATTAGATTTAAGGAAAATGTATTCGCTATAATATTTTTCAAAATTCAAAATTGCACTTTTGAACCGCGTTCATAATTATTCTTTTCTACATTGCTTGCAATAGTCAAATATTTACATTGAATGAAAAATAGTTTTGCATATTAAACTTCTATTATGTTATTACAATGCATAAATGTTTATTCTATGAAGGTTGTCTGTATTTTAGATATTATCATGCGAGAAGTAATTTCATATATTAATATACAATTTCTCATCGCATGAATATATTGAGATACTGTGACATGAAATTATGCATAAATATCTATGATATTAATTTCTGTGACAGTGAAAACAGTTTCTTTATTTCTAAGTTTAAATAACTTGGGCATCAAATACGGCATGCGCGAGTTACAGAACATAGGTGAAAATCGTTTATTTCATTCTTATTTTTAATTTAATTTTTTTAATATTGTTATAAATTATTTATTTAGATAAGAATACCAAAAGAGTTATAACATTAAAAGGATCAATAATGTACAAAAATAAAGTTTTCAAATATGTAAATATGTCTTTTTTTTCTGTATTAACTTCATAAAATCGAGTCAATAGCCAAAGTTAATGGTCTGGAAATAATAACTGAAGGAATCAAGAAAAGGGACGCTACATAAGTAGTACTATTCATTCTGACAATTTAAAAAAATTAAATACACTGATAAAATAAAAGAAAAAAAATTACAGATGGAAAGTTACAGACATATGTATGCTTACTAAAATATTATCTGTACACTACAAAAAGGGATATAAATCTACAAAACTAACTTTTGTAAAGCTAGAGAAATCTGTAGCTTTACAGAAGAATACGCTTCATTATAGTAATCTTATTAAAATTTAATCCATAACTCAGCTTGCAATTACATAAAAGTTCTAGGCATCTCAGTTTTCTAAATAATTCTTAGAAATATTATAGATTTTTCGATTGCAAACGTATGTCTATTACATGAATTTTTGTTGTTGACATTACATAAAAGTTCCGGGAATCCAAGTTTTTAAAATCAAATTAGTTACATAACATTTTTTTCAGTATATGTAGTTTTTTTGCTTGTCTTTCAAAATTGTGCTTTATTTATATTAATTAATGTATTTATTAACTTATTTATTCATTTATTTATAACCTGGTTATAAAATATTATCCCGAAACAAGCGTTGAATTATTATATTTAGATGGTTTTTGGAAGCATATTGACCTTTGGTTATTGAAAATGTGGTAGAAATATATGGCAAAAAAGGAATCTTGAAAAATATATTAGATTCAATTCAGTAAATTACAGTTTTAAAAAAATCACATTAACATCATTTTCTACCCACTTTCCGCAAATTGAAGGTTTTAAATTAAAAGTGTATAATTTCTAAAAGAAAAAATCCCAGTAAAATCATTATTGAATTTACATGTCATATTTTTCATTCATCAATATCACGTTAGTGTCGCACCACATCAAAATGAACATGTTTTGTTCTATAATATAGATATTAAAGATTTTATTACGATATTTAATTTTGTAACACGTGCCTATCCGTTATGAAAAAATAAAAGACTGTCTCACGTCCCGTGACCTAGACTCTGCTGAATTAAAAATGTATCTGTAGTTTTTTCGTTTTAAAAAATCTGACAACACTAGCTCTTTTTTAAAAAGTTCTATTCGAAGTTGGCTGTGAGCAGTGACTTCATGCCTTGTTTTTGTGGTGTGTACAACTAGAATTGTGTAAAAAGCTCTGATTTATCAATATTTTATATTTGTGTACTGTTTTACGTGTTATGTGCCGTCTATGAAGAAATAAAAAATATATTAAAAGAGGATCATCGCCCCGAGAATTTATATTTAAATAAGTGAAGCTTCTTTTTCATGCAAATAATTAAACCCAGTTCTGAAAATTTCTATATCATATACATGTGGGAGCTTAATTTATCTTACTCAAACCCAATGTATTATATAGGATGTATTTTAAATATCCTTAAAATCTTCATACACATATATAAACAATGTTAATAAAAAAAGAGTTAATAGATCGTAATTGAATAGCAATACAGAACAAAACATCAAATTTTCTTCGTATAACACATTTTTAGCGGGATACATATTATATATAAATGAGCTGGAGCCAAAATGTACGAAGTTTAACAAGACTAAAACATAAATAATTTATATGTTCACTAAGATACTATTTGTAGAGCATATTAGTAATAAAAAACATATTAAATATATATTTATCTGATGTTTTATTATTTATTTATTTATTTGCAATTCAAAAATAAAAACAAACATGAAAAAAAAAAAACAAATAGTCAATAATGTACTTATTTAGCCCCATTGTATCATTACATTTTCAATAATAAAATATATTTTTTATTTATTTATTTTAGCTATTCAATATTTCTTATCTATTGGTTTCTTAATATAAATTCCTAACTGAAGTATATAAAAAATAAATATAAATATACCTGCAGTCAAGAAGACACTAATTATTTTCGAATCCTGATTTTATTTATTTATGTATTACGTGTTTACGAAATGTTTATATTGGACAATTTCATGATATTTTATATAAATGATTAGATTTAGTTCTGGTTATATATAATTTCATTTCAGATAATTTTAACAGAAATTAAATACTATTTATCCTATTTATCGATTATTTAATGCTACGCTATCGATACTATGAAAATAAATCTTTTTACATTATACATAAACTGTCTATGGCTCAGTTACTGAATAAAACATATATTGCAAATTCAAACAAATAATAATTTTTTATTATGTTTTTCAATTTACAGATCATATTTATTTTTATAATACTAGGTATAAGTAAATTTTATTTCATGCACTGAATTTTTTAATAATATACAGAATTATACTTATAGTAAAATGTTTACATTTATTGTATTGGTTAAATTTAGTTTCCGTTATATGCGCTTTCATTTTAGGCCGCATCCTTCAGAAGATAATATCAGCTGTCAATGATTAGATAGTGTTCTCATGAATATCCTGAAATGCCTGAAACGCTACATCCTGATATTTTGCATAAATTGTCATCCCATTAATCTTGGCGCTGTCCAAAATTTATAATTATTAATGTAATAAATGTTTGACAATTTGATAAAATTTACAAAGTTAAATTTTGATTCATTTATAAGAAAAATGTTGTCCGCTTGTATTTTTTTCTTTTACTTTTTTTAACGCACACAAGTGATTTTAACCATCGCATGTATGAGTTTTTAAAAATATATTTCTTAGACATATACTAAATATATAGTAGAATATTTTAGTAGGAATTATAAATCTTTTTTATTCTACAACAAAGATTATGTTTACAGTTTCTTTTTCTTGCTTATGAACATATAGTGCTCAGTTATGTATAAACTTAAATATTATCTTATTTTAGGTTTCTCATTACCTTAAAAGTTTCTCATATTGAGTATTTTAGACTGTATTGTTACATATTGTAAAAGAATTTTGTGGAAAAAATCATGTTCTCACTTTTAAAAAAGAACTTTAAAATGAATGGGGTTTAATGAAGTAAATACAGTGACGTGGAATGTGTAAAAGTGCACTAAACGAGTATTACCTTATGTTTATTTTAAAATAATAAACTATTTATTACAATAAACAATTATTATTCTTTTAAAGTTCACTATTTAATTAAAAAATGTATTTTTAATTTAAACGGTCGAGTATATTTATTTAGCATTCATGCAGAATCTTCCACATCCATCATTTTTTTATACTTTTAGGTGCAGCAAATAATTACATAGGTAAACCTATAATTCGACCGTTAAAATATTTTTTTTAGGTTTTTTCAACAAATATAAGACCGATTGCTTTTTAATATGGGAATATAGATTTAACTAATAACATATTTTCATACATGGATTCGATGAGGTAATTGTCTGTCTTTCCATCTCCTGGTCTATTAATATGTGCAGGGAATAATTTGTATCGTACGAAATAATATGTATGATTGTTTTAACCTATATTCTGTGACCTGGGATACAAGAAATCACACACATGTATTTATAAAACCAAAAGTATTGAAAAATATTTACCTAAATTTAGAAAGCATGAAAAATCTTAACAGTAAATTTATTTTGTTCAATATTTTTTTTATAAAAATCTCAAATTTAGAGCTAATCAATTAATAAGGCGTAGAACAATTTTAAAAATTTTATCAATTTTAATCATAAGAGTTTCTACCAGTACTTGCGTTCTTTTATGGTTCCAAGCAAATATTTCATTTAAAAATTTGGCTACTATAGAAAATTCCTTATTAACGTTTGATTTGTAAAAATTATCTGCAAATAATTCATACCAAATTCAATTTTGTAAAATATGTGTTGTATATCTTAGAATACTGCAAATTGAATACTAATAAATTAACGTTTATTATACCTAAAACTATTGAAATCAACTTTAAAGGTTTTTCATAATTAAATATTGAATTATATTTTTATTATTAATATCTATGCATTTATTAAACAAATAGAAGTGACCAATCCCGTGGTTGTACGAACTATCAAGAATCAGGGCGTACAGTGTCCGTATCTATATACTAAACACTTGGACCCGAGGTGCTGTTCAGGCCAGGTGGTTGGCCCAACGCGAAACCCTCGGTGTTTGATTCCTAAGCAAACTTGGCACTAATTTTACAACTCCGGGGGAATGAAAAGCTGAGTCACCTATGATCATGCTCAGGTGGGAGTCGACTTCGGGACCTGTAGCCTTGCAGGCAGGCGTGCTAACCATTACACCGCAGCGTTTCCGATACTAATGAATCATTTTAAATTTCAAATATATCAGTTTTTTTTCAAAATATGCATATTAACAATAACAAAAACATTCTAAAAATATGTTTTGTTTCATTTATTTTACATTTTTAATACTATCCTAAGTATTTAAGAGCAATGCATTCTGTTAATATTTTAAAAATATTTAAAGAGTCATAGAAAAGAAGCAGAAAAATTAAACTGTCTTACAACATCTGTAAACAAAAATCATGATTTTTTTAACATGAAAATATTTATTGCCGAAACGTCAGTGAAGGCTTACTTTGGAGACACGAAATTTTTTTGTGTCTGTCAGTCTGTCAGTCTGTCTGTTCCGCGATAACTTCCGTAAAAAGCATCCGATTGGCTTGAAATTAAGTGGGTATGTTAGTGAGACACTGGGATTAAGCTGTATAGTTTTTTGTATGATTTGATTCATTCGATCGAAAAATATAGAATATTTTATTTTGCGCAATAATGCTTTTCTATGGCAAATCCAATGATTTTTAATTTTTTTTTCTTGAGAGAAAATGTCACATTTCATTAATGGAATTCAATGATAAAGGGATACTGAAATTTACCAGTTAAATTATTCGTATTTATTTGAAATTTTGTCTACACATTTGTCAGATTTTTTAAATTATTATAGTAAATTTTGGAGATTTTTTATAAATGTGTTCCAATAATATAAACCAATTTGTTTTAGAGATTTACTTATTTCAAATGTATTTATTTCATTTTCGTTATTTTCTCTTAATGGGAACTAGGCAACCATTCATCATAATCCTTATTTTATAATGTTAATTTAAATGTAGTCAACGTCAAAACTGATGAATTAATGTGTTTGTATCTTTGTGTATAACTATAACATAGCCCAGAAAAGAACATAGGCTATAATTTATTAATTTTATTCACATATTTTCCTTAATAATTCAAAATTTCCTTCTTTTTCATGCAGAATTAATAGCGATTTTTTAGATAAAATTTAACCAATTTCCTTTATCGTTGCTAAAAAAAAAATCAAGATATGGAATAATTTTTCAACGGCAATAAGTTTCAATTGAGCAATTTCCATTCGAAAAATTAAACTAAGAAAAAATAAATATGACGTCAGAATTAAAATAAAAACAAATATGGTACTTTGTTAAATATTAAACACGGAAATCTGTTTCGTTAATAAGAATTTTTCTCACAAAAAATAGGGGCATAATTAGAAGTAAAAGAAATAAAAAATAATTATATTTTTAACAATTATTTCACCTGATAAAATTTGACGTTACTAATTGAAATGAAACAGGTATTTTATAGTAGTCGAAAAATATTAGAAACATGGATAGCAATAACACATGAATAATAACGTCATTGCCGAAACTTCAGTGAAGGCTTATTTTGGCGACACAAAATTTATTGTTTTCCGCCTGTCAGTCTCTTCTATCTGTCTGTCTGTCCGCGATAACTGCCACAAAATGAAATCAAAACTTCTTTTTTTTTTTCGGAAACATAATTTTAAAACCCTAGATTACTGAGTTTACACTTTCAAAAGTTCCTGATACATCAGATTTAGGTATTTGTGGTGGGCAGGTATGTAGAAGTATGAAGATAATGAAAAATGCTTATTAAAACTGTTACTTATCCTTATAAACCAAAATGTAGAAAGAAATACAAGATATACGTTAACCATTAGCAAATTGATAGGAAGTTACAAATTTAAGTTTAAGGAGACTACGGTGGGTTCAGGGGGGCTACGCCCCCCTGAAGAAATCTACTATGTTATAATAAAAAAACAAAAATAATAGATCATGAAAATTTCAGAATATCCTAACATAACTAAATATTTAATTTAACGGTTTTGATGGCTGAAAATTTCTTATTCTTATTTTATTCTTATAAATAATTATGTAATTTGAGAATTTTAAAGTACATTTTCCAGGAAGTTGAATATTACCCAAAGTGTTTTTAAAAAAATGATGTGTAAAGCTGACGTTGAGGCTCCTGATCTGCAGATTTACTAGTTGCTTATAATGTTGTTGCAGTTTAATCCATTAACGCATATTTAAAATCAAATTTCATTTGGAAACATACCATAACATTTGCAAAACATCGACATTTGCATACCTGAAATTCCAATAGAAGAATTATTGTTTTATGTAACCATGATCAATATTTAATTAATAATATTATATATCAAAGTCAATATTTTAATAATTCATTATAGCTTAGAGTTACTGGTACGAATTCTGAATTTAGAAATAATATTATTATTAATAATAAATAATGAATGCTTGTCTAAAAAATTTAAATTAAAATAAGTTATTTATTTCACTAAAATTGTGTGTTATGTATTGAGAAAAAAATGAATTATTTTTCAAAGAAAAAAACACACTAAACACTATGTTTTGATATGATAAAAAAATACTTATTTTCTTAAAACATGTAAAAAATTTTTAATCATACACAAACATTATCCTTCATTTGCTGTCAGCATTTTTAGCAGTTAAATTCAAACATAGTTTAAAGAAAATAAATAATTTTCAACTATGTTTTATAAACTATGTAAACTTTTCTTTTCACACCTCCGTTTAATATTACGCTCAAATACATTCTATTGTTTTATTATCGATAATGTCCGATATTTGAATCAGGATTGCATTTTCCTTAATTGCAATCCGATACATTTCAGTTACCATATATTGGTTTAATTTACGAAATAAACTAGATGTTTCATGAAAACCTAGCTTTAGGGATCGACAAACACTGGATTAGAGAAATCGTTTCCGAACCAGAAATAATTCGAAGATAAATTTAAGCTTAAAGAATAAATATTTAACAACGATAATTTTAGTATATGATCTGTTTAATCTACATTTTGTATTAAATAGAAATAGATTCTTATGTAACAAATAGATGTAATGAAAACGCAAATATTATGGCTAAACTTTCGAATTAGGTAAATTTAGAAAATCTATACTTTATAAAGTCTATCTCTGATAGAAAATTACTTTAATATGTTGATGGATTGTACCTTGCTGTATAAGGTCATTCAAGGTTAAAAGGGATTCATAAATTATTGTCAAATTTCTAATAATTCAAAAAATTATCAATCACTTGCTGTCAGCATGTTTAGTAGTTAAATTAAAGCCTTATTAAAAAAAAATTTTTCACAGTGGTTTATAGACCAAGTAAACATATATTTTCACATTGTAGTTTAACATTATGCTCAAATACATTCTATTGTTTTATTATTGATAAAGTTCGATAGTTGAAACAGTAATGCATTCCCGTTAATTGCAATGCGATGCATTTCAGTGATCACATATTGGTTTAATTTATGATATAAACTGAATGTTTCATCAAAATTTACCTTTAAGGGGTCGACAAACAGAGGATTAGAGAAATTGTTTTCTGAAACTGAAATAATATGAGAATAAAAAGTATTTAAGCTTAAACAATAAATATCTAGCAGCCTTAATTTTAGTATACACTGTGAAAAATGTCAGATGTTTCTGAATATGTAAAAATGTACTGTAATCAAAAACGAAAATATACAGTGACCTATTCTAACTCATCAAAGGTTTCGAAAAACATTCCTTTACCTTTAAAAATCCCAGAAAGTTATTTGTTTTCAAAGATTAAAGAAGATTTATAAAAATTAATTTTTATTAGCTGCCCGTCTATTTCGGAAACGTTTATAAATAGCTTTTACAGTACAATAATCACTTTTCTCAAATCAAACTCTCATTTTTTTGGATTCTATTAATTATCAAGTAAACATTTTCAGCTGCATAACTGATTTTGTGCATGCAATTGTAGCAAAATAATGTCAAATTTCATATTAATGATAATACTGTTAATATTGTATGTTTGTCTATTAAACGTGCTCCCTGAATATCAAAATATTTTCGTATGAATTAGTAGCATCCGAAAAAGTGATATTTTGATTTTTGAAAAGTAATTATTGTACTGTAAAAGCTACTTAGAAACGTTTCCGAAATGAACGGGCAGCTAATAAAAATTAATTATTCTTTGAATTTTGAAAACAAATAGCTTTCTGGAATTTTTAAAATGAAAGAAACGTTTTTCGAAACCTTAGGTGAGTTAGAAGAGGCCACTGTATATTTTCGTTTTTGATTACAGTACATTTTTATACATTCAGAAACATCTGACATTTTTTACAGTGTATGTTCTGTTTAAACCACATTTTGTATTAAACAGGGATAGGACTAATGTAATATACAGGGTGTATCTAAACTACTGGGAAAAACTTTAAGGGGTGATAGTCACATCAAGACAAATAATATTAAATGGGAAACTAAGGGTCCCATATGTCTTCCGAAGGAGATAGGCGCCATCAAAGTTTAGGGTCCAAAATTTCAAATGATTATAAAAAACGGAAAAATTGGTCGATTCGTTTGCGGTTTTCACGAAAAATATTCTTTATGTTAGTATTGTCTTGAAAATAAATTATAAACATAAATTTCAAAAAATGCCGATAGAGGGCGCTTCAGATTTTGGAGTAACGAATAACTATTTTTTACCGTTATTTTTTACATCTCATTAAAATTTTTAGAAGTTTAGACAAAAACTGAAATTTTGAGCTCAAAATCTGTAGTTAAGTAGTGCTAACTGAACTGTGTTCAATTTGAGTGGGTAGGTTAAAATTTCAAATGATTATAAAAAACAGAATAATTGGTCAATACATTTGCGGTTTTCACTAAAACTATTCTTTATGTCAGTATTGTCTTGAAAATAAATTATAAACATAAATTTTAAAAAATGCCGATGGAGGGAGCTTTAAAGTTTGGAGTAACGTACAACTATTTTTTACCGTTATTTTTTGGATCGCATTAAATTTTTTCGAAACTTAGCCATAAACTTAAATTTTGTGCTGAAAATCTGAATCGTTGAGAGTGGTTAAGTAGCGCTAACTGAACTGTGTTCAATGGGGGTGGGAATGTTCAAATTTCAAATGATTATACAAAACGGAAAAATTGGTCGATTCGTTTGCGGTGTTCTCTAAAACCATTCTGTATGTCAGTATTTCCTTCAAAACAAATTTTAAAGATAAATTTCAAAAAATTCCGTTAGAGGGCGCCTTAAAATTTATAGTAACCAACAACAATTTTTAACTGTAATTTTTTGTATCTAATTAAATGCTTGCAAAAGTTTAGACTTAAATTTTGATCTCAAATTCTGAATCGTTGGGAGGGGCTAACAAGCGCAAACTGAAAAGTGTTTAGAAGTCGAAATGTTACGCTGCCTACCCAACAAACACAGTTCAATTTTTAACTACTTAATTACTCAGAACGATTCAGATTTTGAGCTCAAAATTTAAATCTAAACTTTTAAAACATTTATGTAGATAAAAAATTAAGGTTAAACATAGTTGTTGGTTACTCTAAAGTTTAAGGCGCCATCTAACGGAATTTTTTGAAATTTATCTTTATAATTTATTTTCAAGGAAATACTGACATAAAGAATGGTTTTAGAGAAAATCGCGAACGAATCGACCAATTTTTCCGCTTTTTATAATCATTTGAAATTTGAACCTCCCATCCCCCCATTGAACACAGTTCTGTCTGTGCTAGTTAACCATTCTCAACGATTCAGATTTTCAGCTCAAAATTTAAGTTTATGTCTAAGCTTTTATAAAAATTTAATGATATGCAAAAAATAATGGTAAAAAATAGTTGTCCTAAAGCGCCCTCTATCGACATTTTTTGAAATTTATCTGTATAAATTATTTTTAAAACAATACTGACCTAAAGAATAATTTTAGTGAAAACCGCAAATCAATTCACCATTTATTCTGTTTTTTATAATCATTTGAAATTTGAACCTACCCACTCCCATTGAACACAGTTCACTTTGCGCTATTTAACCACAGATTTTGAGCTCAAAATTTAAGTTTGTGTCTAAACTTCTAAAAAAATTGAATGAGATGCAAACAATAACGGTAAAAAAATAGTTGTTCGTTTCTCCAAAGTCTAAAGCGCCCTCTATCGGCATTTTTTGAAAATTATCTTTATGATTTATTTTCAAGACAATACTGACATACAGAATATTTTTCGTTGAGACCGCAAACGAATCGACCAATTATTCCGTTTTTTATAATAATTTCAAATTTTTGACCCTAAAATTTGATGGCGCCTATCTCCTTCGGAAGACGTTTGGGACCCTTAATTTCCCATTTAATATTATTTGTCTTGATGTGTACTATCACTCCTTAAAGTTTTGCCCAGTAGTTTAGATACACCCTGTATAGATATAATGAAAACGCAAATATTATTACTAAACATTCCAATTAGGTGAGTTTAGGAAAACTATATTTTACAGTCCTTCTGTGATGGAAAATAATTTTAACAAGTTGATGGACTTTATATTGCCGGATAAGGCATTCAGAGCTAAAGAGGATAAAATTCATAGATTATTGTTTGAGATAATTAAGGTTAATTTTTATTAACATTATATTAATCTTAAAGTGATTTAAAGGATAATTTTCTTTTTATTGTACTCGAATAAAAAAGAGCATAAATATGAATAATGATTCGTAAATGAAAACAGACAATACATAAGAGTGAAATTGAAATTTTACCCTACTAGTAATCACGATCGATATTTAATTAATAATTTTATGTTTCAAGGTCAATATTTAAATAAATTTTGTATTATTAATCAGTTTCTCTTATGTATTCGGAATTTTTAATTAATAATAATATTAAACGTAAAAATTATTATATTATTATGAAAAATAATTATATTGTTAGCTAAAATAATTATATTATTATGTAAATATTGCTAATCATTCATAAATATTTTCTTTCATTTGTTGTTAGCATTTTTAATATTTAAATTCAAACATTGATCAAATAAAATAAATGTTTTTGAGACTAAGTAAACTTTTCTTTTCGCACTACTGTTTAATATTACGCTCAAATTCACTATGTTGTTTTTCTATCGACAATGTCCGTTATTTGAAACAGTTCTGCATTCCCGTTAATTGCAATCCAATACATTTCAGCGACCGTATATTGGTTTAATTTACGAAATAAACTAGATTTTTCATGTAAACCGAGCTTTAGGGATCAACAAACACTGGATTAGAGAAATCGCTTGCGAACCAGAACTAATAGGAGGATAAATTTAAGCTTAAAGAATAAAATTTCAAACAACGGTAATTTTAGTATTTATTCTGTTTAATCTACATTTTGTATTAAATAGCGATAGGTTCTAATGTAACAAATAGATGTAATTAAAACGCAAATATTGTGACTAAACCTTCGAATTAGGTAAGTTTAGGAAATCAATATTTTATAAAGTCTTTCTCTGATAGGAAATTATTTTAATAGGTTGAAAGCTTGTATCGTTCTATATCAGGCATTCAGAGCTAAAATGAATAAAACCCATAATTATAGTTTAGAGATAATCAAGGTTAATTTTCATAAACAATAATTGAATGTTAAAGTTATTTAAATTATAATTTTATTTCTATTGCTTTTTTGCTTACTTAATTTCTGGATAATAAAAATAATAATAGTAATTATAATAATAATAATAAATTCTGAAATGCTCGATTCGGGTCTAAAAAAAGTAAGCACAAATTATTTATTTCATTAAATATTGAGTTAGGAATTGAAAAATAATGTGTTATTTTTCAAACGAAAAAATACACAAAGTACATTGTTTTCATATCATACGAAAAAAATATTTTTTTACATTCTGTTAAAATTTCCAGTAGATTTTTAAGCATTATCCCTGTCTTGCTGTCAAAAATTTTTATTAGTTTAATTCATAGTTCAAAGGAAGTAAATGTTATCGCACAATATTTTATAGACGAATTAAACATTTCTTTTCACACCAGTGTTAATATTATGCTCAAATCCGTTCTGTTGTATTATTATCGATACAGTTCGAAACTTTACTGCATTCCCGTTAATTGCAATCCGATACATTTCAGTAAATGTATATTGGTTTAATTTACGAAAAAACTGGATGTTTCATGAAAACCTATCTTTAGGGATCGACAAACACTGGATCAGAGAAATCGTTTGCGAAGCAGCAATAATTCCAGGATAAATTTAAGCTTAAACAATTAATATCTAACAACGGTAATTTTAGTATATGATTTGTTTAATCTACATTTTGTATTAAATAGAAATAGGTTCTTATGTAACAAATACATGTAATGAAAACGCAAATATTATGGCTAAATATTCCAATTTAGATAAGTTTAGGAAATCTATATTTTATAAAGTCTACCTGTAACAGAAAATTACTTTAGTAGGTTGATGGATTGTATCTTGCTATATAAGGCATTCAAGGTTAAAGTGCATAAATTATAGTTTTGAAATAATCAAGGTTAATTTTTATTTACACAGGTTGAATTCTAAAGTGATTTAAAGGTTAATTTTCTTTTAGTTGTGCTCGCATGAAAATTAGCATAAATATGAGCAATAATTTGTAAAGAAAATACATATATATGTGCGTAAGGTGGAAATTTAGTTTCAAACCTCTCATGTATTTTTACATAATCACATTCGTTATTTAATTAATTATAATATGTGCCATGGTCAAATAAATCTTGAATTATTATTTTGAGTTTCTGGTATGAATTCTTATTTTCTGAATAATAATAATAATAAATATTTAAATGCTTGTGTTAAACATAAGGTATTTATTTTGCTAAAATGGTGTGTTATGGGATAAAATAGCAATGGGTTACTTTTCAAAGAAGAAAATGCAAAAGCACTATGTTCTGATATAATAGGAAAATACCTTTTCTTTATTATGTTAAAATTTTTTAATCATTTCTGAACATTATCCCTCACGTGTTGTCAGCATTTTTAGTATTTAAATTCAAGCATTATTGAAGGAAAATAAATGTTTCTGCACAATAGTTTATTGGTCAAGCAAACATTTTTTATTACACCACTATTTAATATTATGCTCAAATACATTCGCTTGTTTTATTATTGATAAAGTTCGATATTTGAAGCAGTATTGCATTCCCATTAATTGCAATCTCACACATTTCATTGACCGTATGTTCATTTAATTTACGAAATAAACTGGATTTTTCATCAAAATCTAGCTTTAATGATTAACAAACACTGAATTTAAGAAATCGTTTTCTGAACCAGAAATAATACGTAGATAAATATAAGCTTAAATAATAAACATCTAGAAACCGTAATTTTAGTATATGTTTTGTTTAACCCATATTTTGCATTAAATAGGCATAGTTCTAATTTAACTAATAGATATAATCAAAGCGAAAATATTATGACTAAACTT
This sequence comes from Maratus speculifer, assembly GCA_964019185.1. Classification (NCBI taxonomy): domain Eukaryota; kingdom Metazoa; phylum Arthropoda; class Arachnida; order Araneae; family Salticidae; genus Maratus; species Maratus speculifer. The sequence continues at coordinate 284,922,174 of OZ025297.1, forward strand.
TCCAATTAGGTTAAGAAAAGAAATTAGTATTTTGTAAAGACTTTCTATGATAGGAAGTTATTTTAGAAGGTTGAATGATTGTATCGTTCTGTATCAGACATTCAGAGCTAAATTTGACAAAACCCATAAATTATAATTTTTATTAACACTAGTTGAAACTTAAAGTGATTTAAATGATAATTGTATGTTTATTGCTTGTTTGCTTAGTTAATTTCTGAATCGTAATAATAATTATAATTATTATTATTATTGAAATGTTCGTTTCGGGTGAAAAAAAGTTAAACACAAGTTATTTTTTCTATCAAAAGGTGTGCCATGAATTTAAAAATAATGTGTTATTTTCCACCAAAAGGTATGGTCAAATCACTACGTCTTGATATGATAGAAAATGGTACTTTTTTAATTATGTGAAAATTCCTAATGATTCACAAGCATTATCTTTTCTTATAGTCAGAAATTTTAATTAGCTAAATTCAAACCTTGTTCACGCTAAAATACATTCTGTTACGATTCTGTTCTGGTACTATCGATAAGGTCTGATATTTGAATCAGTATTACAATCCCGTTAATTCAAATCCGATACATTTCAGTGATTGTATATTGGCTTAATTTACGAAATAAACTCTTTGCTTCATCAAAATCTAGTTTTAGGGGTCAACAAATGCTGGAGAAAAGAAATCGTTTGCCAAACCAGCAATAGGAGGAAGGTAAATTAATGCTTTAACAATAAATATCTAGGAGCCGTAATTTAAGTATATGTTCTGTTTAACACACATTTTGTATTAAATGTAGATATGTTCTAATATAACAAATAGATATAATGAACACGCAAATATTATGACTAAGCATTTCATTTTGGTTAAATTTAGGAAATCTGTATTTTATAAAGTCTTTCTGTGATAGGAAATTATTTTAGTAGATTCAAAGATTATATCGTTCTATATGAGGCATTTAGAGCTAAAATGGATAAAGTCATTAAATTTTAGTTTTGAGATAATCAAGGTTAATTTTTATTAACAGTAATTGAATCTTAAAGTGATACAAAAGATAATTATATATATATATATATATATATTAGCTTACTAATTTTTTAATAGTAATAATAATAATAAATACTGAAATGCTAGATTCGGGTCAAAAAAAGTTAAATACAAATTATTTATTTCATTAAATGGTGTGTTATGAATTGAGAATTAATGAATTATTTTTTAAACCAGAAAATGCACAAAATACTATGTTTTGATACGATAAGAAAATAATATATATATTTTAATTATTTAAAAAATTCTAACCCTTTATAAGCATTATCCTTGACTTGCAGTCAGAAGTTTTATTTAGTTAAATTCAAACCTAGTTCAAAAGAAACAATTATTTGTGCACAGAATTTTACAGACGAAGTTTGCATTTATTTTCACAACCACCGTTTAATATTACGGTCGAATACATTCCCGTTGTTTTACGATCGGTGAGGTCCGATATTTCAACAGTATTGCATTCGCGTTAATTGCAATTCGATACATATCAGTGACGGTATCTTAGTTTAATTTGCGAAATAATCTAGATGTTTCATCAAAAACTAGCTTTAGGGGTTGAAAAATACTGGACGACGGATATAACTTGAGGAGCCAGAAATAATACGTGGGTGAATTAAAGCTTGAACAATAAATATCTAGAAACCATAATTTTAGTATAGATTCTGTTTCTCCCACATTTTGTCAGTATATTGTATTAAATAGAATGTATTGTATTAAATGTATAAAATATTTTCAAATATAACAAATATATATAATCAAAACTCAAACATTATGGCTAAACATTCCAATTAAGTAAATATAGGAAATCTACATTTTATCAAGACATTCTGTGATAGAAAATTATCTTAACAGGTTTTCAGATTTGATCTTTCTATACAAGGCATTCACAGTTAAAATTGATAAATCCTTAAATTATAGTTTTGATAAATAAGGGTTTTTGTAGAACTAGTTGAATTTTAGTGTGATTAAAAGGTTGATTTTTTTTTGTTGCTTTCGTTCATAGATTAATTTAAATATGAGTGATAATTTATAAAGAAAAAGAAAAAAGATGCATGATGGAAATTAAATTTTAAATTAGAGTTTATTTGGCATGATCCTTTTAGCTATAATTTCTTTTTATTATGTCGATTAAATGATTATGTCACTCTGAAAATAAAAACAATAATTATGGTTCTTAAAATGAACACAATTAACAAGTATTAATTTCCAACAAATACATTTAATTATACCTTTGAACTTGGTCCACATAAGTTCCGGATCATCCAAATTAAGAAAAATAGAAATATGTTTATTATATCACATTACTTAACATTTTCTTAACTAAAAAATACAAAAAAATGTATATTGTTGTGTATAAACTGACAAAATGTTTTCCTCATAATATATGCATCTATATATATATGTCTATGATTAATTTCGAAGTTGGTAATTATCTGATTTTAAATAATACCAAACTAAAATATAACGTTAGGAATAATTGTTTTTTTTTATTATTAAAGTAACATGCGTAATGTTAATGAAATCTGCATATACTGAATAAGAAAATGTCTACAAGTACAACAGGTTTAAAAATTTTGATTAAAAATATATTATAATATTAAGTCCATTTCTATTATTTTATTTACTGCTGAATATATTCCTTATCCATCTTTTCATGTTTTCATACTTCTCACTACTTGTGATAAAAATGTTTTTAAAATGTAGTCTTAAATAGATTAAAATTAATGGGCTCAAAAACTATATTATTAAAGAAAGCTCAACATACATTTTGTTCAATGAAAGAAATTTAATACTTTTGGCTAAAGTTTTCATGGACTATATTAAACTTTATGTACCCATATGTTTTTAGGCATTTAAAATTTACGACACGAATTTTATAGAGTAAATAAAACTAAAATTTTGCTTTAAATTTTGTTCAATACATTAAAAAAAACTGTATATAATATGCATGTTTACAAATGTTGACTAAAAAAACTCAATGTTTTCGACTGAAATTTCGTTAAAAGTTATTGAAATTTATGTACTGACAAACGTACATTTTGCGCTGTGAATAATACCTGGTATGTTTAGTATCAAAAACTAGATCTCTATTTAGGATATCTTTAGAAAACTGCAGTTCTCATACATACATAATACATTATTTTTACAAATTAACTTTTTTGCTTAATAAGGGAATTTCAAAATCGATAGTTCTCTACATATTTTGTTTCATAACGAAATCCATTAATTAACCCAGTTTAAGCGCCTGTGCACAGTCCAAAATGTTTCCTCTCATTCTTTGTAATTCCAAAATCGCCCCAGTCCACGTATTTTAGATGCAATATATTATTTTCTGAGACCACGTTCGTGGTAATGCTAGGTCATCCTTACTACAAAATTGTCACAACTCAAAAAATAGGCTATTTTAATTATGGCTGCAATTCTACGCGGTTTTAATTTGTCTACAAATCAGATGAAGTAGAAGAAAGGAAGGTTGCGATACATAATTAATACTAGCTGTTATAAGCTGATGTTATTGACAACATTCAAAATTTCCTCATGATCCTTCGACTCTAGAAACTAAAGATTTGTATTTTCAGACACTTTTGCAAGTTACTGCAAATAGCGAACGGTGTAATATATGTAATGACATTTCCTTTCGTCTTATATTCAGTAAAATATATTCAAGATATTAAGCATAAAACATATTGATGAAATACTGCTCAAAATTACTACGGGATATTATACTATAACAGAAAAAGAAATGTTAAAATATTTCACAAAATTATTAAGAGTTTAAAGAAGAAACCGTAAGAAAAAAACCAAAATTTTTATTATTGATTTTAAAGTAAGGAATTTTGGTGTACTATTTAAAAATCTTTTTGTAAGGAATAATTAGCAAAAAATTCACTTTTTATTAAAAAGTATATTTTTATGGGAATTTTTATGATTTTTTTTTCTGTCGAAAAATGCATTTTTTAAAATTACTACTCCTCATTCAATTTTCAATATTTTGGTATTACTAAAATTTCTTAAATGGTGTTATAGTATATGGAAAAGACCTAGGGAGAGATATTTTTAATTTTCTGTTTTAATCAACTAAAAAAAAGAAAGAAATTACGCATGGTAAATTTCCTTAAATTCGTTATAATTTTCATGTTTACCAATTTATGTAAAATTTTCAGAAATAGTTAAAGAAAATATCTTTCCTTACTTTTGTTGCATTTTTTTAAAGATTCTAAAAACATAAACACTTTGTTTCTAAATCATTTTACCACTGAGCCTTAGTACTTTGAACTTAGGTAAAATATGAAAAAAGACATTTTCAGGAAAACACATTTTTAAATGGCCACTAGTCCTTTAAAATCTAGTGACTACAATTAAAAAAAGCTCATTTGCTACCTGTTCCAAGTGTCCCCGAGTTCTGAAATTTTGAATGGATATTCGTAAATATGTATTTTATCGTTTTCTGAGATAAATTTTTTTTTTGAACTTTTGATGATTTTTGGCCGAAAATGGGGTTCGGGTCTCCCTTAACTTATATAACCTACATATCGTATTGCAGTACAATTCTTAACCGTGTGTACCCTTTAAATTTATCCTTATTACGCACTAATAAAAAATGCAGTGATTTTTAAAAAACCAACATCTATCATTTTCTCCCTTTGACCACACATATACATTGTCACATAAAAATGTATAGCCCGTGTAGCCGTTACGTTCTACTCCATTTTATTTGCATTTTAATTGCATGGAAATTTTAATCAAAGAGTAGGTTTTAATAAATTCTGACTCCATAATTCTGATTCCATGTCGCAATCCGATTAAAAAATCTTGGAAAGCGTTTTAAATGTGCATATAAAAATAAAAGTGGCATTGAGTACATAAATATATTATATGATGTTACATATGCACATTAACTTCTCACAGTTGATATGGAATAGTTACATCAGTTATTATTTTTAAAATATAATATATTATTGTTAATTTATACTTGTATCTAAAATAACAATCGGAGAGTGCATTTTCAACGTTGATTATAGGCATCTAAAATATAAGATAAAAAAGTTTTTAATGTATAGATTTAATATGTATTTGTTTAGTTTGAAATTATTGACCAAAATATGCAAAAACAAAATTAATGTTAAAGGAATGTACAACCGTTAGACTAAAGTATGTATGACACACAAATGTATATTTTTATTAATATGGTTACATAATCTAAACAATATTCTGAAATATTTGTCAAAAATACAACTAAACATAACAATTTTAAATACCATGAGCACATTTTTCAATAAATACAATACCTTTTTTTCTAAAAATCTATTTTTCATATTAAAGATAATACACCTGTATATATAAAAATATTTCATGAAATATAATTATTAATTTCTAGTAGTATTTTCGTTATTTCCTTAAATGTAAATTAAAATTAAAATAAAAAATAAAAAATAAGTGTTTTTTATATTGAATAAAACTGATTAGAAATTTGCGTGGTCAGTATTTACATTATTTGTTCATAAGTTGTATGTAAATATTAAATAAAGATAAAAAAAAAAATACCGAAAAATGTTTAGCTCCGTTGTAACAAGAAAGCACATTCTGTTACGCAGATGGTGTAATGATTTTTTCCTAGCCTTTGATTTATAGCTGGAAAATAACACGCATGCTTTACTTTGCTTTTCTGGAAATTATTTTATGGAAATACGAGAGAAAATGGAGGAATTATTTAAAAAATAAAAATAAATTTTTAATCTAAATTATAAATATAATTGTAAATTATTACTTATTTTATTTACATTTCTGAAAAATTGTGCATTTTAATTATTGTTTTCTATTATTGATGAAATATTTTCATTGTTAATTGATGTTCTTCAATTATATAATAAATTATATTGGTTTGTGCCGTTTGGAAAAATATTTCATTGATAGTAGTACGTATTATTAAAAATTATGAAAGAATTAATTTACCAAATGAGAAAATGAAAAAAAAAATAATTTAACTAATAGATAAATAAGCGAAAACACGCAGTATATATTGTCGCAATGTAAAAATAGTAGCAAACATAAATTTTAATATGAAATTTTTATTATATTTTAAATTCCTTATTTTAAAATTTCAACGAAATATAATTATTGTGTAGCTCCAATGAGACAATATTTTTAGCATACTATTTTTTTAGTATGCATAAAACTAAAATAAAAAAAATATGCGATGTTTGGCATTTTTAATAAAAAAATAATAATCACTGGTTTTGAGAAGGGTTTGTGATAGAAATCACGCACGCAGTTATACCTAAATTCAGACAACACATTTTATGGAATTTTTTGTGGTGAAGGGGGGAGTGAGGTGGATCATTTAATATTACGTTATTTTAAATTTCTGATTCTGTTGTATTAAATAAATATATTTTTTATTATGATGAATAGAATAACCGAAACGAAAGTAAAACGAATAAGTTTTATGGAAAATTATGTGAATTTATATTGACAAAATTCTAATTTCTCAATAGATTTATGCAGTGCTCGAATGTTTTAGACAACTATATTTTAATGCACAAGGGACATAGAAGGCAGTTTCCATTAAAAATATAAATTAAAAATAAATACTGCATATCATAGTATATAAGTAAAAAAAAAAAATGAATATTAGTTTCATTCTTTTATTTTTCAAAACAGCCAATCAAATACTAGATTTATTTAAGGATATGGTACGATATGTTATAATGGTCATAAATAAAGTTAAATTACAACCTGAATTTACTGAATTTGGAACAGGCCAAATTCAGAAACCGGATAAATTTACGATAATAGAAGCAGTTACTTGCATTTTGATTTATTGTAGCTAGTGATAGAGGTGTTTCTATAAATATTTCTTTAGTTTAAAAGTAGGAAATATAAATTTAGGAACTTTATGTAATAGTCCTGATATAAAAAAGTTTTATTATTTTTAGTTAAGTTACAGTTTTTGTTTTAAGAGTAATTAATATCAACGTAATTTCTAATATGTACTTAAAAGAAACTAATAGCATCAGTGCAATACTCGTTTTTATTCGAATGTTATAAAAAAATGAAAAATTAATACGGATTTCCTATAAAAATACATTTTCTATTTCCTGAAATCAATTTTAGTTATATTATTAATTTACTAGCTATATTTTTCCATCTTATGTTCAACTAGCAATACTAATAATAGTGCCTTTTTAAAAATACTTATTGTGAAATTGCAGAGTTCGTACCGCTCCTGGAATTTCAAGAACGAAAAATTCTTCAGTCCCCAGTATTTTCTTATAGAAAATCTCTTATTAAATAAGGTGAATTTTCGCGTTTTTAAACTGGATTTATTTTTTATTAAAAGTTACTGATATTTTATCTGGATAATAACGGTACTTGTATAAACCCTGAACTAGATAATAATAAGTCGGAAATTGCAAGTTAAGAGTAGCAAATGATGTGCGTTCATACTATATCGAACTTTTAAATATATTCAGATCTTCCTGTAATAGTATACAGTACATCGAATACAGTATAGTAAAGAAATATTATATGACTTCGTGTAACTACTCTCTGTTTTCTCTTATACAGAAAGTAACTTGTAATAAACCTTAGCAACATATATCATTTTCGAAAAATATGAAACAATTTAATATGATTAAAATGCTCTCCAAACATGTTTACCTCTATACCATTATGCAACGGAATAGTTTCCATGGCCTTGTATTTACAACGCCTGCATGACATTAGACTTTGCAGATTGAAAAGAATGCATATTTTAGTATGTACTTTATAGATGCATATCAATTTTATTATTTTGGAAAGACTTTAAATTCATTAAAATGTACATAAAACTATTTTTTTTCACTAGGGTTAATGTTAATAAATACTTTTGCTTTTCCCTATAATGATTCCGGTATTCATAAATTTGAAACGACTCGACCAAATTATACATCAATTATGTATTTAAAATTTCAAACGATTCGGTTGAGTAGTTTTTGCCCTGTTATATGCAGACAGACGGACAAACGGACTGAAAGACGGCTATCGGTGCTACATATTTACAGAATTACGTACGCAACTAAAAAGAAACAAATCATCTTCACAGTTAATTTCTTATTTAAAAAATTAAAAACACTTTAGCTGTAATCTATTTGTATCAAACATTTGCTCTAAAACACTAACCCTCCAATTACTAAAGAGTAACTGCAGTACACGAAATAAACTGAACTGGTGAAACATGTACTTCGGCATCTTTGTTTCTTTTATCAATTGTCTACAAGCCTTTAATATGATAAACCTGAGAATTCAACATCCTATTATGTTCCCTATTCATTCAAAATAACATGACTTAACATGGCTTAAGCACTATTCAAAGGAATGAATGTGCTTGTTATGTCACTAAAGCAATTAGGCCACATGTTACTAGAAAGATTAATTAAAATAACTATGACCCTGAATAGGAAGAATCTCAGTACTCCTTAAAGATGAAGTTTACTTTTATAGAAAGCGATTTGATCAATTAATTTGCACATTATAATTAAAAAGTAAGTGACTCTCATTAAAATAACTTCAAAAAACTTAATTGTTTATTAAGTAATTAGAAAATAATTACGATTTTAATATAAAATGACGTTGATGTAAAGTGATTTATTTAAGAGTAATACTAAAATATTTAAGTTTGTAAAATTTACAATATGAAATGTTGAATTATTAGATTTATTTTAAGTAAGATATATTTAGGTAAACACTTCATAAAGTATTTCCCTTATGCTTTCTAATTAAACACGCACACACACACACACACATATATATATATATAATTTTTTCTTCTGGTATCCTTAAAATATTTAAATATTGTTACATACGAGTGTTATTTTCCTTTTTTTTCAGAATTGCCTTTAATATATATGGATATAAGTGTATAAAAGAATGAACAATAACAACAATACAGAATTTTTTAATAAATAGATACTTACTTTTGAATATTTTAATGTAAGTTGAATGTTTTGTTGCGTTCTGAACTCATTTCAAGTTTTAAAGATTTTCTGTCAAATTATATACCTACATTTTTTTTAAAGTGAAAGATTTGGCAACTACAAAATCTGATAAAATCTATAAATAATTACAGTTTTACAAGAATTCCTGTATACAAACATTTTATCTTAAGAAAGAATTGTGTAGAAAATTTAGTAACAAAGATTATTTTGTTAAAAACATGCTTATTTGATCTCTGGTTAGTTAGTTCCTTACTAATTGTCAAAATTAACATGCTTAATGTATAAGTTATTAATAACTATAATTTAGTAAAAAGTATATACTTATTAAAAAAAACTTATATCAATTTAATAAATATAGTTAAAAGAAACTGGTATGCAGAAACGCAAACTGTCCCAGTGTTATATTTTGTAGATCTGATTTTAATTTTTAAACTCTGTAATTGCCAAAATATGACAATGATATATTTTTACGTAATTTTTAATTCGACTTCTTAAAATAATTAATTTAGCGTAAAGGAATAATAATACCCCCTCATTTTATCTTATATCTGCTGTTTCATGTTTCAAATAATACGAAATATAACCAAAATGTAACAAACTTTAGCGAAATAACGCCAAAAAATTAGTCACAATAAACTTGTGTATTTTAAAAACTTTTATTTATAAATTATAAAACATACACTTTCTTATTTCTTTTACTATTTCAAGTTATTTATATATGTATTCTGTTTAAAGATATTAAAAGCCTTCATTAATTCTTTATTGCATTGTAAAGAGTATATTTTTAGAGGTATGGTTTTCAAATTTTAAACACTGTCTGTGGTCACAGTCATTTAGGCATCTGATAGATGATTTGTGGCCGTACCCAGTGTGTTTTCTCCTTCACAATATAGACTTCCGCTAGAAGATCGTTTATTAATTGTAAAAAGCACCATCAGTTTATTATGGGGTGACATTTGATAATTTTGCGTAATGGACCTCTGAAATGACCACCTGTGCATGTGATCTCATACGAATGTATTTTTTCCTGTGATGATATATGAAGTCGCTGGTCTGTACCTCGAAACCACAAATTTTGTATCACTTGGTATTCAACATTCGTCGTGTTATTTCTGATATATTGCTATCAGATGCTCAATAAACTGATAGAAATTTGGGCTTAATGATTGCGCTTCTTTCAAGATAGCCATAGCACTCCTCCCCCATATGCCTGATAGCATTTTTAATGTAAAAATTAATAGCATATAATTATTTATTTAGTAGAACAAATATCATGTATATTTTAGCAAAATAAAACACATTATTTTTATGTGTTTCATTTCGCTTTAAATTTCTATATTTCTAATGGAAAAATACTTTATTTTTAATTTATCTTTCATGTGGTGCATGTTAAATACTTATTTATCAATTAGCTATGGTTTTATTATAATAGCGTTTTGACCGGCAATTACACATCTATAAATATTCTTTTATTAAATTAAAGCTATCTAAATGTAAAAATATGCACAATTTTCAATAAAAAATGTAGTTATTTTCAATTATCTAGTAATCAAAATTTTAAATAAATGTTAACAGTTTCGCAATCATGGTAACATTTGAAAAAAATGACAAAAAGTGGAAACTTTAGTTTATAACAAAAAGTATGTACCATGTTCAAATAATAATAACTATTTTAAATAATTAATATTTTTAGCATTAATTTAATTTTTGCAGTCTCACAATTAGAGTATTTTTAATTTTTAATGTAACGTAGAAGAAAAAAGTTATAAAATAATAAGTTATATATTTTTAAAAATGAAATGCATCTAAATTTAAAAATATTTAATAAAAATATACAAACTGTTTTCTATCCTTTTTGTAAGTGTAAATGAAACTAAATATTTTATTTTGTGAATAAAATTGATTGGAAAATTGCGTGGTCAGACTCCACATTTACGTGAGTGTTGGTTCATGAACTGTACATAAAATATTAAATAAAAGAAATGAAAAAAAATATATATATCTAGAAGAACTTTTTTATCGCCTTATGGGTAAGTTAAAAATATGAAACAAATTTCTGTCATGCAGATAAGTAATAAGAATGAATTTTCTATTCCTTCTAGCCTTTTATTTTACAGGTGAAACAAACTATGTATGCTGGTCTTGCAAGAAATTAATTTTTCAGAGAAGAGGTTCGGGAGAAAAAGCTCGTGTTTATTTTCAAGATAAAACTAGTCTGCACTTTAATATCAAAAAGAGAATATTTATTTAACTTCTTTTTTTTTTAAACAAACGGGAAAAGCTTAATTTGCTAAAAGTTTTACCAACGCAAAATGTAAAAAAAAAAAAAAAAAAAAAAAAAAAAAATACAACGATTTTTTGGAAAATAATATTTTTAAAGATTATAATTTTAGACTTATAAATTATTTCTATATTTTAAAAAACAATAATAACAGCATTTTCATGATGATTAAAACGTAGATGACGTACTAACAGAATCATATTAATATGTCTGGACATTTAGAAGCATATTTATATTCCTGGAAAATGATATGAAATTTCAGTTTGACAATTTCCGATACTGAAATTGTAAAGATTCTATGCATAGCATATTTCCAATTTTTACACCGTCGTATAAAAAATTAATTTATTTTTAAATGCAATTTTTTTTAAACCCGTATCTAAATTTGTTTTTGAGCTATTATTTTTTAATCTAGCTAATCTTTTTAATATTCTTAGCTATTAGCTTTTAATCCGTAAGCACACGCATCGGGTATTTTTGACCGACGCTCCCTCCCTATCATGCTCAGGATTTTCAGGAATTTCTCAAGACTTGCACCTGCCACTTTCGGTACCTTACTGGGCGGTCTAATAAGAGAGGATCCTTGGAACAGAAACTTGAAACACGAGATTTGCAATAATGGCTAGTGTGAATGTGTCAGTTTTGCCCAACATACAAAATATACAAAATAAAAAAAAATCCCTGTCGGCTGGGCCTATAGGCGGAGGTAGATTTCGAAGAGTGCTCATTAAAAAAAAATAAAAATAAAAAATAAATAAATAAATAAAAATATATGATTAGAGATAAACCCAGTTTAATAACTTCATTTGGCCGTTTATGAAAAATTTTTAATTTCATTTTTCTGCAAAAACTGGTTTTATCAGAATAATCTTAAGAAAAATTCAGCTTAAATGCCCATTTTGACAACATATTTTGAAATAGATTCTGAGTTTATTAAAAAAAATCGACCAAAACAGTACATTATACAGCTCCTAAATAACAAAAAACTGTCAGTTTAATGCATTTGAGAAAAAAATTGAATTTAAAAATGAGTCATAAAATAACCGATTTGTTGTTTGAATACATCCTTAATTCTTTAATCATGATTGCTTCGGAAAATTTTGTGCGAAATACTCACTTTGACAGCATTTAAAAAAATATATTCTATCTTTATCAAAAAACTGACCAATGCGTCACAGTATATAGTTCCTAAATAAGAGGATCTGTAAATTGGATGCGTTTGAGAGCGAAAATGGATTTTAAAACGAGTCATAAAAAACGCAATTTGCTATGTGAAAACTTCCTTAAATTTTCAAATCACAAAGACTTCGGAAAATTCTGTTCAAAATACCCTTTTTGGTAGCCTTTTTTGAAATATATTCCGTCTTTATCAAAAAACTGACCAATGCATCACACTATATAGTTCCTAAATAAGAGGATCTGTAAATTGGATGCGTTTGAGAGCGAAAATGGATTTTAAAACGAGTCATAAAAAACGCATTTTGCTATGTGAAAACTTCCTTAAATTTTCAAATCACAGACTTCGGAAAATTCTTTTCAAAATACCCTTTTGGTAGCCTTTTTTGAAATATATTCCGTCTTTATCTAAAAACTGATCAATGCATCACATTATATAGTTCCTAAATAAGAGGATCTGTAAATTGGATGCGTTTGAGAACAAAAATGGATTTAAAAACGAGTAAAAAAAAACGCAATTTCTTATTTGAATACTTCCTTCAATTTTCAGCCCCGATGACTTTCGGAAATTCTGTTCAAAATACCCTTTTTGGTAGCCTTTTTTGAAATATATTCTGTCTTTATCAGAAAATGGACCAATGCGTCACTTTATACAGTTTCTAAATAAGAGGATCTACCATTTGGATGCGTTTAAAATCAAAAATGAATTTAAAAATGAGTCAGAATATAAGCAGTTTGGATTTGAGGTTTTTTCTCCAACTCCTATTTTTGTTTAATTTCTTTTTGCTATACGAATTGGTCCTATGAAAAACTTGTCAATATAAAAATTGTAGGTATTGATGAGGAGATGTTAAATAAATTTAATTGGATTTGATATCTTAAAAATTGACGGAGTTATGGATTTTTCTCTTTTTTCAGCGCCGTTTTTCTTTTCGTTTTTAATTTTTTTCATCGGTAAAAGTTGGTCTTATCAAAAACTTGTAAATACAAAAGTTTTAGATAATTTTAAGGACATTTACAAAAAATTTAGTTGGACTTGATATCTTGAAAATTGACGAAGTTATGAATTTTTTTCTCTCAAAATTCCTGTCTTTTTTCGCCCCTTGAGCCCACTTCTAAATTTATCAAAAATCTGTCATACATATACTTTTGGCCCATTTTTAAGAAGTAATATAAACTTTAAACCGATTCGATATCTACTTTAATTAAGAAGTTATGGCGTTTTTTTCGGTTTTCACAAAAACGCCCCTTATTCCGACCCCCTTGGTCCGATTTTGCCCATTAACGAACTTAGCCAAGATTGTATCCCCTTTGATTTTATGTGCAAGTTTGGTGGAGATTGGTGAAGAATTATAGAAGTTATCGTGTCCATAAAAAAGTGATATATATATATATATATTACAAATTTAAATTTTTTTCGCCAAAACTAACCCTTATACTATCTTAATTTTCTTATAATAATATTCCGTACTTACTTCAAATTATTAAATTAAAATCTTGTTTCTAAATCTAATCTGTTAATCCTTATGCAGACGATATAAATTCTTAATTTGCCTTAAAAAACATTATTCCAGTATGCGTAAATTTAAAAAGATGGCTCTAAATTAAAAATATTCTTAATTAAAACTTTATTTCTTAATATTCCAAATAAAACTGATTTCTTCTATGTTTTTATCAACCCTTTTTAAGAAAGTCTTATTAAATTTATTCCAAAACCATACATTTCAAAAAATATCATTATTTTATTTTATCTATTTATTTATTTTTCCTACGTCAACCTTTGATGTGTGCATATTAATAAATTCATTTCTTTTCTTTTTCTCTTAAAATTAATCATTTATAAAAATCGTCTGCCTAAGATATTTAAAATTCTGAGTCAATTATAAATTGGTTAAATAATATTTTTTTTAAATAAATTTATCGTTTGTGGAAAATAATCTCGTAGCTGGACAAGAATTCTGTTTACATAAAAGAATGATGGTTTGAGGTTACAGAATGTTCCAGAACTTTCTTTTTAGTTTAAAAAGGTGGAAGTCTCGAGATGAAAAAGAAGATTTCTTGGGTTGCTTCTTCGATGAGGACAGTTCGCTGAAATAATGATGGAATTTTTGCAAAAGGAGCTTTTCCTTCCTCATTATTACGAATTTAATAAATGAATTTACAACAGCCCATGACTAATTATTGGATCTTCTACATTTATTTATTTATTTTGTTTTTTCCCTCGCTTGCTATGACTGTGTGTTTCTTTTTAACCAGTGGAAATAATTCGAGTTCTCCTTAAATCGTCACATATGTATAGATAGATAGATAGATAGATAGATATATAAACTGGTGCGATTGCAATAGGTAGTATTTCTTACGAAATCTACCTAAAAACTATACAATTTTTAATACAAAATATTGCTTGAAATGCAATTTAAACATTATTTTTCAAGAAAACAATCGTTAAAATTATGTACTAAATGTGTAAGCGTTTCGAAATTATTGAAAACGAATGAATGCTGAAAAAGATATAAAATTAAAGGTAAGTTTTTTTTTTTTGGGGGGGGGGGGAGGAGTTAGCTTTGAAATTTGATTTTTAAAACAAATAATACATCTTGTTACTTAAGAAACGATTCAAATAATAGTTTTGATATTATTTATTTTATTTATAATGTTCATATTTTACGAAGAAGTTCACGAAAAACTTAGGGTCATATTGAACCAGTGCGTGTGGTTACGTCATAAAAATGGGTGCGTGTGCTGAAGGGTTAATACATTTTTTGTCGTTGTGCCAACAGAAGTGTTCAATTTTCGGACATTAAATATGGATCAATCAGAAAACGAATAAAATAAAATAAGATGCGAAAATCAACCAATAAAAAGATTCAGATATACTTCAGATTTCCCCGTTCTAGAACAACAGCTATTTCCCCAAATAATTAAAAAAAGATAGAGAGAGTGCGAGAAATAACTCCTACATTAGTCATAATGATTTTGTGCATTTCAAATATCTTTTATTTTTAAATTATAAAAAATATACATTTTACTATGTTTTTTACCATTTATAATTATATTTATAGATATTTAAGGATTTAATATTAAGACGCAATACTAGTCACAGAAAAAGACCCGGATGATAATGTTAAGTCTACGGGGGCGTTCTTTTCAAATATCTTGCTCAAATTTTAATTTTTTCACGTCTTTTTTATTGCATAGGATAACTGAGGATAATTTACAACCGGGCTAGGTTTTACTTTTTCGATTTTGGTATATATTTTTTATATTATGATAGCTTCAATTTCAGAATCGTTTTTAACCGGTTTCGAATATTAAAGCAATTAAAAAAATAAAATAAAATAAAAATCTGCAACCAAAATTGAAAAATTAAAAACTAGCCCGGTTGTAGATCGTCCCCATCAGTATAAGGCTACGACTATAGTATCCCCATAAGTATAAGGCTAACCTGCACGATAAACTAATCGAAAATTGGATTTTCTAATTGTACTAAATTTGAGGGCAACCCCCCCCCACAACTTTTAAAGTAAACACTAATAGCTTAGAATTGTTTATTTAGTGAAACCAATATCGTGGTCAGTAATTTTATTTCTTGTGTGTTTTATTTCGATTACATTTGTATATTTCTAAAAGTAAAACTCTTATTTTTTTATTTCATATGAACATGATAAATACTTATGTAACGATTAGCAATGATTTCCTTACAATAGCTTTTTACCGACAATAATGATTTTTGATTTAATTAAAAATATTTTGAACGTTAGTAATATGAATATTTGTCAATAAATTACATAGCTTTTTTTTTATTATTATCCAGTTTTAAAATTTTAAATATTAATTTATTGAATTACAAATATTGTAAAATTTTCTTGTAATTGTGAACATGTTTTCTTGTGCTTCCGAAAACATTTAATGGGATGTAAAAAATAACGGCAGAAAATAGTTATTCATTACTCCAAAGTCAAAAGCGCCCTCTATTGACATTTTTTTCAATCGATCAATCGACCAATTTTTCCGTTTTTTATGTTTATTTGAAATTTTGGACCCTAAATTTAATGGCGCATATCTCCTTCAGAAGACGTTTGGAACCCTTAATTTCGCATTTAATATTGTCTTGATGTGTACTATCACCCCTTAAAATTTTGCCCAATAGTTTAGGTACACCCTGTATATTATATTTAAATAAATAAAATACAACTACGTTTAAAACTATTTAATTAAACATTTAAAAAGTGTTTCCTAATCTTTTTTGTATGCTTAAATAAAATAAAATATTTTATTTTGTGAATAAAATTGATTGGAAAATTGCGTGGTAACATTGTACATTTGCCTGAATGATGGATTTAAAGTATAGATTTAATATGTAATGGTTTAGTTTAAAATTAGTTATCAAAATATGCAAAAAGAAATTATCATTAGATAAATGGAAATTAGAACTGTCAGACTTTATTATTTATGGCACACAAATATAATTATTTATTAATATGGTAATATAAACTATTTAGTACTCTGAAATATTCGTCAAGAACATCAATGACAATAATAATTTACTACAAAATACCATGTACGTATTTTAAAATGAATAAAATATCATGTTTTTCTAAAAATATGTTCTTCTTATTGAACAAAATACACATTAATATATAATATATTTCAGTAAAAATAAGTATTATGCTTAATTTAATGTAGTAATTTCTAGTAGTAATCTCGTCATTTCTTTAATAATAAATAAACAATAAATATAAACATAATTTTTTTTTTTATGAAGTATGGTTTGAAAATTGCATGGTTAGTAATTATATTAGCGTGAGTACTTGTTCATAAGATTTATGTAAATATTAAATAATGATAAAAAATAAAAATGCCGAACAATGTTTAGGTCCGTTACAACAAGAAAGCAAATTCTGTTACTGGAATGGTGTAATGAATATTTTTCATTTTCTAGCCTTTTGATTTATAGCATGAAAATAATACACATGCTATACTTTACGTTGGAAATTATTTTATGTGAATAAGAGAGAAAAGGAAGCATTAATTAATTAATAAAATCATTTTATTATTAAACATATATAGGTAAATATAATTATAAATCATTACTCATTTTATTTACATTCCATATGAAAATTTATGCGTTACAATTATTTTTTCTAATATTAATGATATAATTCCAGAGTTAATTTTTATACTTTTGGGTTATATAATCAAAAATTTTAGTCCGTGTCGTTTGGAAAAATAATTCATTGGTAATATTATTAAAATTTATTAAATAAATATTTTATAAAGTGAAATATAAATGGATTTTGATAAATAGTGAGAGCAGAGAAAGCCTACAATAAATATAGTCGCACGGTTAAAAAAAAAAAAAAAAAAAAAAAAAAAAAAAAAGAAGAAGAAGAAACACGTAACTTTTAATATAAATTTTTTATTGTATTACAAATTCTTTCAGTTTAAACTTTCAACGTAGTATAATTTATGTATAGCTCCTACGATACAATATTATTTGCATGCTAAAAATTTTCTTTTGCATATCTATGCATAAAACTATAATAAAAATACATACAATGTTTGATATTTTAAATAAAAAATATCATAATGATCACTGTTTCTTATCGCAGAAAGGTTTGTAGTTGAAAAAACGCACGCAATTATATTTAAATTCAGACAACATATTTTATGGGGGGAGAGGAAGAGGGTCATTCAGTGGTACGTTCTAGTAATTTTCACTATAAAGGAAATCTGAAATTCAAAATAGCAATACTTCCTTATTTAATATAAACCTGTATGCTTCAGTAACTGAATATGCAATTAATTTGCGACAGATTGTTTCTTCACAATAGGTAGGGTCATTGCATCATTTTGGGTCAAAGATTTTGACTAATTTTAAAATATTTTGGACTAACTTTAAAATATTTTGGTGGATTTTTAAAATTTTGAAGGTAAAATATGAGGTTAAATATTTGATAAGTAAAATTTTAGTGCAAATTCTACTTGAAACGCACATTTAGAATCCTGTTGTACTAAATAAATATATGTTATATTATAATCAATACAATATTAAAATTGAAAGTTACAGGATTAAATTTTATTCTAATTATCAGATTTTATACTGATAAACTTTTTAATTTCACAACAGACTTATGCAGCATTCGAATGATTTAGATAATTATATTTTAAAGCACAATGGACACAAAACGCAGTTTAGCTTAAAATAATATATATAAATATAACATATTTATAAAAAAATATATAAAAATTTTGATGTTCCTTGCATTATTTTGATGTTGTCTTTTGATGTTTCTTTTAATGTAGAAAATAGGTAAAATAATTTTAATATCTTCATTTAGCAGACTTGAAAAAAAATATGTTTTTTTAGTTGTTTTCGTTAGTGTTTTTTCATTGCTTACGAGTAATGTATATCAATGTGATTTCGTCTAAGTAATTATAAATAAAAGAAAATGATGGCATAGTTACGGTACTTGATTTTATTCGGAAGTAAAAAAAAATAATAATAATTAAACAAAAGAAAATTTATTACGGTTTTTCAATGACATCTCATTTCCTATCTCTAGAAATCATATTTAATAACGTTACATTTTCTTTGTAATGATTTCCATCTTAATTTGAAATAGAAATATTGATTGTACGTATAAAAATATTTGTTTTGAAACAACAGGGTTTGGGTGGTTCCTGGAATTTCCAGATCATGAACTTTTAAGATTCCAGTATTTTCTTACAGAAAATCACTCTTTAAATAAGGCAAATTTTCGCATGTTTTATCTATTTAAATTAAAAAAAAAAAAATACAGATATTTTACAAGGAAAATAATGTACCTGTAACGATCCTTGAACTAGTTAATAAAAAGCAACAAATCATATTCACAATTAATTCTTCATTTAAATTATCGAGTACACTTTAACTGTGTCTTCTATTATCATATTTTCATCAAATATTTATTCTAAAACACCATCTCTCCCATTACTAAAGTAAATTGAAATCGTGAAACTTGTAATTCGGCATCATTATTTCTTCTATTAAATGTCCACAAGCCTTTAATGTGATAAACCTGTGAACTTAACATACTATTATGTTCCATATTCATTCAAAATAACATGAGTTAACATGACTTAAACATTATCCAAAGGAATGAATGTGCTTGTTATGTCACTAAAGCAATTAGACCACATGTTACTTGAAATATTAATTAAAATTAACTATGACCCTGACTAGGGAGAATCTCAGTACTCCTTAAAGATGAAGTTTACTTTTAAGGAAAGTGATTTGATGTCTTAATCTGCACATTATAATTAAAATATAAATGATTCTCATTAAAATAACTACAAAAAAACTTAATTGTTTACTAAGTAATTGGAAAATAATTATGATTATAATATAAAATGACATTGATGTAAAGTGATTTATTTAAAATTAATCCTCAAATATTTAAGTTTGTAAAATTTACAACATAACGTGTTTAATTTTTAGAATTATTTTAAGTAAGAAATATTTAGGAAAATACTTTATAAAGCATTTTTTTTTCTAAAAATGGCTTTTAAAATGTTTTCTAAGAAAATATTATTGTTAAAACAGCGTTTTATATTTATTTTTTTAATATAATTTTTTCTCGCATTATCCTTAAAATATTTAAATATTATGGGTTCATAAGGATTTCCTTTTCCTAATATATATTTTTTCTAAATTCCCTTTAATATATACGGATATACTTTTTTTAAGCAATGAGCATTAACAGAAAAACACATTTTTTTTAGTAAATATTTATTTATTTTTGGATATTTTAATATAAAGTGAATGTTTTATTGCTTTCTAAACTCGTTTCAAGTTTTAAAGTTACATATATATATATATATATATATATATATATATATCAAGTGCAAGGTTTGGAAAATTAGCAACTTTGAAACTAGATAAAATCTAGGAATAACTACAGTTTTTCAAAAATTCTATTTAGAAACATTTTATCTTGTGAAATATTTGTGCATAAAATTTAGTAATAAAGATTTTTTGTTAAAAATATACTAAATTTATCATTAGTTAATTTTTTATTAAATGTCAAACTTTTTGTCAAATATATGTCACATTGTCATTACAGGAAGTTTCACAACAGCTCCAAATGTGATGCTAGTGCACTTTGCTACATACAGAAAGTCTTGGAATGATTCAGTAGTTTGATGAAATGGGACGGTTGATTTATAGTTTTTTTAGGTCAAAAGTAAATTTGAGTTGTACAATTGAAATGGTATTATACAACTGTTACAGTATTTGCAGACGAAAAGAATATGCTCCCTGGCAAGTAAAGCTACTCTTTATCAGTTCCTCATTCTCTCAGAACAGAAAAAAATAATTATATTATAAACAGAATTTTAAATATAATTATCCTTTATTTTCTGTTTATAAACCTATTTATAAACAGAAAACCTGGTAATTTTTACTCTTTCATAAGAAAGAAGATATGCTGGAGTTGAAGTGCCAGATATGACAAAGTTACCACAGCCAATAATCAGACAAGGAACAGCCAGAACATCAGGTCATTATACATTTCATTTTGATGGCTTTAATATTGCTTAGAAATAAATTGTGGGTGATTTGAATTTTTATAAATAAATATAAAATGGCTTGCTAACTATTTTTCTATGAAAATATGCATTGGTGTTATTTTGTCTCCCATTTTCCCAGACGTATCAAAGTGATCCATGAGGTGTATCAATCTGCCCTGGGGAAGGGGCACATTAATACAAATTATCTTTTTTGATTTTCCTTAAAAATACGAGGAAAAGTAATATATAAAACAACGATTGTAATTTTTTATTACACACTATACAAGATTTGCTGAAACCACATGGAAAAATAACTTGAAATTTCTGCTTTCTGGACATAAAAAAAAAAATTCTTTAAAAAAACAGTATCAATGTGCCCCAGTTCCCCCTATTTGTTAAAATACTGTTTTAATAAGTATATACATCTACAACAATTAAATTAAGTAAAAAAATTAAATTAATAAC
This sequence comes from Maratus speculifer, assembly GCA_964019185.1. Taxonomy (NCBI): domain Eukaryota; kingdom Metazoa; phylum Arthropoda; class Arachnida; order Araneae; family Salticidae; genus Maratus; species Maratus speculifer. The sequence continues at coordinate 284,943,656 of OZ025297.1, forward strand.
GTTAACATAACCTGGTATGCAGAGAACGCACTGTCCCAGTGATGTATATTGTAAGTCTAATTAATTTTTTAAACTCTGTATTTTCCAAAAATATGCAAATGATGCATATTATACGTACATTATAATTCAACTTCTTAAGAAAAATAGGTTTTACATAAAGGGATAATAATACCCCCCTCCAATTTTATCTTATACCTACTATATCATGTTTAAAATAATGTGAAATATAATGAAAATGTAACAAACGTAAGAGAAATAACATCCAAAAGGGTATAGCCGGGTTTCTTGGTAAAATATGCCCTTGAGTCAACCACATCAAGTAATACATGGATCGATAGCCCATACAAAGAAATTCATTTCTCCCCAGTTTTAAGTTTGTATCTCAAGACCATGGGGGGTAATGGCCCTAAATGACTGTTTTGGAAAAGAGCTCATTGTGATGAAACTACTAAGCAGATTTCAACGAAAAAATAATGGATGTAAAAAACCACCATACGAACTTTTGACAATTTTTTCAGATTTTTTTAAACAAAAGAACAAGTTTTCTAACATTTTCCTGTTTTTAAATGTACATTTTAATCAAAAATAAACTGAAATTTCTGAGTGACCACCTTAATTTTTTTTGCATGAAATACTATGAGACATGATGCATATTCACTATTAATTTCAACTTTCTACGTATGGTGCATCATATTAAAAAAGGGCAAAATCATATTCCGGCGGTAATGTGGAGCGAGTTTCTCGGACAAATTTCCCGCCTTCTTATAAAAATACCGTGTGAATAAATATGTGAGATTTAAAAAGAAGACGTGAAATTTGTCCAAGACACGCCCCACATTTTCACCGGAATATCATTTTGCCTTTTTTTAATATGATGCACCATACGTAGAAAGTTGAAATTGATAGTGAATATGCATCATGTCTCATAGTATTTCATGCAATAAAATTAAGGTGGTCACTCAGAAATTTCAGTTTATTTTTCATTAAAATGTACATTTAAAAACAGGAAAAATGTTAGAAAACTTGTTCTTTTGTTTAAAAAAAATCTGAAAAAATTGTCAAGCATTCGTATGGTGGTTTTTTACATCCTTATTGTTTTCGTTGAATTCTTCTTAGTAGTTTCGTCACAATGAGCTCTTTTCCAAAACAGCCATTTAGGGCCATTACCCCCCCCCCCATGGTCTTGAGATACAAACTTAAAACTGGGGAAAAATGAATTTCTTTTTATGGGCTATCGATCCATGTAGCACTCGATGTGGTTGACTCAAGGGCATATTTTACTAAGAAACCCGGCTATACCCTTTGTTACAATGAGCTTGTGTATTTTAAAAACTTTTATTTATAAATTATAAAACGCACACTTTCCCTTTTTTAAAAGTTATTTAATGATTTCATATTAAAAAAAAATGATATTGTAATGGGCGTTTTTTTTTATAGAGGTGTGGTTTTCGAAAATTGCAAAACTGTCTCTGGGCATTGTAATGTCGGCGACTGACAAATAATTTGTTCACAATATGTTTTGCAGCTTCACAATGTAGCTTTATGTCGGAACATCGCTTGCAAATTGATCAAAACACCATTACTTTATTGCGGTGTGACATTTGATAATTTCGCATAATGCACTCCTACCCTGGCCGCCAAGATCATATGACCTCATACTAATAGATTATTTCCAGTGGTGGTATATGAAGTCGCTGGTCTACATCTCAAAATCACAGGCACTGGAAAGATCGGAATTCGCACCTGTCGTGTTATTTCATATATATGGCTCTCAGCTACTCAATAAACAGATCGAAAATTGGACATAATAATTGCGCTTCATTCAAAGGAAGCGTAGCCCCCCCCCGTATGACCCACATATTGTTTAATGTAAAAACTTACAGCGTAGAATTATTTATTTAGTAAAACCAATATCATGTTCATTAAGATTATTACTATGTGTTTCATTTAGTTTCAAATTGCTCTATTTCTAAAGGGAAAAACTCTCCATTCTTAATTTATATTTCATTCGGTACATGTTAAATAGTTACATAACAATTAGCTATGGTTTTATTTTAATACCATTTTAACCGACAATAAGACATGCATAATTATTTTTTTAATTAAATTAAAGCTATCTAAAAGCATAAATATGAATAATTTTCTATAAAATATATAACCAGTTTTATTCATTTAGTTTTCAAAATTTTAAATAAATATTTACAGATTCGCAGTTATGGTAACAATTTCTTGAAACTGTGACAAAAAATGAAAATTTTGCCATATAATCAAAAATATTTAGCATATTCAAATAATAGTGTTTTTTTAAAAAAAATCATTAATAATTTTTAAGCATTACTTTAATTTTTGTAGTCTCATAATAATGGTATTATTTTGTTTTAAATTAACGTAGAAAAATAAAGAATTATAAAAGTATAATTTATTAAATATTTTAATGAATTAAAAGCAACTATGTTTAAAAATATGTAATAAACAATGTACAAATGTTTTCTATCAATTTTCTAAGCGTAAATGGAATCAAATATTTTATTTTGTAAATAAAATGGATTAGAAAATTGCGTGGTCAGACTCTACATTTGCGTGAGTGTTGGTTCATGAACTGTATATAAAATATTAAATAAAGGAAATGAAAAAATAAAATCTAAAAGAACTTTTTTTTATCTTCTTATGAGTAAGTTAGAAATATGAAACAAATTTCTGACATGCAGATGTGTAATAAGAATGAATTTTTTATTCATTCCTGCCTTTTATTTTACAGGTGAAACAAACTGCATATGCAGCTCTTGCAGGAAATTAATTTTTGAGGCAAAAGGTTCGGGAGAGAAAACTCGTGTTTATTTTCAAGGTAAAACCAGTCTGCACTTTAACATCACAAAGAGAATATTTATTTAACTTTCTTTTATAAACAAATTTAAAACATTAATTTACTAAAATTTTGAAACTTTTTTTTTTTTTTTTTTTTTTTTTTTTTTTTTTTTTTTTTTTTTACAGTGATGTTATACAAATTTTTTAATATTAACTTTTATGCATTGATTATAATAAAAAGTAACATTGTAAGTCAATTTCTAAACACATTTTAGATTTCTTTACTAGGTTTAACACATTTTTTAATATCCAGATGAATGCCATAATATTAATATCCTAATTAAGGATATGTAGCATTGGAATTTCTCATGTTATATGTGTTGATTTGTATTTTCAGTGTAATTAAAAAATATATTGCCTATTTTTTTTAGATTATAAAATATAATTCATGTAGGATATGTGAATTGTATCATTTTATTATTTTACCAAACAAACAATTGTAGGGAGTTAAATGTAAACTTGATTTTTGATCATGTTTACATTTATATCATTTTATAGAAAAAATGACATGATCATCTTTTTATAGACTGATCATCGATTGTTTAAATATTCCTCCGGAAAAACATACTACAGAAAAAAAAACTTTTTGAGTTTTTCTGTTTCTTAATGTAAATTGTTTTATTGTTTGCTAATTCTTTTTGTTATGTGGGCTTTTTTAGAGCAAAGTATATTTATATAATGTGTAAAAGTTGAAAATTGTATTAAAGAAAGAGAATTAAGAAAAGTGAAAAAAAAATGTTTACCTTTAAACTAGGGCATAACTCAGCTGATTAATCAGATTCCGCATTTCAGCTATCGAACGATTTAACGTTTGTAAAATTTATTTAATGGCATTAACATAATTTTTGTATTTTCAATTTGTACAAGATTTTTCACATTTTCCACCATATAAAAAATATTGCGAATACCATAATAATGCATTTATATTCTCATTCGCGAAATTTCATCATGATTCTTACGCATTTTTTTTATTTAATGATTTTAAACGCTTAATTTTCTGTTCTGATCATTTAAAACGCATGTTTAACCACTTAGTTGAAGAAAAATACTTTTGGTGGAATAAGCGAAATTTCCTAACTCAAAACAGCTCATTTAAGCAGAATTTCTTCTTTAAAAGTAATTTAATACAATATTTTAAACATCATATAAACTCATCTCGTTAATATCTTAATAGTCACTCCGCATTTAGGCGATTCAGTTGGTTCTTAATAGGTAGCTGAAGAAAGCAAATTCACTAAAGTATGAAATATGTAGAATATTAGAAATACTGGGTAGTTGTAATAATTAAGAGTATATCTATTTTGAATTGATTTAGCCTAAAAGAAAAACCCTAATGAAAGTGAAATTAGAGCTCTTATTATTTGAGAAGGGGAAAGAAAAATCGAACAATTAAAATATATATATATATATGGAATATTGCCAACAAATGCACTACAGAACCTGTTAGTGCCAAACACGTTGTAATCATCAGCAAAACCAAAAAGCTTTCATTATATTTGTTAACTCTGTATGAGATGTGTCACATTTACACATGCTTATAATTATTTAATTTTAAAAGTTTTTTGCGTTAACAGATCAAACCAGTGTTGATATTTTAATCTCTATTTTTATTCCAAAATTACCACTTCAAACTGATAATTTCTGAAAAATAATTATAACTTTATGTAAACAATGAGTGAATGAAACTAAAGTGACGGCCAAATTGGTAACCATGGCTCAAAACGTGCATCAGCTTTACATAATTTTAAGCATACGAAAAGAATGCATAAAGAAAAAAGTCCTTTGACACCGTAAAAAAGAATGGTAAAAATTTTCTAAGCCATTGGATCTTTTACTGAAAATGTGGAAGGATGGGGATCAGTACATATCTGCATACAAGGAGAAATAGCGGCTGGTACTGTGAAGATTATCACATACTCTTCAAAACGATCCTAATTCATTTCAGCATACTCGAAAGTTGGCTATTCCATATGCTACTATTCGAGAAATAATTATGAATTGGACAATTGCACCATAAATTATACTAAAAATCATCAAATGACTGGTGTTTATGAAATTCCAGTTATCCTCGTAAATAAAGAAAGATTACTATACATTGGCGAAACTAAGCGAAAATTTTCAAAGAGATTAAAAGAGATATTGCACAACCAAAACAGAGTACAGCCCTCGCAAGATTATATTTTTCAAATAAAGGGAGCAAAATTAATTTTAATGAAGCTAAAATTACAATTCCGTGCAAAAATCCATTTTTCGATAAAACTTTAGAATCCATTAAAATCATTAAGCTCGGGCCGCGAGTTTGTAATGATCATTTATCATACTCCGTTCATAAAATCTGGCACAATATGCTATAATTATTTAAGCAGTTTACGCTCTCTCATCTCAAATCAACTATGTTCTTGAACGTATGTGTTTATATTTTGACACTTTGAAATACATTTAACACCTTTATATTGAATCCTGTCGACGTTCGTAGAAACAAATGAAACGTTGATTTTTTAATTTAATTTTAAATATATTCTTTTTGTAAGTGTACCATTTAATAATTGTATTTATTTTAGTACATATTTTTAGTACTCGAGAAATGCTTAGAAAGACAATCCAGTTTTTTACTTATAAAGTTAGTTTCCATCAGCAATTCTTCCCAAATGACGCATGGAATAGACTGGATTTTGTTCTAATGTTCTTGTAACGAATGGTGGTGAATGATGTCTTAAAACTGGAAAAAATATTTGCAGCTGAAGCCCATTATCATATGAATGGAACAGTTACTTCTCAAAACTGCAGAATATTGGCTTTAGGACAACCAAATGTTGTTCACGAAATGTTCCTCTATTCTCCAAAGAACACTGTGGGATGTGGATTTACTCCAAGTTTCATACTTGGTCTTTATTCTTTTTTAATGAAATACGGACAACAGGCCTTGTAAATAGCTCGGTTATTGCACAAATACACCTGCGCATGCTGCAATTTATCGTAGTTCTTCAATTGAAGCAAAAAACAGTACCTTGCTAAAACCTTTTTATGAAAGACGCAGCCATGCCCCATGTTCGGTGAGCAGGTTTCACGACAACATCTTGCAGATAATAAAGAAGTGAGCCAGTATTTTCGTTTGGCATGCCCACCTCATCCCCTGATCTGATGCCGTAGGATTTTGATTTTGGCAACACTTAATAACTATTGTGCATCGTGGAGGAGTTACAAACTTCAATGTCTTAAAAGTCCGCAAATCACAACGTATGCGAAACATTGCTTCTCATGCTTGACATTCGATAGTTGAGAACGTCGTGCACTGCCTTCATTATATTTTCAGGACAATGACAATGGTAAACCTGAAGTTAATCGGCACCGCCATATGAAACTATATAATTTATTGTGACATTTTCTTGAAAATTATGTTTGTCATCCAGTTTTATTCTTTAATTCTTTGTTCTTATATTACACATTACATTTGACACTCAAAATCACCATCTTTCAACGACTATTCTATTTATTATTTTATTATTTTATTCTTTTTTCTCTATCTCGAAAAGTAATTGAACGCATTTTGATTTTGTTCGGGTTATTCCTTCAAACTACAGGCAACTCAAAATATGGATACATATAATCACCCTTTATTCTACATTGGTAAAGTATTCTTAAGATTACACCAATTGTAACGATATCTGTGTCCATGTATCTTGTGACCATGTAGCAGTAGCAGTTCTTCATATCCATTGAGTTGTTTGACCTTTAAAAAAAGAAAAAAATACTTGAACTATTTTCGAGATTTTTTGCTTCATGTAGGGAACATAAAGCACTTTATAATGAACGATGTGCATTTTAATGGGGATTTTTTTAAAAACAAAATGATTTGGATGAAGATAATTTTTTCATGTTTTGTTTCTGAAGTTCACATGTCTGATTATACTATAACATACATTTACGATTCTCTCCTAATGTAAGAAAATCCTTACTAATATTATAAATCGGAAAGTGAGTTTGTTTGTTTTTTTGTTTGTTCTGCTTTCACGCCGTAACTACTGAACCGATTGCTTTGAAATTTTGCAGACGTAAAGTCAGAAGTCCGGATTAAATAATAGGGTAATTTTTACTTATTTTATTCAAATATTTTCCTTAATAATTCAAAATTTAATTATTTTTCATACAAAATCAATAGGCATTTTTCAAATAAAATTTAACCATTTTCCTTTCCTGTTGCCAAGATAATAAAAAATTGGAATAATAATTTTTCAGCGGCAATGAATTTTTAATAGAAAACTTCCACGCGAAAAACTATAATAAAATAATTTAAAAGAAAATAAATATGACGTCATGTTTGAAATACAAATAAAAGGTGTATTTTTTATAATACATTTAACAAGGATATTTGTTTAGTTAATGGGAATTTTTGTGTAAAATATGGTGACATAAATTAAAAGTAAAAAGAATGAAAAAGAATTATATTTTTAATAAAATGGTTCACTCATGAAAATGTGACGTCATAGTTGAAATAAAACAGGTACTTATAGCTGTCGTTAAAAATACAAGGGTATGGATATGAGTAGCTAATGGGGCGAGATAAATAATGACGTCATATTTAAAATGAATCAGAAATATTTTTTACTTATACTAATTAATAAGTTATAAGTTACATACAAATGAATATTTTTATTCAAAACTCATAATTATCAGTGGAAGAAATTTTTTGTGGGATAAAGGTGGAAAATAAAATCACTGATTAATATATTTTTGGCTCGATTTTTTAACACTTTCGAACAAAGTTGAAAAGTTATGCTTTCGGTTTGTCTGTCTGTCTGGTCGCTTTCCAACTTTCGTAAATATACTTCGATTTCCATGAAATTTTTGGACATTATTAACGTTTACCTAGCACGAATACCTATTGAAAATGAAGTTTCTACCATGATTAGTTTATTTACAGGGATAGTCAAAAAATTTCCTTACATTACGGCATTATGGGGGAAAATCGTTTTAATTAAATTTAACGATGTTACAGCCTGTAGAACATATTCAAATTTATATGCATTTACAAAGTGCACTAAAATATGCATTTTGTAAAGTATGTAATGAAAAGGGCACTTACTATTCATTTACAGGGTCAGACAGAAGAATTCCATTGCATAGGAATAAAGGGAGGAACAGTTTCCAACATATTTTAATTATGGTAAACGATTTCATGTATAATCAAATTGATATATGTTGCTGAGGCTTAATGTAAGTTATTTCATGCATAATACGAAGTGCATAGCATTTACAGGGACACACAAAAGATTTCAAATATTATATATTCTATCCGAAGTACTGTATATCATGGATGATGACTGTTGCATGGATGAAATGCATTTTGAATTATGATATGTGCCTTTAAGTTTCGCTAAATGTATGCATATTAAATGGAGAGTATAAATGGTAATAGTATAAATAGTTAAATTTAGATATACAGGGTTACACAAAAGATCTCGGAAAGGTTATTGAATATGAGCGTAATTTACTTAAAGGTGGTTTTTAAATAAAATATGCATTTTTGTTTTGAACTGCATTTAGTAAACTAAGAAATGTTTGTAGTATATATATAAAATGATAAACAGGGTCCGGCAAAGAACTGGATACACGGTTGTCTTCGGATGATAATTTCTGAAAATGTAATTTAGGTAGTAATAAGAAATATTTTTGTTTGAAATAAATTTTAGAAAGATACTTTTGTGTATTAAAGGCACTTGGAAAACTACAGGCGGAACAAAAGAATTCAAGAATGTTTCTATCTATTAGTATTAATCGCTGAAAGGAAAATTTTGACCAGCAAACAAATTAGCAACTAGGGATTATCAGAAGTTTTTTTACCATAAATTCGCGATAAAAAGTTAATTACACATGCTTTTCATCATCGAAATTTTTTGCTTGATTGATCAATTATTTCTTCTTTAAATGTTATGTGAACGAAGTCACGGGTAACTGCTAGTGTAATATAAATGGGAAATAAAATGTAGCATAACCCGTTCAATGTTTCCCATGATACAGAAAAGCTTTCGCTATCTATCAAGATCTCTGAAACCTACATATTAAATAAATTTCTTTCTTAGACACTCATATTTAGAGCTTTAATATAATATTTATCAATTTTCTCAAACAGAGATGGTGGTACTTAAGAAATTATTAAATCTCAAGTAAACATCTTCATAATCAAACAGCATATTTAACAGACAAACCTGCTAAATTAGGTACTGTAGCATTAGCATTATAATTAATATAATTTTGTAGTTCTTGCAGATAAGAAATTCAGTTACACAGCTGAATAATGTTTAATTAAAAATTACTAGAATCTGAAAAGTCATTTAAAAAACTGAATAATGCGCAGAATATTTACTCGAAAACGTTTCCCAAAATCACTGAATTAATTTCTTGTTTAAAACTCAAAAACACAGTGCTATTCAAAATTGTGATTTAATGTACTATATTAGGTTTATTTCATATTAAAATACATTTTACAGTAAACTCATTTTGAAATATCCTCTTACCAAAAGAGTTAAAAAAAACACAGTTTAATGTCTTGGTTGTTAATACTACGGAAGTTGTGGAGGCGTTATATTCAGTACAACCTTAATAAATGACGCCTCATCAAAGAAAAGCGATTAGAGTTCTGTACTAGGCGAAAACGGAATCTGCAATCACTGCATTCCGTTGCTGTATCGGAAAAGATAATCCTACAAATAGAAGCATTAATAAGTGATATCATTAATTTAAAGAATACGGATGTCGTTGTAACGCATGAAACTATCCCCAGAACCTTCGCAACCATCTCGCAAAATGATTGTTTCACGTGGGGATTTTTGAAACACGACATGTATGCGCTACCACGCATGCATGCGCAATGTTCTGATTTTAATAACACCAACCTTCTTAGATAAACCTGCCAAAAACTACAGCAACTTTTCAAAATTATCTATGTGGCTTAAGGAAAACCAGCTAAGAATTCTTTTACAATAAACTAACAAAATGGGGATTTTATTAATTTTAATCATATTTTTAAATTATTGTAAATTTTAAAAGTTATTTATTCTTGTGTTTTAAAATATTGTACCATACTGAATAAACTTTAAAATTGATTCTTTTAATTGCTAATGATAAACAGCACATTTCTCGGAACTATGCATAACTTAGAAGAGGGACTTTGTGTTTCGCATGGTTGCATTATATTTTCTGAAATTAAAAAAAAAAAAATCTGTTTTTCAGTATAATTTACCCGTTTTAAAAAGTACATAGATCGCAATCTAGTAAATTCCGGTGCACAGAAACGCTAAACATCATCCACTTGATCAATTAACCACAATATACTAATGATTTTTAAATGGATGACACGAAATAACACATATTTCGCACACTTAATATAGAATTAAAGTTATTTATTACAAAATAAAAATTAAAACGACTCTTATATAGCGCTTACAGTAAGTAAGTATTGTTAATGGCGAAAAAAATATAGCTTTTGTGATAATTTAATGTTGAATACTTTTCCACAACATATAAATTAAATAATAATAATAATAATATATAATAAAGCAGCTGTTTCTTATTATTCAATTTTTTGTCAAAAAAAATATTTTTTTCTCTTTTTAATAAATAATCTATTGTGAAACTCATAAAAATATTCCAATGGCAATTACATTTTCTTAAAAGCTACTATGGCTTTTATAACACTGACTTTAGTACTGTAATGCATATGACTCCAATAATAATATCAAATAGTAATATAATAAAGGTAAAATATAAAATAATGGAATGGTAAGGGTTTGGGAATGGAAGGGGTTAATTCTCATTTCCCTCTCTTAAACTTATCCAATGAACTCGCAAAACAAATCATTGCGGTGCCTTCATCAGAATGATCCTATGTCTAAGATTTGAATGAAATCTATTAAATTCTGCATGAAAAACACATTTATATATATCTCGGGAAAGGGCATTAGCCCCTCGTTCTCCCTCTTTTTAATATCCGATGAGCACCTAAAACTAATAATGGAGGCATCTCATCAGAATGATCCTATATCTAAATTTTGAACGAAAACTGATAACTCTGCATGGAAAACCCACTTATATAAATTAAAGAGAAGGGAAATTAGTCCCACGTTTCCCCTGTTTATACTTATCCAATGAACTATTAATGTCAATCGCGGAGGCGCCTAATCAGAATGATCCTATATCTAAATTTTGAACGAAAACTGGTTATTCTGCATGAAAAATACATTTATATCAGTTAAGGGGAGGGGCATGCGCCGCCCTTTCCACCTCTTATGCATATCGAATGAACTCCAAAAACTAATCAGGGAAGCGCCTTATCAGAATATACCTATATACAAAATTTCACAAAGATCGGACATTATTATCATGAGTTATCGCTTTACGCACGTACGCAGGAACGTACATACACACATGGTGGGCACATAAGCTTTCAGGCTTTGAAAGCATGTGAGCTAAAAACTAAACAACATTTTGTTGTACAATAAACTATTTTTATATTTAAGTGTCTTTTTTTTTTTTTTTTTTTTTTTTTTTTTTTTTTTTTTTTTTCTAGCTTGTCCTTGATTAAGTCGTAGTTCAATCATATAGTAGAGATTATTTGTGAAAAAGAAATGTGGAAAGAATAAAAAAAATCATGTAGTAAATAAATTTCTTTTTAGGTCACATGTTTATTTTAAACATAGTTTTAATGATAGACATTGGTTCAGCGATGGTAGATATTCGTCCAAAATTTATTGCATTGAGTATTATTATATGAATGATTCTACATTTACACTTCGATTCGACTTTAAAAATTTTATTTTATTTAAAACAGCACTTTTCTAAAGAAGAAAATACAGTCGGCTCTCGTTAATTCGATCTCGTCGGGACCACAAGAAAAGTTCGAATTATCCAGAATTCGAATTATGGAAAGTATGAGAGGAAAACATGTTTAAAGGGATACTATTACAAACAAATTATTGTTATAATATATTTTAAATTTATTTCAGCTCTTATCATGAGAATATAACTTAATAGTCAATTAAAAGATATCAATTCATAAACTAATTAAATTTTAAAGAACAACCACAATGGAAGAAGGCTTCGAGGTGTCATTAATGGACAGACGGGGCATTAAGAAATCAGGTATCAAATGAATAGTGTAACATGTATATTATTTTCTGAACAATTCTAACAAAAATGAGAGAAAGAAAGTTATTTTAAAGACTTGATGTCCGGGAGAAAGTAAGGAAAATTGTAAATAGAAATTCTCCTTAGGTCGAATTAAACGAACTCAAGAGAAAAAGAGTTCGAATTAAGCGAACTCAAGAGAAAATTAAATCGAATTAATGAAAGATTTTAACATTATTATGCCATTGAAAATTTCGGGACTTCGTGTTTAGTTGAAATTTAGCAAAGATTCGATTTATCCCAACTAACGAGAGTTAACTGTACATCATTTATATTTCCAGCATAAATTGAACATCCGTTATTAAAATTTATTTTTAGTTTAAAAGTATGAAATTAAAAAGTAACTTTTAAACGTTTCACAGTTTTAACATTTTAAATTGACACATTTAAATTAGATCCACTTTCTGCAAGAACAATAAGAAATCTTTTTAGTTACTTATATTTCGAAGATAAAATACACAGATTTACGTATATTCGGTCTGTTAAATATACTACTCATATTACCGTTTAATATTATGCTCTAGTAAATTCGATTGTTTGTTTATCGATAAAGTTGCTCTATTTCAAACATTATTAATTTCCTTTAATTACAATTCGATGTGCCTATGAGGCGGAATATTGGTTTAATTTCCGAGTTTAACTAGTTGCCTAATCAAGACATTGGGCGGTAAGTATTTTCACCATTCCATTGCATTAATCGAGCCATAAGTAATTCGAAGAGTAAATTTTAGCTTAAAATATCTAAGGGGTAATTTAGGATTAAATTCTGTTTGAAATGTCTTTTGACGCTCTACAACTAAGTATGATACGTCCTGTTGTAATCAGTAGTTGTATGGGAAAACCATGTACTAGCAATACAAATTTCAATTAAATAAATGTGTCTGTAATAATTACATTTTTAAGTAACATGAATATATATATGTTTTCACGAGAAATAAAAAGAGTAAGTCACTGCGTAATGATATCATCGAAGGTGTGTGATGTAAGTATTTTTTTTATCCCAATTCCTGCAAATAATAGCCTAAAATATATAAAGCATCATTTAGGGTTAAATTCTGCTTGAAAAGTGTTTCGATGTTAGACAAATAAATATATATGTGATCTGTTGTAACAGTAGAGGTATAGAAAGAGCTCATAAGAGCAATAAATGCATCTATAATGATAATCTTTTCAAATAACATAGATATACAGAATGGTCCTGATTTTTTTTTTACAAAAAAGAGTGAAACATGAAAATAAATCGACCAATTTTTCCTTTTTTATGATTATTGGCTAATTCCATGAAAACTTGTCATGTCTGTCACATACAACGATTTTTGGGTACCAGTATTTTATAACGGAAAAATATGACTTATTTTATCGGAAATATCGTATCAGTTGAATAGCTTGAAGGAAACTTTTCGAAAATAACGATGGCGAACAAGAAAAGTGATTTTTAGTTGTGTGACAGACATGACAAGTTTTCATGGAATTAACCTATTTGAAATTTTGGACTCTAAACTTTAATGACGTCTATGTCCTTCGGAAAACGTTTGAGACCCTTGGTTTCCTATTTAACATTGTTTGTCTTCATGTGTACTATCACCCCTCTTTTTTGTAAAAACAATTTAGAATAACCCTGTATATAGTATTTCTCAATGTAAATTAAGTGATAAATTATCGCAGAATGAAATCAATAATTCTATTTATGTTTTATTTAATCTTTAAACTTTTTTACTATATTTATGAATTATTAATAATACAAATATTAACCGATGGTAAATTCTATTTTATTATTTTTTTACACTGCACTCTAAAAAAGCCAATTGAATCTTTCAAATTCAGTTGAATTTTTCAAGTTATATTATTTTTTTCTCAAATACGTTGAACATACAATGCTTCAACGTAAAAAAAAAAAAAAAAAAAAAAAAAAAAAAGCATTTATTTTTATTTAAAATTTGAAATGCTTTTGAATAAATTTGCAAAACAAAGTATGTTTTCTATAAATTCCCTAAATTATGTCATTTTTACCATATTCAAAATTAGATGCCAAAACTTGAAAGAACACAGAATCGTTTAGTAAATAAAACTATGAACAGGTGCATTTTTATTGAGAAAGCTTTTGACTTAAATTTAAACGTAATCCATTATTTAACAGTAGAACCGCGGTACACTCACTAAACTTTTTCTATAACTATACTATTGTATTGCATAATTATAATATATTATACATATTTATGTAATAATTTTATAATTGTTATAGTATTATGTACTATAACTATACTTTTTAACACTAACTATAACCACGGAGTGGGTCAGTTTTACCCAAGATGGAAAAGTATATATAAATATGCCCATATATTTAATTTGGTTAGTTAAAAAAATATTTTTTTATAATAATAGATATTTCTTAGTATTTACATTATATTTTACAAGTAAAGTCAGCAAAAATGGTATACATTTCAGAAAATGCTATTATTCTAAGTTGCATTTCATTAAGAATGTTGAAAATATTTTATAGAAATATTGGACATATATTTTAAACATAAACATGTACTTAATAAACGTTAATAAAAAAAAAGATTATCCCATTCAAATAAGTTAAGACTAAAAATCTAAGAATAATTTTAAGAAATATAAATTAGCAAGTAATTTACTAGTTTTACTGATTTATTTAATCCAATTCGTCGTATACATTTCTAGAAAAAATTCGTTAACGAATTTGCACATTTATCAAAAATGCATGGGTGCATTATATTTTGGAAAGTTAAGTATATTTTTAATTTCATCATTTTAATTCTGATAAATTCTTTTTATGCTTAGTTTTTCTTTTTTACTGTTTTTAGTGTTTCTTATAGCCCAAATGACAAGTTTTTTTTTCTTCTGAGATATAGAAAAATTTTCTTGTACGTCTTCAACTAAGTCTTGAATAAATGGACGTATAATAATAGATAAGAAACAAATAGACGTATACTAACCACTTTTTCGGTTTCAGATTTGCCTGAAACCCAAACATTGATAGTTGCAAAATACAAAACATTAATTATTGCATTTATTGGCCTCCGGTAATCACACAGCTACACTAAATTTAGCTACGTTGTAGTAAACAAGCGTATTCAGTATTTTTTAGAATGGTCTAAGATTTCAACAGTTAGATGTAGACTGCTAAGTAACAAAACATTTTTAAACTTTTCTCTTTGGTAAACAGATATGCTTATGATAGGTCCTTTTATACAGTTAATATTGCAGTCATCTTCTTTATTTCCAGCTGTAAATGCGTAAGTTATTCTTATATATTCTTCAAATTTTTTTCACCATAAAGTTTAAATTTTGCCACTGTTGTTTAAAATTCTTAATTTTTTTTTATATGCGACTTTTTATCTGATAAATATCACAATCTTATGTTTAATACTGATAAATTTTCATCTATATTCAAATGAAAAAGTGCAACACTGTTAACCCCTTAACACGCAGTATTGCCGGGTCGGCAACACTTAAAGTTGCCCCTGTTTAGAGACACAAAACTCCGTGAATATTTCAAAAACTACTTTAATGGCTACTTTAAATCTTTCTTATGAGTTCTAAATGGCAGCATCACAGAGATCATCTACTGTTTTAAATAATAGTTTGAATATTTTACTGTAATACGCGCTTCACAGTAATGCTCTTCTCACTGCGCATATCAATGCTTTACTTATGGGAGGTTACCACTTCGGCAACAGCTGCATAATTAAAATGGTTAGTGCAATATTTACAAAACAATACCTGTGTACTCCTCTAGGCCTAAATAGATTGCCTAATTTTTTTTTCTTTAAATTCCAACTTTAAAGGGTAGTGCACCAGAAAGGGTTAAGAGTACAGGTGGAGTCGTCGTCACTTTCATTTTCATTATTAAAAATTAATTTCCTTCATTTACAGGCAGATATTCTTCCTCAATCATTTGCATTCTTAATCATATCAATAATTGTTGCTAACATTCCAAAGCTTCTTTAATTGTCTTTAATATTAAGACATCGGAAATCTTATCTAAATTTTCAAAAAATGCAGAATAAAAGCGATTTCAATACTACATCTATTTCTTATAATTTTCCTCAGCAATCATCCATTTTTCACCTCAATAAATTATAACCTTATTTTAAAAAAATCACAACCCCCCCCCACCCCTTCAGATTCTGCCTTTTACAGGAATTAGGAATGAGACAGATATATTTGTGATTACTTTTGATAAAATGCATCTTTATTTTGTCATTTATGCTTAAAAAAATATTACGAGTCAAACGCTTCGTGGTTCTAAGTATAGTTGATTATAACTGAAAGAATATTTATGTAATTCGTTATTAAATATGAAAAGTAGTTGTATACCTTAAAATATTAAAAGTCCGAAAAGGAAACATTTTTTTCAATGAATACATTTCACGCGGCGAGAAAATAAACATCGATTTCACACTCTGTGGCTTTAATGTTGAAATATTCTACATAATGAAACTAATAGTACAATTAAATTCGAAATTTAAAAAAAGTTAAATTTATAGTCAAATGATCCCATGCGATTGAAAATTAACACACTTGGATGCCAATTAGACTTGGTTGGTTGGGTAGTTGGGTTTATAATGGCCAATTATCAACATATAGGATGTTAGCCCTAAAGGGGAATGTCCTCTGCGGGAGCCCTTTTTTTTAATACTTTTTACTTCACTGCGCACATTGCCCCATCATATGCCAGTCTCATTGTGTGATACTCTCTTTTCATTTTTACAGTGATTGAAATCATTATAGTAATAAATTTTAATAAATTTTACAGGTACTCAACATACTTTTTAATGTGTAAATATAAACGAAATTGTTTAACAATATATATATTATAAATCTATTTTATTATCATAAAGAGAAAGACTTCTATCTGACAGATTTACTGACTCAAAAAACGCAGAGTTGAAGTGAATAAAGTTATGAGTACAAATAATATGAACATAGACAAATAATAAGAAAATATTTTTTTTAATTCAGAGTTTAAAATAGATAAAAGGTGGTTTGAAAATTTTAGATCATTTGGCATATCTGAGCATCTGTTTTAGAAAGGATGTTGAAATTCCAAAAAAAAAAAAAATCTACTAAAAGATTATTATACATGTATTTAAGTGACTTTACAATGTCCCCATTTAAAGACTATAAAAGCTGTGGTTTGAAAAATTTAGAACATTTGTGCACTGTAAAAAATTCTGTAAGGTTACTAAGAATTTTCTTGAAAACTGGGATGTCTAGAACTTTTTATGTAACCGCAACCAAAGAAAATCACGTAAAATTACTAAAGTTTCTTTAGTAACTGATACTAAATATTGTTTAGTAAGTGTACTAACGATTTGTTAGGGAGGTTTCCAAAGAAACTTCTGTAAGTTTTCTAAATATTGTTTAGTAAACTTACTAACGATCGTTTAGAGAGTTTAGTACATAATGTTTAGTAAATTTACCAATGATTATGTTGTAAACGTAGTAAAGATTTTTTATTGAGCTTTCCAAAAAACTCTTTGTAAACTTACTACGGATTGTTTAGTAGATTTACTTAGGATTTTTAAAGGAGTTTCTTAAATTAGTTTTTGTAAAGGTACTAAATATTGTTTAGTATACTTACTAGTAATTTTTTAGAGAGTTTACTAAATACTTTTTTGTAAATTTACTAAGGATTAATTAGTAAACGTGCTAACTATTTTGAAGGGTGTTTTCTAAAAAATATTTTGTAGGTTTTCTAATGATTTTTAGTACACTTACAAGGGATTTTTTTGTACACTTGCTAAGAAATTTTGTGAGTTTGTGAAGGACTTTAAAGCACATTTATTATTTTTATTTAGTAATGCACCCTAAGTGTTTTATGTACTTTATTAAATATCCTTAATAAAAAATGCATTTTTTGGATAAAATACTTAGTATGCATTCAAAATAATAATAATAATAATAAAAGCATTATAAAATCCTTTACAAATCCACAAAAAATTCTAAGCAAATATATTAAAAAATCCCTTGTAACTGTACTAAAATCATTAGAAATATACTTTATTAAGGTACAGAGAAACAAATTACAAAAAAATATTATATATTGTATCTAAAACATTTTTTGTATCATCGCCAAAAAGTTCTTTACAACAGTACAAGAGTTAATGCAGTAAATTTGCTAATGTTTTCTTAGCATTGTTTCCAAAATATTTACACTTTCCAAAAAGTATTTGTAACTATAAAATTTTAGCAGTAGTATTACTAATAGTTTTCAGCAGTATTGCAAAAATATTTTAAGTAATTGTTTTTTGTATTCTAATACTTATATTAATTGGAGTTATTATAGTATTTTTTCAATAGGAAGTGGAATTTTTATAGTTTTAAATACCCACAGTGGAGTTTTCCTCATGTATCCAAAATATTTTTTTTTTACAAAATAAGCAATATGGTCTGACATGTGTTTCAGTAATATCACAGCAATTGCCGTAAATATTTGTATGTTAGGCATGAGAAAACTCACTGAAATTTCACTGTAGATATTTAAATAGATAAATTCATTTTTTATATTAAATGAGCATTGTAATAACATTAAATGAGCATTGTAATAACATTAAATGAGCAGATAATCTGAAGGAGATCTTACGATTTTCAGTTAAACTAAAAAAAGTGAATAAAAATAATGTAAATAAAATATAAGTAGTAAGTTTATAAAATATGCCTATATTAAAAAAATATATATACTGATGTAATTGAGACAAATTAAATTTACAATTTTTAAAGACAATATTCTATTTGTATAAATAAGCACTGTGCAACATCTAATCCAATTCATGATTTCAAAACCTGTATATTATGAGAAACAGCAACGGTTTTTTTTTTAAATGTAAATGTGCTTTTAAACTAGAAATGGAAATACAGTAGTCTTGTTGAATTTTGTTATTTTGTTCAATTCCAAGGTCATGATAATTTCATTAATGAATGTCTTATGGTACATACATTTGAAACACTATAAAATAACTGGTTCAATAGCTAAAAAAATGTAAAATCTGTAAAAAAGTATTTACCTGAATGCCATATTTAAGAAAATATCTTTTTTAACCTATTATTCTATTTTTTGCTGAATATTCCGTATAGTTGTCACTAATCACTAGGAACTTTCTTCCTTTTATTTATTTTATTGTCTTTTTCCTCGATTTTCTCCTTACAAATTTCTTGTACTATCTACACTTAATACACAAGACATTTTCTAATAATTTTTTTGCTTGAGAGTTATGTTTCATATTGAAATAGTGAATAGAAAAAATTAATTATTCATAGGACCACAATTTTAAAATTCTTAACTGGCTTAAAGATCCGGAAGAATGGATCTAAATGCATGAATTTAGTAGGATTCAACTGTGGTTATTCAGCTCTGGAATTAGAATTTCTAACTCAAAAAATTGCATATAACAGAGATGATGCACACACATTAACATATGTGCACAAAAATCCATATTAAGCATATCAACAGTCATTATGGGCAGGTTTCACATTTTTTTAGTTCTTATCAGTATGCTATAAGCACTAGAGATGGCTAAGAAGACTTTATAAAAGCAGAAAATATATGGAAATAAGAATTAAAACAAATAGAAATGTATATAATGCTTCGGAAAATATTATGAATAGTCATTTTTATTATAAATGGGATATGCATACATGTACATCCAATAAATGCGATGTGATTAAAAGACATAATACAATGAAATATGGATAAATTTCATTTCCAAATAACGATTTATTACATTCTACACAATAAAAATTATTTACATATACATTTTAATATGACTCATATTTTACAATATTACATAACTAGAGTTTATACAAATACTTATGAAAAACATACTTATTGATAGTATTTTGGGAAACATATTTTCTTCAAATATCAATAATCAAACTTACATGCTTGTTAAGATAGTGTTAGAAAATGATCGATAAACTGATATTATTTTTAAATATTTGAAAATTTCAGGGCTGTAGAACATATTAGAAGGTCCGAGTGAGGTATGGGGAGGAATTTTTCTCATAGACAATGGTTCCTTTTCCTCATCTGACTTCATCAATTTTTCAGCGTCAGGGAAGTTCGCACTGTTTTTAAATTGAACTTCAGTTTCCTCATTCATCTATAGAAGAAAGTTATATGTTAACATGAAAAGTAAAGAAACATTTAATAAAATTTATAATGAATTTGATATTATAAAAAAATCTACATTCAACCTTCGTATTGAATAAATGAATTTTACAAATACTTCAAAATTATAAAAAAATACATGCAAATAATGTACTGACACACAAACATTAAATACAATAAACCCAAATAGAGTGAAAAATTAGCCAGAGCCAAGAATCGAACCCGATACCAAGCACTCCAGGTTGTTGTTCTATTCACTAAGCTACTTCAGCCGATGGCCGAGTCTGCAGTTTCTTACTAATAAATAAAGTTGGATAAAGTTATCTTCCATAATTTAGACAGCCTAGGATGACGGGACAACTTGCAGACTCAGGCATCGGCCGAAAAGTGGATAGAGCAACAGCTTGAATGATGTGGTCCTGGGTTCGATTCCTGGCTCTGGTTAATTTTTAACTTCAGTTGGGTTTCTTGTATTTAATGTTTGTATGTCAGTATATTATTTGTATGTACCTTTATCCATTATTGTACATCCTCCAAAAACAAGTGGCGGCACTAGCTGTATAAAAGAATATTTTTCATTAGATTTAATTTCCACAAAACATAATTTAACATAAAATAATTGTTGTATTTTACAATAAACCCTAGAAACGACAATATCACACTGTGTCTGCCATTTTTTCTACCACATTATTAAAAATTAAATATGAATTTTCATTATAAAACCATTTCCGATTCCTCCTTTACGTGAGGGAGGGATGGGACTTTCTTATTAAATTAATTTATTAGTTTAAAATTTTATTTAGAATCAACAAATTTTTAATTTTAAAGTGTGTTAAAATGTTTAAAAATGTTATTCTGAAACTTTCCACTTTATATTTGCGAAACATTATCGGAAAAAATATTTTTGTAAAAATTGTCCCATCTTTCCTATCCCCCCCCTACACTTAGTTTTATACACTTTAGTTTTGAAATTTTAATATTATATGCTAACTTTTTTAGCCAACAGTTTAGTTTTTGTTTGGTTCAGGTATAAGCGGATTTAAGGGTGAAAAACTTCTATTTTGAAAAAACAAATCTATATTATCAAGGACAAACATCTGTGCTTAACACTGACATCCTCTTGCGAATGGTAACGATTTGAAATGAAATACTGGATTTCCAATTTTTGCTACTGCTAATTTTCAAACGTCTAATCATCGCACACCTTCAATTTTTAGAACGTCATATGGAAACAATCCATTTTAAAGTTATATTTGTTTATAAACTATTTTAAATGGCCGGTACATTATTTTTTTTCAAATAATTTTGAAGTACGATTCTTCGTAATTTTTCTTATCACGTGCCGGCTTCAGTGTATAAATATTTTGTACATAAAACAACACAATTTCTTCAATATTTATTTCTGACTAATTTCCCATAACGAAATTAATATTTCCCGTATGAATAATTCAATTAAGAATATTAAAAACACACAAATTTAACACATTTGTAATCGAACAATTTAATTTTTTTAGGCAGCAAAATAGCAAAAAAAAATCATTCAAATGGAATTTGTTTGAAAAGTTCATTTGAGTTCGCTGATTATACATGGTTGTAAAAACAAACTTGAAAAGATAAATTGAAAAAATGTATTCTATGCTTTCTCTTGCTCTTAAAACTAAGGTTTCATCATCATTTTCTTACGGCTAATATTCCCTAAAAAGAGATAAAACTTGTTCTAAAATTAATTAAAAAATATAAATAAGTCAAACTTTAACAGACATATAATTGAACTACGCGTTTAAATCTATGAAATTATCAGAATATAAAAGATGTACGAAGCAGTGTTGAATTCGGACAGTTTTCTCCGAGAGGGACTTCTGTGACTCTGGGGAGGGATATTATAGAGTTCCAGGGGGGGAATTGCACTTATTGACCAATGAAAACCTAAAATCTCAAATTTTCCGGGGGGATATATATTGCTCTGGGGGGAATGTCTCCCTCGGGCCAGCCCTGAATTCAACATTGGTACCAAGTATAAAATCTTGGGTTGAGGGAAGATTTCAAGTGGTTAACTGCTGTTACAATAAAGTATTAAATAAAGGAGTAAAAAGATGAAGACATTTAAAAAAATTAAATTTTACGATTATAAATAGGAGACAAAGATAACCATATTTTATTTACTATTGAAAGGAAGGGGAGGGGGTTACCAAACGACTGATAATCTACAATATTAAAGATTTACAAATAGTGCACAAAAATGAAAAGTAAACATGTTAAGAGTTCTTCATCGATTATTTTTGTTACAATAAGTAACAGATAAATCAGCAAAAGATTTTTAAAAAGCAATAGATTATTAAGATTTTAAACTTTAGATATTAAAAGGGCCAAAAAAATGAGCATTTTTTTTTTTTTTTTTTTTTTTTTTTTTTTTTTTTTTTTTTTTTTTTTTTAGAAGAGGGGAGATTTATTAGATAACTTATTTACATTACTAAAAATTTACAAATATACGTAAAATACTAATAGCCCAGTGGTTAATTGGTAGGATTCGTGATTAACACGTTCGCTGCCGCTTACATGAAGATGTGATGAGAGTTAATGCCGCGCTGTAGAAGTGGGTTTTTCCCAGAAGCCGATTTCCTTTTTATAACAAAGTATCAGTGAAAGCTTTTCCGGCGCAAGCGCGTGACAGTCTATTGGACAACACCCCACATCACGCGCTGGCGCGTGAATGGCTCCTTAACGTTGGCGCCATATCACATGATTTCGAGCGGCAGCGAACGTGTTAAAGGGAAACAGGAAATAGGTTTAATCATTTCATTTTATGTCTACAATGAATATATTATTATTTTTTCTCTTACTAGGCGAGCGTCAGAAAATACATATAGATTTAAAATAAAAAATAATTTAAATAAAGTTCTTTTATTTAAAATAAAAAATTAAAGTAAAACTCTTTTTTAATACCATAATAATGCCTCAAAAACAACTAACTATCAAAACCATTAAAACAAATGTTATAGAGCTTTTTCCTTAACAGCTATTAGCGGTCTCACAGACCGCTGAGTTTTTAAAGTTTCAGAGTTTAATTCGTAATTTTCGGCGTAACTATACATACTGATCAAATTTTGTTTCGTTTGGAATCCTGTTACTATGCTAGAGAGTTTTAAATAGCTGAATTTTATTTATAATAGTCCTGTATGTAAAGTTTTATATATAAAAAAATAGTATTCTGAGAGTTACTTTAATATTTTATTCATCTTTAGATTAATCTGCCTGACAGACTACTCACAGTAGTTTTGTCACAACAGTTAAGGGTTAAAGTTCTGAATAAAATGAGCGCCTACAATTAAAGTTTTGTTGGACATTAAATCTCACTGTTCTGTTTAAAAATTTTAGCTTAGTAGTAAGAGATAAAACTCAAAATTAATTAGGAGAAAACTAAGTTGTTTTAATCCCTTCAGTTTAAGTCTAGAATTACCCCTCCTCCTTCGAGGTGAACGTTAAAGAAAATAGGTACACATTTATAGTCGAAAAACTACTTAAAAGTATCTTAGGAATATCCCTAAAGAATTGATTTTATCAAAAACAAACATTGTCCAGACAGATGTCTTAGAATTTGAAATTAAAAATAAAACGAGTACCTTTACCATATTTTTGACGAATTCTATTTCAAAATTTTGCCTTAATTACTAACAAAATAGTGATGCAAGGAAAGACCAAATTATCAATCCGCCCAGCCTCTATTTGTTTTACATGTTTTAAGTTGTTAAAGCCTTTACGATGTTGTAATTTGCTAGGGCTTTATTTTGTATATTTTGAGGATTATAATTTTTTAATTATCAATAAAGAGGTGCAAGAATGATAGCTGTTTTACCTGTCTAACTGATATCACCAATCTTAAACCATCGTTTTAATTTTACGTCAAAACTCAATACTTTATTTCAATATTCCAAAGATTTTAAAATTTTATAAATTTAACCTGACAGAAATTGCCATAACTACTGTAAAGCGGTTTCCATCGAAAGATGACAAAAAGGCGCGATAAACTTATAGGATGGAATTTTTGTACTAACAACATCTTGTGTTCTTATAATAAAAATTCACCTATTTAAAAGTCTCTGATGATAGTATAAAAGTTTCAAATGAAAGAAAACTTCGGTATTGTTTGTAGTTAAACTGTGAAAATTGTGGAAGGGGTGGGGTCATCGGTGTGTGAGATAAGTAACGTCAGTTAAAGGTTAACTTAAAATGTAGTCGTATACTAATTGAAAATCTTTTTTTTTTTAACCATCTTTGTCCTTTAAGGAAAATATCGAAGGTTAGAATCGTGTTACTAATTGACTTTGAATTTCCTCTAGCGAAAAGGCTTTTATACACTCATTTGTTTCCTCCCGCCCCCCCCCCCAAAAAAAAAAATTTCTCGCACTTTTTTTTAAATTTCCTTACTTATTATAGATATGCACTGTTATTCTTTCTGTATATACATATTTCAAATATCGGATATAATAAACAATGTTACCCACACTTACGAATCATTTTTGAAATATTTAAAAAATAATGAAAAATGCAAATTTTAAGATACTGATTAGTTCGTAGAAGCAAAAGCTCTTCTGGCAGTAGGAGGAAACTTACTTCGTTGCAAATTTATCTCAAATAGATTAAAGATCTCGAAAATAGATGATCTCGAATAGGTTCTAGCTTTTTCACAATTAGTTGCGACATTGAACTTTTTTTTCATAGCCCACTATTGGGCTATAACCCGTAATCATGAGGTTAACACATAAAAAATTCTTAATACATCCACCCTAAATAATAACTCAATATCTTTAAAATATACTTGTACATAAAAATGAGAAGCACTTTGAACTGATAACCTTGTCTGTTGGGGTTTAAAGCTCTTGCTTAGTAATTTACCTAAAATTTTGAAGTAGAATTGTAAAAATTCAACAAAAATATTGACTATCGGTACTCATTTTATTCAGAATTTTAATCTCTATAACATTTGAATAGAGAATGTTTTTGATAAAAATAGTTCTTTTTTAGATATTTTTATGATAATTAATAAAGGCTTTTTTTTCCCGATTACAAATACATTCATTCTATACCTACAGGGATATAAACAATTTTCAACTTTCCCCTAATTGATTCAAATTTCGACCTCCCACTCCTCCAAAACTGGGCTCTAAAGAGTTTTATACACTTTAAAATTCTATGCGTTTTGTATGAGGAGCGCTTAGAATATATAGCATAGAGCGCAATATGAAGGGGTGAGGGAGGAATGGGGAAATGGAAATTTCGAGTGGTGAGAAAAATCTTATTTGGCAATTTATTGTGAAAATAAAATAACACATAGAGCAGATTTTATTTATTTTAAATTAAAATTTTTTACAGAGTTTTTAAACTAGAAGTTCTGTTACCGTATGGGATGGAGAAAATTCAAAAACAAAATTTTGAGGGTGAAATTCAGATGAAAGTTTTAATGAAATGAAAGTGATGTAATCAATTGCTAATGAAATTTAGGATTGATTATTCACTATAAAATAACAAATAGAGTAGAAAATATATTTTAAACACTTTAATCTCTTGTATTTTGGAGAAGGAGGCAAAAAGGATAAGGGAAATTTCAGAAAAAGAGAAGGGAAGTTTGATTTGTTACATTAAACATTAGAAATTTCACACTTGTCATAAACGCCCACGTATAGAATAGTTATCTGACAATAATATATATGCAATTAACAGAAAATAATAGAAAGATTTACTTGTTATATCATGCTACATTATAACAAAAAATCAAACAATCTTATCCGAGTTTTCTATTTTTAGTTATTATGAATTAAGTAAAACGGAAAAATCCTCCTCAGCCCTGAGACTAATTTTACGAAGGACCACAAAAACCATTTTAATTTTTTTATAAAAATCTCCAAAGATATATCAGTCAATATAACGATGCTTATAATGTACATGCATTCATTAAAAGAAGTCTAAAAGTAATCTTAACAATTCTCGAAGCATTTTAATTAATTTAAAGAGTGTTGATTGGTGTCTCCTGGGGGCGAAATCAGGACTGAAGAGGTTAAAACAAAATTTAACACATTAAGAATAAATATTTACTTACTTCCTAACTAGAAATCCTTCTCGATAAGGGATTCAAGATGGAAGTCCGTTACACTCCTGTGGTCGCGTAAACAATGATCACGTCACTACTGAAGCCCATTCTGATTGGCTGACAGGTGAAACTAAGATATTTCATGTATTTGTACTATGCGCTGGTAAATAAAATACCCCGGTTGCAGATAAAATTTTAGTAAACTTGCAGATTTCTGAAGCTTTACAAAAACTAGTTTTGTAGGTTTACAGATTTTTTTATAGTGCGTTAGAGAGTTAAATTTCAGAAAAATAATCGGCTGAAATGAAACATGTAATAAAGCGATTTTAGATACTGAAACATATGTCTTTATTTTGTAAATAGTATTTGTTTACAATAAACTGCTGCATATAAACAAAATGCTACATTTATTATATATTTATTAACTTTGAAATTTTAATATTATTTCTCATTGTCTGTCATTTTCATACTGCCTGTATGCCAGTTTTTTGAAGTAACATTTCTAAATAACTGAATTGTTTTTCAGAGATTGCATAAAATATCAGATAATTCGAATCGAAATCTGAATTTAACCGAGAATATTCTTTACATAAAAAATATTTTCTGATAAAAAAACTGAAATTATGCAATTTCTAAAAATTTAACATTAATTATATAACAAAATATTATTATTTTCATACTTCCCAAAATTATTTAAATATTGTAACATTTTAAAATAGAATTAAGTATATTTTATAAAGAGCAACATTGATACATTCATCAAGCTTCCAGAAACTGTTTACTTCATTATTAATTTTGTTAGATGAAAATTGTTGTTTTTTGAATATAAAAATATAATTTTGATTTAGGTGGGTAATTAGTAGAAAAAATCAGTTGTTTCATGAAACAAAAAACAACTTTATCAAAGTTCAAATCTGTTGAAAACCTTAATATAGTCTAACTACACAAAGTAACTTAAATAATCGAAATTCGAAAAACATATTATGTAGGAAAAATGATATAATATATTCCATTTGGAATTTTGAAAGAAGATATGTATCACAAATAATTTTTGTCTCTGGAATTATCTTTCAATACGCATCAGTATTATTTATTTAGCTTTCTTTATTATTTTAAAATAGAAACACAATCCTATTAGATTTCGAATATCTTATTAAATTCAAAATTCCTGTTATTTTGTAATGTTATGTTATACTGATGAAATAAAAATGTTAGATACCTGAATCTTAAAATCCGATGTAAAAAAAGTAAATAATACATTTCATCTAAATAATTTCATTTTCCGTCTTGCATAAAATAAATTATTTATTTTCTGCGTGCAACATGAAGTTACTCCTTTAGAAAGATTATAAATTTAACTAACATCTGAAGCCCAAATATTCTGAACGTACAATTACAAAAAATTATTTTTTCTTAAAATTCGAAAACCGTATAATCTTTAAAAAATAGGCTATTTCTATTTCCCTATTTTACAAGTATTCCAGAATCATGTTGTTTACGCCTTGTTAAAGTTGATTCAAAGCGATAACTTTGACAGAATTTTCACAAACATTTTCTGCCTTTGTAAAAAAATGGATAACCACCATTGGATTACATAGTTTTCGAATAAGGGCACCTCTCAACTTTATGCTTTCTTAAACAAAAATGAATTCAGAACTTTTTCACAAATTACCTCCTTTGGATTTTGGAGGGGGTGATTCTTAAATGGGAGTTTGGGCGGATTGACTAACAACATAATACCAACATGAACAACAGAATTATATATCAAATTTAACTGTGAGTATTTCATTTTGTAATACAATATTATGTATAACTGATTAACAAATTGAAAAAAAAATTCTGCTCCTCTATGCGCATAAGGTAGATTTCAAAATTCTTAAAAATAACAGGTTTGTAAAAATTTTCTATCATCCTTCATTTTTAAGGAATTTCAGTTAGATATTTTCTTTTATATAGGTTATCGTACACCAACTATCTTTGTATACATTTGATCCCTTGATACATTTTTTATTATTACAGCTCTAGAACACACACCAGAAAGTCAAAAAAATTTTCAATTTGATATATATATTTTTTTTAATATCGACGCGGGGATGAAAAGAAAAGTAAGTGGAAACCCATTTGCTAAACGGCGCAATCCTAAAGACACATACAAATGACTGCTACTTTTGTGTTACAAATATTAAAGGATTATTGGCTAAAAATAAATATAAAACTAAGCACTCGAACTTACATTTAGCAATTCAACTAGTGTTTCATACTGATGAATTAACAAATCCGAAACAATTAGATAAATTTACAAATAACGATGCCACAGAAGAAATAAAAATTGATGAAGTTAATCTTCCTCTTCATCTGATATAAACTATTTTCGTAATATAACATTACATTGCCTGCAAACAATATATTGTAAGTGAAAAAGTATCCAAAGCGGCGCTTTAGTTGATAAAAGAAAAGGAATTTTTCCATTTTTACCATAAGGTTGGGATTGATGAAGAATTCTAATAAAGTGATGAATGAAGAAGAGGATGGATTTCAATGTATGCAAAAATAATTTCCTCAGCTAAGCTGCGTGTAAAGAAATTATTTTTGTTGTCTAACAAACTAGGTACAATAAAAATGAATAGAAATTGAAGATACATAAAGTTACTTAGAAAAAGCAACATGGATTGATTTTAAAAATGTTTTGATACATTTCTAAGGAAAAAATATCGAAATTCTAACTATGGAAAGTAAATTAAAAAGATGTGACAAAATTACAGCAATTTAGAATGTCAACTGTCATTGGAAATTCATTTTTCTGCGTCTCATTTAAAAATTTCCCCTGAAAGTGTAGAAAATGTAAGCAGTGAACAACCGAAAGCGCTTCCACCAGGATATTTATGCAATGTAAATCGGATACTATGGCTGGTGGACGATTTGTATGTTTGAAGATTACTGTTGGCATTTTGTAGACGCTACTGATTCTGTTACTAAGAGAGCAGTGACATTTAAGAGACTTACCGTTATACAAAGTTTCAATTTTTTGAAATTTCTTACCTATATCACATATTTGTACAATAATTCTCTTACTTTTTCCGAAACTTAATAAACAATATATAATTTCAGTGTTTTAAATATTAGTTTTAGGCTGTGTTTATTTAATTTTAAGCGTTTATTATTACTAAAATATCAAGTGACAAATTTTATAAGGTTCATGTCTTGAACAAATACTACAAAATTGAGATTTTCAAGATTCTGAAATTCTCTGAATCTTTAAATGATACAATATATTTAATGACATAATATTTTACAAATATTATGTCATATGATATGATGATTATGTCTTTTTTTGAGTTATTAGCCAAAAGTTTGTTTTCATGACCCCCCCCCCCCCCAAAAAAAAAAAGTTTTTAACTCACAGGCTATCATAGCCTGAGAGCTTATGTGCCCGTCCGTTCTGTATGTACGTTCGTTCGTGCGTAACGTGATAACTCATAATAAAAATATCGGGCCCACTTGAAATTTTCTATATAGGTATATCCTGATAAGGCGCTTCCCTGATTAGTTTTTGGAGTTCATTCGATATGTATAAGATGGGAAACGGGGGGGCTCATGCCCCTCCCCTTAGTTGACATTAATGGGATTTTCATGCAGAATTAAGTTTTCGTTCAAAATTTAGATTAGGATCATTCTGATGAGGCGATTCCGTGACTGTTATTAGGTGTTCATTGAATAAATATAAACAGGGGGAACGGGGGTTCTAATGCCCCCCCCTTAATTTATATAAATGGGTTTTTCAAGCAGAATTTTCAGATTTCGTTCAAATCTCTGAATAGTTTTGGAAGTTTAATAGTTAAGTATAAAAGAGGGGGATAACTCCTCTTAAATTTTATAAATGCTAAATGGGTTTTTATTAAGAATTACCCGATTTGCTCTGAATTTTGGATATAGATTTTTTAATATGATAAAGCATGTACTTGATAGTTTAGGAGGTTCAATGATTAAGTATAAAAAAGGAGAAAGGGGAGATCTGTTTCCCCTTCTTAATTTTTTTTCGAACGGAATTAACAAAAATACTAGGCTGTAATGTACAATTAGTATGCGTAGCCTGTGAGCTCAATGCCATCAGTTTAACTGGCAATATTCTTTTTATTATACATAAATTTCTGTTTGCTGCATTGCCTACATTGAAATATCTATATTAAACACGTCTTTCCCAAATTCCTTATTTGAAATTTAGAAAAAAATACCACGTGTTTCTAAGCAAAGAAGTTTTTATTCCTTTTTTATTTCGATGAAATTAGCTATATACTATTTACAGATTAATACTTCATTATAGAGTGGTGTACCTTATCATAATGATATTTTCTAAATATGTAATGTTTTCGTAATGTTTTCATTATAAATGTTTTACGATTTCCAGGTTTCCAGTGTAATTTCTTTTTCTACTTTCACTAATGTTTTAATAAAATATAAGCTTTTACCAATTTAATAATGAATCATAAGAAATTTTATAAGTATCATATTTTGTAGAAAGTATTTTGAAAATTTCATGCTCATTTCTTACTGATATTTTAGTATTCATTTGAAGTTTGGAAATCTTTAGAAACTACCTTCTTAGTACGCATTTACATTTGAAATACGTACAACTATCTATATATCTATATACTATACTCTATGTTCTAATAAATGTGATTGTAAAAATAACTATTATGTTCAAATTCCAAGTTTCTTGTCTAATGATCTACTACTTCTCTGGTAGTAACGGTACCAAAATGAGATGTTTATATTGAAAAAGGGACTTCAACAACAATTTAATTTCGAAATCAGTTCGATATTTCCTAAAATTTCATAGAAAATGTCGTTTAGAGAGTTTTTAAAGGTATATTTAGAACATCTTTTTTACTGCCAACCTAATAGTAATGGCAACAACATAAAATACTGCCTATGTAGATTGTAGAATCGAAAACTGTCACAATTCGCAACCATTATTTTTGGATTGGTTCAGTACTTTTTGAGTTTGCATAGAAATCGTAACTTTATTCGAGTTTTATTAGAACGCTTTACACTCCTTCGTTTCGCTTCGCACCTTCTAAGTTTCGAATTATTTTAAAATGCACATAGAGGGCTCATATTTATATTTTATAACTACAATTTTATATTTTATAAGTGGCTACTGTGCCATATTTCAAGTTTCAAGCTTCTTCAATATCACTGTTGGGATTTGGAAAAACATTTATGTTCGTCCATCCGACCACCTGTCGGCTAAAACAGTTGCGCAATGAGAAGCGAAAATGTTGGTTAGTTTTGTTTGAGAAACAGGTTTGACGCATGCGCGGAACATTCTATTACCAAAGAACAATTTGTTTATTAACTTTATTTTCCTTTTTAGAACAGTTTGAAGTTTAACGAAAATAAGATGTAGTTTTTAAATCGACTATGCAGAATATGCAAATATTATTGTTTGTGTGAACATGTTTTTGTTAATCACTTTGTAATTAAAATAAGAAAAACTACCCTAGTACTCTTATTTTGAATTTAAAAAAAGTAGTTCCTTTATAATGATGCTGCCAATGCTTAATTAGGACATCCGCAGCCCCCGATACCCTGATTTTCGCAAGAAATTGGAATTTTGGAGGAAATTGGAATTCTTATAACTTTCCTATTTTTTTTTCTATGAAAATGTTAGAATCAATTACCATATTGATGTTTCTTTGTGTAGCTGTACTGGCTGTGATTATTTAATTTAGAAAGTCTGAGTTGTCACAGTAACTGAAATTGCAATCTAGAACTTTTTTTTTGCTCTTGCAACAATCGAGTAATAGTGGTTTCAGCATAAAATATAGTTTGTGTTTGTGCAGGTTCTATCACCATCAATTTTCAACATTTAGTTGTTTAATTGGTTCAATATTTCATAAGAAGGCTTAAAAATCGGAACTTAGAAGGATTTTAGAACGCTTTTCGTTAATTACAACTTTAAAAATTGGAATTTTTTTAAAACAGTTTTAAGAACACATTTAAAACTTTTAAATAATTAAAATGCCAAATTTCAAAATGTTAGATCTCTTTATGTCACAAAAATGCAATTCAGAATTTTTGTTTCTCCGGGAACTCACAGGTGGAAGTGATGACAACATAAAATAGAGCCTATGTTGGAGCAGAGACCATCATAAACAATTTCCAACCATTACTCTTGAAATCTGATATATTGTTGAGAAATGGCAATTTATAGCAATTTTAAAACCTTTTAGGCACATTTTCACTCTCTTTTTAAACATATGCTTTTATATTTCATAATCATTAATTTTCATTTATATTTCATAAGTAACTACCATGACTAATTTGAAGTTTATATTCCTTGCATTATAACAAAAATCACATTTTACAACGTTTTCCTTCTCCTGTAACCCTTAAATAATAGTGACACCAACATTAAATAGAGTTTATATTGGGTCAAGGGCTCTCACCTTGAATTTCTAATCATTATATTTGAAACAGTTCCAATCCTTTTAAAATCAGTTTCATTGTTCGTGATATATATAAGACATTTCTAAAACACTTCCTACGCATATTCACCTATTTAAATTTAATTTTATTAAATGTACTTAGAGATCATTTATATCCAATAACTAACTACTACATCAGATTTCCTGTATGACTGCCTTTCAATAACACGAAAATAGCATTTTTAATTCCGCTTCTACATTGGAGTTCGCCAAATTATACGAATCGCCAAACTAATAGCCAAATTATACATATTCACATAATTTTTATTTTAAATAACGAAAAAACATATAATTAGTAGAATATAAATAAAAATATTAATAAAAAGTCGAAATAAAAATCACTTAATGGCATTTTAAACACATTAATCGTATTTAATGTCATTGAATGTGACATTCACGATCTTCCATTATTGGTATTTAATCTTATAGTTTGGCGATAAATTTTTCGTCGACGGGATAACCTAGTAGTACCATATTATATTATCTATATACTATATACGTATTATATACGTATATATTCTATATATACGTATTTTATATGCATATATTATTTTTGAAATCACTTCGGTACATCCTGAGATTTTGTAGAAATCGAATTTTTTAATGCTTTTTAGAATTTTATAATGCAATTTTAACTTTTTTTTAAATTTTGATTTTTTTTAAGGAAATGTATTTAAAGATACTTCATATTTAATCAAAACTATCATGTGAAATTTCACGTTTATAGGTTCTTCCTTTACCGAAAAAATCACAATTTAGAAAATTTCTTGCTGCTACAATTCCTGGGCAATTGTGACAATGACATGAAACAGAGCCTGTGTTAGAACAATGCGTCTCACCATTAAGTTCCAAGCTTTAATTTAAAAATAGGTTTAATGCTTCCTGAGAGTGCATAGAAATCGCCACTTAGAATGTTTTTAGATAGCTTTTTGCATAGTAACCTTTTTTTTAAATTTCGAATATTTAAAGATCATCTATATCTAATAAGTAACTATTATGCTTATTTTTCTTTTCGATGATCGGAAATTTCAAATTATATAATGATTAAAAGTAATTTAATTTGGGTAAAAGTGTTATAGATTGTTTGAATCGTTGCCACATTTGAAATGCTGTCAGCGTCAGAAATGATTCAGAAGAAAATCTCAGAAGTGTTTTGGATTTTTCAAAAAGGTAATCTATATCACTTAATTCTCATAAACAAAACTTATGACCTATGCACCCTGATTCAAAAACACAACACACATTACAAAAAAATGCAATTCAACAAATTACAGCGTTTATTTGAGAAATGATATTTTCAAAAACTAGAATTTTAGACTTATAAATAATTTCTATGTTTAAAATAATAATAATAATAATATACATCCTTTTTTATGATGATTAAAATGTGACTTATATAATAACAGTGTCATATATTACTTACCCCGTGGATTAAACATCAATATTTTTGAACCAATCATAAACAAATTTTAAATGGAATTTTAGTTTTTTTGTTTTTACTTTATCATAGGAAATAAATGTAATTTTAAATGCAATTTTTTTTTTTTAAGCATCTTTTTTTTTTTTTTTTTTTTTTTTTTTTTTTTTTTTTTTATAGTGACTACAGAAGTATTCAATTTCTTTTGAAAGTAAAGGAAAAATAATAGATTACTGTATCTTTTTATTATCATCAACAACAACAACAAAAATTGACTTATGTAACAGATTTGTATATTACGTACGCCTCAGATTAAACACGGACCAATCAGAAAATGAATAAAATGCGGTAATCTCAAGGGTTCAGATATGTCTCAAATATCTCTATTCCGAAAGCAACAACAATTTTCCAAATAGTTAAAAAATATACTTTATATGTCTTTAAAAGTATTGCAAAGATTTGATGAAGAATTTTACATCTCGTTAAACTATAGAAAAAAGTGTTGTGTAATAGTTATGTAACGTAATTTCTAAAGTATTATTTTTTAAAAATCAAATGACTAGAGTACATTATCATCCTACGTGTATATGAAGATGTTTTACATAAAAGCACTTACGTGTTTTCTAAACTTCACTGTTATTAAATTGTAAGTAAAATTTAACTCATGCTAAAACAGCTTTATAAGAATCACATTTTCATCAAATTCACAGTTAATTCGAGTAAAATTTCGTGCAACATCGTTAAACGTTACTAAAGTTGATTGAAGCCGCCATGTTTCGTATCCATTAAAGATTATTTTTTTTCAAATCTGTGTAATTATCATATATCCAGTTAAAACTTTCTACATTAATTCTTGATATATTGCATCTAAATAAGATAATGCTAATTTTTATAGATGTTCTTCGGATTTTTTTTTTTTTTTTTTACAAAACAGCGAAAAAAATTATCTACATTGAAAATGTTGTCCACTATTAGGCACAATAAATCTTTTCTCAGGAGTATATCCTCTAATAAAATGTTACTTTAAATTTGACAAAACATTACCTCTAAGGGCTTGTATAACAACGATATATGTAAAATGAAATTGATTTTGAGAAATATTAAACATCATGTATGTTATTTTATACAAAAATAGAAATGATTTTTTACAGTTAATATTCACTCTAAAATCTCCCTATAAATCAAAGGAAATTAATTTCATGCGTAAATTTGTTTGTAAGAAATAAATAACATTTTACATATTGTTAAAACAATGTGTAAAATGTTAATTATTTCAGCCCGCTTTTTTAATAAACTATAGAACATATCATTTTAAAATTTGTTTTGGTATCAGAAAATACAATATTTAGTATTAAGAAACAGTTTACTTTTTGGCCTAATAGAAAAAAAATTAGAAATATTGCACTAAAAAGCTTTGAAAATCCTTCAACTCAGCTAAAGATATTTTCATTATTTTAAAGAATTATTCACTCTAATCTAAAACGACAGCTATTTTTAGCGAAACAAATTAGTTACACAATTTTTAAAACTTTCAACTGTTTACCTAAAACAGAATTTTGGAAAAATATACCAAAGCATAAGAAAACATGTGAAAAAACAAGCGAAAGAAATACATATATGCAAACCAACAGTGCTTAAAAATATTTTTTCAAACCTTCCAGCATTATAATCTTTTAGGTACATAATCATTTAAAACCAAAATGTTCTAGCTTTATTTCTTAGGAGGGTAATTGAAAAATCAAAATTTTGTACCATTTTTGTTTCTTCTCCCTTTAATGAAAAAACACTCAAAATATTTTTAATAATCCAGATTTTATGAAATTTAAAGATAACTGTGCCATAGTAAAGAAACAAAATATTCATTATAAAAGTTTCTAACATCGGACGGTTAATAATTTAGAAATATTTTCTATTTCTACATTCAAGTTGGTTTAACTTTACAGTGTATTTCCTGTATTATATATATATATATATATATATATATATATATATATATATATATATATATATATATATATATATATATATATATATATATATATATTGTTTTGTACAGTGTGACTACAGGTTGGTTTAGAACTATAAGTCAGAAATATAAAAGCACGTAGAGGTGGCTTAAATAAGCAGATATTGTACAGAACGTGGGTTAAGAAATGTTGCGTTAAGGCATCAGAGAGCGTTGTTAAGTTCGATTAATGAAAACGTTTTGTTGAATTGAATTGGCATTCGAGGCGGGCGTTTAGAGAAATTAGTATTGTTTTACGAATGAGGAGCTTGCAGACATACCAGAATGAAATGCGTTCGGAAAACTCTGTATTATTGTAACGACGCAAATGGCTCAAAATCTGTGCGGAGAATGGTAATTCATACCATTAAAGTGCTTTTATAAGCTGAAATTATCAGCACTTACTTCTGCCTCAAGACTGCATTTTTGCACGCACATTCCTGCACGAAATACACTTATTTAGGTCCCTTCAACCTGTCATTGAATTTTTTACCTTTTTGTCTGAACCACACTGTATAAAT
The DNA here is from genome assembly GCA_964019185.1 of Maratus speculifer. NCBI lineage: Eukaryota > Metazoa > Arthropoda > Arachnida > Araneae > Salticidae > Maratus > Maratus speculifer. Next base: position 284,980,354 of record OZ025297.1, read on the forward strand.
AATGACTCCAACTTCAACATCTCTGTACATTTCACTTCTCAGTGTATGACCTTCAGAAATAATAGAATGTTACAATGCCATTTGAAAACCGAAAGAAAAATATTGATAACATTTTAATAATAATTTATAAAGCAAACAAATTCAATATGATGATATGGATTGAAACAATCACATCAAATGAAATGGTCTATAAAACATGCAATAAATTCAGACGTCATTAAAAAATATTATAATTTTTAGCTACCACGAATGTCATTTACACAAAAAAGTAAACATTGGAATTTTGTAGGGATTTCAAATTTAAAATTAGATTTTTTTTAATTACTCCACCAGCAGTTTAAATTTAAAGTTGTTTATAAAGTGCAAATAAAAAATTTGTTTTTCTTTTTATAATTCGTCACTTTTAATAAGAGACTTCTGTAATTTTAAACATCCATCCAACAGAAAAATAAAAATTGGAAGTTATTTATACGAGTGTCTTACTTCATTTCAACTGCATAGAATAATTTCTTTGAATAAAACTAAATTCTACTTTTTTACATAAGAAAAAAAAATATGCAATTCTCATTCTTGAAGATTAATTTGAAAAACTTAAATTTAAATACTTAATTTTTATAGAATAAACTCAAATAGTCCTTCCGGCAGTGCCGGTAGGAAGAGGTAGCTTTCATATACTTATATATTTGTTTATTTATTTTAAATTAAGTTATATTATTCAAAAATACTAAGCTCAAATTAGTCGAACCTGATTATGAGCTTTGTCGAAATCTTAATTCAGGTGCACATGCACACTCATATTGAAATCGATTAATATATACGAGTGCTGTCTAGGGCAAATTGATTTTTTTTAAATGTCACCCACGTTAGAAATTCAAACTACTCAGGCGATTTTTAAGTTAAAGACAAAGCAAAAAATACTCCTGAATTCATTATTAAGATAAATAATTTAAAAAGAACCTTTTTTCAATTTCTAATTTTTTGTTTGTACATCATTATACATTTAAAAGATTTTTGACAAACTTAAATGGCTTCCATTTTGAAACAAGAAGACGGAAGAAGTTGGATAGTGAACGTGGTCAAGGCATTGCTATGTACTATGTGCACATGGAGTTATACCCAAATCAGTTTATAAATACGCGTGTTATCACGTGACGAAAATCAGATCATTTGAAGATATGAGCACACTAGAAATTAAAAATGCGATAACTCAGCCATTTTTTAAGATACAAACGAAACAAAAAATGCTCTGGAATCTTTGTGTCAAGTTCAAATGCATAAGAGAAAAATATTTTTCCATTTCTTACTTTCTTGTACCTAATTTTAAATTTTAAATTTATAAAAAAAAATTAAATGGCTGCCATTTTGAAATAAGATGGCGGATGGAACTGAGTATCGAACTCGATTCAGGCCTCAGTATATACTATGTACACACTATGTATACAAGTTACATCCAAATAGATTCATAAATACGCGTGTTATCACTTGACAAAAATCAGATCGTATCAAAATGTCAGCCATAAGAAAAATTCAAAGTGCTATAACTCAATCATTTTTTCAGATATAGACAAAATAAAAAGTGTTCTAGAATCGCTGTTTTAAGTTCTAACACGTAAACGAAAAATATTTTTCAACTTTTAATTTTTTCAGATTTAATTTTAAATTAATTTTTTTTATTTAAAATGGCCGCCATTTTGAAACAAAATGGCGGATGATGCTGGGCAACGAACTCGGTCGAGACATTTGTATGTACTATGTACATATCAAGTTTCATTCAAATCTGTTCATAAATACGCGTGTTATGATGTGACAAAAATCAGATCGTTTCAAAATGTCAGCCATAAGAAAAATTCAAAGTGCAATAACTCAATCATTTTTTAAGATATAGACAAAAAAAATGTGTTCTGGAATCGTTGTTTTAAGTTCTAACACGTAAAAGAAAAATGTTTTTCAACTTTTAATTTTTTCGCATTGAATTTTAAATTTTAAATTTTAAAAAAGTTTAAAATTGCCGCCATTTTTAAACAAAATGTCGGATGATGCTGGCCAACGAACTCGGTTGAGACATTTGTATGTACTATGTACATACCAAGTTTCATTAAAATCGGTTCATAAATACGTTAGTTATCCCAAGACAAAAATCAGATATTTATATATATATGTGTGTCAACATTTGAACGGAGGGTGGTTTTGGGGTCTGGGGGTCATGATGGTAAAAATATACCAAAATTTTCTGGAAGTGCTTTCCTCCGGACAGCTGCAATAGGTAGCTTTTAACTTTTTGTAATGAAAGCTACCTAAAAATATTTTAAAAATTATTCAAAATGAATGGTAAAAAATAAATATTGTGAAACTGTTATAAAAGTTTTAATGAGAATAAAATATACAGTGTACCCGCTGAAGTCCGCCATCATCTCAATAATTTCTGAGTGCCAAGAACTATATCATAAAAGTGTCTTCTTAAAAATACCATAACCGTACATCCATAAACGGGCCTAGGTATTATTAAAGTTGCCATGCTCTACTGAATAAAACCGCCTACAGCGCCACACGTGAAAATCTGCGGAGTTGACTTTTCTATCTTTAAAACGGAAAGAGGTAGGTAGAATGTCATACTTACAAATTCGTAGAGCATCGTCTATTTAGTACAAAAAGACACGTTGTGGATATTAATGAAAAGTAGTACGATTAAAAAGAGTATTTTTTTCATGATTTTCTACAATGTGACGTCACGGAATTGAAATGGGAGGATAAATATAATTATCTTGCTAAGAATTGTTCATCCAAATTTGCATTACAGTTGACGAGAAGATATTTGAGTATTAAACGCACATTATAATTCCTAGTGTTTTTTCTTTGTAAGATCTTTTTGTCAAATCAGAATGCAGGGAATCACGAAAAAACAAGTGCATGTATTAACCTTTCTAATCTACGCATTAACCTATACAAAGTGTCTGGTAACTGGATGACGCTTTACAACATAGTAAATGACTTTTTCCGTTATATTTTTTTCGTTTTCGAGATAAGAATTTTAATTTTTCACCTTACACAAGGTGGCATGGAAGATGGAAGACAGTGTCATTCAACAGCACAGGGATACATTACTATGCCTAGATTTCCCTTTTACGTATATAACTCTTGCCATTTAGACATATTTGAGGTGACTACTGACTTTAGTCACTAAACCGTATAGCGTGAAAGTCTAACTATACTTGTTTTATCTTGGAAGGAAAAACGTCTTCTATCATCGAAATCGTCAGTAGCGGCACTGTTATTCAAAATGACGCCAACCGCGCAAAAAGAAAAAAGATAATATGCATTAGAATACCTTATATGCGCCATCGGTTTTTTTATATATAGCGCTGGCAACTTTCCTTACTCTTCAAGACAGGAGAAGGAAATATTATCGTGTCTCCGCTTCTTCAGGGCTTATAGAAATTCAAACAGCGAATAAGTGATATTTTTGATTCAAGTTCGCCGGGCATGCTGGAAAAATCTGACATGAATTGTATTGTATAATTGTATAGATAATTGTCGTGTTACGAGAGGGGCCGACATTGAACTGCTTTAAAAACTTGTTTAATAATAAATATTGTTAAATGCGTAGTTCAAAAATAAACTCATAGTTCGTTTTTTTTTATTGTGTCCTTTTAACCTTCAAGAATGGATAATCAATATATTCAGTATGAATGTATAATCACCCATAATTTTGAGTTAAAATGTAATTTTCTTCATTAGCTATTTTGCTTACACACGTCATATATACTAATAGATTATTCGGAAATTCTAAAGAAATGTTATTTTTCATAATGAAATGCCACTGATGCATAAATTGTGTAAACACAATTTTCTGAGAGTAACTTGTTTTTAAAAATTATATGAGTTCAATAATAATGATCGGTACTACACCAAATTACTCGAGAAAATTAATGTTAATATAAAATTTATAAATAGGTTATTAGCTAAAATTGTTGTTACTGACCTACGTCATTTGGCCTAAGGAATAGCAACTTATTTTCCTGTATAAATTCAGGGTGTAGCCAAAGTGAACATATCATCACATAAGAAAATACAGGCCTAGAAAAAAATAAGTTGCGCACTTCAAAAGGCTCTAGAATACTTGCTATCGGATTCAAATGAGACCAAAAATTAAACTGTAGATAATTCAAATGATTTGTTTGACATTCATTAAAAAAATTACAAAAACTAAATACACAAAAATCAGCCGATAGAGAACGGTGTAATACTTATAAAGTACTTCATGTTGTATAAATAGTAAATAATATTTCAAAATTAAACAGGTCAATAAAAATGCAACATTAGGATTCATCGTACAGTAGAATTCGGCATATTCAATTATCGAAAAAAAAACTGGCAAACTCAAACAACCGTTGCACTAGAGAAAATTGTAGGTACCTATCGTACAAGATGTATAAAACCCTTGTATATAAGGATTTAAAAAAAAAATCGTCTTTAATTAGCCGATATATTAACCTTTAAAAATACGGGTGTTTGGATGTACATTAAAGAGGCGGCTTACTGTATATATCTCCGATTTTTAAGGCCTATCAAACATCTTTTAATGATATATTTGTGTAATACAATGTTTAACATTAATATCAAATAATTAAATGCCGAATTGTTGAAAACAGATAAACTGTATAAGAATGAATAACATAAATACTATGCAATTAGCAACAAGATTGCTTTGAATGTATTTTTGTAAATTCTTGCCGTATCTTTAAAAGTTAATTAAAAATCTCCCTGGAAATACGAGGCAGAGTCCAAGGTGACGTTGTAAATTTAGACCTCCTTTCTAATCGTACTTAGTACAATGCCAAGTTTGAAGATGGGTTTTGTTCTAGCTACAGTATATAGATTATTATTACACTGAGTTTAGTTTTATGAAATGCCACATGTAGTTTAAATATCCACTGCTTTTGCTATCCATTACCTGATTAAGTTCAACATAAACAAATTAGGCTAAGATTTTAAAAATATTCACATACAGAACAGCATTATTTAATATTATTTAGACTTCATATTTATTTAAACTTTTTTTGTCATACCCATTAATACTTTCCTAGTGTACACAGTTAGACGCAATCAATGTTATACAGTTTTTAAAAAAAAGTCTAATTATTTTTCTAGGAATGATCTTTTTAAAATAAAACATATAATAGAGATGAAATAAAAGAGATTCCTATATTTTTTATATGGAACCCTCTGTGCACGAGTAATACTCGCCCTTTAACATCTATTTTCTATGGGAGCAATGAAAATAATACTTTTACTAATATTTTGATGAAAATTCAATAAGACTTTCAGATTAAAATAAAAATATGAAAGTAAATTAATTTAGAGAAATCTGTAGTGGGAGCATATTAATAATTTAACAGTTTTCATTCTAAAAAAAACTCTTTTAGTAGAAATTCCAGGATAAATGTCTAAAAAACTATCCTGCAGTTTAAATATACTTTTTTCTAAAATTCTAAATTTACACGGAAATGTCTTTTCATTGTTTACGTTTAATGTTTCTGAATTCATTTTTACAGAGGCTTTATAGTTACATGCTTTACCTTCAATTGAATGCGACATCTTTCAAGTATTTGAAGCTACCTGGAAGATACGCGACACAGTAGAAATCTTCCAGATCGTATGAAATTGCGTAACACACATCTGCCAAGCCTGTCCGATGACATTTGCTTGTAATTTCGACCATCTTCTGTAGTACAATCTTTCAATAAAATGTTTTTTGTCCGATTAATTTGTTGCTGTTTTGTGTTTTTACTGTGTTTCTGTGTACCAGTGTTGCCTGCGAACTACCTTTTTAAAATTCAGATTTCTTGATGGGCACTAATTGTTTAAAATTGTATAATTCCCCTAAATTGCGCTTTTATTAACATATTCATGCGTAAGACTTAAGCAACAATGCAAAGTTTAAGCAGATAGGCATGAAATTGTAGAAAAGGGGTTCTTGCGATCAGTATAATAAACACACAATTCAGTAGAAAGGTCATGCATATGCAAATATCAGGAACAAAACATCACAAGCGATGTGAGCGTACGCAAAACACGTAAATATGTGTATGTTATTTCATAAGGGGAATTTTACCAGATGTTAAACAGTGGTTCTAATCAACAATCTCAATTTTAAATGTATACATATATTACTGACAGTATTTCTTTGAACATAACTTTGAACTACGGCATTTTTGACACTGCATTTTTTTGTTATTGTAAGTCGCTTCTGTGCCACCTACACTTCCATGAAAGTTTGTAGGTCTGGTATTGAAACAGTCTATGAAACGCGGCAAATTGACATATGATAATGGTAAATTCATGAGTCTTAACAATGGTGATTTAAAGATGAAAATAAACTCTTGTAAACAACTGTAAATTAAAAATTACTATACAGACAATTAAAGAATACAGGTTACAGTACCTGTTTTGTTCTCTTTTTTACAAAATTTGCTATGCAAGCTATAATTTTACCAATAATCACAAATAATGTTCAAAAGGCTAACAGTCCCACGAACACTGTGTTAAGTTCTTTTTTTAGTTCTGGCAGAAGCAAATGATTTTTAAAAATCAGTATGTTACTATTCTGTCGCTAATCTATTTAAAACGGTGTGTTTCACATCTTTTAAAATGTTGCTTTAAAAAAATTAAATATACATAATTTGTTGAAAAATATTTATTTTTATTGCTTTCAAATTATTTTGTAATTTTACATGCTACTAATTTTACATTATTTTTCTGTATTTAACAAATAAAAATGATTATTTCTCTAAGTTTTGAAAATTAAAATATGATACCATGCTACTTGTTTTAATGCTATATAAGCTTAATTTTATTCTCAGAAATATTTGATATGTTTATAACAATAACCCTGTTTATTCTCATTCCTTTTAGATATACTAATTAATGAGTTTATAACTTAATCAAAATGGAATCAAATGATTTAAGGTAATGTTTATTTGATCAAGAACGTTGCTTGCATTATTCTACAAATAATTTATTTAAAGACTAATTTGGCTGTCTGGATTAAAATTCAACAAGTAAATAAAATTTCTTTAAAAATCTCTGCCATTAAAAATAAGTTAATGTAGCCATTTATTGCTAAGTTTATATTTGGCCTTAATTTAAAATAATAGTTCTTTATTTAATTAAATTATTTATTTAAATTTAAATTATTTATTTAAATCTTTTTTTAATTAAAATTATATATAAACTTTGTAAAAAAATACAAATATTCTTATTTTAAAATACATATATACATACATACGGAAACATACATGTGCACAGTAATAAGGGTATTATTAATTTAAAAAAAATAAATAAATAAAAAATGCCAAATACACAAATTCAACAAAGAAGTTGTTGTAATGAAGCGAAATAACTTTAAGAAAAGTAATTATTATTATTTTTAAAAAACTGATAACGCTTCCTTTAAATTTAGATTTGCTTTGTCGTTATACATTTCTTTTTTGTGTAATTTTTAGTAGGAACATTCTGTACTTCCACGTTTATCTCAGAACAATTACTTATTTCCTTTTTTAAATAACATTTTAAATAACATAACTATTTTAAATTATTTATACTTGTATTATTATCAATACCTTCTTCTTATTTTCTAGCTTTTATTTTTTTAATAAATTCTTCTTACAGTAAATCATTCAGTCATCGTCTTAAAATTATCGTTTAATGATTTCCATTATTGTTACCAGTCATCATGCACAATTTGTCAGTCTTCTTTTTATTACAAAATTCCAATTTTAAATTTGCATTTTGCTTTCCTAGCTCTTATATATATATCATTGTTTTCAAAATTCCAAAGGGTGATATTTCTTTTTGATTAACATATGTTTTAGAATATTTATTTTTTATATAAATAACGACTGATTCCTAAAAATCTGCACAAAATTTGAAGTTACGGAAATCATAAAAAGAACATGAATGCATCAAAATATGTGCTTGAAGTGTCACGATATTGTATGTAAATGAATATCCATTAGCCGAAAGTTCTTTAAATAATTTGTGTATTTCGATAATACAACCGAAAGAGAAGTGTCCGCATATGCAAACACATGTTTTTACGAAGCAATAATTCTCATCACGAGAACAAGTTCATAGTAAAACATTTTTTTACCAAAAAAACGCCCAACAAACTACATACGATGTTTTACAACGTTAATAGAAGAAACATACGGCCAAAAAAATCGGAATGGGTAGGAAGGCCCCAAAACCTACCAAAGCAAAATTACAGCAGTTCATACAGCTTTTTCACAAAAACTAACAAGTATTAACCTGTTCTTATGTTGTGAAATTCTCATTTTTGTCCAGTTACTTACATAGGATGTTCACCGAGATGCGTAACAATAAATATCACAAGAAAAGCGTCAAAAATCATACCAAAAGAAACAGAAAAGCAAATGGTTCCGCAAAAACTAAATGTCGTTCCTTGTACAAAAAATCCTCTGATCGAGGATTCATCTTGCATGACGAGAAATATTTCAAGATCACTCACTCCAATTTTAACGATAATAGTAGACATCTGATGTCTCCACGGCTAAACCTACCATCAAATTCGATACTAAAACTAAATTTGAAAAAGTAATCTTCTTTTGGATTTCGATAGATCCGAAAGGTTTGACTAGTCTATTCCCTCGAAAGTCTGGGTTCGTCGTCAAGGTGCAACAATACTTGATAAAGTGCATTCGAAATTTCTGATCGTCTACATCCGTAATAATTGTAACGACGGTGATTATCTCTTCTGTTCATACTTTACCAGCTGTCAGTACTTTGTTTAAAATTGCTATAATATTGTTCTCAGACACTACCGCTAGCAAAGCATCACCTTTGTCCCACAAGTCGGGTAACGCTCCTAAAATTCAACCAATTGAGCAGTTCTGAGCGTATCTTAAATTCAATGTGTATGCTAAAGACTCGACAGTAGATGACATCCAGAAATTTATCAATTTAAAAATACCCCGTCTCAAATTGTGGACCTAAATTCTGTACAAGGTCTAGCAAGTACCACCAAAAGTAAAATATATATTGTCCGACGAAACTGTTTAATTAAATCCCGGTCGCAGTTTTACAAGATAATATGGTTATTAAAGTTATTTTACAGCCCTGAATCTCCGCATCTTTTTCATAGCTTTCCACGGAGCAATAGCTTGTGTGGATTTTTAGGAAACAGTCCTTATTTTTTCTCTTTAAATAAATCTTATTTTAAATTTGTTTAAGAATTTTACATTAAGGTACTATATAGTAACCATTCTGTCTGTATCATTCGATACATAGATTCACAGGTGAAAAAAGAGATTTAGACATGGCCTATGACATAATTTGTTTAAATATCTATTGATTCTCCCATGTTCTTTAAAACATAACAAGAGCTACAAAGAATGCAACAGGCATATATTATGAAAATCTTTCAATCACGAACAGAATATTTCTATAGAATTTATATTTCGTAACTATAAAATGCTCTAACAAAATAAACAATTATAAGAAATCTTAATGCAAAAAAGAAAACAAAAATCAATTAAAAATAATTAAAGACAAAATACGGCAATGCGTGAAAAATCTTTCGTTAAGTCCGTAAATTATTTGTAGAATGCATACACTCTGCATAGTAAAAACAAAGTTTTAAAAATGACACGCGGAAAACAAACTTTTGAAAACTGTCTATCAGTTCTGTAAATGTAATTTTGTGTTTTTCTGTAAATAAATAATAAATTTTATGCACACAGAATAATCCACATGAATTTTCGTATGTTTGAATGTATATTTGGAAGTTTTAAAACATTATAACATCATTTAACTGTACCAAAATAAATTTTCCCCATACCCTAATCTAACGAAAGAATTTTGATTTGCATGAGCTGTACATGCTACACCTCATATTAAACCAGCAAAGATCATACATTAAACCTTTTTAAAATGCAAAATTGTTTTGGAAATATTTGTATTTGTAATCTAAAAGTGTTTGTTATAAATCCTATATTTATTTGAAAATCAATCTAAAATTAGCCGTGAAAATTTTTAGATACATAACGCAATGTTATTACTCCAAGACACTTTATAACAATTAACTACATATTTGTATTGCATGTTTTAAATAACATTAACTCGTTAAATAACTTTAAACTGTTTTTTCTTGGAACGACATGTTCCAGCCATCTGTGTAAGTACTGATTTCACTGAATAAACCAATATTTATAAATTAATGATTTTGTTTTTTGTAGTACCATGAAATTTAAATGAGTAAAAAAAGAAAGTTAGTAATTTTTTTAAGGATCATTCGTGTCAGAGGGGAAAAAATGCAATTTTTTTTCAAAAGATTACGATTTTATAAAACGTCGGACATTTTTAGTAAGATTAGAAAAAAAAATTATCTACTTAAAAAATCTTGATATTCTTTCTGAATATTTTATCTACTTTCTTTTGAATGAAACCAGTACCTGGGCAATGTCCGATGCAGAATGGTGTTGGATGGCTGCCGGTCCAGCATTCGTGAAAAGCGTGTCCATATACAACTAACACAATCTAATCAATTTAAAATATTAGTGTGTCACTATATACTTTTACAGAAAAGAATTAATAAAAAATGGGAAGTACATATTTCTATTATAAGTTGAGTTTTACATTGTTTCAAAGAAGAATGTCAAATCTGACATACTTCTTTTGTTTAGACAAGTTAATCTCTACGTAATAGAAAACGATGCTATCAACATTGGATAATTATCAAAACACTTATTACATTAAAATTCAAAATTGTTCCGAATTTAACAACATTAAAATATGGTATCATGTTGAATTTCCAAACATTGTACGTTTTCTTAGAATTATTACGTTTTTCTGATTTTTTTAATATCTTTTGAAGTTTATTATACTATTACTTACTATTAAAGTTGCTAACAACCTGCATTCTCTTAGAAGATTAACACATTATTATGTTCATGAAAACACATAAGTTTTCCCTTATTTAACAGGTAAAAAAATTTTGATTTTAATAAATTCATGCATTTTTAAATTCTCTGCACTCGAAGTTAAGAGCTCGGGATTTTTTTTTCTTACGCAATACCAAGTTAGTATTTATATGTTCAACTATTCTATTACAGCTGCAATTTTTTGTATTTAGTTTTTCTGAGAGATTTTGAGCTCTGACGAACTCACAAGAAAGTGGACAAACTCTAAATGTTTAAACCCTCAAAATAGCTTACATTTGGTCTCAAGATGAATGGAATATATATATATATTATATATATATATATATATATATATAAACAACAATTGGTATGCAAATAAAAATTTATAACAAGCTTAAATTTTCATGTTATATTTTAAGTAATGAATTTACAGATTCCTATTAAAATTTTTAAGACAAAATAGAAAATATAACGTTAGTAAAATCGAATTTTTCTAAAAGCATTGAAATAATGAAAATATGTTCAAAATAAAGTTTAATGAAATTTTAGAGTTTAATTTAAAATTATATTCCTAGTTGTCCACGAGTTTTTTTAGTTGCATTGTTTAACACATATTTAACACAATATACTCAAATAAAAGCTTATTTTATTTCATCTTCATACATTTCATTTGTATGGAAAGCATTCTATGTAGCTGAGCTATTTTGATTATATGATAAAAATTATCTTGCATTTATGAATTTGATGAAGCAATGTACGAGGGGTGATCCAAAAAAAAGTTTACAAATCAAAGGAAAAAGTATTTATTAACAATAGAAACAAGATACAAATGGCAATCAAGAGACACATCTGGCCTTTACTTTTCCACATAGTCGCCAAACCTATTTAGGCATTTGTCAGAACGTTCAACCAACTTATTTATCCCTTCTTGGTAATAATCAGGGCCCTGCTCATAGAGCCATTTCGCAGCTGTTTTCACTGCATCGTCTGCGGTGAACCGTGTTCCGGATAAGTTTCGCTTCAACGCCGGTAAAAGGAAATAGTCACTTACAGCCAAATCGGGGCTGTATGGTTGGGTGATTCCAGACCTCCCACTTGAATCTTTGCAGCAATTCCTCAGTCTAGCGAGCTGTATGGGGCCTGGCATTGTCATGCAGAAAAATGACTGCGAATTTGTCTGTGAATTTCAGATGCGGCCACATTCTTGGCCTATAAGAATTGAATTACGGCTCGCACCTCTATGCGAGACCACTTTTCTAGACGTCGTGCCATTACTGTCGATTTTAAGTGTCTGCGTACTCACGCTACTTAATCGTAGAACCGCTGTAGGACAACTAACGTCATCTGTCAACCACCCTGGGTGGAAATATTCGCTCCAAAATTATTACGTTTCAAATGCTTCTGCTTGTAAACTTTTTTTTGGATCAACCTACGTACATTTTTATACTTTGGACAAAGTGCGGTTATAGTTGGTGCATAAGCTGTTAACCCAAATTTTAGATATTACGAACTAATACGTGATCAGTACAAAATTTACTATTTATGAATTACGTATTCAACATTTTCTTGAAGTTTTCTTAGCAAAGATTTGTTGCGTTGAGCTGATTCTGATATCGAACCAGATGTCATATTTAACAAATTATATGAGGCATCTGTGTCCGCCAGATTCGTCAAACTTACGTTTGCAGAGCATTCGAAGCTAAAGCAGAAATGACCCTGGTTAAAATTCACATCAGGACAGTTGGAAAAATTATTTTTCATATGATGATAATATGTGCGGTTCGAAAATTTGTCAGGATAGTTGGAAAATCACATTTCATATGACCATCATGGAGCTTTGTATATGCTTTAATGCAAATAACATTCATACTATCCGAAACTTGGAAATTTTCATTGCTATTGATAAGAAATCAAATTTCCACCACTGGGCAAAATTTAAATGAGAATGTCATAATACAATATATAAAACGATATGCACGGGTGAAATAAATTAAGAGAATTGGCACATTTTAACTAGTTGCCTGAAAGAACAGAACTGAAGTAAAAATCACTGCGTCTGGTTAAAAATACAAATCTTGTACGGCAAATACGAAAGCAAACACGTGTATGTAGGTGAAGCCAGCAGAAAAACAGGCTTTATGATAGCGTGGAGATTAAGAAGATTTGCATTCGCTAGGACACCTCGGCGAATTTCTTGGTGTTATCATGCAACAATTGGTAGAATTTATATCGATACAGTAAAAATTAGTAACCACCAACGTTAAGATGATGGAATGAAAAGGCGAATTGTGCTGGGCTAATCGCGAGTCCAGATATGCAGAGAGATTAATTTATCGCCCATTGTCATGTGTAATCTATGGAAACAACTTCAGGATATTAGATCAACCGAGAGAAAGCTTAGGCAAGATTGTCCAAGAGCCAGAGCCAGAGAAGATCGTCATTTGTCCATTTTAGTTTTAGAGGTCCGTATGCCAGAAGATTGGCTATTTGCGTCCCGTTTACATCTATGAACAGTAGAGTCTAATTAGCCTGGTGCATGCTGCATAGTGATTGGTATATGGAGCAATGGGCTACGTTCTGTTCACCGACCAGTCCCGTCTTAGCCTAAACACCGATTCTCGCAGTACTTTCATATGGAATTAACTAGGGACCCACTACTTATCCTCCAAATGTCCTCCCGCCTACATATATAATGCTACTTATCTTCCCGCCATGATTGTCCGCGAAATCAACAATCATGGCGGTGGTGATGTAATGGTATAAGCAGACATAATGTTGGACGGCCGCACACCTCTCCCCGCCTTTGACAGAGGCTCTGTGACTGGCGTGAGGTATAGGCATGAGGTCTTGGAGGTTTATGCTCCCCTTTTCCGGGGTGCAATGTACCCCGAGTTTATCTTACAGAAAGATAACACAAGACCACATAGAGCTCTTCTGGTCCACGAATTTCTTTAGAGTGAAGTTATTCGCCGGATGGAATAGCGAGCCACGTCTCCACACCTCAAACCTATAGAGCAGCGGTTCCCAAACTATCGGTAACGGAAACAATAGAGGTTTGTCACAAAAAAATATTTTGTATTTCACTGGTTAAAAATATGTAACAATTTCACCAACAAAAAATATTTCAAGGGAAATACCTTAGTTTTCATATGAAGAAATAATCGAGCAGAATATTCAGAAATATCTAAATGATCTTTGAATTCCTTGGTGGCGTTCAACACAACATACTCCTGTGAACATGCTTTTTTTTACTTGGCTGTTTTTGAAAAACAAATATAGAAAAAATGTGTGTTGAAAATGAATTAAGATTGAAATTAGCAAGTTTTTACCCAGATATATATGCTTTCATCGGTAAAAACCAGTGCCAGAAAACGCACTGAATATAAAGTTATGTTAAGATAGTATTTAAATGTATTTTTACTTATCTTTCTAGTGTGTGAAGTTGGTTAATTATTATTCCACTTACACGCATTGGAATTACGAATTGTTGTTTTGCTTGATAGTGTATCCTTCGTACGAAAATTTGCCTTTTTCTTAGGATAGGATAGCCAGTAGCTTTTACAGATCATACAACAATTTCCATACTGATATGCACCTTTATATAAGGTGGGTCGCGAATTTTTTTTTATTATTATTTTAAGGTGGGTCGCGTAACAACAAAGTTTGGGAATCGCTGCTATAGAGCATGTCTGGGACGCTCTTGGGTGCGTAACTCCAACTCCCAGAACCATCCAGGAACTGAAAACAGCGTTGATGAATGGATGGAACCAATCACCACAGGCACTGGTAAACTGCCTTATTTCCTGTTTGACATTACGCTAAGAGGCCTGTATAGCTAGCTGTAAGACGTGATCCTACCTCTTACCATTTACCTCTTAACCCATTTCTTTTGTGTATTCTAAAATTGCTGTTTAAAATTTTCAGACTACCATGAGTTTTACGTACGAACATGTGTGTACATTATAACTGTTGAATATTTATTTTGTTTGTATTATATCAACCTAAGTTCACACCAAATTGTATTTAAATCTATTAAATAGTTCCGGAGATCTTAGGTCAAATTTGAAAAATATTTTAATTTCTTATACCAGTGTATTTTAAATTCTTTAGAGGGTATAAACATCATAGACAAAAAAATATATTAAGAAATAAATAATAATAATAATACGAAATAAATAATACTTTTTAATTAGTTAAAAAACCTTAGAGTATTTGTTTAGTTTTAGTTTATTTTGTGTTGTCCGATTATCTACTCGAGGGATATAGGACAATGGGTGGGGTAGTGCCCTTCGTGGGGGTCTTTCTAAGGAAACTTAACCTGTATTTAAGCAAGGTTCGAAGAAAACCACGAAAACTTCGAAGGGTTAGGCCGACGACCGCGACAGGGTTCGAACCAATCCCCTGCCTTTTACCAGTTGAGAGGTCCGAAAATCTCGGCCACTTGTGGGGCTAGAGTATTTGTAGAAAATATTTTTACCCGAAATAATAATAGATATATTTAAAAGGTTTACTGAATTTTTTGATATTTGAAAAAAAAATTCGTTGGTAATTAGCCGGGATATTATTCCTTAAATACAGGGTTAAATTGGACATAAATAATGACTGGGGTGGCGTGCACTGCCTACTATCGGCTTTAAAGCCTAGATAATAACTTTTAATAATATATTTGTGTAATGCAATACCTTGTAGCAGTATAAAGGCAATAAACCTTATTCTGTTAAAAACGTGCTAGTAATTTAATTATAATTAATCACATAAATCAGGATTTGTACGCATAAGAAAAAAAATCCATTTTAGTACCAGAATTTTTTTAAGTGTCATTTGCTTTCTTTAATGCAAAAAGTTCCTTACTTCGCATATAGCGTGTCATTATGTTACAACATTTTCGGTATTAAAATGTCTAACTTTTTTTAATTCCTTATGCATACGAACTAAATACGAAATGAAAACTATGGGGTTTGTGACTAGTTTGCATTGAGTGGGTTTCTCATTATGATTCTTGTATATTTAAAAGTTAATTCTATATCTATCTGGAAAAACGCGTCATGGATCAAAGCAGCTTTGCAAATTTACGAATTCTTTTATACACAACCTCCTTTAGCAGAATGCCAAATTTAAACATGAAAAAGTGTTTTGAGTCAGCACACAAAGAAAAAGAAAAGGTTATTACTAAGCTGAATTTAGTTTTGTCAAATACCAAATGAAGTTTAAATACGTACTATCTTTTATTTTCAGTACCGAGTTAACTTCCGTATAAATAGATAAGAATAAGATAAAAACTAGTTAGATTTGGCAATCCCAAAACATTCTTCTATTTTATGCATGCTAGTTCTTTTTGAAATATGCAGCGTAGCAACGTGACCGGTTAGGAGTTTAAAACTAATCTAGTCAGCAACAACTTACAACTGATTCTGAAATTTGATGGAAATCCGTGCATTTGTTTTGAGATAGATCTATTGCAAAATATTTAACAAATCTGAATAGCAGCCTCACATGTTGGGTGAAGTAAACCAAAAAACTAATCAGAATCATTTTTTTGTGAGGTACTTACTGAATCTGAAGCTTGATGAAAATCATTGCATTAGCTCTTGAAATACAGTTATTGCAAAATTGTGAAAAATGCAGTATTGCACCGCCGTCTTTAAGGTGATTTTCACTAGAAGCTAAACAGCTCTAATCTATATCAGGGACTAAGTAAAACTGAAGTTTTAGAAAATGTCGTACATTAGTTCTTTAGATAGGGCTATTGCGATAATCATGAGTAATACATCATGACAGTGCCACTTGACGAACGATTTACACCGAAACGCAACCAGCACCATGTTATATAGAGTATGAACTAAATATAAAAATTTATGAAGATCCATTCTAAAATTCCTGACATATGGATATTGTGGTAATTGAAATAATGCAGTATAGTTGCGCCATCTGTTGAGCGGTCTACACCAAAAACTAAAAGAACTAGTTTATATGAAATTCTCACGGAATCTTAACATTTGAAAATTCCGTCCATTACTTTTTAAAATAGAGCTATTGCAATGATCACGAATAGTGCACCATGGCAGCGTCATCTCTATGTCAGCGGTTTGTTCAAAACGTAATCAGCACCATGTATATCAAGTACGTATGAAAATCCATGCAAGAGTTTTTGAGATATAGCTGTTGTGGAAATTGTGAATAATGCAGCATAACAGTGCCACCTGTCGAGCGATATGTACGAAATCTAAACAGATCTAGTTCGTATCTAGGTCCAATAGAATCTAAAACTTTGTGAAATTCTGCACATTAGGTTTTGAGATAGAGCGTCCAATATTTTTGTCGCATACAGACAGACTATTGACAGACAGATATTTTTAAAAACATGTTTTGGAGGTTCTCTGACACCTAAAACGTGTAAATCCGTCGAAAACAAGAATTCTAAAAGGTTTACGAATCCAATACTTTCTTCGTGTAAAGATAGAAGAATGTAAAAACCGTTATACAGAATGGCAATATTTGGTATTATGTAAGCTTCATCTCTCTTTGAAATTTTATGGTATACCCATTTATAATTTTCTAGTATATTCAGCCATAACCAATTCTACTTTGTACAGCTTTTTGCAAAGTCTTATTATTCTTTCAGAAACTATTTTCTTTAACCACCGGTTTTTCAAAACAGAAAATATCCTGTGCTTGTATCGTGAAAATGCTCCAATTAAATAAGGTAATCTTTACATTAAAAATAATTGGTGGGAATAATGAAAAATTCTGAGTATCTTGTGTGGCTCGTATACTAGTCGCTCATGCCCAAGGGGTTAATAATGCGTATGATTATTGTACAGAACCCTTTGAGAACGAATAATATTCGCATTTGACCTTAATTTTTTATTAACTTTTGTAGGTAACGATGTTGTATTACCGTTAAACATTATCATGGTACAAGAATACAGTTATATGTCTATGGCCCGAACTATCGTATGCAAAAATTTACTAAATTTTTAATATTTCAGAAATTATGCTGCACTCAACTGTCAAATGAAATGTAATGTTTACATATTTTTTAACATTAAAATGTATTTTTTTTTTAAATTGAGATTACATTCGTTTTTATTAATGTCATATATAATTGGTTAATATTTCACATGCACAGCTAAATTGTTCAGTTAAAAGTGAAAGTACTATTCAATTAAAAATAAATAAAGTATAGCACGTTTTTCTTTTTGAAGGATCGCTATATATATATATGTAAATCATACATATTTAGATGCACTACAACTTTACATAAAAGAAATATTTAAAAAACCATAAATTCAATTTGCATCCATTAATAACCTTATTCCTGTACATTCCAATACATGTATCTTTCATAAACACTTTGAATTATCTAACCTACAAAAAACTTGTTATTTTTTTAAAAGACAAATGGATATAAGATAACTTCATTCGCATACAACGAAATGGCAAACTTTGTCATAGGAACTTGATTTAATCTAACATCTTTAAATATTTCATGGAAGTTCGTTGACCGTGTTTTATTTTTTTAACTGTCGCTTGTCTGAAATTTGCGACTGGTTTTGGAACAAATCCAAATAAATGACATTTGTAATTTCATGCTGTTTATTTCATTATATATTCTTATAAATACATTCAACTCGCACAAAGTTACATGCAATTCGAAAAAATAATTAATATTTACGAATAAATAACTTAAATATAATAATATAAATATTTATTATAATTCAAATTCATTGATTCAAATATTTTTTGTTAGTGTTTTATACTATTTTTTGAATAAATATTTCCGCTACCTCTCTCCTTTTAAAAAGAATACCTCGTAAACAATATTAATAGCAAAAATTAGTGTTTATCTTTCGAAACTGCTTTTTTCATATAAAGACATTAACATACATAAAAAAAATGTCGAAAGAGAAAACTGAAAGAGGTTTTATGTTTTTTGAGACTGTGGAACTATATGAAATAAAAATAGATTTGTCTGTGACGAGAGAAGTCTTCGTAATGCATTGCCTCCACAACATTTAATTATTATGTCAGCAATATTAGCTGGCGTGCCACAATTTATGAATACTTCTGCCATCAGCATTTTCAGTGTTAACAATTTATTGCTATGAATTACGATTAATAGATTTTTACGTGGTACTTTAAAAAACTGAGGGGCATAACGAATATTTAGAGATTTCCTTCTTTCATTGTACGTGTAGAAATAACTAAAATTCAATTTTTTTTATTGTAACATATGTACAATTAATGTTTTTTTAAATTAAAAAATATTACCTTGGTTGAGAATTTTGAAATAATTTCAGGAAGATTGATAACCGAATTGTGAATGTCTGTTAAATAATAATAATAATAATAATGAAATCTATATCTATCGCTGGTAATAAATTAAAACATGTATCCGTGTGATTAAAAGCTTTCAGTAGGTTGAATACATTTAGCAAAATATGAAGTAAAACGAAGAAGAATTTTCAAGATAATGATTGCAGCATTTTGAATCCGTCTACCATTCAAAACACAATCTTAATAATAATACAAATGCTGTTAATGGACTAGTAAAAGATTTTGACACACGTCGTTTTTTCTTAAATGGATCTACAAAATAGTATAAAACATTAAAATTTTATGTCGCTCATGGAGTTCAAAAACTTAATATCGATACATATCTCAGACATTAGTCTAATTAAAAATTAGGATATATAAACAACATATTCCATTACTTCTGGTGACTTTTTATTCCTATGTACGAATATCGAAGATTGCTTTTTCAAATGGATGTTGAACAGATTAGAAAACTGTACCGAAGATAATTTGTGAAAGTATTCTTTAAAATGAAAACTTGAAGCTTTGTTCCAATAAATGTATACTATTAACAATATATATAGATATAGATATACATATATACATATACAGATATCTAAAATAAAAATTACAATATCATAATGTACAACCGCATACGTCATGTATTCTTATCACTCATCCGAAAATATCTATTCGTTATATAGCAAATCGTTCACGCTAAAACAAATTATAATATTAAACATTTCATCATATCTTCCTCAGATGTCAGAAGTAATAACACTTGATTCTCCTAATTTGCTATTACGGACATTGTAAATTGAAAAAAAAATCCATTTTATATTGCTACATTATAAGGGGAGGAGGGGGAATCACGTGTGATACTTCAGCTCCAATGTTCTAAAAATCAAAGAATAAAAATACATGTATTAAGTTTAAACTAAATATTATCTCTATAAATTATTCAATGGTGTTACAAAATGTAGATAATTGAGTTCTTCCTGTTTTACGAAATTGTTTAAAACAGTTACTCGAGCTCATTGAAGCACAGAAATACATTGTAGCTGAAATAGCGAACTGTAGTTAATCCAATACATTTTTTTTCTTTTTTACATTTACTAATTTTTTAAGTTCTCATTAAACATTTCTAGCATATTTCATTATTTTTTTTTCTTGCAGAATTATGTGACATACATGTCGGTTTCATGCGGTCAGCTGCAGACTCTGAACCACCATGGGTTTCTTCAGATGAGGTTATAGTGGAAAATGGGCTTTATTTCACACCATAGATAAAAATTGTGGCAGCGTTCTGTCTTAAATTAAAATATTCAAGGACCGAAGCACTACTCACACCAAAATCTAACCTACGCAAAATTACTCTTATTGTCCGTTTATCGGTACCACTGTAAGCGACCTATGCCACTCCTGAAGTTACTGTAATTTTTTTCAATAGCCATGCGGTTTATGTCTAAATCTTCATATTCTAACTTAAAGCAACAAAACATTTTCTAACGGAAATTTTAAAAAAATTACATCAGAAATACATATCTTTATCGAACCATTACGCCACAATTTTTCTCATTTCTCTCCATTTGTTCGTCAGATATTTATTGAAATAAAAAAACCTTTTCAGGTGGCGAAAAACGCAAATATTTAATATTTAGTAGCCTATTCTTTTGCTTCCCAGCAAACTCATATCTTTCGGCACACGATCGGACCGCAGCTAGCAGTGTAGGTTATCTGTCGGCATGGACACAGTGGTTTCGGTAAAGTGTCGGCAGCATGTCGTGAACTGAAAAATAAGAATCTGCTTTTACAGCTGTCGGTTATCGTAAACGGTCCTTTTATGATTTTATTTCGGCAAGCGACTTATACCGTCAAGTGACACAGGATCGATATGTGATTTCTGATAGTGGCCCGATTAGATTTGCCAGCATTGGACCGAATTAAGAATTTTTACTTTTAACCGACGTTTATTTTTTTCTTTTTCTAAATTTTGTTTGGCTTATTTTGACAAAATATCTAAATTTCATGTATTTCATATAAAATGCTAACAGGCATTAATAGAAAAATTTTCAAAAATAGCAAATATTTATTTATATTTTTATTTCAATTCATTTATAAAAGGATTTACAATTATTTGAATCAGCAAAAAGCATATTTTAATCGCTCCTTAAAATTATTTTTTATTATAAACTTTATCGTAAAAATAATAATAATAATTATAAAAATTACTTCATAAGTTAATTCAACTTATTTTCGAATTATATATTCATTTTAAAAGAAAAAGTATATTTTTATTTTGTTTAAAAAACAAATTATAAAAAAAAAATGTTTAAAATTAATTTACAAGCTATAAAAATACAAGAATTCTACCCAGCTTTTTAGTCTTAAAATTTAAATGAAAGATTCTGACTTCTCCCCGCCCTTTAAAAAAATTACCAAACGAAAATAAATAATATTGATACATAGTCACTAAAAATATATTCTACAGTAAGTCATCAAATAACATAAAATATTTTTTTAAATAAAAAATGATTAATTATAAACTTATTTTCTTCTTCTTCTTTTTTTCTTTCTTTTTTTTACAAATATATATTCTTTATTCTAATACATTTAATTACATTATAATTCCTAAAACAAAAATTGTATCAACAAAAAAATTTTTTAATTCACCGATTTTTTTAAATACTAAAATATTTTTAAATGTACAGAAATATTCAGAAATATCCTCCATTATAAAAATTATCTACTTAAAGGAAAAAATATTCCTTTAAGTAGTAAATTCCTTAAATTAGAGTTTGGAGACACTGCGGTCAGAGACTGCTAAACTGTTGTGTTATGCATCGTCACACTGGTCCTACACCGGGTATCATGGTTTGGGGTGGCAATGGATTTCACTGCCGCACTTTTCTAGAACACATTACCGGTACACTGAACAGCCAGCGCTATATCTCCGAGGTTTTAGTGCCCGTGGTCCTCCCATATATTCAGCGCTTGCCATCAGCTATTTACCAGCAGGATAACACGCAACCACTCGTGTCACGCAATGTTCTAGAGTTCTTCTATAAAAATCAGATTGAATTGCTTCCTTGGCCTACTCAATCTCCCGATAAACCGCCAATCAAAAACGTGTGGTCCATGCTTGCACAATAAGGTGGATCGATTGTCTATGGCGAAAAAAAAAAATTACCATTCATCAAAATCTACCTATGCGGAAAAGATGTTCTATTCTATGGAGATTAAGGGAAAAATAATAAAAAAAATTAATTTTCAAATTTAATGCTGCCACAAAAGGGTTGAATTTTCGAAAAAATTTGAAAAAAGCCCGAATTTTGGTTAGGTTATTTTTGTCAAAAACTAATTATTTTAATAATTTTTAAAATACAACAATGTGGAAAAGATGTTATATCGTATGGAGGTTAAGTAAAAAACAATAATAAGTAATAAATTCGAAATTTAATACTGCCACAAAAAAGTTGCAAATTCGATAAAATATTGAAAAAATGGAAAAAGATCTAATTTTGAATAGATTTATTTTTGACGCAAAATAATCATTTTAATACCAATAAAAACCTATCTTTGTGCAAGAAATATTATATTGCATGGATATTAAATTTAAAAAAAGATAAATAAATAAATCAATTTCGAAATTTAATATTGCTGCAAGTGATTGAAAGTTTCGAAAAACTAGCAGTTCCAGTTTTTTCAGTTAGGATTTGTCTGCTTGTGTATTGTGTAGTTTAGTGTACCTTGAATATTACTGTACCATGGCGTTGCTTAAAAATAATAATAATAAGAGAAAGAGAGACAGATAGATATGAATTACACCCTATTTGGGTCTGGCTTTGATATGGCAGTAAATATGCTCCCTATTTCAAAAAGTTATAAAATTTATATATTGGTATTTAAAAAATAACCGAAGAAAGGAATCGGTCAACATCTATTTATTTCCAGCCAGTGAGAAGGAGTTGCTAATAAGTTACAAGTGACCTGTAAATAGATTCAATCTCAATAATTTACCACAGCAGCATTTTAAGAAAAATTAAACTGTTTAACGACAAATATTGCGCTCTTCTTAATTTTCGTAAAACAAAATAAGATATTGAAAGCTACTACAATCTTTTGGATTATTTCCGAAAATACTGCCTATTTTTTTCAGTTCAAAAGATTTGAATATGAATATGAATATGAATATGAGTATTGAGTGTAAACTAAATCGACGTATTGAGAGCAAACTCACTTTTCTGCAACATCAGCTATCATTGAAAAGTCAAAATGCTGCCGAGCTAGGTGTCACATCACCTGTAGTGACGAAGATTGGAATTGGAATCAGCCAGAATATTGGACAGTTTGGGCACTTCCGACCAAGCAGGTGCTGCCATCGTGTCTGGTGCACTTCAAGATGTGGGCATTATCTCACAAAACTATGAATCGAATGCTATTGACAGAAAAAAACTGGCATGACAAAACAAACCAAAGACCACTCTATCATTTTAATCAATCTCTTTAGTCATTTGTAAAAGATTATGATCATGGCCATTTTCTTTAAACTTTGATGGGTGTAAAGAATGACTACATCACTAGAAAACAACAGGCTATTTCCATGCGAACTTGTTTGTCTGTTACGTACTACGATTTTTGGCTACCAGTATTTGATGTCGGAAAAATGTGACTTATTTTGTTGAAGATCTCATCAGTTGAATAAAACGAAGCAAACTTTACGAAAATACCGGTGGCCAACAATCATATCAATTTTTAGCTGGGTAACAGACAAACAAATTCGCATGGAATTGCCCAGCAGAAAAAAAATCCTAATAGAAGCAGACTTGAGCTTGAAAAAAGAACTTGGTTCTGAATACATCGGCCACATATATGTAAATTCTGGGAGAGTACCAAACAATCTGAAAACACGACGCACATTTTTTTGTCATGTGTTAACAATACTATACATGTAACAAAGTTGGTTGCGATCGGTTGTGACGGAATATCTGTTAATATAGATGTTTAAATGATATGTTATTCGAAATATGGAACTGATCTTCAAGCGTCCACTGCAATGATTTTTGTGCTAACTACACACCAATGAGGTTCCACTATCTCATCTTTTTGCAGCGTGGATGAAACCGCGGCTGGGCACAAATGTTTTACTGGTAAAATAGAAAGATTATTCGCAGCATGTTAGAAGCTTTTTGTATTTTCATTTATGTTAGTATATGAATTCTAAAAGCGCGCGAATGAAATCAAATGGTCTGCTGTAATCCTAATCATTACATTATAAAATATCTATATTTTCCTTTTATCAGCTTTTTGACCTTTTGCGACGGATGGCATTGATTTAATTAAATTGGAAAATGTGTCGAACCTCCACTAACTGACGGATTTAGTAACGACATGATTTCAGAAGCAATAGGTAAATCCAGAAATCATTTCAGTGGCAATAACATCTACTATCAATAATATCTATTCACGCAACGCTCATTCTACAAAACTAATAATCAAAAGAGTCACGGAAGTATTTCTGCTGTGTATGGACCATACATAAGAAACGGTTTTATAAAAATCAATTTGAATTAAAAAATCTCATGTCGATTTTCAATACCGAACGTCATTATCACCAATTGCAATGTTGACGATTTTTCTTGATTTAATACTAATGAAGCTGTTAAATAAGAAACTAAAGTTTTTATCTTGTAATCAATTAAATATCCCCACATTGCAATAAATTTTAAAAATTCTAAAATTCACATTTTATTTTACAAAAAAAAAAAAAAAAAAAAAAAAAAAAAGATTTTTTATTGTAAAAATGTTTAAATACATAAATTTGAGCCACATTGCAGCAGATTTAAATTTTGAAATTAATTTTTTTAATTATTTTTCTCATACTCAGCATATAATATAACTTCTTTTACGCATAGGTAGGTTTTGGATAATTTTTTAAACTATTATTTTGAATCAAAAATCTTCTAGCCAAAATTAGGTCTTTTTTCACTTTTTTCGAAATTCAATCGCATTGTGGTAGTATTAAAATTTAAAATTATTTTTTTTAATTATTTTTCCCTTAATCTCCATCCAAGAGAACATCTTTTCCGCATAGGTAGGTTTTAACACTGTGAAAAAAAATTTCGATCCACCCTATTGCACAATGACTAGACTGGAATATAGCACCCGTTACTACATCAGATGAACTTTGGCTATATGTGGAAGACACATGGTCTGTTGTAGCCCTAGGAGACGCCCGAAGATTCTTTGATTCTTTGACGAAGCGTGCGGCAGTGGTTATAGCCAACAGTGGCGAGTATACTAACTACTGAATTTGTCATCATCCACACGTCACAAGAACCTGTAATTTTGATCGTTTGGTCTTTGTACAACCTGCTATGTGCCATGTAAATTTCGTTGTGATATCTCTGGTCCTTCTTGGTTTTGCATTTTGTGTGGCCAGCAATACATATATATATATATATATATATATATATATACACTATATTGCCATTGATTATGGGACACTTGCGATTTTAGACATTTTACTAAATATTTAGAAAAATTCATGAGGAATCATCTCGAAACTCTTAGTGTATAAATACAATAGTATATGTCATACATCGCCGTGAAGATTTTTTACCGAAACGCCATAGGGGACCGTCAACAAATTAAAAAATAATGAATATCTTTTGAATAACCCTGTCAAAACTAATGTAGCAAAAGCGCTCAAACTCTAGATTATGATTGAATGCTTTATTGTAATACACTGTGTTCATTTTTATGCAAATAGCATGCACACACGCAGAGTAATTAAGGTTTTTATAAAAATGGTCCCAAATTTTTCCAAGTTTTTTCATTATAATTTTCAGAGTTCTTAATATAAAATAATATTTTTTTCAGAAAATATGACAAACAACATTGCACACAGTACCCTGTAATCAGAATCAAAAAATAATAAAAATTGTATGAAAAATGAGTAGGTTTACTATATAATTTTTTACTGCGCATGCGTCAAAGATATCAAAATTTCATTTGCATATTATGTTAGCTAAATGTATAGAGCAACTTTTGTAAAAGTCTCAAAATCATAGCTTGAAAATTCTGAAAGTAATCGTCTATAGAAAAAGGACAAAATCCGTTGTTTCCAAAATGAAGCAAAAAAATGAGGGATTTTATCCAAATGCAGTAGTACATCCCATGTTGTGTATTCTATATTGACACTAATCAATGAATATATGGATACAACCCCTCTTGTTTTTGCTTCATTTTGAGAATAACGGATTTTCGACTTATTCAATTGACGATTATTGTCAGAGTTTTCAAGTTATGATTTTGTGACTTTCACAAAAGTTGCTCTATACATTTAGCTAACACAATATGCAAATGAAATTTTGATATCGTTGACGCATGCGCAGTAAAAAATTATTTAGTAAACCAACTCATTTTTTATACAATTTTCATTATTTTTTAATTCTGATTACAGGGTACTGTGTGCAATGTTGTTTGTCATATTTTCTGAAAAAAATAATATTTTATATTAAGAACTCTGAAAATTACAAGGAAAAAACTTGAAAAAATTTGGGATCATTTTTATAAAAACCTTAATTACTCTGCGAGTATGCATGCTATTTGCATAAAAATGAACACGGTTTATTGCAATAAGGTATTCAATCACAATCTAGAATTTGAGCGCTTTTGCTACATTAGTTTTGACAGGGTTATTCAAAAGATATTCATTCTTTTTTAATTTGTTGACGGT
This sequence comes from Maratus speculifer, assembly GCA_964019185.1. Taxonomy (NCBI): domain Eukaryota; kingdom Metazoa; phylum Arthropoda; class Arachnida; order Araneae; family Salticidae; genus Maratus; species Maratus speculifer. The sequence goes on from OZ025297.1 coordinate 285,007,327, forward strand.
CCCCTTTGGAGTTTCGGGAAAAAATCTTCACGGAGATGTATGACTTATACTATTATATTTATACACTAAGAGTTTCGAGATGATTCCTCATGTATTTTTCTAGATATTTAGTAAAATGTCTAAAATCGCAAGTGTCCCATAATCAATGGCAATATAGTGTATATATATATATTATACCGAATGATTATAACTAAAGTCCCGATTTTAAAAATAGATAATTTTAATACTACTGGTCATAATGACTTGGTATTTTAGCAGAACAATCGTAAGGCAATGGAATTTTGTTTGACGAGGGGAAAAAATAGTTCCAAAATGTGCCGATAGATGGCGCTGTCAGTAGTCACATTGTCTAGATATATGCAAATTACTAATACGTAACATGCGCACATGAGACTTAGCTGCCATAAAAATGCAAAGCACCAGCTCTTTGCCTAAATGCTTCATCATGACTCTGACTATGAAGGATCGCACTCTGCTCTTGAAGCTTTTTTATAAGAACGGTGACTGTGCACTTACACCTATTAGGAAGTTTCGGACATTAAAATCCATAAAATTGGGTCCAATAACCACAAAAGGTCTGCGAAAAATGATTGCTAAATTCGAAGAGACCGGTTCATTTGACGTTAAACGGGGTAGAGGTAGCATTGCAAAGGTTAGAAAAAAGCCGGTTTAAACCCGGGAATAAACCTGGATTTTAGGAATAAACCTGGAAAAAACCCGGGATTTTTAGGATTAATTCGGTTTTTTGGGAATAAACCCGGGAATAAACCTAGTCTATTGGAAATAAACCCGGGAATAAACCTAGTCTATTGGAAATAAACCCGGGAATAAACCGACATTTTGCAACTCTAGGTAGAGGAAGGAAACCAGTTTCGGCTGCGGCAGTGGAAGATGTGGCTACAGCATTACAAGAACAGACTAACAGTGATGTTGGAATCAGCAGTGCACGGGGAATTGGCCGAATGCTGGATATGCCAAACAGCACGGTGCGTAAAATCCTACGGAAGATCTTGAGCTGTTATCCGTATAAGATATATCATGTGCAGGAGTTGCTACCTGCTGACCTGGAAGCACGTCACTCTTTTGCTTTGCAATTTCTTGCCCGGATGGAAGTGGACAACGGATGGCCATGGAACATTATGTGGTCTGACGAAGAGCCCACTTTCATTTGCAAGGTTCTGTAAATACGCAAAATTGCAGGATATGGGCGATCGAGAATCCGTCCCAGTTACAGCCATTACCTCTTCAGTCTGAAAAGCTTACTGTATGGTGCGGAACAACGGCAGCGTTTATCGTTGGTCCGTTTTTCTTCGAGGAGATCAGACCTGCGGGTCCCGTTACCTGCACCGTTACTGGCAAGCGGTATGAAACACTTTTGCGTAATCATGTCCTTCGGCACTTCAGCAGCGTCAGTGTGTGGATCGCACAATATTCATGCAAGATGGCGCTCCTCCGCACATTGCTACTCCTGTGAAGCAGCTACTGAGTGCTAATTTCGGAGATGACAGGATCATAAGCCGTCATTTGCCAACAACGTGTCCGCCACGTTTCCCCGACTTAAACCCGTGTGATTTCTGGCTTTGGGGGTATCTGAAGAATGATGTTTACAACGGGAGGATTCAAAATCTAGCCGACTTGAAGGCAAGCATCACACACCACATCCATTGCATCAGTACAGATACCCTCCGATCTCTTGTGGATCATGCCGTTTTGCACTTCCAATTAGTAGCGGAACAAGGCGGAGGGCATATCGAACAACTTATGCTTTAATCATCAGCAAGGTGTTGATTTAATGAAGCTCTTTTTTTGTCATAGTCGCTGTTGTCGCTGTATTCTGGTCTTTTCGCTGATAAATCTTTAGTAAATCCCTGAACTCTAATTTTTATCTTTTGGCTAACAACATTTCTGTGTTCAACGAATACATATTTGGTCTTTCCTCCTGATATTAGCCGGACAGCGCCATCTATCGGCACATTTTGGAACTAGTTTTTTTCCTTCGCCAAACAAAATTTCATTGCTTTACAACTGTTCTGCTAAAATATCAAGTCATTCTGACCAGTAGTTTTAAAATTATCGATTTTTAAAATCGGGACTTTAATTATAATCACCCGGTATATAGTTAGATAGATATAGATATATTTATGCAAATTTAGAATAATTTGTAATTTAGAATAATTTGTAAATTAAAGCAATTGGAATATCAATTTATTTTTTCAAATTTGGCTTATTTTCACGAAATTGTGCAAAAAGAGTCGAACCCCGTTATAGCGAACCCGATTTATAACGAACTCCCGGATATAACGAACGAAAATTTGGGTCCCGCCGTTGACCTATTGTATTTAATGCAATTTATCCTTTTATAGGCTATTTTAACCTTTATAGGTTTTTTTACCTCCGGAATGTTAAGAATCTGTTATAATGAACTTTTTTTTTCTAGTCGACCATGATTTTTTTTTCTCATTTTACTTTTCCGCTTACCTGAAAAAAAGGTTTTCGGCTCTAATTTTATAAGAAAATGCATGCCGATTAGAAAACATGGAGCAAATTAACGATAAGTCATTTTTATAAAAGAGTTGTAAGACCTGCATTCTTTCTCTTTTATGGTAGCCATTCTGCAGGCGTGATCATGCCCACCAGTCAGTTATTTCCCATTACTCCTGCCATAGCAACTCAGTAACGCATATAAGAAAACTTATTTAACGAATGTATCTAACAATAATTCGAGATATAGCAGTATTGAAAGGAACGTATTCTTTGAAGAAAGCAATAATCAAAAGCTTTTTTCCTTAAATTATACTCGCTGGAATTCACAAGATGATGAAAAAAAAGGAAAATTTAATTAATAAAAAATAAACAAACAAAATAGAAATAAAAAGATTTTTAACGCGCCAATAATCAGTGTTAGTCATCCTAAGCCTGGATAAAGTGTGATGATTTTAGTATAATTATGATCATTCCTTAAATTATCTTGCTCATTTATAATAACATTTATAAGAACTAGTATTGGTCTCGAATGCTTAGATAATCGGCGCTTACTGTATTGCTATTTGTCCTATTTTTAGTTAATTTATTTAGTATTGTGCCAATTTAAAATTATCAATTTTAGTCAATTTAAATCTTTAATGATCATATCTAATAGAATATACGATTTTTTTCTCAATACATCATTACTGAATACATAGGTATCAAATATTTATACACGTATTTTGTAAACTCTAACATTTTTAACGATTCGGATATAGCGAACGACCGGATATACGAACATAAACTTCGGTCCCTTGAAGTTCTTTATAACGAGGTTCGACTATATTATATTTGCTTGTATATATGCATTATTTACATTTTGATAGATGATCTGAAATCATCAAATGCATAAAATTAATATATTGGCTTGTTTTGTGTATATTTAACCAGGAAAATAATTTTGAAGCAGAACAGCGTTTAATTATATGCTCTAATAAATTCGTTTGTTTGATTATCAAAGAGATTTTGGTAATTCAAACTTTATTAAATGTCTTTAATTAAGATTCGATTTGCTTCACTGACCGCGCATTGGTTTAATTTACGAATTTAACAACATGTCTAATCAAGAATGATCAAATAAAAATAATCTTTGAAGGAAATTCCAGTTTAAACGATAGCTAAGTCTTTTTTATGAAGATAATTGGAAATTATATCGATCATTAACTAAACTAAATATATCTAAATTATTTGTAATAAGTTAATTTACTGAAATTTGACGTATTTCAAATAACGTTGGAATTAAGGTATGTGTCTACACTTGAATCTCTGTTTTTGCGAAAACCTTCTATTCATTTTTTTATTATTTAAATTAAAATTTATACATTTAAAGCATTCCAAATGTGTTTTAATTTTATTTCAGCAACAATAAGAACGTAAACCATAGATTTAAATATAAACCAAAAATTGATTTTCTGAAAACGTAAATGACTGTTTAAGTAGCTATAGAATGGTAGAGAATACATTTTAATACACAAATATATAACATATAATATAGACACAAATCTAAAAATCCCAACAAATATGGTGAATTTTAATACTTTAAACATTATAAATAAATTTTTGTGCTGTATCAAAATTTGAATTTGCGTTTTCTGAAAACCGAGTTTTTCATTCTGTACGCTTATGGGAAACATCATTTCTTAAACACTTTTTAAGATATTGAAATAAATTTTTGTGACAAGATTTTGTTCCTCTATAGGTATGTTATGATGCAAAATATACATTGTATGTTTATATATTATTAATCTAGACATTTTTATTTAAAATTGCACTTTTTGGGGGGGAATATCATATTTCGTTTAAAATATTAAGTATTGTTAATTTAAAAGATATTGCAAATATTTGTTTTTACATTACAGGAGTTGTTTTGCTAATAAATTATTATAACCAAAGTAAAATGTATTGAATAGATTCCGTTACAGAAGGTTTGGCATAAATGCAATTTCCTAGTAAATTTAACAAAATATTGCCCAAATTTAAAAATTTGCTTAACAGTTTATTAAAAATTTGCATGCATTCATAGATTTGTTTTTTGTTTTAACTGACAATACATATGTTTTATAAAAAAATCATAATTTACAAAAAACGTACCTCTAAGAAAGGCATTCTCAAGTAAATATATCTGTGTCTTATATAATATTTAAATGTATCATCAATAAAATTATCATTTGATCAAAATTCTATTCATGAGACGAGAATGTGATACAACATATGATGTGCGATGCATAGTGATAAAATGTTACGTCAACTGTTGTAATTTTGACCCATTAAGGTTAACTTTCACCTAAAAAAAATATATATAATTGCTACATAGCATGAGTTATAGACACAAATTTGGTCTCAAAATATAGATAGCAGCACTAGCATGACGTTATCTGACGTTATCAAGTTCGAACATTTTCCACCGTGTATGCATATGAATCACAGTTTCCTGAATTTGGGACTAAGTTACTCTCGTTCACAATAAGTAAGAAGTTTGAAAATAACTTGCAATATAAATGTTTTTGACATAATATAAAAAAATAGTTCCCCTATGCAGCGATAAATAAATAACAGAAAGCGATCAATAATGATGTTTGTTCATTCCACAATATCAAGAGTATGGTAAGAATTCGTTGTTTTCTACAAAAAATAGCAACATTTCGTATATTTCAAAGGATGGACAGTTTTGAAAGAACTTTTTAGAATCAGCTGAATGGTATGTAGTTAGAAAAAGTCTTAGTTACTGTGCCAATACTACTGAATGCCGGATGAAAAGAGATTGTCATTTTATTAGTCCTTGCTCGAAAATAATGAGCATCAGAAGCAGAACACTTTCATCGTTTTGTTAGTGATTAAAAATACTATGAATAAACTGTAGGATAAGACTTCATCTACCACACAATATCAAAGGACACTCTGCTCATCCAATAATTCACACTGATATATTTATACAATATGAATTTAATAAATTAACACATGACATTAAAAGGAAACAATAAATTTAGTAAATTGGAAAAATGTAATAAAAAGTATTTAGTGAAACATTTGCATAAAGTAATAACAATAGCAAAAGTAACATAAGTAAATTTCCACACAAAACTTGATTTTCATATTCTTACACATTTTAGAATATAGTAAATAAATTAAACAAAATTAAAACAAAAAATTAACATAATTAAAACAAAAAATGATTAGACACATGAACTAGTATGCAGCAAAAAACAAAGTTTGCTACTTTTGCTGCAAACATTTTTAACTGAATCTGAATGATATTTTTATAAATATGTACCCAATAAGCTTCAGAGAACAAGCGTTATAATGTTGCCAATTAAAAACAATTGATTTCAATAAATGCAATAAGACATTCCCTCTATAAAAAAGACATCACGGTTTCCGATTACATGATAAACTAGTCGTTGGGGGGGGCCACCGTAATACTTTCCCATCATGGATAGGCATATGAAAATAAAACATGCGAAAACTATTTATACAATGCATTGCAACTCCAAAACAAAATTTAAATATTGTTAATATGTATAGTAATGCTCTGTTAATGAATTGCTGATGTACCAATTTCGACAAATTATATAAAACGCCAAACTACTCAAGTAATACCAAACTGCGTAAAAGAAACATCCTTATAACTCCAAAAATAATAATAATATAAACTAACAGTTTACTGCGTTGAATTAAGCGTCTCATTTTCAATTAAAATATACCTTTGAATTGAAATTTGAATGAAATACAGGGTCATGAAAAATCGAAGAATGTGAAAAACAGGATTACGAATATCTCGACAACTAATTATCCGATTGACTTCGTTCTATATGCAAAATGTGTGTTATTTTATTGCCTTTTAAGTCCATTCCTTAGAACAAAAACATTCGAAAATTTTTATATACCTTTCATCAGAACGAATTTTTCGAGAGTCCAAAAAAAATAGTTCCGGATATTCGAGGTTGCTGATATTAAATAGGGTTCGTCCCATTCTTACATACTAACTACATACAAAATTTTAAGTCTCTATCTCAATTTTTTCGGGAGATAGAGCGTTTACAGACAGACAAACAGACAGACAGACAGACGGACGGCAAAATTTTTTTTCTAAAAATATGTTTTTCGGAATCTCCACTATCTAAAACGTGTAAATCCGTCAAAAAAAATTTTTCGATCTTAAAAACGATTGCAAGACTTGCCCTATACTACGTATGATGGGTAAGTAAAATTTACATGCGAGAAAAAAGCTAATTTAGAGCTTAACAAAAAATATAACTTCATTATCCACGACCTAACCGGATGTAAGAAAAGATGATCAAGTTGTTTATTTCATGTAAGTTATATACAGGGTGATGCTAATTTTTTTTTACAATAAAAGAGGGGTGATAGTACACATAAAGACAAACAATAATAAATAGGAGACCAAGGGTCCAAAATGTTTTCCAAAGGAGATAGCCGCCATTAAAGTTTAGGGACGAAAATTTCAAATAAACATAAAAAACGGAAAAATCGGTCGATTGATTTGCGGTTTTCACTAAAATTATTCTTTATGTCGGCATTTCCTTGAAATTAAAAAATAAAAATAAATTTCAAAAAATACCGATAGAGGGCGCTTTAGACTTTGGAGTAACGAACAACTATTTTTTGCCGGTATATTTTGCATCTCATTAAATGTTTTCGTAAGCTTAGAGTCAAACTTAAATTTTGAGCTCAAAATCTGAAAGTGGGAGTGGTTAAGTAGCACAAACTGAACTGTGTTCAGAGGGTTCAAATTTCAAATAATTAAAAAAAAAGGAAAAATTGGTTCATTGATTTGCAGTTTTCACTAAAACTATTCTTTATGTCGGTATTTTCTTAAAAATAAATTATAAAGATAATATTCAAAAAAGGCCGATAGAGGGCGCTTTAGACTTTGGAGTAACGAATAACTCTTTTTTGGTGTTATTTTTTGCATCTTATTAAATGCTTTCGTAAGTTTAGACTTAAACTTAAATTTTAAGCTCAAAATCTGAATAGTTGGGAGTAGTTAAGTAGACAAACTGAACTGTGTTCAGAGGGTTCAAATTTCAAGTGATTATAAAAAACGGAAAAATTGGTCGATTCGTTTCCAATTTTCGCTAAAACTAATTTTTAAATGAGCATTTTCTTGAAAATAAATTTTAAAGATAAATTTCACAAAATGCCGATAGAGGGCGCCTTAGACTTTGCAGTAGCGTACAACTATTTTTAACTGTTATTTTTTAATCTCATTAAATGCTTTCAAATGCATAAAATTAAATTTTAGGCTCAAATTCTGAATCGTTGGGAGTGTTTAACTAGCGAAAAATTGAATTGTGTTCGTGGAGGGGGGAGGGTTAAATTTACGCCTGAAGACACTTCAATTTGTGCTACTTAATTACTCCTAATTATTCAGATTTTAAGCTGAAAATTTAAATTTAAATCTAAGCTTCCGAAAACATTTAATAATTTTTTGCAAGCATTTAATTAGAACAAAAAAAATAATGGTTAAAATTAATTATTGGTTACTCTGGATTTTAAGACGCCCTCTAATGGATTTTTTTTAAAATTTATTTTTAAAATTTATTTTCAAGGAGATACTGACTTAAAGAGTAGTTTTATTTTAAACCGCAAAGAAATCGACAAAATTTTCCATTTTCTATAATTATTTTAAATTTGAACACCCCCCTCTTAAACACAGTTCATTTTGTGCTACTTAACTACTCCCTACTTTTCAGATTTTGTGCTCAAAATTTAAGTTTAAGTCTAACTTCCGAAAACAATTAATGAGAATCAAAAAATAACGGCAAAAAATAGTTGTTCGTGACTCCAAAGTCTAAAGCGCCCTCTATCGACATTTTTTGAAATTTATCTTTATAATTTATTTTTAAGAAAATACCGAAATAAAGAATAGTTTTTAAAAACCGCAAATCAATGAACCAATTTTTCCGTTTTGTTATAATCATTTGAAATTTGAACCCTCTGAACACAGTTCAGTTTGTGCTACCTAACTACTCCCACTATCAGATTTTGATCTCAAAATTTAAGTTTGACTCTAAGCTTACGAAAACATTTAATGAGATGCATAAAATACCGGCAAAAAATAGTTGTTCGTTGCTCCAAAGTATAAAGCGCCCTCTATCGGCATTTTTTGAAATTTATCTTTATAATTTAATTTCAAGAAAATGCCGACATAAACGTTAATTTTAGTGAAAACCGCAAGTCAATCGAACGATTTTTCCATTTTATTTGTTTATTTGAAATTTTGGTCCCTAAACTTTAATGGCGGCTATCTCCTTTGGAAAAAGTTTTGGACCCTTGGTCTCCTATTTAATATTGTTTGTCTTGATGTGTACTATCACCCCTCTTTTATTGTAAAAAAAAAAAAAATTGGAATCACCCTGTACAACATAAATTAAATTATGTTCAGTAAGGAATCGAAATAGTAAAAAAAATATTAATATATTCGAACTTTTTGTATACTTATTAAATAATAAACAAATTAAATTAGAAGCAAGCTTTTGTGCAGTGGTTGCTACTAATATATGTTTTTTTTTTCAGTATACTTAAACACTAACCTGCAGAGCTGACAAAACCAACAACAAAAAAATATCTACATATTTTATTGAACTAAAAACATGGTGTTTGCTTCTTGAGTGCACAAGTCTATCATAGCATATAAAAAATATCCCCAAAGGCATGATGTCTCAGAGATAGACGAAGTTTTTTCCCAATATTCCAGACTTATGATAAAGAAGCCCGTTCTCTAACTGTAAAACCGTTGACTGCAACTTGGTTTATGCCTTTTATGATTTTCTTATACTAGCGTGCAAACATCGATTCGATAGAATAAATTTTATTGTCAAATTCGCACAAGTATGCTCATAGTTTAAGCACAAACTGACTGTTCCGAATACAGAAGTATATTTTTCTTCCTCTAGCGATAATTTCAAAAAGTGTCATTAAGCTACTATTTGCTAAAGCATGAACTTCTCTGTAATTCATCGCCCAATTTACAAAGTTCGTTTCAATTACAGTTTTTGATATTATCAAATTTATTCCAAATTAATATTTGTCAGCATAATGTGAAGTTTTAAGTGTTAACAAAAGACATTCATAAAAACTAAAAGAACTAACCTGTCCCTTAACCAGGACACCTATGATGACAAGCAATTCAAAATTAGGTTTAAAAATTCATGACAAATTATAACAAAGAGCATTTAGACTAATATGCAAAACGCTTAAACAACTGAGCTAACCACTTCCACTTTAGAGTACATTTTTGAATCAATAAACTTTTTCTCATTAATACACGGTTTGTTCTATTTTGCCGATTAACAGAATAAACTTCATACAATGGAATTCAATAAAAAATAGAAACATTGTAATTCCATATTATTTAAGTCAAACAAACTAATTAATCAATCATAGATTAGGCCAACAACATTATTGTCGACGCCTTTTGCTCATACATTTTTACTTAGTTATAATATGTATCGTGTTTTTGTAATGATACTGATAGTTTCGTTCTTTTCTAAATAAACGATCATATACCAGTAAAATGTACATAAAAAGGATGAATATTATATGAATATTAATTCTCGCCTTCAAAACATTTATGAACAGTTAAAATAAGACTTCAATGCTTTAAAAAAATATATATATGAAATATCTTTCGTTACTTCAATTTCTAATAAATTCGCTTGCGTCATTCGAGTTTCTGACACTGGTATTAGGATATCTAGACTGATCTAAAACTGAATCAGTTGGTTTATCTAAAATAAGTAAAATTTATTGTGTAATCAGAAAATACTTTGTGCAAGTATATTTTTTAGATTACTTACTAAGTAAATAATAAAATAAAATGGAAATAGTTTCTCTTTTTATCCAAAATATTGACATAATTCTTTCCGAAAATTAAGAGATACCTTCTCGAATTAATATTGATATATCCATCTCTACTATCTGTCTTCGAGATCTCATATTCTATTGATTGTGAAAAATGTTTTAGTTCAAAATTCGGATACGAATTTTAATCTGTGGATTTAGTACTCTGATAGTTTTTTCTACTTCTAATAGTTTTATACGAATCTTTTCCAAACCACTTTACGGCTAATTTTGCGTAAAATTACCGTGTAACGTGACTCAGCGATTTAAAAGTTAATAGGTGTATAACATGCCACTCATCCCATTAAAGAACTTACAACAATGTAATTAACTAGCAACCAATTTAAACTTTTAAACATATCTTTTGCAGCGCATCGTGTAATGTGTTTCTTTAAAGTTTGTATCCCTTTCATTTATAATATTAAAAGGGGTTAAAATGAAATTCCAATATTTTGATACTGAGAAAAATATTATTCATATACTGATATTTTTTATTGAAATATATATTCTAAGCTCATTTTGGTATAAGACAACCAATTTTTTAAAAAAAACATGGTACTGCATTTTTAATAAACTAATAGCAGAAACCATCTAGTGATTGTTTAATTATTTCTTTTAAAACTGAAAGTCTACGAATACAGTATTGTCAAATTTTAAAGAATTTTTTATTCAAAAATATCAAGTTCGTTCTAGAAATATAAAACAGTTATTTTTGCTTTAAATAATGACTTATAACTTCATACATCCTTCAGATTTGATAAAACTGTATAGATGAGATTGGGGAGGTTTAACTCATTTTTAAAAAAATAAATTCTTACTTCTTAAATATTAAACCTAGATTGATGTTTGAGATATCATTATTCTTGTCGTAAAATAGGTTATCAAAATGAAACTACGACATGATTATAATATAAAAGAAACCTGAAAAATGATTGATTGTTATCATAAAAAATAATGAATCAAGACTCCGCACATATTGGAAGTTTGACTCATTTTATATTATATTGAAATATTTGTTAAATAAAATAAAATGAATTTTAACAAAAACAGAATATTTTTATGCTACACGTTTAATTGTTTGGTCTATTTACCAAATGATGGTACTATTTAAAAGAAATAAATGTTCCTATTAACTTTCCAATTTTTATTTTATTGAATGTTTTCATGTTTCTATAGCATTTTTCACATCTACTCTAATGTATTTCAAACATTTTTCTTTCAATTATTCTAATTTTACAAAATAATTGTTCTTTGTTTTAAAAGTATAACAGTTAACCCTATTTTATGTACAGTAAAAAATAGAAAGTTTTTCAATAACACTTAATTAAGAGAGCTTTGACCGGCTGGTCCATCCTCCTTTACATTGATTGGGTCAAACCTCCTTGCATACGACATTTTACAGTGCAGCACATTTTTTAGTCTCATCTATACCTATAGTGCAGTAGAAATAAGGCAAAAAACACCTTTAGGTGGAACTAATTGGAACACAAATGATTCTTGTTGTAAATGGCAGGTAACATGCTCCTAATCAACATACTAAAAATATACAGTCGTACTGTTGCGCAAAATGCGTTTTTTGGCGGCCATCTTGAAAAAAAATGCGAAAACTTTTTAAAAATCGAAAAAGGCCATGTGGGGTATCATATTAAAGTAAATTTTGAGCTGATAAAGAATATGATATTCGTTTTCAAAAGTATAAATATATAAAAAAGTTGTGGCAAAAAAATGAAGGATTTCGGTTTTTTGAAAAACATGGTTTTATTTAAAAAATTCAAAATAAGTACACAAGAAAAGGGATTTTGTCTATAAAATTATATTTATCTAACCAAATTTAAATAACCTCTCCATATTCATCTGAATCTAACTGTCTCCTGTGTTTGCACAGTCCTTTCCACAACAGTTTTTACAAACTACTGAACATGCAAGTCCATATCGGCGACATGTACACTTTGCAGTGTTACATGGATCTTCAGTTGTAATTAGACAAGCACATTTAATCATTTTTAACAGTTTGTCTGGTGCTGGGTTTAAGTCTGTTAATATTGGTTGGAAATATCCATCAACTAACTGCCAACCCCACAGTGTAGGATCAGGAGTTGGTATATTTAGATTTCGCCATATAAAACACTGCAAATGTACTCGAAGTAGGTGATATTTAGCTGCATTTTACGTAGGAGGCAAACGAGCTATGTCGAATTATTTTTTAGCTGAAGCTATTTTTCTCATGTACTGCTCATAACGAAGGACGTTTAGGTCACTTTTTTCGATGTTGCCGCCATAAAGAAACATGATAACTTTACAGCCATTTTCAATCAATTCTTCCATAGTAATATCTTTGGTTGATCCATAATACCCATTCGCATAAAATTTTCGATTGAATGATTTTTTTGAAAGCAGAAGATTTACTTTTTCCAAAAAATGCACTCGTGGTGTCACATCCCGTTAATACGTGAATAAAAAGTAAAGTTTTGCAAGCTTTCTCTCCAACAGATCCTTGCATGGCTTGAATGTCACGAACGTTTTCAGATTGTGTCGCAGACTGCATGAAAATATTCTTCGAAGAATGATATAGTAGTAGGATTAAAATGTCAGTGTCATCAGCTACTACAGTGACATGCTTTTCCTGGGCTAACTTTAGAGCTTCTCTGACGATTACCACGTCTGCATCTCCTTTTGCATGAATGACGAATGACCCCTTTCTTGAAAATAATTCCCCAGCATACTGATAAAGCGTTGTTTGTTTGCAGGGTTAGAAAGAAACTGGCTTTTCTTTACGATGACGGGTGAATTTTCATCAAAGAATACTACAACGGACGAGTGCTTCCAGCGCAATATATGCTCCATATCTTTTATATTAGGTTCTTCATACCCATCAAAAACTATTGTTACTTTTCCATACTTTCTGTTTACAAATGATTCGTATTGCCTTACGACATCGCCAAATACTGCAGAAGCGGACCATGGTATCTGGTGAATTAATGCCCCACCATCAAGAAGGTAGTAAGTAGTTGAATGAGACCGCTGTATTTCATTGACATTCATACTATATAATGAGTGTGCTAATGATGATTTATCTGTTTTTCTCATTAGTTGCGTACTATGGTCAAACAATGAAGGTGGTAGAATAGATAATTCGTAATTAAAAAATTCTCTTGTATCCTGAGTGATATTATTCAAGGAGATACAAGCTAGCATCCTCTGTGTTAAAAGACGAGAATCTACATGGTGAGTCTCACCAGCAATAATAATTCCTTTTTTCAATACTTTCATGGTTACTGCTTGGTCTGATTTCAATAAAGTTTCATTTTTAAAAAGTTTACCGGTAAGTTTATCTTGGATGCTTCTTCCAATGTAGTCAGCATTTTCTACAGTTACTTTCCTTTTACTATCTGCAATTCCATTAAAAATATTCCATAAATCAGTTGAAGTAGCAATAAATGGATTGTGGTCCATAAAAAATTGCATTACCTTTTTCATATCTTCGAAATCTCTCGCCATCCTTGCATCAGTTAAATCAGTATGTTGTTCATTGCCAACACGTGAAACATTGGTCAGCAAACTCATTGCACATGCTACTTCACTACATCGAGAATGGCTCAAAATCCAAGTTGCACGTTGACTTTCAGTCATACCTCCTCCATGAGTTATACCAGAACGACTTTTGGTGCATTTCATGAGCGTTTGCTCAATGTGCATATCGGTCCAAACACCAGACCATTTTCTGCCCTTTCTTCGTACTGTAAAGTGACCTTCATTAAGCATTTTGTAGAGTTCTGGTTTCGTTGTCTTTAGTTCCCGCATTTGTTGAAGGTAAATTCTTGCACATTTGGCATAATTGTTATGACCTGAACTCGCAAAAAATGGTAGCATCTGCTCAACCGCCTGTAAGTGCATTTCAAAATTTCCTGATCGCTCAGACGAAATAAACATTTTTACAATATCCACCATGTTCAGATACAACAGCCAGAGTTTAGCAGTGCGGCTTTGTGATTTTAGAAGGTTCTTCCGTTCATGTATTAGTGTTGAAAGTTTATGAAGATCAGGATCTGAAATAACTTTTTCTGCCTTGATATCACCTTTGAGCACTTTTTGGAAAAGGTGAATAAATTTTTGAAGATTAAAATCATCATTTAACTCCACTTCCATTCCGTCACCAGCAACGCGGCAACTTTTTGATGCAATCTCGCTAAAATCTGAATCTGAATCTGTAGTAACTTCAACTGGGAGGCTGCATTTCAGTATATTGGCTACGATTAAAGCAGTGAGAGATGAAGAAATTAAAAAATGTCCACGAAGAGCACGCGAATATGCATTACCTTTCAACATATGCGGTATTGAATTTTCAGCATAAACTGTCTGTAGGGCTTCTTCTATGCCTGATCCAGCCATCAATCCTCCAATAGTTCCAAGAAAAGACATCAGTGTATGAAACCCACCAAGCCGGATTACTACATTATCAAACTCTCTCTTGTGATCAGCGCATTTAATTTCCAGTGCCTTTATCCACAAGCATTGATCGAAGGTTACAATCGGAGTTTCTACATTTAGTCTTTTTGCTTCATTGCTGATGAACATAAGTGTAGTGTATACACAGCTGTAAGAATTGGGATTTAGATCAATCATTGGCAGAAACTTAGTTACTGTTGTAACACTGTTTTCACCTTCTGAAGCAGTTTGCATATATCCTAACCATTCTGGTTGAGGCGTTTTAAATAACTTACTGGTACTCCAAAGAACATCAAAATGATTAATTTGCATTGGTGGTGCATAAGATAATTTTTCAAACTTCAATTTATTCATCGCTATTGAGCTAGGAGATTGAATGTAGTAAAGAGGAATTTTTACTTTTTTAATAATGTCATGTGCTAGAGGGCGAGACTTGAGTCGTTTTATTGCGTCTGTGAGCAATAAAGAGTTGTTAAAAGATTCTTCTGATGAACACATTATAACTCCCATCCCGTGAAAGGTATTATGGCCATCTATTGTTGCTATATTATGATCAACATTGTCAGCAACCCATTGAGAAAAGTGACCTGAATGTACAATGCTTTGGTTACTTTCATCCATTACAGAAGAGTGTATGTATTTCTGTATTTCATCATAAGACACACTGAATCCTAGACTATAAAGTTCATCAATTAGAAAAGGAGATACAAAATCTCTAAGAATCTGAATGCCTACACCAAGAGGAATTGGACATATCAGAGAACGAGGCCTGCATGCTTGCATTACAGCTTGACCTATTGAAATCTGCTTCAGATCGTTCCGTTTACCACCAATTAGGATATCTAAAAAAGTTTATAAAACAGGAGGTAAATATGTCTTATTTTCTTCAATGGATGCAATATCTGATGAATTAGGATAAAAGTCCTTATTTTTGTACAGCAAATTTATTTCTGTTCTAATCAATTTCGCGCCAGATTCTATTAATCTAAATTTTTCTTCATCGGAATCATCAAGTCGTTTTTGCTTATGATAGTCCAGTATTATGTTTGATACAGTTTTTCCAAATGTTATCATGTCACTTTTCTCATCACTACTTGATATTATAATGTTGTCTCCAAACCTGTCTAGCAATTTTTTCTTCAAATGTCTAGAAGTGTAAGGCTCGTTTTCCTCTGATGAAAAACTACGCATTTTTTCGACTAAGTCATTGACAGATATTGGCTCTTTACAATTTTCTTGAAACCATTCACATGTCCTTTCAAAAGCATCAGAGTTATCAGTGTTAGTTGGACGTCCTACTGCTGCGGACAATTCTCCACTGCTACCTTCAGATGTGTATTTCACAGGAATGGGTTTTCCGTTTCTAAAATTGATACTACACACTTGGTGATATTGAGCTTCTGCAGCAGTTAAATCTATGACTGAAAGCAACCTCGTATGTACATTTGCTGCCCATAAATCATTTCTAGCACTACATACTTTCAAAACTGTATCACGAAACTGGAAAGTACGTACAGGAAAGATTGCTCTTTTTTTACGGTTCTGATGATCCGTAATAATCTGACCACAGAATAAACAATTCTCTTTGAAATTGAAGGATCCAACTCTTCCTCGTAGCGTTCTTGAGCTGGTTGAACTAGCATCATCTTGCGACATTTTCAGTTTTCTGTCACTTTTAATTTTGATAGGGTTGACATATACACGTCGACATTCTGTATGTACTTTAAAAGTACCTGTAGAAGTAGGATTGAAAAATTCATGAATTTTATCAATTCTTTGCTTGCTTGCATTAATAATTCCTTTCAGGCCTTTTGCTGTTAATGTGACATAGGGAGTATCGTCACAAAGTTCATTAGAACACAAAATGCAAGATTTTTTTTCCATATTCCTTATACTGATTTTAAAAACTCAGAACAAAGATTGCATATTTGAAAAGAATAAGTAAGCAATTAAAAATAAGTCTCACAGTGTCGTAACTCGTAATAATATTTCATCATCTCACCACCTGCATTTTATTATTGCAACACAGAAAACTATTTATGCGTCAGATTTTTTCCCCATGCAATGTAAAGAGAATATTACAAAATCTTTTAAACGTACTTTTTTATCCTGCGCCTAAAAGAATGGCGCATGCGCTCTTGTAGGAGGGTTGAACATTTGCTCAGGTTAAGAACAAAATTTTCAGTATTAGTTTTTTTTTGTTGTTATTTTTGGACAAATAGAAACAGAAAATTTTAGAGCAGTTTGCTGTTCTAAAAATTTATTTGCACATGAGCCTTTTTACTTTTTGTAAAATTAACATTTAGTGTAAAGATTAAAGTGTATCGTCTAACTTATGATTCTTATTTTAATAGAGACAATTTTATAGTATGACATTAGAATGATAAATTTTAAATTAATATGGTATAAACGATCCCGATCCTTTGGAAATTTGGAGATAAGAAAATTTTATATCTTATATTTCATATTGTATAAATTATTTAGTAAAAATAAAAGCTGATCAATATTTATATTTTAATTTTGTAATAACAGTTAGTGTTGCAGTGGGAGTTGTCATATGACAGTATCAGGTGTTTTCTGTAATGCAATGCAACAAAGTTACATTTAAGGTACATTAAACTATGGAGTCATGTAGGTATCATTTTTCTAAAATTTCCCGCTAGTTAATCCTTACAAACTTTTTTTTTTCAAAAACCAATATCAATCTTTTTTAAGCATTAAATTTCCTGTAATTTGATACCCCACATGATTATTTAACACTTCAAATCATGATTTTCAAAAATCCGAAACCCTTCATTTTTTTGCCATATTTTTTTATTTACTTCTACTTTTAAAAACAAATATCATATTCTTTATCAGCTCAAAATTTCCTTTAATATGATACCCCACATGGCTGTTTTCGATTTTTAAAAATTTTGCGCATTTTTTTCAAGATGGCCGCCAAAAAACGCATTTTGCGCAACAGTACGAATGTATATTTTTAGTATGTTCATTAGGAGCGTGTTACCTGCCACTTGCAACAGGAATTATTTGTGTTCCAATTATTTCCACCTCTAACGCTATTTCTACTGCACTACTATATTATAAAGAGGAAAATATTGTTTGTTTCTAGGGTTTAGTCTCCTGATTTATGAAATCGATTTCAAAAGTAATGGTACCAAAATGATAGTGCTCGCGCGGAATCAGACATAGGCTATATCTTATGTCCATACCACCACTTCGGAACTACCGAGCCGATTTCAGCAGTAAGTAACTGCATCAAAATGATGGCGTTCGCCGCAAATCAAACATGGGTTATATCTTATGTCGCCTATACCTATATTATAAAGGAGAAAGGTTTGTTTGTTTCTTAGTATGTTTGTAGGGGCTAATCTCCGGAATTACTGAACCGATTTCAAATGTAATGGCATCAAAATGATGGTGTTCACCCCGAATCAAACATACTTTATATCTTATGTTTTCTATATCTATATTATGAAGATTAAAACTTTGTTTGTTTCTTTGTTTGTTTGTAGGAGCTAATTTCTGGAACTAATGAACCAATTTTAACTGTGATTTTACCAAAATGATGGTGTTCGTCCGGAATCAAATATATGCTATATCTTATGTCATTTAATACCTATATTATAATGAAGAAAAGTTTGTTTGTTTGTAGGGGCTAATCCCCGGAACTACCTAACTGATTTCAAAAGTAATTTTGCCAAATAGATGGTGCTCGCCTGGAATCAAACATAGGCTAAATCTTATGTCTATGCCACAATTTCGGAACTAATGGACCGATTTCAAAGTAGTGACACCAAAATGATGGTATTAGCCAGGAATCAAAGATAAGCTAGATCTTATGTCGTCAATACTTATATTATAGCGAAGAAAAGTTTGTTTGTTTCTTTGTTGTTTTTAGGAGATAATCTCTGGAACTACAGAACCGATTTCAAAAGTAATTATACCAAAATGATGGTATTCGCCCGGAATCCAATACAATATATATATTATGTCCTGTATACCTATATTATAAAGAGGAAAAGTTTGTTTGTAGGGGTGATCTCCGGAACTACCGCACCGATTTAAATCAAAATGATACAAAAATGATGGTGCTAGACTAGCTTATTATCAAATATAAGCTATATATTATGTCGTCTATGCCTATATTATAAAGAGGAAAATTTTGTTTGTTTGTAGGGGCTAGTCTCCGGAACTACCGAACCGATTTAAAACGTAATGGTAGCAAAATGATAGTGTTCTACCGGTATGAAACATAGGCTATATCTTATGTCGATGCCACATATCCATCGGGAGTGTAGAAAGAAAAAAACTTTCAAAAAATGTGTTTTTGTGTTACTAAAGTGACTACAAGCATGAAATTTAGCATGGTAATTACTTAGATATGAATAATTTTTAGCATTTTCTTAAAACTTCGAATTTTAAAATATGGTGGGATTCACGAAAATAGTGTCCTAGAGTGTTAAAATTCTGCAGGATTTACTTCATAATCTCTCCACCGCTTGGACAAAAAGTGTTCCTTGACTAAATAGTAAAGCATTCTCATTGGTCCAATATAAATAAATATAAATTGGTCCAATATAAATAGAATAAAGATAGTCTGTAAAAGAGGTAGAATTTCGATGCAGCCAATGCTGCAAATTTTTAGCATCAAAACATAGCATCTTACGATTCAATTACAGAAATGTTCTGCTTTATAAAATCCGTAGTGAATGATTAAAAAGTAAGCAAAAGTCTCTCGTTGCAGTGGAGTGAAGGAAGCAAAGCTGACTTGTCAAAAAAAATTAATATATAAAATTCTTAATTAAAGATTCTTTAACAATAAATTACCTAAACAATGTTTATATGATTCTACCACACGTTAACCGGATAATGTGAGAGATTCTATATCATTTTTACTATTTAACCTCAAGTTCCCGTAGCATGCATCTGCACCATGCAGTGTTTAAATGATTTCTTTTCAAGAAATCTTCATTGTAAATAAATAAATAAACAAATAAATCCGTTAAATTTACAGCAAAAACAGCAGGCAGCAATGTTGCTAGCATTTTTTGCCGCAAAAATTGCAGAAAGATTAGATAAAAATATTTTTATTACATCTATGTTTACTGCCATTTTTACGGCCAAAACTGCTGGCAATATTGCTGCTCATTAAATGTTTATTGATTTATTTATTTATTTATATATTTTTTTTTATTTTTACAGCGTTATGATGGCGTATTTCTGGAGTAATTTTTGTCATTGATTTTTTAGCAATATGTGTTTAAATTTTCAACCATGTCATCTTTGGAAATTTCTCAGAAATGTAAGAATACGATATTCATGTCATGAGTTTTGAAAAGTTTATTTATAATAACTAGAAAATCAAAATAGGAAACTCACACAAAATACAGGAAAATTAACAATTACCTAAGATGATTTTGCCCATTTACTTGAATTTATTATAAAAATCTACCAAATGTAGCAATACTCTCGGCAAGTGACAAACTTCGCTACCAGCACTAGAGAGCAAGGTTAATTAAAAAAATATCAAAAATTATATTTTATTAAACAAAATTAGGTATTTTGCAATATTCATTTAGAAAGCTTATGCTCTCGATGAAACCGTCAATAGGTTGCTTCGGGGTAATTTTTGAGCAGAAATATATGATATATTTATGCAAATAAATCCCTGAAAATGTTAATACGTATAACAAAAATCGCATCCATTAATCTGTCTAATAATCGAATCGTCTCAACTTTCAGTGGCCGTTTAAAATAAAATGTGAATGTGATAACAAAAAATCTTTATCTATTTCTGCTATCTGTTAAAAATTTCTTGAGCATGTAAGCTTGTTTTAATTAATTTCTGTCCTTCTACTATAATGTTTTAAATCAACACATGCACATGTATGACACTTATACCCGTTTACAATTCAGAAGTGTTTATACCTATTTTCATTGTAAAGAGATAAATTTTCTAACTAACCACCAGACAAAAGTATAATTAAAAACCTCATAAGCCACGTCTTTCAAACAGCCTTGAATTTCTATCAAACTCTGAAACATCTAGGGTCTGAGCATAAAATTTATATTTTATTACACATCCTGATGCATTTTAGTACTTATTATTATTTTTTTTTTTACAGGGAAGATTTTCTTGAGCAATTTTAAATTTTCAATTTTAGACTTTAAAATGTTAAGAAATTGTAACGTGTTCAATAACCTAGGAAAACATATAAATATATCTTGATTTTTTTCCATAAATCATAGAAATTTTATTTTTTAAAAAGTGCTTCTAAAGCGTTTTTTAATATCATTTTAAATACAAATGTGAAACGCATTTTGTTACACAAAAAACTTCTTTCTATATCTTCACAGAAGCGCAATCGATAAAAATTCACATACTTATCCAACCACGAAATTAAATTTTCAAATGTTAGTTATTTTTACTTTCATTTATTCTTTAAAGTTGAAAAGAACAGAAATAAAAGTCTGAAATTCAAAGCAACAAATGAAAACTTTCCATCCACTTAATGCGAAATTAAAAATGCTGCCTTAGCTTTAATGGTATTTTTTGTTCTGAAAATATTTAGATTATGCAACTTGGCAGTTAATTTCTTATATTTCTCATCACACACAAACATTTATATGTATATACATATAATTCGCTCACCCCTTCTTATTTAAAAAATCAGTATCGATCTTATATAAAATTTTAATAAAATTATAAAAAAATCTTTTGATCTAATACATAAGAACTTTATTAGCATTTTGCAAGAAAATTTTATTTACTGTTCCATTCAAATTATGTTAATTCATTGAATTTAAAAATAGTATATTAAATTAAACATACGATTTTAAACATGTGATGTCTAAAATCTAAATTTGCAAGAAGAAAAAAATCTGCCAGATGTAATAATAGTATAAGTTAATGGAATATATCTTCTTGCAGTGCTAGAGCGAAATGGGTTAGTTGAATAATAATTAAAAATTAAATTATATTGAACAAACTGCATATTTTGCAATATTCAAAAAGAAATATTCTTTGGATTTATAATTCAATAGGACGCTTCAGAGGAATCTTGTAATATAGCCATATGATATCTTTAAACAGATAAATCCCTAAAAATATTATATTTATAATACAATTCAAAGTTGAAACCACTAATCCATTTAATAATCAAAAATAGTTAAGTTTCAAAATCTAAGCTATTTTTTAAGCTATTGCATAGTTTTTATCACGGGCTTTGAGTGCGGCGACCGAATCTATAAATTCCGTAAAGAGAAAAAAACCTAACACTCTGGCTAACGTCGTTTCAGTTCGACAGATTTCGGCACTTCAGCAGACTGTGGCAGTCTCATTTATTCAAGAAAAGAAAAAAAAAATTTCTTGTCGGTCATCACGCTCAAAAAGTGTAACTTCAATTAATATCAAAGACAAAAAAAAACTGCATAAATAAAAAATAAATAAATAATTATAATTGCATAAGTTGATAAAAAATGCTATGAAATAGCTTTACCGCGGCAGTCCCCGAGTGCCACACGTATTTTTTAAAATATATTTATGCCTATTTGGCTGTTAAAATTTTCTTCTTCTATGATCATATAAGGAAGCTTTTACTTCTTTGTGTGTTTTTTCTACTGTAGTGAATCACCCCTTAAACACGCCTGAAGTTTACACATGTTTACAATCCACAAGCGTTTAGATCTCTTTTCAATATATTTCTAATATAAAGAGATAAATTATCTAACTACCTATCAGTCGAATATATGATTAGAAACTTCTTTAATCACATTCTTCACAGACGTTTAAATTCTTCAAGCAATGACGATTTGTATTAATCTCTCAAACAGCCAATGTCACAGTAATAGTTGTATATTTTAGTACACTTTCTGATGTATTTAGGTACTTAATTTTTATTTTACAGAGAAGATTTTTAGCAAATTTAAATTTTCGATTTTAGTCTTTTAACAAAAAGAAATTGTAATGTGATTACAACTTCTTAAAACTTATAAATATATTTAATTTTTTTGAGAAATTACAGATTTTTTTAAAGAGTTTTTAAAGCGTTTTTCAACATTATTTTAAATTAAAATATAAAACGTCTTAGTATTTATTCACCGAAGAGCAATCTTTAAAAACACACATAGTTATTCAACCACGAAATTAATTTTTCAAATATTAATTATTTTTACTTTCGTTTATTCTTTAAAGTTGAAAAGAAAAGAAATAAATTCTGAAGTTCAAAGCAACAGATGAAATCTCGCCAACCACTGAATGCGAAAATAAAAATGCTGCATCAGCCGGAATAATTATGCTATTACACACCGATACCAACATACCGATATTATCCGAATATATACATTGTGCAATATATTTCAAAACATAAATTGTGTAGCAAACACATCCAAAATCTTCCACGTCATTTTGAAAGTGCATGAAATGGAATAAAGTTTTATGTATTAAGCAAAGTATTTCTCAGTAAATATATGCATAAATTATTCACAGACCTTACATCAAAAAATTTAAGCTGGATGTTAATTTTTAAATGTTTTTCCAAACGTCAAAGTCAAAGAATGGAACAAATAAATTTTTAGCAATTGTTTGTTCTTCACATAACTGAAAACTCTTTTGCGCAGTACCAGTATGCGTCATCTCTGTGATATCTTCATAATTACGGGTAATATTATTATCCACTCTGACGTAATTATCTGAGGACAACTTATGATTGAATAACCTCATAAATCGTGTTCTTCATAGACGTTTCGTTCCTTCAAACATTTTTAAATTTCTATCAAATTCTCAAACAGTCAATGAGTGAGCGTCAGATTTATATTTTATCACACTTTCTGATATATTTTAGTATTTAGTTTTAATTTTAGAGCGAAGAAATTTTAAGCAATTTTAAATTCTGGATTTTATTCTTTAAAAAGATAAGAAGTGGTGATGTGTTCCATAACCTCGGAGTGATTATAAATATATTTTCGCTTTTTATTCATAAATTACAGAAATTTATTTTTCTTCAATTTTTTGTAGAGCGTTTTTTAATATCTTTTAAATCAAATTGTAAAATGCATTTTGTTCCTTAAAAACTTCTTGACAGACGTGCAATCTTTAAAAACTCACATACTTATCCAACCACGAAATTAAATTTTTCAAATGATAGTTATTTTTATTTTCATTTATTCTTTAAAGTTGAAAGAAAAAGAAATAAAAGTTTGAAATTCAAAGCAGCAAATGAAAACTCTCTTTTCACTAAATGCGAAATTAAAAATGCTGCATCAGTTTTAATGATATTTTTTTCTGAAAATATTTAGATTATAAAAAATGACAGAAAATTTCTTATATTTCTCATAACACACACACATACATAATGATGTAATATATACATATAATTCGTACTTGTCTCCCTATTTAAAAAAAATCCATATCGAGTTTTAATAAAATTATAAAAAAATTTTTTAATCTAATAAATAGGAATTTTATTACCATTGTGTAAGAATTGTTTACTTACTATTCCATTGAAATTAATTTAATACTTTGAATTTAATAATATCATAATAAACAAAAAATCGTTTTTAAGTATGTAAAAATAACTAACGTTTGGAAATTTAATTTCGTGGTTGGATAAGTATGTGAGTTCTTAAAGGTTAAACTTCTGTGAAGATAAAGAAAGAAGTTTTTTATGGAACAAAATGTATTTTACATTTTGATTTAGAATAATATAAAAAAAACTCCAGAAACACTTTTAAAAAAAGTTACTCTAATTTATGAAAAAAATTCAAAATATATTTATAAGTTTTCCTAAGTTATTGAACACATTACAATTTTCTTTCTTTTATAAAGACTAAAATCAAAATTTTAAATTTTAATTTTAATGTCTAAAATCTAAAGAAAAAAAAGGAAAAACAAAGGAAAAACAAGGTGGTTAGTGACATATATTTTATAACATCGTTAGAATAAAAGGAGTTAATTAAATAATTATTTAAAAAATATATTAATCAAATTACATATTTTGCAGTATTCATATAGAAAGCCTGTGTTCTGTATTAATCACACAACAGGGTGCTTCAGTAGAATCTTGTAGTAGAAACATATGATATCTTTAAACTGATAAATCCCTGAAAATATTTATATCTATAATAGAGTATAAAATTGCATCCAATAATGCATCTAGTAATCGAAACATCTTAAGTTTCAGAATCGAATCTTTTTAAAACAAAATGTCAGCGTTATAACATCATATCTGTAACTATGTTTATTTGCCTAGTAAAAATCTTTTGTTCAGCATTCATATAAGCAAGTTTTTATAACGTTGTGTGTTTTTATTATACTGTAGTGAATCACCGCATAAACATGTCTGAAGTTTCACAAGAGTTTAGATCACTTTTACACTTATTACTAAAAATTGTAAAGAGATTATTTTTAAACTACAATCAGTCAAATGTATGATTGAAAAAACCTCCTAAATCATGATTTTTACAGGCATTTCATATATTTTTCACTTAGACGTATTAGTTTTATACTTATTTCTAATGTAAAGAAATAATTTTCTAACTATCCACTAGTCGAATGCTTGATTAAAAACCATATAAATCATGTTTTTCATAGACGTTTCAATCCCTCAAACAATCCTGAATTTCTACCAAACTCTCAAAAAGCCTATGTCTGAGAGTCAATTAAATAATTTATTACATTTTCTGATGTATTTTGATACTTATTTTTTTTTACTACAGCGAAGAATTTTTAAGCAATTTAAAATTTTTATTTTAGTCTTTATAAAAGAAAGAAAATTGTAATGTGTTCAATAACTTAGGAAAACTTATAAATATATTTTGAACTTTTTTTCATAAATTAGAGTAACTTTTTTTAAAAGTGTTTCTGAAGTTTTTTTTAAATATTATTCTAAATCAAAATGTAAAATGCATTTTGTTCCATGAAAAACTTCTTTCTTTATCTTCACAGAAGTGCAATCTTTAAAAACTCACATACTTATCCAACCACGAAATTAAATTTCCAATTGTTAGTTATTTTTACTTTAATTTATTCTTTAAAGTTGAAAAGAAAAGAAACAAAAGTTTGAAATTCAAAGCAACAAATGAAAACTTTCCATCCACTGAATGCGAAATTAAAAAAGGTGCGTCAGTTTTAATGATATTTTTTGTTTTGAAGATTTATAGATTAAGTAACTTGGCAGTAAATCTCCTATATTTCTCATAAAAAACACACATATATATGTAATATAAACATGTAATTCGCGCATGTCTCCCAATTTTTAAAAAATCAGTATTGATCTTATATGCAGTTTTAATAAAATTATAAAAAAGTTCTTTTGATCTAATAAATAAGAATTACATCATCATTTTGTATGAAATGTTTATTTACTGTACTATTTAAATTATGTCAATACGTTGAGTTTTGAAATATTATACTAAACTAAAAATACGTTCTCAATCATGCAGTGTCTTTTTTGTTCCATCAGAATTATAGTTGAAAGGAACAAAAGTATTGTATTTCGACTGAAAAAATGTATATATATACATAATATAATAACATGTTTGAAAGCAATCTGATATTTTAAACACTCATCTTTATCCAGGAAACGAAAAATCGAAATTTTTGAAGAATTTAGGTATGTGAGGCTATGTTCATTAGAGTTGGCTCTCATTATAATATTGAAATATCTTTGGGTACAAGGAATCGTCGAAGACTTCAAGTATTATAGCATTAAAGCATTTCTGAGATGTAATTTGATACGAAGATCTATAAGTCCTTAACAGCAGACGCTCCGCGAAACAGACATAATAGCCTCGAATCTACCAAGTGCTGTCATGGATAATGGAGAACAATGTCTGAGCATATCGCACCGCAGGACATGGTTGAAAAGAAATTTTTACTTCGAGATGGTTACATGATGTGCCCTCGAGCCAAATTACAATTTTTCTTCGTGAAACTAGACACCGAAGGAGATTGAAAAAGATTTATAATAGAGTGAGCAGAGATAATAAAAGTTTGAATTTTGTTCTACTAGGTAACTCAGTTTTGATTGACTATTAAGATTGTGTTGAGTAGTGTAGAATTTATTGCAGAAGATTGTAAGATTCAGATACCTTGTTAAATGAATTGTAAAATTTGTGCGTTAAAGAGATTCTCTTCGGCGTCAGGTGGTGCTGTGTACTGCCAGAGATTCAGTTTCTTGTGGCAGAAGAGTGGTTGCCCAGATGGTAGTAAATGTGACTAGATTTACTTCATAAGAGCGGGTTCTTTTCCCCGCGACAGATCAGGTAACTGAGTGGTAAATGCAAGTTATGTATATGAACCAGTTGTGAACAACGTTTTGAGAATGTTAAAATAAGCCCAAGTCAATCTCAAGAATCCCGAGATACCAAACATATTTTTAAAGGCAGTGAAAAGAGTAAGGATTAGATGTGGTCAACTTCCCATATTCACTTTATTTCGTAATTTTTCATTGATAATATTCCCGAAGTCCGTAAAAGTCTGTGTCTACATCCACTAAAAGAGTGCTTCGTCCTCAGTTATGATTGCCAGATACACTCGAAAAATTTTGTGTTTGCCTAGTTATAATATTTTAGATACACAATGTCTGTAAAGTAAATAATGAAACTGACTTTATAAAATTTGTTTATTTGAAGATAATTTTATAGACACTTAATATTTTTTAAAATAACCCCCATCTGCATTAATACATTGTTTCCATTTATGCCTACCTGGAAGTCTTCAACTAGAATCCTGTTCAAAACGCGTGTAACGTTTTGCTGCAAGTTCTCCAGGCTATCAAAATGATGTCATTTTAAGCTGATTTTTAATTGAGAGAATAGAAAATAACCCAACGGTGAGAGATTACAGCTGTACAGTGATTGAGTCAGCGTAGCAATGCTGTGATTTTCTAGTACCTGGGTCATTTTGATTGACGCACTGGAACTAGCTTGTAAAAGAATTCTGAATTTGAAGTTCTTTCGTGACAATTTGATGCAGTGTCTATTCGTAATTCGCAATGTCTGCCCAACTATTTGGACACTCATCAGGACAATGAGAGTCAATGCTTAAAAAACTCATCCCTGATAGTAAGAAAACAATAAAATGTCTTAGTTATTACACCGTACTTCAAGTTTCACTGTAATGAAAATGATTTACCATTTATTTTAAGTATTACACTTAATTATTTAAGGTTCTTTTATAACTTTCTAAAGAAGAATGAAATGAATAATTCAGTTTTTGTTATTAGAATTATATTCTGTGAAAAGAAAGTAAACATTTCAAACAAATCATTGCTTCTGAAGTTGATACTAGTCCATTAATACATATAAAAATCATAATTTTATTTCGTTACATCGGGTAACCTTTATTTCATATAAAATGTACGTAAAATAAGACAACAAAGACTTAAAATACGTCTATTACTTTTTACTAATATTTTCTTTAGTGATTCAAATGCCTGGGAATGCCATAAAATGGCCTTGCGCTACTTTCAAAATACACTTTTCATATAAATAAAACATGCGACTGCAATAAACTGATTCTTTGCAGGGTTTTGCTGCCGCTTTCTATTACTCCAAATGGCAGCAAAATGCACCCTTTGGCGTGTATACTGTTAATCAAATTCACCAAATTGTGAGAGTTCAATATCTGCTCTTTTTATGCATGTGCCAGTACAGTCCAGATTTTTATCCGCATTACTGAACAATTAGTGTTGCTTTTCATGCTAATCGCAGCCTGCAATTTACATTAAAAATTATATAGATACTGTGTCAACAATAGTTTAATTTAGCAGCAGCCAAAGACAGATAAAGGGTTATTCAATAAGCATTTATCTATTACATTTTTAGCTATGTATGCACTGACTTTGCACGGTAAGAATACAAATCTAATTGTTCACATCAAGTTTAAAATAGACACATGTTTTATTTGAATATAGAATTGAAATTAACCACTTACCATACTATTTATAAATTGCATGAAAAATATCACTAGCCAGTCAATGGTTCAAGACGAAATCTCATACCGTTTTTTGGAGTATATTTTTACAACGGTAAATCAAAAACTGTTGTTTCGATTTTTTTACTGCTAAAAGAATGTCTGAAACACTTATATATTTAGGACTATTTTAGATAGCTCTTATTTTTAAGAATACCTGGAACAGATTGTCGAATTTTCATTTTATAATCCGTTAAAAAAAAATTAGGTAAATTAAGTCATTTTAATGTTTGACATTGAATCCCACTTTTTTTTCATTTGGAAATCGTTTTTACTTCTTATTCGCTAAATCGCTAATATTGGTCAAAAACCAGCAAGATATCTATTAGATATCAACCTAAAATTACAGCCAGAGAAGAAAATAAATTCTGAGTGATTCTGTAAATACAAAAATAAAATCTAGATAATTTTTTTAATAACTACATTTTAAAGAAATTTACCGAGTTCCTTTTAAAAGAAATATTTTCTTTTCTTCACTTTGTCAAAAGATTTAATCTTTTTAGAACACAGAATGTCGTAAGCGTAAACATTCGCCCAACCGCAAAATTAAATTTTCAAGCATTTCATATGCTGCACTTTATTATATTTCAAATCCATGCCGCACTTTCTTAGAATAAAAATTTAAATATTATTTGGAAAACTACAAAGAATGTCTGTCATTATAAATTGTTCATTCTCTAAGCAACGTTTGACAACTCAAAATAAAATCTGCCAGTTAGATTTGTGTATAGAGTACTTTAGAACTTTTTTATAATACGTGATATAAGATAAGAAAATTCTTCTTAAAAAATGCTTAAGTGATCTCAGGACACTCAAAAATTTAATAAATAAAAAAGAACCTTTTTCAACATTAAATTCCTTAAAATTCCTGTGATTTAAAATCACAAATTTAATTGTGAAGTATGATGTAAGCATTTTCTTTGATTTCATTTATTCAAAAAAAAAATTGCAAGATGCAGAGTTATTATCTACAGGAGGTTTCAAATCGCCAGACATTTATCAAGCCGATAATTGGTTAGGCAGCTTACGTGCATGATTACAAAATACAGTTTGCAATTATAATGAATTTTTTATGCCTTATTATATTTCAGAATGTAATATTTACCCTGAGCTTAAATGAATTTATATTCAAAGAAAATCCTATATTTTTATACAAAATTATATTTAGCTAGTACAAAGTCTTGAAAATTTCAACAGTATAATCATATAAAATAATAATTTTTCAACAATAAAAATAAAATGTTAGGCTCAGTGTATCAAGACTAACATGAAATATATTTTTTGAAAATTGTACGAACAAATAATCTGATTTTTTTAAAGATATCCTGCTCGTTATGTTCAGAAAGATCATTTGTAACAAAATTTATTAGTAAATTTGGAAATGCTGCTTCAGCTATTCCTTCAGTATAATTCTGAATGCCTAAACTTCTGTTTTTAAAGGACATTTTTGCGAAGTAATTTTATTAGAAGGATAAAAAATAGGTGTTTAATATTTAGAGAAATACAAATTACTAAAATTTCAAAGCTTTAACAATCCAGTGGTTCCATAAATGTGTACGTATTTTAAGCATAGAAAAAGTTCAGGGTATTCATTTGTTAAAATGATAGTTTCTAAATGTGTAATAAATAATCAGATGTCTTTATATTTGATTCATCCTCAGATTTTCAATCTATCCCAGAAACAAAATTAAAAATTGACTTTATAGTATATTGATAATAGAATTTTAGGTGTTATTTTATTTTCATTCGAACAGAAAGACAAAGATTCCATGAATTGAATCATACATAGATAGATATAAGAACCACACAAATAGATGGCTTTTATAAGTACTTACATTTTTTTCCAAACACAATTATTCAAACAATTTAGTTGAGCTAAATAAATTAAATATATATATAGAGAGAGATCACGAATATTTTATCACAGTTTTAAGGCAACTCGATGATATTTTTCTTTGACTCTGAAACAAAAATAACTTCTTAAAATAAACAGGTTTATAATTAAAGAATATGTTTTGGAATTATTTGGGAAAAATAAATTTCTTAATCTTACGCTTTCTTCATTTTGCTCGATAATATATAAATACACAAGCCTTAAATAACATTCTAACAGTATTTCATGATACCCTTGTGATAAACCAATTAAAAATAATGAAAAATGAATCAAAATATTTAACGGAATATTTATTTTGTCAAAAACGTCGTTTTCATTATTGCACAATTGCTCTTTTTGTATCTTATGTTTGTATATATACTATAATGAAAAAATTAATAATTTTTTATTAAATACTTGAGCTATTAAAAATCATTTATTAACTTAGAATAAAAATATTATTTTTTAAATTTGACTAATTTAATTATACTTGTAGGCAAAACCCCTAAATCTAGTTAAAGTTATTAATGTGAGAGAATAAAGACATAGATCTGTTCCAGATCCTGGAAATGACACTTTGTGACACTCCAATGGCTTGCGCTACTTCGGCTTGAGTTTGACCCCCTTCTAACCTACAAACAATTCTCCAAGCTTCTGAATCTGTCAAATGACTTCGCTGAGACATTGTACTCATCGAAACAAAGCAATCAGTGGATGCCTATCATCCTTGTCTTCATTCTCTTTTATCCAGTTGAAAGTCAAATTTCATTCGCTGCCGCTGAAGCGACATTTTTGACGTCGAACTCAAAATTTGCATACTCCACAATTTGGAAACGAGAAAAATTTGCATTTGTGATTCTCTTCTTCTATTTTCGGCAAAAAAAAAAAAAAAAAAAAAAAAAAAAAAAAAAATTCGTTTATATCTTTATTTTATATAAAGCTTCAAATATCCTTTAATTGTTTTGAGCAGTGTAAAATAACTTGCGAACACATCCGAAATCCCTTACAACAACTTAAAATTACTCGAATTACCCTACAAATTTATATAATAAAAAATGCATTTTTTAAGAAATGCATAGTTCTTTAGATAGCAAATCTTACATCTCAAATTTTGTTTGGGCGTTGCTGCTCCGTACATCGTCAGAGAT
Source organism: Maratus speculifer (assembly GCA_964019185.1). Classification (NCBI taxonomy): domain Eukaryota; kingdom Metazoa; phylum Arthropoda; class Arachnida; order Araneae; family Salticidae; genus Maratus; species Maratus speculifer. The sequence continues at coordinate 285,039,158 of OZ025297.1, forward strand.
ATGGTCTAAAAACGGAACAAATTAACTTTTAGCTGTTGTTCGTGACTCTAAAGACACAGAGGCCTTCTACGCAGAACTCGTTGGTGCCTTCTGCATAGAATTCGTTGGTGCCTTCTGCGGGATTCCTTCATCATTATGCAAAGTATTAGCATTAGACGTTAGTATCCCAGTTTACCTTATAAGACAGAAAGAAGAATTTTCTGCCATGCTCATTAAATGTATAGTTAAAAAATATATATTGTGGGAAAAATGGCATATAGGCCTTTCAATGACATAGGATGTAGGCCTTTCAGTGAATGTTTTATAAATAAATTCATTATGCATTAACTTGAATAGTGCGTCTTTGATAACTTATTCTGTAAACCACTATTGAATATCTTATATGTTAACAATTAGTGATTTTCGGCATTATTAAATTTTTTCAAGCTAAAAACTTTATCCTAGTTAACTCATCATACTCTGTATTTCTTCTATAAAGTTTTATCTTTTGACTGAAGTATTTTGAAAATAGAAGAAGATGTAATGCTTAATATGTTGCATATTTATTTATTTATTTTGAACTCGTACGATAAACTTGCCAAATAAGGTTTTTTTAATACTATTTTCTATAATATGGTTAATGCTAAGTTTTCCTTTGGAGATAAATGCATTTTTTTTATTTTATATTAACAATATTAATATCAATAACGACATACTTTTTCTTGATTTTTCATATTTCATTTATTCAAACTCTAAATTCAGCACATGGTGCACTTATACTAAATGTAAATATTTTTAATGTGTACATTTTTTAACATTTTTTTTTTATTTTTTGTAAATTCATGTGATTAATTCAATTGAACATTTTCAAAAACAAACATTTTAATGATCTGTAAAACTATTCTCTTGTATTTTTTAAACTAAAATTTAAAATCGTAGAACATTTTTCTTTTAAAAATAAAACATTCTTGCACAAAGAAAGGAAAGTATACAAAATAAGATGTTACTTTATGTGTTATTCTTAATTTATCGAAGCTAGTTTACTTTATGCAAACGCACTCCAAAATCTAACAACGAGTGGCTAAACAATATTTCATGAAGTGCTCGAAATATAATTATCATGTGAATACAGACAGTGGTGCGAAATTAACTTATTTCAAGATTGATAGGAGATTAATTTTTTTATCATAAGGATATCTATGCGATACGGTTAAAGAATATAATTGTAAGATATTTTCGAGTAGAAATAAATATGAGAAAAAATGCAACAGGCACAAATCTTTAATAGACAAGATAATCAAAATTCCAATATTTTAAAAATAAGTTAGCCATTTTATCTTACACTTAATTTTTGTAATTGAAAATAATGAAAGCCTTTTTGTTGTATTTAAAAAAAAGCAATTGAAGAACATTTTTTCTTTAAAAAAATATATTAATAATTAAAACTTTCTTGTACACAAAAACGAAAGTATACAAAATAGAGTGGTATTGTAGAACTAATTCTTAAATTATCGAAGATAGTTTACTAGATTAAAACGTACTTATGAAAATCTAACAAGGAGTGACTAAACAATATTTCATATGAAGTTCTCGAAATATAATTATAATGCGAATACAGACGGTGGTGTGAAATTTACGTGTTTGAAGATTGATGTGGGATTTATTTGCTGATCATAAGGATATGTATGCGATACGGCTAAAGAATATAATGCTTAAGATACTCTCGAGCGGAAATAAATTTGAGGATAATTCGAACAGGGACGCATATTCAATAATCTAGATAATCAAACTTCGAATGTTGTAAAAATACTAAGTTTTCCTTAGGAGACGATTGCATCTTTTATTTTACGTTTTAAAATAAATCTTTTATCGTACGCTTTATTTTATTAATTGAAAATAATGTAAGCCACTTTTTTGTGATTATATTTTTTCCAATAATATGACTGTTATACATATAAGTATCGTCGTGAAAAAAAAAACACCTATTAATTTTGAAAAAAAAAAATGCATCGTGAAAGAAAGTTCCTGATACCAAACAATTGAAAATAAAGTATACTTTGAAATGAAGTATACAAAATTAGCTTAGAGTGCCATCTGCATGTTTAAACTAATCTTAATTTCGCTTTTTTCTATTGATTACTAAACTCTGATAGCATAAATTAACATTACACACTTCGATTAGCCTAAAAACAAAGTTTCAAGCAATTCGCACTATATGTTTCCGAGAAATTAATTATTTTGTACCGACCATAATTTAAGGGCTATATCCAAATTAAAGTTCGGTACGAGATTGCGGACTGACAAAGCCTCCTTCTTGCTCAATCTCATGCGCCATTTAATCAGTCATGGAAGACTGCTAGATTACAGGAAGTATACGAAGTTTCCAAATATTTAGCCACTTCTACAGTAGATGCCTTCTTAAACCATCATTTTGCAATTTTTAGATATGATTTAGAAACTACTTAGAAGATAAATTTGAAGTTTTGGATTTCTATAAATCAGGATTTAATAAATATAAGTTCACCAATACTATTTTAGGTTGTAATTCATATTATTTTAAATATATTATTTCATAATGCACAGTTCAATCAATTAAATTATAAAAAATGAAAATAAACGTATTTATGTTTGGGTATTTTAGTAATATTTTTCTATATAAAAAATTACTACGTTAGGCATATAATTTCAGGAGAATTAATAAATATATGAAAATGTAATTTAACATTAGAAGCACTAAAACTTCGATTTTTATAATTCAAAAACTTATGATACAAATGACTTGAAATTTTGTGTTTTGGCACAGTTTGAGATAATGTTTTGTAATATCTTGTTTAAATTGGGTATTGCTATTGAAAAAAAGTAAATTTTGTGTTTGTTTTTATACTTAAATGGCACCTTAAGCAAATTTTATATACATAATTCCAAAGTAGATTTTAGTTCCAATCGTTCGGTACCAGTCACTTTTTTCCACAATAATTTGTTAGGGATTTAGTATACTGTCAAAAAAAATTATAGGTTCCGCTTTGGAAACGGCAACTAGTTGCCTTTACTGAAACGATTACATTAATTTAGATAATGAAACGTATTAATTTAATAACGGTAATAGCTGAAAATACGGATAACCTGATAGATTTCCGGTCGCTTTTGATAGATTTCATATTCAATCTGGAATAAAATGAAACCTGGAATTTCTTTTCAGAAATTAAACGTTTCGTTTCAGGTGTGAAATGTCCCTAATCTTTTTTTACAGTGTAGGGAGTGTTTACTTTTTATTCTGCGAATGCACATGGCGGTGCTATTATTTATTTTACTTCTCTGTTGTTTTCAGGAGATAACTCTTTTCTCCCTTTAGAAAAAGTGTATTTCTATAAAACTTTTAAAATCTGAGCATCAACCAAAACAATTCTTTATTTCATACAACTGGCCTGCTCATCCTGCCTATCCAATATATGCAAAAAACGTTTTAACTTCTACAACAAACTTTTCTTTAAATTTAAACATTATTAATTTATTCATTCGTGCCTTGAGAAGCGAATGTGTAAAAAGTAAGGCATTAGTTTGATTTATTTTCTAATTTAACCCTTTGGTGGTTATAAGCGCGCACACGCGCCCGAAGTATTGTAGTTGTAAATGGTTAAGAGCGTCTGTGAACGCCCAGACTCATATGCTCCTAAATGGTTATAAGCGCTTGTAGACGGTTGAGTTTTTCTACCTGGAAAAGGTTAAGAGCGCGTGAGCGCGGTTGTGCTTTTCCCCCCATTGCCCCATTGTTCCTGCCGGGGAGTAGAGTAGGCGTGTAGCTGCTCCTCCTTCTTTTCACTGCACAATAGCTGTTCTTAGGTAAATTACCTGTCAAGTAGTTTATTGTAGTTGAAAGAATTTGTGCTTTGGAAATTTTGTTAAAAAATGCTTAGAGTATGATGTTTTCTGTGTATGGTTAAAAATGGCATTGTACCTCAAAACAAATATTAAGGTGAATCTAAAGATTATATGTAGATGAGGTGTTATAAATTCGTTCTAAGCAAATTCATGAAATATTATTTTAATGTTTGCTTATTTTATTTTATCATTCTTTTCCAGCACATTATATTTCATTATAATAAGTATCATTATTTTAAGACATTTGCACGTTTCATTTCTTTACTATATTGTTTCAAAGAATAAATATTTATTTTCTTTTAATTTTTTTTCTTAAAATTTTTCAGTGTTTTTCACTTAATTATATTACTAAATACTTAAAACTTTTTTTCTTACATCACTTTTGCTGTATCACTTTTGTTAGTATCAGGAGTGCCATTTCAGAACTTTCTTTGGGGCGAAGGGGGGGGGGGAGATTTTATAAGGATAGGTTCTGGGGTATAACTCCCTCTCCCCTTCTGAACAGAAAACGTTTACTGAATCATATTTACAAAAAAAAAGTCAAAACTACAAGAAACAAATACAAGAAACAGAAGAACCGTTAAAATATTTCATTTTAAACAGGATTCCGTCTTAGCACGTGAAATTTAACATATTGAATATTAAAAAAAAATTCCTTTTTTAGGCAATTTCCATTTTTACAGGTATCTTCAGATGTTGTTAAACCATTCACTTTGTAGTATAGCACTGTATTACTGTAAAACTTGTGTAAACGAAACTTGCCTATAACAGAATTTTTCAATAAAAGTAAAAAAAATCAAATTTCGACAACAAAATATATACAGTGAAACTTCTGAATAAGGGACACCCATGGGACCGGAGCTTTTGTCTCTTAAATAGAGATGTCTCTTATTCAGAGTTTTGGTTGTTGTTTATAATTAATCGTTCAGAAGGATATAAAAATAACAAGTCATTAAAGGTGAAGCATAAATGTGTAAATTACGTTAATAAGACACACAAGGAATAGAGAATAGAATTGGAGGCACAAAAGGAACAGAAATTAAAATTTTCAATTGATTACTAAATCTTTAAATTATTTGTACAATTATTGTTTTTTAATTTATATGCAAATATATATGCAAAAAATATTAAAACATTTAAAAATTTGTTTAAGTAATTCATCAAAAGTAATCGTTTTGCAAATTTCAATTTTTCGTTCAAACCTTTCAAGTGTTCATTTACCATACTTATAAATATTAGTTCTTCATTATTAGCAGCATTTACGAAAAAGTATTCAACTACTGTGCTCAGCTAGCATATTGGCTAGCTAGCATATATAAATATTTTGACACATTTAAAAATTCATTTTTTAACAGAAAGGTATATAACTGGAATGCTTGATTGTGGAAACAATTTGGAATCGAGCTGTGTTTTCACTTATTTAGTAAATAAATTACCAATTGAATTACAAGTGATTTTGATCATGTGACAAATAGGTTTTTTACACTTATGAGTAGTTATTCTACTTTCAAGTAGAAATTCGGTTTAAAACGTCCACTTTGACAATATTTTCTGCATGATCTATTGCGTTTGCCCTCCCTCCTTAAAAAATAATAATAAATAAAACAATTCGAATACATAGTTTCTGAACAATAGCTAGTTTCAGGCATTTCCGAATAAAAAATAAATTAAAACTTATGTCTTAATAGTTGAAGTGACCACAAGCACTAATTTTCCTTTGAGACTTGGAGTTAAAGCAAATTACAACTTTGATATAGCTTTTTCGTGACTGTTTATAAAATAACATCCCCCCCCCCCCGTCAAAAAAAAAAAAAAAAAGCTTGCAATACAACATGAAATTTTCGGGACAAACGTAACGACATAAAACCACGGTACTTGGAAATATAACTGCTGTTTTTTTTTTGGTTAACTTATTGATAGATGAATTGCATCTTTAATAATAAACGATTGTTTTCTCAAGGTGGATATTTTTTTCTTTTTTAGTCCTGTTTCAAAGGATTAACTTCGACAGAGTTCACTGAAAAAATATTCTACTTACACCTAAAAAATGAAAAAAAATGTTCGACTTCATTTTTATTAAAAGCATCTACGCACTTTCCATCAGTTGCTCTTTTTCGTCCTGGATTTTACTCATTTAAACACAAACAAGATAATGACTGAATATAATATCTTCTGATCTATTTATCTGTGACCGGAAAAAAGTGAAAAAAAAAGAGAAAAAAGGTGGCAAGGAATTGATTTTTTTTTTTTTTTTTTTTTGTATTTAAGTACTAAGAAGTGACGGAACACCAAATATTTGGTTTGTATAATTTTCGTAGATGAATATTTCTTTAAAATCGCTTGAATAATCACATACGAGAACGCTCGTTTTTATCAATACTCAATTTCTGGCATTAATAAATTAATTCTTAGGCATCATTTTTTGTACCATGTCAGAAATAAATAAATTAATTTTTAAGTATGATCTTTATGTCATTAAAAAATAGGATAAAACTTTACTATCCCTGTTACATATTCTAAATTCCACAAGCAAAACTTTATCTTTTCTGTTATGTATACTATTAAATAAATGCGATATTTCTCTTTATTGGGAGTATATGTGTGTGTGTGTGTAAGAGGGGGGGGGGGGGTGCTCGCTTTTATCCATTATTCTAGTATCTTATAGGAGCGTTTATTTTATTTCATATTTTAATATTTAGAATAATATATCTGGAAATTTCATAATCTATAACCAAAAAAAAAAATAATAATAATAATAATAAATTGCTTTTATAACGTGTCAAAAAAAGGGGGGGGGATAACAAACTTTGCAAATTTCCTTATTTTAGGTGTAATCTCAACAAAGGCCTTGTTCAAGACCATACATAAGGCGATTCTGAAGGTGACTCATCCCCCCCGCCCCCCCGCCCTAGCATCACTGATATTTTGAGCCTTTCCTGGAAAAAATTCCAAAGTTACCCAATAAATTTCTGTTCCGAAAATCCAAATGAAATTCTGTTCAAAAACCAATTTAGTTTTGAGGCCCTTTCACAATTTTGCAGAAATACTAAATTGTAACTAAAATACGCGTTTCAAAACTAGCTCATCCTATTGCACTAATATGATGTTTAATATTGCACTAGTTATACACTCTATTTTTTAATCATCCTATTATTTTCTTTGCATGAAATTAAGTTATTACAACAGTTGAATAGGAAACATAGTATCTAGAGAATGAATATGCATTAATTTATCTTTCTGCTTCGGAGACAGAGAGAAAAAGAAAATATGAGCCGTCCCCCCCCCCCCTATTATTCCCTTCTAATTACGGCCTCTAATCTTGTCCCTAGCTTATTATCATTTTTTTTTTTTGTCTGTTTGTTCAATTAGCAATTAAAAATACTAATGCTATTGATCAAAAAATTTTATTATTTTTAAAAATACAATTTTAAGCTAATAAACAAGCATTTCAAATAATTTAAGTTTTTAAAAACCCTCATTTTTATTTTAATTAATTTCTTTAAAATTATATATGTAAATAAATAAAAAATAAACAGAAAATAAATAAATAAGTGAATTTATACACGCACAAGCTTAAAATGAAGTAGTTATGTAAAGAGCATTCTTGTATGCAAACATTCGCACATTTTCCAGTTTTTGCATTAGTAGACATTGACTTAAAATAAACATTTCTACATATAAAATACATATAAAATATATGACGGAATAAAATTTCGCCTTGCTTTTAATATAAAATGAATAATGCTTACTTAAAAGGCGATTAAATAAACAATTATAGATGTTAATAATTATAGTATTAATCTTGTATAGTTATAGACGATTTTTAAATAAAATAAAATAAATAAAATAAAATTTTAACACCTATTATTGTTTATTTAATCGCCTTTTAAGTAAGCATTATTCATTTTATGTTAAACATTTCTATTCACATAACTGTGTTATAATGCCTTTAATATGTGTTATAATGCTGAATTAAATATAAGCATAGCATTTTTTTTCTTTCGTGTCCTGTTTTTTCCTTGTCCCCTCTTTTTCGGTCACATTTTTTCTTTCTATTTTTCTCCGCCCTTCTTTTTTTCTGTCTTTTTTCCCTTTAAATAACACGTTTTTTTCAGATACACTTTTCAGATGTGTGTTCTCCCCCCCCCCCTGTCCAATTAATTTAGAATTGAGAATTATATACTCTAGAGGTCTGCACAGGCCCGGACTTGGCCCGCGGGCCGGCCGGGCTGATAAAAAAAAAAAAAAATTCGGGCCTGCTGGTCCGTTCTGAAGATTTCAGCAAAAACAATAAAATATGAGGTATTTTCAACGAAAATGGTTTTAACGAGAATAAGTGTAAATGTGCGTCACGAGCTATACTAGTTCGACTACATCAATATAAAAATGTAGAGTGTAGACATCGGTATCAGAGAGTTACATTGTGTGTAACCCGTTTTAATATTTTTTTAGCTGACTCATGCCGGGCCGAGATCAAGCTTGTATTACTTTTCTACACATAGACTGGTCGGACCGGAACTACACTTAATTGTCCTCAAGATCTGTAGGGCAGAAAACATGATTTGTAAAATTATTAACAGTGATAAAGAACTTATGTTAGCTTAATCTTTGGATATATACCTCTTGATGGTTTCTAAATTAATTTCTCAATAATGTGAAAGTTTGACACATTTTCTGATTAATTTTAAATTGTAAAAGTATGAAAGTGATAAGCCTAACTATTGAAGGGATTTGGAATCGAATAGCGTTTTTCATTTTTAAAGTAAATAAAATACTTGTATAACCTTGTTGAGATATAATAGTTACTCAATGATTGCAGGTTTTTCTCCCTTTCCATGCTATCGCTTCCAGAAACTCTATTCAAAACGCTAATTATGACAGTATTTTATTTGCTTACAGTATTTTTAAAATGCTTGTATCAAAAAATGGATAACACCATTTGATTATATCGTTTCTCAATATAGATACCTGCTAATCTTATGCGTTTCTGAGAAAAAATGAATTCATAAATGTGTCAGAAAGGAGCTTCTTTGAATTTAAGAATGGATTTGGATTTAAAATCTTTAATAAAATTACATAGAAATATTTTTATAAATTTTCTTTTATTAAAGAGCTTCAAACGTAACGATGTTTTTAGATTTATTTCCTTTTTCTTTTATTGTAAGCCTTATTAATTTTTTAATGAATCTTCATTCGAATGTTGAAAACCTAAGAATCTAAGTAATCATTAATGTTGTTAATGTGTATTTCCTGTAAAATATACTGTAAAATCCTTCCATAGATATGTATGCAGTAATCCTTAAAGGAATCTTAATTTTATGATAAAAATATCAATTTTTTAGAAATCGTAGAAATTGTAACATGCCAAAACGGACCGGACCGGGCCTAAAATATAAACATTTAAACGGGCCGGGCCCGGAAATTCCGGCCCGTGCAGATCTCTAATATACTCATGTGTACATATTATCTTGATGTGATGGAAAAAAAAATAAAGTTTTAGATCACTCATTTTATTGTAAAATTTCCATTCTTGAAATTTAAAATTCAAGATATAATTTCAAACTTATGGGGTTTTTTGTGTGTGTTTTACTTTATATCAGAATTATTTAATTTCAAAGCTTTGTATGAATTCAAATTTTTAAATTTTACTCCAGGGAAATGCATGAGAAAGTGTGTTCATTATGTCTCGAATTTGACACCATCGCCCCACCCCTTCTTAAAACAAAATCATGTCTGTGCTGCTGTATGCAAAATTCAGTAATAATAATAAAAAAAAAAAAAAAAACTGTTAAAATTCGTTCAAAGAACACTCCCATTTGAGTTTCCTTTTCTATAAATACAGAAATATAAATTCTGTCTTTGTCATTTATTAAATACTTAATAGAAATATTAGTATGATTAATTAGATTTAATATTAGTAAATTTAAACGAAAAAAAAAAATCATAGTAGAAAATAAAATAACCGTTAACTTAAAACTATTTTAAATTTGAGAATTCCTTTATTAAGGCATTTTTTTTATAAATGTAATTATTTGTAACGTATTGCAATAAGAGAAATATTCTACATTCGAAGTATTCCTATAATCCAAGCTTTCTTATAGAACATTTCAAGCAAATATTTGTGTAAAAATATCACACCTTGTTACTTTAAAGGAAATGGCTAGTAAAAAATCCTGAATATCATTTTAATAGCAGTTAAAATATTCTTCTGCATCAGATGGAAAAAATAGAGTTTGCATTCGCTTATATTCCTTTATTTTTTGTTTTGGTGAACACAACCCCGATTTTTTCACCTGATGAAAGGAGCTGTTTTAACTATCCTGGAAACTACATACATGTATATATATTTTATTTTTTTCTCAAGTATCACGAAGTTCTTTTACATAGTTTATAAGATCTTAAGGTTTATATTTAATGAAGTTTTGTGTACATTGGTACCGCTAAAGATATTTTTTATCCCGACAAAAAAAAAAAAAAAAAAAAAAAATACTTTGTTCTAAAATGTTTTTTTAAATCACATTTGAAAAAATTACTCCTATATTTTGCGATACAAAAATTTAAAAAAAACAAATTTATCATCATTTTAGTATCGATTTCCAAACTTCTGCAAGAGAATAACATTACATCCTTTTGTAATCTTAACTAAATCCGATATTATGTTGTAAATTGTAATTAAAAACATTAGTTAATGATTTTTAGTTGGTTATTAGTTCAAACATTTTTCATTTTATAAATTTTGAAATCTAAAAATACATTCTAAAATCATATTTAATTATTATCTAATATTGTTACATTCTTTGTCTGATATTTTAATCGACAAAACAGTATAGGGTTTTCTTTCGTTGTTTTGTTATTTTCTATTTTTCATAGAATTTTTTAAAGCATGAGTTTCTTTGATAAATTTATCTATGGCGCCTCATCTAGTTCAAAAATCTATTCTTTAGAGGCTTGATTTAGTAAAGAAGTGAAACCATATATGAATTTAAATATGAAGTTAAAAATTCATTTTATCTTATACGTTTATAATAGATCTGAATCAATATTTAAAAATCTTAAATTAATTTTGCTACATTCTTGGGTTTTGATAAAATATTCTTGAAATCCTGCTTTTCCTTTTTAATTAATTATATATTTTTTAACCTTCTAAAATTATACTTTGCAGAAAGTCTTTAATCTAAGGTATCTTGTATGAAGAATAATTCCTAATAATTTTGTGTAATTAAAAATATTAATAAGTTATATCTGAATTTAACTGCATGTTATATCAAATTAAAAAAATCTGCTTGGTTAGGTTATTAAAAGTGATGTTTTTAGCTAATTAAATTAAATTTACTTATACTTGTAAAAAGCATAGCAATGTTTAATTATATCTTTTTTTACTGCAGTAAAAATAAATAAAACTATATTAAGACATGTATATTAGCTACAACTAATTTATATCAAGAGAGTTTTTTACAAAATAGTTCATAAGCTATAACTCTTAAAATCAGTGCGAAAATATCACGTTTTCTATTTGTCTTTTTTTTCTTTACTTCAATGCGATTTACCTGTTTTCAAGAATGCTTGCAATCAACACATGTTCCCTATTACAAAAAGATTCCCCAATTTCTTCTAGAGGAGATTATACAGGGATTAGTTTCTTCAGGTGTCCAAGGGTGGGAGACCGGTTGTCAGGGGAAGTAGAAATTGAGTGTCCTTGCTAGACACACACACAATGGTCTTGAATAGATTATTGATTACCCGCAAATATTGCAGGGGGAAAAGCAGTTTTTTGAGAAACACATATAATGACTTAGCTTTCTCAAAGAATGAACATTTACAGAAACACAAAATATATTTTCAGTAAACCTTTCTGAAAGGTTTTGAATGCAGAGAGCTTGACTGCCAATGGGTTAATGAAACAAGCTTACTTTAACCGATGTATACCATCTTAAGGAAAACTTACCAAGGAGTTGATATACAATATCCTGTGCCGTGCTTGAATTATAATTATCAAGCGAATTAAAGTTCTGCGTTATTACCACGTTTTATAATTGATGAAGATTTCATCTGTTGATCAGAAATTTATATATACAGTATGGGTAAACAATATAATATTATGATATTATCGTATGGAAAAAAAAATGAGAATAGTTCTTATAGGGACACATCACTAATTCACAATATAAATTCGAATATTATAATAATACAAAAGCTGTTTAATCACAGACTTAATGTTATTAATTGAAGATTAATCAAAATAATTTTATTATAAGTATATCCTTTCAGTAACATTATTTATGTATATATTATTGAGAAAGATTTATGGCAATAATGACTACTATATTTAATGTACTTTTCAGTTGTTTTGAGTAAGAACTCTATTGTCTCTTTCGAAAATGTTTATTTTTATAAAAAATATTTAAAATCTCAATATAAAACAATACATTTCCCTAATTCATTGAATTGACATGCAGGAGTCATTCTAAATATAAAAGCTACAATATAGTGCTTTAAATTCTTCAACAAGCTTTTATTTGAAAAAAAAAATATTATTAATTTTGGCGTTGATGAGTGGACAGAATTTTTCATATCAATGACAAAGTCCAAGAACAGAAAGGAATTAATGCTTAAATAGTTAATTAATAAAAATAATTCATATTGTACGCATCATGAGAAGTTAATCATTAAAATTATTTTAAAGTTTTACTCATATTACATCTTCTCTGTCTCAAACAGTGTTATGATACATGTGCTTTTCTGGTTGCAGAGTAAGATCGAAACTTTACAAATATATATATATATGTATATATATTTATAATAATTAAATAAATAGAAAAAAAATAAAATAAAAGTAACATCACAATACGCTGGTTACGAAATTACCATCAATTACTAGTATCAAACAACAATAAATTAGCTATAAATTTTCTTTAATTGACATCCAGTAATTGTAAAAATGATAAATCTATTTTAATGATACAAACATCGACATAAAATTCATCAATTTATATCAAGAAAGTCATTAAATTACTAATAAACCATCAGTAAGATTTCAAAAGTATTATAAAAGTTATTAAACCTATATTAAATTATCTTGAAATCATTATGTTACTTATCAATACTCATTAAGAGCAAGGAATGTTAATAAAATATATATTCTGTCAGGATAAATTAATCAATTTCATAATGTATGTATAATATTAAAAACAAAATCACACTTTCATTTTCAGGCAATAAATTGTAATTAGAATTAGATTATAAAAATAAATTTAATTAGTTCTTCAACTGCATTGCTCGTAAACAAATTTATTCATTCGCACACACAGAAATGAATGCATACAAAATAAGGATTTACTTACGATACATTTTCTAATTTATCGAAGAAAGTTTACTTTAGTCGATGTGTAAGTCCTGAAGGAAAATATACAAATGAGCTGGTAAACAATATCCTGTGTCATACTTGAATTTTAATTATCAAGCGAATTAAAGTTCTGTGTTTACGCTCGTGCGAAATTATCGCGTTTCATGATTGATGAGGGTTTCAATTGTTGATCATAAGGATATGGATGTGATACGGGTAAACTATGTAATGTTAAGGAACTTTTCAAAATGAAATAAGTTTGAGAACGTTTCAAGTAGGAATTTATCTTTAGTATACAAGATAATCAAATTTTGAATAATGTGAAATAAAATACATTCAGCGTATACTGTTATATGAAAAAACTTTATTGAAAGTATATAACAAACCTGTTCCAATATAGCGATTATTATAGTTAGTGTCAATAAGATTATATGAATAAGCTGGCTATTTTTTATGGTTGTTTCAATAAGAAATCAAATATAGTTTTTACATGCCTTAAAGTAGTCTGTTTTCAGTTTAAAGCAATAGCATTGTTTACTTGATTTTTAACTCATTTCCTCATATTTAGAGTTATACAAAATGTGTGTTTTCAATGAGAATACGACATTATAATAATTTTTTAAATGTAATCGTTAAATAATAGATTCATTGGATTATTATTTCTAGTTTAACTGTTTTGCAATATAAAAGACAGTTACTATTTGAAGTCCACATAAAATTTTATATCCAATAACGTCTTAAGAAGCATAGTTAGTACAAATAAGAATTTCAATCGAAGATTCTTTTTATCGAGTCTAATTTCGGTGGAAATTATCAGAAAAATACATATAAAATTAAGAGCTTTTATTCTCAAATTTATTCAAGTATACTGCGTTCCCAAGTAACATATACTTATTTACACTACAATTTATGTGTTTAAATTTTAAAAAAATGTTATAATTAAGCTTTTGTTAGTGTTCCAAAAAATGCATGTCAAAAATACAAAGAAAACATATAAATAAAAAAATTTTCTTTCACAAATATCTATAAAAAAAAGTACTCATTTAAAATCCGCAGAAATACATACAATAAACAAACATATGTAAGAATTATTTATTGTAATATCAGCTTGCAGTTGACATGAATCGTGGATAATAATTTGACCCGGTAACCTCTTGGGGATCAAACTCAATTATTTCAAAGCTCCATGTTTTTAGCAGGATTCGCGAGTTCTGTCGTTGGTCCCTGGAATTGTTTACGCCGATTTAGAAGAATTTACTTCGCCATAGTTTGTAAAAGCATCTCAAAACTGTAAAATTTTTAGCTTTTCGCGCGCGTTCTTACTACTACCATGGCACTTCTCGTGGTTTCCAGCAGGAGGCACATTTATAAATTTTGGCAGGAACATTTCCTTAATTGGTGCATTAGATTTTGATTGATATGTTGTCAAGGTCCGCAGAATTCCAGGGTCGGTGATGTATCAACTTTACTCAAAAATGCCTACAAAAAGCACTTAAATCATCAATTTTAATCTAAAAGAGTGTCCAAAAATGTTATAAGATGGATTCAAAAAGTAAAATGGATTTGAAAATAAAGTCGTCAGGGGCAAAATGATTTTAAACATCAGGATTAAAGTTAAATAATATTAGTTGGGACATTATAATTTTGAATTTTAATTTTGAGTTTTAAAAAGAGTTTGGTCTTTATCTTTTCATATATATATATGTGAATCGTGATTCGCTGTGTGTGTGTGTGAGTCGTTATTCGCTACTAAATATACCCTCAATTTTAATCCCAATTATAAGATCATTTTTATGGAATTTTATATCTTATTATTTTTATTATGACGTATTTTGTATAGATACTGCAAAAAACAATAAATGTTTCTTAATCTACAGAAACTACTTTATAAATAAGAAAAAAATATACAATAATCTCATACAATTTACCAATGATTTCAAAACTTTGCCTTTAAGATCTTAAAAAAACTATTTATTTTCGAAATCAAAGTTGAACTTACAAAAATAATTTTATTATATTCCCGTCATTTTCGGAAACGTTTGAGAATGTAACTTATTCGGATGTATCAGTTATCCAAGTAAACGTTCTGTTTGTCAGAGCACAAGTTTAACAGACAAACATACAGTATTAATATCATCAACATTATTGTGAGAATTAATTGCATGCTTTAATTCTTTTATGTAGCTGAAAGTGTATACTTGAGAATTGATAGAATCCGAAAACCCGACTTTCTGAGTACAAAAAATGTATTAATACATTGTAAAAGTTGTCGAGTAAGATTAGTGAAAATGACAGGCGATTAATAAGAATTAATTTTTGTATATTGCCCTTTTACTTTTCGAAAATAAATTGTGTTCTCTGGAAGAACATTTTTCTGAATATTGGATGGCTCCGAGCAGGCTATAATATATTTGCGTTCGTGATTATTGTACATTTTCGTAGATTAAGCTCTACCTGCTATTATTCACAGTGTAGTATTTTTGTCACCAACTTACGCTTTTGTGACTTATCTTCACTTTTCCGTTTGTGATACATATGAAATAATTAAAAAAATTGCTATGAATTATTTCCAAATTCTTATAATATCTAAATTTTTACCTGTCTTTTAATAATATCTTATCAAATATTAATTATTAATTCCATATCTTTAATCTCGATATTATTTATTTTCTTATTCTGAAAAATATTTCTGAGAAACATTTTTCATAAAATCCCATTACTTTATTTTATTTTTTCATTGTTTTTAATAACTTTTATTTACGTTTAAAAAAAATCATCCGATTACCCACAATTCCTTGCTAAGCGACGCTTAGGATTGATTAAGTAAAAAATTCATCCGATCGACGGAGAAAGCTTATCTCTTTTTTTGCGTGTTTAAATAACGTATTGGTTAATTTCTCGCTTTCTCAAAACTTAATTGGAAATACTAAACGTTGTTGTAATATTCACGTAGACTTTGATATGTATCGATTTTACTTTGACTTAAGAGGTACAATTTTGTATTTGTCGAGTGCTAAACGGAACCCCGTCATCTGGAAGTATTAAAGAATTTAATAATTGAAGATCCATTCAGGTAATATCAACTTTCTGTTTTATTACGTTGGTATATTTACGTCAGTATGAAGTTTTAACCGATGTATTTGTGGAATTGTTTTCTGTTATGGGAATCATGAAGGAATTTGCTTAAAGGATGTTGTCTATGTTTGATTTTAAGAGGAAGATATATCAAGAAATTATTGTTATTTTTTTTTTTTTTACCTTACCACAGTGTGCCACCTAAGACTGCTAATTAAACACCGTTCGATTGAATGCACTTGGTTTCAAGCATTAACCATTACATATTGTTTTGATATAAACCGGCATTTTAAATATATATATTTGACATTTTGAAGTTGGGAGCCAGAAGTATCAACGCCAGTTTCCCCGTTTTACAGCACAGGATTCTTGGGAAGCGAGAAAAAAAGATAAATAAATGTAGCAGCTTCATTAAACTACACAATGACTGCTCCAAAATAGTTTATTAAAATGCATTCATATAGAGCGGAAAATGCTCTCCTCGGAACAGATATTTCATAAATAATAATAATAATAATAATAATAAACATAGCTTCTGCAAGTCGTATAAACACGAATCATCGAATAAAAAATTCCATCCGTCTCTGAGCCTCCTCACTTAAATAAAATAAAAAAGAAAGAAAGAAAAGAAAAGAAAAAGAAAAAGAAAAAGCTTCTGGGACTTTCCATAATCTCTAACCTCGATTCTTTTATCGAAACAGAATTTAATATCAAGTGTCGAGATTAAAAGTAGGAGACTCGATCTACTACAGACGATAATTTTATTGACAATATTATTATTTGACTGATTTATAATCGATGGTGATCAAAATTCGAATATATTCACACAGACGGTAATTTGACTGAAAAAAAAAAAGAAAAGAAATGAATTTATTGATACGCAATAAATGTTTTTAAGGCGAATTAAGAATTTCTATAGTTTCTATAACGATTATTAGATTAGATCTGATAACAAATTTTAATTTAATAAGTTGAAATAAATACAAATTATTGTTAAAAGGAAATTAATAGAGTATAAGGTTTATTTTGGCGGAAAAAATTTATTTTATAATATTATCCCCTTTCTTCCAAAACCTTGTATGAACTTGATAGTTAAATAAAACTGCAAGTTCAGACCACAGAAATCTAATAACTTAGGAAAATTAAATTTTGAAATAAAACTGCCAAGCGCAGGAAGCTAAGAGATTGAAGAAAAAAAAATAGATAAGAGAAATTTAGATAGAGTTGAAATTAGTTAAGAGCATTTCCGTGAAATAAATATTTGAGATCTATCTTGTTACCGTCGACTAGTGACTAAGTATTCTTGGTGATAATGAAAAAAAATTTTATGAGATAATCGATTGCAAATTGATGATTGCAGAGATAGTTTTTTGAGTACTTATCTCCAGTAGGATTGCCGGTGAGAATTTCTAACAGTGAGTTCTTTTCAGAAGTATTTTGATTATTACTTGTATCTTTTTTATGTATTTATGTAGATTATTTATTCTCTGTTTGTGAGATTTATTTATTATTTGTTTGTTTTTTGTGAGTATTCTTTATCTAATTATTATTATTATTATTATTATTATTATTATTATTATTATTATTATTATTATTATTATTATTATTTGTTGGAGATGAAAACATTTTTGTTTTTAAAATAATAATAATAATAATAATAATTTTAATAATAATAATAATAATAATAATAAACAAATAAATGTAGATTCTTCATTAAACTAACATTAGCTGCTCCAAAATAGTTTATTAAAATGCATTCATATAGAGCGGGAAATGCTTCCCGCAGCAGACATTCCATAATAAATAATGCCATCCATCTCTGGTCCTCTTCACTTATGTAAAAAAAGGAACAGATTCTAGAATTTCTATAATCTCTAACCACGATTCTTTTATGTAAACAGAATTCAATATCAAGTGTCGAGATTAAAAGTAGCTGAATCGATCTACTGCAGACGATATTTTTATTTAAAAGATTATTGTTTAACTAATTTATAATCGAAGATTATCAAAATTCAAATATATTCCACAGATGATAATTTCACAGAAAAAAAAGAAATGAATATATTAATATGCAATAAATGTTTTTAAGGCGAATTAAGGATTTATATCGTTTCTATAAAGAGTAATAGATTAGATCTAACAACAGGATTTTAATTTAATGAGTTGAAGTAAATACGAATTATTGTTAAAAGAAATTAATATAGTATAAGGTTTATGTTGGCAAAAAAATTAAATTCTGTAATTTATATATGTATAAATATTAGTCTCGTTTGGCGACCAGTTTGGTCTTCCTTAAATGTACACTACACATTAAATCATACTGTTTTTATTCATACTTTACACTGCAAATTCCCAGAACACATTGAGAACACATGTGGAGCACTTTGATTGAAAAAAAGTGTTCCAGTCACCTTAATGTGTACTGAAATGTGTTCCAGATGTGTTCCACTATAAAGAAAGTGTGCCGACAGTGTCCTGAAAGTGTTCCGAAAGTGATCTGCTTAGAATATTTGTTAAATCTAAACTTGGGAACACATTTAAGAGCAGATTGGGAACACATATGGGCACACTTGTGAAATCATGGCTTTCTGTATTACAATGATGACGACCATAAGGAGTCTTGATCGCAATCAATGTGGATCTCAAGATCAATTTGGTAAGTTAATTTTTTTTTTATTTACTTATTTTTGCATGCATGCATATAGTGATTATTTCTTTTGAGGCTTTCATAAATTCATAAAAACCTAGAGAACAAGAATAATAGGTGCACTGTGTGTGCATGGGGGGGGGGGGGTGTAACATTAACATGGAAAAGAATTTTGTGGTTAATTAATTCAATTTCATATTCAATTCCACTTTCAAATACTGATCGTAATGACGTACAGTGGTGTCAGGAATTAAGGAATTTAGGAGGAAAGAGTTGTCATGTAATTCCCCCTCCCCCTTTCACAGGGCCGTACAGAGAGACCACGTGTCCTGGTAGCAATCCAAATGCAAGCCCTCTTTCCTCTCACATCATAAATATAAATTTGCTAAGTCGAAATTTAATAAGTAAAATTACCGTCTTAGACAGGTTGTTTCCGTCTTACGAGGTATAAATGCATAATATCCTTTTTGGTTTTCCGTATGAATAAGAATTCTGTTTTAGACAGGTAAATTTAAAAAACAGTAACTTCTGACTTTTTAATTTTATTATTTGTTAGACATTTAAACTAAAAAATAATTAACTTAAAAAAGTACGATTACACTGTTTTGCTACTTTATTTTTAAACAAGGACCGAAGCCAGGTGCTCTAGTAGAGATGGTAACAGGTGATCAGGGGCGTGCGAAGAGGAAAATACGCCCAGGGAAAAGGCTGAATTTGACGCCCCCCTCCGGAACTTTTTCTTGTAACAGGCAAAAAATGACGTTGTGAGCATAAATTTTTGCGCCCCGTATATTTCCGCGCCCGGGGCAACGGCCCCTTCTCCCCCCCTTTCGCACGGCGCTGCAGGTAATTTGTACCATCTGTCAGAGTTGATTTCAGGAAAACGTCCGAGGGGGGGGCGATCCCCCCCCAGAACAATGAGATGTCTCCCCGGAAGATTTGTGATTTTGTGTTTTCAAAGGCAAAAAATGCACGCCCACCCCCGTAACTCTACAATGTCCCCCTCCTCCCGAGCAACAGAAATCCTTCTTAGTAAAAGTGTCTAAATTTAACATTGTCGTCTACCCCCCCCCCCATTTTCTACGGACTGCTCCCCAACTCCTTCAAGTTTGGATTTTTTAGTGAATAATTGAAAAATGAATATAAGTGAGATGAAAAGATAAGTGTTATATATTTTGAGCTCCTCCCCCCTCTAGACTACATGTCCAACTTGCTAAAGTTCTTGGCACAGAGCATATAACTGTGTGGCTCTTGACATCAGGAGATTTTTCAAGTTAGTTGGAACATTTTATTATACAATGAAACGTGTCTTTCCCTCAAATGCAAATGTTCCCTTAACTTAAGAGCCCATGTATACTTATAATTGGAATAAATATTGATAGCCCTTTGCTGTTTTTCATTACATATTTTGCAATTAAAAAAATCCTTAAAGTTTTTTTTGTGTGTGTGTGAGTGGGGGGGGGGAGAGATGGGAGGGGGATGCGGAATTTTCTTTTTCATTTTGTTTCAAATGACAGCAGAAGCATAGCCTCACCCCTTGAGCAGATGATGGATGCAACCGTCCTTCTCCTCTCCTTAGTTACTAATGATAAACTCAGTACTTACATTATTATTAATATTATTATTATTTTAAAATATTGAATCTAAATTGTATTACTGTATTGTCCTAATTCTTATTTGGCCTAAAATGCGGTCAGTATCTTGACACAGTACATTCTAAATTAAATAATTAAGAAATATGAATAATAATAAATTATAAAACTTCTAACTTGCAAATAATGATAATTTTTTCCGAAGTACTGTAGTGGAAAGTTTTTATCAAGTTGGTGTGGCAACATCGACGCGACGCGCGGGAAATGGAAGCTGAGCTGTTTGTTTATGTTTACATTCCGACTCGGCGTCTCTGTGCAATTCGCAATTTTTATATATTTATATTAATATAAAGGTTACTCGACTTGTTTCTTTGAAAACATTAATACGAAGATTTTCTGTGGTACGTATTCTATTGCATCTATTGCATTTTGTTTTTATTAGTCGAATTAATCAATATTCAGCCTAATTTATTTTACATAGGCACGTGATCTACATTTTATTGTGACATCTGAGTTTTGACAATAAAGGCAGGTATTCAGATATCCCATAAGGAACACACTGTTTTAAGATTCTTTAAATCCGAGTGAAATCTAAAATTCGATATTCAGATGGCATCCATATTGCTTTAAAAAAAAAAAAACGTTCGGTGTAAAAAACGTTATGTTTGCATATCTATATCTGTATTGTATGTTAATCTGTAATCTCCCGTTTTTTATATTAATCAAAATGATTTTAGTAACAGTATTACAGTAAACTCTCTCAAATATATAGGTACATCTTCAAACCAGCAGTTATGTATAGTGTAAATGTTTTGTTTGCATTTTTTTTAAGAGTAGGGTCACCCGGGGTAAAATGGGTATAAAAATCAGCTTTTTTATTTTTAATGTTTCATTGTAGAAATGTTGTGAAATAAATTCATGTTTTTGTTCAATATTTTTGACATTGTGTATCTTAGGTCTAAATTAAACATAATTTGTGGTTCCCTTTTTTTTAAATTTTTGTGTAAAACACTATACCTATTTTACCCCGGTGTATACTCATTTTACCCCATGGTTCGGGGTAAAATGGGTATGCACCGGGGTAAAATGGGTATATGCTGGTTAAATTTGAATAATAAATTAAATATACTTAAATACACGATAATTAATGTGTAAACCATTTAAAAGTTTTGTACTTTCATCTTCTGAATCATGTGTAAACTTGGAAGGTGAAGGGAAGGGGCTTCAAAAACTCCCCACTTCAATTTGCTTACATTTTTTTCTTGACGTATAAAAACACTGTTATGAAACTAATGTAAATAAGATGAGAGTACTGACAAATCCTACCCTCCACCACATCAGTTTACACACATGCTGTGAATCGTGTTTCTCTTTAAAGGTATTTTTTTTTTATTATTATTTAATGCAATTCAAAAGCAGATAGATATCAGTATGAATATCTGTAGAGAAAAATGAGAAATTAAATTACACTGGAAAATCAATGTTTAATCAAAAGCAATTCATGCAGATAGGTATAACATAATAAAAATTTACATGCAAAGTGTATACTGGCAAGGACTATTGCAGCTTGGTTGAGATAGCTTTCTGACAATTTGGATGCGTTCACATCAGCAACATCGTCTTTCTCTGGAAAGAAATAAAATAATCCAGCAGATGACTTTGTTGCAAACCTCACAGTATTTTCACCTTCATCAGGGATATCAATAATGAGACCTGTGAATTCTTGAACAGACTTCTTTACATTAAATTTTACAGGGACTCAATCGCCAATCATTGGATTCATTGCAGTGAAAACCTTTGGCTTAACGTCTATTTTATGGGTTGCTTCGATTCTTTTAACTGTTTGTACTTTTTTTTTTTTTTGTGTTCCTAGTGCAAAGACTTGTAGCCACCTGTTCTGTAGTTAAAACTTCTCCTATCTTTGCTTGTACTCTCTTGCGCTTTTCTCTGAGTTTTTTTATAGCCTCGCCAGTACTAGAAAATGTGTTTTAATTTAATTTCACGATATTTTTCTTACCTTGTGTTCCCGTACATTTAATCAATTTGCATGTATTTTAATGTCACCCGAAATAGCCTAATTTATAATATAAATGATAAATTAATGATATAAGTAATAGCCTAATTTCATATAACAAAGCATAATATCAATTTAAAACGTAGGATCAATAACAATTTGCCTTCAAAGGTCTTTCAACTTTGATCAATCTTCATATATTCATATCTTGACCTATACCCATTTTACCCCATATGACAAAAAACACTATAAAATTTTTGTGAGTAAATAAATTTACTTAATTTTACAGTTTTCAGTTAGAAGAATCCTTCTTCTGTAAATATCAAACAATTATTCCTAAAATTCTTCCAGTATATTTTTCTGGAAAGAAGTTTTTCAACCACTAAAAACACTTTGTTCTATCTTCTGTAAAACAAAATGGTTGCCAAGCCTATTATATGTGTCGCCAGTTTGTTTTTATAAGGTTTAAGTATTGCCAGATATGTAAGCACATTGTTCATAATTTAAATTTTTTTTAAAAATTTGTCTGGTAAAATAATAAAATAAATAAAATATACCCATTTTACCCCGGGTGACCCTATAATTTGAATGTAATTAAATATTAAAAAATATAATGATTGCTTAAAATGAGTAAAATATTAATTTAAGACCTAATTGATAATTAAATTAAATAATAAAAAATTAGCTCTAAAATGAAGCCCTATCAAGCTGTTTCATACTTTGAAATTTTTGGGTTATTTTCAACTAGTGTGTTTTCTTTTCCTGTCATTTTTTTATTTGAAATATTTGGAATTATCCATATTAGGGGGATGTGCATATATAACTATTATCATTTTAGGGAGAAGGGGGGGAGGGTCTGGCACTGGCAGACGATATCTCTAGGGGGAGACAGAGTTTGTTTATTGTTATCAATATCATTTTTGATCCAACCAAAATTTTCTCTTTTTTATTTGTAACATACATGGTCTTTGGTTCAAAATAGTATGTTTTTTTGCCTATTTTTATGAAAAAGCAAAACCCTTATTGAAATTACGAAATTATTATAAAGTTGAATAATTCTAAACATGGAATTCCCCAATGTTTTACATTCCTATTCTTTATATGTGTATGCATTCATAATCGCTGTTCGACAATGCAAAATTAGTATATTTGAGATGAAACTTATGTTTACTAATCAGGTAAAAGAGAAAGAATGTTGTTCGCTTGTTTTGTTGATAAAAATTTCTATCTACACCCCCTCCTGTCCCTCCCCATTCATGAGCGGTAAGTGAAAGAAGACACTATTACTGTTAAATAGATTATGTTACAAAAAGCTATTATAAAATTCCTTTAAAAAGTAACTATTTATTTTAAGTGTTATTTCATATGTATTTCATACATAAGCTGATTTATATCTTGTATATAAAGTTGTATTAAAGTTGTATTTTATTAACTTCCCTTCTTTTGAATCAATAAAACATTAAAAAAAAATATTTTATATGTCACTCTAAACAAATTTAGTAAATTTTAAAAGTGAGAAAAGAAAATTTAGACATTGATAACGATATTACTATGGGGAGTGGGGTCGAGAGATGATAACATTTGATATCGGGAGGGTGGAGGGAGTCCAGATTTTCCAAAAAGTTGATAATATGTATGAACAAACCCTAAGCAGAATTATGAAATCAGAAAAAAAAATTAAATTATTACATATCAAAACTGAAACTAATACAAACAAGTAAGAAAAAGCATGCGTCAAGCATATATTATGAAACACTTCCTGAAATGTTGATCAAAGCATCGTTTTTTAGATAAATAAGGTGTTAATGTCCATATCCAAATATGGGTTTTGATACTTTTGAACAGACCTGTATTTGATCTGCCGGTTGATATATATATATATATATATATATACATATATATATATATATACTGTATACTGCGGAAGTTTAGTTTAGCAAGAAAACGCCTAACAAGTTGAAATTTCTCGGTATTTATGTATTAACGACACCACAGTTACAGATTTGGCGATTTTTAATCTACACTTAAATTTTTTTGACAAATCATAAAATAAAACACTTTATATAAAATTAAAGCACTTTCAAAATTCAAAACACTATATTTAAAAACAAAGTAACATATCAGATTTCGGTGGAAAATGGGCCGATATAGAGTCTCTCCTGCTGCGGTAGCGTTAATACGTAAGTACCAATTTCTCTTCCAGCTATTTATACTAATGTATGGAAAAATATTTCAATACTTTTGTTAAGCCATGTATAGTGTTCATTCTAGGCTATTTTTGAAAGGGTGCAGCACCCTGCCCTTTTTCAAATTTGCAAAATGCACCGCTGGTTTTACCCAGAGATTTTTAATAAATATTTTATTCTGTATTATTTTTAAATTTGTGTGCCCAAAAATGTTACAATTTTTTTCATTTCTTTAGGAAAAAGAACATCAAACTATTCAATTATGGTTTAATTTAATTGTATTTTTAATTTTTATGTCATAAAATCAATCAAAATTAATATTACTTGACTTATCTTCAGTGTTCTCGCTGTCACTCGCCATTGTGCCAAATTCTTCATTTGGCAAGCAAACAAGCGATTTGATTCGTCAAATTGCTAGTGCTCAACTTTTGCCTTTTCTTTTCTTTTCTTTTTTTTTTTTTTTTTTTTTTTTTTTGTGTGTGTGTTTTTGCCCTGTGTTTTGAAGAGTATAATTTTGAAACTGCATTTGAAGTATGGACTTCTAAGAAAAGCCGAATTCTAGAAAAATAAAAGTTCATTTGAATATGACATTTTGATTTTTCAGATTCATTGTGTATGATATCATAAAATTCTGAATTAACTTAAGAATTTTTATTTCATAACATTTTAATGAGTTAAATCAGTTTTAGATTTTATTTTTCTTGATTACGCAAGATATTTAGAACAGAAATGTATAATATAGACGCACGCGGTGCGCAGAAAACTTTATGAAGTTTGCAGAAAATTTTAAGAAAGAAACAATTTTTATTTATTTACTTACTTATTTTTTTTAGTACCAAAAAATAAAAATATTCCCTCAATTTTATCAACAAATTATTTACTGTTAACGCGAATGTCTTCAAAAAAAAGCATGAAATTTAATAAAGAATCGCGTAAAAACATGCATTTCACCAAAGAATTGCGTAAAAAAAACCTCCATTTCAACAAAGAATCGTGTAAAAAAAATCCAACATTTCGACAAAATACCGCGTGAAAAACGTGAATTTCGTCCAAAGGCTGAGTAAAAAATGTGAATTTTGTCCAATGACCGCGTTAAAAACATAAATTCCATGCATGAATCGCATAAAAAAATACAAATTTTGTGCATGAATCGCATTAAAAAATACAAATTTTGTGCATGAATCGCTTAAATGATCGCATGAATCGTGTTAAAAAGGCAATAATTACGTTCAGAAATTGTATGAAAAGTGCAAATTACATCTATGAATCATGTAGTGAAACGCGAATTACGTTCAGAAATCATTCAAAAAACACGAATTTTGTTGGCAGAAAGCTGAAATGCAAATTACGTCTATAAATCGCATAAAAATAGCAAATTGTGTTCATAAATCGTATAATAAATGTGAATTGCATTCATGAATCGCATAAAAAACACGAATTACGTTCATGAATTGCTCAAAAAACGCAAACTACGTCCATGAATCGCGTAAAAACATGAATTATGTCCATGAATCATCATTTCATCATAGAATCAAGAAAAAATCCAAAAATTTCATCAAAAAATTGAAAAAAAGCAAAAAAAAGTAAATTTTGTTAAAAGATCGTGAAAAAAAAAAGGCAAATATTGTTGAAAGATTGCAAAAAAGCAGACGATTTTAAAAAATCACGAAAAACAGCTGATTTTGTTAAAAAGTCACAAAAACCAGATTTTGCCAAAAAAATCTGAAAAAAACGTTAAATTTCGTGAAAAGATCACAAAAAATGGGAAATTTCGTTAAAATATCACAAAAAAGGCAAATTTCACCAATTTTGTCGCGTTTAAACACAAAAAAACGCAAATTTTGAAAAAAAAAAAAAAAAAAAAAAAAAAAAGAGCACATAGTTTGTAACTGGTTTGGGGGCCCCAAAGCACTGAAACTTAAGGGGCATCAAATTTATACTACAAACATCATTTTTAGGCTGTCGCAAGAAAAAGTTACGAGAGGGGAAGGGGCCTCAAATTCTAATTATTCCCCAAGTGCAATTTTCTTTTCGCACGCCCCTGATTGTGAAGCAAGAAAATCCACTTTAAGAGCCCACAATAGTCACAGGAAAAGTACACAAAAAGACCCGGATGACCATGTAAAGTCTATGGGAGCGTTCTTTTCTATTATCTCGTTCAAATTTTAATATTTTGACATGATTTTTTTTTGCATAAAATAGTTCAGGACGATCCACAACCGGGCTAGTTTTTACTTTTTCGATTTTGGTTTTAGATTTTTTTTTAAAAATTACTTTAATTTTCAAAACCGGTTTAAACCGGTTTTGAAACTGAAACTATCATAATATAAAAAATATATAACCAAAATCGAAAAAGTGAAAACTAGCCCGGTTGTGGATCGTCCTGAACTATTTTATGCAAAAAAAAATCATGTCAAAATATTAAAATTTGAACGAGATATTAGAAAAGAACGCTCCCATAGACTTTACATGGTCATCCGGGTCTTTTTCTGTAATTTTCCTGTGACTATTGTGGGCTCTTAAGAGCAATAAAGACACAATTTTGAAGCAGGAAAATCAGCTTTTATAACAGAAAAATTCCCTTCTCACATTAATTTTTTTTGTGCCCCTTTGACGAAATTTACATTTCTTTCCGATCTTTTGCGAAATCTGTCTTTTTTTTTTGGGGGGGGGGATATTTTGATAAATTTTACATTTTTTCGTGAATGTTTGGCAAATGTTGTCGTTTTTTGCAAATCTTTTGACAATTTTCCATTTTATTGCGATTTTTGGACGAAATTTACCATTTTTTTGCAAATCTTCAGATGAAATCTGGCATTTTTATCATGATGTCTGATGAGAGTTGCCATTTTTCATGATTTTTGGCAAAATTTGCCGTTTTTTGCAAATCGTTTGACTAATTTTCATTTTATTGCGATTTTTGGACGAAATTTATCGTTTATTCACTATTTTTTGAGGAAATCTGCCTTTTTTTGGAGATTTTGTGGTGAAATTAACCATTTTTTCGCGAATCTTGTTGGAAATTAGATATTATTTTGTGATTTTTTTAATGAAATTTGTCGGTTTTTCACGATTTTTTTACGAAATTACTCGTTTTGTAGGACAGGTAAGAGCTGTTTTGTAGGACAGGTAAGAGCTATTTTTTTGCCTAATTTATGCACAATACTGCATATTTTGTCAAAAGATCAGGAGAAATATGCCAATTTTGTCAAAAGATCTGGAAAATATGCAAATTTTGTCAAAAGATTGCAAAAGAAAAAATAGAATTTTGCCAAAAAGCGAGCAAAGAAGATATATTTTGTAAACAGATTGCAGAAAATATGCAGATTTTGTCGAATGATTGGAGAAAAGTCACGATTTTGCTTAAATACTGGGAAAAAATCTGGGAATTTTGTTGAAACATCATGAACAAAATGCGAATTTTGTCCAAAGATTACGAATATTGTGCAAATTTTGTCCAAAGATTACAAATATTGTGCAAATTTTGTCCAAAGATCACGGATAGTAAGCGAATTTTGTCAAAAAATCACGGAAAGTATGTGAATTTTGTTGAAAGATCGCAGAAAATATGCAGATTTTCTCAAAAAGGGATGTGAAAAAAACACGAATTTTGTGAAAGGATCATGGATAAATACAAATTTCATTGAAAAGATTGTCGAAAAAAGTGCAATTATTGCCAGATGGTCACAAAAAATGCAAATTTTGTTAAAACGCTGCAAAAAAAAAGCAAATTTTGTTAGTGGTCCATGAGGCCATGAAAGTTCAACTTTTTCTTTGCTGAGCCTGTAGCATGTCTGCAGCAAAGAAAAAAAAGGTGAATTTCACCAGAAGATCTCAGAAAAATGCAAATTTTATGAAAGAATTGCAGGAAAATGCAATTTTCATCAAAGAAATGCTAATAAAATGCAAATTTTATCACAGAATTGTGAAAAGACGCAAATTTTATCAAAGGATCATGAAAAGTTGTGAATTTCATCAATGGATTTTGAATAAAAAAAAATGCATATTTTTTCAAATAATTATGGAAAAAATGTCAATTTTTGACTAAAGATTGAGGAAATGCTAATTTCGTCAAATGTTTGTGAAAAGCAAGAATTTTTGCCTTTGCAGAAAACGTGCAAAATCAAAGACGATTGCAAAAATTCATGATCTTTTGGCACCTGATCAGCAAATTTCATGATTTTTACACACTTAAGGACAAAATTTTCGATTTTTTTTTTTCCGTGCTCAATCAACACAATTCACTTTTTTTTTCCCCGGGCGATAAGCCAAGAAAACATTTGATTTTTCTGCAGCTGGTGAATTTGAAATTTTTTTCATGCATCATCAACAAAACTGACAATTTTTTCTTGCCCAGTCAATGAAATGTGTAGCTTTTCTCGCTTCAATCCAATCAACAAAATTTGCAACTTTTTAGAAGTCGATCAGTAAAAATTCATGATTTTACAGTTGCCAATCGACAAAATTTGCCCTCTTTCTGTTTTTAATTGACGAAATACATGTTTTTCTGTGCCCAATCAACAAAACTTGTGATTTTTAACGAACTCTGACAAAATATATATTTTTTTACACAACAAAATGAAATTTGTGACTTTTTTTCCTTGATAAACTGACAGAACTCATGATTGTTTTGCTGCCGATCAATGATATTTTAAATTTTTTTCGAGCATCATGAAAAAATTTGCAATTTTTCCATGTGTTATCAACAAAATTTGAGATTTTTTTTTTTTGTTCTTGATTACAAAATTTGTTATTTTTTTCATGTAAGATCAATGAAATTTGCTTTTTTTTGTGATAAACCAAGAAAACATGTGATTCCACAAGCAATAAATTTTATTTGCATTTTTTTCATTTATCATCAACGAAACTGATGATTTTTTCTTGCCCGATCAGTAGAATATACAATTTTTTGCGTATAACCGACAAATTCATGTCTAATCGACAAATGAACAATTTCACTATTTTCCACACTTAATCAATGAAGTTCACAATTTTTCTGTGCTCAATCAGTGACATTTGCAATTCTTAAGTGATTGACAAAATTTCATATTTCCCCACGATACATTGACAAAATTTATGATTTTTTTCTACAACCTATGCATAAAAATTGCAATTTTTACCAATTGTAAATTGACGAAATTCACAGGCCACAGGTTTTGGTTTTGCATCCCTAATATTAGATATATTTTACATCTAATGCGGTGCAATAATGAAGTTTAGTTAAATTGTGGCTTAATTATTGACTTTTGAATTTTTAGTACCATATATTTTTCACTGAGTAAATGTTTTTCAACCTGGTTTCCTACTCAAATTTGCTAATTTCTGTCACTCTTAAGCCTTGTCATACCTTTTTTTTAAACTCTCTGTATCTGTCATATTTTTTTAAAAGAAAAATTGTATGTATCCTTTCTGATTTTTTTTTAATGATTTTAGGATTTTCTCATACCTATGGTAGATATATATGGTGCCTACCCCAGACCGAAGAAAAACTGGTGAAAAAACACAGCATCATTTACGATTAAGGTATAGCTAATTTATTGTGTATTAATTTAAGTTTATGCATACATAAACTTGTGCTTAAATGTATTTTAAGAAAATGCTGCACATTTACTGTCTCTGTTATGAAAATCCTGCTCATAGGCATGTATTTAAAAGTGTGTGCGGCTCCAATTACTTTTTTTTTACGGGGAACAAATGGCAGCAATTCCCCGATGGTAAAATCTTCTGAGAAAAATTTCGAGCTATGTTACCAACTAATAAATTGCAATACAGTCTAGTCTCTCTATATCGAAACTCCATACATCGAATTTCTCTATATAATGAATTTTTAGTAGGAACAGTCCCCTTTTTGCATGATTACATTAAAAACAGTCTCTATATAGCGAAATATCTATTTCCATATAACAAATTTTTTTATAAATTGGTCTTAATTTATTCAGTTTTAAAAAAGCTTCAAAATTATATGGAATCCATTTTCCATCACTTATTTTTGATTTATCATTCAGTGCTGTTTTTTTTTTTTTTTTTTTTTTTTTTTTTTTTTTTTTAATATTACTTCTCTCCTTGTTCTTTAAATCCAACGAGTTAATCCCACTTCCCACACACCTTTCAACATCCTTCTCAAAACAGAATCAATTGGATTGTTACACACAGGGTTCTCGCTGTCGCTCGCCATTGTGCCAAATTGCGACTAAATTCTTCATTTGGCGAGTAAACAAGCGATTAGATTCGCCAAATTGCTAGTGCTCAATTTTTGCTTTTTCTTACTTTTCTTTTTTGTTTTCATACATATGCATATATACATATTTTTAATAGATTTGTAGCGGATAGTTGAAACTAGATTAATAACAGTCGGTGTCGCAGTTATAAAAATTTAGGTTATTTTAGAACATACGGACATAAGGGGGGGGGGTGTTCATTAAAAGGTTAAAGATAATTTTTTAGTGCTACACAGCGAATCTATTTTGCTAATACTTTTTTTCATTTGGCGAATGTTTTTTATTTTTAATTAGCCAAATTACTAACGTTGGTCAAATGTCAGCGAGAACACTGGTTACACATATAAAAGAGGAATCCATGAGAGGCAGGGTTCGTGATTTTTTTGATTTTTTTTAATAAAAATCAAAACAATCGGATTTTTTTTATTTAAATCGGATTTTTTTGATTTAAATCAGATTTTTTTGACTTTTTTAAAAATTGCCACACATTATTATTATTTTATGATTTTTTGATTAATTTAAATAATATAAAGTTTACATACATAGAAATGCATATTATAAGTATTATCTATTACTAATATTACACAATTTACATAAATGATTCATACTATTTCAAGATAAAATTTTAGGCTATGAAAAAAATCTTGATTACACAAAATGCATGAAAAAACTACAAATCAGATGTCAAAAATTAATTCAACCTTCAATATTTTAATTAAAATAAAAAACATCTGCAACACATAAAAAATTAAAAAAAAATTGGAAGTTTTTAACTAAGTTTTTAATTTTTGTTTTTTTTTTAAGTGTTGACTGAGAAAAATGAGTTCAATTGCTGCCATCAAAATACTTAAGGCCAGAGGACACAAATTGAGATGTCATCACTAATCGACTGACTTCTCAGTAGTGTTGGAATTTACACAAGAAAATTTTGAATAGCAATTTTATTTTACTTGTGGAAAATTTATCATCTTATTGAACAATAATTATTTAAACTCACTAATAAGAACTTGGAATCCCTAAATAAAAATTCAGCCAGAGAAGGAATGCTACAGTGTTGCCGCATCTGGATATTTTTTTATTGGGGGATTCCAAATTCTCATTTATATGTTTAAGAAGTAATTAATCATGAGTTAATCAGTATGTTCAGTGTTTTATACGATGAGTGATATTCCACAAACAAAATAAAAGTAAATTGTTATTCAAAATTTTCTAGTGTGAATTCCAACATAATTGAGAAGTAAATCAACTAGTGAATACCTCACAATTTGTTTCCTCTGGCCTTGAGCATTTCGATGGCAGCGGTTTAACAGTTTTATCTGTTGATTTCTAATTTCTGAAAGTATCAAACCGAAGGCAAAAAACATTTGTTCGAATGAAGCAGATAAATCTATTGCAGTAAAAAGCTAGTTGATCATTAATTCTATTTTTAGTATGAGCTTTTTTGATAACTGTAACAAAAATATCTTCCACCATTCTAAAGGGCTGAGATCAATTATATTAAATTAAATAAATAAATCAATTGCTGATTCAGATTTTGCTCAAATCCTATATAGCAGGCCTCACCAAAATACAGCACATAAAGTCATACAATTTTATTTTACCTCAACTTGCAAAAGTTTTTCTAAATACTAATGAGTAAATATTCAAATATTTAATATATTTCTGCTTAGATTTCTTTACTGTTGCAAGATTATTTTATAATTTGATTCAAATGAAATTTGAAAGCATTTTTTTTTCTAAACTTTACATTTATTTTACTTTTATACTAAGCTTAAGCTTTATCTTTCTGAAAGTTGTTTGATTATATATGGTATATAAAACTAAATTATATTAAAGCACATTATTATGTTTGTTTCATCTGAAATTTATAAAAAAATAACTTAAAAGAAAAACTGATTTAAATCAATGATTTTTTTAAAAAAATCAGTTGATTTAAATCGTGATTTAAATCATGATTAAAATCAAGCCGATTTAAATCAACGAACCCTGATGAGAGGCCTTCAAATGGAGGAAAATGTGAACTACAATTTTTCATTCCTTGCTAAAATTTGAGCATTTTTTTTTTTTTAAAGAGTGTTACAATTTTAAAATCAAAACAACAAAAAATTACAGATTTCTTCCTCTGAAATTAATGTAAGTCTTTCTCATTTGATTTTCATTAAGCTTTCAAATAAATGTCTATTTTTTTTTTTTTTTTTTTTTTTTTTTTGAAACTGCTTAAATAATTAAGAAATGTTAGGTTTACTTTTAAACATTTCAAATTCTTAATTAAATAGATCAAAAATAATTTTTGTTCAAAATTTACACATTAAATATGATTTTTAACATCATTCTCTATACTAGGGATGCACCAAATATTCGGTATCTATTCGGTATTCGACCATGTTACCGAATATTCGGTTAGGCCGAATATCAAACTATTTGGTTAAGCTGAATATTCGGCTTGGCCGAATATGAAACTATTCAGCCTGCCGAATATTCGGTTTGGCCGAATATCAAAGTATTCCGCCAAATCCAATACTTAATAAAGCCTTTTAAAGAACATTTTTTAAAACTTTTCACAATTTCTACTTTTAACTGTCAATTTATAAATATATTTAAAATAATATGAAAGAAAATTATATTTAAATAAAATAGAATGTTTTTACATTATTTATTTGCTGTTTGTAAAATGTAACTTAAGAAAATTAACCATGAGAAGGATTAAAATGGTGATTTATTAGGATTCTCCTTAAGAATAAATGATGCAAGTGCTGATGCAAGTTCCTAGATTTTATTTAGTAAAAAGTTTGTTTCTTGCTTTTCCCAAATAAAAGTCTTTAAACAAGAAAGAAAAACTTTTGAGATTAGTAATAGCTATCAAGGCAGACAATTTGTGTTCATGTAACCATAATCATAATCAACTTATTGAGTCATAAGTACATTGTATTTCATCTCACTCTAGGTCAAACTTGTGTTTTTGTTTGTTGCATTAACAATAAATAAGATACCATAACTGTATTTTCAACTCGCATGCTTTGATTTCTGTAAAATATGATATGATATGATGAGAAGGATGGAAAATGCCACCATTCATAAGATAAGAACTATGATCTAGACATTCCTTTTTTCAGAATTAAATTGAAAGTACTTATACTTTATACTGAAAAAAATCTGCCTAGAGTTATTTAAAAAGAACAATTATGAGACGCTACAGTTTTTCTTCAACCATTTTTTGATTATTTCTCTTTGATTTTAAAATGTTTGTTTCAATTTGTTGAAGAAATCATGAAATTAAAAATTTTATTAATTAAAAAAGTCTCATAATTGTGCTTCTTAAATAAATAAAGGCAGAATTTTTTCAATACTAAATGCTCTTATAAAAAGCTCTTGTTTATCAAAATATAAGTTTCTCTTATTAAATATTATGTAAAATTGTTTTAAAAAGTAACATTTTAATACCTTTAAACTTTGAAATATAAAAAGTATTTGGAAAGCCGAATATTCAGTATTCGGCTGAATAGTTACTATTTGGATGGCCGAATATTCGGTATTCGGCCCAACAATTACTATTCGCCTTGCCGAATATTCGGTATTCGGTTCAGCTGTCGGCCGAATATTCGGCATTCGGCCAAAATCACTATTCGGTGCATCCTTACTCTATACATCAAATTTCTCTATATGACTAATTTTTTACAGGAACGATGGTTTTCATTATATAGAGACTCGACTGTTATTATATTTATTAGGGATGCACCGAATATTCGGTATCTATTCGGTATTCGGCCATGTTACCGAATATTCGGTTAGGTCAAATATTAAACTATTCGATTGAGCCGAATATTCGGTATGGCCGAATATCAAAGTATTCGGCCATACCATTCGGCCATTCAATACTTAATAAAAACTTTTAAAAAGTTTTCACTATTTCTACTTTTAACTGTCAATTTTTTAATTTATATTTAAAACAATTAGAAACAAAATCATTTTTAAATAAAATAGAATGTTTTTGCATTATTTATTTGCTGTTTGTAAAGTATAACTTAAGAAAATTAAACATGAGAAGGATTAAAATGGTGATTTATTAGGATTCTCCTTAGGAATAAATTATGTGCAGATACAAGTTTCTAAATTTTGTTTAGTAAATAATCTGTTCCTTGCTTTCCCCCAAATAAAAGTCCTTTCAAAGAAAAAAAAACAGCTTTTGAGATTAGTAATAGCTATCAAGGCAGACAATTTTTGTTCATGAAACCATAATCATAATCAACTTATAGAGTCATAAGTACATTGTATTTCATCTCACTCTAGGTCAAAACTTGTGTGTTCGTTTATTATATTAACAATAAATGAGATAACATATTTTCAATTCACATGCTTTGATTTCTGTAAAATATGATATGATGGGAAGGGTGGAAAAATCCACCATTCATAAGAAAAGAACTATGAGCCAAACATGCCTTTATTCAAAATTAAGTTGAAAGTATTTGTACTTTATATTGAAAAAAATTTGTCTTGAGTTATTTAAAAAGGACAATTATCAGACTGTAAAATTTTTCTTTGGCCATTTTTTCATTATTTGATTTTAAAATGTTTGTTTTGATTCGTAGAAAATTTTATTAATTAAAGTTTCATAATTGTGCTTCTTAAATAACTCAAGGCAGATTTTTTTTCAATACTAAATGTTCTTATAAAAAGCTCTTGTTTATCAAAATGTTTCTTTTATTAAATATTATGTAAAACTGTTTTAAAAAGTAACATTTTAATACCTTTAAATTTTAAAATATAAAAAGAATTTGGAAAGCCGAATATTCGGTATTCGGCCCAAAAATTACTATTCGGCTAGCCGAATATTCGGTATTCGGTTCACGTGTCGGCCGAATATTCGGCATTCGGTATTCGGCCAAAATCACTATTCGGTGCATCCCTAATATTTATGTATATCTCCACTCTGAAAAAACAGTTCAAAATAAACATTTATTGCAATAATCTGTTCAATCACAATCAAAAAAGGCTTTTTATATGTTAGTATCTTTATAGTACCTTTTATTATTATTATGTTTTCAAAGATTTTTACACACATAACTTGGTCTTAGATTGATTTATGCTCTTAAATTGAGAGCAAGAATACAAAACAGAGAGTTTGAGATTGAAAAATCTAGAAAGTGTGAATTTTACATTTTTCTGTTGAATTTAATGGCCCATAATTGTTTTGAACTTAGAACAAAAGCAAAAATGCAATTAAAAAAGGAAAAACTTAAACCATCTGTGCTGCATGAAATGACCACTCTTTTAGCCTAAGATGTCTCAAAATGTAATTGCTGCTCTTTTTCAAAACAAATGACCAGTTTTCATTTAACTAATGCATACAAAAGGTGTCTCACAATTTTAAATGCAATTCTTCACCCTTTAACTGAATCACTTTCTAGAGCAGAATTTTATTCAACAAAATTATAGATTCTAAGTAAGCCAAAAATTTTTTATATTAACTTTGATTTTGATTTATAAAAATGGCTAATTGGCTTAACCAGTGATTCATATTAGAGTCAATATTATATTAATGAATGTTGCATTATAATATATACCAGAGTGAGTCATAATTATCGAAACAATATGCTATCTTGTTAAATATTGTCCCTTTGTACAATGCTTCCAATTGCAAAGTTTCATTTAAAAAAATGTGAAAATTTTCATAAGATAAGTTGCATTACCATAGAGGGTCTTTTTAACAAAATACAAAGATTAAATTTTTATATGCACCCCCCCCCCTCCCCCAGGATAAAAATTCCAATTAGGAAAACTTCCCTTATTCAGGCCCGAATTATATACAAAAAATTGCATCTGCATATCTGCAAAACTCATAAGAGTTATACCCATTTAAATAATTCATCAGGTTTTAATGGACACAAATTGAAATAGTACTCACAATTCAAGAAACAATGTTACTTTAACAGTTCTAGGAATTTTTCAGAGGCAACACTATTCCATATGAAGGGTACATTTATTTTCAAACAGGGAATACACTTCTAAGAAAAGGGCACACTTGTACCTTGTTCCACCAAAATATTTTGAACTGCTTTGTTTAGAATCCCCTAAAATTTGTGATATTTTCCCAGAATCAATTAAATTGCCACAAAGTACATGGGAAAAGTTAAAAAGGGTCATTGGGCGCACCGGAAATGTTTAAAAGAACCATCAGACCCATAAAAGAAATTAAAAGGGCCACCAGGTGCTGCGCCCTGATAAAACTACTTCAAATAATAAT
Organism: Maratus speculifer; assembly: GCA_964019185.1. Taxonomy (NCBI): domain Eukaryota; kingdom Metazoa; phylum Arthropoda; class Arachnida; order Araneae; family Salticidae; genus Maratus; species Maratus speculifer. The sequence continues at coordinate 285,076,332 of OZ025297.1, forward strand.
GTGATCTGCTGTGAGATTATCAGAGCTCAATACTGTTGGACACAGGATGTTGTTAGACATGGTTAAGTTTTGGAATAATATTACAGTTTATATTTTTCAAACACTTACATTTTTTAGCGATCCACATTAAATATTGTATTTGGACTTATCTTTTTTTGGTTATATCACTGCAGATGATGATTAATATATCTTACACCTCTTTCTAAAATGCTTTAGTGTTGACTCTATGAAAAAAGGTCTGCCGGGCAGAAATTTTACAAAAAGGGGACACTATTCTGTAAAAAGGATACACTTGTACCTTACCCAAAATATTTTGAACTGGTTTGTTTAGAATACTCTAGAATTTGCAATATTTCCCCATGATCAATTCAATTGCCACAGAGCATATTGGAAGTTTTAAAAAAGACCACCAGGTGCATCAAAAGGATTTAAAAGAGCCACTAGGCACATAAAAGAAATACAAAAGTCTGTCAGGTGTTACACCCTGCTAAAGTAGTTTAAAGTCGACACTATGCTTATTATATTTAAATAAAATTCAAAATTGTCATTAGATAATTTTTTTTTTCAATATACATTATGTATCTGATTTTTTTTTTTTCTTTAGAAGGATGACAAATTTCAGACAAAAACTGAAGGATGTGCCAGCCTCTCGATCGCCAAGTGCAATAGTATGCATTAAAGACATGCTAATCTTCTATGCCACTGTCCTGTATTTGTTATCAATTGTTAAGTGAAACTTCAGCAAGTGTAATGGAGTTATGAATTGTACTGTTATTGATGAATTACAATTTGAAACTAAATTATCCTGTGCAATATATGTGCAAGCAATTGGAGCATTAGGAGTCTTTGTATTGGACCAGCACAGTTATAAACTTTGAAAAAAGTCATAATTGTTTAAGCCCTTTTAAAATGTAATTGAAAGATTTTAAAGATAATAAAAATTTTGAACAAATTCGAATAATGGGCTAAAGTTTAAATTTCCACTGTTGTTATTTTTATACATAAGTAATAATCATGTGTGCAAGATCTTCGGTCTCAGCTGACTGATTTCAGTCTTGAAGAGATTTTTGACTAATAGTAAATTTTGCTTTATCTGCAAAAATAACAATAATTTTACTCTAAATACCTTTTAACCTGTTTCTTTTATTATAAGAAATAATTTTAAACCTAGAAATCATCTTGGCCATTTCCATCAAGCGATTTCTAATACTCAGAAAGGTTTTTACTCTTGGCTTGGATGGGATTTTTGCATCCATGGTAATAAAAAAAATATTCAATATTTTTATTAAAATTCTGTGAAAACTTTTTTCTGTGATGTTATTTTATTTTTTATGCTACATATCTTTATTTTTTTACTTAATTTTTTACATTTTAATCATGAAGTATGATCACTAGGGAGATTTATGATTCCATCTGGGGTTTTGGAAAATCATAGTTAAAAAAAATATAATGGATCTAACAAAAAGATTTGTATAACTGTAACATAAATGAATTCCTTCAGATTTCAATTGTGGTGCTTGTTGGTAAATAGCAGATCTTGTATGATTAAGTAAATGCTTATAATTCGACTTATGAATGAATATTCATATGTATTAGGCAAAAAAAAAAAAAAAAAAAAAAAACATCTAATGGACCAAAAATTAAACAAAGCATCATGGTGAATTTAATGAAAGCATATCAGAAGAATAAGAATAATTTTTGTTGCTTGTTACTATCAGCATTAAGAATAAATTTATTTTGTTTTGATTTTGGGTTTACATTTGCTTACCACAAATTAAACAGCTATTCAAATTTTACAATTTTTTAAATACAGTAAACTCAAAGGCAACTTGAATTCAGTAAACTAAATGATCTGCTTATATTGAATTCTCCAAGTCCTGAAGCTTTTTTAAGCTAATGACTGTGAACATTTTTACTGTTTTTGTGGTGGTGGTGGTGGGGGGGGAGGGGCATAATTTTTTCCCTCTTTGATCTACGAGTTTACTGTGTATCATGCATTTTTCAATAATTTTTTTATTATTCTAATATTTGTAATCTAAGTTTTCTCTTTTAAAAGAATAAATCTTGATCTTGATATACAAGCTTGCATTATTCAGCTATGTGTTAGCGACATATATCCACCATGTTTTAAAGTTGTCACCAGCTAAGCTAGAAGTTGCAACAAGATATGCAAATCTTTTGGGTGTACATTTGTTCCTTAAAAAATATGTTATATAGTTGGCTTTGTTAAATCTGCATTATTTGCAATTATCTATCATCTGCACTTTATTTTCAGATTTAAACAAATGAAAATTGCTCTATGAAGTTTGTAAGAAAAAAATAACAAATTATCGAATCCATATTTAGTGAATTTTCAAAGAAATGTTTAGTTATTTAAGAATTCTAATGCAGTTCATCTATTTAAAAGAACAGATTTTATATTGAAGCTCACGATCGCAAACCAATAAATAGATTGTACTAAATGGCATAGCAGATTAAACAATCAATAAAAACATTTTTTTTACTATATTTTTTACATTATTAATTTTCTATAAATTATTAATTTCGACAATAAATATTGTTAATTTTAATGTTTTATTTGTATGCTATATTTTCCTGCGGTATTTTAAACTTATATTAATAATTATATTGTGTATAAATTTGCTGTAAATTATTAAATTGTTTTCACATTGCAGTTTAAATTTTTATAATAATAATCAGATTCAAACAAAAAAGTTGTAAACAAAACTATGATCTAAAATCCACCAATTTTTCAGCCTCAATGTTGGCCGATTTGACAGAGACAATACCATATATACTTATACTTTTTAACTGCATACTGACATCAGGCTTTTCCTGTTTAATCTCAAATTAGTTGTCTGAGCATTCAAAATATTTTATTATATTGGAGAATAACAGGAATGCATACAACATTTTGTCCTTTTAAAAGAGGTGCCCACATCAATAAACAAATTATCTGAAATGATTAATGTGTAAATATTTTTGGTCATAAAAAAACTTCATTGAAAATATATGTGCACCTGCAGAAACTATGTGTAAAAGAAAATTTTTTTAAATATATTCTGAGAAATGTGCTTGAATGTGTACTAGAAAAAGATCAGTTTTCCACAAGCATTCTAAAAAGTGTTCCATAAGCATTATAAAAACTGTTCCATATGTGTTCTAAAAAGTGTTCCTGAAAATGCGCTGAAAAGTGTTCCAAAAAAGGTGACAAAATGTATTCCAAAAAGTGTTCTCAAATGTGTTCTAGAAAGTGCGCTGGAAAGAAATAAGCGTTCCATATGTGTTCTAAAAATGTGTTCCAAAAAGTGCGCTGAAAAGTGTTCTAAAAAAGGAGACAAATATGTGTTCCGAAAAGCATTCTCAAATGTGTTCGTTAAGTGTTCTGAGAAGTATTCTAAAAACTGTTCCAAAAAGTGCGCTAAAAAGTGTTCTAAAAAAGGAGACAAAATAAATGTTCTAAAAAGTGTTCTGAAAAGTGTTTTAAGATTTGCAGTGTATTTTCATTGCTCAGTTTTTTGCCAAATTGGAAGATTCTGCCAGAGAAATAAACATAGATATCATATGTGTACCACATTGGCCCGATTGCAAGAAAATGGCAATTATGGGTGCTGCCATTAAAGGATTAACGTATAATCACGGTTTCTGTTCCATGTATGATAGCTTAATATACATATATATAGCTGTAGGTGAGGGGAGGGGGCGTTTGAACTTATACGCTTAATTGAATTTTATATATGTGTGTGTGTGCGTGAGAGTATACCTAAATTTTGACTACACTAATAAAGGCATATTATGTATTTTTTCTGTAAAATTTCAGTAAATCAATGACTTATTTCATTTCAGTAAGAAAAAAATTCTTCTTGAAAAAAATAATAATGATAATAATATTATTAATAAAAATAATAATAATTATATATGTGTGTGTGTTTGCGCGCGCGCACGTGTTTCTTTAGAAGTAACAAGATTGAACTGTATTCTCGCTACAGAGAGGATAAAATAAAGAAATACAATAAATAATTCATATGTATTAGAAATATATATATGCCATTTTCTTATAAATTTAGCATTCAAACTCATGCAATTCATTACAGAGAAAAGGACTAGTTAGATTTAAGCTAAGATTTTATTCAGTTATATATTTTAGTTAAATAATCATGAAAGTATTGCTAAATTTTCACTTAAATCGGTGAATAAATTTTAAAATATACCCATCTAAATACATATATTTCTAAGAATTTATTACATATAAATATCTTCATATATTGTCTAAAGTTTCCTAATCTAGCTGATGCAAACCTCCTATTTATAAATTAACCAAGTAATTAGTAAATAGTTCCGCACTGTGCTTTGATTATAAAGTAGTGTGTTTACATTTGTGAGAAATTGCTTACTTTCATTATTAATCGATGTTCCTATATTGGTCATAAAAAAAGGAGAGTGTACGGTTTTACAATTTTATAATCTGGCATGGTTTGACAATTATATAATGTAGAAAACATTATTGAATCAGAATATTTTTATGAGCATTTTTAAGGAAAATTATTATTTAATATACGATACAATCAAATCTTGACGCCATTTGAATCAGATGCCATCACTAAAATTTATATATTAGATAGTATTTTGAATATTTTAATTTATTAAAAATTACAAGTACCGTTTCTGTAGACATATTTAAAAAAAATTAAACGAGTAATAATTCACCATTAAGAAGATAATCGTTATCCTTAGAATTATTTAAAATTGAACTTAAGTACTTTAAAGTATAATTTTGGCATAATAATCAGGGACTAAATTAAGAAAATTTATTCTACCAAGAATTTGTTAGATTTCCTTGGCATTTTCCTATTTAATATATATATTTATATATGTATGTATATAACTATATACAATATATATAATGGCCTGTTTATTTCGCCAGATACAGCTGAAAAAAACTCCGGGATTTCACCATCTGGTTTAACACAAACTCTGTTTAAATTAGCATTCAATATGTTGATATACAGGGTGTATCTAAACTTTTGTGCAAAACTTTAAGTGGTGATAGTACACATCAAGACAAACAATATTAAATGGGAAACTAAGGGTCCCACACGTCTTCCGAAGGAGATAGGCGCCTATAAACTTTAGGGTCCAAAATTTCAAACAAACATAAAAAATGTAAAAATGGGTTTTCACTTAAACTATTTTTTATGTCATCGTTTTCATGAAAATAAATTATAAAAACAAATTTCAAAAATTGTCGATAGAGGGCGCTTTAGACTTTGGAGTAACGATTAACTATTTTTACCGTTATTTTTTGCATCTCATTAAATATTTTCGGAAGCTTGGACTGAAATTAAATTTTGAGCTCAAAATCTGAATAGTTGGGAGTGGTTAAGTAGCGCAAACTTAACAGTATCCAGAGGTTAAAATTTCAAATGATTATAAAAAACGAAAAAAATTGGACGATTCGTTTGTGGTTTTTGTTAAAACTGCTCTTTAAATCAATATTTTCTTAAAAATAAATTTTAAAGATATTTTTAATGCCGATAGAGGGCGCTTTAGACTTTGGAGTAACGAAGAACTGTTTTTACGGTTATTTTCTGTATCTCATTAATTTTTTTTAAAAGCTTAGACATAAACTTAAATTTTGCGCTCAAATTCTGAATCGTTGGGAGGAGTTAAGTAGCGCAAACTGAACTGTGTTCAAGGGAGGGGGTGGGGGTGATTCAAATTTCAAATGATTAAAAAAACGGAAAAATTAGTCGACCCGTTTGCCATTTTTGCTAAAACTATTCTTCATGTCCGTATTTTCTTGAAAATAAATATTAAAAATAAATTTCAAAAAAATTCTTTAGAGGCTGCTTTATACTTAACAGCAAACAACAACTATTTTTAACCGTGATTTTTTGTATCTAATTAAATGCTTGCAAAAGCTTAGACTTAAGTTTTGAGCTCAAGTTCTGAATCGTTGGGAGAGGTTAAGAAGCGCAAATTGAACTGTGCTCAGGATTTGAAATTTAACACCCCCCCCCCCCAACCACGAACACAGTTTATTTGTGTGCTACTTAATTACTCCACAAACGAATCGACCAATTTTTCCGTTTTCTATAATCATTTCAAATTTGAAGCTCCTTCCCCCCTCCCCTCTGAAGAACTTCAGTTTGCGCTAGCTAACCACTTTAAATTATTCAGATTTTGAGCACAAAATTTAAGTATAAGCTTTTGCAAGCATTTATTGAGGTTAAAAAAATAACGGTGAAAAATAGTTGTACGTTACTCCAAAGTCTAGGGCGCCCTCTATCGGCGCCTTTTGAAATTTATCTTAAAAATTTATTTTCAAGAAGATATTGTTATAAAGAATAGTTTTATCGAAAACCGCAAAAGAATCGACCAATTTTTCCGTTTTTTATAACCATATGAAATTTGAACCTTTGAACACACTTCAGTTTGCGCTACTTAACCACTCCCAACTATTCAGATTTTGAGCTCAAAATTTAAGTTTAAGTGTATGCTTCCGAAAACTTTTAATAAGATTAAAAAAATAACGGCAAAAAATAGTTTTTCGTTACTCTAATATCTAAAGCGTCCTCTATCGGCATTTTTTGAAATTTATCTTTATAATTTATTTTCAAGAAAATACTGACATAGAAAATAGTTTTAGTGAAAATCGCAACTCAATTGACCAATTTTTCCGATTTTTATGTTTATTTGAAATTTTGGATCCTAAACTTTAATGGTGTCTATCTCCCTCGGAAAACATTTGGGACCCTTAGTTTCCCATTTAATATTGTTTGTCTTGATGTGTACTATCACACCTTAAAGTTTTGCCCAAGAGTTTACATACACCCTGTATATTCTTTCCACTCGATCAAAATTTTGAACCAGTGTTTGCAACATTTGTCTCGAGGCAAGGAATCAGATTTTTCTAACGATTAACTTCATACAATAAATGTTAATAGGCATGTTTTATAGATCGAGAATGTCTCAATATTTCTGGAATATTTTTTCCTTGGAAACATTTTTCTTGGTTATACACATTTTCGTAGAACTGTAACAAACAAGTTGTCGACCCGATCGATGTGGTCGATGTCGAAAATGTTTTATTGCAGCTCTTCTCAAAGAAATCGTATTATTCTTATAATTTTTTCTTAAATCAAAAATATTTGTTCACCTATGCGAAATTCAGAGCAAATTGGGTGGTGAAAAAAAACTTTAAATAACTTTTTTTAAAGAAATTTTCTGTGCAAAATTTTAGTCTTTATTTAAAACTAATATACATTTCTGAAATTTATCTATATTAAGGGCACAAGAGGGAGGAGAAGCAGATTATATGAAGATAATATGTAAGCGCTTATCACAGATATTTTCCTCAAGACCCAGCAGTGTTTATTGAAAATAAATGACGAGACTCATACTTGTTATACGTTAATTTCAGGCCATGTGTTGAATGATTTATACTTTCTAGCATTCTTGGAAACATGCAAGGTAGAAAATCAAAATTTTCTTCTGCAATGGGTAAGAAACAGAGCTATTTCATAAATAAAGAAGATTTATAAAGAAGATTATATATATATATATATATATACATATATATAAATGCTTAAGAAAAATAATTAAAAATAAATAAAAATACTGGTAGCAAAATCTATAAAAATGTAATTTTAAGCAGTGTGCTCCACAGTATTAACCAGTTCTGTAATCATAAGAATAAATGCTTAAATATTATTAATAATAAATGAATAAATAATGCAAATAATCATAAAATAAATAAATAAATAATAACGAGAATAAAACAGAACTACGTAAGAAAAGTAATCTACATAATTACCTACCGAAAACAGTCACAATTTGAATTTCACTCATTAGCATTAAATTAGATGATGAATTCTTATATTGTAATGCATGTCATTCAAGGAATACAAACATTTTTCTTTATAGTCAGTGAATGTTTCCTCCTCCCCCACCCCCCGAAAAAAAATCAGAATACACTGATTTATAATCTGTTTAGGACGTATATTATTGCTGAAAAAAATTTCTTCGATCACTGTTATAATTGAATCAATCCTACTGAATCAATGGGGGGTGGGTAAATGTTTTCCACAGGATCTATCCCCTACCCAGATTTATTAGGTAAAGTACATTGATATGGACAGTTGTCACTAAATTTCAATCCAGTATTTCTTCCTATACTATTTGGATTCCTTAATTCTGATCATAATATGCAATCAAATATTATAATAATTTATTATAATTTAAATTTCTGTATTATAATTTAAAGGGTTTTTTTAATGATTCGTTCTTTAAACTAATTTAAGTGTATTACAAAAAAATATTTATCCAGTATAAAGTATCGAAATTCCAGTAAATTTAATTTTACTGACGTTATAAACTTTATAATAAGCATCTGTTTATCATCGTAATAAGCATCTGTTTATTCTGATTTAAAGCAGTATTAATTATAGTAGTATTAATTTTGTTCTGAAATATTCTGAATTCCATTTGAATGTTACAATGATGATTTGGGGAAAAATCTATTTAAATACTTTAAATTCACTAATAATATTTAAAAAATGTCTAAGACAATATTTGATGTAATTTTATTTTCAGTTACAAATCGTCTTTCTGAAATGAATGATCGATTGTGGAACATGATCATATGTTCCGACACACCGGTTTCTAAATCTCGTTAAACGAAAAAAAAAAAAAAAAATTATATTGCCGTTGATAAGTGTTCTTCAGATTTAATATAGTTTATACACATTTTTTTTACATTGGGAATGAAGAGCCCTGCATTTATAATTAATAAATAGGGATACACAGATAGTTTCATTATATTTATCTATGGTGCGCTAAATCATACATAGTGTGGATTTTTTCGACTTTAACTTTTTCCGGCACAGACAAATTCTTCTCTTAAAATCAAAAATTATTGACTGACACAGGAATTTACAAACGACATTTTCAGAAATTAAAAACTTTTTAATTTAAGCTTTCATTATAAAAGCAAATTTTATTAAAATATTATTGGTGCCGTTTGCAAGTTTGGAATTAAAATTTAAGGAACCGGGAATGGTACCACTGTGCCTAAAAATGTTAATCATATAAAAATGAAAAAGGAGGGCTAATACGTACGACAAAATGTTTTATATAGGTTATGGCGTACGTTGGATACAATGTTTACTTAAAGAAATACAGAAATAATCCTGTAATAAAGTAAAAACAAAGACCGATAATTCTTGGAAGCCCATTGTCTAATGTGGTCCATTTAAAACTTATCTAATAATAATTATATTGCACAAACGTATATCGGGCAGCTCGAAATTATTCGAAAACGTTGTAAAAAACTGAATTTTCATAAGAATATTCAGGAATGGTTATTTTGACCGTGATTCCTAACCTGTCAGTCAGACATGATTTTTCAGTCCTTTTTAAGTACGTATTTTAAATCGGAAGACGGTTGCACAATTAGTAATTTCATTGAATTAACGGTTAAAATGTAAGAATTATTTGAATCTCAATTCGCATATTAAGATGCAACTGTTGTAACAAGTGATATCATGGAAAAAACACCAGAAAACTCGATTTTAGTGGTTAATTTATATGTTTTTAATTATACTTTCATGCACCCAATAGTATAAAAAGTGGAGGGTAGAGTGCAGGAAAAAAAAGTAACGTACCATTTAACCACTAAAATTAGGTTTTCAGCATAAAAAAATATATACATACTGTTTTATAGTTGTGGTTGATTAACAGGAACGGACTTCTAACTTAGTAAGTGCCAAGTTTTTCAATGCTTAGATTAGTCCAGACTTCATACGATAAGAGAGCGGGGAAAAATATCACATGACTTTTTTTTCTTGGTTAAATCTTATCCCTTCTAGAAGTGATGATTATGCGATTTTTTAGGCCTGTAAAATCAACATCTAAGAATTTCGGTCAGGTAGTGACCCTTACCTATAGTGACAGTGTAGGATATGTTTTAGTAATTAGGCTTGTAACTTCTCTAATTAGGAGGCTTAAAACTCACCAGTAAATATGCTTTATAAATGCGAAATATGTAGCAATAAATCTGCTTAACTGTTTTTAAAATGATATCCTGAAAACATCCCTAGTGTTGAAGTTGTGGATTAAAAAATCGTCGCCATTGTACGCTGCCTATGTCCTCTGAAGGCATGTCTAAGTAAGTAACTAATGCTCAAACACAATCTGCCTTATCTAATAAATAATGCCAATAGGCATGCATTGTAATAAAAGTGCTTAACTTTCGAATATATGCAAACTGCTATCATTTGACAGGTACATATATTAGTGAATTTGGGTACTTAAAATTTTTGTTACTATAGAGAAAAATGGGGTGGGGTGGGACACTTATTACAAACGTTAGAAAGTCAACTTTGTTTAACTCAAAAACGAAAATTTCAATTTATAGAGTGCAAGGTTAAGCACTTTTTTTATCTCCCTGAACATTATAGAAACAAAACACTCAAAATGTATTTTATAATTAAGAAAATTGTAAGCTTTAAAATGTGTCCCATACCTCTCCACTAACAGAGAGATATCGGACTGCAATAAAATAAAGCTATCAGGCAAAAATAATCTAGTGTCGACTAGATATATAATAAATAAAGATTATAGATTGATGTAAAGTTTAAAAAATTAGTGTTAATTGATTGAATGTAAATTTATGTATATATATTTTTTTATAGCAAATAAATAATTAAATAAATTTAAAAAATAAAATGTTTCAACCGAAAAAGCTTTTTCTGAACTTAACGTTTTTATACCAAGTTCATTTTATCTTATGCTTTCTTTTATGATAGTTTTTGAGCAAATATTATTCTTTCATTCTTCCACAGTTCCAATTTACTATAAGTTTATAATTTCAAAAGTAGACCGATAATTTAGCATACTGGCAATTAATTTGTTTGTTCTTAAATCAAAATAACACAGTTCATCATTTTCTTACGACTAATTTTACATAAAAATAAAAACTTCTATGAATAATTAAAATAATATAAATAAAACACAAATTTAATAGACATGCAATTGAACTACTCGCTTAAGGCTCCAAAATTATCAGACTACAAAACAAATTATGGGAGAAACATAATTTTCAGAAACTATTTTATAATTAATAAAATTGTAACTAAGAGAAAAAAATAGTAAAAAAATCGGAATTTTCTCATTCCGCTACATTTTAATTAAGCTTCTTATATGGACAGAAATGCTACTTTCAAACATAGTTTAATTTAGAGATGATACATTGTATAATGTTCTATAAATGCGGTAACAATTACATATACAGTCAAGTCTCGTTAACATTGAGTTCAAGGGGAATCAACATTTTGTTCCTGTTTACAGTACTCCAGTTAACCTTTAACTACAGTGACAAAAATTGTCTTAACTGTTGTGAGTGGTCTGTCAGGCCGCTTAATCTAACGATGAATAAAATGTTACATTAACGATATGGATATTATTTATGTTTTAACTTTATCTACAAGATAATTATTTTTAAAAAATCTCAGCTATTCAAAAGTCTCTGGCGACAGTAATAGGACTCAAAACGAAATAAAGTTTTACAAGTATCTATAGTTAAACTAAAAATTACAAGTTAAACTGTTAAACGTGATAAACTTGGGGGAGTCTCTGATACCACTAATAGCAATCATAAGTTATCAGTATCAAATCTTTGTATTCTTTTTTATAGGGGATTGTGAAAACATTTCATGTTAAAAGTTATTCACGTTCAACGTGTTATGTTAACGAGGTTTGACTGTATGCAACAAGTCGTTAATATACAGAAAGCATAAAAATATATAAAGCAATTTTACTTTTGGTTCTTGAAATAATTTTTTTTCGTTTTATAATTGAAAAACTTATGCGAATCTGCTACTTTATTCAACTGAACATTGGGGATGCTTTTACTTAACCGAATACATGACTGATCAAATGTTTATATTTGGAATATAAAGAGAAAAATCTACTGTCCCCTTCTTAAGTAAAAGGAAAAAAACCCTTGGGTTAAGGGATGTAGGGAAGATTTCAGGTGTTTAACTGCTGTCATAATAAAGTAACAAATACAACAGGAAAAATAAACAGACGTTTACAGATTTTTAATTCTACGAGTAAGGATGGAGATAAAGATAACCATTTTTTCTTTTATTACTCAGGAGGGAAGAGGGAATATTTCCAAAGGGTTGATGATATAACTTATTAAAAATTTACAAATAGCGCAAAAAAAAAAAAAAAATAATAATAATAATATTCAGAGTGAAAGACTAAATTTTGTATGCTTGTAAGGAAAGGGGGAGGGGAGAGGTAACGTCTTTTTAGGTAGTAGGAAGAGTAAAATTATATGATCTCTAATTTATTATTAAAATAAAGTAACAGATAAATTAAGAAAAGACTTTTAAGATTTTAAACTTTATATGTTTAGGAAGCAAGAAAAAAAAGATAGCGATTCATTTATTATTATTATTTTTTTTTTTTAGAAAGGGGAAGTATCATATGAGATATTCACATTAGTGAAAATTTACACAAAACAAAGTACTAATAGCTCAGTGACTATTTGGTAAAATTCGATTTTAAGGGAAAGTAGGAAATTGGATTAATCCCTTTAGCTTAGATCTACAATGAATATATTAAGTTTTCCTCCTTGTACTAGGTAAGCGTTAGAAAAATATTAGATGAACATTTTTTTTAAAAACCATAAAAATATCTCAAAAGAAGTAACTATGAAAAACATTGTCAAAATAGATGTTGTCAAGCTTAAAATTATGAATTAAATGAGCATTTACATTTAATATCCTGAACTAAACTAAACTAAATACTAAAATAAATAAATTTAAATAATTCCCAGCTTTCCTCTAACTAAATCCAATTTCGGCTATTTTTTTTCCTTTTCTACCGGTGGGCTATAAAGAGTTTTAAAAATTTTCTACGTATGATTCTATCTATTCCTTAAATTGAGGAAAAGATTGGGAGGGGAGGGGGACAGGAATATGAGATTTTTGGGTTCGTAATTTATCACGACTATAAAAAAGAAAAAAAAACCGCATAGAGTACAGATTGTATTTTAGTTTATGTTATTTTAAATTAAGGAATTTTAAAGAGTTTTTAAATTTTCGACTAGGGGGAACTGGGGGACATTGATGCAGCTTTTTTCAAAAAAAAAAATGGTGTCTAGGAAGCAGAAATTTCAAGTTATTTTTGTATGTGATGTCAGCAAAACCTGTGTAGTGTGTTATAAAAATGTACAATCGTTGTTTTATATATATTATCTTTGCATGTAAGTTTAAAAAAATCAAAAAAAGTAATTTGTATCAATGTGCCCCATCCCCGGGGCAGATTGATACTCTTTGACACGTCTGAGAAAAATGGAAACAAAATAACACCAATGCATATTTTTCATAGGTAAATAGTTAGCAAACCATTTGATATACATTTATAGACATTAAAATCGCATACAATTTATTTGTAAGCAATATTAAAGCAATCAAAATGAAATGTATAATGACCTGATGTTCTGGCTGTTTGTTGTCTGTGGTAACTTTGTCATATCTCTCACTTTAACCCCAGAATTATCTTCTTTCTTAGGAAAGTTGAAAGAATTACCAGATTTTCTGTTTATAAATCGGTTTACAAACAGAAAATAAAGGTTAATTGTATTAAAAATTATGTTTATAATATAATTATCCTGTACTGTTCTGCAGCTTATTTCTCTTACTTAACATTTCTCATGTCGATAATACTTTTTTCTCTGGAGAATCGATGTAAATTTGAGATTTGCAGTCCATTTCTTTTGTTAATTCTACGAGCACTAGACATTGTGTAAGTTTGTACGTCTTCTGTTTGCAAAAATACTATAACATGTTCTAATATAAAGAAATTAGAGCTATATCACTTCAATAAAAACTAATAGTAGAATTTTTTTATGAAAAATGGTTGAATTAAGGAGTGTATGGTAAAAGAAAAATTAAAGGTAATGAAAAAATGAACTAGAAAAGGTTTTAGATTGTATCCATGTGCCCGACAAAAACTGTATCAATGTGCCCCATACAGCCATTTTGAATAAAATGAGTCGCAAATCCAACACTTCATAATTTATCTAACAATAAAGAATTAGGAATTGATAAAGAATAGTTTTATTTGCCAGGGAAGGTATTCTTTTTGGTTGAAAATACTGGAACTGTTGTATAATACCATTTCAATAGTACAACTCAAATTTACTTTTGACCTACAAAAACAATTAATCACCCATCCCATTTCATCAAACTATTGAATCATTCCAAAACTATCTGTATGTAGTTAATTTCAATAGCATCACCTTTTGGAGCTGTTGTGTAACTTCCTGTAATGACCCTATGTGCTGTACAGGGGGTGTATCAATGTGCCCCAAGTATCAATGTACCCCAGTTACCCCTACTGTTACTGTGTGAAGAAAATTCGGAAGCAAAATTTTAAAGATGAAATTCCTATGAAGTTTTAATGAAATGAATGTGTGAATGTGATGTAATGAATGGTTGATGAAATTTATTCACTATAAAGAAACAAACAGAGTAATATGTTTTTGAAGTAAGTTTCAAACACTTTAAATTTTGGTTTTTTGGAGAAGGGGGCAAAAAAGGGAAGTAAAATTTCAGAAAAAGAGCAGGTAAATTTGATTTATTACATAAAACATTAGAAATTTGGAACTTGTAACAAACACAGATATAAAGAATAGTTTTTTGACAAAAAGATAAATGTGTAATTAACAGAAGATAATAAGAAGATTAGCTTGCTAATAACTAAAAATCAAATACGTTTCAGAGTTTTCGATTATTACTTATTATGAACCAAGCAGAAAGAAATATAATAAAATTTAACTCATAAAGAATAAAACTTTATTTACTGCGTAACTAGAAATTTTTAGCAATCACGCCTCAGTGGCTACGCAAATAGTGATTACGACATTACTGAAGCTCTTTCGGATTGGCTGACAGGTGAAACTAAGATATTTCATGTATTTGTAGTATGCGAGTGATAAATATTATACCTGGTTACAGATAAAAATTTTAGTAAACATGCAGATTTCTATAGCTTTACAAAAACTAGTTTTGTAGATTTACAGATTTTTTTTTACAGTGTAGAGCTGACGTACCTCTTCATATGTTTTATCACCCGTTTTCAGGAAACGATGACCACTCTTTCTTCTAATTAGAACATTATTTCAAAAACCTGTGAAAGATATCGATAGATTAGTTTTTTAAAGAAATTAATTATTATTTTTGTTACACGCTATAAATTTAAACCTTGACACATTGTTTCCAAGCCTTCGTGTAAAAGTTAAAAATTGAAATATGAAATGATTTCATAAAAGAAGAAAAACATTTTGAAATATATCTCGTGTACTTTAATTTCTTGCGAATGTTTAAATCTCGTAAAAATTCCCCAACTTCTTTCTCCTTTTTGACATGAAAATCAGGCAATGCATGCTGAATGGAAACTGAAGAATATTTTTAGAAAAACATACAATTTATTATGCTTTTATAAAATGATATTGCATTAGTATATAATTTTCAATTATCTCCCCCAATAAAATAAGTAAACAAAATGAAAGTTGCCCTTCAAAGAATGCAAAACATTCACATAAAATCTTTCCTCATTACAAACGCATGAAATCAAGTTTTTATAAAGGCTAAAAATGTTTCATATACATAATTTTATTTAAGTTAAAATTTATAATTTGATTATTTTAATATGTATACATATTTACTTGTGTTCAGACAATTTAACTATAAGATTTTTTTTGCCCCATTCACATTTATTTTTAAAAAAATTTTGTGTAACGTGTCTCGAGCATTTAAAATTTAATAGATGCGTGTCATATTACTAGTCCCATTAAAGAACATACGTTCAATGTTGTAATTAACTGTCAGAAAATTTAATCTTTTTA
Organism: Maratus speculifer; assembly: GCA_964019185.1. NCBI lineage: Eukaryota > Metazoa > Arthropoda > Arachnida > Araneae > Salticidae > Maratus > Maratus speculifer. The sequence goes on from OZ025297.1 coordinate 285,092,254, forward strand.
GGCAAGTCTTGTACAGAATATCGTGTAATGTGTTTCTTTAAAGTAATTGTAACTTCTATATATAAAAATTAAAAATTATTTATATATAGATGCATTTTTTAATATTATACAACACTTATCGTTAATGCTTACAACAGCAGTTTTATGATGTTTTAAATTATATATAAATCATAAGTTTACATTTTAATAACAATTTTAATTTTTCCTAAGAAAGGTGTTATAGTAAAAATAAAATACATTGACATGTTTCGGAACCGTCAAATAAGTTCCTTAGTCATAATATAAATAAAACAAAATTTCAAAATATTTCTCGGACAATACAAATGACACGCGACAATGAGATATAAATAACAAAAAAGAACGCGCTCTATTGCAAAAAATTAAATTAAAATATAGACCATGATCTAAAACTTAACTAAAAATAAAAATTTCAAACTATTTCACGGTCAATACAAATGACACGCGACAAAGAGATATAAAAAACACCAAAAAACACGCGCGCTATTGTGAAAAATTAAATTAAAATAAAAATAGACCGTGATCAAAAGAAATTCCAACTTGGTTCATCCCATTCAAGCTCTCACGAGGAATTTATTCAGTAATTCTAACCATAACTTAAGAATAATAAAAGAAACGGCATCATTGCAAACCAGATTATTACGCGTATAAATTTCAATGGACTCTCTTATAATAGATTTACGATTACAATTAGATATGAAGCATAATTTACTTTGATTAAACAATATTTTTATCTCCTCATTTAAATATGTTCTTGATAAGGCAGTGTTAGTACGTCCAAATTTAATATCAGATTTGTGCTCCCCTTTTCTAATTCCAAACTTTCTCCCAGTCATGCCTATGTAAGAATTTAAGTCACCATTTTCAGTAATATAAGGTATTTCATAAACTCCAGCAAGATCATCATGTCCAATAGGATCCACTTGCTTATTAAGTAAACATCTTAATTTTGGTGGAGGAGTTGCAATCAAATCAATATTAAACTTTTTTAATTTAAATTTTAATTTCTCAAAACTGCCTTTCAGATATGGAAAAGAAACTCTTTTAAAATTTTTAGAATCACCCCCTTTATTGAATCTTTCAGTTAACCCTGGATATTGTTGTTTAGGCTTCCCTTTTCTATAATAATTAATTAATTTATTGATGCTACTTATTTTATACTCATTAGAACCTGCAATCTCAGGGATCTTAAGTAACTCTTCGTTTAAAAATTCATCAGAACAGACTTTAAACGCTCTAACAACCATGAAACGGAAAGTAGAGAATTTATAACAAAAAGGTGAACAAGCGGAATTTGGAATAATGTGTTGGGTATTAATTTTCTTTCTATAAATTGATCTTTTCAAAGAATCACCCTCCCTAATTAAAAAAGTGTCTAAAAACGGTAAACTACAATTCGCTTCTAATTCATAGGTAAATTGAATATTTTTATCTAATTTATTAACTTTATCAACAAAATTAAGGAAAGAATCTACCCCCCATTCCGAAACCAAAAAAACATCATCAACATACCTTTTCCAAAACATAGGAACTTTGTCAAAATTTTCAAAAATTCTTTTTTCATAAGGTCTCATTTTGAATTCCGCGAGGAAACCCGAAATGGGAGAACCAATTGGAGCCACCAACTTTTGCTCATAAATTTTTTCATCAAACATAAAGAAATTATTATTTGTGATTAACTGTAAGCCAATTTTCAGTGTCTTTTTCATGTTATCACTATACTTTTCTGAACTATCTATCAAATCACTAATATAAGAATTAACTTCACTAATGTCTATTGATGGAAACAACGACTTGACATCCATACTTGCCAAAATACAATCATGAGGAATCTTAAGTATTTTGATATGTTCTACAAATTCTGCTGTGGAATTAACAACCAAGTCCGAAGGAGGTAATAAGTCTTTCAACAATAAGACAAATGATTTTTCCAAAAAATATGTTGGCGCTTGACATCTCATTACTATGGGGCGCAATGGATATCCTTCTTTATGATCTTTTACTCTACCAACAAGACGTAGAATGACACCTTGCTTATTAATTCTTAATTTTACTTTCATATTATCTGGCCAGTAGCCTTTCTCTATAATATCTTTTAACTTACTGTTAATTTTATTCAATGGGCATTTCATGATTAAAGTACATTTCATCTCACCAATAGCTTGAAGTATTTTACCACAATAATCCTTACGATCCATTACTGCAATCCTGTTAGATTTACCCGTCTGTACGAACAGAATATCATTTTCTTTTTTTCAGCTTTTTAACTATTTTTAAATCATTATTGATAAGCTTTGAAGGTCTTTTTAGGTACTTATCAGCTTCTGTAAAAATAACATTTCTAGTTTCTTCTCTATTTTCACTATTAACTTTTTCTGTTAAATATTCTGCTTCCATCACTAAGTTTCTCACATCATGTCTCTGTTCAAACATAAATTTCGGACCTTTATGTAAAACTTCCAATTCTTTCTTACTAAACTGTGTGCTTGACAAGTTAATAATATCAATCTTTTGTACTTCTTTTACTGCAGAAGGCTTCGATATCAGAGGCACTTGATACATTAATAAAGTATTAATTTTCTTCTTAAGATTTTTAACCTTGATTTAATTTTGTGATTCTCTCCATCTTTCTAACCTTCTATTCAGCACATCAAATTTTCTTGTCAAACAACCATAATTCAATACATCAAAACACTCAAGTTCATAATTTTTAACTGCTTCCATATACGCGTTATAGGTTTTTAAATTCAATTCATTAATAATCGAATACTTTTTTCTGATACATAAAGTCAAACATTTCAATTCAAACTCATGTGATAAATTTCCAAATAACTGTTTAATTGTTTTATTTTTAATAGACAAAAACTTCGGAAGAATATTAAGTTTTTTACAAATTTTCAGAAATCTTAAATTCAAAATCTCACCGTCAAGGGCCATTCGTAAATTCTTGTACCGATTAAATACTGTATAAAATGTCATCTTCGTCCAGAATCGACAAAAAACTCTGATAAAAATTTAATTAAATCCAATTGATTTTTTAAGTCATCAGATTTTAAAATATTCACCTTTTATATAAACATTTTAATAACAATTTTAATTTTTCTTAAGAAAGGTGTTATAGTAAAAATAAAATACATTGACATGTTTCGGAACCGTCAAATAAGTTCCATAGTCATAATATAAATAAAACAAAATTTCAAAATATTTCTCGGAAAGATCAATTGAAAAGATCAATTTATAGAAAGAAAATTAATAGCCAACACATTATTCCAAATTCCGCTTGTTCACCTTTTTGTTATAAATTCTCTACTTTCCGTTTCATGGTTGATAGAGCGTTTAAAGTCTGTTCTGATGAATTTTTAAACGAACAGTTACGTAAGATCCGTGAGATAGCAGGTTCTAATGGGTATAAAATAAGTAGCATCAATAAATTAATTATTATAGAAAAGGGAAGCCTAAACAACAATATCCAGGGTTAACTGAAAGATTCAATAAAGGGGGTGATTCTAAAAATTTTAAAAGAGTTTCTTTTCCATATCTGAAAGGCAGTTTTGAGAAATTAAAATTTAAATTAAATGTTTAATATTGATTTGATTGCAACTCCTCCACCAAAATTAAGATGTTTACTTAATAAGCAAGTGGATCCTATTGGACATGATGATCTTGCTGGAGTTTATGAAGTACCTTATATTACTGAAAATGGTGACTTAAATTCTTACATAGGCATGACTTGGAGAAAGTTTGGAATTAGAAAAGGGGAGCACAAATCTGATATTAAATTTGGACGTACTAACACTGCCTTATCAAGAACATATTTAAATGAGGAGATAAAAATATTGTTTAATCAAAGTAAATTATGTTTCATATCTAATTGTAATCGTAAATCTATTATAAGAGAGTCCATTGAAATGTATACGCGTAATAATGTGGTTTGCAATGATACCGTTTCTTTTATTATTCCTAAGTTATGTTTAGAATTAATGAATAAATTCCTCGTGAGGGCTTGAATGGGATGAACCAAGTTGGAATTTCTTTTGATCATGGTCTATTTTTATTTTAATTTAATTTTTTGCAATAACGCGCGTGTTTTTTGGTGTTTTTTATATCTCTTTGTCGCATGTCATTTGTATTGACCGTGAAATAGTTTGAAATTTTTATTTTTAGTTAAGTTTTAGATCATGGTCTATATTTTAATTTTATTTTTTGCAATAGAGCGCGTTCTTTTTTGTTATTTATATCTCATTGTCGCGTGTCATTTGTATTGTCCGAGAAATATTTTGAAATTTTGTTTTATTTATATTATGACTATGGAACTTATTTGACGGTTCTGAAACATGTCAATGTATTTTATTTTTACTATAACACCTTTCTTAAGAAAAATTAAAATTGTTATTAAAATGTTTATATAAAAGGTGAATATTTTAAAATCTTATGATTTAAAAAATCAATTGGATTTAATGAACTTTTTATCATAAGTTTATTTTTCAAAATATTTTTCAAAATATATTAAGTTTAATTTTCAAAAATTCTTTTTTCATAAGGTCTCATTTTGAATTCCGCGAGGAAACCCGAAATGGGAGAACCAATTGGAGCCACCAACTTTTGCTCATAAATTTTTTCATCAAACATAAAGAAATTATTATTTGTGATTAACTGTAAGCCAATTTTCAGTGTCTTTTTTATGTTATCACTATACTTTTCTGAACTATCTATCAAATCACTAATATAAGAATTAACTTCACTAATGTCTATTGATGGAAACAACGACTTGACATCCATACTTGCCAAAATACAATCATGAGGAATCTTAAGTATTTTGATATGTTCTACAAATTCTGCTGTGGAATTAACAACCAAGTCCGAAGGAGGTAATAAGTCTTTCAACAATAAGACAAATGATTTTTCCAAAAAATATGTTGGCGCTTGACATCTCATTACTATGGGGCGCAATGGATATCCTTCTTTATGATCTTTTACTCTACCAACAAGACGTAGAATGACACCTTGCTTATTAATTCTTAATTTTACTTTCATATTATCTGGCCAGTAGCCTTTCTCTATAATATCTTTTAAATTACTGTTAATTTTATTCAATGGGCATTTCATGATTAAAGTACATTTCATCTCACCAATAGCTTGAAGTATTTTACCACAATAATCCTTACGATCCATTACTGCAATCCTGTTAGATTTACCCGTCTGTACGAACAGAATATCATTTTCTTTTTTTCAGCTTTTTAACTATTTTTAAATCATTATTGATAAGCTTTGAAGGTCTTTTTAGGTACTTATCAGCTTCTGTAAAAATAACATTTCTAGTTTCTTCTCTATTTTCACTATTAACTTTTTCTGTTAAATATTCTGCTTCCATCACTAAGTTTCTCACATCATGTCTCTGTTCAAACATAAATTTTGGACCTTTATGTAAAACTTCCAATTCTTTCTTACTAAACTGTGTGCTTGACAAGTTAATAATATCAATCTTTTGTACTTCTTTTACTGCAGAAGGCTTCGATATCAGAGGCACTTGATACATTAATAAAGTATTAATTTTCTTCTTAAGATTTTTAACCTTGATTTAATTTTGTGATTCTCTCCATCTTTCTAACCTTCTATTCAGCACATCAAATTTTCTTGTCAAACAACCATAATTCAATACATCAAAACACTCAAGTTCATAATTTTTAACTGCTTCCATATACGCGTTATAGGTTTTTAAATTCAATTCATTAATAATCGAATACTTTTTTCTGATACATAAAGTCAAACATTTCAATTCAAACTCATGTGATAAATTTCCAAATAACTGTTTAATTGTTTTATTTTTAATAGACAAAAACTTCGGAAGAATATTAAGTTTTTTACAAATTTTCAGAAATCTTAAATTCAAAATCTCACCGTCAAGGGCCATTCGTAAATTCTTGTACCGATTAAATACTGTATAAAATGTCATCTTCGTCCAGAATCGACAAAAAACTCTGATAAAAATTTAATTAAATCCAATTGATTTTTTAAGTCATCAGATTTTAAAATATTTACCTTTTATATAAACATTTTAATAACAATTTTAATTTTTCTTAAGAAAGGTGTTATAGTAAAAATAAAATACATTGACATGTTTCGGAACCGTCAAATAAGTTCCATAGTCATAATATAAATAAAACAAAATTTCAAAATATTTCTCGGAAAGATCAATTGAAAAGATCAATTTATAGAAAGAAAATTAATAGCCAACACATTATTCCAAATTCCGCTTGTTCACCTTTTTGTTATAAATTCTCTACTTTCCGTTTCATGGTTGATAGAGCGTTTAAAGTCTGTTCTGATGAATTTTTAAACGAACAGTTACGTAAGATCCGTGAGATAGCAGGTTCTAATGGGTATAAAATAAGTAGCATCAATAAATTAATTATTATAGAAAAGGGAAGCCTAAACAACAATATCCAGGGTTAACTGAAAGATTCAATAAAGGGGGTGATTCTAAAAATTTTAAAAGAGTTTCTTTTCCATATCTGAAAGGCAGTTTTGAGAAATTAAAATTAAAATTAAATGTTTAATATTGATTTGATTGCAACTCCTCCACCAAAATTAAGATGTTTACTTAATAAGCAAGTGGATCCTATTGGACATGATGATCTTGCTGGAGTTTATGAAGTACCTTATATTACTGAAAATGGTGACTTAAATTCTTACATAGGCATAACTTGGAGAAAGTTTGGAATTAGAAAAGGGGAGCACAAATCTGATATTAAATTTGGACGTACTAACACTGCCTTATCAAGAACATATTTAAATGAGGAGATAAAAATATTGTTTAATCAAAGTAAATTATGTTTCATATCTAATTGTAATCGTAAATCTATTATAAGAGAGTCCATTGAAATGTATACGCGTAATAATGTGGTTTGCAATGATACCGTTTCTTTTATTATTCCTAAGTTATGTTTAGAATTAATGAATAAATTCCTCGTGAGGGCTTGAATGGGATGAACCAAGTTGGAATTTCTTTTGATCATGGTCTATTTTTATTTTAATTTAATTTTTTGCAATAACGCGCGTGTTTTTTGGTGTTTTTTATATCTCTTTGTCGCATGTCATTTGTATTGACCGTGAGATAGTTTGAAATTTTTATTTTTAGTTAAGTTTTAGATCATGGTCTATATTTTAATTTTATTTTATGCAATAGAGCGCGTTCTTTTTTGTTATTTATATCTCATTGTCGCGTGTCATTTGTATTGTCCGAGAAATATTTTGAAATTTTGTTTTATTTATATTATGACTATGGAACTTATTTGACGGTTCTGAAACAGTAATGAACTTTTTATCATAAGTTTATATTGCACAGATTTTTTAAATGTTTTATTGCACATTTAATAAAAGTACAATTTAAATTTTAGGTGGAGCAAAAAAAATTTTTTTTTAATCTTTTTGACGAATCCGAAAGATGCCCTACAACTGAACTGACAGCAAAAAAAGGCGATATCACCAATGGATTCAACTCAAAGGTGAATACTTTTATTTTTGAATGCATTTTTGTAATTATGACATTTTACCGCATAATACTGTGTTGCACAGTTTTCTCCAAGAACGGACTTTTCAACCAAGAATACTTTACTACTGTAAACCGATTTTGCAATCAATTCAAATTTGTATCTCGCATTTAATAAGTAACTATTTATTGCACATTTTCTTTAAATTTGTTGTTTCTATATACTATTTGCAAATTACACGCTAAAATCAGGGTTGTACATTAACTTTTGGAGGTAAAAGTATAATATTACTTAGTATAAAACTATAATTTCAACAACTATACTAAAACATTTTGTACTTTTCTCAATCTAACATTAAACAGTCTTTCGAAACTTTGATTATTAAATAAAAATAAATGAATACAAAGTATGCTTTAGTTTAAATGAAGTGCAGATTTTTGTATACAAAATAAAATGTATATATATATATATATATATATATTATATATTTATATATATATATATATATATATATATATTATATATTTATATATAATATATATATATATATATATATATATATATATATATATATATGTATATATATATATATATATATACAGGGTGATTCAAAAAAGATGGGGAAACTTTTAAGGGGTGATAGTACACATCAAGACAAAAAAAATCCCTTTCGGCTTGGCCTATAGGCGGAGGTAGATTTCGTAAAGTTTTCATCTCAAAAATAAATAAATAAATAAATAAATAAATAAATAAAAATAAAAAAATGATTAGAGATAACCCAGTTTAACTACTTTATTCAACCGCTTTTAAAATTTTTTTAATTTCATTTTTCTGTATGAACTGGTTTTATCAAAATCCTCTTAAACGAAATTCTACTCAAATGCCCGTTTTGGCAACATATTTTGAATTATATTCTTATTTTATTAAAAAAACTGACCAATATGCTCATTATATAGTTCCTAAATAACAAAAAAACAATTAATTAAATTCGTTTGACAGCTAAATTGAATTTAAAAATGAGTCATAAAATAACCAATTTATTATTTTAATACATCCACAATTCTTTAATCAAGATTGCTTTGAGAAATTTTGTACGAAGTGCCCACTTTGACAGATTTTTTTAAATATATATTTAGCCTTTATCAAAAATCTGACCAATACGGCACATTACACAGTTCCTAAATAACAAAAAACTGTCAATTGAATGCGTTTTAGAGTAAAATTGAATTTAAAAATGAGTCATAAAATAAACAATTTGTTATTTGAATACAACCTCAATTCTTTTATCATGATCGCTTTGGGAAATTTTTTTGCGAAGTGCTTGCTTTGTCAGCTTTTAAAAATATATATATTCACCCTTTATAAAAAAAAAAAATCGAAGAATACGCACATTATATAGTTCCTAAGTAACAAAAAACTGTCATTTGAATGCGTTTCAGAGCAAAATTGGATTTAAAAATGAGTCATAAAATAACCAATTTGTTATTTGAATACCCACAGTTCATTAATCATGATCGCTTTGGGAAATTTTGTGCGAAGTGCCCATTTTGACAGCCTTTTTTTGAAATATATTCTGCCTTTTTCAAAAAACTGGCCACTCCGTCACATAATATAGTTTCTAAATAAGAGAACCTGTAAATTGGATGCGTTTGAGAACAAAAAAAGATTTAAAAATGACTCGGTAAAAACGCAATTTTTTAAATTTCCTCAAATTTCAATCATGCTAACTTCGTGAAATTTTGTTCAAAATATTCTTTTTGGCAGCCTTTTTAAAAATATATTCTGCCTTTATCAAAAAACTGGCCAATACGTCGCATTATATAGTTCCTAAATAATAGGACCTGTAAATTGGATGGGTTTGAGAACAAAAATGAATTTAAAAATGACTCAGAAAAAACGCAATTTGTTATACTTAATCATTTTTTAATGACGATAATTTCGGGAAATCTGTTCAAAATACCTTTTTTGGTAGCCTTTTTAAAAATATATTCTGCCTTTATCAAAAAATTGGCCAATACGTCGCATTATATAGTTCCTAAATAAGAGGATCTGTCATTTGGATGCGTTTAAAATCAAAAATGAATTTTAAAATGAGTCAGAATATAAGCAGTTTGGATTTAAGGTTTTTTCTCCAACTCCTATTTTTGTTTAATTTATTTTTGCTATAAGAATTGGTTCTATGAAAAACTTTGTCAATATAAAAGTTGTAGATCTTATTGTGATGATGTAAAATAAATTTAATTAGATTTGATTGCTTAAGAATTGAGTAAGTTATGGATTTTTTTCGTTTTCCTCCCCCCCTTTTTCTTTTCGTTTTTAATTTTTTTCATCTGTAAAATTTGGTCCTATCAAAAACTTGTAAATACAAAAGTTTTAGATAATATTGCGTACATTTATATAAAATTTAGTTGGATTTGATATCTTGAGAATTGACGAAGTTATGATTTTTTTCTCCCAAAAACCCTGTTTTTTTCGCCCCTTGAGCCCATTTTTAACTTTATCAAAAATCTCTCATGCATAAACATTTGCCCATTGTTTAGAAGTAATATAAACTTTAAACTGATTCGATATCTATTTTAATTAAGAAGTTATCGCGTTTTTTCTGTTTTCACAAAAACCCTCCCTATTTCCAACCCCTTGGTCCGATTTTGCCCATTAACGAACTCGACCGAGATTTTAGGCTCCTTGATTTTATGTAAAAGTTTGAAGAAGATCTGAGCATAATTATGGAAGTTATCGTGTCTAGAAGAAAGTGATATACACCGATAGATAGATAGATAGATAGATAGATAGATAGATAAACTTTTTTACTGATGGTGGTTTTGGGGTCTAGGAGTCATGATTCGTGTAGATCCGCAAAAATTTTTCAGAAATTCCAACATGGGAGAGAATGCAATAGGTAGTATTTCATACGAAATCTACCTAATAATATTAAATGGGAAACTAAGGGCCGCAAACGTCTTCCGAAGGAGATAGGCGCCATCAAAGTTTAAGGTCCAAAATTTGACATGATTATAAAAAACGGAAAAATTGGTCGATTCCTTTGCGGTTTTCACGAAAGCTATTCTTTATGTAGGTATTTTCGAGAAAATAAATTATAAAGATAAGTTTAAAAAAATGCCGATAGAGGGCGCTTTAGACTTTGATATAACGTAGAACTATTTTTTACCGTTATTTTTTGCATCTCATTAAATTCTTTCAGAAGTTTAGATATAAACTTAATTTTTGAGCTTAAAATCTGTGGTTAAGTAGCGCAAACTGAACTGTGTTCAATGTTAGTGGGTAGGTTCAAATTTCAAATGATTATAAAAAACAAAATTATTGGTCAATTGATTTGCGGTTTTCACTAAAACTATTCTTTATGTCAGTATTGTCTTGAAAAAAAAAATTATAAACATAAATATTATAAACATAAATTTCAAAAAATGTCGATAGATGGCGCTTTAGTTTTTGGAGTAACGTACAACTATTTTTTACCGTTATTTTTTGCAGCTCATTAATTTTTTTTTAAGCTTAGACATAAACTTAAATTTTGTGCTGAAAATCTGAATCGTTGGGAGTGGTTAAGTAGCGCTAACTGAACTGTGTTCAATAGGGTGGGAAGGTTCAAATTTTCAAATGATAATAAAAAACGGAAAATTGGTCGATTCGTTTGCGGTTTTCTCTAAAACAATTCTTTATGTCAGTATTCCCTTGAAAATAAATTTAAAAGATAAATTTCAAAAAATTCCGTAAGAGGGTGCCTTAATCTTTAGAATAAATAACAATTTTTATCTGTTTTTTTTTTAATCTAATTAAATGCATTACAAAAGATTAGATTTAAATTTTGAGCTCAAATTCTGAATCGTTGGGAGGGGTTAAGAAGCGCAAACTGAACTGTTTTCAGGAGTTCAAATGTTACCCTGCTCATCCTACGAACACAGTTCAATTTTTCGCTACTAAATTACTCACGATTCAGATTTTGAGCTCAAAATTTAAGTCTAAGCGTTAAACACATTTGTTTAGATAAAAGAAAAAATAAAATAATTTTTAGAAATAGTTGTTGGTTATTCTGAAGTGACATCCTCTAACGGAATTTTTGAAATTTATCTTTAAAATTTATTTTCAAGGAAATACTGACATAAAGAATGGTTTCAGAGAAAATCGCAAACGAATCGACTAATTTTTTCGTTTTGTATAATCCTTTGAAATTTGGATCTCTCCACCCCCCGTTGAACACAGTTCAATTTGCGCTACTTAACCACTCTCAACGATTCAAATTTTCAGCTCAAAATTTAAGTTTTTGTATAAGCTTCTAAAAAAGTTAATGAGATACAAAAAATAACGGTAAAAAATAGTTGTATGTTACTCCAAAGTCTAAAGCGCCCTCTATCGACATTTTTTCAAATTTATCTGTGTAATTTATTTTTAAGACATTACTGACATAAAGAATAATTTTAGTGAAAATTGCAAACCCAAATTGCAATTGACCAATTTTTCCGTTTTTTATAATCATTTCAAATTTTGGACCCTATACTTTGATGGCGCCTATCTCCTTCGGAAGACGTTTGGGACACTTAGTTTCCTATTTTATATTATTTGTCTTGATGTGTACTATCACCCATTAAAAATTTTCCCATCTTTTTTGAATCACCCTGTATATATACAGAGTGTCTAGAAAATAAGATCCTGATTTCAAAATTAAATTTCTCAATAACAATGATCGGTAGGATCGATTATGCGTTAATCGATTTGTTTATTATATTATCTGTAAAAATATTATATAAAAGATTCAAAGGGTGTAAAGTTTGTATTCTGACTGCAAAGAATGCTTGATTTCACATTTTTCTTTATTTAGATTGCTTGGAGAGAACGGGTTTTTCGGCTAACAGTGTCATATTTTAACGATTCTTTTAATTAAATTTTGGAAATTTCGAAATTGCATTACTTGAAAATTACTAACTCAATGCATTATAAGAAAGAAAACTAAAATATCTTTTTTTTTAGATGATAGATTGACATAAAACTTTCCTGAAATAGGTCTAACAAATCTAACTAAACTTCAAATCACAGCGCAAGATACTTTGATTAAGTGTTTTTTTATAAGTTCAAATCTGTAATTTTAGCTCTTTAATGCAATGTTTTTACTTGTTCGAAACCTTTTCCACGGCCTATTCACAGCTAGTTTTCTCTAAATTTTCATGTAACATGACTCAACGATTTAACAGTTAATGGATGCCTGCCATGTTACTGATCCCAATTAAAAACATGATTACAGAAACATAATTAACTTGAAGCTCATTTAAAAATTATCAAGCAGGTCTTTAGTAGAGTAATTTGTAATGTGTCTCTTAAATCTAAGTATTAGTTTTATTTGTAACAATTAAAATACAGATTCAGCATTATCATATTAAACGATGTGGTATTCATAATGTTATTAATAATATCGTATTATTTGATTATTGAAATATATATTCTAAGCTTAGGTTAATGACAAACGTATCAGTCTTTTTTGCAATTTTTTTTTTTTAATAATATACATAGTATTTTTACCAGTATTTAAATGCTTTCAAATGTAATCTACTTTAAATGATATGGTGTCGAACCTGTCAAATTTGTTGTTTCTACATTCTTTCATTTGCAAATTTCGCGCTAAAATACCGGTTGTAACTTAATTTTTGAGGCCAGTGTATAACTTTATAAAATGTAATATTATTACTTCAACAATTATACTAAAACATTTTGTGTTTTTCTTAAGGGTGTATTTCGATTCAAACTGCTTATTTTCCGATTTATCTTTGAATTCACTTTTTCTCTCAAATACACCAAACTTTCAAAATCTCTTATTTAGAAAGTACACAAGGTGCCGTGATTGTCAATTCTTTGATAAATAAGGAAAATATTACAAAAAAAAGCAATCAAAAACGGCATTTCGAACCGATTTTTCCCAAGCGGGAGGTCTGGGAACGAAAAAAAGGCTCATACTGATAAGGTAATTGTTTATAACTGAAATTCTAATGAATTGAGCGTAAAAAGACATCACACGGCACCTCATACGTCCCTTCAAGAATCCCCTCAGCAAGTTTCATGTTTCTACTTTTAAAAATGTGTCTGAAATTGTATCGGAAAATTTCGAGCTGTTGAAAGCGGAAAAGCGTTTTTTCGAATACACCCTTAATTCAGCATTTAATAGTTTTTGAAAATTTTGCAAATTAAACAAATATGTGTAATTAAAATTAGTCTTTAGTTTAAACTACAGCTTATATTTTTACAATCTAAAATTCAATTGCATATATATGTATATAGATATTAAAGCTTTATTGAGGCTAAAACTGTGATATAAAATACTTTAAACTATTACTCTATAAAGATTATTTAATTGACATTTTCTAATAGAATATAGGTCTTACTTTCATGTTGTTGATTTGTCATTTTTTGACGTTAGACCTAAAGATCAGTTATATACGAACAAATGTATTACAAATACAATTACAAGTATATAACAATTTATTTCTCGAGAGATCTTCTTTTCTATATGTAATCAAAACTAGGCTTACAGGTGTTTTACGAAAAAAAAATGCTGATCCTCCAACTTACTTTGCGGGTTTGACATCTAATGAAGCAGCACTCACTGAATAACTTGAAAAACTACCATCAATTACACATACCGAAAAACATTTGCATATGTATGTAATCCAAAATTAACTCAGAACTCAATAAATTAAAGAGATCAGAATTAAAATATTTCCTTTCTAAAATATTGACATTATTATTTTTTTAAGAAATCAGGTGAAATTTCTTTTGGCAGAAAAAAAAAATTAATTATATGATCCTTCTTAAGTTCAAACCTATAATTTTAATATTTTAATGAAATGTTTTTAATTGTGTTCAAAACTTTTTGCACAATCTATTCATAGGTAATTTTGGATAAAATGACGTTTAACGTGACTCAAGGACTTAAAAGTTAATGGATGCCTGTCATGTCACTATTCCCCTTTAAAAACATGCTTACAGAAACGCAATTAACTTTTATTTCAACTTTTTTAAAAGAAGCCTTTTCTAGATACCTTGTATTGCATTTCTTAAAGGAAAGCAAATTTCTTGTTTTACGTTCATTCATTTGAATATTACTAGCTAAAATGCCGGTTGTAACTTAACTTTTGGAGGCCAGTGTATAAGTTTATAAAATGTAGTGTTATTATTTAAACAATTATACTAAAACATTTTCTACTATTCTGAATTCAACAGTTTTTAAAAAGTTTGAGTATTAAAAAAAGTGTAATTAGAAAGTATGCTTTAGTTTAATTAAAGTACAGATATCGTCTTACAATCAAAAATGTAAATATATATGCATAGGTAGATGCATATGCGAATGTATATATATATATATATATATATATATATATATATATATATATATATATATATATATGTATGTATTAAATATTTATTGAGGTCTGTATTCTATGTTATAAGAGAGACTATGTTATAAAATATTTTAGACTATTATTCTATTGAAAGTATTTAATAGAATATAGGTCTTGCCTTCGTGTTGTTGATTTGTCATTTTTTTTACATTTGATGTAATGATCTATAATATACATCAAACGTATTATAATTACAATTTCAAGCACATAAGAACGGATTTCTCATGAGATATTCTTGTCTATATACAATCAAAACTACATTTCGAGGCATTTTGTGAAAAAAATATTATGTACCTCTCTCTTTAATTGCGATTTAAATATGTAAGTACCTAATATTTCTCCAAATTATTTTGAATATTTGATATCCAATGAGGCTTCTCGCACTGAAGTTGAAAAAAAAATATCTACAAAAAAGAACATCTACAAAAATTAATACTCACACCAAAAAACTTCTACATTGTACGTATTTCAGAATTAATTACTCCATAAGAAAGAGAAATAAAATACATTGTTTCTTTTGCCGAAATATTGGCATAAAATTTAGCCGAAAAAGAAATTGGTCGAAACTTCTAATAACTGGGAAAACTGTTTTAATTAAATCGTACTTTATAAATTCAGATATCAAATTTTATTACTTTAATATAAAGTTTGTCACTTGTGTTCAAAACCTTTTTCACGCAAATTTCGCTGCTAATTTTGCGTAAAATTCCTTGTAACGACACAGAAAGATTAAAAAGTTAATGGATGCATGCCATGTCACTGATCCCATTAAACATGATCACAGAAACGTAATTAACTTGCAGCTCATTTAAAAATTTTTAAAGAAGACTTTTAAAAAGTACTTCGTAATGTGATTCTTAAAGATAGATATTAGCTTTATAAAATACGTGAAAATGAACCTTTAATATATTAATATTACGATCTGATATTCATAATGGTATCAATTATATTTTAATATTTATTTAATTTGAATGTATATTATAAAATTATTTTAGAGATAAATATACCAGCTCTTTGTTGAAAAAAATGTATGATATTATATTTTTTAAAAACAAATAAAAAATATATGAAGCTTAATAAATTGAGAATAGGCTATTGTCCCCAGGTAAAAAAATCAGCAAAAAACCTTTAAATATTTTGAGATTTTGCAGGCATATTAAAGGTTTTTGCGGGTATTTATAAGGGAAATGAAAGCTAAAGGTTTCCCTAAGAGAAATATACAGCTTTTAAAAAGTTTTCATACAGGTTCTTATGAGCAAATTATTACCTTTAAATCACCTTTATTGACTTAGAAGATTTTCATGAAATCACTTGAGGTAGTTTGAAGGAAAGTGAAAACTGTTTCTCAAGCAGGTGATATAAAGGTTTTACTTGAAGGTTTTATTGAGGTTTATCATTGCACATTATGATATCTAAGATTTTGACATGTTTGCATTTCCTCATAATATTTATTATTATTATTATTATTTTAAATTAATATTTTAGATAATTCTGAGAAATCTAATTTCTTCCACCGGTTCAATAAAAAATTCTTAATTATCCTTGTTAACATTTTTAATTATTTTAAATTATAATTTGAAATAGCGATATAAAAATTACGTTCTAAGAAAGGAAAAATCTTCAAATTATTTTAAAGTCCCCTCATTAAGATTCTTAATTACCATTTAAATTACAATTTTCCAATCCAGTGGCGCAGCGAGGGCGGGGTTTTGGGGGTTAAACCCCCCCCCCCCCCAGAGCCATGACAAAAATACAAAAATTTCCATTTTTATGAACCGAATCATAAAAAACAAAACTAAAGTTAGAATTTTATTTGTTTTGTTCTCGAAATTTGCCGCTTTATTGAATCAAATTTTATTTAAAAATTTAACTCGTTTAAGCGGCAGTAATGTATTTTCTTTAAAAAATGGCGAAAGCACATAGCAACAGTATCAGTATCGAAAACTGGTTACTCATTTCGGAAAAGGCCGGCATTCATTTATACTATTGGAAATCAGTCGAAGGCTAAAAGGAATGGTCATTTCCTGTCACTGCCAATGCCGTCTCGGGTTTTTCAATACTGCACCATTGGGGGGGGGAGGGGTCTTAATTAGTTGCATCTGTTTCTTGCTCTTTTTTTTAGAAACGGGACTGGACTCTCGAATTCCAGGAAAAACACAAAAACGCAAGCTCGCATGCTTTGAAGGATAGATTAATTCCACAAACAGTTGATGTAGTGCAAAGGTTTCCTTTATTGTGCGTTTCGCTATGGATATTAAATCTTCTTCAGAGAAGAAAATTATGAAAAAGATGGGTATAAGAGATCATTTTTTAAATCTTTCAAGATCTTTCAAACATTCTTGAAATTCAGGTATGCTTGGAAAGTATATAATTCGTTTATATTTATGTTTCTGTAAAGTCCCCCCCCCCACAGCGCCGTGCGAAAGGGGGGGGAGGTTGCCCCGGGCGCAGAGATTTAGGGGGAGAAAAATTTCTAACTACTTTCTACTTACTACTATTTTAAAGGGACTACTTTCAGACAATTTTTTTAATTAATATTAATTCTTATTTAAAAAACGCCCGAAATAGGCAAGTGGGTAAACGGAAAAAAAAGTTACCGGAAAAAAAGCGACATAAACTACAAAAGCGGAAAAAAGTTATCGGAAAAAAAAAGGGACATAGAATTGATTTTGGGAATTTATTATTGATTTTGGAAATTTATTATTGATTTTGGGAATTCATTATTGATTTTGAGGATTCTTTGGTTAAGTATTTAGGGGGGATCAGGGGGAGGCTCTTAATTTAGGTTAATGGGTTTTTCGTGCAGAATTAACTGTTTTGGTTCAGTTTTTGGACATATGATAACCCCCCCCTCCCCATCCGCAACTTCTCAAATTAAATTAATAGTTTTTTACGCAGATTTATCCGATTCGCTTGGAATTTCGGACATAGGAACATTATGAGAAGAAGTATCTCTGATTAGTTAAAGGGTTCTTTTGCTTATTATGAAGGGAGGATGGTCAATCCCCTCCCCCCACACACACACAAATTAGATAGATCGGTTTTTATGCAAAATTATTTGATGTATTTCAAATTTTAGATACAGATTCTTTCTTATAAGGTGAATCCCTGAATAGTTTTAAGAGTTTAATTACTAAGTATAAAGGGGAGGGGGACAGGGGATATCCCTCTTAAATAAATAAATGGCTTTTCACGCAGATTTATCCGATTTGCTTCGAATTTTGGACATAGGTTCATTATGATGAAACGTATCTCTGATTAGTTACGGGGTTCTTTTCCTTATTATAAAGGGGGGCAAGCAATTATTTCCCCCCTCAAATTAGATAAATCGGTTTTTATGCAGAATTATCCGTTGTATTTCAAATTTTAAATATAGGTTATTTCTGATAAGGTGAATCCCTGAATAGTTTTAAGGTTTTAATGGCTAAGTATAAAGGCAAAAACAGAGAATAACTCTCCTTAAATTAAATAAATAGCTTTTATTAAGAAATATCCGATTTGCTACAAATTTTGGATGTAGGTTCTTTATGATAAAGCGTATTCCGGATTAGTTTTGAGGCTCTTTTGCTAAGTATAAATAGGGAAACGAACGATTATCCCCCCCCCCATTAAATTAGATAAATTGTTTTTTATGCATAATTATCCGATATATTTCAAATTTTTGATATAGGTTTTTTTCTCATAAAGTGATTCCCCAAATAGTTTTAAGGGCTTAATGGCTAAGTATAGAGGAGGGAACTGGGGATAACCCCACTTAAATTACATAAATGGCTTTTTACGCAGAATTATCCGATTTGCTTCAACTTTTGGATGTAGTTTCATTATGGTAAGGCGTATAAGCTAATGAATATAGTTAAAATAGGGAGGGATGCAGCAGTCCATTCAGGAAACTCTTTCGGGGAAAGAAGCTTGCTTTCCAAATTCGACGGAGGGAGATGTCCGGTAGATATCGCAGGCGGCTAGTCTCTTAGGAAATTTGTCGATCAGGGGATTTCCCGGTAAAGGTTTGCCGCAAAAATATTCAAGTAACATAAAAAAACGAGTTGAACGCAACTGAATGCAAATAACAAATAAAATCAGCTTTTCTTTATTTTTTAATTTAATGATTGAAAACTAATATGTCAGAAAACATTATAACACATTTTACCTTTTTTCTTATAATGATTAATTTCCATTCATTTTGCATTTAAAACTGGTTTATTTATTTTTTTTTTATTTGTGAAAAAAGTAATATATTAAATCATTTGTTGTAATTGTCATTTTAATTTACGCCAAATATTTATCATTTAAAACTAGATTTTTACTAATTAATGTCCCATATTATGCATCACAAAATATAATATAAAACATTAAAAATATATATGTTAGAAAATTTTAATGTACAAACTATATTGTGTGTCACGAACGAATGAACTAGTGAATTCATTAATTTGTAGTAATAAAAATATTTTTTTTTTTATTTCTAGCTTATGTTAGTAATTAGAAAGTTTATTGTTTAAAAACCTGTAGTTCTTGATAAATCTGCAGGTTTGAACGCTTTAAAAAATAAAAACAGATTTAAATAATAAAAATTTTTTTTTAAGAAAAACAGGATATTTTTTTTCTTTGTTACGATATTTAGAATACTGTAAAATGCTATGCAGCAACATAAATCACAGTTTTAAATGCAAACAGCTATTGAGGATATATAAACAAACAATTAAAACTATTTAGGGATTCACTTTATGAGAAAGAGCCAAAATTTGAAATACATCGGATAGTTGGGCAAAAAAACAATTTATCTAATTTAAGGGGGGAGTAATCGTGACCCCCCCTTTTTAATTAGCAAAAGAACCCCATAACTAATCAGGGATACCCCTTATCTTAATGAACCTACATTCAAAATTTGAAGCAAATCGGATAATTCTGCGTAAAAAGCTATTTATTTAATTTAAGAGAGGTTATCCCTCATGCATCCTCTATTCTTAACCATTAAACTCCCAAAATTCTTGAGGCATTATATACTGTGATGACGTACTGACAACTGTAATCGTGGCAGAAGATGGATAGCGAAGTCTTATTGTGAAAAGGTATGCAGAGTTGAAAGTATCTTCATTCAAAAACTGTTAATAACCTCAAGGAACATGCCTAGAAAATAATTGCACTGGTCTAGTGGCAATGAGCTGAGAAGGACACTGGGATTATTGAGCATCGAGAGGGAAAGAAAGTAGTTGGAAGAGAGACATGTGCTGGTAATGTACAAGAAAGTACATTGATGTAAGATGGCTTAGACGTGCTAAGCGAAATGTAATATTGGAGTGTGGCTCCTATGTAGTTGTAATGTCGTTTTATTTATTTTTTTAATAATTGATCTATGGTTCTAATAAAGAACTTGGGGAATTAAAAATGTGTTATTGATGAACTTAACAAATAAACCAACTTAGTAAGGAGAAACTCAGGGCACGGCACCACAGTACTATATATAAGCCTTATCAGAAAGAACCTATATCCAAAATTTGACACACGTTGGATAATTCTGCTTAAAAACCATTCATCTTATTTAGAGCGGAGGAGGAGGGGTAATCGTCCGTTCCCAAAACTAATCAGGCAAGCATCTTTTCAGTATGAACGTATATCCAAAAATTGAATCAAAACAGTTAATTCAGCATGAAAAAACCATTCACTTATTAAGAGCCAACCCCCGACCTCCCCCCCCCCTTTATACTTAGCCAATAAATCCCCAAAATAAATTCCTTGTCACTTTTTTTTCCGGTAACATTTTTATATTGTCCCTTTTTTCCGGTTACTTTTTTTCGCGGAAAAAACAGCAATTTGACCAAATATCGCAGATAAAACGCTGATTTCGTCTGAAGACCGCGGGGAAAACATCGATTTCGTCTAAAGATTTCTGATATAATGCCGATTTCGTTAAAAAATCGGGGGAAAAACGCCGTTATCGATAAAAGATTGCTTAAAAACATTTTGTCAAAAGATCATTGAAAAAAAAAAGCCGCTTTCATCAAAAGATCATGGAAAAAAGCCGATTTCGTCTTAAGACCTCGGGAATAAAACGCCGTTTTCAAAAAAAGATCGCGTAAAATTGCAAATTTTGTGTAAAGATCATCGAAAAAAACGCCGATTTTATATTAAAAAAAACTCTGAAAAACACCGATTTCGTCAAAAGATCGCGGAAAAACCACCGATTTCGACAAAAGATCGCAAAAAATCGCTGATTTTGCTAAAATATCACAGATAAATCGCTGATTTCGTCTAGAGGGCGCAGAAAAACGCCGCATTCGTCAAAAAATCGTGGAAAACCACCGATTTTCAAGAAAGATCGCAATAAATCGCCGATTTTGCTAAAATATCGCAAATAAATCGCTGATTTCGTCTGAAGGTCGCGGAAAAACGTCCATTTCGTCTGAAGATCGCGGATAAACCCTCTTCGCATGGGGAGGGGGATAACTCGTAGAATCCTGCCCCCCCCCCCCCCACCCCACCCCGCCGATTTCCCAAAATGCGATGTGAATTTCCGACAAAAAAAATTTCTACCAGAATTACCCTTAAAGCAACTCTATCCCCCCCCCCCAGAGCAGAATTCTGGCTGCGCCACTGTCCAATCCCATCCAAAAATCCTGTTAGCGGTTAAATGGAAAATTCTTAACGCCCTTCATTCAAATTTTTAATTAAATTTCAATTTAAAATAGCGATATAAAAATCCCGTTCTAGAAATAAAAATATCTAAATTATTTTAAGGTTTCCTCGTTAAGATTTTTAATTACCATTTAAAATTATTATTTTTCATTCCCATCCACAAATCCCTTTAAAGAAAACAAAAATCTCAAAATTATTTGAAAGTCTCCTCGTTAAATAAATAAATAAATAAATAAATAAATAAATAATAAAAAAAACCACGAAATTTTCTTGAAATCTATTTTTTACCATAAAATTTTTCATAATTTTTCCTCAAATTTCCGCAGTAAAATAGCCCCTCGAATTCTAATACATACAAAAATTTCAACTAACAAAAATTCTCCCTAAGAAAACCTTCAAATTAATTTTAAATCCCTTTCATTACTATTTAAAATCGTATTCAAACACGCACGAAAATTCCCCAAAGAAAATTCATCCCACCTCCAATAAGAAATCCCTTTGAAATTTCTATATTTGATAAATAATATTTAACAGAGAGATCCGTCCAAAAACTGCATCTGAAGTTTTAAAAATATGTTCCCCTCCCCCCCTTTTCATGCCCCGAAATTCAACTCTTGTCACATAAAATGTCCATAGATTTAGTGTTATATATATCGATATTTTAAAGAAAATCCATTTATATTAATAGCTCAGTGGGTGGCGCTCATGATTAAACTTCTTTTCTATCAGACATGATCAGTTTTACTTTAAACGTTTCCAAGATGGTGACGTCAGGACAATTGCTATCTTTAATTTCTTCTTAAATATAATTTGTAGTTTGGTTACTAGCGAAATGTCATGACTGATGTCACGACTGAAATCTTCTCAACTCCACTCCACTTTGTAAACAAACTGACCGCTCGTTTGGCGGGATGATAATCGCTCTCGTGTCTAGTCGCGTTGCGTTCGTTTGTTTATTATTTTGTTATTCTTTTTTAGCTAACATTGGAGTCATTCTTTGTACTTTTATTAATCTTTTTAAATGTATAAACCGACAAGTTTAAAATTAATACTTGGCGAAAATTTAAGCATGAAAAGTCCCACGTTTCTTAAAAAAATCCCTTTGGAGAAATGAACATTTAGTGTATTTTTAGCTATTCAATATTAAAGACTATATATAAGAATATATAATATAATATATAAAGAATACTAATAGTGAATTTTTAGATTAAGTTTTTTATTCTTATTATTTAATTTTAGATTTGTTTTTTAATATTTTAATAGAAGAGGGTGTAATTAAATGTCAGTTACAGGGAATTCAAATAACCCATACGTAATTTAGCCCTGTTCATTGCAAAGAATTTCATGTATATATGTATTTTTTTATTTATTTATTTTTTGTATTGATATTGATTTTACTTCTCCGATGTATTAAAAATAAGTGTCAATCAAGTTATCGAAAATATCTTAATCTTTTTATGCATATTATCAAATATTTCTGGTAAAATTATTAATCTGTAAATAGTTTTATAGATAATTGAAAAAATAATGATTTAAAGTAATTGTGTTGTAAATAGTCAGCTTATAAAATATGATAAGAAATTGCCTGCTCCTTCTGTGTAATATATTTTTTTGTAGACTGCAAATTATTTCAAAAAAATATGTTCTATAATATAAACTTTAAATTTTTTAATCAAAAGTGTTACAGCAAGGAATATGTAAGCCCTTTTTTTAATGCAAAAGGGAACTTTTTATTTTTTATTGAGAGGTTACAAGCGTGCAAATTTTTTAAATGAAGGACAGAAATAATACTATTTTGTAAAGCAATGGGCAGGTAGGGTTCAGCAGCTGCACCCTTCCAAAACAGCGTGAGAAACAAGGGCGGATCCAGCCCAACCTCCAGGGGGGGGGGGGTCACAACTTTTGTCAGATGATTTAATGAAACAATTTTAAAATACAGTAAATCTTGTGAAAATGGAATTACGATAAAAAGTGCCAAATTTCGCCAATCGGGCATGAAAAAAATTGCGAATTTTTTCGATTAGGCACGAAAAATCTCAGATTTCGTTTATCGGGCAAGGAAAAAAATTAATTTTTTTATAATACTTGAAATAGGTTGCGGAAAAGTTGCCTGTTTACTGCACAAAACAAAACGCGAATTTCGTTGATCGGGCGCTGAAAAATCGAAAATATCGTCAACTGAACATTGAAAAATTGCCAATTTTGTCTATCGGCCTTCAAAAAATCTCGTATTTTGACTGTATGTCTCTGAAAAGTCGCAAATTTTGTCGATCGAGCACAAAAAATCACTGATTTTGTATATCTGATACAAAAAAATTGCAAATTTCGTTACTAAAGCAGGGAAAATCTCCAATTTCTCGATCGCTTCGTAAAAAGCACAAATTTATTCGGTCGGGAACAGAAAAATCGTGAATTTTGTTAATTGGGAATAAAAAAATTGTTAATTTCGAGTTGATATGGAATGCAAAAATTTCCAATTTCGTGAATCGGGAAAGAAATTATTGCGAATGTTAGTCGATTCTCTTCATAAAAAGAGCGATTCGGGAGATTAGGTACGAAAAACTCGTGAATTTTGTCGATTCGGCACAAAAAAGTTGCTAATTTCGTTGATAGGGCATGGAAAAATCGAAGACTGATGTGTCGATGATGCGAAAAATCAAAAATTTTTTTGAGCGGCTGCAGAACAATAGCGAGTTTCATTAGTTTATCGCGAGAGAAAAAAAAAATCAGATTTCATCAATTTACGGCAGGGAAAAAATGCAGATTTCATCAGTCAGTTAAGAAAAATGCGTATTTCATGGACAAGAACGGAAACAGACTCGAATCTCATCGATTGGGCACAGAAAAATCCTGAATATTGTCGATCGCTTTCGTAAAAAGCACGAATTTATTTGACCGGGAACGATAAATCGCTTTTGGTAGGGCACGGAAAAAACGCGATCTTTGTCAATCAGGAATGAAAAAGTCGCAAATATGGTCGATCAGTTTCATAAAAAGCGCAAATACAGTCGATCAGGAATGAAAAAAATCGCGAATTACTTTGATATGGCGAACAAAAATTGACAATTCTATCGATAGGGAAAGAAATTATCGTGAATATGGTTGATCGCTTTCGTAAAAAACATGAATTCGCATGATCGAGTACAAAAAACTCCCGAATTTTGTTGATAGGGCACGGAAAAACCGCTAATTTTGTCGATGATGCGTGGAAAAATTAAAAAAATCTGAGTGGCTGCGGAACAATCGTGAGTTTCGTCAGTTTGTCGCGAGAAGAAAATCACGGATTTCATCAATTTACGGCAGGTATAAAAGCAGATTTCGTCAGTCAATTAAGAAACACTTATTTCATAGTTCATGTGTGGAAAAGTTCGCATTTCATCGAACAAGAACGGAAAAATGTGCTAATTTTGTGGATTATGCCGGAAAAATGGTGAATTTTTTCAACCAAGTGAAGAAAAATCTCAAATTTCGCAGACCATTCGTGGAAAAAATCTCAAATTTCGTCGAACACACCCGAAAAAATCATGAATTTCGTCGATTAGGCATCGAAAAATTGTGAATTTCGTGGATCAGCTTTGCAAAAATCGCAAATTTCACCAATCGGGTGTGGAAAAATTGTGAATTATGTCGATTAGGCGTGGAAAATTCCTGAATTTTCTTGATTAGTTTCGAAAAAAGCGCAAATTCTTTCGATTAGACGTTATTTTGCGTTCTTGTTTTAGCACTTTTTACTTACACTGTGCATCACTCTTTGAAGAGCTCCAGGGGGGGGGGGGGTCATGACCCCTTAGATCCGCCACTGGTGAGAAAAATTCTGAAATAAAATTTTTATTTTGGAACGGGCACAAAACAGACTTCAGAAAAACATTTATCTGTTTCATTCATAGAAGAAGAAAAAAAATTCAATAAATGAACCACATATACAATATCAGAATTCCAATAATAGTAATAATAGCTGTTTTTATTTATTGTGTGTTAAACGTTGATTTTAATTATTGTAACCAGAATTCCACTTTGTATATCACTGTTAAATTCAAATACTTTTTTGCAGGAAGGGATTTCTGTGCTTGTGGGCAGGGACATAGAGTTCTTATGTGTGTGTAGGGGGGGAATTGAAAACACAGTCTCAAATCTTGGGGGGAGGGGTGGAGAGAAATATTTCATTGCTCAAATGGGGAATGTCTCCCGGGATTGTCCATGAGTTGAACACTGCTTTATACACTTAAATGATTTTGATATGTTTGTTTTCAAATAAAATTATATCTGTTCTAGATGTTGGTAATTCGATAATATAATGAATAAATATAAACTTGAAAACAATGTTAATTACATGACAAAAATCTAAAAGTAAGATTTTAGAATGCATTTTCTAAAAATTTTTGAAAGGTTGTACAAGTATTTAAAATAAAGGTAAGTGAATTTTTATTTATTTTATAAGATATATTGTATTTTTGGAATTAGCGAATTTCCATGTTTATGATTTTATTTTTCTTTAACCGATTAACAAATTTCACTATATTTAAAAACAATAGACTCCAGAATTTCTTTCGATGAAATTTGCTGGGGTTTTTTTTCGTGATCTGTTTACAAAATTTGTTTTTTAGGGATTTTTTGTCAAAACTTGTCTTCTTTTTTCGCGATCCGTTGACGAAATTCACATTTTTCTTTTGCGATACATGGACAAAAATTGTGTTTTTTCGCGACCTCTTGACGAATTTAGTAGTTTTTTCACAATATTTTAACAAAACAGTCATTTTCTCATCGTTTTTTAATGAAATTTGCCTTTTTTTAGATTTGTTTACAAATTTTGTCTTTTAGGATTTTTTGTCAAAATTTACTGTTTTTCTGAGATTTTTCACAATTTTTTAACGAAATTCACATTTTTTTCTCCGATACCTATAGAAAATGAGGTGTTTTCTCATGATCGTTTAATGAAATTCACCTTTTTTTTTTTTGCAATCTGTTTACAAATATTGTCCTTTTTTTCAGGATTTTTGTTGAAATCTGCCGTTTTTGGGGGATTTTTTTAAACAAAATTTATAGTTTTTTCCCAATTCTTTGACAAAATTAGTCGTTTTTGTAATCTTTTTACAATATTTACCATTTTTAGCAATCTGCCTAGAAAATTTGCAGATTTTTTTTCAGCATCGCTTGTTGAAATTTGTCTTTTTCTCGGGATCTTGATGAAATTTGTTTTAAATTTTCCATTTTTTTCACGGTCACTTATCAAAATTTGCATTTTTTACAACCCATTTTATAACATGGTGAGTTTTTGGATTTATCTTTGTGGGTTGACTTACGCATACATGCTACTTTTCTGCAGAAATGCTGAATTCCGCCTTTTTCGGCGATGAATTTTATCATCCCTGGGATCGATGCAAATAAGCATTATAATTTGTTGGCCTTCTTATTGAGGGAAGGAAAGTGTAAATACAACAAAAACATGAATACTAACCGCACCAAATTGAGAAAATTTCTTCAAAGGACTGTATGAAAACATGCAAATTTCTCTAAAGGATCGCAAAAAAACCTATAAGTTTGTTTAACGATCGTGGAAAAAAAATAATCAGTTTCAAACAGTCAATTAGCGGAGTTTTCTTCAACAGATTGCGGAAAGAAAAATGCGATTTCGGTCAAAGGATTATGGAAAAAGACGCAGCTTTTGTTAAAGGATTAGGGAAAATACTCAAATTTTTGTTGAAAAATCGTGGAAAATACTCAAATTTTTTCGGAAGATCAAAGAAAATATTCCAATTTTTTCGAAAAATCAGGGAAAATATGCGGTTTTATTTGAAAGATCAGCAGAAATATGAAAATTTTGATGAAAGAACTTGGAAAATGCACGAATTTTTCCAAAAGATCACGGAAAATTGCAAATTTTGCCGAAAGATCGAGGAAAATGAGACTTTTGTCGTTAGATCGAGGAAAATAGAAGTTTTTTGTAGAAATATAACAGAAAATAGACGTATTTTGAAGAAAGATCGGTGGAAAATCATGAATTTTTTGAAAGATTGAAGAAAACTCACTAATTTTATCGAAAGATCGTGGAAAAAAGGGAAATTTCTCAAAAGATCTCAGAAAATATGTGGATTTTGATGAAAGATCTCAGAAAATATGCAGATTTTGACGAAAGGTCTTGGAAAGTATGCAAGTTTTGACAAAAGATCACAGAAAATACACGAATTATGGTGTAATATCGCAGAAAATACTCGAAAGATTGTGGAAAATATGTGAATTTTGTCAAAAATGGTGAGAAAACTGTGAATATCGCTAAAGGATTATGGATAATATAAATTTCATTGAAAAAATCGTAGAAAAAAGTGCAATTTTTGTAAAATGTTCACAAAAAACACTAATTTCATTAAAAAATTACAGAAAAGTGCTAATTTTGTTAAAACGCTGCGAGAAAATGCTAATTTTGTCAAAAGTCCGTGAAGCTGTGAAAGTTCAGCTTTTTTTTTTTTTTTTGCTGAGCCAGTACCATGTCTGCTTACATATTGCATTACTTATTTTTATTTATTTATATTATACCAACACTTGTATGACTTTTTTCATTTTTTTTCTTCCCACATGTGCCCATGGTGGCAAAATGAAAAATATGTTAGTCATTTCATACAAAAATGTATATATTATTATGATATACAAAGAAACTCGCAAGCTAATGTTAAACCTATGGGAGCAACCTTTTGAGGTATGTGAAAGTAAAAGTAATTATATATATAATCTGTAATAAAAATCAAAAAGTATTCAGTAGCCCAATTATAATTCAATCCCAGCTGTTCTGAGCAAGAAAAAAAAAATTTAAAATTATCAATATGCAAGTGAGAAATTTTTTTAAAGAATGCTCTTATAGGTTTAACATTAGTGATGCAATTTCTTTGCATGTCCAGTTTCGATTTTTAATGTTTAAACTAATGTTAATCTTATGGGGAAGTTTACATATTTTTTGCTAGCATTTTAGTTATTATTTATTTTTTTGGGATTTTTTTTCCATTAAGCTCTTACAGTTGATCAATTTTATTGTGTATGAGGACATGGGAGGTGCAGGTTCCTCACCCCCATGCAGATGGTCAACAAATTTCATTTTATCTTGTAAACAGCTGCCGAATTTCCCTATTTTTCTGCACAACTTACTGGATAAACTTGTGAGTTTTCTTTCCACATGTAATCAATATGTGAATCACGTTTTTTTTTTTTTTTTTTTTTTTTTTTTTTTTTTTTGACGGATTGAAGAATGTTTTTTTTAATCATACAAAAATGTATATATTTAAATTTATGATATACAAAGAATCTCACAAGCTAATGTTAAATCTATGGGAGCATCCTTTTGAGATATATGTGAAAGTAAAAGAAGCTTTATATATACATAATCTATAATAATAAAGAGAGAAGGATGTTTGTCTGTCAGCGCTGTTCTGAAGAGACTGCTGCACGTAGAGTTACAAAATTTGGAGGGAAGGTACTTTTTTACATGTAGTTTTGCACCTCGAAGCCCGATTTTCGATTTTTTGTTTAGATTTTTTTAAATAATTTTTTTAGGCGATTTTTAGCGTTATTTTTGCGGTTTTATCCCATTAGTGAAAGGAATACGGTTTCATTCTTTTAACCCAAAATAGCAATTTTTTTTCTCTTTTCAACAAAGTTTATTCGGAATTTGTACAGCGATTTTTGAATTTTTAACGAATTTTTAATGCGAAATTTAGTGTTTTTTCTCATTTTGCTGCTATTGTTTGAGATTGATAAAAAGATAATTGTTTTAAACTTTTAGCCTAATGCCCTAAATTTTGTGTTTGTTACGATTTTTAGATTTTAACGATTTTTAAGGTGATTTTCAATGCGATTTTTAACGTTTTTTAAAGATTCTTGCGTTTAGCATCTATTTTTTTCACAGTTGTTCTATCAAAAACTTGAACTGTTGAGAATGCAATAAGTAGTATTTTTTTGTGAAATGTACCTAAAATGCCAAAAATTTAGGTACCACTATTTTCAAATAGCAATTTCATAAACTATCTTAAATTCTTGCTTAAGACCGCTACCCCCTCGAGTTATATATCACATGATAGGTTATTTAACAGAGTATGGTTTTGATAAAGTTTTTGAAGAATAGAGTGCTCTACCTAGTGGTGGAAAATGGAACTAATAGAACGCTATTTTTTAAATCTACAATAATAAAGAGACAAGTTTGTGTGTGTGTCAGCGCTGTTCTGAGGAGTCTGCTGTACGTAGAGTTACAAATGTGGAGGGAAGGTACTTTTATGCATGTAGTTTTGCACCTCGAAGCCCGATTTTCGATTTTTTGTTTAGATTTTTTTTAAATAATTTTTTAGGCGATTTTTAGCGTTATTTTTGCGGTTTTATCCCATTAGTGAAAGGAATAGGGTTTCATTCTTTTAACCCAAAATAGCAATTTTTTTTCTCTTTTCAACAAAGTTTATTCGGAATTTGTACAGCGATTTTTGAATTTTTAACGAATTTTTAATGCGATTTTTAATGTTTTTTTCATTTTGCGTTTTTTTTTTCTTTGAGATTGATAAAAAGAAAACGTTTCAAACTTTTAGTCCTAAATTTTGTGATTGTTGCGAATTTTAGATTTTAACGATTTTTAATGCGATTTTCAATGTGATTTTTAACGCTTTTTCAAGATTTTTTGCGTTTAGCATCGATTTTTTTCATAGTTGTTCTATCAAAATCTTGAGCTGTTGAGAATGCAATAAGTAGTATTTTTTTGCGAAATTTACCTAAAATGTTAAAAATTTAGTTACCACTATTTTCGAATAGCAATTTCATAAAATATCTTAAATTCTTGCTAAAGACCGCTACCCCCTCGAGTAATATATCACCTGATAGGTTATTTAACAGAGTATCGTTTAGATAAAGTTTTTGAAAAATAGAGTGCGCTAGCTGGTGGTGAAAAATGGAACTAACTGAACGCGATTTTGTTAAAATTTGGAAATATAACAATGTGATTTATTTTAAATTTTAAAAAGGTTTATAATACTTGATAAAAAATGTAAACAAAGAATGGTGTGACACATTTCAGGGTGCGTGAAAGGAGGGGCGCGAACAAAATTAGGAAATGTAATAAGGAGATTAGTTTTACACTTTAAGGTAGTTTATAACGCATGTTAAAATTTTTAAAGTACTGGCAATCCTCTGGAGAGACCGCTGCCTGAAGTTATGTATGAAATTTTATACCTTGAAGGGCGATTTTCAGTTTTTTTAATTTAATTTATATGCGACTTTTAGTGGGTTTCGAGGCGGTTTTTCCACATTAGCGAAAAGGAAAGCGGTTTCATTCTTTCGACCTAAATTAGTGAATTTTGTTCTCTTTTCAATATAATTTATTTGGATTTAGTGCAACGATTTTTAGTGAATTATTTAATGTAAATTTTGCCGCTATTATTCGACATTAGTAAAATGAATTTTGCTTAAAAATTTCAGGCTGATGTATTAAATTTTAGCTGTTATGATTTATGAATTTCAGCTAATTTTAATGCGATTTTTCGAGATTTTTTGCGTTTGATGTCGGATTTTTGTCATCCTATTAGAGTAAATTTTGACCCCTGTGACTTTTTAATATTAGGGATTTTTAATGCCCTTTTCAATGCAATTTTTAGAAATTTTTCGAGTTTTATGGCGATTTTTTGATATTCGGAAGTAAAAATTGATTTCAAACTTTTAATCTAATATAATTTTAGAGATTTTTAACGCGATTTTTCAAGAACTGTTGTGTTCCGTGTCGATTTTTTATTATCTATAAAGGATTTCCTTTTACTACGTGATTATCCTGTCGACCAATTTCGCCAAATTATATCAATCGTGAAACAAGCCAAATTATGCAAATAGATGTAATTTTTATGTTAAATAATGAAAGAAGAGATAATTTAGAAAAACATTAATACAAACACATATAAAAATAGCAAGTAGAAACCACTTGATGACGTTACAAACTTATGTAACATGTTTAATGTCAAGTGAATATGGAATTTACGATCCGCCATTATTGTAGTTTAATCTTATGGTTTGACCCAGATAGTTTCTCGGTCAACCGGATAATCAAATAGTTCAGATTTCCGATTAGAATGTTTTATCCGTTTGATGAAATTCTGATTACTGCGATTTAAAAAATAACTAGCGATATTTAGTGCATTTTCAATGCGTTTTTAATGAACTTTTTAATGCGATTTAGTACTATTTTTTTCGATCCCCACCACAGTGATGTTTTAACAATTAAAAAATTATTTTAGTTTCAAACTTTTAGCCTAATATATTAAATTTCACCATTTACCTTTTTTTAATTTTGTCGATTTTCAATGTGATTTTTGATATATTTTGTGCTCTGCGTCGATTTTTTTGTAATTCATGTAAAAGAGAATGGTTGCTACATTTTACACGACTAGAATATTTTTTTATTCACGGGATGTATTTACATTTAGCGATTTTTAATGAATTTTTCAATAGTTTTGTATTGGTTTTTTGATTCCCACGGCTATTTTTTGAAATTTCGAAAAGAAAATTAATTTCAAACATTTTCACTTCATTTACGAACTATGAAATTTAGTGATTTTTTAATGCAATTTTTAGCAATGTTTTCATTATTTCTCACGCTTTGCGCCGATTTTTTCATTCGTATTTAAGAAATAATTCAGATTACACTATTTTACTCTATTAATGTAAATGTTGTCCCCCGCTATTTTTAAATTTGAAACGATTTGTAATGAATTTTTAAATACAATTTTTTGATGTTTTCGAGTCCACGGCGATTTTTTCACAATTGGAAAAGAAATTTTTAAATAATTTGTAGCTTAATGTTGTAAATTTTGACATCAATGATTCATTTTTTTTTTTTTTTTTTTTTTTTTTTTGTGTGTATTTTCATAAAATGTTTAGCAAGTTTTGTGTCGATATTTTTTAACTAATGAAAAAGTTCAGATTTCAATGTTTTGTCCCATTATGGTAACTTATGTCCGCAGGAATTTAATATAAATTTTTATCTTACTATGGCAAATTTTGTCCGGATTTTTGAATTTTACTGATTTTTAATCTGTTTTATAGTGATTTTTCAAGTTCTGTGACAGTTGTTGACATCGGTAAAAGAATTTCGTTTTCTAACTTTTAGCATAAATAGCACAATTTGTTCTCCACGCTTTTATGAATTTTGCCAATTTCTAATGCGATATTCAATGTAATTTTTAGTTAGTTTGGGGGATTTTAGGTGTTACGTGTTGACTTTTCCTTATTCATGAACGATTTCCGATTACAATATTTTCAACTGAATATTAAATTTTTACAGCCATGACTTTCAAATATTCAGCGATTTTTAATATAGTTTTCGATACGATTTTTAGCCATTTTTTTAAAGTTACTTGACGATTTTCTGCCATTCAGAAACCAATTTTGATATCAAACATTTTGCTTAATGTAGTTATGCTTCGAATGCAATGTTTTATCTCTTAATATGATTTTGGCGTTCCATGCCTACATTTTGTAATTTATGAATGATTTCGATCATAACCCCCCCCCCCCCCCCGCCCTGCCTTAATATTATTTTTTTAAGCATTGACTTCCAAATATTTAGCTATTTTTAATGCAATTTTCAATGTAATTTTTAGTCATTCATCAAGTTCCGTGTCGATTTTTTTACATCCGGAAATCGATATCGATTTCAAACTTTTTGGTTAATATGGTTAATTTCTTGATTACAATATTTTATATTATAACAGTGAATTTTTACCCTAGATATTTTTAAATGTTTTACGACTTTCATTACAATTTTTAATGCAATTTTTGGGGCTTTCTCAGTCTTTTTTTTTTAACATTTTTCAAAGGAATTCGATTTTAAATTTCTAGACTAATAAGAGTTTGGTTTCAAACTTTTATCCTTTACGGTAATTGTTTTGCTCTCTTATTTTTATCTACAGCAATTTAATGCAGTATGCTTTTTTTTTTTTTTTTTTTTTTTTTGAGTTTACGGCTTTTCAGATACGGGAAAGGATTTCGGTTTTTAATTTCTTCGCTAATATGATAAATTTTCTCCTGTGCGATTAAAGATTTTTATTGCGATTTTTTAGAAGTTTCTTCGTACTTCAATGCTTTTCACATTATCAAATTAATTAGATTCAAAACATTTATCCAAGTAGAGTAAATTTTGAGTTCCGTGATTTTTGAAAATTTTGCCATTTTTAAAGCGATGTTTACGTTTCTTCGCGAACCGCTTCGATTTTTTAGAGGTTCAATTTTTGGCCGAATTTATTATATTCTGATCTCTTTTCTTCAAAGTTTATTCGAATTCTGAAACACAATTTTTGAATTTTGTTTTATATTTTTATGAGATTTTTAATGTTTTTTTGCGATTTGTAAGATTTTTCCACATTAGTAAAAATAATCCAACTTCAATTTTCTAGCCCATCTCTTTTCAACGAATTTTAGATGAAATTCGTGCAGCATTTTTAGGTAGCTTTCGTATGAAATACTACCTATTGCATTCTCTCCCATGTTGGAATTTCTGAAAATTTTTTGCAGATCTACACCGATCATGACTCCCAGACCCCAAAGCTACCACCAGTAAAAAAGTTTATGTATCTATCTATCTATTTTATATTTGATAAAAGCTGTCAAATTAGGAACTTCGCAGAAAATTTTCCGAAGCGATCTTGATGAAAGAATTGTAAATGCATTCAAATAACAGATTAGTTACTTTATGACTCGTTTTTAAATTCAATTTTGCTCTCAAACGCATTCAATCGACAGTTTTTTGCTATTTAGGAACTGTGTAATGTGCCGTATTGGTCGATTTTTTTAGTTGATTTTAATAAAACAACTTCTTACACAAAAAATGAAAATAAAAAAGTTTTCAAAAGTGGCCAAATATAATTGTTAAATTGGGTTTATTTGTAATCATATTCTATTTTATGTTGTTGAAATGAAAACTCTTCGAAATCTACCTCCGCCTATAGGCCAAGCCGACACTAGCATTTTAATTATTATTAAAAAATTTTTACTTTTTAAGGGTTTTTTTTTTTTTCACATTAGGCTATTATGGTCAATAACTTTAATTGTGTATGAGGACAGGCAAGGTGCAGATTCCTCTCCCCCCCCTCCCTCAGGTGGTCCAAAAATTTCATTTTAACCAGTAAACAGTTGGTGAATTTCCCTGTTTTCCCTCGCGACTTACTGGCAAAACAAGTATTTATTTTTGACGGACTGAATAATTTTTTTTTCATCATAGCCAACTGTTTGGTGAATTTCTCGATTTTTTCACAAAAACGATTGACAATTTTGCAAAGCTTTTCGGCAGCCTAATAACAAAAAGTAACATTTCTAAAAAAAAAAGCAAAATTCTTTATTTGATTACAGGCAAAAAAATCGCTGAATTCATCAGTGAATTGGGAAGATCTCCAAAAAATCAATCACAGAAAATATTAAAATTTATTGTGAAAAATGAACAATTAAAAAAATATATATATGTATAAATTATTTAACAAGATACAACTGCTCCCTTTTTTGAAAATTCTCCCCCCCCCCCTCCGATATTTTTATCTCAAATATATACTAAAATTATGTTGTTTATATATATATATATATAAAAGAACTGCTCTAAAAAAGAAAAAAAGGCATGAATTTTTATAAAAGGGCTATTATGTACCTTGTTCAGAAAAAAATATTTTGAATTGGTTTGTTTACACTTTTTTTATCAGTAAAATTTTGAAATGTTTTCCTGTGGTAGATGAATTTTGTGACTTTTCCCTATTTAAAATGTTATTATGCAATATTTTTTCTTTACATTAATTATTATTCATTATGCAATATTCAGTGTGACTCATTTAATGATTTTTCACCAGAAATCGGCTTAAAATTTTTGCATTTTTTTTTTCTCCTGCCACCGACTAAAAAATCTCAATATTTTTTTTTTCTCACAATTCACTGGTGAGTTTCTTTTACTGCAGCAGATTGTTAAATTTCTCATTATTTTAAAGTAACGGAATAAAGAAACTCTCTCTCTCTCTCTCTCTTTTTTTTTTTTTTTTTTTTTTTTTTTTTTCAAATAATTGACTGGGAAATATTGTGAATTTTTTTAAAGAGTGAAATATTGTATCAATTTTTTTCGCATTACTGATTTATGAGTTTTGAAACATTTTATTCCTACATGTTAAAAAAATTTGCAGCTGTAATTGATTTACAATTTTTTTCATTGGGTCAACGGATAAATTTCGCAGATTTTTCCTGTGGACGAACGAAGAATTTTATTATTTTTTCTGCTTTTCATATGCTTTTGAAATTGTAGCGTTTTTATCATTTTAGATCCTTTTTTTTATGGTGTTCTGATAAATATGTATAATATCTAAAAATTTCAAAGAAAGGGGGAAAGAGGACATTTCAAGGGGCATAATTTTTCGAGGGATTCAAAGCAGGGCTCTTTTGCTGATATCCCTGTTGTGACATACCTTTTGAAAGGCATGTAACTACTTAATCTTGTTATGCATCAAGAGTTTCTCTTTTCTCATTTATTCCCCCCCCCCCCGAAGGGGACAGTTTTCTAAATTTTGTTGCCCCTCACATGTGACTCCTTATACATGTTATGCACCTCCTTTCCCCCTACCCCCATTTTGCCACCCCCCCAGGGGGACACCTCTCAGGGTTTCCCCTAGTGGGGGTAAGCGGGGCTAAAGGCTAACTTCAGGTATTTCGGACAAAGTGTCAAGGGATTACGCAGGTTTTATTACCTTCAGGAAAGTGTAAGGTATTTCGGACAAAGTATCAAGGGTTTACGCAGGTTTTATTACCTTCAGGGAAGCTTAAGGTATTTCGGACAAAAATGTGGAGGGGAAATACAGGTTTTTTACCTTAAGGTAGCTTTCAGGTTTTTTTGTCCGAAATACCTTGAGCTTCCCTGAAGGTTTTTTTTAAAGGTTTTTTGCTGACTTTTTTACCTGGGGTCTTTTCCAGTTTTAAATGCTTTTAAATCTAAACTGCTATGATTGATGCGTTGTCGAACCTGACAAAACTTTAAATTTTAAATTTTGATTTTTAATCAGAATTTTTGTGTGGATTTTTTGCTGTATATAATGACAGATACCATAAAAATATCTGCCTCTTTTGAGAATACTGTATAACCGCGTGAATTCAGTTTGATTTATTTTTATCGCTGTTTATGGTACTGTGTAAGAAATCCTTCACACTCTTTTATATGATATGACGATAACAAAAACATTCAATACGAAGCAGTTATACTATATAACAAAAACGACAGATGTTTTATAAACTACAAAATTTTACTATAATCACGAACGAAAAAATTCGAAAACCGGTTCCAAGTCACTTAATATTCCGAAATAAGTTCTTTTATTTTTACAAACCTTAGAAAATAGTTTATTTCCGAAATTTAAAGAAGAATAAAAGAAATATTTTTTTATTAACAGTCCATAATTTTTAAATGCGTTTGTAAATAGCTTTTACAATACATTTATGAGTTCTGTTGAGTCGGAAATTCGTTTTTATGGATGTTATATGACTTCATCTAAACATTTTCAGATCCATAACTGAAATTTTCCATGCTATTGTTATAGAAAAATGTTAATTTTAATGTTTTTAATTTTACATTTTTTTAGTTAAATGCGTTCACTGAATAATAATAAAAAATATATTTACATGAGACCTAATAGCATACAGAAAACCGGTTTTCTAGTTAAAGAGAACTGATCAAAAAACTGTAAAAGCTGATTGGAAACGTTTTTGAAAATTGCGGGAAGTAATAAAAATTTATTTTTGAAAGGTTTTGCATAAGTTTTAACCCTCTGAACGTCTTGAAAATAGATAAAATTGTAATGTTGTTTTCTCTGCATTTTATTTTAAATGCTCACAAATACGATATTTTTTTAACATTATAAAAAAAACTGAATTACACATATGAATGTAATCCTTGAGAGTATCAATAATTTGAAAATTCATTGAAAATTCATTAAACCTACAGAATTATATTATTTTTAATATAGCTTATATTGCAGTGGAACCTGAAGTTTCGTGAACGGAATATTACGTTCCAAACACTTAGAGGATTTTAAAGATAATTCTCTTGTGAAAAATAAAGAAACAAAAAAAGGTCTTTCAAAAAATAAAGAAACGCTTTATCCCATCATCGATAGATTTTAATACAACAGTCTTTAGTTTTAATTAGAGTAATCCGTGCTATGTGTCGTCCGGTACCCTATCATCCCAAGGAAGAATCTGTTCTACTGGGTGATTTTTTTTTTAAGATACGAAAGTAAAATCGTATAACAAAAGAACAGCTGATTAAATGATCATAAATTTCACCAGTATACCCCCAAAGCAATGTGATTTTTTTAGGCGTTATTAGAAAAAAATCGACAGATGGCACTGTAAGTTCACAGAAACAAAGAATATTGCTAGTGGGAGGAAAACAATGGACGGTACTATGGAAGGTGCTTTGAGAAAAATAAAACTTGTTAACGCGTATGAAAATCATACAGAATGCAGTAAATGGGAAATGGAATTGCGAACACCTTTGCAAAAACAGATTGAAATTAAAATATAGAGTACAGCTTTCGCACGGAACTGCACTATTAACATAAGATATTTTCAGTTTCTTTCGAATCTACGAGTTGGAAACTTGAAACCACATGTTCCAAAACTGAATGAAGAGTATCCGTCTGGATGCTGTGAATCTAGTGCACAATGCCTGCCTTCAGATCAGCTAACAAGGAAGGTGTCCATACTTACATACTCAGAAAATTCTGAAAAAAAAAATATAGAATTTTCTTCTCATGTGGGTATATATGTTTATAATTTTTTGGCGGAAATCCGATAGGACGTTCGTAAAAAAAAAAAAATTATGAACATCTCGTTTATTTGGCGATTTATCGCTGTTTGGCAAATAAATAAAATTTCAAAAAATACTTTTTTTTTTCAAATACTTTCTATGGTTCATGGTGACCTATTTAAATGGTTCATGGTGAACTAATTTTTAAAATATATTTATTTAAATAAATTTAATTTTTTCGTTTTTAGTTTGTCAGAACAGCAGTTTTTTCATATATATATTTATAATGAAATATAAATATGAAATTTTGTGAATTAAAATAAAAATTAAATTAATTAAATTTGTTTCAATCTCAAAATTAAGTCCAATTGAGAATGTCTATTCAATTTCATTGCTATGGAAACTAAACTTATTCGATATTGAAAAGTATTACTGCAGCAATTTTCATCTAGTCTTTATTTTGGAATACGCTTAAATGTATGAAAATATATTTTCAATATGAAAATATTTTTATATACATTACTATTTTAACAGTATTAAAATTAAATAACTGCTGCAACAAGTAATGTATATATATGTAATACAGTATAATATACATACCTTAAACTTTCTCATTGTTCAAATTTAAATTAATCAAATACCATTTACATCAAATACCGTTGCATGAAAGGCGTTTGCTTTTGACGAGGAAAAATGCTGTTTGTGACGCGTTCTTCATTTTACGCCAAATATTCCAAACAATTTTTTCTTTTTTTACAAAGTTTCTGCTATTATTCCGCCGCTAAATTTGACTGATCTTTTATGACAAATATGAGAAGTGTAATTAGTATTTTTTTCAATATATTATGAGTATGCCCAGTATGGAGTTCGTTTCATCACCACAATACACAACATCATTTAGTTACATTATAACGCATATACGTATACATATTTCCAACATTCAATTATTCTGCATCCATTATCAAAGAGTCGTAGAAATCCTGTGCAAACACAATCAAGTATTTAACGACGCCCTTTGTACAATACACCCAGTTTATGGTTTAATATTCTGAAAATAAATCCTGATAACATAAGAAAAATAACTCATCAAAATTTATGGTGCAGCAGTTTTATATTTTTACCCAATTTTAAACTCAAACACTACTAATTCCACTTTCAAGTTAAGCGCTAAAAATGAAAAGTTAGAA
This sequence comes from Maratus speculifer, assembly GCA_964019185.1. Lineage (NCBI taxonomy): Eukaryota > Metazoa > Arthropoda > Arachnida > Araneae > Salticidae > Maratus > Maratus speculifer. The sequence continues at coordinate 285,131,765 of OZ025297.1, forward strand.
TTTATAAGAGAGTGAAATAATAAAATAAATGTAATAGCAATTAATAATAATATATATCTTTTCTCATTATCTTTTTCAAGAAACTGTTTCTACTTCTAAGAATAATAATTATTGGCTAGCTCATTTTCAAAACGAAATCACGTATTTGTTTATATAAATAGCAATTGGTTATAATTATATTCTCTGATTAAGAGCCTGGATAAGACTTGAAAGTACTAAGATATTTTGAATAACTTTAACTATTAACATTTTTAATTATTTTTAATCACCTTTTAAGTAAAACAGTGTAAATTACTTAAAGATGGCAAAAAATACTTTAAAAGGTGTTAAATTACTTTTAAATCTTAGTACTTTCAACTGTAAACACAGCCATCGAATATAAAATAAAAATACAAATATTAACATCTTAATTTTCAAATGTCAAGTAATTGGAGTGAAAGTGAAAGTTAATTTTTAGATCCGGAAAATAGAATGTATATATTGAGGAACGTGGAATTTCTCAATATCTACATTTTATTTTCCGGATCTAAAAATTGACTTTCACGAAACATAATTATATGAATAAAACATATTATTGAATATTTTCTGTTACTTGCTCATTTATATTAAGAAATTGACTTAATCGTATTGCTTTATTGTAACTCCTCTAAAAAAATGAATCGTGAAAGAAAACAACATACTAATTATTATTATTATTATTATTATTATTATTATTATTATTATTTTCATGTTGTTAATAGGTTTATATTCTATTCAATTAGCATCTATGTTTTTAGCAAATCATTTATTTTGAAAATAAATAAAGTCTAATGATGCATTTCAAAGAAAGTTTTTTTTTCAGCTAACACAAATAACCATTATTCGATTTTAAATTTCCATAATATAAGGTTACCAAATAAATAAATAAATAAATAAAACTAAAACAAGTCTAATACTTCTTACGAATATTTCTTCATTCATATTGCAAAATATGAAATATGTAAGATGGGCATGCCCCGCATTCAGAATAAAAAGCTTATAATGCGTTGCATAAATAGAGTGAGTGCAATATGTTTATTTCAATGAAATTCAGCCTAAATCTACAGTCAGAGAAGAGAATAAAATACTTTTCGAGAAATATTTAAAAAAAGTTAGTTTTTATTAAAACGGCCTCATATTAAAGAAGTTTCTGAAGTGCATTTTTTTTCAACTGTTTCAATGTTTGAGGAGAATATATCTTTTTTTAAATAGAGAATGTCCTAAGTGTAAATATTCGCCTAGCCGCAAAATTAAATGTTCACGCATTTTATATGATAAAGTTTCTTACATTTCGAATTTGTATAAATCTTTCTTTGAATAAAAATTAAGAGTTTCTCTTTTGAAAACTCAAGAAATATCTTGTATTGTACATTCCTCTTTCTCTCAGCTGAGTTTGACACCTCTAAATGAAATCTGTCATCTTCTTTTCTGAATGAAGTTTTAGAAAATGTTTATAACATGGGATATAAAAAAAGAAAACTCTTATTTTAAAACTTTTGCTTAAAATATGCGTATGTATTTAAAAATTTTTTGTTTATATATAACGTTTATAATCTGTTTGCATATATTTTTAAATAAGATATATTTGAATTTCTACATGCTTTAAAAGTAAACAAAGGTGTTTTATAGTTAATTTAAATCCTCAGTTTCTACCTATCCCTGAAAAACAACAAAACTAGGTTGCACAGCAAATAAATATTTTATTTTTGTATGTTATTTTATTTTATATTTAGATGCATGAAAACATGCATGAAGAAGACAAATATATCCGGGACGTAGGCAGGGCAGATCGCTAGTTTCAGAGCCCCTCCCACCCACTAACTTTTTTTCAGTGTCTTTAATTTGTCTACTTTTTCTTTTAAATTTGTCCAGTTTCAGGAAAAGGAAGAAACACTGCAGGATGAATGTAGGTCTATAAATGAAATAGTTTTAAATATTTTATGCATGAACTGGAGAGATACCGCTTTGAAAAATTAATGTTTTTTCTGTACGAATTCAGTGCAAGTGTTGAATGTTAACTATCTATTTCTTAACTTCAATTTTATTTAATTGTTGCTTACTAAAACGACTGTTATTATTCTTCATGTCGCAACTAGATTAAAAAATTTCTTAAACATATTATACCAAACGCTACCGCGTTTGCTATGATATATTTCTTTGTTAATTTTTTTATCTTCTCAAATGAGATTTTTAAAATTCTGTAATGAATTTACAATTTTAAAATAATGAGGCATCATGAAAAGAGAAGATTGTATGGTGTAATATATAGTGTACAGGTTTTAACATTTTTTGAAGTGAAAAGACAGAACAGGGAAACATAAAACTTTTTTGTATTATTATTTTCATTTCCCTTTGGAAATAAAGTTGCATTTTTTAAATATTTTTTCCCTTCAATTCTTTTAGAGTAGTGTTATTGACATCTAGCCTTTGTTGCAGCAAGGACTGTTATCATATTTTTGATATCATTACTTTTGAAATCCATTCGTTGTTGCCTAGATTGCTTAGATTTCCTAAAAACCACAATTAAAATTGTTTTAAACGTTTCGTTTTAAACGTTCCTTCTGTCCACATACAACCGCCAAAAACGGCCCCACCAAATTGATAGAAATTTAATGTATATAACTGCTGCAGAATTTTTTCACGTCATCTTCAAATTTTATTTAAATCAAATCAAAAATTTAAAAATACTCCCTCTGTCCCAAATTAGTTGTGACATTTAGGTCGAAAATCTTGTCCCAAATTAGTTGCGACATTTCAAGTAGGCGGAGTCATAAATAACATTCGATGCAGTTTAACACATATACACTAGTAAAATTTTATTACAATGAGTATAACGAGGCACGTTGGTTGTTTAATGCGATGTTAAGTGGAATATGAGGTGTTTGCAATAAAAAGTGATGTGATGATGACAATAAATATGAATAATAATTTAAAAATTGCTGTAAAGAAGGAACTAAATGATAAAGAACGCAACTCTGTTTTGTAATTTTTACTCCAATGTTTGAAGAATGATAGATTAAGTCATGGTGCTATAAATGCTACAACGATCAAGTTTAATGTTCATCGTAGTACTATCTCTCGTTTGTGGAAGCTTCCAAAGACATCAAAAATAAATAATAATGAAATTTACAATGTAAAATCGCAAAAAACTGGTAAATGCGGACGAAAAAAAAGATTTTTTTCAACAACTGAACTAAATCAAAGATGTCCCACTTAGAAAAAGACAAACAAAGTTTATCGTGTGCTGTTCACATTCCTAAATCATCATTACACAGAATTGTCAAAGATGGAAACGTTTTGAAGCGTATTTCATTAGTAATCTAGCCTAGTCTAACAGAAAAAAACAAGCTAGACAGAATACGATTTTGTTTACAACATATTCAAAATAATGGACACTTTTCGGAAATGTTGGATCGTATACATATCGATGAAAAATGGTTTTACATTACGAAAACTAGTAATTCGTTTTACATCATTCTGGATGAAACCGGACATTTGAGGCATTGCAAAAGCAAAAGATTTCTTACCAAAGTAATGTTTATGACAGCGGTAGCAAGGCCAAGATGGGATCTAAATAGAAACAAAATGTTTGATGGAAAAATTGGAATATGGCCTTTTGTTTACTCTAAAAATGCCAAAAGAAATTCTAAAAATCGTGCAAAAGGAACTGTTGTGACAAAAGCTGTCGAGTGTGTTAATAAGAAAAAACCCGAAAAATGATTATAGAAAAAGTTTTGCCGGAAATACGTGAAAAGTTTCCAATTAGCAAAAAATCGAGTCCCATACATTCAACAGGACAATGTCAAGCCCCATTTGTCAGAAAATGATCCTAGTATCACAAAAGAATGCTTAAAAGATGGATGGAATTAAAAATTACAGTGTTAACCTCCAAATAGTCCGAATTTAAATGTGCTTGATCTGGGTTTTTTTAACGTAATACAATCATTGCAACATCAGATGCCCGTAAACAATATTGACAATTTAATTGATGCTGTTAAAGTTGCTTTTGAAAACATAGAAGTAGAAAAGATTGATAATGTTTTTTTAACCCTACAAACGTGTATGGAAAACATTATGATGTCAGGCGGAGGCAACTCGTACAAAATAATCCATCTCAACAAGGAAAATCTTCGTCGTCAAAATCTTCTTCCGCGAAACCTGGTATGTAATACCGAAGCTATGTTATGTGCAAAAAATTCTTTAAATATGATTTAAATTTTGTTTTATTTGTAATTAAAATTATTACAACTTGGTATTTTTATTCTCATTTTTAAATTTCTGCAAAAAGAAAATTTTTTTCCGACAAAATTTTCGAAGAAAATTTGCAGGGTTCGCACGTTTTTAACCCATTTGCCATTTCCCAAGGATTCCGCAGGCATTATATCAGCCAAAAATTATTTTCATCATAATGAAATCCCGATACATTAGCTAGAAGATAGTTCTGTGTGATTACTGATGAGAGAATCCTTAAAAACTGGGCGTGGCTTAAGAGAGCGCAAACCTTGTATTAATTTAGATACTGATTTAAGAAAAGGTGGAAGGAATGTTTGGTAAGTAAATGTTATTGGTTGATAGCATATCACCCTGAAGTATCTGAAAAATGTTCAATCAAAACCATAAAATCATTATTATCAATAATCAGTACAAAAGTATCCAAATGTCGCAACTAATTTGGGGCACAGGGAGTATATATTAATATAGTTTTCTTCATTATATTTAACCCTATTATACCTAAATTATTGAATGATGTCACAGAATAGGTAGTGATTCTAGATTTCCATGGAAGATTATTCTATGAAATTCTGTCATAAGTAATTCAATGTTATCACATGATAGGTAGTAATTCTATGGTGTCATGGTAAAAACATCATATTTAAGGAACAGACATATTATCTCAGTATTAAAAAATTTAATGTATATAATCGTAAAAAATATACAGGGTGATTATAATTAAAGTCCAAGTTTCAAAACGCTCTAAAAAGCGAGCTACTCGTTAGAATGGCGTCAAAATTTAACAGCGTATTATTGAAGAAGGAGGAAAGAACATGAATGAAAAAAACTTCCAAATTTTAGCGACAGATGGCGCTGTAAGCGTCAGAATTTCGACTACAAAGAACAAATCGTAAAACAACGACTAAGGCGTAAGTTACACGATATAAACCAACTGTATTGTTCAGTGTGCATGCCTGTACGCGTGTGATACTGTTAGTTATGTAAGCCCGTCCACCACGGCAAGGTCATACCCCCTCGCATGGGAAAAATCGGTTTTTATTTGTCCTGAGGAGACCGCATAAAAAGCATCCATCTAACCGGTTTTTAAATGTCCTAAGGTCAAAAACCGCATAAAAAGCATCCATCTAACCGGTTTTTAAATGTCCTAAGGCCAAAAACCGCATAAAAAGCATCCATCTAACCGGTTTTTAATGGTCCTGAGGCCAAAAACCGCATAGAAAGCATCCATTCAATCGATTTTTAAGTTTGGCGAGACTGGCGCAAAACATGTTCAATATGCTGCCCGCCGTTGTGAACAACAAGATTAAATAGGGAAACAGAATGTTCCACAACCGATCGAAGTGTATCCGGGGTCAAGTTCAGAATGTGTTGCGCAATGCGTGTCTTTAATTCAGCTACGCTAGCAGTAGGAGTACTGAACACAATATCTTTCAGATAACCCCACAGCCAGAAATCACACGGATTAAGATCAGGTGATCGGGCCGGTCAGGTTCTAGGGAAATGACGACTGATAATTCTAGCATTTCCGAAATGCCGCCTCAACAACCTCTTCACTCGATTTGCAATGTGCAGAGGAGCACCATCTTGCATAAAAATGATACTATCCAGACATTCACGCTGTTGCAGAGCTGGAATGACGTCATTACGCAAAATAGACTCATAGCGCTGACCATTGATGGTAACGGTAACAGGACCTAAAGCACCCGTCTCCTCGAAAAAATACGGCCCTATGATAAATGATGCCGTAAATTCGCATTACACAGTGACCTTAGCAGGATGAAGTGGTACTGGGTTCGTAGCGAGTGGATTTTCTGTTGCCCATATTCGGCAATTCTGTGTATTGACATATCCCATCAGGTGGAAATGGGCTTCGTCTGTCCATAGAATTTTCCACGGCCAATCATTGTCCACTTCCATGCGAGCGAGAAATTCCAAAGGCTAAACGCTCTCTTGCTGGCAGGTAAGAAAGGAACAACTCCTGCACATGACAAATTTTATACGGATAGCATTGCAGGATGTTTCGTAGAATGTTATGTACCGTGCTCACAGGCCTGTACAATGTTCAGGCAATTCTCCGTGCACTTCATGGTTGCTCACCACCGCTAGACTCTTCCTGAACTGCTGTGGCTACTTCTTTAACTAGAGCCGAATCACATATTTTCCTTCCTCTACCAGACTGCACATCAAACGAACCTGTATTTTCGAATTTTTGCATCATTTTCACCAGACCTCTGACAGTCATCGGTCCAGCGCCTTTTTTTTCATACCCTTGAGGGTCCTAAACTTCCGCAGAGCCACTGGTGCAGAATCACCGTTCTTGTAATGAAGCTTTGCAAGCAGAGCACGATCCTTCATTGAGACACTCATGGCTAACGTCTGAGAAGCGAAATGGGGAAACGTCGTTTACCCAACGCTTTTATAACACCTGAAATTGTCGTGCGCATGCCAGGTATTTTAATTTACATATACTGACGCTTACTGCGCCATCTGTCACTCAAATGTGGAACTTTTTTTGGTTCATGTTCTTTCCCCCTCCTTCAATAATACGCTGTTAAATTTTGACGCCATTCTAACGAGTGGTTCGCTTTTTAGAGAGTTTTGAAACTCGGACTTTAATTATAATCACCCTGGAAATTTGTTAAATTTAGCATAGGATTGACTATTGCACTAAGATCTGAATATTTTTAAAAGCTAGTTATAGTAGGAACATATCTCACTTAACATGTTTGATGTGCAGTTTTCAACCGAATTATTTTTTTTCATTTTATCTAATTAAGTTATTTTTTTGAATTTAAAGCTTTTCAAAGAATTGTACAATTGGCAATTTCACGATTTTTCGACGATTGAATGTGATTTTATAAATTACTTTTTTTTCAACAACCTCAAGAATTTTCTGATATTCTGATTCTTCTAGTTTTCGAATTTTGTTGTGTTTTCTTGCGACCGATTTGCGAAATTCGCAAGTATTTCATTTCTTGCAACGTATCGTCGTATTTCAAAATTCCCGTCCATGATTGATGATTTAAAAATTTCCTGGTACGAATTAACAACTTTGTGATTTTATTTACACAAGCAACTAACAAATTTTAAGATTTGTCTGAGAAAAATTTCTGTATTTGTATATTTTTTGAACGATAAATATGCTGGTGATATTCATGGGATTTTTTTCTTATGATGATTCACAAATTTCGTCTTATTTCTTCTCTTTCGATTGACGAAGTTATTTCCTGCGATCCTTGAAGGTATTTAATGATTTTAAAAAAAAATCAGCAATAATCTATTAATTTTAAATATATTCGGACAGAGTTATTAAAAATGGGTTGATTTTAATTATGATGCAAGTCCAATTTAAATAAAAATATTTTTAAGTTCTTTAATATTACTAACAAGGACAATACAAATTTTCCCATGAATAATTTAAATATTTTTAAAATGTTTGTTATTGGAATTTAGAAATATAATTACATTAGTACAATTTATTACTGGATGTTTTCTGTTACTTGTTCATTCATTCTATAAAATTAAATTTATCTAAATGCTTTATTTTAAGTCATCTAAAAAAATAAGGAAATAGCGAAATAAAATAACATACTAACTTCTTATTATTTATTTATTATTTTTGTCGTTTTTGTTACTAGAATTATATTCTATTCAGATATACGTTTTTAACAAATCATTGATTTTGAAAATAAGCAAGGTGTGATTATACATATTAAAACAAATTTTGTTTTCAGCTAGCACGATTAACCATTATTGGATATTAAATTTCCACAACAAAAGGATACCACGAAACATAAAACAATCCTGCAACTACTAATGAATATTTCTTCATTCAAATGCAAAATATTAAATGTCTAGAATAGACATATCCCCACATTAAGAAAAACAGCTCATACAGTCTAATGCATTTTTTATGAATATTTCTTTTTTAAAATGCAAAATATTAAATATTTAGAAGAGTCATGACCCCACATTCAGAAAAACAATTCAAACAGTCTATTTCTTTTTACGAATATTTCTTAATTCAAATACAAAATATTAAATATCTGGTATAGACATGTCCCACATTCAGAAAAATAGCTGATATAATTAAACTGAGTGACTGCTGTAAAAAAACCTAAATGTACAGTCAAAGAAGAAAATAAAATGCTAAAAGTTTAGAGAAATATTTAAAAAGAACTTATTTATTAACGGCCTCATATTAAAGAAATTTGTCTAGTGCTTTTTAGAATAAAACATTTCATTGCTTCAATTTGTGAGAATAATTCATTTAAAAAAGCAGAGAATGTCGTAAAATTAAATATTCAAAAAAAACTCAAAATAAAATTTTCACGCATTTCATATGATGCAGTTTATTATATTTCGAATTCATGCGATGCATTCTTCGAATAAAAATTAAGAGCTTTTTTGAAAACTTCAAGAAATATCTTGTATTCTACATTCCTCTTTTTTCGAGCTGAGTTTGACATATCAAAACGAAATCTGTCACCTTCATTTCTTTATAACGTTTTAGAAAATGTTTATGACATGTGATATAAATAAAGAAAACTCGCATCTTAAAACATTTTGCTTAAAACATGCGTACGTATTTAAAAATTACTTGTTTATATATAGCGTTTATAATTTGTTTACATAAATTTGCATATACCATTTATTTGTTATCATAATAATTTTTATACATTTTGAAATTAAGTAAAGGTTAATTATATTTAATTCAAATCCATCCATAGTTTCAAACTCTAAAAACAATAAAAGTAGATTGCACAGTAAATAAGCACCCCTTTTAACGCATTCCAACAAAGTTGAAATGTGTTTATGCATTCGGTTTGTCTGTCCGTCCGTCCGTCTAGCCAGATGACCATCTGTCCAAGCTCTGACTCCAGTAAATACACTATATTGCCATTGATTATTGGACACTTGCGATTTTAGACATTTTACTAAATATCTAGAAAAATACATGAGGAATCATCTCGAAATTCTTAGTGTATAAATATAATAGTATTCGTCATAGGGGCTGTTTAATAGCCTCTGCTTATCAACCAGGAGAAGACCCTTTAATTGCCTTCTAGGAGGACTTAAAGGAATCGACTGGGAGCAGAGACTTAATGTCCAATCCGCACCTTCCATCGGTACAGCCTGTTAGTACTCTTATCTAGTGCAAGGGGAACGAACGCGGATGGGCTTCCTCCAACCCGCTTGGCCAGCGTGGAGGGATTTGGCCACAACCCCCCTTATTTTACCATGAATTCACAAAACAAATCACGGCCCTCAGTGCCCGGTAGTCTGCATGTTCCTGGTTATGGCAGCGATCAGACAGACATGAAGACAGAGGGTGCTAAGAATCACCGGGCTCGGCTTGGCTGCCATAAGTTGATGACCTTGGCTACGTACAATGGACGATCCCTATCTTCAGAAAACCGTTTACAGGAACTTGAAGAAGAGTTAGATAAGATCAACTGGGACATTTTAGGATTATGTGAAGTAAGAAGAAAAGGCGAAGAAAAGATTGATCTTGCCAGCGGACATGTTTTATACTACAGAGGTACAGAAGATGGAAGAACAAGTGGTGTAGGATTTCTGATTCATAAAAGGTGGAAGAATCACATTGTAGAATATGATAGTGCATCAGATAGAGTTGCAAGATTAGTAATACAAGTGTCCAAAGGATACAAGCTGCAAATTACCCAAGTTTATGCATCAACAATAAGTTATTCTGATGAAGAAATTGAAGATTTTTATGAAGAAGTAGCTTCAATGCATCAAAAGGGAAATTGCTACATAAAATTAATAATGGGAGACTGGAATGCTAGAATTGGAGAGAAGAAGAAAGGTGAATTATCTGTAGGAAATCATGGATATGGTATGCGAGATGAAAGAGGAAACAGATTGATTGAGTTTGCAGAATGTGAACAGATGTATATCATGAATTCATTTTTCAAGAAAAAGCCACAAAGAAAATGGACATGGCGTTGTGCAAATGGCTCAACAAGTGAAATCGACTACATCTTGACCAACAAAAAGTATCTTATTCAGGACTGCAGCGTTCTCAATAACTTCAATACAGGAAGCGATCACAGATTGGTTAGATGCAAACTGCTGTTAAATACTAAAGTGGAAAGAATGAAGCTTTTGCTACACTCAAAGAAATCAATCGATATTATAAACCTCCAGAAACATAAAGAAGAATTTCATTTGGAACTTCAAAACCGTTTCCAAGTACTTCAATCAACTTTAGAAGAAGAGCAAGATGTTACAATAGTGAACAAGAAGCTAACCGATACTCTACAAGAAATTGCTAAGAAGATAGCCGGTGATGCACAAGTAAAACAAACAAAGAAAATAACAGAAGAAACAAGAAGATTGATGAAAAAACGCAGAGAATTTAAAATGAAGAAAAATGATCCTAAATCAAGAGTTGAATATGCTGAATTATGTAAAACAGTAAGAAAATGCGTTACAGAAGATATTAGAAAATTTAACTGTGATCTTGTTAAAAAAGTTCTGGAAGATAACAAAAGTTTAAAATCAGCTAAGCGCAAGTTATGTGTTGGAAGAAAAGGCATTTTTGCACTGAAGAGAGCAGATGGAACAATCACCAAAATCAGCAACGAAATAGTACACATTGTTGAGAAATTCTATAATGATCTATATAAATGTGAAGATCAGAGGGAAATCAACGTACATGATCAACGAGAAATCTTAACAGAAACTGAAGAGATAATCCCAGTGATGACAGATGAAGTTTTACAAGCTATTCGATTTATGAAAAAAGGTAAATGCCCTGGAGAAGATGGAATTACAATTGACCTTATCAAAGAAGCAGGAGAAGAATTTGCAAAAAGGCTATCCTTACTGTTTTCCAAATGTCTCAAAAAGTCAGATGTACCAGAAGATTGGAATAATGCTGTGATGATACTACTTTACAAGAAAGGAGAGAAGGAAAACATTAAAAATTACCGTCCGATCAGCTTATTGTCCGTGATTTATAAAATTTTCACCAAAGTTTTAACGACAAGACTTGAATCAGCTCTGGATTCGGCTCAACCTAGAGAACAAGCAGGATTCCGAAGTGGATTCAGCACAATGGATCATATCCAAACAGTAAGGGAACTCATAGAAAAGCATAAAGAATATAATTTACCTCTCTGCCTTGCCTTTATTGATTACGAAAAAGCTTTTGATTCCGTCTACACATCAGCAGTAGTAGATTCTCTGGAGGACATTGGTATAGACAAACCTTACATCAATATCATAAAGAAGATTTACAAGAAAGCAACAGCAACCATCCGTTTAGATAAAGGAAAAGTGAAGATCAAGCTCGGAAGAGGAGTAAGACAAGGAGACACCATTTCACCCAAGCTTTTTAATGCTGTCTTAGAAAATATCTTCAAGAAGCTGGATTGGGAAAACAAAGGGATTAGAATAAATGGAGAATTTTTAAGTCATCTCCGCTTCGCTGACGACATTGTAATTTTCAGTAACAGTCCTGAAGAATTGGAAATTATGCTAAAAGATCTTGCAGAAGCTAGCATCAACGTGGGATTAAAAATAAATTTAGAAAAGACTAAGGTGATGTTTAATTCATTTACATCAAAAAAGAAAATTGTCTACAAGAACACTGAGATTAAAGAAGTGCAAAGTTATGTGTACCTAGGACAGGAAATATCATCGGATAATAGTATCATGAATGAAATCAATAGAAGAATAAGAAATGGGTGGAGTGCTTTCGGGAAGAACAGTATTATTCTGAAGAGTAATATGCCTCTTTGTTTGAAAAGAAAAGTTTTTAAACAATGTATTTTACCTGCATTAACCTACGGAGCAGAAACATGGACACTAACAAAACGGATGATACAAAGATTACAAACAGCACAGAGAAGCATGGAAAGATGTATGCTAGGCATAACTAGAAGAGACAGAAAGAGGATAACCTGGATAAGAAATCAAACAAAAGTTTTTGACATCCTTGAAAGAATCAAGCAGCTAAAATGGAAATGGGCTGGGCACATTGCAAGAAGACAAGACAATAGATGGAGCACCAATATACTACAGTGGTATCCTAGAGATGTAAAACGACCAAGAAGACGACCACAAGTAAGATGGAGAGACGAAATTAGAAAAGTGGCTGGTGTAAATTGGATGACGAAAGCATTAGACAGAAAACATTGGAAAAATCTGGGGGAGACCTACATCCAGCAGTGGATCGAAAACGGTTGATGATGATGATGATACGTCATAGATCTCCGTGAAGATTTTTTACCGAAACTCTATAGGGGACCGTCAACAAATTAAAAAAGAATGAATATCTTTTGAATGACCCTGTCAAAACTAATGTAGAAAAAGCGCTCAAACTCTAGATTATGATTGAGTGCCTTATTGTAATACACTGTGTTCATTTTTATGCAAATAGCATGCGTACTCCCAAAGTAATTAAGGTTTTTATAAAAATGGTCCCGATTTTTTCCAAGTTTTTCCCTTATAATTTTTAGAGTTCTTAATATAAAATAATTTTTTTTTTCAGAAAATATGACAATCAACATTGCACACAGTACTCTGTAATCAGAATTAAAAAATAATACAAATTGTATGAAAAATGAGGAGGTTTACTAAATAATTTTTTACTGCGCATGCGTCAAAGATAGCAAAATTTTATTTGCATATTGTGTTAGCTAAATGTATAGAGAAACTTTTGTAAAAGTCTCAAAATTATAGCTTGGAAATTCTGAAAGTAATCGTCTATAGAAAAAGGACAAAATCCGTTGTTTCCAAAATGAAGCAAAAAAATGAGGGATTTTATCCAAAAGTAGTCGTAACATCCCGTATTGTGTATTCTATATTGACACTAATCAATGAATATATGGATACAACCCCTCTTGTTTTTGCTTCATTTTGAGAATAACGGATTTTCAACTTATTCAATTGACGATTATTTTCAGAATTTTCAAATTATGATTTTGTGACTTTCACAAAAGTTGCTCTATACATTTAGCTAACATAATATGCAAATGAAATTTTGATATCGTTGACGCATGCGCAGTAAAAAATTATTTAGTAAACCATCATTTTGTATATAATTTTCATTATTTTTAAATTCTGATTACAGGGTACTGTGTGCTATGTTGTTTGTCATATTTTCTGAAAAAAATATTATTTTATATTAAGAACTCTGAAAATTATAAGGAAAAAACTTGGAAAAATTTGGGACCATTTTTATAAAAACCTTAGTTACTCTGCGAGTATGCATGCTATTTGCATAAAAATGAACACAGTGTATTACAATAAGGCACTCAATCATAATCTAGAGTTTGAGCGCTTTTCCTACATTAGTTTTGACAGGGTTATTCAAAAGATATTCATTCTTTTTTAATTTGTTGACGGTCCCCTATGGAGTTTCGGTAAAAAATCTTCACGGAGATGTATGACGTATACTATTATATTCATACACTAAGAATTTCGAGATGATTCCTCATGTATTTTTCTAGATATTTAGTAAAATGTCTAAAATCGCAAGTGTCCAAGAATCAATGGCAAAATAGTGTATACTTGGATTGCTATTAAATTTATATATGTTACTGATGTTTGTTCTAGTTATTACTATGATTAGTTTATTTACAGGGATAGTCAAAAGTTTTCCGATATATTACGGCCTATGTTAAAAAATCGTTTCAAATGCATTTTAAAGGTGTTACACCCTGTTTTACCTATTCAAATTTACATGGATTCGCAAAGTGCACTATAATTTGCATTCTGTTAAATATGCAGTGAAAATAATAGGTACTATTCATTTACAGGGCAACTCAAAAGAATTCCATTACACAATAATAAAGGAGGAGGGGGATTGCTTGCGACATATTTAAATTATGTTAAACGTTTTCAAGTATCATAGAATTGATATACGCCACTGACACTTAATATTTAACGCATAATATGAAGTGCATAGCATTTACAAGGATACACAAAACATTTCAAATATTACATTCTTATCCGAAGTACTCTCTATTATTGATGATAGCTGATGGAAGATATGAAACACATTTTCAATCATGATATGCATTTTTAAGTTTTTACTAAATGTCTGAAAATTATATGGTGTGTGTAAATGTTATAGTTGATACACAGGGTTACCCAGAAGAGCTCATAAAGTTTACTGAATGTGAGGGTAATTAACTTAAAGGTGGTTTTTAAATAAGCTATGCATTTTTACGTTAAACTGCTTACAGTTTACTAAAAAATGTTTGTAGAAGATAGGTAAAATTATATACAGGGTCACGCAAATAATTAGCGACATAGTCACTTATTAATGATAATTTCTGGAAATGTGATTTAAGTTGTTTCAAGGGTGTTTTTGTTTGAATTAAATTTTGACAAAATACTGGCATGTAATGAAGTTACTAGGTAAATTGCAGGGCAACAAACTTGAACAAAAGTGTTCAAGTGTTTTGCATTTATTATAATAAAAGGCTGAAAAAGAAATTTCAACCAATTAGGCATTTTCTTGCTAAAGTAAAATTTCCTATTATATAGTATACATATCTCAACCGACGAATTAAATACAGGACTGTTAAAAAGTATTGGAATACTTATTTGGCTAAGGACAGCAGCATCTTATTTCCCTAAATAACAAAGTTTTTTTTTTTTTTTTTTTTTTTTTTTTTTTTTAAGATTTTAAGAAGTGTTGGAAAGTGTTTCATAATCTATGCTTAACGAATGATTTTTCTTATTTGTTTCATATGTTCTGATTTTATTTTATCATTTGGTACATGATGAAAAACATAAGAGCACGAAAAAGGAGAAACATCATAGGAAGAATGCAATTTTACTAAATTCTTGTTAAATAAAACAACTGTCATTATTACTTCATGTCACAGTATATTTCTTTGATGAAATTTTATGTTCTCAAATGGCATTTTTAAAAAAATCTGTAAAGAATTTAAGTTTAAAAATAATGAGACATCTTTCTAAGAGAAAATTATAATGTGCCATATATATATTGTATAGTTTGAGATGGCATAAAATTTTTAAAGGGTATAAATAAAACTGGAAACATGAAACGTCTTTCTTTATTATTTTATGTATGAAGTCCATTGTTCATATGTCTTAAAATGTGTTCAAAATACTTATTTGAAAAAAAAAAGTTTTTAAAAAGTTTTTAATCTTAGTATGAACCACAATATTTCGTTGTTTCATAAATTTGCCATACCGCATTTATACTAAATAGAAATCCTACATAAATATGTCCTAGACATGAATACAAATTTCCAATGCTTAGGAATCATAAACTGATTCAGAGGCGTACTTAATTATACGAATGCGTAGTTGTCGTCTAATCCGTCCTTTTGTCCACTTACAACAGTGCAAAAAACTGCCCAACTGAATAGTTTGAAATTTAATGTATACACACTCAGAAATGAATACTCAGATTTCACGAAATTCCCCTCGTTTTTGACGAAACCGTTTCCTAGGAAATGCTCCGAATAAATATTTCGTCAAATTGATGAAATCACTTCCCTCACTCATTTGACGATACCAAATCGTCAAAAAATTTCGTCAAAAAGGGACTAGTGCTGCCATCTATCGAATTTTTTAGAAGCTCCTGTATTCAATGACAGAAGCAAAAAAGACCAGTCACACATGGGGTTCGAACTCATAACGCACAGTGTGGCAGTCCGACGCCCTTCGTTCACGCTACAGATTACTCAGACAAGGATGATTATAAAGGCATATAGTGGAGTATAGTGTATGTTTAAATTTTTATAATTGTGATATTACTTTTATCGATTCTGTTATAAATCTTGCAAGTTTTAAATAATAAGACGAATTTTTTATTTTGATTTTCTAATGGTTAATGAATAATTATAATATGGCTTAATTAAATAACATCTAGGGGAAATTTATTTGCTTAAGGAATGATTAAAATTTAGGCTGGTTAGTTTGTTGCTCAGAAATAACGAATTATGAAGTGCTTATTGGGAGAGATTTTACTACTTTAAGCGAGACTTTAAGTTGGTGGATAAGATTTTAACAATTTACTGTTTATAGAGGGGAGAGAGAAAAAATATGTATATATTTTTAATTTGAGTGAAAAAAGTAGATATTGGATGTAAAATAAATCTTAGAATTTTGAAATTTTATTGATCAAATTTACTTTTTGAAAGGTTTTGTAGAACGAAGTAAATTTTTTTTTCGAATGAAATCAAAACGAAATACAACTTACAAATAAATAAATAAAAATAGTAATAAACATCCCCCCCCCCCTAAAAAAAAAACTAATGTAGCAAGAGTAATTACTTACATTTCATTATTTTCTGAAAAACGCTAAAAAGTACTGTTTTAAACAAGAAATATATCCTTGCTAAAATCGCAAGATTTGAGGAGGTACAATAGCGGGTCCTTCTATAAAAAGCTACCGCGACAGTTTCCTTAAAATTCATCAAGTCTGGCCATGATTAAGGAAGCACTTTCGTCAAATATTTGAGAGTTCACGTTTCGTTAAAAGTCACGTGATTTTGATACGAAATGATCGTTAAAAACAACGAAATAAGGCTTAAGGATTTCTGAATCATCAAAAATGAGAGTTTTATTTCTGAGAGTGTATAACAGTTAAAGACGTTTGTCATGACATCTCAAATTTTATGAAAATCGAATCAAAAGTTTAAAAAGATATTAATGTAGATTTCTTCATTCTGTTTAATCCTATTTAATCTAATTAAATCAAGGATATCCTAGGACATATAATGATACTAGATTTCCACGAAGATTATTTATTGAATCCTATCATAAAAATTCAATGATATCCCAGGAGAATAGTGATTCTAGATTTCCATTCTAGAACTCTAGATTCTAGAACTTTATTTATTGTGTCTTATCATACAAAACAAATTCAATGATATCCCAGAATATATAATAAGTTCTAGATTATTGAATCATATCTTTCGTAAATAATTGTAGGATATCCCATGATAGATACTGATTTTAGGTTGTCATGATAATTAAGTCTTATTTAAGATACAGACACATTATTTCCATATTAACTAAGAGTAATACATATAAACTTAAGAAATTTTATATTCCTGCAATTTTGCGTAAGAGTACGTGAGCTATTGCGCTAAGAACTCAATATTTTTGAAACCAGTTATAGTAGGGACGCACTTTACTTGCCAATTTTAACGTGCAGTTTTTGACTTGATTATTTCTTTTAGTTTTATCTAATTACTTTAACAAGTTTTCGTGTCTTGATCAAAAGTATATCTATACGATACAGGTAAACAATATATTGTTCAGAAAGATTTCGAACGGAAATAAATTTGAGAATAATTCCAATAGTAAAATTTCTATAATACACAAAGGAATCAAACTTCGAATATTGTAAAAGCGCAAAGGCAATTAATTGTACAATTAATGTCACAAACTGAAGAATAATTAAAAGAACTTTGTTGTAACTATACTATTATAATAACAGGATTTTTAAATATATCATTGACAAGGGTATATGGTGGGGCTGACAACATTATGTATTTTATTTTTCTGTTGCTTTCAATAAGAATACTGTTTTCTCTTTAGGCAACGTTTATGTATATAAATACATGCCTTTCTTTTATTAAATTATCATGCCTCATTCATTCTAAGTATATAAGCTACACAGAAATTTTTAAAATTCTTTTACATATTTTTCTTCAAAATAAAATATTATTAATTTTGGAATTGGTAAGTGATCAAAATTTTTCAAATAGTACTAGATGCACAAGAAAAAATAAAGTTTTCAATTTTTCTGCATTTTGTTTCAAAAATAAATCTTTATAATTTATCTATTTCGAAAGTATACAAAATCAGGTGTTACTATATATACTTCCTAATTTATCAAAGCAAGATTACTTTAATCGATGTATTATGAAATTCTGTAAGGAGTTGGTAAACAATATCGTATGCCGTGCTTGAATGAAATTGTAAAGCGAATTAAACATCTGTGTTTATGTTTGTGCAAAATTATCTTGTTTCATGATTGATGAGGGTTTCATCTGTTGATTATAAGGATATGCATTATGCATGTGATACGGGTAAACAATATATTAGAAACTTTTTGAACGGAAATAAATTTGAGAATACTTTCATCAGAGGAATACCTTTAACATACAAGATATTCAATCTTCGTATAATGAAAATATGTAAAATGCATTTTATCGTCCCTTTAATGACAGTTAAACTTTAGAATAAACAAAGTTACCTTATTTTTTTAAATATTGTATCATATACCCTAAATCATCATTCAAAATGTTTTTAGAACGCTTTTCCATCATTTTCACCCTTTTTAAATTTCAATTTCTTTAAGGAATTTTTATGTCTTAAAGATCATTTTGTAATTACCATGAATTTCTTCAAATGATGGCGGAAAGATATTGTAAATTGCGTTGAAATCTCAGAAACAAATATAGTTTTTCTTTAATCAGTGTCTAAAAAATATTTCGCAAAAAAACTGTGAAATTAAAAAATAGCTTTAAAATAGAGGCCACATATTTGAAAATAATAAACAAATAATATTGAAAATTTCCTCAAAGATTGTTGAAACAAATAAACATATTTTCCAGTGTATCACAGAAAACTGAAAAAGTAGATACTTTCAAATTTCATTTCGTTTTTCATTACGAATTTGAGAAAGATGTATAAAATCGGAAAATTTACACAGACTATACATATTTTATAGGCTTCTTTCATCTGAAAAATTATTACCATTTTCATTTTTAAAAAATGGATTAAGCTGAAACCGATATCCGAAAGAATAAAATTTCTATCCGAACTGAAGCTCACTCTTAATCGAATTCAATACCTACAGCAAACAATATATGGTTTACAAGAATTACTATTATCAACAATATGCTTAACAAATACGTGGCACATGTGCGTGTAATGAACTTCTGTATAATATAAACAAACTAATGGTGCCCTAATTAAGAAACACATATCCACTATAATTTTATGAACATTTTCGGATGCTAAATCTATAACTCTCAGCTAAAGATCCGTAGGACTACAATTAGCAAGATAGAAAAATATCCAAATGGATACTTAATAAATAAAATAAATAACATTAAATAGCTTATTTTTTTTTTCAAAGCTGCACATGTTATGCGAGTATATACTTTTTCACTTTGAGAGGTTTTTTCTTTCTTTTCAAGGAAGCCCGTGATTTTTTTTTCTTTTGCGGTATTTTTCAAAATCAATTCGTGAACTTCTTCAAAATGATGGCATACAAATGCCGTGAATTAGACATAAATCTCAAAAGCATACAGTGATTTTCTTTAATAGGTCACTGAAAAAAATTGTAATCTGTGCAAAAAATATAGTGAATTTCAACAATCGATTGGAAAAGAAGGGTCACAAATTTGATTAAATAGCAAGTAAAAGTGTTACAAATTACTTTTAAAAAATATCCAGGAAAATGACAAATATTACCAGTTGGTCATAGAAAATTTATAAAACGAAAAATTACAAATTTCGTCAATTTATCTTCTAAATAATAAAAAAAATATATTAAACTGAATCTGGCTCTCAACGTTAGAATATCTATTTAAAATTGATCTGAAGCTCTTATGAATGAAATCAGCACAAATTGCTCCGAGGTCCATCTCGGATACAGTTAAAAAAGGTGGAAGGTGTCAAAATTTGAAGGCAAACAACTGGTAGACACCATAGAAAATGTTTTTATAACCCCTTAAAAATATTCGATATCTTTATGGAATATATCTAGTAAATGATAAACAAAAACTCACCTTCTTTTAAATGACATTGATAGTTGGTAGAATACACTCCCACATCACACACAGCACTTCCATAATTTCTTACAGCTTTATGACTTACTGGCATAGTAGTGCAAATAAATTGAACACGATTGTTATTCAAATTGGTCTGTGCAAATTTCAATGACATAAGTGCTATTAAAACCGACTGTTGTGATTGCGGTATTTATAAATGAATTTATTGAGCGATAAATGCAAAATGATGCTATATAGTGATAGCTGCGTATAATTGCCGAAACATCAGTGAAGGCTTACTTTGGAGACACGAAATTTTTTGGTTTCTGTCTGCCAGTCTGTCTGTTCCGCGATAACTAACGCAAAAAACGTCCGATTGGCTTGAAATTAAGTGGATATGTTAGTGAGGCATTGGGATTAAGCTGTATAGTTTTTTGTTAGATTTGATTCATTCGTTCCGAAAATATAGAATATTTTATTTTGCACAATAATGCTTTTCTATGGCAAATCCAATGATTTTCAATTTTTTTTTTTCCTTGAGAGAAAATGACACATTTCATTTATGGAATTCAATGATAAATGGACATTGAAATTTACCAGTTAAATTATTCATATTGTTTTGAAATTTTGTCTATGCATTTGTCAGATTTTTAAATTTATTACTGCAAATTTTGGAGATTTTTTATAAGTGTGTTCCAATAATATAAACTAATTTGTTTCAGCGATTTACTTATTTAAAATGTATTTATTTCATTTTCTTTATTTTCTCTTAATGGTTGCTAAGCAACTATTCATTCTAATCCTTATTATATTTTAATGCGATAAATTTGAAAGCGTGTACGAAAATTTAAATGAAGTCTAGGTCAAAACTGATGAATTAATTAATGTCTTTGTATCTTTGCGGATAAATAAAACATAGCCCAGAAAAGAATATAGGCTATGTTTTATTAATTTTATTCAAATATTATCCTTAATAATTCAAAATTTCCTTCTTTTTCATACAGAATCAAGAGCGATTTTTTAGATAAAATTTAAACAATTTCCTTTATAGTTGCCAAAAAAAAAAAAAAAAAAAAATCTGGAATATTTTTTTAACGGCAATAAGTTTTAATTGAGCAATTTCCATTCGAAAAATTAAATTAAGAAAAAATAAATATGACGTCAGAATTAAAATAAAAATAAAAATAGTACTTTATTAAACATTAAACACGGAAATTTGTTTCGTTAATACGAATTTTTTGACAAAAATGGGGGCATAAGTAGAAGTAAAAGAAATAATAAATAATTATATTTTTAACAAATGTTTCAATTGGTAAAATTTGACGTTATAATTGAAATAAAGCAGGTATTTTATAGTTGTCGTTAAAAATACAAGAAACATGGTCAGCAATAACTCATGTATAATGACGTCATTGCCTAAACTTCAGTGAAGACCTATTTTGGCAACGCAAAATTCATTGTTTTCCATCTCTCAGTCTGTTCTTCTGTCTATCTGTCAGTCCCTGATAACTGCCACAAAAGGCAATCAAAACTTCTTTTTTTTCGTAAACAAAATTGTAAAACCCTAGATTACTGAGTTTACACTTTCAAAAGTTCCTGATACATCAGATTTAGGTGTTTTTGGTGAGCAGGTATCTAGAATTATGAGGATAATGAAAAATGCTTATTAAAACTGTCACTTATCCTTATAAATCAAAATGTAGAAAGAAATACAAGATATACGATAACCATTAGCCGATTGATAGAAAGTTAGAAATTTACATTTAATGAGACTACGGGGGGTTCTTCAGGGGGCCGGAGTCCCCTTGAAGAAATCTACTGTGGTATAATAAAAAAATAAAAATAATAGATCATGATTTTTTCAGAATATCCTAACATAACCAAATCTTTAATTTAACGGCTTTTGATGGCTTCAAATTTCTTATTCTTATTTTATTCTTATAAATAATTACGTAATTCGAAAATTTTAAATTACAGTTTTGAGAAAGTTGAATATTGCGCTAAATGTGTTTTAAAAAAAAAACGGTGTAATAATCTGACGTTGAGGCACTTGATCTTCAGATTTACTAGTTTAATAATAATCTGTGGGTAATTGGAAAAGTGCTCTTATGCTTTTGAGAAAGTAAGCATGCAGTTATGCTCCAGACAATAACACAAAATAAAAGTACATATAATAAAATTATCTTATTATATACAAAAATGAAAGCTTTGTTAAGAGCATCTGTACCATTGTTAGGATGAATTTTTTTTATCAGACTTATTGTTTAGTTTTTTCGTCCTCAATAAAGAATTTTTCCCTCACTTTCATGCCATTTCCCCTCCTTTAAAGTTTTTTTTTTTGTTCTTAATGTTTGGTTATGTTGAAATTTTAAAATAAGAACAAAAGTCATGAAAATGACATGTTTTTAAACTGCCATGCAAAACACACACTTGTGAGATGTAGTTAATGCTGAATTTACAAAATCCATGCATTTAGATTACAGCATTTAAACTACCATGCCAAAGATTGCTGCTTGTCCAGGAGTATATTTTTACTTTTTTTTTCTCTCTTTGTTTTTTTTTCATAAGTTCAAAAAAACACAATAAAGGTATGTTACAGCTAATATGATAATTTTTCATTTATTGCTTTTTCATTTGTCAATATTTCAAATAAATAAATTAAAATGTATGTAAGATAAGAGGAATAAGGTTATTTTATAAAACATTTCTAATTTAATAAAGTTCTAATGTAAATGCTCATCCTAAGAGTTTCGGTATTTATTTATTTATTTTTTTTTTTTTTACTTAAATGATAAAAAAAAATAAATAAGTAAACTGATGAAAGTAACTGGTTGTACATGGAAATGTTTAGATAAACGAAGTTCGGCTAGTTTTTTGTACTAATAAACACATTAAACGTTTACAACATTTTTTGGGAAAACCAGGATTTTCAGCTATTATACCATAATAAAATTAAGATTTCTTAATAAAAGAAAAATTAAACAAACATGCAATAACATTTTTTAAATGATTGAAAATTATTTTAAAATTCTACTCCAGCTTTTTGTATTTTTGACTACTTGTTGTCTAATGGTATGCAGTCATTTATCTCTTTCATTCTTTGCATAAAACTTTTAATGCAAAAACACGAAATTTCTCTCCACGTTATAATGAAAAAAATAGACAAGCCATGTAAAAAGTTCAATGGAATATCGGATACATTTTAATAATTAGGACATCAACAACACAAAGTGGCTCAGAAAATCAGTGAAACATCTGTAAAAATTATTTTGGTAAAAGTAAAGCGAGCAATTTAGCTTAATGATTAAAGAATATCGTTCATGATCTTAAAAACGATAAGTTGCGTCCTTGTTGGTTTTATAAAGAGTTTTTTTTTATCTTTATTAAGCGAATCTAAAGTATAATTAATACAAAGAAATATCTTTTTATGTAACTGACTATACTTTAAAATGATTTAGTAATAATTATACAGAGGATAGTCTTAAATATATTATAGAAACTTAATCCGTTTTAATAAACTAAATAAAATTAAGTAATAAGGAGAGAAAAACGAAGTAATATAATAATAAACAACGAGTGTTAACAATATGTCGCTGCATCTATGGATATAACGAAATTTATATGAAAATTGAACAAGATTATTTAGTTTTATTTAGTTAAAAAAAAAAAATTAATATATAAATAACTATTTTTAGACTTACATAACATAAAATTTCATTTAAATTTAGCGTTATTAAAAGTAATTTACTTTAGTAAGAAAAAGAAAATATGGTTCTCTGAAATGCAAATAAAAAAATATATGAAACTACCAAAAAAATATTTTTATCTTTTATGTTTGTAATAAATAAATACATATTTTGAAACAATTTGTGATACACTATTTGCAATATTATGCAGCATAGTAAAATTGAAGTTATTCACTGTGTAGAAAATTCGTGTAAATAAAACCATAATAAATATGTATGACAATCATCTTAAAATTATTTCTAATAAATATTTAATAATTGCGTTTTTTGCAACAATTGCATTAATAATTACAATATTAAATGGAAGCAAGAAACAATATAAGAAAAAACATTATTTTAATGATGTATAATACTAAACAATAATTATAAAAAAATGGAGATTTTTACTTCAGTCGACAAATCTTTAAAAAAAAATACTTCTAAGCTATTATTTTGAAAAAGTATCTTCATATATTGTCTAAACTGTTCATTCAAGGTGATACAAACGTGCTATTTGTAAATTAACTAAGTAATTGGTAAATAGTTGAGCACTACGCATGAATTGATGTTATCAAGTACAGTGTTTACAGTGGTGAAAAGTTGGCTAGTTTCATGATTAGTCTGTTTTCCATTTATTGATCACAATGAATTGTTCATCTGTGGTTATAATGTTTTGCAATATATAAGAAACCTTCGAACCAAAATAAATATAAAGCAATAATTAATTTATAACATAATATATTTCTATAAAGTCATATTAAGCCCCTTGACGGACACATATTAAAAGTACTTTATAATAAATAGCCTGACATTTAACATTTTTAAGAATTAAAAGTAATGTTTTTATAAGTGTATGTTATTTTAATAGTATAAACTAGCAATAATAGAACAGTAATAAAAGAAGCAGTTTCAACCCGGATTTTCTAGACTACTTAATACTTTAAAAAGCATATGTGAAAGATGCAGATGCAAAATTCATATTTTTCACTTAACCTAGTTTGAGAAAAAGTTCAAAAAGCACTTATTATATTCAGTAAACTTTATACATTGGTACAATATTTTTGCGATAGATTTGTTGCCATAAAAAGTAATTGCACATAGTATCCTACAATATTCTGGAAATGTTAGAAATTAAATTTAAATATGAAGAATGCATGTTTTTAGCAATCTTTTAAGAGTAATCCTAGTTCCAAACCAAAATAGCTATTAAAAAATCAAGAACCAATAAAAAATAATAATAACATTAGTTTTCATTAGGTTATTTTAGAGTGTAATGAACAATAACAAAAAAAATGGAGAACATTTTTATTAAAAACTATTTGTGCAAAAATTTTACTTGTTACGTATGAGATTAGACCGTTATTAACACTTGAACTATCTCAAGACGGCTACCACATGAATATGTTTCGATTATGTTTCCAATTATGTTTTCGATATGTTTCGATTTAAATTATCGGTAGTTCCTTTAATAAATCACTGAAACATATATATTTTTACAATACTTCTTACTTCTTTTAATATTAACATAATTTACTTCTGATTTTGGTCTACTTCTTGATTTATGAAATATTTTCAGCCTTTGTTTTCATCCAAAATAAATATGTTTAGTGATGTGAAATGACTATTAAAGTCAGATTCGCTTTAACAAGACGAACTGGTGATACAAATAACATAATATCTTTAAAAAAGTGGGCAAAGTGAATTTTGCATCTGCATTCTTAACATGTTTTTTTCTAATTAAAGATTTAATAGATTTTTAACACATAATGTATATTTACATACATTTTTCACTAACAATATTGTTAATTATTTTCGTATGTTAGTAAGTATATATATAAATAAAATTTTGAATTATATTAAAATGGATACTAACCTTTTGCCTACTCTTGTGCATCTTTTCGCCCTTTCTTTGGGCATTTGCAATGTGTCAGGAGTTAATAAGCTAAGAAATCGCTTAAGATTGCATTTTTTTTAAGATTGATAATTTCAGTTCTGTAAGCGTTTTGCTTACTTGTTTTTAAGTTGTATTTTATTTATATATTTATTTAATTTATGGATTGATAAAGTTTAAACTTCATTATGTAACGTATGCCGGAAACCTAAGTTGAACTATTTTATTATTATTGATTTATCAGTAAACATATTTATCTTCCGTAACCATGTGCCTGAAAGTAACGGGAATTGAATTAACAAGAACGGAAAATCATCTGTACAGCATATATTATGAAAACTTACCAAGACAATCAGTATAAAATATCAAAACTTCACAGTTTGATAATTGGAAAGATTAACACTAAATCAACAAGGGGTTGATAGGCCTGGGATTTCAGCTTTTGCTTTACCGTATAATTGCAATACCGGGGGAAAAATTTCAAATGTAGAATGTGTAAACCGCATAATATCTTTTCAATCCAAATTCTGATATTATTGTATAATAACTTTTAAATTGTAAAAACTTTTTTGTGCAATCCTGCGTATGATCTATTGTTATGTATGTATACAACGTAGTATGATAAAAGTTATTTCATTTTAAGGCATAGCAATTTCCATTCAGCAATTTAGAACAAAAAAATAATGTATATGAAAAAAATGTGTGTTGCTCTGTATATGATCTACCCAATTTATATGCGCCAAATAGCAATAAAAATTTATTAAATCAAAGAACTCCAAGACGAGGATTAGATACCTAAAAAGTATTTCACATTAACGGATACACCAAATTAAAAGAAAAGTAACCTCTTCACTATTTAAAAACTAAGATAGAAGGAAACTTATTAATACTGCGGTACATATAAGTGCTTATCTTAATACTAAACTTGATTAACATCACTGGCAAAGAGGTCTTATAATAAATACATTAAAAAATATAGATATATATTACCACCAAATCACGACAAAAAGGGAGAAGAATATTTGATTTTACCGTTTCACTCCAACAACAGCTATATAGACAAAATTTATCAGTGTACACAATAGGAGCATTAGAAAGACTTTTGGCTATTTTACGCGTTGCTCGAGTACCTTAAAGACTAAACAGTACTCTCACCCTTTGTCAGACTATTCCATAATAGTCTAAAATTCTCTACTTATAGATAATAAGATTTATTTTCTGTCTAAATCCATTGATGAAGTGAAAATTCTAGATTTATTATTAGAAAATTATAAAAAAAATATGAAAATTATGAAAATTATTATTAGATTTATTATTTAGAAAGTTAAATGAATTTAATATGATTTAAAGACATACATAAATCATCTGAATTAATGCCTTTATATAAAAAACAAGCAAAAATTTTCTGTTCCTTATATTCCAAACTACATTTTACTGTTATTATTATTTTTTTTTGGCGTCCTCACTCACTCATTTTTTTTTCTTTTTTAAAAAATTTCAATGTTGTTTATTCGAAAGTAATAGACAAATATAACTTTTTATAATACATAAAGCATCTGATGTAAGAGATTTTCGACTTTTCAATAACGATTACAAATTCATAGGAAGAAAGATTTGTACTTTGATATCGATCAATATAAAGATTCTATATCATTCTTGATTCTCAGCTATAAGGATATACCTTAATCTTAGCTATATTTCCGAAGTTTCTAAAGGATTTTGGGTTTAGACATGTAACAAACCAAAATAAATTAAGAATGTTTTTTTAAGCATTTGCTTTTGGTTTTGGTGTTTCTAAAATTTAATTCGGTGTTAAGGATTTGATAAAAGTACACAATGAGCATTGTACCGATTTAACAACATTTCATTGAATTTGATGATTTTTATCTAACATAAGATCTTTCCTTTGCAGTATTCATGAAATTGTTTTTTGTTCTTGCATGCATATTTCGAACGAATTTTCTACTTGAAGCATGTTCACGTATCCACTGTCTTATAGACAATATAACCTAACGAGGTAATGAGAAAAGCATGCCTGGCATAGTGTTTTTTATAAACAAATGCGAATATTTCTTTTCAAAGTGCTGAAATATAACGTTTCATCTCTGGAAATTTTAAGGTGGTATTTTGCACGTAAAAAATGCTGTACTGAGATAAAAGAAAATTGTGCTTTCAAATACATATCAGCTGTGAAACATACTTTAAATTTTTCTACAACAAAAGAAATTTGACTAAAAAATGAGCTAACTTACTTTTAATATTGGGTGTTTCATTTAAATTTAAACACATTTCTGTAACCGAAATTTAGAAATAAAATATTTTATTACATACAAACATTTAATTTCACAACTTCTAATTATTTACTACAGTTTACTTAGTTTGTTATAAAAAGTATATTCATTTTTTTTTTCAGACAGAATACATTGTTTTTTTTACCATAAAGAAATTGATTAGAATATTGCGTGGTCACTTAAACACGAGCGTGTGTATTTTTTCGTTTAGTCGAAATTTTCGAAATTTTTTAGTAAGCGAAAAAACATAAATAAAACAACATTTTTTGGTTACAAAAGTAAAAAAAAAACCTTTATAAAGCATTTATAAAGTTAAAAAAAATTCTGTCATGCAGATGCATAAGAAATAAGAATTTTCTGTTTTTTCTTTACTTGTTTTTATTACCCAGAAAAATAGCAGATGCTGTTCTTTGCTTGCATGAAACTAATTTTATCCAATATATAAAAGATGACACATTATTTTACAGATAAAATAAACTCTCTTTTAAGCTTATATTAATTATAACTATTCAGTTAATTTGCACATGAGAAAAATCAAAAAGGATATTAATTTTTCCAATGGTTTAATAATGTTTAATGCTGTTTTTTTCTGTTGCATTGTACAATGTACAATAATTTCCTGCTTTTTGTCTGGGGAACAGCAGGATTAAAATGGGTATCGAACAAAATAATATTTCCTTTACATTCTGCAAAAACAGATATAACATGCGTTAAAATTTTGTAACATGAATGCATACCGTGATTTACAGTAATGTATATACTAACTTTACTAACTTAAACAAGAATTATTGTCGAGCAATATTAAAAGAAATTTATTTAATTATTGCTAAGTATATCAACATACGAGCATATCAACAAAATGTTCAAAATATCCAGGACCCGTGCGCTTGCCATTGGTGACTCGTGCGCGTGCCACTGGTGGAAATTTCTCCGATTTGGGAAGAAATCCCCGTTATTTTGTGATGTATTAAATCAAAAGCGGTTATTAAAAATATTTCTTATCATCAATATTTGGCATTCTACAAGGAACTTTATATAAATATTTTTAATGAGTCCTTTTTAAAATACTTTTAATCAAGTTCCAATGAAAAGGGATTAATTCGGAATATTATAACTTAATTGATATTATCTTTTATACAATACCAAAAAAAAAACACCAAATTTTTCTAGTTGCAAAAACAATGTTTTAGACTTTTGAAGTGGATATTATAAATTGATAACTGACGTAATTTATCAAACGAATACGTGTATTTAAGAACATGAGCTTTCAGCATTTTCATTTGGAATTCCCATTTAAAACTGAAATATTCCAAACCAAATTTGTCTAAGTAAACTATTTTTCTGGCTTTTCATTATACTTGTACTGAAATTAAGACAGAAAAATCAAGTGATTGTGCTCATCAAATATTATCTCGCATGCAAATCTCTAGCTAATAAATATGCCATGCATTAATGAACAATGAGCGCGAAACACCTCGTTTTTGGGTCTCTATTATAGTGATTGCTGTATTAACAATTTCTTATGTTATTATTACGTTTAAGTGCATGTCAGTGCCACCTATCAATCACCTTCAATTCTCTTTTTCGTACACTGGACAAGGCTTCGAGGCCACCTCGCGAATCGGCTCATCAAAACGCAAAATAAGCCCTTTGTTTCATGTATTTCGAGTTTAGGCAAATAATCTTGCTCAATTCGCGAACTGACCAAACTACGGGTTTTTTGCCGAATCATACTCTCCCATATATATATATATATAGATAAATAGATACAGTAAGTATATATAAATATGTATTTACGAATGCAATCATATAATGAAACAGAGAGAGGGGGAAAAAAAGATTTATTTTACATTTTGATTTTTTCAATGTCTATATATTTAACCAAAGACAGCTTTTCTGCTATTCTTAACTATCTATAATCCATAATGATGCTTCGAATTTTCTGGATTATCTATTTAAAAAAAGCATTTTACAAATTGAAGTTGATAAATCTCACATTTAAGTATGCTAAATACTTTTAACATCTTTTATCATAAGACTATAAACAGTGCATTCACAAAGTTCAAGAACTATTAAAAAAACATAGCTGGTGCTATCTTTGTTAAGTCGACCGGATCACATATCAACGATTTTCAACCATCCATATCAAGTGGTTGCGTTCATTTATGTGTACGTCCAACTTTTAGAATTCGCTTCTGTAAAGCATGTGTGAGTATCATTGCCACCTAAAAGAAATGGAACATCAAAAGAGCATAATATTTTATCTTAAATATATACAATAGTCTACAAAAGCGTACAAAATGATTAAATTTGTTTATCAGTGGGATTATATGAGTTTTTCACTCAAATTTGAGTGGTTTTTGAGATTTCACGGAGGAAAAGAATCTACTAGAGACGTTAAGAGATAGTCCATGTTTGACACAAAATGGAAAAAATTGTAAGTTTGTTCAAATGTTGGTGAGATCATGCCGTCCCTTGGGACTGATGCATTCTACAAATATGTCTTACATTAATTTTTGAAACGAATACGGCACGTAGCGTCCAATTTATTGGATAGTGGAAATTAGTGCAAATTGTAAAAAAAAAGGGGGGGGCCAGCGCTATGAGTCGATAGATTGCATTGAAGCAATTGTGAAATCAGAACTTGATAATATTGGAGTGGATACATCCCAGAAAAGCGTTTTCGGGCCTATAAATCCATTTAAATCATTGTATTGACTTGGAAGGAGACTACGTAAAAGCTTAAAATAAAATGTTCGTAAAATCTCTATGTTATATGGTTGTGTGAAATTAGTCCTGGAACTTTTTCAATGCACTGTTAATTCACATTTCGAAGAAAAAATGATATCTTTAATAGCTCTTTCAGTAAAAGTATTTATATATTTGAAGAAAAATGTCTACAAGATTAGCATTGAGATATTATCAATGCATAAAAAATAACATAGAACAACTCCAAATTTAGGAAAATAACGTTTAGTTTTCTTTTTGTATATCATTTATTAGTTTGCCTATGAATGTCTGTAAACACGAAGTTGCTAAAAATGTACTTATTTTTATATCTACATTTTATTTTATTCAAAAACATTATTTCTTTTAATTATTTTTTATTCAAAAATTACTTTTTATTTTTTTCCCTAATGATATAGATTTGTTCGTCTTTTAATCATGTATTTTTTTAAACATATAGATAAATGTCAGCCTTACAGTTTTCTATTTTTGCGATGTTAGTCATGCTTTTAGTAAAATCTAATCTTATTCAATTTTATTTTTTAAGTAATATTACACTCTTACAATTTAGGGATACTAAAATATACTACCATTCTTAAAATCAATATAAGTAGTCTTATTCGCAGTAAATAATAACTATATTTAAAACTCATATACTGCTCAAGTCACCTATTTTTTTCGATTAGTTATATCAGTTACATTTTTTACGAGCCATTATCATCCCGAAAGATATAGGCCCTAAAGGGTGGTGCCCTCCACGGGGGAGGGGGTCTTTCTAAGGGAAACTAATCCGTATTTACGTAAAGGAAATCCAAAGACAATTATGGAAAACACCGAACGAATTGGCAAACGGCCACGATTGGGTTCGAACCCATCACCTGCCATCCAAAAATTTCGAGAGCAAAACTTGTTAGCCACTGGTGGAGCCTTATTTTATTCAAAGTGTTTAACTGGTTCCCTCCAGTGTTTGGCCTGGTGTTTATACATTTCTTTATAGAAGCTTGTTTGCATAGAAAAGAACAAAAATACGCCGAAAACCTGTCAAAGCCCCCGTTATAGGAACATTCCAAAGAATCCTTTCTATTTTTATTTTCAATGTATGAATTTACTTCGGATTTCAAGTGTATGATTAATTAGTATATGATGAATTACTTACACCTTCACTTTATTTCTAAAATCGGATACATTTGTTTTATTATTTTTAATAATTATTTTTAACATAGTCAGAAAAACTAAAATTTTCTTTTTTAAAAAATACTGTAAAAAACAGAAATATGAACAATAGCTCTCTGATAAAAATTAATATTCTGTTCTATACTAATAACTCTCTCATTAAATATACATATATATATATATATAAGTAAATAATTAATAAAAATGATTTCACTTCAAAGTTGAAATTAGTACTTTTTAAGTTGTTTCTTCAGAAGCTTTCTTTCGAAGGCAAAT
This sequence comes from Maratus speculifer, assembly GCA_964019185.1. NCBI lineage: Eukaryota > Metazoa > Arthropoda > Arachnida > Araneae > Salticidae > Maratus > Maratus speculifer. The sequence continues at coordinate 285,163,845 of OZ025297.1, forward strand.
TTCAAGTATGTTAAAATAACTTGCTTTTATTGCACAATTTGTGAAAAGATTTTTTTTTTTTTTTTTAAAGAGAGACTGTCGTAAGCATTAGCTTTCTTCTAACCGCAAAAATAATTTTTCAAGTAGCTCAGATGTAAGATTTTACTTTAATTCATACCATATTTTTCAAGAATAAATTTTAATTTCTTTTTTCAAAAACACGCAGTTTTTGCATCCTTCAAATAGTTGAAACAAAGTTGAAACCATTTTGGAGATGTGTTTGGACATCTGAAAAGAAACAAAAATCTGTTTTATTTTTCTTAGTTTTTCTATATATATATATATGGTACGAAATGTATCCGTCTTATTAAATTGTTTTCCTTGAGACATGTATGTTTTAAAGATAGAGAATTTTTTTTTCAACCACAAAATTTATGTACCAGTAATAAATCAACTCAAACTTTTTCGCATAAAAAATTTTGGAAAACATTTTAAAGTTTTACAATATTAATAAATATTAAAAATGACTTTAATAATAAAACAAAATATGATTAGATTAAATTTTTATTAAAGATTATTGCGATGTCTAAAATACGTGAAATTCACTCAGCAATTAGTGTCCCGGAATTAAATTTTAATGTATATGCTTCTAAAATAAATTAAAATTTAATAAATCTAATGAGCAAAAATAATTAACTAAACGATTGCATAATAAAAACAAAAATAAAATAAAATGTAGACATTTAAACAGTATATCTAAGGATTACAGTATTCGTCATTTACTTTCAACAATTTAGGTATTTATAGGTAAAGCGAAAACGTAGAAAAGCTCATGACGATGCTTTCTTAATTTAATTAAGCTTACTTAATAAAAAAAATAATAATAATGATAAACTACATTGCATCTTAATTTATTATATTTAAATCAGTTTTAAATATTTGCATATAACACGTAAATCTAGATGTATAATAATCGTCATACAATTTCATATATCGTCATACATTTGCGTAAATTTTTCAATCGAAAAATATTTTTTAAGTGCTAACTTTGTAATTTTATGAAGTACAATATATTATATTGCACAGTGAAACACTTTGATTATACATCTGCAGTTATTGATTTACTAAAAGAAAAAAAATATTCTAAAAACAGCTTCCTTTAAAAAATTATAATTGCATAATTTAAAAAAAAATACGCATTTTTATTTAAATTGGCACGCATAAATAAAATTATAAGAATAAATAAATATTCTAAACGAGTGAAAAATGTATTAACATATAATTTTTATCTAAATATTGAGATACTTACAAACACGTTTTTATAAAAACAAGATGAATCGTAAGACTGCGTTAAGAATTAATACAACATGTATTTTTCAGTGCTAAATATTTCAGGAAGACAGTATACTAGGCAAAAACATTCAGCGTTTTTTGAAAATTTGGATTTTCCTTTAACACAGGAGTTAATTTTCTTTTAAGTTTAATTTTACATAAATTGTCTGAGTAAACTAAAATTTCTCGATTTCAATATTTCTATGACTTAAAAACAAGGAATGAAGCAAGTTCATTTGCTTAACTTAAAAAAAAAATTTCAAATATTTTACAGTGCTTAAACTTTATGTATGTTTTAAAGAAAGAAAGAAATAATCTACTTTCATAATATTTTTATTTCATAAACAACGGAGAAAATCTTTTAAAACTCATTTCACATTTGCTTGGAACATACTTCACATCGCTTCACATTTGCTTACCTTTAATGTTCAGATTTCAAAATTTAATCTGTCACATGGATTTAGACTTATAGTTTTACAAAAATTTATATGTGATTGCTGTAATTTTAGTCTGTAGCGTTTATCTTGATTTTGAACGATGGCTGCATTGAATTTATTAAATAATACTTTATTGCAGCAGTACAATTTATAGAAATGGCAAATCAAAGGAGTCTTTTAGTATTTTAATTTCTTTTATTAATAATGCATTTTTTTCTCCAAAGCTAAAAGCGATACCAAATTCTGTCACTTAAAATGCTTTACAAAATGCGCTGTGTGATGCATCATTAATAGTAAATATCTTCTGGCATATATATTTCAATTACCTTTTTCTTAAAAAAGGATAATTTTTATTTATTTTTAATTTATGTTAAGAGAATTTTGATGCAATGAGATGTATGTGGCATATTTAATTATGATATCAGAAATCATTTGTAGCTATTTAGTTTTCATAAAATAGATTAAGTCTTAATAGCCATTACTATATCTGCTATTATACTGCAAATTATTTTCATTTAACTTCAAAGTGATTACATGAAAGCTGTTAATGAATATTTCTCGTTCTGATACTGCAGTACACATCTTATATAAAAGACTTTCAATATTCCAATGAAGATTATTGATAGAAATGTATAGTTTTGATATTGATCTGTTTATATCGATCAACACTGAGATTTTCTATCTCGCTTCATTCTCAATTATTACGATGTAAGATATACCCAGATACGTTTTTGAAAGTTCCCAAATTATCGTTTAATGTTTATATAAAATTGACACATACTGACATTTGCACTGATGCTTTTTAAATGAGCAAAGTTAGTTCTACAAATATGACTTTTTTATACTGATGATTTAAGAAATAATAAATGTTTTAATTGTAATTTTTTTTTTCATTTCTATCTATCCGTGTTGTGAACGATATGAAAAAGCTATTTATTTTAGCAAATACATAGCTTAAACCTTGACCATGTCATTTTAAAATTGGATTAGCTGAAGAAATGATTTAGTTCAATTACACTGTAAAAAAAAGTTAAATTTACGGCAAAAACTGCTGGCAGCAGCGTTGGCAGTAGTTTTTCCCGTAAACATTTCAGTAAAATGAAGTGTATTTTTTTATTACATCTAATTTTGCTGCAATTTTTACTGCAAAAATAGCTGACAACATTGCTTCCTACAATTTTTGCCGTAAATTTAACGGATTTCCGTTACAATAAACAAATAAATTGTATCAGAAGAATCGAGTGAGCATTTAATTCACAGATACATTGAAAAAAAATCCGTTAAATTTAGTAAAAAAACCGCTGGCAGCAATGTTGCCAGGAATTTTTGCCATAAATACTGCAGTAAAATTAGATGTGCATTTTTCATTACATCTAATTTTACTGTAATTTTTACGGCAAAAACTGCCTTCAACTTTGCTGTCAGCATTTTTACCATAAATTTAACGGATTTTTTCTAAAGTGCATAACCAATCAAAACTATAGACAAAAGATAAAAAGAATATGTTATTCATCTAACTTTAAATTTAATTGTATTAAAAATATCAATGTTTATATGATTCAGTATAAAATTATACAGGGTGTCCCAGAACTTCGTGTACAAACTTTGAGGGGTGGTAGAGAACATCGTTTGGAATCATAATTACATAGGAAAGCATGGGCGGAAACGTCTTGTTAACCCTTTCACAGCCAGTGAAAATGTATATGAAACTACAAAAATTTTAATACAAAATAAGCATTGACACTAGAATTTTAATATGATTTTTTCCATTTTTTAGGTATGTGAAATGTCTGGCTTTTCTTCTTTGCAAATATATTTTTCCGCAATTTCTGATGCCATTCATATTTTCCACATTTTAGCAATGGATGTGCTTTGTTCGTGAAAAGCTCAAAGAAACACAAAGACATGGTTATAATACAATGCGGAAAAGAGTGTAGAACGCTTTACTACACAGAAAAATTACATCAAATAATTTAATTTTAAATTAAAATTAAAATGATGTTTCTTTAAAATCAGTATCTTAGTCGCTATTAAAAATTGCTAAAGTGTGCAAAAATATGAATGATATCAAAAATCGCGGGAAAATGTATTTGCAAAGAAGGAAAAAACTACATTTCACATACATAATAATTGGAAAAATCATATTAAAATTCTGGTGCCAATTTTCATTTGTATTAAAATTTTTGCAGTTTCATATGCATTTTAACTGGCTGTGAAAGGGTTAACAAGACGTTTTCGCCCATGCTTTCCTATGTAATTGTGGTTCAAAGCGATGTTCTCTACCACCCCTCAAAGTTTCTACACGAAGTTCTGGGACACCCTGTATAAGTGATTGATTGTTTAAAAAGTGACTAATAAATTAAAAAGAGTATAAAAATCAACTATTTTTGACTAATAATTAGCACGAGGTTAACGCGAGTCACGTGATGTTCAAATACACCAATGTTGGTGCACTGCTTCTTTCTAGCGGATACTTGGGATGTATAGAATCTGTAAAAAAAAAAGATACTTGGGATGCACTGCGGTAGCCTGTCTTTTTCGTTAGCCTCATACTTAGCCATATACAAGAATTAAAATTAAATTTTTTTCTACGATCGTTACTTACAAATGATTGAAGTAGCGTTCACAATAATTATTATAATTTTTAAATCCAAATACTGATTAAGTATTAGCCATATTATTTTATTTTTAACATTTTTCTAATTTTTTGTAGCTTTCATTACAAAAAGTAAAAAACTACCTACTTCAGCCCTCCGGACGTAGGTACATGCAGAAAATTTTGATATATTTTTACCGATCATGACCCCCAGACCCCCAAAACAGCCTCCGTTCAAATGTTGACATATATATATATACAGGGTGTCTAGCAAATAACACCCTGATTTCAAAATTAAATTTCTCAAAAACGAAGATCTAGAAAATAATGCGGTAAACGGTTTGTTTATTAGGTAAGTTGTAAAAATCTTATATAGAAGTTTCGAACGGTGAATATTTTAAAAAGATTGTGTTCTAATTAAAAGAATGCCTGATTTGACATTTTTCTTTTTTTAGTTTTTTTTTCTTTGCAGAGAACAAAATTTTTGGCGTATAGTATTTATGGCGCCATATGTTAACGATTTTTGGAAAAAAAGTTTCGAAATTTCAAAAATTAAGTTCGAAAAATCGTTAAATATGGAACTGTACACTGAAAAACTCATTCTCTACAAACAATCTAAAACAGGAAAAATGTCACCTCCAGTATTCTTTGCAATCAGAACACAATCTTTTCAAAATATTCACTACAAATTACCATAATACCTACAAATTGCCATAAACAATAAAATTATTATTGTTTACATTTTGAAACGGTCTGGAATTTGTCACGCGATAATACGCATATTTATAAACCGATTTTGACTAATGAAGTACAAACAAAAAATTAGAAATTTAAAAAAAGTTTTTTCTAAAGTATTTATCTTAATAATGAATTCCGGAGTATTTTTTACTTTGTCTTTATCTTAAAAAACGCCAGAGATATAGCAATTTGAATTTCTAATGTGGGTGACATTTTTTTAAAAAATCAATTTGCCCGTGACAGCACTTATATATTTTAATCGATTTCGATACGAGTGTGCACGTGCACATGAATTACGATTTCGACCAAGCTCAGTAGTTTGTTTTATCCATCATGTTGCTTTAAAATGGCATACACTTCATGATATCGTGGAATTTGGTGACTCTCTAAATCGCTGAAAATAAAACCAGATTGAATAAAATATGACTAATTTCTAAAAATTCCTATTAATATTCTGTATTGACAAAAACTAGCATTCAATCTTATAAAATCGGTTTCCACTAATTTGAGTTTCGCATGTTTGAATAATATAACTCAATTTAAAATAAATTAATAAGTATGTGAAAGCTACCTCTTCCTCCCGACATTGCCGGAAGGACTTTTTTATTCGTATTTTTACTATTGAATCACTCATGTAGATTTGTATTACACTATAAAGACGTTTTGTTGCATCATAAACTAGTTTAGGATGCGTTATCAACGATGAGTTTGATTACAAACTTATCATGTGAAAAAATATCGATGACAGGTATAGAGACTTGTCTTGATAGTATAAAAAATAAGAACACTAACGAATATAATCATATTGAAATCCTGTGATATGCAGTGATATCAGCAATGTATTGGTTTTATTTTCAACGTTCAACATGATTAACGAATGCTCCGATTTCTATACTTCATTTGTAAAAAGAAAAAAAAAATGTTATAGTGGAGTTCCATTTCATTTACTGTAGGAAAAAAAAATATATCATTTTTCCTTTTTCGGCTTCTGTAAGAAAATAAATCTATCAGAATGTTAATTAAAAGGTTAAATTCCAAACTATACTGAACAGATACATAATATCTATAGATAAAAAAACAATAACAATAAAAAAAAGTTTAAAGCTGGTAACAAATTGGTTACTTTTTGACATCGAGAAAAAACACCGTAAACACTAGCAATAATAATAAATAAAGTAAATCATTTTGTAAAATCACCAGAAAAGGAAAAATAAAGTACTACGCGTTTCAAGCTACAACAAAAACAGCTCGTCATCAGCTAAACCAAAACGTGTCCGTAAGGACAGAGAGTCGAGATGGCGAAAATAAAGTGAATGGGACTTTATGTCAATATTTATAGTGATTTTACAAAGTGTTTTACTTTATTTATTTTTGACATAGCTATTTATGCATTTTTGTTCTCAAACGTATATAACTGGCAGGTTAATTCTGACAAAAACTGTGCTATAGAATTGTTTTGCAGTATTTTGCTAAATGCGGAATATACTCCTGAGAAAGCTCAAAGTGGGCGTTTCGAGCCGATTTTAGGGGGCAATTGCTTAGGAAATGAAAACAAATTGCTGTCATAAGAGAACAATTACTATGAATTCAAGAAGTAATTTGTTTATTAAAAAATAGAAAAAAAAACTCTTCTATAAGAAATTACTTCCAAAATTATGCATGCAAGTACAATGGTTTTATGTTTAAACGTTTAAAAAAAAATTTAACTAGTATGTCTTTTAAGGTCTCTAAAAAATTCAAAGATATTCTACTTATATGCGATAACATCTAAAAGTATTAGATTGAGACAAAAAAGGAAATATAAAAAGTTTCAGAATTTTTCAGACTCTTCCAATTACTTAGAATTCATAAAATCCAATATTTTTTGTTAAGGTACGTAATAATAAACTTATAAAATCTGGAAAGTATAACTCTGATTTAGAAGTAGTAAAATCATCAAGTGCAATTGAAAAAAAAGAATCTCCAAAATTAATCTCCTGGATGCGTATATTTTAATAGAATTGAATAAATTTATGTTTTTATTTCTCTTTCTTCAAAAGAGTCTTTTTATTGCGCATCTGCAGCAAATTTATGCAACATATTTAGTAATGATATTCAAGAATGTCTACTTACCGCCATACTACTATCTTTCAGATACGTCGGTTCATTATATTGGCTGTTGAAAAGCGATTTGGCATAGTTTAGTGACTTTTATGGGATGTTTTAAGACTACATCGAAGAACGAAATCATACAATATACTCTTGATTGTCCAAAATTTTACACAAGCAGTAATTTTTAAAGAAAATACAGATTTATAAATAAAAATTGTAAATTCCTTTGTTGATTAATAACGTTTACAGTGTAAGATAATTTATGAAATATCATATTTGGAAAAATCATTCCCACGGCTTTCCCGAGTTTCCAAAATTTCACGTAAGTTTAGAATTTCGCTCTTAAATTACAAGATACTGTATGGGTGACATTTGGTTTGAACAAGATTGCTCCCCATGTCATATCATCCTAGAACTCCATGTTTCTACTTGGTACTACACAAGTACACTGTTAAAACTAATGGTGACACATTACACCTTTTAGGGGTGAAAGGCTTGTCTCACTGGTGACACCCCTAGAGGAGCTAAAATGGCACCCTTAAGTAGGGTGAGAGGATGGCACCATTAATCCAAGGTGTTTCAGAGGGTGAAAGGACAGCACCTCAGGGGAGAGTAATGGCACCCCTTATCCACAGTGTTCAAGAGGGTGAAAAGATGGCACCACAGGGGAGAATAATGGCAACCCTCATCCAGGGTGCCCTAGAGGGTGAAAGGATGGCATCGCAGGGGAGAGTAATGGCACCCCTTAACCAGGGTGCCCCAGGAGGTGAAAGGATCCCATCTCAAGGGAGAATAATGGCATCCCTTATCCATGGTGCCCCAGGGGGTGAAAGGATGACGCACCTAATCAAGGTTGTCCTGTGGCACCCTACAAGAGAAATAATTCACAATCTTTAATCCACAGGGCATCTCCCCTCCTCCTCTTCTCTAGAAATTGTAATGGTTTGAATCATGAAATACAAAGTATTCACCCATTTTTAAATTGTATTCTGCAGAGAAAATTATCAGGATCAGTCAATATTTTGAGTCTTTTTTTTTCTTTTAGATTGATGGAATATTATATATTTTAAATAAATTAACAGGTGCTTAAAGAAAAATTGTACGATATTTTTGTAACTATAAGAGGGATAATATAAACTGAAAAAATAATCATAGAAAGCCAGAGAATTCAAATTGCACTTTCATTTACATGGGAAGTATTTTAAGAAAAATTAAAAAATTTAACTTTTATGCTCTCTGCATTTTAATATCCCAATCACTAATGCACTCTTATTCATACCCAAAGGTTTTTGTTTGAATATATCACAAAATTCACGTAACATGTACACCTACTTTGTACCGCCAAAAATCACCGAGTTATAATTAAATATTGTGACTTTGTCATGCAATTTGAAAACTGATTTTCGATTTCATGTTTTGGATTTATTGGTAAAATGATATGAATCATGATTTTTGACTGTCTATAACTCAGATTTTTGGATCAAATTTTTTGGGTATGATTAAGAATGGGACAATAACTATTTTTGTGATTGGGCATTTTTAGATACAGGAACAGTATAAAAATTTGATGTTTTTTGTTCCCTAAACAAGAAAAGCACAATTTGAATTATCTGCCTTCATATGAATATTTTTATAATTCCTCTTATAGAAATAATCCATTACCGTCTTTTTTGACAAACAGTATATTGCTTGAAATGCGTTTTCATTATTTTATATACAGGACAACTGAAAAGTATGGGTGCGCAGAAAAATGCTATATCCTGTAAAATATATGCGATATTTAAATCTAACGAAACAAAAATATAAGAAATAATAATATTTTTACAAATTGTTCACTGACTTGACATTTATTGACTTACTGGCGGATTTATTGTTTAACGAAGTTGTTAATTGTTGTTAAAACGAAGGTTCACAGAATTGACAGTCCGCTGCAAATAATTCTGATTTAAATCGTTCTATGCCTTGATAATTTCGTATCACATACAATGCGAACTGGAGATTTTCTTGTTCTAACTTTTCTACAGAAGTCAAGTGAGTTAAGATCTGATTGTTCGCAGGCAATACACCTGTTGTTAAATATCCACGAAGATGGGTGTTGAAGGTCAATATTGTTTTTGCTCCATGTGAAGTCATCAATACTGCCGGAAGCTCTATTAAAATTATTTTGCTTCCATGAGGCCAACATCTCGTCTTACTACATATTTAGTATTAAACTTAGTAACAGTAATTAGTTTTTATCAATAAAAATTAAAGGTTTTTCCATTATGGGAAGTCTTGCCAAAACCATTAATCTTTTCATAAAAAATAATAATTAATAATTTTTTTTTTTTTTTTTTTTTTTTTTTTTTTTTTTTTTTTTTTTTTACCGAACATATCTGTTGCTGATCATTTTGACGGTTGTGCAAAAATCATTCTTACAATATATGTAGTACTTACCTTTATACTTAACTTACGCAAATCCATATTTTATTGTATATATCCACACAGGGTTAGAAATTAAGAACTGTATGTAATGTGTCAAAATAATGCCTACATTTTTTTCTATGTATCAACTGCATTTTACATTTCCTTATTTATTTTCACAACCATGTTAATAATAATAATATGGGGGCGCTGATTAAGGTCCCACTGATTAAGGTCCCGGTACGTCATTTTGACGTCACAAGAAACCGGGATATAAATCCAGTGCTTGAGCATTTCACTTTTCACGAAACCCTGATTAACGTCCCACTGATATACATCCCGCTATCAGACCGGGACCTAAATCCAGTCACAGAGAATTTTACTTTCGTCGAGACCCTGATTAAGGTCCCACTGATTAAGATCCCGCTATACGTCATTTTGCTGACGTCATAGTAGATGGGTGTGGTGGTTACTCCATAACCCCCCCCATATATTTAATTTAATTCATTTTATTAGCCATTTTATTTCATATCACCTTCCTTTTTATTAATGTTCTCAATTTAAATTTAATTTCGGTTTCACTTATTTTCATTTCGTCGCCTGTATTGTTTTCTTTCTTGCTTAGCTTTCGATTGTTCCAAGCCGGTAAAATTCTGTTTGAAATCATTCCTTCCGGTTTTAAATTTGTTCGAGATCTTTCTCGCTAGTTCTTTTGGGTGGAACTTCCGTTTATTCGGACACACCCCTAACCTATCAAATTAAATTTCACAGGTGACGTATTTCAAGCCGTTATGTACATGGCCACCGGCTTTGGCCTCTCCTCTTAAGATGGTTATCAATTTTATTCTTATTAGTTACATATCTTTTCATACTGTATATTGTAATTTGGCTTAGTTTTTCCTCACCCCCTCTGTTGCTAACTGCCAAATTGGCGTATTTTGCATTTACAATAACCCTTTCTCTTTTTCCCCTGGGCTCGCGGCCACCTGCGTCAGTTGCGCCGATAGACACCTGCTGTGATGGATGCAGTCGCATGAGTGAAAGTTCGGGGCAGAGGTGCTCCCCCGTTAACGAAGGATGGAACGGTTTTTTTTTGTTATGTTGAGATTATTACGATGCTGATTTTTTTTAAGTGCGGCAAAGAAAAAGTGCTGCCCTCAAAATTCATCTAGGAAAGTGATGTTGATTTCTGTTAAGCCAAGTCCCTCTGTGCTGCGAGGAGCAATGAAGTGGTTTAATGCATTCCTGAATGTATTCGTTTGTGCCTTCTCTTTTTGGAAATGATGTTGAGTTTTTAAGGCGGCCAGTAGCAAGGCACTTCTCACTGCAATAGCATCCCGAAAATTGTTTTGTTTGTGCATTCTCTTCTTGGATTACGGAAATTATATAAGGTCTCATTATACGTCTTCAGTTTATGCTCTCGTGTTATCTTCACAAGTGTTGTAAAAATGTCGTCACGTATTTTATAAATATTCATTCATTTTCTCATCATCTCTTCATCAACGAGTTTTCTTCTACAAATCTAATGTGCCCAATTCTTCGATAATCTTTTTATTCTCCATCCTCTGAGAAGTAGGCAGAGGTGAAGAACTGTTTTGTTTTCAAGAAATAATATTATAGTTTACATGACGTCTTGGTGAAGATTTTTCTTTCGTCAGGTGAAGAAATTTTATTTACATAAGTCCTTTTTACTTCATTATCTGGCCCAATATATATATAATTTTTTTAATATTTACGGGGCGTTATAAAGAAAATATTGGCATGTATCTATACAATATGAAGTATGATGTATTTTGTTTTGAAAGTTCATATTATGAGAGGTGTTTTTTTTTTCAAAAAGAAATAATAATTTATTCTCCTTTTATGTCATGAAGAAAATTGTTTAATTACATGTTGTTGAGATATCTAGAATATGTTATGAAAAGAATTTTTATTGCTTGGAGATAGCAATAGTTGTGATTAACATATGTTATGAAATGGTTGTTTATCAAGTGAGAAATTAATATGTACGAGTCACCAAAAATATAAATTTGTGAAGAAATATTTATTCATGAAAAAAGCAACAAGTTCTTCATGAAATAAAATATATTTTTTTTTTCTTCGAAAATTGTTCGTATATTAATTTCTTGTGCCTATTGTCTGGATTTATTTGTCATCAAAAGCCAAGGATTCAACAGGTAACTTTTTACCTTTTTAATTTTATATTTTTATAACTTTATACTTGATTTTTCTTCATCATTGGATAAAGAATATTTTTATTATTTTAAATGAAATAATGAAGAGAGTAATTAGGGTCGTTTGCAGGCCCCCATTCTCCGTGATGTGCTGTCATTATCACGATCACTTTGGCCTAATTGTGGGTAGAGGCAAATAAAAAGTGCTTTCTCCACTTTCAAATAAACATAACATTATTATTTCCTTTGATGCCCTGACCAAAGCGTCAGCTCAAACACAACACTTAATTTCTTTTGGAGCCGTGACCAACGCTTGAACATTCTTCATTATTTTTTTTTCAAGTTATTTTTCTTCATATAGTGATTAATGTTTTATATAATTATATTTTGTTGGGTATGGTGCAGTAATCAAATACAATATTTATATTGATCTTGTATTGAAATATTATCTTTTTCTGGAGCAGTGCATTATATATACAACATAATTTATCAATATATTTCTTCTTGCATTATTATAATTTATAACTAATATATGCATTATTTAACGGAGGTACTGGTAAAAATTATTGTTCATGCTAAGATAAATTATTTTTCTTATCATACATATAATAATTTATGTTTTGAGCCATATTATATATAAATATTTACATAAAATATTTGGGTCTTATATTCTTCATATGATACTAATATGTTAGTATACGTTTTCTTCTTTTTTTTTACATATAAAAATGATGTATGAAGTAAATGAAAGTCATCAATATTTTAAATAACGAGTCAATTTATATATATATTATTCATCACAAGACCAGTCAATAACCAAATTTATCATGTCATACATTGAGTTCTTATATTAATTATTTCATCATGCCTCCAAAAGCCAAACTAAATATTGCAATCCAACCTTTCGACGGTAACCCTCAGACTGTAGAATTTTTCTTCGATCAATTATCTGACTTACAGGAACTAAATAACTTTACAGACAAGGAACTTTTTGTTCTCTTTAAATCAAAACTTGAGGGCACCGCCTTACTCTTCTTTCTGGAAACTCAGTCACAGCTCAAGAACTCTAATTTTAGTGAAATTCGAAAGGCATTTATAGACTATTTCTTACCCACAAAAAAGTCTGTTTCTCTAAAATCTTTACACAACTTGACCTTAGATTCAAATGAATCAGTTAAAAATTTTGCTTTTCGGTTGGATAAACAACTTCGACTTGCTTATCCAAAATTGGATCTTTCTGCTCTTAATTCATTAAAGTTTACTCATTTTCTTGAGGCTTTACCTAAACAAATCAAACGTAAAATCTTAGAAGAAAATATTACGTCCTTCGAATTAGCTCTTGAACGAGCAACTTTTCTTCAAAATATATATGACTCTCCCCCTAAAAAATCTTATGAAAATTTTAATCAAGCCTATTGTATCGATTCTGAAAATGTCCACGATAATTCTAGTAATACTCTTCATAAAACTCCTATAAAGCATACGAAGGATAAAATTTATCACAATTCTCAAACCAACTACTCTCCTTTACAAACTCAAAAGGACAGTTCTCATACTTCTCGTAATTTTCAAAGAAGACCTAGGACATTTTCGCCTTCTCCACCGAGACAAGAGGCTACAAATAAACGTAACAATAATTTTCGTCATCAAAACTTTCACCGGAAACGTCCTTATCAACCAACCTTTGACAAATATTCTCACAAAAAAAATTCTACATCCTTTTATCACAGACGAGATGTTGTGCAGTGTGCGTTCTGTGGGAAATTTAATCATCGTATGGACTCATGCTACAAATTCAAAAACATTATTGGTAATTCTAATCAAAACTCTTCAACTCAGGTTTCGTCTCACCCTTACAGAAAGAAAAGCCACACCTCTTCTTCTTCTGAAAATAATAATGTTTACCATTTAAACAAATAGGGGAGACTGGTTCTACTGACCGCCTTCTCTCCCGTAATTCTCATTCAGGGTCAGTACACTTTGACAACAACAACAAACATCAACAATTAGACAAACGCTCGTCAGTCACTTTAGTGGCATCCACAGCTGTCCAAACTTCTCCTATGACATCTAAGTCTAACAAATCTTCCTGTTTACATAATTATTTGACATCTACACAAAATTTTGAAAATAATGATGATGTACAAGAAAATCATGTTATATGCAGTTCTTTTAATAACTCGTATGTTCTTCCATGCATCCTAATAAATGTACAACATAATGAAATCTCCACATTAATAGATACTGGATCAAGTTTATCTCTCTTGGATGAAGAATGCTTTAATAGCATTAAATCCAGGCTTCATTACAAATTTTTATCCAGAAATGTATCTGTATCGACCATAAATTCTAAGGTCTTCTTCAAAGGATGCATAGAGATAGCTTTTAAGATTGATAAATATTTTTTTCATCATGTATTTTACCTTACAAAAATTCAAAATGTTCACTTTCAAGCCATACTTGGCTTTGAGTTTATTAACAAACATTCTATTACTATTTCACCAAGCTTTAAGTCTATATTACTTAAAGACAAGCATATTCCTTTTCAAAGTTATAATGAATCTCCTACTTGCTATTTTATGAATTCTGAATATAATTATGTGAATTCAAATGTACCATATTCTCTTGATGCACACAGAATGCCTTCTTATGAAAGGCCTATATCAAATAATCTAACGAGTGATACTTATATTGATAATACTTGTGCAAATTGTGATAATTCAAGTTTGCAGTTGTCCAACAATTATACAACCTATCCTTATTGTTATAATGTTCAAAATAATGGTTTGTTTACAAATAATATGGCTCATTCTGCTATGAATTTTCATAATCCTTATATTGATGGTCATTTTACTTATTTTTCTAATTATTTTCCAACTGATTATGCTAATGTGGTGAATTATGTGTCTACTAATGATAATAATATACTTAACAAGAATTCCTCATCTAAAAATACTAGTGATAGTAGTTATGTTGGTGAAAAGCAACCTCATTTAAGTATGGGTAATAAAATTTTGGTGAGTTCCAATATGGTACAATTACTCAATAGAGAATTAATACCTCCTAATTCGTTTGTTTATTTACATGTGAAGTATCTGAATCCTCCATCTGAATATTTTCTTTTTAAACCCAATTTAAAAAACAAGGGTCTGGTATTACATGAATCATTACACTCAAAATCTTCCATTCAAAATGATTTATTTTTGGTTGTATGTCAGAATGTTTCAAAGCTCGATATTCATTTAAATAAAAATTCAATTATTGGTGAATGTATCAATGTAGATGAAAAAGATATTGAAGAATACTCTTTTGATTTAGAATTTGAAAACGAATATTGTACTTTAATTTTGCCATCTGAAGAGATTAAGAGAAAACGTATTCAAGAATTATCTCCAAATGACTTTGATCTTAAACATTTACCTCCTCATGAAAGGGAAGCTTTAACAAAATTATTATGTAGTAAAGCACTTGCCTTTTCGAAATCTCTTGACACTTTAGGTCATACTGACCTGGTCAATCCTCAGTTTACCATGTTAAATTCTCATCCAGTAAAAACCTTACCTTTTCCCGTGCCTCAAGCTCTTGAACAAGAAGCTCTTGACCAAATTGATCAAATGCTCAAAGCTGGCATTATTGAGAGATCAAATTCATCTTGGGCCTGTCCCATGCTTCTTGTTAAAAAGAAGAGAACTGATATGTCTAAGCCTCAAAAGTATCGTTTGGCTCTTGATTTAAGATTGTTAAATTCCATAATAATTCCATCTTCATATCCTCTTCCTAGGATTCAAAATCTATTGGTGCAGTTGTCAAAATTTAAATATTATACCACTCTTGACTTACCCTCTGCATATTGGCAGATTGCTGTACCTAAAGATATGCAAGATAAACTTAGTTTTACTACTCCATGGGGAATTTTTACATATTTACGTTTAGTATTTGGCTTGAAGACGGCCGCCAGCACTTTCCAACAATTAATCGACTCTGTGATTCAATTATCTCAGATTGACTCCTGTTATGCATATCAAGATGATATAGTAGTGGGCGCTAATTCATTTGAAGAAATGTCCATGAAACTCACAAAGTTATTAGACACCCTTATTGCTAATAACATTACTTTGTCTCCTGAAAAGTGTACCTTTATGCAAACTAGCATTAACTTTTTGGGTTTCCAACTCACAGACCATAAAATTCTTCCTATTACAAGTAACATTTTAAAAATTACTTCCTTTCCAACGCCTAAAACCAAGAGGCAAACAAAGGGTTTTATCGGCTTGTGTTCATTTTATAGATCAATTATACCTAATTTTTCTAAATTGATTGCTCCTCTCATCGAAGTCACCAAACCTAAAAATAAGTTTTCTTGGAAATCTGAACAAGAAAATGCATTTAAAGAATTACAGGACATTTTCTTTCATAAACCTATGCTCAATCTTCCTATCTGGAATGAAACATTTTATGTTAATACAGATGCCTCAAAAACAGCAATATCAGCTGTTCTTATGCAGAAATTTGATGGTGAACTAAAACCTATCTCCTATTATTCTAAAACTCTATCTCAATCAGAAAGACACTACCCTGCCATCAAATTGGAACTTTATGCCATTTACAAAGGCATAACTGCTTTCAAATACTATATCTTTGGTCGACCCTTTATTCTATTGTCTGATGCAAAACCTCTCAATAATTATAAAAAAGCTACATCACCTGCTGATATTACTACTCGTTGGATGTTAGAACTGTCAGAATACTCGTACACATTCCAACATGTTCCAGGCAAAGAAAATGTCTTGGCAGATTTTCTGAGTAGAACTCCTCACATTCCTACTGAAGATCTCAATAATAATCCAGATCTTATTTCTTCACAAGAACCTCTACCTGTTGTTGATAATCAAAACGATTTACATAATGACATTCCTCACTTTCCATGTGGTTTAGTTGACAAAATCCACCATACATGTTATCTTCAAAGTGATTCTTCACTTCTAACTAAGGATAATAACCAAGATCCTTTATTAGAAATTCTTGATCACACCATCTTCTCTGAACAACAAAAGGACCCAAAAATTAAACAAATTTATGAAGATCTTAAAAATAATAAGAAATCTAAAAGTTTAAATGGCTACTATATTAATCCAAGTAATGAGTTACTTTGTTATAATGGTCATTTCTCTTCAGAAGATATCGAGCTACACAAAGCTGTTTTACCTGTGTCACTTAGAGCAAAGGCCTTAAGAATTGCTCATATTACTCATACTGGAATTCATAAAACCATTGTTAATTTAAAGAAAAGATTTACCTGGAAAACCCTTGTTTCGGATACCATTAATTATGTCAACTCTTGTGAAATTTGTTTAGTAAATAAGAATCATAAAAAAAACACTGCTCCATACCTACCTGCACCAATCCCAACAGCTCCCAATCAAAAGGTCTCTATGGATTTACTCGGCCCATTGAGAAATCGTCAATATGTGTTAACAATGATAGACCATTTTTCTCGTCATTTAGAATTATATGCCTTGAATAATATCAGTGCTGAGTCAGTTACAAAGGCTTTATTGCATTATATTTCCACTCATGGAAAACCTGAATTAACTCTTACTGATCATGGTTCTCAATTTACTAGTGATATGTTTGCATATTTTAACAAAAAGCTTGGCATTAAGTTGGAACATAGTTCTGTAGCCCATCCCCAAGCTAACGGTTTAAGTGAACGTGTCAATTCTCAAATAAAATCGTCTGTGAACACAATGGCTTCACAAGGATGTGATATACCAACTGCTCTAAAAATTCACCAATCCATATATAATGCTACACCTCATCCAGCCACAAAATTCACTCCAAATCTTCTTCATTTTGGCAGAGAAATAAATGATATTTATTCCAATTATAAATCTCAAGTTTCATGGAAAATTCTCAACACTGCATATGAAATTCATAAATTGATGGATGTTATTGAAAAAATATACTATCAAGCTTACAAGAATAACGAATCATCCAGACAAAAGGTGTACCAAAAATCCAGAGAAAAATTAAAGTTTTCCAACATCAATGTTAATGACATTGTTTATGCAAAATTTCCTACTGTGTTTAACAAAAAGATACAAGGCCCATACGTGGTCAAGAAAATAATTTCTCCTGTGCTCATTCAAATTCAAGATCCCAATAATAGTCATGCTTCACCAATGTTGATTCACACTAATCGAATCTTGAAGCTTCAAAAGAGAAATGAAGCACTGCAACATCCTTCAGTTTCTTCAAAAGGTGCATCACATGATCAACCAGCTGTTGATAATGCATCCTCCACTCCTGTGAGACAACACTCTTCTATTCAAGTTTCAAATCATGATGCAGCTTGTAATACTTCTCCTCAAGTTCTTTCTTCTTCTAAATGCCAGCAAACATCTTCATGTTCCAGTAAATCGGTACTGTCACAAGCTCCTCCTGATAGCACTCATACTGGTGCTAAAAGCAAATCCACTCAATATAGAAGTTATGATCTTCGTCCTCGCAATCATAAACTACATAAAAAATAGACTAACTCTCTTTTTCCTTTTACAGGATGACTTTTGCTTTGTAATATATTCAGTCGAAGCTAGCCGCACTGATTGTCCAGCAAGAAGAATCGCTATGTAATTTTTTTTTTCTTTTCTCCAGGCTGCAGGCAGCTGTTATTATTTTTTTTATTTTTATGTAAGTCTTCTTCTCCCTGGTACAACTCAACGGTCATCCTCGGGATGTATGTATGAATTTTAATAGTTTTATTAGTTACTGCATTTATCTATAAGTCATAATTTTTACAATATTTACACATAATCTCATGTATGCCATACTTTTAAATTTTATAAAGTCTTTAATTACAATAGTTGATGCAAAAATTGAGAAAGAATTTGTCTTTGTTAGAATATGATATCATTATTTAAAGTTATTTTTGACAAATGTGCATTCTAATAAGAAAAGTGAAATTCTAGTTGATATAAGGTAAACATAAAGATGAGTACTCATCAAATTATTTTCTCTATTGTGTCTGCTCTTTACAATGCATGCATGTTTTAACATTTAACCTCTTTTAAAAAAAGAAAAAGAGAAAAGAAAGTGCATGATAAACTTATATATACTAATATTTCTTCTCTTCTTGGTGAAATATAGAAAGTGAATGACTCACCATAAGTAGTATATAATATTTTTTTTTGTATACTTTTGAGTATTTATACTTTGGATCCAAAGATGTTGATTGAGGCATTATATATATATTTATCCAAAGATGTTTAATGAGTCATTATATATATTTATATAAAGCAAATTCTTGATTTATGACAAATGCAAAAGTGATCACTTACTTAATTTTTTTTTTTTTAAAAATGTTTGAAAATTACAAGTAAATATGTTCTAGATATCTTCTATATAGAAATTTTGACACAATTGATTTTTCTTTGTAGGTTGACATTATCAAGTCATATATAAGATTGACATATTCATATAAGTTTCTTCCTTTTTTTTCAGAATATTAAACATCTTATGTTTTATGTTTATTTTGAATGAAGTATAGTATTAAAGGTATTTATGCAATTATTGTCAATTTATATTGAAAATGTTTAAGAATATTCCTTTATGAGAGTGTAAAAATTCTCTCTTTGAAAATTATTATATTCACTTTGAAGATATTTTTATTGGAAAATAATATCATGCTTTTATTAACATTCTTTTTGCAACTTAATTAATTTTATTTTCTGCAAAAATGTGTTATTGAATAATACTAAAGTTTATTCATTTAAGATTTATTGAAAGCTTAAAAGGCTATGTGGTGATATAAGTAAATATTTTTTTATGAGAGCCTAACTAATCTCTCTGCACCATTTATATATATATTTTTATTGTTCAATTTTCAACTTACAAATTCATTTAATTTATTATGTGTTATTTGAAACC
This sequence comes from Maratus speculifer, assembly GCA_964019185.1. Taxonomy (NCBI): domain Eukaryota; kingdom Metazoa; phylum Arthropoda; class Arachnida; order Araneae; family Salticidae; genus Maratus; species Maratus speculifer. The sequence goes on from OZ025297.1 coordinate 285,183,521, forward strand.
ATATATGTTATATATAGTTATAACATGATTCATATACAGTTATAGTATATTTCATTTTTGTTCACAACTGAGAATATAAATATACATATTATTGTGTAATCAAATATTGTGACATATGCTAGAGCATTCTACTATTGTGGTACATTGTGCACAGCCTAACAAGAGACTCTTTAAAGTTATGGACTGTTTTTCTGCACATAGACTTTAATTTTTTTTATATGATAGATACCTCTGAAAGAAACTTTATATACCTTTCATGTTAACATTTACTACAGTTGGTATATTTTCATAAGGATTACTATCATAACAGTAATTATTTTTTTTATTGTTTAAATATCATGTACAACAATTATGTATATTCTTATAACTACTTCTGATATTTATTTTGTGTAATTATTTAGTATATTTGTACATGTGTTAGAAAATATTGTCTCGATGAAAAATTGTCATTTTTGTCATCTCACCAATATTTTCTTTTGGGGGACCCTGGGTAATATGTGGTGGTTACTCCATAACCCCCCCCATATATTTAATTTAATTCATTTTATTAGCCATTTTATTTCATATCACCTTCCTTTTTATTAATGTTCTCAATTTAAATTTAATTTCGGTTTCACTTATTTTCATTTCGTCGCCTGTATTGTTTTCTTTCTTGCTTAGCTTTCGATTGTTCCAAGCCGGTAAAATTCTGTTTGAAATCATTCCTTCCGGTTTTAAATTTGTTCGAGATCTTTCTCGCTAGTTCTTTTGGGTGGAACTTCCGTTTATTCGGACACACCCCTAACCTATCAAATTAAATTTCACAGGTGACGTATTTCAAGCCGTTATGTACATGGCCACCGGCTTTGGCCTCTCCTCTTAAGATGGTTATCAATTTTATTCTTATTAGTTACATATCTTTTCATACTGTATATTGTAATTTGGCTTAGTTTTTCCTCACCCCCTCTGTTGCTAACTGCCAAATTGGCGTATTTTGCATTTACAATAACCCTTTCTCTTTTTCCCCTGGGCTCGCGGCCACCTGCGTCAGTTGCGCCGATAGACACCTGCTGTGATGGATGCAGTCGCATGAGTGAAAGTTCGGGGCAGAGGTGCTCCCCCGTTAACGAAGGATGGAACGGTTTTTTTTTGTTATGTTGAGATTATTACGATGCTGATTTTTTTTAAGTGCGGCAAAGAAAAAGTGCTGCCCTCAAAATTCATCTAGGAAAGTGATGTTGATTTCTGTTAAGCCAAGTCCCTCTGTGCTGCGAGGAGCAATGAAGTGGTTTAATGCATTCCTGAATGTATTCGTTTGTGCCTTCTCTTTTTGGAAATGATGTTGAGTTTTTAAGGCGGCCAGTAGCAAGGCACTTCTCACTGCAATAGCATCCCGAAAATTGTTTTGTTTGTGCATTCTCTTCTTGGATTACGGAAATTATATAAGGTCTCATTATACGTCTTCAGTTTATGCTCTCGTGTTATCTTCACAAGTGTTGTAAAAATGTCGTCACGTATTTTATAAATATTCATTCATTTTCTCATCATCTCTTCATCAACGAGTTTTCTTCTACAAATCTAATGTGCCCAATTCTTCGATAATCTTTTTATTCTCCATCCTCTGAGAAGTAGGCAGAGGTGAAGAACTGTTTTGTTTTCAAGAAATAATATTATAGTTTACATGACGTCTTGGTGAAGATTTTTCTTTCGTCAGGTGAAGAAATTTTATTTACATAAGTCCTTTTTACTTCATTATCTGGCCCAATATATATATAATTTTTTTAATATTTACGGGGCGTTATAAAGAAAATATTGGCATGTATCTATACAATATGAAGTATGATGTATTTTGTTTTGAAAGTTCATATTATGAGAGGTGTTTTTTTTTTTCAAAAAGAAATAATAATTTATTCTCCTTTTATGTCATGAAGAAAATTGTTTAATTACATGTTGTTGAGATATCTAGAATATGTTATGAAAAGAATTTTTATTGCTTGGAGATAGCAATAGTTGTGATTAACATATGTTATGAAATGGTTGTTTATCAAGTGAGAAATTAATATGTACGAGTCACCAAAAATATAAATTTGTGAAGAAATATTTATTCATGAAAAAAGCAACAAGTTCTTCATGAAATAAAATATATTTTTTTTTTCTTCGAAAATTGTTCGTATATTAATTTCTTGTGCCTATTGTCTGGATTTATTTGTCATCAAAAGCCAAGGATTCAACAGGTAACTTTTTACCTTTTTAATTTTATATTTTTATAACTTTATACTTGATTTTTCTTCATCATTGGATAAAGAATATTTTTATTATTTTAAATGAAATAATGAAGAGAGTAATTAGGGTCGTTTGCAGGCCCCCATTCTCCGTGATGTGCTGTCATTATCACGATCACTTTGGCCTAATTGTGGGTAGAGGCAAATAAAAAGTGCTTTCTCCACTTTCAAATAAACATAACATTATTATTTCCTTTGATGCCCTGACCAAAGCGTCAGCTCAAACACAACAATGGGACTTAAATCAGGGGGACTTAAATCCAGTGCTAAAGCATTTTACTTTCGACGAAATCCTGATTAACATCCCTATGATATATATCTAGGTACGCCATTTTGATGACGTCACAGTAGATTGAAACTTAAATCAGTGCTAGGAACACATTTGTTTTTTCTCAAGAATTCCTAATTTACGACCTCGTGATATATGCTCCCACATGCCATTTTTATTTCAAAACAAATGGGATTCATGTAGGATAGGTCACTAAATGTCTGTACATATTATCATTATTATTATTAATATAAAGTATTACTATTATTATTATTATTATTTTATTTTCTCTACCTCGTGATGTTGCATTATTTAGAATTTTATTCCAAACATGTAATTTATTTTATAAATGGACAATTTTTTCCAAATCATTTCTTTAAGGCAGAGAAGTCAAAGGATACGCAGTAATCTGAAAAGTTGTGATTTCGATTTAAAGCTATTGTGCTGAACTATATTACTGAGCTAATAATATTGCGCAAAATCAATTTGAATATACTCATATGATTTCATTAAATATTTTAGACACATATTTTAATGATTAAAAAAAGACGAAAACAGATTTTGAATTTGCTAAATTATGAAAAATATTTATATATAAGATAGGATACTATAAGATTTTTGGTAAAGTTAAAATTTAATAATAATTAAAAGTAAAACTTTGAAATCTTTAAACTGTTTAAAGATTTCCTATCCCGTTGTGAAAGTTTAAGCTAAAAAAATTCATATTGTATTATGAAAATTGGTTAATAATAATTATTGTAAATTGCAATGAATTTGGGATGTTCAATATTGCTTTGGAAACATCAGTAAAAGAACTGTTTACACTCTGATTAGTAATAAAAAGTTATTTGGCATTTATTTGTCAGATTGAATCTTCATTCGCATTCTGAATGCCTGGATTTTAATAAAAAAAAATACTTCTGTAATAATGAATTTTAGCCAGATAAGCTGCAAGTAAAACTATTTTTTATTACGGTTGTTCGAAATCGAAAAGTGCCGATTTCTTAGAATTTATTTTTGAATTTATATTTAGTCTCAAATGCATGAGATTCGTCGTTATGATGCAACAATTACTTATGATTCAAGATTAGAAAAAAGAAAAATATATTCGATCCCAAATCACTTGAATATCCTTCAGTTCTGTATTACTGCGTTTTTTTTTACCAGGGCAAGTGATATGAATTTGATTTGAAGGCTCAATGAAGAGCTAACATTTTTATAAACTGTTATATTTTACGTGCATTTTGAGGAGGTACTTTACAATTAAATTATTATGTAATATTAAATACTAAAATAAGTTAAAGAAGGATGTGTGCATAGTGAAAAACTGTATAAGCTGAAAATTTCATGGTTTGGGTGAAAAGAATAGTATACAGTCATGGGAAATGAAAACAAAAAGTAAACACACCTACTTACGCTTCAATAAATTATCGTAGAAGAAAGTTATTGGTACCAAAGGATTGGAAATAAAGTCTACTTTTAAATCATGCATATAAAATTTGCTTAGGTGGGTGGGCATCTACATATTAAAATGAACAGAAACTTTATTTTTTTTCAATGGCAATAACCAAATTTAACAACATATTTTAAATCTTTGGCTCAATTTATGCCTAGAAAAAAATGTATATTTTACTCAATTTAACGAAACATTTGGGATGGTAATAGTCGATTCCTATTAAGCCACTGAAAGGGTCTTATTGGTAAAAAAATAATATGCATTAATAGAAGAGATATATTTATTCTGTAGCATTTAATAATCGAGTACAGAACTTTAATTTAAATACAATCTATAAATTACGCTCGTTTTAAAATAATTAATTTCTCGGAAAATAATTGTACGGAATTTATAAAAATTTGAATTTAGGATAATCGAAGGGAGTAAAATCTATTTATGGCGGCAAACTTGTGCATTGGTATTGAATTAAAGAATTTTATGTGAAAATGACTTCCTAAGCGATTTTTACATACATCATTCAAAAGTAGATTTTATTTATAATCTTTTGGTAACAGCAACTTTCTTCTAAAATAATTCATTGCACGGTTGATAGGGGATGTTTACTTTTTTTTCCCCATGATTGTGCGTCGAAGGTTGAAAATATCTCAAACTTTATGAGAAGTATTTTTACCGATTTTTGGAGCGAAATATTATTATTGTTATTTGCATCTGCATGTGTTTGTGAAGATTTCTATAGTATACATTTACTTTTGGATTTTCCCTGTTTCGCAAATTCGCATTTACATCTATAACTCTTTCAACCATAAACAAAATGGAGTGGTAACTGAATGTTCTGTATAATAATTCTATATTTCTAAATTTACTATTACGATAAAATATATTAACAGGTTATGCATCTTCACAAATCTTCTATGCAAAAAGAAAAAAAAAATCTGCAATTAGAATTGAAAAATTAAACTCTATCCCGGTTATAATTCAATCTCAGCTATTCTAAGCAAGATTAAAAAAGTCATTTAAAACTATTAATATGCATGTGAGAAAAAAAAAAGTAAAACCCGTTCCCATACATTTAACATTAGCGTTCCAATTTCTTCAGGTGACTGCTCAAGCTAATGTTAATCATATGGATTTTTGTTAACGTATTTCTTACTAGGATTTTAATTATTATTTTTCATAGATATTTTTTCCCTTTTTTGTATAAAATACTTGCGGTCGGTAAAATTTATTGTGTGTGAGGAGCGGGGGGAGGGGGGAGCCTTGATCCATGTTTACTCCTGGCATAAAAAAGATTTCGAACAAAAGATTTCAACAATTTATCGCTTTAACATTTAACATACCTACAGTTTTTAATGATTATTTTCTGTTAACATTCATTTTTCTCAATGTGGCCTAGCAAGTGCCACAAGAGCCGTAACCCGCGAGTCAAGCCAGGGGGGGGCTCTGAAATTTTTCTGGGGGCTAACATATTTTAACAATCCATATTTTAAGAAAACTAAATATAGCAAAAATTGATAAAATGGAACTGTCTATAGCGGAACCTGTCTAAAGTGAAACCTCTGTATAACGGAACTTTTCTACAAGGAAACAATTAGATACAAAATACTTCATGATCATCGGGAAATAAATGTATATATATATATGTATATATATTATTTTTTATTAAAAATAAAAACTTTTTCAAAAACTATTGCAAATTAAAAAAATATTTTTACATAATAATTAATAAGAAATTAAGAGCATGCCTATTTACCATGCGTATTATATTTATGTACGTTAATTTGACTTTTTGGTGTCTATGCAAGTGAAGCTAAGTTCAATATAAGTATCCAACATATACCCATCCAATTATCTATGAGATTTTTTACGATTTAATATTTAGTTTAAAAAATTTAATTTTACCATTTTTGTAGCATTTTTTCTCATGTTGTAAATGTTTATTTTCAAGTAAGATTAGCAACTATAGCTATGGTTAATATCAAATAGTGTGTTTACATTGGCCATTATAGAAAAAAAAAAAAAAAAAAAAAAAAAAAAAAAAGTTTAGCATTCCTGCATGAAGGAGGGGAAAGGGATGCGCTTTTTTTCTACTTTTCACATCTTGGCCATATTAATTTATTTCAACTTTTACCAATTTCCTTTGCCATACTTTCCATAGCATTTTGCATAAAGAATAATTGTAAATTAGTGAAGATACGCAATAACACATGATTAAATTAATAAAACACATTTTCATTTTTGATGATTGTAATTTACTTTCATAGTTTTCAAAAATATATCTCAAGCAAATATCAAGGATTTAAAATAAAGCATTTTTAAATGGAATTTTATTTTTAAAAAAATATTAGCAATAAGAAACATTCAAAAGGGTGCCAAAAATCTGGTACAGCGCTGATCTATACGAATTGAAATTATATTCTTTTTAATTTTAAAGAAAACTAGTCGTTAGGGTCCACCATAATACTTACCCATCATGGATATGCAATAAATATATGAAAATAAAATATGTTTAAACTATTTGCAAAATGCGTTGCAATTGCAAAACAAAGTTTAAGAGTATCTTTACATATTTTAATACACATAGTAATGCTGTCGTCATGAATTGCTGATGAACCCATTTCGATAAATTAAATGAAACGCCAAACTACTCAAGTAGTACCGAACTGCATAAAAGAAACATCCTTATAATTCCAAAAATAAAAGCCATATTGACTAACAGTTTCTTTTACATCCATTCCTTAAAATAAAAAAAAAAATCGAAAATTTTTATATACCTTCCATCAAAACGAATTTTTCGAGAGTCCGAAAAAAATAGATCCGGATAATCGAGGTTACTGATATTCAATAGGCTTCGTCCCATTCTTACATACTAAGTACATACACAATTTCAAGTCTCTATCTCAATTTGTTCGGGAGATAGAGCGTTTACTGGCACACAGGCAGACGGACGGACGGCAAATTTTTTTGTAAAAATATGTTTTTAGGAATCTCTAGTGTCTGAAACGTGTAAATCCGCTAAAAAAATTACTTCGATTTTCAAAACGATTGCAAAACTTACCCTATACTACGTATGATGGGTAAGTAAATTAATCAGTTTTATTCCCCTTTTCCACACAAAAAATGTGTTCCACTAATAATTATGAATTTTGAAAGAAAATCTTCATTAGTATATAATTTATATCTTATTAATTAGCATAAGTACAAAATATTTCTCATTCATTTTAAATGTGAAGTCATTATTTATCGAGCTCCAATAGTTCCTGATATCTATGTCCCTTGTATTTTTAACGACTACTATAAAGTAGAGCCACTAGAATTATAAAGTACCTGTTTTATTTCAACAATGACGTCATATTTTTCCAAGTGAAATATTTCATTGAAAATATCATTTCCTATTGTCCTTTTCACTGCATACTTTACAAAATGAATATTTTAGTGCACTTTGTTGATGCATATAAATTTGAACAGGGTGTAATATCGTTGACAGGTGAATGAATATTTTAGTGCACTTTGTTGATGCATATAAATTTCAACAGGGTGTAATAACGTTAAAATTCAATTGAAACGATTTTTCCACATAATGCCGTAATGTAAAGAAATTTTTGACAATCTCTAAAAACAAACTAATCATGGTAGAAACATCATTTTCAGTAGGTATCCGTGTTAAGGTAAATGTTATTAAAGTACAAAAATTTCATGGCTACTCTGATTGCTATGAAATTTACTAAAGTTAGAAAGCGGCAAGATGGACAGACAAACCGAAGGCATAATAACTTTTCAACTTTCTTGGAAAGTGTTAAAAAATAGAGTGAAAAATATATTGATTAGTATTTATATTTTCCGCCTTTTTCCAAAAAAAAAAAAAAAAAAAAAAAAAAAAAAAAAAAAATTAATAATTATGAGTTTTGAATAAAAATTTTCATTTGTATGTAACTTATAACTTATTAATTAGTATAAGTAAAAAATTTGCTCATTCATTTTAAAACTGGCGTCATTATTTATCTAGCTCCATTAGCTACTGATATTCATGCCTCTTGTATTTTTAACGACTACTATAAGGTACCTCTTTTATTTCAACAATGACGTCACATTTTTCCATGTGAAATATTTCATTAATAATATTATTCCTTTTCATTCAATATTTTTTTCCTAATTATGCCGCCATTTTTGACAGAAAAATTCTTGTTAATGAAAAAAATATACATGTTTAATATATAACAAAAAATACTCTCTTTATTTCTTTTTAAAATATGACGTCATACTTATTTTCTTTTAATTTTTTTTAATTTTCATTTTTTTGCACGGAAATTGCTTAGTTGAAAATTTACTGACGCTGAGAAATTATCATTCCAAATTTCTATTTGGTTGACAACAAGAAAGGAAAATGGTTAAATTTTACCTAAAAAATGCCTATTGATTCTGTATGAAAAATAATGAAATTTTGAATTATTAAGGAAAATATTTGAATAAAATGAATAAAACATAGCCTATGTTCATTTCCGGGCTATAATTTATCTATAAGCAAAGCTTCAAAGTCATTAATCCATCCGTTTTGAAGCCAATTTCATTCCAACTTTCGGACACACTATCACATTTATAATATACTAGCAGCCCGCCCTCGCTTTGCTACGGGTAGAGCAAGTCGCCCAGTCCCGTGCCACTACTGACACCGGAAATTGTTACTGACACTTCATCCCATTAAATTCAACTACTAAAACATTACCCTTCTTTTAGGTAGTCGGTTAAAAAGTAGCCTATATGCTGATCTAAGGTCTCAGATACCTTCATACAAAATATCATAAAAATCGATACATCCGTTCTTGAGTTATAAATGGTGTAAGGAACCCGACTTTGTTTTATGTATATACATTATAATCAATAGTATTCGCAGAGCACGCGGTGTAAGGATTTTTTAAGGTCATTTTTATACACTTTGGGTTACATTATTGGCATTTTAGTAAGAATCCCTTTTTTTTTTTTTTTTTTTTTTTTTCAATATAATATAGCCTATGTTCACCGGAAATAGTGTAGCTTTCAGACGGTGAAAGAATTTTTCAAATCCGTCAAGTAGTTTCGGTCAAGTCAAACAAACAAACAATCAAATCTTTACTCTTTGTAATATTAGTATAGATAATCAATAGTATTCGCAGCGGACGCGATGTAAGTTAATTTTAAGGTCATTTTTCTACACCTTGGGTTGCATTATTAGTATTTTAGTAAGGATCCTTTTTTTTTTTATATATATATAATATAGCCTATGTTCACCGGAAATAGTGTAGCTTTCAGACGGTGAAAGAATTTTTCAAATCCGTCAAATAGTTTTGGAGCCTATTCAATTCAAACAAACAAACAATCAAATAAATCTTTCCTCTTTATAATATTAATATAGACAAGGCAGAACCCGTCAAATTTTGACGAAAGAAAATGTTTAAGAAGGAACTGTTTCATTAAATTATAATAAACCTACAAAATTAATTATAGTAAAAAATGCATTTTATATTGGTACGTCTAAGTCTTAAACAAACGATATTTATCGCCAAACTAACAAAATACTATTTATATAAAACGCAGTTGTAGAAATTGTTAAAATTAAACTTTAATCGCATATGTAAGCAGTAAAAAATAATAAAGATATGTTATTATGATAAAGTTATTAATTAAAGTTCTAATGCTAGTATTCCAAAATGATAAAAAGAAAAATTTATTCAACTTTGACTCAATCACAGAATTTTTTTTTTTTTTTTTTTTTTTTTTTTTTTTGTGAAATCTAAGCCCGGCATCATTTTCACCATATCAAAATTTACAAATGTACATTTCACATCTGCATTCACGTTTAAAAAAAAATTGGCATTTTAATTTGATAATTTTGATTCAAAACTTGAAGTCTCGGTGCTATTAGCTGAAATAGATATTAAACTGTTGATATTATTTTACGTGTAAATCAAATTGTGTAAAGAAGTCAAAATTCACCGGGATTTATAACAGAAGATATTTAAATTTCTATTTTTTCCCTTTTAATGAGAAAATGGGAACATAAAGATACAGCACTCAATTTTTTCCCTTTTTTCCTTTGCTTCAAATAGAAATCGAGAACTCCTGTTGCTACAGTTAGAAAGGAGTTATTAAAAGATACAAAAAAATTGATATTTCAAAAACAAATTAAGATACAGCTTTCAAACAAATTTCATTTAAAAGTACATCTTTTTTTCTACACGATGGTGTAAAAATTGAAAATATGCAACATTAAGAAATTAAAAAATTTTTAGTAGCAAAAATTTCAATACCGAAATTCATTTAAAATTTGAAAGTGTTGCTATGCGCAAAATGATGTATGCGTTACGCACAGATACGTTTGGCCTTTATAATATAGATATAAGGATATAAGGATGTGATTTTTTTTTAAATAAAACAAATTTCTAATAAAAGAGAACAAGATTCAAGAAAAATATGATGCCAAATTTCGTTTTTTCTTTCTTTCTTTTTCTTTTCTTTCTTTTTTTTTTTTTTTTTTTTTTTTTTTTTGACAAGTCTATTTTTTTTTTTTTCGTCAAGACCTCTACACTAAAAAAGTACCAAAGAAACAATTTAAAAATTAAAAATAATAATAACATGAAAATATGCACGATAATTCAGAAAAAAAAAAAAAAAAAAACATACAGTCGGCTCTCGTTAATTCGAACTCGTCGTGACCACAAGAAATGTTCGAATTATCGGGAGTTCGAATTATGGAAAGTATGAAATGAAAACATGCTTAATATGGTCCTCTTACAAAGGAATTAATGCTATAGTGTTTTTTTAAAACTTATTTCGTCTGTTATCATCAGAATATGACTTAATATTAAATTAGAATGTATAAATACGTAAACCAATTAAGTGATTAGAAACAAGCACAATGGAAGAAAATTTTTAAGCGTCACTGATGGACAGACGAGGCACTAAGAAAGTGGATGTCAAATGTATGGGAAAGAAAGTTATTCAAATGGTCTGAAATTCGTGAGAAAGAAAGGAAGAATGAAAAATCGGAATTCTCGTTAGTTCGAATCAAACGAAGTCAAGATAAAATGAATTAGAATTAATGAAAATGTTTAACGTTATTTTGCCATTGAAAATTTCGATACTTCATGTTTAGTTCGAATTAAACGAAGATTCGAATTATCTGATTTCGAATTAACGAGAGTCGACTGTATTTTATGCAAAAGTTATATATTTTCTTGAAAATATCTAAAAATTAATCATAACATAAAATATAAGGCTGCGGGCAAACAGCATTATTTTTTATTACACTAAAAGAGCAATAAATCTTTCTTTGTTTCCGAACGGAACAAAAGCTTGGCAGTTTTGAAACATCTTTAAATTATTTTTGAGGGACTGACTCTACCGAATTGACAAAGGAAGGGAAAGTTTATCTCCCCCATCTTCAGCCGTAAAGCTGTCAACTGATTTCGAGTTCGATTTCTGTCTTGAAGTTCAGATTCAGTGCACTGAAATAGCAATTTATAGGGGAGACTGGGGTACAATGGTCAACTTTTGTAAATTTTGACTGTTTATTCTTAAAGTATTGATTTTTTTCTTTTGATAAAGTACATGCATGTTACCTATACATTAAAGTTTATACTGCATCCACTCAAAAATAATAATTATGCATACTTTTTTTAATATATTTTTTTAAATAGCAAGTAACAAAGTGGACCATTGTACCCCAATGCCGGGGTACAATGGTCCACAGCATGGGGCTCTATGAACCACTTCTAATTTGAATAAAAATGTATCAGTGTAGTTCATTTTTTAACAATAAGAAAGATAAAATATAACAAATTTGTTTATTCACATTTTATTATTCATTTTTATTTGTTTTTTCACATTTTATTATTAATTTTTATTTGTTTATTCACTCTTTTAGCTCTAACTAAAGTAACATTTTTTTCTTCATTTTTTTTATCATTAAGTCATTATACCGGTCGCAGATTGAACAATTAGGTTTATTATCTTCTACAATACATTTTAAAGCCTGTTCCACAACTTTATGTGGCACAGAACCTCTATTGGTTTTCCTAGGCTTGTTTCTTGGCATTGCTAAAAGAAATATGAAAAATGATATATAATCTTTTTGTCCAATGATGCCACTTAAATTTCAATATAAACCTTTATAATAAGAAATATCTAAATATATGACTAAGGAAAGTCATATCTAAATATATGACTAAGGAAAAAATATAATAAATTTTTCCTGTCTACTTTACATCATCTGTATTTTTTTAATGAATTTTACCTTATTTAATTATTACATCCAGACACAAACTAATAGGTAGATATATTTTTGTTTTTCTCATTTTATTATTTTATTTAAATATAACTCATTATCAGTGTTCTCGCTGTCGCTCGCCAATGCGCCAAATTGCGACTAAATGCTTCATTTGGCGAGTAAACAAGCGATTAGATTCGCCAAATTGCTAGTGCTCAATTTTTGCTTCTTCTTTTTTTTTTCTTTATCGTTCTTCATACATTTGCATATATATTTAATGTATACACATTTTATATATTTGTAGCGCATAGTTGAAATTAGATTAATAACAATCGCTGTCGAAATAATAAAAATTTTCGGTTATTTTAGAACATATTGAAAAAAAAAAAAAAAAAAAAAAAGAAAAGAAAATGCATTAAAAAATTAAAGTTTTTTTTCTTTTATTTATTTATTTATTTATTTGTGCTACACGGTGAATCTATTTTGCTAATACTTTTCTCATTTGGCGAATGTTTTTTATTTTTAATTAGCCAAATTACTAACGTTGGTCAAATGACAGCGAGAACACTGCTCATTATGGATGCATGTATACATAAGTGCAGGAATATTAAATTAACAAATCATGTAAAATTAAAAAAAAAAAAAAAAAAAAAAAAAAAAAAAAAAACCCTCAAATGCACAAAATGTTTTGTTTACTAATTTTGGTGTTCAATTTGGGTTAATTTTTAAATTTGAAAGCTTTTATTATATAGATAAATATTTCAAAAATGCATTTCACAACATGAATCATTAATTAATTCACACACAGAAATAAAATAATTTATTAATTCTTAATTTGGGCTAATTTTTATGTTTGAAAGCATATATTACACAGATAAATATTTCAAAAATGCATTACACAACATGAATCATTAATTAATCTACACACAGAAGTAAAATAATTTATTAATTCTGAATTTCACATACAATATTTAACTTTTAAAAACATAAGATACAAAACTAGGGTACAATGGATCATGGTCCATTGTACCCCATATGGAAGTTTGACAAAAACTTGATGATAAAAAAAGAAATTTAGGATTCTATTATTTTAGCTAAAATAAATATAATAATGCATTGTCTTACCTTTTTATTTTGTCACACAATATCTTTCAAATTACAAATCTGTAATAAATAAATGAAGATATGTTTCACTGAAAATACTTACTTTTGCCTTACTCCTCCTGCGTCAAATCAATTATCAAGCATAAAATGGCTAAAATGTCAGCTATGCACATGGTTTCAAACTTCTTTTAACTACTTCATGACTGTCATCTATATACTACAATATGAAGCTTTCAAAAACAGAATTAATATCAAAAATAGGGGGTGGACCATTGTACCCCGTGGTCCATTGTACCCCAGTCTCCCCTACATCAAAGCGCCCGCCGATAAGAAAGATCAAAAATAGCGACGCCTGACCGAAAGAAGTTAGTGCTATATGTGCCTGGCCTTTAAGCGTAAAATTTTAAAGTACAGTGTTTTCAGTATCGTAATTCTGAATGTTTCTGGTAAACAGACGGAAATTTTTTTTAACTAATGAAATAAAATGATAAATATGAATGATAAATAAAAAATGATAAATATTGTCTATATTCTATAACATCGTTATAAAAGCGTGAGAAGCTGGTGTATTTTAAAAATTATACATTTTCCAAGCTGATTTTAAAGTATGTAATTAATAGAAAGAAAGTTTTTTCATTATTATCCTAATAAATCATCAATGATGACATGAGAAATATATTGCAGATTAAAAGCACGAGGTAGAGAAAATAAAATAATAATAATAGTAATAGTAAACAATAATAATAGTAATGCTTAATAATATTAATAGTAATAATAATATGTTATAATACAGACATTTAGTGACCTTTCCTATATGAATCCCATTTGTTTTGAATAAAAATGGCATGTGGGAGCATATATCATGAGGTCGTAAATTACGAATTCTTGCGAAAAAACAAATGTGTTCCTAGCACTGATTTAAGTTTCAATCTACTGTGACGTCATCAAAATGGCGTACCGGGATATATACATGGAAGAAGGAATATAGATATGGAAAGAAAACGAAGCCTCTTTCCCCTTAGGAGGAGGGTGATCGCCGATGCCACCGGATTTCAGTGAGGTTCACCCATATCCCAGCATTCCCTGGGGAATGGCAACTGATTGGCGCATTTATCGCTTATTTGGCCTTACACTCGACGTTTTATTACAGAAAAAGAAGCATGCGATACTGTTTGTTTACAAATGGATTATCCGACGGCGCAATAGAAGCGAACGTCTGATAATTATCCAAACAAACCTATTTATCTTGAAATTATTAGATGTAGAGAATTATGTTTTATAAAAAATAATAACCGCCTGCTTCTATGTTTCTCTAGATGTTTCCAATGAATCTAATTTATTTTCAGAATTAGTTTAAATTTGATATGTATTTTTAAATTTTATTATTACAAGGCTTATAGTATAAAAAATCCATTACAATGCTTACTTTAAGGTTTAAGTAAAGTTTACTGGATTTTTCAATGAATATTTAAAAAAAAAAAAAAAAAATAGTTTCAATTGTACAGTAAACTTAAGTTAAATAAGTCACTTTAAATTGTGCTACTACAATATTTATTCGAAATAACAGTATTAATAATAATTAAAAAGTCCGTTTCAAAGATGCAATAAGTACTTTTGAATGAGTATTCTGTTAGAAGATTTACAAAAATGTTTTCTCTCCCCCCCCCCCCCCCAAAAAAAAAAAAAATCTTTCCAAGTGACTTGACAAAAAGGATATTGTTTATTTTTCGAAATTTCTGTTAGTAAGCATCAAATTGATAAATATGAAAGACTTAATTTTTTTTTTTTTTCTATCTATATTACAAAGTCAAATTAAATATATTTTAAAAGTCATTTATATATTAAAATGAATTATAACCATGTGTATGATAGTTATCTTTTTGTAACTTGAAAGTATTAAACTAATAATAAATGCATTGTTTCAATCTCCCCCCCCCCCACCCCAAAAAAAAGAATACAGTTTGCTAAAGGTGTAAAACCAAATATATCTGATGAACAGTGATTATTTTTTTTTTCTAATTAAATGCTATTCTGGGTGTTTTGGTTGCATTCTTTTTTTCCTTCCTTAAAGAAAAAATACTAAATATATGTTTGTCACACTGATCTTTGTTTTATAGTCAAACATCTCTAAAAATGTGTCATTCGAATTAAAAAATATATATATATATAAATAGGACACAATATTTTATTCCTAAAAGATCCTTATTAAAATCTCCTTTCATTTTTAAAATCCAAAAAATTTCACTGTGAAAAGACATTTTTAAATTCATTTAGATGGTTTTCAGATGTTTATAATAAGCTCATACACTTTTTCTTGGGGAATGGGGGGGGGGATTTAGAAAGAATTTTAATAGACAAATAATCCAGTTATTAAATATTTGTGATTTCCCGCAAACCCCTCACCCGTCTCTTACATGCTTCCAATATTTCCTTTGCATTTTGAATGTAAATTCAAAAAATCCCCCCCCCCCCCCCGCAAAAAAAAGAAAAAAATGTATGTTTTGAAGAGAGAGGGAAAAAAAAAAAAAACTTTAGCTTATTTAATGTTTTTTGTGGACCATTTAATTAAGCCTGATGTCTCGCATAACTCATGGCTGCCTTACCTTATAAAGATATTTCTTCATTTTCGCATCTGGAAAATTGGTTCAAAATAACAAGTGCAACTAGACTTCATAGTTTTTAAAGAGCAGCTACAGAGTTTATAGTTATATATAAAAAAGTATTCAATAAATATGTAATTAAACTATACTTTAATTAAATCATAATACTGCAGTTAGTACTAGTTTGTAGCATATGTACATGTGTTTAATTTATGGAGGGAATTAAAATTTAGAGAAAACTTAAGGAATACAGTGAAACCTCCAAATAAGGGACAAAACTTCCAGTCCCGGTCTTTTGATATAGTACGCATAATGCATTTACCTCTAAATAAGAGACAGTTTTTGCATTTCAGGTAATAAACTAGTCCATGATCGAAATGAAAATAGAGTTTTTGTGAACTTATGAAACAGGCAGACAGTCATGTCAATAGAGACATACGACAATTCACGAGTATTTATTTACCCACAATTCTGATTTGACATAAGTGCGTTTATCTTCAGTGAAAGTAATGCTGAAATTTGTGAGGGCGATTCTGAAAGTCGAGAATAAAAGAAAACTTTGAAGTAGAGAACTTTACTGATGCTTTTAGGCTGTTTTGAAATACAAATGGGCAACTTTTATGACATTAGTTTAAAATTATTCAGAAATTCTTAAAACTAGCAGGCTTTATTATTCAGAAATTACATAATCATACTTTATTTGCATGTGCGTGCACAACCGCAATAGATCTTTAAAAAAATACTGTCAAAGTAACCACTTTTGAATTTAATTTCCATGCGAAAGAAGAATAGTTACTCAAAAAAGGTGAAAAACTTATTTGTCACATAATCAATATCACATATAACTCAACATGCAATTTATTTATCAACATATCGAAAACAAAGTTTGATTCCAAATCGCTACTAACAGCCAGGAATTCCAATGTTATACTTTTCAGTTTAAAAATGAATTTGTAAATGTGTCAAAACTTTTTTCTGTAGCTGAGCACAGCAGTTGATAGATTTGTTGCCTTAAAATACACAAGGCATTTGCATACCTTTTTTGTAAATACTGCTGATAATGACAACTAATATTTATAAGTATAATAAATAAGCACTTGAAAGGATCGTAATAAAATATTGAAATTTGCAAAACAATTACTTTTGATAGATGATTTCAAGTAAATTTTTTTATACTTTTTGCATGTACAAAATTTATATATAAAATAAAAACCAATAATTTTGCAAATAATTTAATGATTTGGTAATCAATTTTAATATTTTAATTCTCTATTTCTTTCGTGTCTGATTAATGTAATCTGTACCTTTTGGATACATTCAAAATTCACCATTAATGATTGATTATTTTTATATACCTCTGAATGATTAATTAAAAATACCAATCAAAATTTTGAATAAAGGACACCTCTATTTAAGGGATGAAAGTTTCGGTCCCATGGGTGTTCCTTATTTGGAGGTTTCACTGTATTACATTTTACAAAAACCTTTGACATAGTTAAAGATATTTTTAACGTGTATTACATAACTCGAATTAATGAAGAATACTAAAATTTAGGAAAAACTGGTGGAATATAACATTTAAAAAAAAAAAAAAAAAAATTCCTAGACGCAGTAAAAGGTACTTTTAATATATATTACACATTTAAATAAAAATTATACAGTTATATTGCATTAAGATATTTTTCTTTGAAAAGAAACTTTAATAGATGTTTCCTTTTTCATGAATGTAATAAATTATCGCATTTTTCATTCTTAAATTATTTTTTTGCTCTTAATTCCATGAATTATGTAATCAAACTACTTTTTATAATATTTGGAAATTGTGAGAAAATGCTGTCAAAATAGACATTTTCCTACAAAATATTCAGGTGCAATAGTGCATAAAAAGGTACAAATTCAGCAAAAAATATTTAAATTTTTCTATTAATCCATGCCTAAACATTTCACACCATTATGTTTATAAATGTGCATAAGATCAATTCTTCAGCCTTGGAAAAATTTTTAACCAGTAGTAAATTATACTTTATGTAGTGAAATAGAAATATTATTAGCAAAAACTATCCACTTTATTTTTAAAGATCAATTTTTAGTTGTAATGCACGACAAATTTAAATCTATTGGCTTATCTCTTTAGAAACATTTAAAATTTTTTGCTTGGATGGACCACTTCTTGCACATATGTAACTGCATTAGACTGTTTGATATTGTTGAATAAAGAAAAAAAGTTTGAGAACCACTTAAGGGAATGATCAGATTACTTTAAAAAGTACACTAGTAGTGACTTGGCAGACCGATTGCATTTTAATATGCAAATTGAGATTTAACTAATCCTAGATTTTCATCCATGATCTCCAAAGGTGTAAAACCAAATATATCTGATGAACAGTGATTATTTTTTTTTCTAATTAAATGCTATTCTGGATGTTTTGGTTGCATTCTTTTTTTCCTTCCTTAAAGAAAAAATACTAAATATATGTTTGTCACACTGATCTTTGTTTTATGGTCAAACATCTCTAAAAATGTGTCATTCGAATTTAAATATATATATATATATAAATAGGACACAATATTTCATTCCTAAAAGATCCTTATTAAAATATCCTTTCATTTTTAAAATCCAAAAAATTTCACTGTGAAAAGACATTTTTAAATTCATTTAGATGGTTTTCAGATGTTTATAATAAGCTCGCACACTTTTTCTTGGGGTATGGGGGGGGGGATTTAGAAAGAATTTTAATAGACAAATAATCCAGTTATTAAATATTTGATTTCCCGCAAACCCCTCACCTGTCTCTTACATGCTTCCAATATTTTCTTTGCATTTTGAATGTAAATTCAAAATTCAAAATTCAAAAATTCATTTTTGTCTATAAGCAAAATATTAGAAAATAAATGTAAAATATCGTCGTCAATGGCTGATAGCAAAGCGAAAAGAAACGAGTGAGTGCTGATTTCTACGGCGAGAGGTAAAACACATGCCAAGTTATCGCCAATCGAAAAAAATCGCCAAGGTTGCCGGCAGTTCAGGGTCACACTTGTCCCAGAATTCTCGGCATGCCTCGGATCGCCTCCATTGACCGGTTTTCTTTCCATATTTATATTCGTTCTTCCATGGATATATATCACAGGGATGTTAATCAGGATTTCGTCGCAAGTAAAATGCTTTAGCACTGGATTTTAGTCCCCCTGATTTAAGTCCCATCTACTCTGACGTCAGCAAAATGACGTATAGCGGGATCTTAATCAGTGGGACCTTAATCAGGGTCTCGACGAAAGTAAAATTCTCTGTGACTGGATTTAGGTCCCGGTCTGATAGCGGGATGTATATCAGTGGGACGTTAATCAGGGTTTCGTGAAAAGTGAAATGCTCAAGCACTGGATTTATATCCCGGTTTCTTGTGACGTCAAAATGACGTATAGCGGGATCTTAATCAGTGGGACCTTAATCAGGGTCTCGACGAAAGTAAAATTCTCTGTGACTGGATTAAGGTCCCGATCTGATAGCGGGATGCATATCAGTGGGACGTTAATCAGGATTTCGTGAAAAGTGAAATGCTCAAGTACTGGATTTATATCCCGGTTTCTTGTGACGTCAAAATGACGTACCGGGACCTTAATCAGTGGGACATTAATCAGGCGCCTCGTTTTATATGCATATTAGCTTTATAAAAAGAATAAGTTTTTTAGAATCCAAATATTGTAGTTTAATTAGGTTTCATACTATTGGAAAGGCAGTTTTTATTTTGTTTTAGTAAGATAAAGTGTTTAATAAATAAAATCTCCTCCCCACTTCCCTTCAACACATAAAAATTAAACATGCAATACAATATTATTGAGGCAATTAAACTACAATATTTGGATTCTAAAAAACTTATTCTTTTTATAAAGCTAATATGCATATAAAACAGATAATCAAGCAAATATGTCCACAGAAAGAACATATGAACTTTTAGATATAACTAGGGATAAGCCAAATTGAAAAAAAAAATCCTGAGACTAACAGTAAACAGAAAATAAAAAGTTAGCAAATAAACGAATCTTTGATTACTAATTATGGTGTGATATTTAAAACATTCCCAAATCACACATTTTTTTTGGAATGGGGGGGGGGGAGAAGAAAGCACAAAAATTTTAAAACATTCTTGATACTGTTTTTATTTCAAAAAACAAATAAGGATGGAGAAATATAGCATAATAAAAGAAAATCTTTTTTCAGGGACGTAATCCCCAAGGACCAGTTTTATCAGTCTTTGGTTAAAGTGAAGTTAACTTAGAGGTTATTGACAGGTGCAAAAGAGTCTTAATTGACGTGCTGTTGTCATGGTGCAGGAGGCGGGGGAATGTATGCTAAAATACAAATGAAAACATTTGTTTATAAAAAATTAAAGGAAAGGAAAGCTAGGGATCAAGATTTGACGACTAGGAATAATTTTTCTATAATTTATTTGCACTTGACGACTAACGACTGCTGATTTCTAAACCTGTATCCTCATCAAGACACTTCATGGCAATTTTTTTATGTTTTCAGGGATGCCCAGAGAGGGGTTTGGTGACGCAAGATGCGTCATACAATTTAGTATTTTTTTTTGGGGGGGGGGGAATTTGA
The DNA here is from genome assembly GCA_964019185.1 of Maratus speculifer. Lineage (NCBI taxonomy): Eukaryota > Metazoa > Arthropoda > Arachnida > Araneae > Salticidae > Maratus > Maratus speculifer. Next base: position 285,204,055 of record OZ025297.1, read on the forward strand.
GAAAAAGTAAATTTTTTTTTGGGGGGGGGATTTTTAAATTCTTAATATTTCTTTCTTTTACAGTTAAAATTAAATCTTGATTTTTTTAACATCACTTTTACATTTTTTCAACATTTAATTTCTAGAAATGTTCCTGTGTTTTCTTTCTTTAAATTCTAGATAAGGGCAATAATAATTCAACTCGCTATCTTTTGAATGTGCAGTAGATTATAAGTGAAATATATTTTACAATTGACATTCTGTTTTTTTTTGGGGGGTGGGGGTTAATGTTAACGTATAAAGATTTTTTTTGGGGGGGGGGTGTGCGTTATTGGGTTTGGGAGGGATGGTCACCACTGTATGTTTTGACTTATTGCATCTGAAATTTTAATACACAGAGTAAATATAATGAAATGAATAAAACACTGAATAAAAAACTTTTAGTTCAAATAATCTTTTATTCTAAACATCAAGAATGTATTAAATATTATTAAACAAAGACATGACACTACGTGGAACGATGCCACTGAGAAATTTTTAAGACATAAGTATCTAAAAGTAGTAAAAATTTTATTTGGCTTTTGCAATGGCCAACGTTTGAGTTGCGATACAAAATCACAGGTTGAAAGAAAGGTATTTCTGCACCTTCTTCATGGTAAAGAGTCGGAAAGTTTTCTTATATCAAGAATGATAATGTAAGTACTGTAAATGCAATTTCACTATCTGAAATAATAATAAAAATACATTAAGGAAAACACTCAAGAAGAGAGTCCAATTAAAATGTATCATCAAAATAGAGCAAAAAAAAAGTAGATCAACAAAAAAGAAAGAATAAAGTTTAAAAAAGAACAGATTTATGTGTTTACAGTGCTAAAATTTAAATTCATGATGTTTTTAGCTCACAAATCTATCAAAACCTGACAGCTAATGTGCCCGCAGGTTCCGTATGTAACGTGATAACTCTTGATATAAATATCAGATTTGCTTCAAATTTTATATGTAGGTTCATTCTGATAAGGTCCTTCACTAATTAGCTTTTGAGGCTCATTGAATCAATATGATGAAGAGAAGGATGCTACCCCTCTTAATTTAGATAAATATGCAGAAATCATGCAGAATTATCAAATTTACTTCAAATTCTGTATACAGTTTCACTCTGATAAGGCACTTCCTTGATTAGTTTTAGGGGCTCATTGGTTAAGTATAAAAAGAGGTGGTAGCTAATCCCCTGCCCATTAACTTACAGTTGATTTCTTTTATTTCTGTAACGACATTATTCTTTGAACTAAGAGTATAATATACGTCATTAAATATGGGCTATAGGAGTGAAAAATAGAATTTTAAAAAGAAAAAAACATTATGACTTCGTCAATTTTCAAGATGTAAAATTCCCTAAGATATTTTATTACAATTCTTCTTAATCTTATACACAGCTTTTATATTGACATGTTTTTTTGATAGGACCAATTCTTACAGAAAAAATGTTAAAAGCAACACAAAAAGAAGAAAAAGGGGGGGGGGGGAGGATGAAAAATATAAAAAGCTTCTGACTTTGTCATATCGTAAGATATCAAAGGTATTTAGAATTATTGTAAATCCTCTTTATATTATCTACATTTTTTATACTGACACATTTTTGATAACAGAAATTCTTACAGCCAATAAATAAATAAATAAATAAATAAATAAATAAATAAAAATAAAATAAATAAATTTATTAAATAAAAATAAATAAATAAATAAATAAATAAATAAATAAAAATAATAAGATGAAGAAATAATTACTGTATTAGTATGATTCTGATAAAACCAGCTTTCACGAAAAATAAAATAAAAAACTTCCAAAAGTTAACACATAGAATTGTTAAACTAAGTTTATCTATCATCTTTATTTAATTTTTGTGGGTAAAACTAATACCTAACTACGAGATTTACCTGTGCTTGTAGTCCGAGCCGGCAGGAATTTATCTATTTTATTGGCATAGTTGAACGGTATTTACCGTCTAATGGTTTTTACCATGGTTTTTACCGTCTTTGGAAAAATTTATTAGTTTGACTGTTTTTGTCACTTTTTATTAAAAATTTACCTACTATATTTTCTATTTTCCTAGTGGTAAAACTTGTTTGAGTGTTAATACTATGATTCCATATGACAATATTCACTAATTTAGTTTCCAATTAGGTAAAACTTTTTAAGTGTGTATTCTGAGTCAGTAAAAGACTATTATATTAAAATAATGGGTTTTAATAAACATAAAAAGCCCCAAAAAATCTTTCACCTTTGTTTTCCAACTGTAAGAATTCAAAATTTGAAAGATATTATTATACATTTATTATTACTAAACCTAAAAATTATCATAACTTTTATAGGAATGCGTATTACACTATTTATTGTAGTTTATCTTAACCCATAACTACAGTTAGCCGTCTCACAGTCCGTTGAGTTTTTCTAGTTTTACAAGTTAAGTTGTAATTTTTAACTTAACTACAGATTCTGATCAAATTTTGGAATCCTATTACTATCTCTAAAGACTTTTGAATAGCTTAATTTAATTTAAAATAGTCCTGTATATAAAGTTTAATACATAAATGGTATTCTGAGAATTAAATTAACATTTTATTCATCTTTAAATTAAGCGATCTAACAGATCACTTACAATAGTTATGCGACAATTTTTGTCACTGCAGTTAAGGGTTAAAGGAAATTAGTTTACTAATTTTTATTTAAACTATATTAAAACAAAAAACTATAAGTACACATTTTCTACACTTAAAAATCCCTATAATTTTGATTAAAAAAAAAAAAAAAAAAAAACGCTTACAAATATTAACTGACCTGTAATGCAGTCTGTATACACAAATATTAGTACATTTTACCAATCTGTCCTTAAAGCTTTTTAGCATTCTATAACAAAATACAAGCTTAGTAACTTTCTGTACGCCAAGTCTCTTTCTTAATTTCGTATGCATATATGAAAAGTTTGAAAAAATTCGCTCGACGGGTGAAAAACTAGAAGGAGTGAAAAATCACCATTAAATGTAGGAATTTAGGATTTATTTCTTGATTATTAAATGTTTTTCACCAAATTGTGCCTGTTACGTCTTTTTGTTTAAAGAACCTCTTTGGAAATGAGTACAAGTAAAAAAGAGTACAATTGAAATGTAAATTTTTTAGTAAAACAGTAAACAGTTAACGTCTGTTGCATAGATTTGGAATAGAAAATATAAAAAATCCCTAAAATTAAAGTGTATCAGCAGCTTTAAGGAACTGACTAATTCTTTATTTCCCATTTTGTTATATATATAGGGGAAAGTCGGGTGGAATGGGACAGTAGGTTTTTTCTTTGCGCATTATTCCATCCATCGCACACAAGATGAAGCAAAGGTAATCCATTCTTCAGTTTAAAAAAAAAATGTTGATTTGTATAAACTTGCAAATGTATGAAGGAAAAATTATTTCAAGAATCAAGTTTAAATTTGTTTTATTTGCTTTCAATATATTAATGATTTGTTTATGTATAAATGTAATAGTTTCCCTATTTATGGAACATTATACTGTATATTATCCTTAAACTAAGCCAAAAAGCAGCACCTTTGTTTATGCAAGAAGTTTTACACAAAACAAGGAAGTGGCGAGGAATGGGACATGCCAGCATAGGGAGGAATGGGACGTGTCCAGTTCCTTTTTCAATTAAGAATAATGTAAATTGCTAACATGCAAACATTTTTAGAGGATAATATATTAATTATAACATTGATAATATATGCATTTATACTGCAAAATATAAATAAATTGAAATTGATGATTATTTAATGTCATCTATGACAGAAAATCCTGAATTTTCATTCCAGTCATGAAGATACTGGAATTTCATATTGTGGCACATACATTATCAACTTACAATCTTTATATGAATTATTTATTTTGCCGACACTAGGTAATTGTTGTCTTAAAGCCTTTTTTATTGTTGTCCCGTAACTCTTAGTGGGGAGGTATGGGACACATTTTGAAACTTACATCTTCTTTAAAATAAAATAGCTGCTGCGCGTAATGTTTCTATATTTTTCAGGAGGATTAAAAAAGGTTTTACATAGCACGCTATAAATTGAAATATTTCCTTTTGTATCAAATAAAGTTGATTCTCTTACTTTTGAAAAAAATGTCTCGCACCACCCCACTCTCCCCATTATAAATATTATATATTAATACACCATTTACATGACAATAGAATTTTTATCAATAGTATTAAAATACAGTTGAAGGGCTGAGATTTTCTTGTATATCGTTAGGTTTTTACCACCTATTCCCCCAGGTTTTTACCGGTAAAAGGCCAACCCTGTTCATTGACCTTGTTTCAGAGCGGGTGGAATAAAAGATTGTTAAAAATTATGTCATTAGAAAATGTTTAAGATTTATGAATGAAAAAGCACATTTTTTTAAAAAAACACAAGATCTTCATCACCAGCGGAAAAATTTCCCATTTGTGTAAAATTTGGATCTAAGTTTTTATTCATTGTTATACTTTTTGAACGCACACTATTTCTGTAAACTATTCTGAAAGTTGAGATTGGTAAATACAGATTGCTTTCCTTTTATAATTTGAATGCTCATTTTGAATTCGCTTTGAAATTTCTGATATCGGATGATATTGATGATTGAGAAAGGAGGGGTGACTGATTACGGTCTAAGCCAACTTACATTGCTATTTTTAAAGAAAAAAAATATTTTATTCAACCATAAAATTCTGTTATTAAATAAGGTATAATGCGAAAGAATACTTTTGAAAAAAGGGGTTGTAAATCTGCATAGTCGATAATCAGAACCTAAAGAGGATTCAATTTAATTTTTCCTCACTTTTTGAAAGAAAATGAAACCAAAAGTTGAAAATTTGAAAGATTGGGAGTAAGAAAACATAATGGCAAACCTATGAGACCGCTAAATACGGGGTTTTAGGCATTTCCTGCCAAGATATAACGTGGCAGACGAATAGCGTTTTAATATTCAAATCTAGGTTTAACTAATCCTAGATTTTTATCCGTGAACTAGACGAGATGATTTTCTGTGCTGCCGCCTCCCGATCTAATCTTATTAGGAAGGTTATTTCGGAAATAATGGTAGCTAATAAAGAAAATGGTAATAATGAAAACCCCATAAATAAGTTTTAATTACTTTAAGATTTGCAAGTATTCTATTGTCTTCCATCATGAAAAAGTTACCCCCCCCCCCTCAAACAAACACAAATCTACTAAATTACAGAAATAGTATTAGAGAAGTTACGTGAGGCTGCAATATGGTGTGAATTAACCTTTACAGGAGGGGCTCGGATAGCATCTATCCGACAAAACATCCAAAGCTGGCCAGATGCTGTCCAAGATCTCGTGTAAAGATTAAAATTAAAACTTCGCGAACAAATGTAATTACTTTTAACTGTATATAGACGCAAAAAAACATATTTTAATCCTTAACTGCTGTGACGAAAATTGTCACAAAATTACTGTGAGCAGTCTGTCAGACCGCTTAATCTAAAGATGAATAAAAGGATACATTAACTCTCATAATGCTATTTTTGTATTAAACTTTATATACAAGACTATTACAAATCAAATTCAGCAATTCAAAAGTATTTATAGGTAGTAACAAGACATTAAACTAAACAAAATTTGACCAACATCACTAGTTAAGCTAAAACTTGCAAATGAAACTTTGAAACTTGAAAAACTCAGCAGTCTCCGAGACCGCTAACAGCAATTAAGGGTTAAATCTAAACAGTTGAGCTTAAACACAAGGGTCAGAAAATGGTCGAAAACTGATTGTCATAGGATATTCCAATTGCAACAAGATTAGTCTATAATAACTGATTTATAATGAAAAAATATGCAAATATTTTTTAAATTTTTTATTTCGCTCTTTCTAACTGTGCGCCTTTAGCATTCGCACGCCTGGAGCAGTTTGATCCAATTGCTCCACGGTAGCTACGCCCCTAAAAAATCATTTTAAAATATTGACATGCAAACGAGAAATTGAAAAATATCTGCCTTATAGGATTAACACTAGCAAGCAGATATTTTGGTGCGAGTGTAGCTTGTAGCTTCACATAATAAACTTACTGATCAATTATACTAACAAAAAAAATATGTACATCCAATTTACTATTTCTATTTTTATTTATTTGTTTTTTTAATGACATTACATATAGGGATGTACGATAAATTAACATAACAATAAAATAAAATAAAGTTAAATTTTACCTTAAATCAGATTTCGAAAGACTTAAGATGTAGAATAAGCTTTACAGCAGTAGATTTTACTTGCCGACACCGAAAACAGAAAGATACACGTCACATCGTTTGCAACGATGAACCTTGCGCACATGCGCAAGGTTCCAGTCACTCGATGAGGTGCCACATTGCTGCCATTACGAAATGCATGGCACGTTATTTAGCACCAAACACCCAGTAAGAGAGCTGTGGGCACCTCAACTACATATCCAAGTCTCTATGGCACCCTAGGGTTCCAAATGGCACCGCCTTTTCACCCCCGGGTCCCAAATGGCACCGGTTTGTCACCTTTAGTTTTAACAGTGTATTTTCCTTATCCTGTAATTTCAAGTTTTATTCAACAGGAAATGCCACATAAATCATGAGATTTAACACTGTTGTATTTTTTATTTGTATTTTTTATTTTATTTTTTTTATTCTAAGATTTATGTCTGTAAACAAAGACAACATTACAAACGTTTTGAACAAAAAAAAAAGCCTTATTTATGCAATTTAGTCACCTTTATTCAAAATGGTAATAGAAATTTTCCAATAAGTAGTGAACAAATGCCAGCGAAACCGTAGATGCTATTTACCGAGATACTAGTTCAGATACAACCAATATACTCTATATTATAATAATCAATAAAAGATTCACAATTTTTTATTTTAACTGTTTGTTCTCTATCGAACTTACTTGCTGCATGAATTGTGGGATATCCGTTCGATTTCTTAATTTTCATCACAAAGTCTTTCGTCTTTAAGTTTAAGATAATTAATCACTGAGCTTGTAAACATCATACGTGCACCAATATACGCTAAATTATTCCTCATTTGTTAAAAATAATTTTCGGTACCCCTAAAAATATATTTTACCTTTGAATTTTTTCTGAACGTATAAAAAAGAACTGGAGATTCCGTTTATTCCTTGTATGCAAGCATATTTAATATATAAATAATAAATCCGAATTTATACTTTAGATGATAAATCTAAAATTCTATAAATTAAGATTACTAATTTATTTAAGAAAGACAAAAAAGATTTAGGATTTAAAATTAAATAACATTAATTATTTTTCTCATTCATTCAAAAATACTTATAATGCATTTTTTAAAGTTGAATAAATTACATAAAGTTAAAAAAGATTGAATTTTTAAAGTTGTTTCTGAAAAATATATGTTAAATATACTTTAAATATACAATTTAAAATATACTTTAAATGAACACATTTAAAAAATATTAAAATTTATTTTAATTTTAAAAAGTCGATATTACGCACAAATCTTATCGAATAAAAATATAATACTCATACCTTATCATAGCAATCTAAGTAAACAAATTAATATTCATATTTTTATCCTATATTAGTACTAAAGTATAAAAACCCCAGACACAATCTCATTAAAAACGAAATTTTCCTGAAATTAACTGAAATGTTTTTTAGAGAAACAGATCAAGTCAAAACCATCTAAATCAAACATATTTACACTAAAGTGTTTTCTGCTGTGCAACTCCAGCTGAGTATTCGAATGCTGGTCTCCAAGGCTGTTGGTTCGAATCCCATGTCAGCCGCTTTTGCTTTTTTCCAACTTTCTTCAATTGGCAAATAATTTACCTCTTGTAACGGAGAAACAAAAACGAATTTTCGTCAGTTCAGGAAAATATACCATTAGCTCTGCTACCAGAATAAGTTTCGTCAATTGAAGATAGTTTTTATGAGATTGTGGTTAAACTGCGTTAAACTACTTTCACTCCAGACGTTTTTTAATTTATTTTATTGTACTTTTTATGAGAATTGCTTCCTAATTTTTTTTATTTTTTTTTTCGCAAATAACAAGCATCATGTTTATTTATGCGTAGAGAAAGTTTATAGTAATTGCATATAAATAGCAATGCAGGATTTTGTACACTGTTCAACGATAAGGCATTTTTAGGTTAATATGTTTAAAATTACATTCTACGACTACTTGGATTATTCAAGTTTTTGTTTGAGAGACCCTTTATTCTAATATCAGATACAGAATCTTTTGTATACTGTTCTCTCTTCATATACATTGAACTAGCAGCTTTTGCCTGTCGGTTTTTCTAAAAAACGTTGTATCAAACGAAATATATATGTGAATTGGATCATGTCGTTTAAAACAATGAGGACATTTGCCTGGAATGTTCAACCGAATAGCTGAAAATAATGTTAATGTCGTTACGTCATGCAAAATTTAGGCTGTTAAGGACGAACTTCTGTAGGGATTTGGTAAAGAACTATACCCTCATTAGAATTTAATTGACTTGTTGAAAAAGCTAATTGTTCGGAATAGTTGATTTTGCCGGATTCTAGAACTTTCAGCCATAATTCTGTAAATCAAGCAACCTGATCACCAAGCAAATAATATGTGTTATAGAGTAAAACATTCACTGAAAAATTAACTAATTGATCAATTTTTCATGAAAATCAATTTAGCAAAATCTTTTAACTGAAAAATGTACTGAAATCGTCTCTAAAAATGATATAATTAACAGATGACATCTCGTAAAATTTCATTCAGCGAACCTTTAAAAAAACAATCTTTCATAATTGGTCTCGTTTGATATAGAACATTTTTAATAATTATTTAATCAAGCAACATAGAATGTTATGTTTCATACTAACATCGTTTCAGAAAATTTACCTATTATAATGTAAGTCCCATCAAAAAATATTCAGCAGAACGTAAGTTATAAGCTGCAGGAATGAAATTTCTCTTTCCATTTTATACATATATTAAGATAATAAAATATATCTTACTTAATCGCGTTAACCTGATTATAGAACTCTTGAGAAATTTAAAATTAAGTATACCCTGCATCACTTCTGTTTTCCTTTTTTTTATCTCTGCATAATTTCCATAACTATAGCATATATAGTCTTTAATATGTACCCATCGTCTGTAGTATATATTCTCTTTATATTCTGCATTTTTTTACTATACCACAGAGAATTTTGACCGCATAGCTCCGTAACTTAACAATTTAGAATGATATGATAAATTTTGAAAATATTCTTCAATTATGTCTAAACAACTTTGCAACTGTCATTAAAATATATTCAGTAAAACTTTAAATCTTTCATAATCGAATTCACTTAATTTCAGAGCACTCTAGATATTGTTAGCAACGTAAACTACATTTATTTTTAATTAAACCTTTTATAAACCAAAATGACTATCTAACAGTGTAAGTGCTATAAAATTCTTTTTCTGAGAACCTGAGATATGATGTATTAGAAAGAAACAGAAATTTTCGTTTTATAACTATGTACAGTAAACGATGTTGTGTAAATTTGTAAGTGCTATTATTTGCAATTTCAAAAACGTTATTGGCGATATTTGCGCACGGCTAACATAAAAGTTCCATTTTTTTTTCTTCTTATCCAGGAGCTAACGACAAAGAACCACATTCAAATTTAAACCTTTGATTTTTTTTTTTTTTTTTTTTTTTTTTTTTAAGCCGCTTAATACTTTTGCTCGCAAAAGTATTGTTTTAATTTTGAAATTAAATGTTTTCGTTTTACAATATTCTTATTCTTTGCATTTGAAATAAGATCAATGACTGTGTTGTTGTTTTTTTCTTTTATGCCAAAACCATTGTCGCCAAGTGTTACAGTTAGCGCAAATTAAATGAAGCATTTGAAAATATAAATAAATTTGTTGATAAAAAATGAGCATTAAGAAGATATAACTTTTGAAAATTACAGACTTTAACCTACCATTTTTTTTATCAATAACAATACGTACTTACAATAAAAGAACAAATGCAGTAAACTCTGAATCGATTAAGGCCGAAAAATGTTTTGTAGTAGGGGAGACCGGGGTATGTTGTGCCAGGGGCAAGTTGTGCCATCGAGCTTCCTGACTGAGCCAATAGGTTGCAGCATCTTTCACTTCATCTGAGTAAAGAGGTTGATTGTCTGAATGTGCAGCGTATTTTTTGAAGTATAGCATCGCGTTGTTTTCGAGATAAAAATATTTATCTTGTTTTCGATTGTAAATGTAAATTTTGCGACCTACATTTGAATCGTCATTGCCACTAGCGATACTGAGGTATGTAAACTTCCCTAACAATATTTTAATGCTTATATTTTGAGCTGTTATTCTATGTATTTCATTTTTAATCATGCCAATTTTTAAAATTTTTTTTAAAAATTTTTAAATGGCCGTCATTTTGAAACATAATGGCGGATGATGCTGGCCAACGAACTCGATCGAGACATTGTATATATATATATATATATATATATGTATGTATGTATGTATGTATGTATGTAATTATAAATTTTTTTGAAATTTTTGCTCCTCTTTTTGAGAAAATGTTAAAGAAAAAATAAATAAATAAAGCTGCCTACTAAATTTTTGGACACTCTGCATGTGTATTAAGTCCTTGTTGCACTAGTTCAACTATAATGAAAATGATATAAATTAGTGAAGCTTTTGACAAGATTCATGTTACATAACATGATGTGCATAGAATTTATTTTTCAATTACATGCACGCGGAAAACTTCGGATAGAGTACTGTATCAGAAAGTGCACTATCTACTAGCTACGGATATACGTTTTTATTTATGCGCATTGAACTAGAATTTTTTTTCTTTATACTTGTGTTATATATTCTATTTTGATAGATGAATATACCGTGCAATATAAAATATTTTTTAAACATTTCTAATTATCAGCGTAAATAACTCAAACGCAATTTTTAATTGACTTAAGCATTTTAAAGTTGAATCAGATTAAATATGCTAAAAATGTTTGTATGATATAAGAAAATCATATACAGGACAGCGCAAAGATATGGATAAATGGTCTCCTAACGATGATAATGTTTGTAAATGTGATATCAGATTTTTAAATAATGTTTTAACCTAGATTTAATTTTAGATTCATATTTTGCGCATATGAAAATATTTTGAAAGTATACAGGCATGTAATAAAGAATTATATTATGATTCTGTGTGGTGACATAAATTGCTAAACGTGAATGTACAAGCTACTGTGCATTTTTTTGCTCAACTTTGGCGTACGTAGCAGTTTTAACATATTATGTTGACTATGTTCAAATTGTGGAATAAATACTGGTCTTCAAAAATACTGTGACTACTTTTCTGTTATTGACAGTAGTTGGTGGAATCTGATTTTCAAATATGCTATGAAGGGTTTTTTAATGGTTACTTAGTTTTTTTTTTTTTTTTTTTTTTTTTTTTTTCTTACAATAACGTTTTGGAAAAGTATTCAGGAAGTGCTGGAAAGTGTTTCATAATCCATGCTTGACTCGTGATTTAGTTCTCTTATTTACCATTAAACTAATCAAAATCTTTTATAGTTAATTAAAATTCAAACCAATATATTATCTTCCTGGTTAATTCCTGACATCATTCACTAATTATAGGGTTATTAGGGCAGTTATTTTTTCAGCAGCAAATTAATTTCTTTCGAAAATGAGCGAGATTGCTTCAGTAATTGCTGTTATTAACGACTCTGGATTTATTCTTATGTAGGTGTACAGACACTTCTTATAAACATTCGAGATGTCTAGAGTTCGTTTTATCTCATTATTAATTCCGTACACTACAGCGAACGTAATGCATATGATTATACAAACAGAAATAAAGCTGCGCATTAAAATATAAAAATCACGCAAACCTATGAGAGAATCACATCAGTGATTGATGGAAATAGATAAATATTACACAAGAGTTTTAAATTACCATAATTATTGCATTATACATAATGCACTAGATCTATTTTTCATTAGATTTATCTAATGAAATGATATTCATAATAAAACAATTTTACTCCTTTCAGTTAAAAGAATTCAGTCCTTTGTGGAGGCCTTTTTTAAATTAAATTTTTTTTTGTTTCACAACAGGAAAAGTAAAAACGAAATGAATTTATTTACTGAAATATATACTTTGCTAAAATTTAATTAGGAGCTATCAGAAAGCGATAAGTATCTAAAACACAGCCATACAAAAACGAAAAAAAGTCTATTAAATGCGAGAAAAATTCATGACATATGTGCATGAAGTTAGATTTATGCAATATTTCAAGACAAATACATTTAGTATATACTGAGGTATAAGGCGCACCTTTATATGAAGCACATCTAAAATTTAAGGCAACATTTTTCTGAGTGGCGCATCCGTTCTTAATAAGTGACAATGACGAGATATGAAGAAAAAATGAATTAAATTAAATTTCATTTAATATATTTGCTAAACGTGATAGAAAATATATTTATAAGGCAAATAAAAACAGTTATTCATTCGAATCGACATGTTTCATTGCTATGAAGATTTAGATTGAAGATTTTTACTATACCACTGCTCGCAAAATTTGCACTAATACAAATATTTTCGCAAAAAAGTTGAAGGTAACACGAATTTTAACCACATTTACGTGATATAATGCATAATGAAGTTAACTGCTATATTAAAAATTGATAATTCAAAACGTGAATTATTTCATACTTTTTTTCTTTACTCTGCAGAGCATCGCTTCGCAAATTTTAGAAAGCTCCTTGGGGGATGAATCGTTACACATATTATCACTTCTTAAAAGCATCTCAACTAATTCTATGGTAATAGCTGACGAATAAAATTCTGATGATTAAAGTATTGTAGTAGTTTTTTATTATACTTCAAAGTTTTTTTTGTTATTTTGTCTGACCAAAATTGTATTTTTCTTGTCGCATTTAATGCCTGTTCTTTGATCATAGTTTTAAGCTTTATGTTTGTCATCTGTATATAAAATTGTTGTTTCTATTGTTCCAAATCTCTAACATATTATTTTTTTAACTTTTCGGAAGGTTCTGAAACAATGGAAATATTATGGTCATAAAGTTTACATGCGATTCGAAGAAAAAAAACCCAGGAAATTATTGCAGTAAATAACTTGGATTTTTGTCAATATAATTACATCTCTTGAGAAGTAATTAAATAATTTATTATTTACTAATTTGCATTTACTAAATGAAGTAATTTGCATTGACAACGAGATGAAACATAGAGATACAATCATATAAAGTAAATTTCGAAATATATATGTATACGAACACTGCAAAAAAAAAGGTTAAATTTACGGCCAAAATTGCAGGCAGCAATGTTGTCAGCATCTTTTTCCGTAAAAATTGCAGTAAAATTAGATGTATTTTTTTATTACATCTAATTCTACTGCATTTTTTATGGCAATAACTACTGGCAACATTAAGTACACTGTAATTGTTAGCATATATTATGTTTCCTCAACTTTTTTCATATACCTACTATTATTTTATACTTATTGTATTTAACCCTTTATTAACCGACGGTACTTATAAGTACCACTGAAATTACTTATTACAAAATTCTTTCAGTACGTCAATTAGTTGTAATAGTCTTTTGAACGAGTTGCAGATACATTGCTTTATTTTGTTCCAAAAACATTATTGGTGACACAAAACAAAAATATTTTTAAAAAGATGCTTTCTTTTACTTTTGTTTCTTTTCAGCTTTCTAGGCGCTGAGAGAAGGGAGCGGGGATTTTTGGATTCGGAAATATTTCTATATTTATATGGTAAGAACATCATATTTATATATTTTATAATTCTACAAAATACTAAGAAAACAATTTAAAGTTAAAAAAAAATCAGTGGGGTTATAAATATTGAACAAAATCCCTGTAAATTCAAATTTAATTAATCCTTCTAAAATCCTTCAACGATTTCTTAAATGACAATGTAAATATTTTAATTTAGTTTGAATAATTTACGTAAAATGCTTTAGAATGTAAAATTTTCATGAATTTATAATTCAGTAAATAAAGGGTTAATCTATAAATCGTAAGTAACTGAGTATTTATCATTTATTTATTGAAATAATTTAAATTAGACCTACACGTATGTTACGTATATGTGTACATGGCTCGAATAATAGCTTTACATCACAAGAGATCTTTATTTGGATGTGTTCTAAAACAAATCTGAAAAGTTAGACGAGTGACACGTCATTAAAAAAAGCACAACCAAGGATCCTTATATACTATAAAAAAAATCCGTTAAATTTACGGCAAAAACTGCTGGCAGCAATGTTATCAACAGTTTTTACCGTAAAAATTGAAGTAAAATTAATTGCAGTAAAAATTTTACTACAATTTTGAGGCTAAAACTCTTTGTAACATTGCTGCCAGCAGTTTTTGCCGTAAATTTAGAAAGTTTTTTTATTTATTTCATTTTAATTTTTTATTACATATTTTTTTACAGTGTAAAATTATTTTAAAATGACGGATTAATTTAAATTTTTAAGATAGGGGAGAGTGGGAATGAATGGGACAATTTTTACATTTTTACTAATAACTTAAGCTGTATTCAGTTGTTACTTTTAAAAATATTACTTAAAGAATACTTCAGCATTTAGCAACTTATTGATATACTAATTTCAATAAGCAATTGTTTTTAAAATTTTTAATATTTTTTTAACATGCATGCATAGTGTCCCATTCATTCCCATGGTAGGGATGAATGGGACAGGTAAAAAAATTATTCTAAACGTATTTTATTTGAAAACTGGGTGATATATTTTATTTTACTACAAATTGACTGAAGCTAATATAAATGGCAATAGTCCTTTGGTTCTCGCAGTTCTCAGAGGTCTAGGCTTTGGTAGTTTCATAACAATATCCTCCATATTAAGAAAATAAATTTCTGGAGGATCGGTATAATGAAATAAGGAATTATCAAATTTTTCTCAAGAATTATACTTGAAGGTTATCATTATTGTTCTTTAAAACCCTAACAACGTAATGATAAATATTTTCTCCACATATCTTTGTTAGGAGAAAGTCGTCTTCTATTATATTATCCAAGCTGCAAATTTGGTGATCCATATCACTTGAAATCATGTTCAAATCACTTTCATCTTCATTATGAAGTGATAAATTGTCATATTCATCACTACCGTCCATACTTTTACTAAAAATATTGCTTGAAGGCAGGCAATTCCATTTTCTTGGTTTTCTTGGTTATTTTCATTTTCCAAATATTGCTTTCCTGGTGTAACGGTTAGAACACGACAGTGTCCTCGTTTTCTCCTCTTAACATCTGATTTCTAGGTAATGACAAAATGTAATTTTATTTATTATGGAATAGCCCTAGGGATGGATGGGACAGTCCCATTCATCCCCATGGCCACATGGTCATATAAGACAGTGATTAGGCTTAATAAGCACTGCCAATATTGTTTATTTGCATCACGAGTATAACAAGAGATTATATCATTTTAACATTAAAAAAATTAAAAGGTTTTGAGAAGGTTAACTATCAATTAAATACTAAAAAGGCTAAACAGAAACACTTACTTTGGTTCTTGAAAAATACACTTTGTACAATAGCTACTCTTCTGTTATGGATATTTCTTTGATACTCTGTTTGTTGAATAACCTCTGTACTGCCATTTATCAGGTAGTAAATTATAAAAAAAATTTATTTGTGGAACATATATAAATTTCTGTGGCCCATTCACCCCCACTCTCCCCTAAAACATGACTATAAACCTAAAGTTCTAAATTCATTTTTTAATGAAAAAATAAGTTGTATGTGTGCTTAATACCATAATTTAAATTATGCATCACAATTAACTCCCTCCTGCACTGAAATTATATTATTAATGGTTAATTTTATTATTCATTAATGATTTCCTCTCGCAATAACTTGTTTCAACAATGTTTAAAAGCTTCTTCAACATATTGTTACGAATTTTGTAAATAGTTAGTGTTTGTACTGTAAAATAATGTAAATAATCTTATTAAGCTTCATTTCTTTACTAATATTAGTTTTTGTTACATTGTCTCTGTTATCAAGCAAACTTGTATATTATTTTCAGTGTATGTCTACGGCAGATTGGCGAAATATTAAAGATATCGCCAAGTTGGAGTCACTTTTGACGACTAATTTTGGTCGCCAAATTTGGCGATATATCGCCAAGTTGGCGACAAACTTGGTGATTGTTGGCGATGGTAACCCTTCCCAATTTATGGTAACCCCCCTTAGGTATGCTGATACATTGAATGTTTTTCTTTGGTTTCTGGATTTTTCGAGAAGCCTGTGGAAAATTCTAGCGCATGCTGCCAGCCTATATAAGTAGAGCAATACGAGCTGTCGTTGTTATTCTTCATCAGTCAGTCATTGAGTGAGCTGCGATTGTAAGCAAGTTTGCTTGAGTTTTCTCTACATTGTTTTGAATGTGATTTAGCGTTGAGACATTATATAAAGAGTCTCTGGGACCTATATTTGTACTTGTACGATATATTTGAACAGTTATTTTTGAATATCTAGTAATATTTTTGAGTTTCGAAGACTCTGTTGTTCTGAAGATCTGTAAATAAATTATTTTCTACTTTTCTAAGAGACAAGAGTTTGAAGTCGTCTAACCATAAGATCAAAAGAACCCTATATACGCAACAATATATTTATTTACGAGGAGTAAAGTAATGTGCTTATTTTTTTTTTCTTGAAGGAAAAAAAGGATCACTCCATGTAAAATTAACAAAAATGTAAAAAATGCCGTCCCTGCAAAGGAGCCGATTTTAAAAATATTTGAGATACGTGCTCATTTCATATTCAAATATAGTTCTGCACAATATTTTAGCGAAAAATAAATTATTTTATCTGTTTTGGACATTTAAAAAACTAGTGATATAGAATGGAATGCAAACAATCGTCGAAAGTTGCAAGTTTGAAGTTCTGTATTTTGAAAACTATTCAACAAAAATGAAGTTTTTCTTATAATATTTAAATTTCTGAAAATCACTCTTTGTATTTATTGGGTAATAATAATATAGTAATACCATGATTAATCTTAAATTGGTAGTAACTATTGAAATTTTGTAATTAAAAAAATGAAACGCCATAAAATTCAAAGGATTTAAAAAACATCTGTGAAATTGATGCATTGTGTAGTATTATATATGAAGATAGAATTTTCCAAGTTTCAAAGTTGTTATATATTTCCTTCATCTTCAAAAAAAAAAAAACTTAGAAACTTTAAAAAAATATATATATATAGTCGCAATTTTTCCTTTTATGTATCCGCAAGAAAAAAAAAACATAATAATAATTAAAGGAAAGCTTCGACATTAATAATATTGTATATTTATAAGAATCAATAAGTCCATAACACGCTAAAAAATTGCCTTTTTGATTCGTAACATAACAAAAATGTTTTGAAAAAACTAATATTCGAGACATTCTAAGGACAATTTTTCTTTGAAATCACGCGCTTTTTGCGAATTATTTGCTAAAAAATGTTGCTGCCATATACTTTGCTATTTTAATTTAAGATTAATATGAAATTATTTAGTCAAGAGAATATTTTTTTCTTTTACTCAAATTTAAAATATTCTTGAGGCAAAAATATATTAAAAGCAAAAATAAAATTTTGCATAGTTAAAATATGCACTTTTATTTATAATATTTAGTTTATTGGAGTTTAATACTTTTGAAAGCTTTTATTCGTGTATAAATAAAGGATAAAAATGTTCAACTTTTAAAGAAAAGTTTCCACTGTTTAATTTTTTCTCATTAAGGAATAAAATAGGCAAAAATAAAAATTTAGAAAAAATGTCTAGAACATTGACAAAATAAATCATGCAATTGATAATAATAATAAAAATAAAGAAATTCAGGTGTTTTGACCGTTTAAACTTAATTTTTTAATTAATAATACTCATTTAGTTAAAAATAAGAAAATGTATAATGCTAAAATGAAATTTCTGACTTTATCTTAAGTATCTTTAATTAATCTTAGCATAATTCCAAAGAGTTTATGAAAAAAAAAGAAATAGCTATTTGAGTAATCTGTTATGTGTAATTCACAGTCCAAATTCAATTCAGTTTAAAACTTGGCGTAATGTTAACACATTATTCTTATTCAGATTATCGCTTAATAATATGCTCTAGTAAATTTGATTGTTGGGTTATCGTTGAAATTTTCGTATTTATTTATTTCATTTAATTGCAAAGCGATATGCTTGAGTGAACAAATATTGGTTTAATTTCCTTTTCTAGCTTGTTACCTAATAAAGACATTGCATTTACAGCCGGTAAATACTTTATGTATTCTAATTCATTTGTCAAACCATAAGTTATACGAGAAGTAAATTTAAGCTTAAACAACGAGTCAAGCATAATTCTAGAGTAAATTCCGTTTGAAACGTGTTTAGTTGCTTTATGAGAATAAATAGATAGATTCGATTGTTGTATGTTGAGACAATGAAAGTGTAAATATTAGGGATAAGCATTCAAATATTCAAATACGGAATACATTTGTTTAATAAATTTATTTGATAGTTTGAATTGACTTATAGATTTACTATTAAATAAACAAAACTATGCATGTATCTGTTAATAATTTTTTTTTTCTTTTAATAACTAATCTTAAATTGTTAATATTTAAATGTTGGTTATGTTTATGACGGCCAATTATCAACATGTGGGATATAGATCCTAGGGGGGGGGGGGTTCCATGAGAATCTTTATAAGGGAACTTAACTGTTATTCATGCAAGGAAATCCAAAGTTTAAAGAAAACAACGAAACACTACAAAAGATTAGACCGATGGGCAGTGATTGGGATTGAATCAGCAACACCTGTTCACCAGTTATGTGTGCAGAACATCTCAATCTTTGTAGGAATTTTAAATTAAAGAGATAACAAAACATTTCATTTTTTTTATCTTGCAGCAAAAAACGCGAAATCCGTTTTAATGTAATACTTTTTTATTTACTATAATGTACAGTATTAATAAATTTCCCTATGTTACTGCGTGTGTAGCTATAATTTAATAAATCACCGTTTACATTTAATTCAAACCATTTCAAATTATATTCGGAGTAAAGGGGCTGAGCAGTTTAAAAATTGTTCATTGTAGATCACCGAGCCCATTAAAATGTATGTTCCCATCGGTAGTTAATAGACAATCACTTTCAAATAATATAAGTATCTTTCGCTAGTTTTTTTAATTAATATTTATACGTCGTAAAATAAATATATAATGGAGTTAACAAATTCTTTATTTTAGAAATAATTTTTCGTAATTAATATATAATTGTGATTAAAAAGAAAGTCATTTTCCTGGCCTGAATTTTAGTCCTTTATCCTGTTTTAATATGACGCTGCAGACTAATTCTTATACTAGACATAGTTTAAATCACAAGTAGTAAATTAATACAGACCAGCAAGATCTTTTAGATGTTTCATTGAAAATAATGAGATAAAAGATTTTGTAAGAAAATGAGAAGATCTGTATTATATATTAACCTGTCTTCCATAAATTATATCATTCAAAATATTTAAAAAAAATCTATAAAAAAAATATTTCAAAATTCAGAGTATCTATGTACATTTTAACAGCCGCAACTACGTGACTTAAATTTTATACATACCACTAACGCATGCAGAAAAAATATTTTTTATAAAAATAAACTTAAAGCTTTTGCCATTCTCCCTTTGAAAGAATCATCTAATAAAAATTAACGAATCGTTTAAATATTTGATAAAACGTAGGAAATCACAAAGGAAATTATTAGAGGATAATAAATCGAACACTTTTCTATCCATAATATCATTTCAATGCACGTGAGAGAAATTTTTCATAGGCGCTTTTAAGCAACAAAATGACAAGTTTTGTCTTAAGGTTTTGATTTAATGTAACGTCTTTTAATAAATAAAGATAATTCGTTGACCCTGTCTTTATTTTATAACATGCTGCCAATTTAACTTTCATAGAGTCATGAAATAAAAAAATCCCGAATCTCTTAAACATTTGATAAAACACAGGAAGTCACAAAGGAAATAATTGAAAAATAAAAATCAAACTCTCTTTCATTCATAATATCATTTTAATGCACGGGAAAGAAATACTTCGTAGACGTTATTTTAAATTAAGTTATGCAGACGACAGAAGTCTTGATTTTTTTTCATATAAGGAAAATGGATGTAAGAACAGTTGATTTTAAGGAGCGAAATGGCAAGTTTTGTCTTAAGGATTTGATTTACTCTAACATCTTTTAATAAATCAATGAAATTCGTTGACTTATTTTTTATTTTATAACGTGTCGCTTGATTACATTTTAAGATTGTTTTGGGGATAAATAAAAATTAAAAGGTTCTGTAACATAATTTTCTTTTTCAAGTCGCATATTTAAGTAAACAAATTCAACGTAGTATTAGTAATATGGAAATATTATAGAAAATGTATGCAGGCTTATACATTTAAAAAAATATTATATTTCAGAACATTCTTATTTATACATTTTTTTTATTTCACTTAGTGCCCTATATAACAAAATTAGAATAAACACATAATATGAAATCCTTAGATATTTTTTTTAGTTTTGTTAAGAGATTTCGTTAAGTTTTTTTAAGTTTCGTTAAGTTTTATTAAGAAAAAATGCAAATTATTAATTTTTTGGGTTCACTTTAAAAATCTCTGAAATCTAAATTTTTTATAGTTGCTCTATCTTGAAAGTTTCACTCTAAGATTCGTTACTTTAAGAATTTTTTTTTATTAATATTTAACATGCTTTAAAAAATTTTGTTGAATGATGGATGGACTTTTAATATCTAGATTAAGTTAAGTGTGTTTTAAATACCATTTTGTTTAAAATTACTTAGTGTTTAATAGCTGCATTGTGATTAGTGTTTAAAAAATAATTTACTTTTAAAGAATACCATAGGATTTTTCTGGTATGGATAAGAAATATTAAAGTAAAAAATGGGCCCAATTACTTCCTCTTGTGACATTTGTACCGGAACGCGTTTGTTTAGAGTAATCACGAAAAACTTTTATTTCAAATTCAAAATTACAAGCTGATAAAATGTTGACCCTATGTTCACATATTTACCTTTTTTTTTTTTTTAATTGAAAAACATTTAGATCTCCCGGAATGCGGATGAAGTTTAAACTTTTTGGCCTAAATTGTAAATGTTTTATACTTTTTAATATATGAATGCAAAGTAATTGTTTTTTAAAGCACAAAAACATAAAGCTTACATAGGCATTTAACATTAAAAAATTTTTGTTTCTGTCATTAAATTCGAAATCTAATTGAAAAAAATCATCATTTTACCGAATATTTAAGATTTTCAGTTTATTTTTATGGGTTTTTTTTTCTTGATGATTTTAAATTTGTTCCGGGTTTATTTTTACATCTGCAAACTTCCAGATTTCAAGCAAATCAAATATATATTAATTTTTAATCAGTTTATTAGTGTAATTTTATTTGGTTCATGACTGTGAAACAATTTTTAAAATAACACATACACACAAATAAAACTTAGAAAGTGTAATTCTTAAATGAAAATGCTACAGATGCAATAGTTCAACAATGAATAACAAAATTGTCATTCAAAGAAAGAATCTCGATTTTATTGTCTCTTTATCTTCATGGATATAGAAGAATCATGCTCAACATGTTTTGGTGACATAACTCTAGACAGAGGTTCTAGGAAAAACATAATATCATCAATACTAAAATACATGAAATGTAATTGTATTCATGAGACAACTATTAAAGCTTTTGGGTTTATTGAATGGCAATAAAGACTGGTGTATATAATGGATAAATGGTATTGAATTTAAGTGCTTTAAAGCAGACAGTACAAATTGGGATTTCTTTGCTTCATTTATATGAATTACCTCTTAGGAAAGTTTGTTGTCGTAGATTGTACAACGCATTTAGGTGATCCTATAAGTAAAAGATTATCATATATATTATAAAGCAGAAGTTCTGAAACTTCCAAACGAGTGTTTTCAAAAACTACCCGATGGATCTTTTTGCAGATTATATCATTCGATAGGAAATATTTTTGCGGAGGTTTAAGATACGAATACACAGGAATAATTCTGTTTTTTGTACTAAATTTCGTATTTTTCGGTTATTTTTGACGGAAGGATTGCAACAACTAATTTTTTGGCGATAATTATATTTCAAAAAAGAAATGAAATGCTTTCTCTAATGGAAAATAATATAAACATTTCGAAAAAAAAAAACCTGTTAATTCATTGATTTAAAATAAATAATGATAAAAAGAAAAAAATCCGTTTAATGCAAAATAATATTATGAAAGGAAAAAAAATTACCTTTAACGAAAAAAAAAAGAATATTTATAATATTTAAAAAGTAACTCAATGTGAAAGAAAGTTTTGAAGTGACACAATATTTGGCAATTTATTTCTTTCGAGCCAGATTAAGAGAAAACAACATCTCAAAAATTTCATTAGATAAAACATAAGTATTTTTTTCTTTCTTTTTCTAAAAATATTTTTAAATCTAATTTTCCCGTTATGTGTTTTACAGAAGAAACTTGCAGAATTATTTTTTTAAAAAAAGGCTCTAATTGTTATTTGTATGTTGTTTCTTCAATCGGATGTTTCAATCTACTTTTGTCGCCAATCAATGCTATTCTAAACCAAAATAGCACAAGACGGAGCGATGTTCGCAAGAACTATTTTCTCTCTCTCTCTCTCTTTTACTGAGTGAGAGCATTTATAGGAACAAATTTTACATTTAACTTAAATACATATTACATATACAGTTAATACCACAAAAATGAATAATATTTAAATTTTAGGGTAAATGTCTTTCCACATACATAGATATTGTAAAATAATTTAACTGCAACTTTTAAATAATTTTTGGCACAGATATCTCATACGCACTACATTGGTGCGATTTGTCTTTTACGCCAATACCATATATATATCTGGGTAATTAACTGACGCCAAAGTGTCATTATTTTGCTTGATATGGCAACACGGATGTTATTGTCTATTTATTAATAAATTGTCTATTTACAATTTTTTTCTTTTTTTTTTCCAATTATATAAACTATTTTAATCTAGGCACATTTGTCATATATGCGTCACATTTGCGCGACTGCAATAAAATGGCGATTTTATGCCTCACTTGGTAACCTGGCTGTTGTTTATTTATTAATAAATTTTTATTTTATTTTATTTTATTTTTTAAAGTATATAAATAGTTTTGTTTTATAATTATTAACTAAACTTTTTAAAATTTATTGTTATTTTCTATTTAAAATAAGAGAAAATAATTGTAAACTATATATGTAACTTGTATTTGAAAACAAAATTTTCTCCGAATTGGCTTTAGAAGAAGAAAAAAAAAAAAAAAAAAAAAAAAAAAAAAAAAAAAAAAAAAAAAAAACGCGCCAATGAGGTGCGTGCATGTTATGTATACATTTTTTTTTCACTATACTGCAGTATTTAAACATGCTGTATAAATAACGATTATTGTTTTTTTCAAACATGTTTGGTACAGATATTATATGCACACTGAGTTATCTGACTATCGCCAAAACGGTGTTATTTTGCCTGATATGGTAACCCAGCAATAGTTGTTTCGGTATTAATAAATTGTTTATTTAGTTTCAATTTCTTTTTAGAAATTCTATAAATTGTTTTGTGCTATAGTAATTTTATTTATTTATTATTATTTTTGTTTTAAATAATGAAAATAATTTTTAAAAATGCACATTTCTCCGCTATTCTAAAACGTGGATTTTGCCCCATTGGTATTCGAAGGAAACCTTGCAAATCCGGGTTTGTGCCGCAGTTTTTTTGTGAAACATGATATTTTCAAATGTAAATTGAGTGCTACTTGATTAACACGTCGGCCAGTTTCGCCAAACTATTCAAATTTACATAAATTCATTTTAAATAACGAAAGAACAATAAACATAAATAAAAAATACAAATTAAAAGTCGAATTAAAAAGCACTTATGACGTAAAAAAATACGTGTATCACGTGTAATATCAATTACTATCATACTTACGATTATCGATTATTGACATTTATTCCTTTAATCTGCTATTATTTTTTTTCTCAACAGAATAATCCAGTAGTACCGTACATTGTATAAAATCCAGTTAATATTACAAAAGGAGAGCTAAATAATTAAATTTAGGTGCAAATGCACACACCCATGTTGTAAGAAAGAGGCATAAATGTCATATATGCACCACGTTGGGGTGATACATTTCTGGCGCCACTTTACCGGAAACTTCGTTTTCAAATGAGAGATACATTTCTATTTTCTATTTTACTTTTCTATGTATAGAGTATAACATTTTGTATCATTTAAAAATGCAAATGAAAGTTAATAAATAGTTCATTAATAAATTAAAAACAGAGCTGGATTACCATAAGAGGCATAAAATGTTCATTTTGTTTCAATCACGCCAACGTGATGCGTATATGACATCTGTGTCAAAAAATGAATTTCACACATTCAAAAAACATTCACCTTATTTTTCTAAGGAAAACTTTATTTAACTTTATTTATTCTGCTACATTTCAAACACAGAACACTGAGATAGATTTGTCAAGAGCAGATGTACGTTGCGAAATATAACATAATATTGATAGAGGATGTATTAAGGTTTCCACAAATACCCATATCCTCAAGTTGAGAGGTTTAGAGTTCAAAAACTATCAAATGAAAATGAATCACTTAAAAATTGTTTAAATTCAATGGTCAGTCTCTGCGATCATAATGCTCGCTATTTTAGAAGTATGGTGAATAGACAATATTTAAATTGCTCTTTACATAATTGCCTCATTTATGTATCAAACTCTACAATAAATGGTCAAATGAAATATTTTTTTCTTAAGAGCCTGAATTTTATCGATTGCATAAGCTGATACAACAACATAATATTTAATTATTATTTTAATATATTTTGGCGTCAATGGGCATTGATTCTATTGTTGTTGTTTTTATTTTTGGCTCAGTTTTGTTTTTTCTAGCTCGCTGAGTTTTGCACTGATGAAGAATCTCGACAGTAGATTCGAAACAGCTATTTGCTAACTTTTAATGCATTTTTGGTGCATTTATAATCGTTGATTTTCTATCTTTAAATACAATGGCGTTTTGTATGATTTTCAGAAATGTGAAAGATCATTCGAAGTGAAGTTGCTTTAAAAACACAATCATATTCAATATTTTGTTTGATTCATGTTTTGATTTGAAAAATAGACCAGTGCAGCGGGCTTAGCCTGCTAGTTAAACTATAAAAAACAAGTTGAATGTAGATTCTGCCATTGCAGAATTCGGTTTCACCTCCAATAAAAAAAGAAAAAAAATCGATAGAGGTCTTTTAGAAGGGCGATCCCGTTTAGAATGCAATGAACTAACTTCATTTTTCTTTTGTTTATCAATATAATAGCAAACAGAACGGCGTGAAATACCCAATTGATTAGCAATTTCTCTCTGAGACATTGGAATTGCGGAATAATAAAGAGATACAATTTGACGAGCTTCTTCTTCATTGACTAGATTCATCAAAAACGGATTTTCTCTTTAGTTTAAACGTTTTTTATAGACTCTGAGAAAAAGGGAATGCATTTTAACAGTAAAATTGTATGAATGTCTCGTTTTAACGGCTAGATTACGAAACTAGTCGTTGGGGGCCACCGTAATACCTACCCATTATGGATATGCATTATATAATATGTGAAAATAAAATATGTGAAAACTATTTATAAAATGCATTGCAATTCCAAAACAAAATTTAAACGTATATTTAAATATTCTTAATATACATAGTAATGCTACATTAATAAATTGCTGATGAACCCACTTCGACAAATTCTGTAAAATACCGAACTACACAAGTAGTACTGGATTGCGTAAAAGAAACATCCTTATAACTCCAAAAACAATAATCATATTAACTAACAGTTTACTGCGTCAGATTAAACGTCTCAATTACAATTAAAACATATCCTTGAATTGAAATTTGAAGAAAATACAGGGTCATGAAAATTCGAAGACTGTGGAAAACAGGATTACAAACATCTTGGCAACTATTAATCCGACCGACTTCGTTCTTGATGCAAAATTTGTGTTATTTTATTGCCTTTTATGTCCTTACCTTAAAAAAAATCGAAAATTTTTATATACATTTCATCAGAACGAAATTTTCGAGAGTCCGAAAAAAATAGTTCCGTATAATTGAGGTTACTGATATTAAATAGGCTTCGTCGTATTCTTACTTACTAAGTACATACAAAATTTTAAGTCTCTATCTCTATTTTTTGTGAGATAGAGCGTTTACAGACAGACAGACGGACGGCAATTTTTTTTTTATCTAAAAATATGTTTTTCGGAATCTTCAGTATCTTAAACGTGTAAATCCGTCAAAATTATTTTTTCGATTTTCAAAAAGATTGCAAGATTTACCCTATACTACGTATGAGAGGAAAGTAAAAGTGGGCCACAATTTTTGACACGACATTTTTAGCTTGTCTGAAAGAAATAGCATCGGAGGTTAATTACCTGTCGTTCAGTATTTCAAAATAGATAGTATTTGTCCAGAGGTGGATGAGAAAGATTTGAACACGGATCGACCCCAAGAAAAAAGTATTGAACATGTGTCAAGCTGTACTGACAAGTGAATATTTCCAAGAATTTGCAAGTAGAAAACTTGGAAATGATTCCCATGCAAGGTGCCTGACAATGGCAAACAGTATATTACGTTTATTGATTGCATCAATTGATCCAACTTCACAATTGAAAAAAACTATTTGAAATTGTCATGAACGTTTATGCTCCTCATGGTTTATCAAGAAACGTCAGCCTATTATTATTTATACTTCACAACACTTTTTTAAATATCGTGCAATATATCACGTACTTAGAAGATGAATTTTAGATAGTTGTTCAATCAACTCTATCAAGAAAAGCCTTTACGATATATCCAGAACATCTCCATCTGGGAATGTTGTCTGATTCTTGAAAACAAATGAGATCTCTCACAAGCAAAAATATAGAAAAAGCTTGACAAACTGAATTCATTGAAGAGAGAGTTTTAAAACAACCACAAGTTATGAGGCAGAAGAATAGATCAATCTTATTGATTGGCAATCTACTATAATAACGGAACCATCTCTCATAACTAACTTGAGAAAACAAGAGTTTAAATTAATTGTTAATTAGAAACTCGTAATAGAAATGAATTAAAAAATTTTGCATACACACACAAGTAGTTTAAAGAATTATAAAGGAGGTTACAACAGCGTCTAAACACGTTTGTGGTTTCAAAGGTCGAGATGGCTTCATTAGGTCAAGGTTGCTGGACTAAAAATTCATTCCAAAGTTTGAAACAAAGCATTACTTCACATCTGCAACTACAACAAGAATAAAAAACAAGAATAAAAAATAAAACTTTTCTCTATAACATTAATTCACTATTTTTTTATAATACAGTGCTCAGCAAAAGTTTAGACACTGATGATTTTTAACCTTTAAATAAAAAAAAAATGAACACGTGAGTTTTACAAGTGGCTATACTTATTTTCAAATATATATTAAACAATGTAGAATAAAAATAATGGTTATAATATAAGATAATATTTAATTTAACTGCAAAAAGTAAAATTTGCATATTGCGAAACTTTAGAAACTTTTTAAATTTTTAGCCAACTGTTCATGGAAAAATGCAAATTTCCAAGTTATCATGTTACATGACTGAAGTATCTAATTTTACCTCGATATAGCATCAGTTAGTGAAGCTGCCGCCGACTAAAAATATTCAGTTAGATGAGGTAATTGAAGTACGAAAGCTGAAATGGAAAGGGAAGACTGCTGCAGAAATTTCAGCAGCATTGAATCGTCAAAAGTGGTCTGTCTATGAAGTATAGTTTAAGGATGACTCCTTCAAAACAAAACATAATCTGAAAGACCTTGTGTAACGCGAAAATGAGATGACAAAAGGATCCAGAAACTGACATTTACACAAATAATGATTGCTAATCACAATAAAAGTAAGTCAGGACTTTCTGTGTCGATGGACATGATTCGTAGATGAATTAAAGAAATAGGTAAATCAATTTACATGAAAATTATAAAACAATCAGCTTTAAAATCTCGCTACAAATTCGCAAGAATGCAATGAACTTGCAAACATATATCATGTGGACTCAAATGGTACCCTATGATATTCAGTTACGAAAAAAAGCGGAATTCGAATGGCTCAAACGTTTGGGCATACTATTGACACGACTTGTGTAAAGAGCCTGGGACTTTATTAAGTCAACAACAAGAAGGTGACTTTTTAATGATTTGATCCTCACTTTGCTTTAATGCTCGAGTATCTGTGGAGTTATTCATTGGTTGCCAAGCAACACAAGGCTACGTACATACGTTGGAGATTAATTTTTAGTCATTTGGGGAACTTTTAGCTGATATAAAGTATGTATTTTAGGAAGATAATGAGAGAAGATAATAAAAGAAGAACTTCATTTAACTCTGAAAATACTACTGTTCTCAACTGGCCGGCGTGTAGTTCTTATCCGGATCTAATCGAAAACCTTTGTAACATCATATGTCGTAAACTTTATACAAATTTTTGATATAATTTTCTTTTAATGAGCTTCGAGCTGCTGTTGAACATGTCTGGTACAAAATAGACCCCCAAGTGATGCAGCATTTAGTTTCTTCGATGTAAAGTCACATCCTTTCACTAATTGCAAACAATGTGGGTGCAACACGATTTTAATTTGTTGTTATTTTTCTGTAAATATACAAATTGTCTATACTTTTGCCACAATGTTAATTTCATATTTTTGTCATTATATTTTATGTAAAAGGTAAAATTCAAAATTTATTGTTTGTGAATAAAGGATAAGTCACAAGTAATATATCACAGATGAATTATAGACATTCTATAAATACTTCTGAAAATAGAAGCGAAATCGATCATTGTCTAAACTTTTGCTGAGCACTGTAGTAATAAACTTAATTTAACATTTTTATGTAATACGCATATTTGTAATTCACTGCATTATAAATTCTATATTTCAACCAGCCTAAGTAAAAACTTTGGTTGCAGGTTAAAAAAACCTGCTTACACTTTGCTACAACCATGAAGGCAACCATGAAGATAAACAGAAAATGACATCGAGGTTTATTTTGAATAACGTTTATGAAATTCAGAAAGCAGGACGTTTCGGTCCCGCCATTTCGGTCCTGCCATTTCGGTCCCGCCATTTCGGTCCCGAGCCATTTCGGCCCCGAGACACTTCGGTCCCGAGACATTTCGGCCTCGAGACACTTTGGTCCCGAGCCATTTCGGTTCCAAGCAATTTCGGTCCCTTGCCATTTCGGTCCCAAGACATTTCGGTCCCAAGCTATTTCGGCCCCTTCTCCTGCAAACTAAAATTTTGTAAAATAAGACATCATTTCATAGGAAAGTTTGCAGAGTTTTTTAAACTGAAGGCAATAAAGGTTTAGTATAATGCGATTATAAGTGCCCGAAACCCGCATACACGTATAACTCTTATCCAAAATTAATCCATATAAATTTTGTATGGTAATCCTAATTATAAAAACAATTAGTAATTTTAATATAAAAATCAAATTAATATTTTATTAAATATGTTTATTAATTAATAACATTATTAATGTACATAATAAATTTTACTTTGAAATAAACTCAATACATAAGCCATTTTATATTCAATACATCATTATATTTCGTAGTAGTTCTACACTGAAATTTATCTTTTACTTGTTTATTTATTGTATAATTAAAATTACAGAAATTTAAAACAATTGGTATAGTTAAAAATAAAACTAAAATAAGAATTATTAATATTTTTTCTGCGACAGTAGAAGCGAAAAAGTAATACAAATAGATAAGTAAATAAATAAATAAATAAATAAATAAAAGCTTAGTTTTGTCATTTAAAAGTTGAAAATAAAATTATTTAAAAGATTATAATGTTACATTTTAATATATTTTATTAAAATATATAATATATTTTACGTATAATATTTATATTATTATATTTATATGTAATATTTATATTATTATATTTTAAAATATTATTATTAATTTTATGTAAATAAAATTAAAACTACTCATCTTATTAGAATGAAATATGCCCAGTTTCATTAAAATTAACTAACAAAAGTTGTCTTCATGGCGAGAGAAGACTGTTAAAAAATGCAATCAATAAATACTATTATTATTTTTTTTTAAGTGGCGGAGGCAAATTTTTAAACACAAATTTTTTTCATAGCATGCTCAGTTACGAAATCACTATTGCTTTTGCAATGTTAATAATGGAAAGTAACTTATGAATACAAATTTTTAAGATGCAGCTTTGTATTATAAAAATAATAATAAAAATAAAGAATTTGTTCTTCAATAAATGTATCTCATTTCTCATTTATCATTATAATAATAATAAAAATAAAGAATTTGTTCTTCAATAAATGTATCTCATTTCTCATTTATCAAAGGAGAGGATGCAGATGGATGATTTGAAGAAATATGTATATATTATAAATTATAACTGTATAACTAAATTGTTAAAGAAATTTATTATTAAACTAATTGGAAGAAAAAAAGTTAAGCACAGTTTTTTTAAATTATTTAATTAATGTTAATTTAAACATTCTAAAAAATGTACGTAAACAGCCAAAAAAATATTTATGGCAGTTTATATAAAATACATTTTAGTTTACAGTAGTTTATAGTAGTTTATGTAAAATACTGATACTAATAATTAACAATAAAATTAAAATATTTATTCTGATTAATAATAATACTACTAAAAACAAAAGACAATATCCCCTAAACTTATATCACATTGTTCAATCAAACAAAATTTTCAGCTCGCTGTGATTTCATTATCACGAGTAATAAAAGTTTAAATTTATCGGAGTCTTATATATTCAACTTTTTATAAAACTTTGGGGGGGAGGAGTGGGGAGAATTAAAAAATTTAAAAAATGCCCGAATGATATTGAGCTTATACCATTTGGTAGACCCACAAAAATTAGAATCCGACATATAAAGTAGCGTGCGAAGAAATAACAAGGGACCGAAATGACTAAGGACCGAAATGGCAAGGGAGCAAAGTTGCTGGCGACCGAATTGTCTCGGGATCAAAATGTCTCGGGACCGAAATGTCTCGGGACCGAATTGTCTTTTGGTAAATATTAGGGTGGATCGAAAAATGGAAATTCGGATAATCGAATCGGCGAGGGGTGCAAAAGTTGCCTTTTATGCATACTAATTCACATATATTTTTTTTATTGAAATCCATTCATATCTTCCGGTACCCCAAATGCCTCAAAAATAGTTAAAAATTGATTTTTTTTATAAATTTTATAATTTTTTTCGCTTCTTAATATTTTTAAAATTATTTTTGGCGCAGGTTGCGAAAGTTGCCTTATATATATATATTAGTTCAATCTTTTTTTTTTAATTTAAATCCATCCATATCTTCCGGTGCCGCCAAGCGCCCCAAAATAGTAAAAAATTGAAAATTTATAATTTTTTATAATTTTTTTTTTTTATTTATTTTAAATTACTTTATCAGCAGGATAAAAAAGATGCATTTTATAGTATATTAGCATGCATCCAAATAATTTTCGACTTTGATAAATTACTTCCAATACCCCAAAACTTTAAATTATTTGCCGAAAATCGAGTTTCATGCAAATTTTGAGCTAAAATATACAAGTAAAATTAACAGTTAATGAATAATTTATCTAACGTAAAAGATCGAGAGTATGAGAAATCGTTATTCGTATTTTATTAAATGTATAAAATAAACTTTTTATACTTTATTATTTTGAAGACAACATAGAATGAAGAGTTCTCAGTAATGACCAGCAATATTTATATGATATTTGCATAGCAATATCACGTGGTGAATGTGGTTCTGATCTGGCATTAATGAAACCTGGTCTAGTTTATCACTCAAGATGGCTAACAACTACATGTAGAATTTTAAGGTTGTAAGTTGCTACAGAAAATCCTTCTGATAATCTCATTACTTTTACGACATATATTATGAAGGTATGTGCACTTATATGGTTTCATATCAAAACAAAGCCATCCATAACTGAAGGAGGTCATATTTGAAAGCTTATCACATATTCTAGATATTTGGAACCCAATTTAACCCGCGAGTAGTCGCGACTTTTTTCACAACGTCATTAGTCGCGCTCGGTCTTTTCGCCGCCGGCCCCCCCGCATACCAAATAAGTAAAATAAGAAATATTTTTCACCTAATATACGAAAATAACATTACAACGAAGATAAAAATTTGCAGTTTTCTTAATTTATGCATGTTATTCATGAGATCTGGAGTAATTGGAAAAAGTAACAAGAACTGACATTAGTGATTTTTACGTAGACTTTTTCGCCAATTTCAACTTTGTTTCTAAAAATGTACCTGAAAGAAAAACAGAAGTGTCCTGTTACTTCACTAAGGTGGTCGAGAAAGTTTCAAAGTCAGCTACATGGTAGATCTTCGTTGTATTTGTAATGTGGTATAAGTTAGGAGAAGATAAGTTATACGGGCGGCGAAAAGACCGACACGCGACTACAGACGGGTTAAGAAAGATCGTAGATGCTGTTATTCAACAAAATAGTTTTTTTTTTTTTTTTTTTTTTTTTTTTTTTTTTTTTTTTCCTGAAAATTTGCTATTGTCAATGCTCACAGATAACACAGAGCATATCAGATCTTTAGCAATGCGAAAGCTAATTTGTGCTAGAAATAAAGAGAGAAAATCACCAGATGTGAGAATTTTCAAAGTATCCCAAATAAACTTCAAAGCGAAAGATTATTTTGAACTTATTGACTGGCAACGAGTTGGACGTTTTGAACCACCTCTTTTGATGAATGTGCCTTGCGAAAAAATTCAGAATAGGATAAAAGTTGTAAAAACGAATGAATGGTCAAAATATCCATGCCATACCCAAGCGGTTTGAAAGATGCGTTCGACTAGTGTCTGAGGCATCAGAAACTGTATCTGGACAAGAAAAGAGACATTGTTTTATTCTATAAAACTCTATGATACCAAAAAAAAAAAGATTACAAATTTAAAAAATATGTAAATTTCCAAATTGAAGGATGTAAAACTTTTTTCTACGCAAGTTCGATTTTTGTAATTTTTATGATTTAATGTTTTGATTTTTAAATTTATATGTGGCTTATTATTGTAAAATTAATGTAATTTATAACCTTATACGTTATTAATTAAACTGTTTTCAAAATTTGTAAGTTTTTTTCGTAAATTATAATTCTCAATACATTTTTGTAAAAATTTCGTTTTTTAATTATAATTCGTGCATCAAAAATGTGAATGGATTTTGATTAAAAATATATCGGAACTGCAGAGTTATGTAGTATTGTAATAACAACTTTCCAACCCAGTGCCAAGTGAATTTCAAAAAGTAAAATAAAATAAAATAAAATAAAAATAAAATAAAACAAAACAAAAAAACTTTTTTTTCAAGAAAATTTCAAATTTAAACTATTTTTGGGGCGTTTGGGGCACCGGAAGATATGAACGAAATTTATTTTTAAAAAATATGTAAGCTAAGATAGATAAAAGATAGCATTTGCACCCCGCGCCAAAAGTAATTAAGAAAAAATTATAAAACAAAAAAATAGAAAAGAAATAATAATAAAACTCAATTTTTAATTTATTTTGGGGCGTTTGGGGCACCGGAAGATATTAATGGATTTTAATAAAAAAAATCCTGTAAACTAGTATACATAAAAGGCAACTTTTGCACGCCGCGCCGATAGTGATTCCTAAAAAAAGATTTTTTTTCCTATACTTTTCGATCCACCTTAGTAAATATGTGTTCATAGGCACAACTTTTTAACAACTTGAACTTTTGAATAAAAAAGAAAAAAAGTTTTTCATGATACACCCCAATACCCCAATGTGCATTCCGGTACTATGGATGATTGTCACAGAGTCCTGTATCAACCCTTAACCCGTTCACGACACCTCGCACATTTCGAAGGGCGCATCTGAGGACGGAGTGTGGAAATTCGATTTCATCTTCAGGGCCGAAGGATTTTGCGAAGCTAAGCCTAATTCTTGTAATGTGTTCTGTAAAAAATTGTAAAACTATATTTTTCCATGAAATCTTTTGAAATTTATATGTATGGAGTAGGTTGTTATTAGGTATACTCACACAAAAAATGTGTTACTTTCCCTTATATTTTTATATAAAAATGACTTTTTAAATATATGTAATACACATTTTAACAAATTATTTAACCCGCAAAATTATACAATATGATCACAGATCACTTATGTAACTTTAATATAGCAACAAACGAAATATTTTCCTAATTTAAAAAATAATTTTGTTAAAACAGCAATAGTTTTGCTTCTAAATAATTTTTAACACATTCCTTAAACAAAATAAGCGTTTTAAAGAAGCTGTTTTATTAACAAATAAGACTAATTAAATTAAACATGCGAAAATTTTCTGCGTGTTATTTTTTATTGCTTATTATAGAAACATACATTAAAAACAACTTTTAAATGTTTCTTTAAAAGTATTTCTGAAAATTTAAAAATTACATGTAAAAATATAATAAATTATAAAATATTTATCAAAGAAAAGGTATTGCATAGTAATAAGAATAAAGTGACTTAATCTATACTTTAAAATAAAATATGCATTTCTATAAAGTTGTTAAATATAAATAGATATAGGTATATGTATGTATAGTAACATATGATGAAACGAAATATTAAATAAAAATCATATATAATGTGAATCACCACTTTAAAATATCAAATCAATAATGTTATGCTATAAGTGATATATTAAAAATAAAAGTTATTTTTAGCAATTTTATTTTAATATATCTCTTATAGCATAACAAAAGTAATTTGATAAATAAAGATTATTTGATAATAAAGAGTAAACTTGAAAAATAAATTAAAATACATTCATCAAAGAATTTGTTGATGTTAAAATATATTTAGCTATATCTTACGTATTTAAAAGAAATTAAAACTATAAATAAAGATATGAAATTAAAAGTAATTAATAATGAATAAAATTAAATAATAATTTTAAATATACTGATCAAAAATGCCATTAAGGTTAAAAACATTTTTTAAATAGAAAATATATGTATAATCGAACATCAAATAATGCATCGAAGAACTCTATTAAATTATAACAGCTAAAACGGGTTATTAATTCGAAGTATGCATTCTAATACATGCACTTATTCTTCAAAATAGTTAGAATTTAATGATTTTGTTAGAATCACAAACTTTCAGAAATTTAACTTTTTTTTTTTTTTTTTTTTTTTTTTTTTTTTTTTTTTTTTTTAACATCTCAAAGAGTTTGAAACATGTTACTTAAATAGAGATAAATCAACTGAAAGTGAAATACTCTGAAACAATACACAATATTATTGAAAAGAAAGAATCGGATATGCCACAATCGAAAACTTTCTTTTCTTTCTGCATTTTTTTTCTTTTTTCTTTTTCTTTTTTCTTTTCTTTTTTTTTTTGACATTTCAAAGAGTTTGAAGCATGTTACTTAAATAGAGACAAATCAATTAAAAATGAA
Organism: Maratus speculifer; assembly: GCA_964019185.1. Classification (NCBI taxonomy): domain Eukaryota; kingdom Metazoa; phylum Arthropoda; class Arachnida; order Araneae; family Salticidae; genus Maratus; species Maratus speculifer. Next base: position 285,239,739 of record OZ025297.1, read on the forward strand.
TTAGTTTGAAACAATGCATAACATTATAGAAAAAAAAGAATCAGATATCCCAGAATCAAAAACTTTCTTTATTTTCTGCATTTTAATTTTTTTTTTATTTTTTTAATTCTCAGCAGAAATTACCACAACAAAATATAGTTTAAAATAAAATCACTGTTTTATTCTCAAAAAAAAAAAAAAAAAAAAAAAATCCCAGAATTTAGTTTAATTAAAACGACAAATATACAGATAAGCAATTTCCAAACGGAGATAAAAGAAAAAAGAACAAATTAAAAATGTGTATCCGTTGATCTTTCACACTGAGATAAAAGCAGAAAGAAAAAAAAATGAAACGCTGCCTGTTAGTCAGATGTACTTGTATAAGCGACAGATTTATTATTGTATTTAAAGCTCAAACGCGCATTCATACTTCTAAATACTTCAGAAAAATTTGTGATAAATAAAAAATAATGTTTTGTTAAGCAGACAAAAGGTTTATGATCGAAAAGAAATCATATTTTAGAAGCACCAAACAGAAACAGAAATTGATGAAAAACACATTTTTCTTTTCATTACAGTATTTTTTTGAAAAACTAAAATCATATGGATAAAAAATATTAATTTATGTCATTTGCTTTCCAAGTTATAAAAGGATGTGTTCCTCTCTAATATAAATTCATATATGATCAATATGAAATAGTATAACGTGTAAAAAAAATTAAAGAAAACGTTCCAGTCTGATGGCACGAATACCAGTCTCTCGGGATCTGAGTGTCAAAAGCTGCGTCTCGTATACTGGTCGCGCGTGATGTAAGTAAGATAAAATAAATTTAATGATACTCAAAAGCTTAAATCAAATCCCATTTCCCTAAACATTTTTAAAAAGAAATCTATAAAAACTTTTCTTTCAAATGTTAGAGTACATGTAAATATTAAAAAAAAAACACACAACGACGCGATTTAAATATTATGCATACCATTACTAATGCTGAAAAACAAATTACAAAAATATATTTATTTATAAAAAGAAAATTAAAAATTAGACCTTTCTCCCTTTTAAAGAGTAATCAAATATAAATTTACGTTTTAAACATTTGATAAAACACATCAAATCACAAAGAAAATAATTAATAATATAAATAAATAAAAAATTGACCTATCTTTCATCCATAATATCACTTAAGAGAGAAGATGAGCGAAATATTTCAAAGTAATTAAAGTAATGCACACAAAATAAATCTTGTTATTTTGTTTCAGTGAAGAAAAATGGATGTAAGAAAAGTTGATTTTTAAGCGACGAAATGGAAAGTTTTGTCTTAAGAGTTTGATTTAATCTAACGTCTTTTCAAAATTCAAGTAAATTCGTTGACCCTGTTTTCATTTTATGACATGCCGCTTGACTGCATTTTAAGATCGTCTTTGACAGAAATACAAATAAAGAGATTTTGTAATATAATTGTTCTTTTATTGTAATACACTCATTGCTATAAAAAATTTCGCAACTCAAAATAATTGTGGGATCGTAACAAAACTTGGCATGAAGGTACATATCAGGCAGATATGCAAATGATTAGAAATACAGCGTGATTGCACATTGCGTAATGACACTAGAGGGCGTTGAACTTCGCTCCTCTTGCAGTATAAAGTTGTTTAGCAAAATTTCTCTAAGTGTAACTTTTATTGTGCAAAGATAATGAATGTCATGTAGACATGCCGTTTCGGAGTCATCGAAGACAAAATCAGAAGCTGTCAGACTGAAGAGGGGAATAATCATAGGGATGATGGAAGCTGGGTGGTCATCTCGGCGAGTAGCTCATCATATAGGATGTTTTGATTTTACTGTGAGGAAGTGTTGTAACCGGTGGTCTGAAGAGACGTCATTTACATGGCGACTAGGCTCGGGACGCCCTCGATAGATCAGTCGTCGAGAAAACCGCCACGTCATACGAAACGCATTCGTAGAGCCAACTGCCTAATTGGCCGCTATCCAGACACAGGCAGAACTTCGGATCCCTGTGTCTTTCCGAACCATCACAGGGCGTCTAGATGAAGGACATCTGATATCGCAGAGCACATTACGTGTGCTGCCAAAGATACCAACCCACCGACGCCTCCGTTTAGAGGGGTGTCGCGCACGATGGGATTGGACTGCAACAGAATGGAACTAGGTCGTCTTCTGCGACGAGTCTAGATTAAGTTTGAGCCCGGATGGCAATCGTGTTCGTGCGGGGAGGCCCCGTGGTGAACGCTGCAATCGTGCCTTCGGTTCACAGCGACACGCCGCTCCCACAGCAGGCCTGATGGTATGAGGTGCCATTGGCTAAGATACACGGCTATCCCTAATATTGATCCGTTTCACAATGACAGGCCAGCGGTAAGTCCTGTACATTCTTCAGCCACATGTGTCACCACACGTGGCAGGGCTCCAACGAGCCATTTTTCAGTAAAACAATGCTCGGGTACACACAGCAAGGATGTCACAATCCTCCCATTGCCGACATTACCACCCTTCTATGGCCTGCTCGATCCCCAGATTTGTCACCAATCGAGCATATCTGGGATCTTTTAGGACGGCAAATTGCTACGAGTTTGGTTGAACTTGAGGTGGGTTTACAGCAACTGTGGAACGATCTGTCGCAGGGCATCATAGGGAACATGTATGCCTTAGTGCTCATTCTTATCGCATCGTGCATTCGCGATAGAGGGGGTGCAACAGAGTACTAAAATTTTCCTTCATTTGTACTTTTTTCTGAAATAAATGATCCTTTTTCTTTGGTTTTATAACAATTTATTTATATCACATGGTCATAACGCGTATAAAATTTCGTTTCGTTTGGACGTCATTTTCTTGGTGCACAATTTTTTATGGCAATGAGTGTATATTCGTATAAACAAACTTAACTCCTTTGCGACGGGAGTCGTTTACAAAATTTTTAATGCTTTGTTACAAGTTTTTAAAAACAGAAAATTTGTCCCTTCTTAAACCAAGTAAATGCTTCGATTAAATAAGACAAATTTTAGAGTTAAATTTTACTGATGGGGATAAACAAGGATTCTTAAGCCTTTTTGCAGCACGTATACGGTCACTCATCCCCAAGGAGTTAACAGTGGATTAGATGTATGAAAATATTAAAGAGATTTAATGCACGCTTAAAAATTTTACATATATATATTATGTTTGAGAATATTCTTATATGTATATATATATATATATATATATAACTATTTTACTTTTTTATCTCGGTGTAACATGATTTGATAAGTTTATTATAAGAAAACCTTAAACAATTTTTTTACATTGTTAAGAGATTTCTATAATACAAAATATAAAATTATGCGTAAGGTTTAAAGATTCCCAAAATCTAAATTGATAGATAGTTACTTTAGCATAGATGTTTCATTCTACGATTCGTTACTTTAAGATATTTTTCTATTAATATTAAGAATGTTTCAGAATTTTATATTGAACTAAGTATGAATATCTAGATTATGTTTAGCTTGTTTTAAACATATTATTTAAAAATACTCAGTGTTTAATGTATGCATAACGATCAGTGTTAAAAAATTAGTTTAATTTTTAAGAATAACGTAGGATTTTTCTGGTATGAACGAGAATTTTTTAAATAAGTAAAATGGACTAAATTATCTCTCCCCCCCCACTGTGTTTGGACCTTAACAGGTTATTTACGCATATACATTCCCGTGCAATGAGTGGTTTTTACAGAGACCTGTTCCAACCCTTCAAGTTTGAAGCAGATATTTAGAATCACCCTGTATAACACTGTTAGAGTACAATTCCAGTTCATGAATGAGCACTATTTTGACAATATATAAAATGCACTTAATGATATTCAAAAGTTTAAATCACATTATAGTTTTAAAACATTTTTAAAAGAAATTTATAAAAGTATCTGAGTACATTTTAAAATCCACATTTACGTGATACAAATTTTATAAGTAAAATTAACATATGCAGAAAACTTATTTTTTATGAAAAAAACCATTCTCTCTTTGAAAGAGACCTCATACATAAATTCACGAATCTCTTTAATATTTGATAAAATACAGTAAGTTACAAAGGAACTAATTAAAGGATAATAAATTGAACTCTCTTTCATTCATAGTATCAATTCAATGCACGTGAGAGAAATATTTTATGGACACTTTAAATAAAGTTATGCACACAACATAAGCCTTGTTGTTCTGTTTCATTAAAGAAAAATGAATAAAAGAAAAGTTGATTTTTAAACAAAAAAAGGCAAGTTTTGTTTTAAGAATTTTATTTAATGAATCGTCTTTTAATAAATCAAGAAAATTCGTTGACACTGTTTTTATTTTATAACATACCGCTTAACTACATTTTAAAATTATCTTTGGAAGATATCCAAATAAAATTATTTTCTAACACAATTGTTCTTTACTAGGCATTTCTAGGTATAAACAAATTCAACGTAAGATTAATTTTGTAGCAATATCATTGAAAATTAATGCACGCTTATAATTTTAACGTAAATATATTATATTTCGGAATATTCTGATTTATATTTATATATTTTTTTTATTTCAGTTTCTATTTCCGTGCAACAAGGCTAATAAATTCATAATATGAAATCCTTAAAGATCTTTAGTATTGTCAAGAGATTTCCTTAGTTAAAATTATTAATTTTGCGTTAGTTTAATAAAAGCCCAAAATCTAAATTTATTTACATTTCCTTTAGCATGGATATTTCAATCTGAGATTTGTTACTTTAAGATATTTTTTAAAATCAATCTTAAGTATGTTTTAAAATTTATATTGAATGATATATTAAATATTTTTATCTAGATTAATATAAGTGGTTAGGTTTAAAGCGTCTTAAATATCTTGTTTAAATTTACTCAGAGTTTAATAGCTGAATATCGATTCTTGGACTTGGGCGAGATAGTTGTCAGAGTGCCTAGAAAGATCAACTCCTTACCCCTAGTAGAGAAATGATACATGGAACAATTCAAATCATAGCCAAAGTCTGACAAACAGAACGTCAGAAAGAAAGAGGGGGGGGGGGGAGGAAGCCGTGTCCCCAAAAAAACATAGGGCTTTTAAGGGCACCGTACAAAATAAATAAAATAGATGAGAGTATATATAAGATAAATAAAAATATTTACATACATATACAAAAGTATTTACAAAGTATTTGCAAAATGGAGACTAGGAGATGGTGAACGTTTAGAAAGGAATAACCCTATCAATGAGATAAAAACTTGGAAAAATTATCCTGGGTCTATGTTTTCAGGGAGATGTAGGGTTGCTTGTGGTCGTCTCCAATGAGCGTTTACATCATAATTTTAAATGTTATGCAAAGCAGGATTTAGACAGAAGGGAAATATCGATTAGTTTGATTTGGTTTATTTTTGTCGTCCGATTATCTACGCTAGGGATATAGGACCTGGGGGGAGTGCCCTTCGTGGGGGACTTTCTAAGAGTACCTAACCCGTATTTACGCAAGGTTCCAAGAAAACCACGAAAACTTCGAACGGTTAGGCAGACAGCCGCGATTGAGTTCGAACCCAGCACCTGCCATCTCCCAGTTGAAAGGTCTGAACCTCTCGGCCACTGGTGGGGCGAAATATCGATTAGTGTTAAACAGTTATTTTAGTTTTGCAGAATAACATAGGATTTTTCTGGTGTGAATGAGAAATATATATATTTTTTAATGGACCATAATACCTCCCCTACTGGTGTTTGTACCTCAACGTGTTACTTTCGTATATACATTCTTGTAATAACGATTTACTGTGTCCTGTACCAATTACTAAAGTTTATAGCATGAATTTAGAATCATTCTGCATAACAGTTTTGAAGAGTCATTCCCTTTCAAGAATGAGCAGAATTTTGATTATATAAAATGAATTTAATGATACTCAAAACCTCTAATCATATGAAATTTTTTAAAAATTCTAAAATGAAATCTAAATAAAAAAAATCCAAAATTCAGAGAATCTGTGTATAATTAAAAACCCGTAATTACATAAATTAAATTTGACACACATGCAGAAACAATTTTTTTTTTTTTTTTTTTTTTTTTTTTTTTTTTGCCATTCTCCCTTTGAAACAGCCAGAAGTTATGAATTTACGAATCTCATAAATATTTGATAAAACACAGAAAGTCACAATGAAAATAACTGAAGGATAATAGATTGAATTCTCTTCCATGCATAATATCATTTCAATGCACATGGGGGAAATATTTCATAAACCCATTAATTTAGGTCATGCAGACAACATTGTTGTTTGCACGACTTGTTTTGTTTGTTTCTTTAAAAGGAAAAAAATCGAAGTAAGAAAATTTGATTTTTAAACAGCGAAATGGCAAGTTTTATCTTTAGGTATGGAATTAATCTAACGTCTTTTAATGAGTCAAGCAAACTCGATAACATCTGTTTTTATTTTATAACATGGCGCTTGACGACTATATTTTAAAGTTGTTTTTTAACCCCCCACAAAAAAAATCACTTCTAGTCCTATATTTGTATAAAATAATGTCTACGTAATATTAGTTATATGGAAATATTAAAGAAAGTTATGTATGCTTATAAATTTAAGATTAATGTATCTGTACAATGAATTATTGTTACGGTGTCCTGTACCAATCTTTAACCCTTTGTCGACTTAATTATGAATTCATAAAAATTTTACATTATAAATCATTTTAAATAAATTGTTTAAACTAAATTAAAAGATTTGCATAATAACATAATTATTTTTTGAAGAATTTTAGAAGGATTTTAGGAGGATTGAAGGATTTAGAAGGTTTAATTAAATTTGATTTTAAAGTGATTTTGGTAATATTTATAATCTTCACTCAAATCTTTAATTTTAAATTATTTTCTTAGTACTTTGTAGAATTATAAAATGTACAAATTTCATGTTCTTACAACATAAATATAGAAATATTTCAGAATTGAAAATCCCAACCCCCTCACACATCACCAAGAAAACTAAAAAGATACAAAGGCAAAAAAAATCTTCCTTTTAAAAATATTTTTGTTTTGGTGATAAATTATGCTTTTGGAACAAAAGTGATGTATCTGTAACTCTTTCTAAACAGTATTACAACTAATCAACGCATTAGACCCATTAGAATTTTATAATAAGAAATTTTATTGGTAGCTATAAGTATCGTCGTTAGATAAAGGATTAAAGTTTTTATCAAGAATTTAAAATGTTCTTGTATAGCACTTTTGAGTAATTATTCCCTTTCAAGCATGCAAAGTACTTTGACTATATAAAATACATTTTATGATATTCAAATACTTAAACAAAATTACATTTTATAAACATTTTTAAAGAAATCTATAAAAAAGTTTTTTTTTTTTCTAAATCAGAATATCTGTTTATATATACAAACCCGCAACCATGTGATTTATTTTTTATACACACCAATAACACTGCACACTACAGAAAGAAACATTTTTATAAAAAGTATCTTAAATTTATTGTGTCATTCTTCTTTTGAAAGTGTCATTAAATATGAATTCCCGGATTTCTTAAATATTTGATAAAACACAGAAAATCACAAAGCAAGTAATGCAAGAATAATAAATTGAACTCTCTTCCATTCATAATATCACTTCAATGCACGTGGGAGAAATATTTCATTAACACATTAAATTAAGTCATGCAGACAACATAAATCTTGATGTTTTGTTTCATTTTAAAAATTGGATATAGAAAAGTTTATTTTTAAACAACGAAAAGGCAAGTTTTGTCTTAAGGTTTTGATTTGATCTAACGTCTACAATAAATTTTAGGAAATTCCTTAACCCTGTTTTTTTTTTATAGCATGACTACATTTTAAGATTGTCTTTGGAAGAAATCCATAAGAAACAAGTTTGTAACACAGTTGTTCTTTTCTTGTCATATACTTATATAAACAAATACTACATAGAATTAATCAAATATTATAGACATATATAATGGAAATATTATAGACAGTTAATGCACGCTTATAAATTTACCATTATGTTATATTTCGGAGCAAATTTATTTATATGTTTTATAACATTTTGACTTTGTTCAACAATATTTGAATAAATTCATGTCATAAAATATTTAAATATATTTTTGTATTTTTAAGCGATTTCCTAAATGCAGATTTTTAATTTATGCGTTACCTATAAAAATCTTTAAAATCTATACGTATTTATAGTTGCTTTAGCTTAGATGTGTCATTCTAAGATTCCTTTCTTTAAGAGATTTTTTAAGTAAGATGAATGAATGATAGTGTCGTGAACCAATCCTTAATTTGTTTACCATGAATTTAGAATCACCCTGTATAACAGTCTTCAGAATCATTCCCTTTCAAGAATGAGCAGTCTTTTGACTATATAAAATAATTTAATGATACGCAAAGCTTATGAAAATTTTATTTTTCAGAGTATTTACAAAAGAAATTAATAAAAGTATCTGCGTACATTTTAAAATCCACATATACATCAATTAAATTTTATAAATACCACTAACACATGCAAAAAAGCCTTTTTTTACTACTGAAAAATCTAACCCATATTACATTTTCCTAAACATTTTTAAAAGGAATCTATACAAAAAAATTTTCAAAAGTCAGAATATCTGTGTATAATTTAAAATCCGCAACTACGTGATCAAGATTTTATACATACCATTAACGCATGCTAATAAAGTATTTTTCTATAACTTAAAGCTTTTGACCGGCTCCTTTTGAAAAAGTCATCTAATATAAATTCAACAATCTCTTAAATATTTCATAAAACACAGGAAGTCTCAAAGGAAATAATTAAAGGATAATAAATTGAACTCTCTTCCATTCGTAACATCATTTCAATGCACATGAGAGAAATATTTCTTAGACGCTTCAAATTAAGTTAAGCACACAACATAAATCTTGTTGTTTTGTTTCGTTGAAGAAAAATGGATGTAAGAAAAGTTGATGTTTAAGCAACGAAAGGCAAATTTTGTCTTAAAATTTTGATTAAATTTAACGTCTATTAATAAATCAAGAACATTCGTTGACCCTGTTTTTATTTTACAATGTACCGCTTGATTACATTTTAAGACTGTCTTATTTAAATCATTATTTTTTTTCACATTTTGTCTCTCTATTACGAGAAATGAATAATTCTATTGTGTGAAATCAATAAAGATTTTTTAGTGTTGTTAAGACTTTCTTAACCCCCTGACTGCCCAGCCAAAGGGTAATATTGTAATGTTGTTTTCTCTGTAATTTATTAAAAATATAAAAAAAAGATGTTTTTTCCAACCTGATGCAAAATACGTTATTAGTATCTGTGTATAATCTTTGATAGAATCAATCCTAACTTAATTTTTCAGAACTGGGTTTTATTTGTGGAATTATACTAATTTAAATATTGCTTATGTTGCAGTGAAACCTGCAGCTTAGTGTGTGAAAAAATCAGCCGGCGGCAGTCAGGAGGTTAATACAAAATATTAAATAATACGAAAGCTTTAAATATTCTTAAAATCTACATCAGAGGTCCAATCTGACACTTTATTTATTTAAAAAAAAATCATACCAGAAAATTCCTGTTATATTTTTATCTTTATAAAAGATAGACATATCAAGATTCCGTAAAAGAAAAAACAAACAGTCATCAAATATGGATTCACGAATTTCTTAAATATTTTATAAAACACGGGAGGTCACAAGGGAAATAATTAAAGGATAATAAATTGAACTCTCCTCTATTCCTAACATCATTTCAATGCACGTGAGAGAAATATTTCATAGAAATTTTAAATTAAGATAAGCACACAACATAAATCTTGTTGTTTTGTTTCATTGAAAAAAATGGATGTAAGAAAAATTGACTTTTATGCAACGATATGGCAAATTTCGTCTAAAAAGATTGATTTAATGTACCGTCTGTTAATAAATCAAGAAAATTCGTTGAACCTGTTTTTATTTTATTATATGCCACTTGACTACATTATAATATTGCTTTTGGAAGAAATCCAAATAGAAAGATTTTGTAACATAATTGTTCTTTTATATTCATATATTTGTACAAATAAATTCATCGTACGATCCGGTATATGGAAATATTATAGAAAGCTCATATATGCTTTTAAATTTTACATGAATATATTATGTTTCAAAAGATTCTTAATTATATTTTTATAATTTTTTTGTACGCCCGGTGAAACGTTAAAGAGCTTTTAGCATTGTTAAGAGATTTTCCTATTTAAAAGTATTGATTATGCTGAAAAAATATTTTTTTATAACTTAAAACTTTTCCCAAACTTCCTTTGAAAAAGTCTTTAAATGTCCCTAGTGTTTTAATAAATTATTATAGTTTCGATCACTAACTGATGATGTACATTTGATTACGTAAAAAAAAAAAAAATATTTAATAATTCGCAAAAGCTTAAATAAAATTCAATATTTCTAAACATTTTTATGAAGAAATCTATAAAAAGTTTTATTTCAAAATTCAGAGTCTGTGTAAAGATTTTAAAACACTCAATTACATGATTTAAATTTCATACATAGTACCACTAACACATGCAAAAACAAACTTTTTTATAAAAAGGAAACTCATTTTTTTTTTCGATTCTCTCTCTGAAAGAGTAATCAAATATGATTTTGTGAATGTCTTGAATATTTGCTAAAACACAGGAAATCTTAAAGGAATTAATTAAAGAATAATAAAGTGAACTCTCCTTCATTTATAATATCAATTAAATATTCAGTATTTATCAGCATTTATATTAAATATTTAGCAGTAAAAGAAATTTAAATATCCTCAAAAACTTAAATCAAATTAGATTTTTAAACATTAAAAAAGATTTATAAAAAGTTTTATTTCAAAATTTTGAGTATCTGTGTATATTTTAAAACCCATAACTATGTGACTTAAATTTTATGCATGCCACTAATATATGCAGAAAGAAACATTCTTTTAAAAAGAAACTTAAAATTTTTTCTTTTCTCCCTTTGAAAGAGACATCAAATATAAATTCACGAATATCTTAAATATTTTATAAAACACTGGAAGTCACAAAGGAAATAATTAAAAGATAATAAATTGAATTATCTTCCATGTACAGCATCATTTCAATGCATTCGGGAGAAATATTTCATAAACCCATTAATTTAAGTTATGCAGACAACATAAATCATGTGGTTTTGTTATATTTAAGAAAAATGAATATAAGAAAAGTTGATTTTTAACCAAAGAAGCTTGAAGTTTTGTCTTAAAGATTTGACATAATTTAACGTTTTTTAATAAATCACGAAAATTCGTTCACCCTGTTTTAATTTTATTATTTACCGCTTGATTACATTTTAAAATTGCCCTTGGGAGAAATCTAAATAAAATGATTATCTAACACAATTGTTTTTTTTTTCTAGTCATAGTGGAATAAATAGTGGAGAAATCACTACATAGTAAAAAACAAAGTCGCTTTTTCTGTCCCTATATCCCTATGTGCGCTTAAATCTTTAAAACTACGCAACGGATTTTGATGCGGTTTTTTTTAATAGATAGAGTGATTCAAGAGGAAGGTTTATATGTATAATAACATCCATTAAATAGTGGAGAAATATTGTTATTTTTGAGGTTTTTAATGTGATGTCGTAAATAATTTCATTTTTTCCGCTTATACATTGCAAACGCAGGCTGAACCCTACAAGATTTATCAAAATAATGTACTAATTATTGTACACATTAAAAAGGTCTACAGAAAACCCCGCGATGGGCAAGTGTACCACTTAGCTGGGAGCTTGCTACCACTTCGACCCGATGATCACAAATTTCTTCAAATATATTTTATTGCAGATCCAGATAAACAAGCATCTACGCGGTGTTCAAGTTTTGCACAGCCAGTTGATAGAGATTTAATTAGATCTCTCCAAGATATATTATATTCTCATAATTGCTATATACAGTCTTTGAAAACTGCGATTGAGAGTATTCCAGCAGATACTCCTGACTTTAATGTCGTAATCCATGCAAATAAAGTTCCTGTTGGAGAACACAGAGGACGATATAATGCGCCGTCCACGAGTGAAGTAGCAGTGGTGATAGCTGGACAGCAATTTGACAAAAGAAATATTGTATTGCATAATAGTGATGATAATTTGCAAAAAATTTCAGAGTTACACAGATCTTATGACAGCTTACAATATCCTTTGATGCTATGTCGTGAAGAAAATGTTTATGCCATTAATATTTCTCAAGTTGACCCAATCGATGGTACACCTCTGCGTAAAACAGTGTCATGTATGAACTACTATTGCTACCGTATAATGACAAGACGTAACAATTTCAACACTTTGCTTAGATATGGAATGTTAACAAATCAATACTTGGTAGATCAATATGCAAAAATTGAATCTGAGAGATTGGTCTACATCCGTAATAATCAAACTAAATTGAGAGCCGAAAATTACGTTCATCTTCAGGATGCTTTACAGACGAATGAACACGACAACGGCATTGGGCAGTTGGTTATACTACCTTCATCATTCACAGGTGGACCTCGATATTTACACGAAAAATCGCAAGACGCCATGACTTACGTCAAAAATTACGGCAAACCTGATTTATTTATAACTGCAATATGTAACCTAAATTGGCCGGAAATCAAAGAAAATATTAACACCAATTTAACTCCACAAGACAAATACGATATAGTTAACAGAGTCTTCCATTTAAAAGTACAGAAACTCCTGCACCTCATTAACAAGTCTCATATATTCGGTCCCCCGCGCTGTCATATGTACACAATAGAATGGCAGAAACGTGGCTTGCCACATGTACACCTGCTGGTGTGGTTAGTGAACAAAATTAGACCAAACCAAATTGACAGGGTCATTTCAGCTGAATTACCGGATAAAGATGAAGATCCTATCCTGTACGAAATCGTAAAGAATCATATGGTACACGGCCCTTGCGGAACTTTAAACCCGAATTCTCCATGTATGAGAGATTCTAAATGCAGCAAAAAATTTCCGAAGTCGTTCCAAACTCAAACAATTACTAGCGATGACGGATATCCCAAATATCGTCTACGATCGCCAGAACAGGGTGGGCAAAATGCTACCGTCCGAAACCATGATATTGATAACCGATGGATCGTTCCCTATAATCCGCTGCTATTGAAAATTTTTGATGCCCAAATCAACGTAGAGTTGTGCAATTCGATAAAGTCAATCCAATATGTTACTAAGTACATCAATAAAGGTAGTGATCAAGCCACTTTCAGCATACAATCACCAAATGAAGTGGAAGGACGTTACATCTGCAGCTCTGAAGCTGTATGGAGGATTTTATCATTCGAAGTGCACGACCGGGTTCCCACAATTGTCCACCTTGCAGTTCATTTAGAAAATAGACAAAGAGTATATTTCATGGAGAACAATATACAAGAAGTTGTTAATAACCCGCGGGATACAACATTGACAGCATTCTTCAAGTTATGTGCTCAAGATGATTTCGCGAAAACACTGACATATGACAGAGTTCCAAGTTACTATACATGGAACCAGAGTTCTAAAACTTTTCAACGGAGAAAACAAGGTACTGCGGTTGATGGTTTCCTCGGAGTAAAAAAAAACGGATGCTCTTGGCAGAGTCTAAGTGATTCATCCCAGCAACAGCGAATGCTTTTTTCTGAGAATGTTACTGCATATTGTAAAAGGCCCGACATCCTTTGCGCACCTAAGAACTGTACAAGGTGTTGTGTACAATACTTATCAAGCAGCATTCAAAAGTATGGGGCTCTTGGAAGACGATTCTCACTGGGAAAACACATTATCAGAAGCAGCTGTTTGTAGTTTAGCTACATCATTAAGATATTTATTTGCCGTCATAGTAGCGTTTTGTCAAGTAACTGATTCTGTTAATCTATGGAATAAATTTCAACAAAACATGGCCAGTGATATTCTGAATCGGCGATGGCGAGAGTTAAACTCGGATGATATACAATATGATCAAAACATATTTGACGAAGCATTATTTGAATTGAATAAAGTACTGCAATTACTTTCTTGTAAATCAATCAAGGATTTGGGGCTGCCGATGCCAGCTAATACTACTAACTCAGATTTAACTAACAGTGCCGAATACACAAGAGAAACATCATATGATCAAATGAGACTTTTACAAAATATAGCTCAAGATGAGCCACGATTAAACATCGATCAGAAAAAAGTATTCACTGCATTACTATCAACAATTGATAACAATGAAGGGAAATTGTTTTTCCTTGATGCCCCAGGAGGTACAGGAAAAACATTTCTAATCAATCTGCTTTTAAAAAAAGTGAGATCTACCGGAAAAATTGCGTTAGCTGTTGCGTCATCCGGCATTGCCGCTACGCTTTTAGAAGGAGGTCGAACCGCACACTCTACATTCAAGTTCCCGCTGAAAATCGCCACCGATGACAATAACAGCGTCTGTAGTGTTTCTAACCAGAGCAATACAGGAAAATTGATGCGTGACTGCTCATTAATAGTCTGAGACGAAGCTACCATGTCACACAAGACGTCTGTGGAACACTGGATAGGACAATGCGCGATATGCGCAACAAAAATTCACCTATGGGTGGATGTACAATTCTGTTCTCTGGAGATTTTCGTCAAATCCTACCAGTTGTGACTCGAGGAACACGTGCTGACGAAATAAATGCTTCCCTAAAAAGATCCAACCTTTGGCCACATGTCAATAAATTAGAGCTTAAAACTAATATGAGGGTTTCGTCATCTTCACGTGAGAATAGGCTATTTTCAGAGATGCTGCTAAAAGTTGGCAATGGAGAATTAACACAAAGTGAGGGAAGGATTAACCTTGAAAACCTTTGTGTTTTGATAGACAACATTCAAGAGTTAGTCAACAATGTCTATCCTGACATTGGTAATATAAGTTATAAGACAATATCTTAGTTTAAAGAAAGAGCGATTCTGTCACCAACTAACGAACAAGTAGATAAGGTAAATAACTTGATTCTTTCAAAGATTGATGCACCGACGAAAATATACTACTCGGTCGATACTGTTCTGGATTTGGAAGAAGCTGTTCATTTTCCTACAGAATTTCTAAACTCTTTGAACCCGTCTGGACTTCCTCCTCACAAAATGGTGTTGAAAGTAGGTTGTCCTGTTATTTTATTAAGAAACCTGAATCCACCTAAACTTTGCAATGGCACGCGTTTGCTGGTAAAATCACTGAAAACTTTCATAATAGAGTGCACAATACTCACAGGATGTGGTACCGGAGAAGATGTATTGATTCCCCGAATCCCTCTGATACCATCGGATTTACCCTTCCAATTTAAACGTTTACAGTTTCCGGTAAAAACATCTTTTGCAATGACCATTAATAAATCGCAGGGTCAAACCTTCAACGTTGCAGGCTTAGATTTGAGCGTTGACTGTTTTTCACATGGACAACTGTATGTCGCTCTTTCAAGAGTAACCTCTAGAGAAAACATGTTTGTATTGTCTAATGACAAGAAAGCTGTGAACGTTGTGTATAAAGACATCCTGTAATTGTTGTAAAAATAAAATAAATAGGTAAATAAGTAAAAAGTAAATAAGTAAAAATGTAGTGTATGAATTACAAATAAATAAAAAATAATACTAATATCCGAATTTTCTTTTATAAATTTACACTTTTTTAATAACTCCACCCACAAAGAAGAGAGTATGAGTATGTGTATAAAAATTTATAACTTGAATTTTTTTTAATACCCGTACAAACCCTGGGTGGGCTGCTATAATCTATATCCATAAAACAAAGTCGTGTTAGTTACACCATCTATAACTTAAGAACGGATGGATCGATTTTTATGAAACTTTGTATGGAGTTATCTGGCATCTTAGATTAACATACAGGCTACTTTTTACCCGACTACTTAAAAGGTGAGTAATGGTTTTAGTAGTTGAATTCAATGGGATGAAGTGGTAGTAACAATTTGCGGTGTCAGTAGTGACACGGGACTACCCGAAGCAAAGCGAGGGCGGGCCGCTAGTATTTGTATAAACAAATTCTACGTATGATTAGTTATATGGAAATATTATAAAAAGTTAATGCAAGCTTATAACTTTTTCATAAATATATTATGTTTCGGAACATTCTTATTAATATTTTTATACATTTTTTTCACTTTTTGTGTTTGTATTCACAATTGAAATCCCATAAGTATTTTTAGTGTTATTAAGAGAATTCTTGAATACAAATTATTAAATTATTTTCATCAAAATAAAATATTCGCTAAAAAAGTATTTTGTATTGACATCCCGTCACAAAATACACATATAAACGTAAAAAAATCGATTTTTTAAATGTAAATCTAATTATTCTTTTATATTTATTAGTAGATATTATGATTCTTATTTTTTATTCAGATGCGTATGCGTATGCTATGCATATAGTATTTTATCTGTAAATGTATAAATGTAAGTTATTGTCTATTTATTGCATATTGTGTAATAAATAGACACAAAATTTTTCCTATATGTAAGTTATGTTTTTAAATATAAGATTTGAATAAAAGCTTGGTATTATAAAATATTTGTTCATAAATCAGTCTCAAAATATAGACGATCAACATTTTTGCAATTAAAGCACAGACAATTATCTTTATAGAAATATTATAAAATGATAGTCAACAAACACTTTAAAAAAAAAAAAATTGTTCTTTAGACAAAACATGCCATTAAAGCCACAAAAAAATCTTATTGCAGTTTTCTTCTTTTAAAGGAGCAAAATAACAGCATTTATTTTTGTTGAACATCACAATTTCTGTTAATGAAAATTAACTACCACCTGCATTAAAATTATATTAACTGAAGTAAGTTAACTTTATTTTTCCTTAATTTTTTCACCTTTGAATTCCTTTTATTTAAAACAACTTTCAAAGTTTCGTGGATTTATATTCGTGAAAATATTACAAGGATAATATCATGTGGTTATGTTTTTCTTCGAAAAAATAATAGCAACATTTGAATATTTCTAATGTATTTCTAATTGTTATGTATAATATTAGGAATCTAATTAATTTAAGAATTTACTAATATAGTACTCTTTTTATTTTATATTTTAAAGAATGGTGAGTTTAAATTTCATTTATTTTTCACTAAAAAATTATATCAATATTGCATTTTTTTAAAATAATAACAACGTTTTTAGGAATATTTTATCTATAAATATGAAAGTGGGTAGTGCTGTAATATGGTTAACAGGGTTCCCAAATAATCTGCGAATTGAACATCAATATTTTTGAACAGAAAATTTCATGATACGTATCTACGGAATTTGCGCTCGAATTATCTCTAAAGGTAGTTTCTCCGCAATTTGAAAAAAAAATCGTACTGTTGGAGGACCATGTGTTCCCTGGGTTAATTTTTTATGGTTAACTTTTAATTTTTTATCTTTTTTTTCTTAATGCATTCAGTATTCGAAATGAATAAAAATAGATCGAAATTATGATTTTGTGTGAAATTTAATCAACATAAATCTTTTAAAATGTATACCTACCTCAATAGTATTTTGAGTTTGACAGGGCTATGTACAGAGTGACGCATAAATAATGTAACGCAAATAACATAACTTTTCACTGAACGAGCAAAGCAACTCCTTTATTCACCATACGATAGAGGAGAAAAAATTGTGTAAGAAAAAATCAAAATCATTCGAAATTACTTTATTTTGCGGCTATGCAGACATACAGGCTATACCGAAAAATCTTCAAAATGGCCGTGACTGCTTTAAATGTGATTTCTGCCCAGGCTTTTTCCAGACAGCTTTTCGGGGAATCCAACGACTGGTATTTGATTGCTTAAGCTTTTTGCTCCATGATCCCTCAAACAGCGCAGTCCATTGAGTTCAAGTAAGGAGAGTTTGAAGGCCAAAAGTCCTTCGACCAGAAGCCCGTTGAGGCTTTCCTGGCACCACTCGCGCGTCTTTTTCGTTCTGTGAGCAGCCGCCCACTTCTGCTGAAGCCGCCATTCGATGTTTCTCAATTTAATTTTGTCCCATGGAATAATGACGGCTTCCAAAATTTGCTAGTGGTAAGTCTTTGTGTTGATATCGACGCCTTTTGTGACGAAGACGATCTTTGTCTTTTCCAGATAGGAAATCCCGGCCCACAGCATCGCAGACATCAGTTTAAGATTTTTTGCCATATTCACTATTTGCGAGGTCTTTGAGCAGCAACTCATGTTGGTTCAGCGAGTTCTGGAAAGATTGGACCAATATAACTTTCTCATTGGTGAAGATAAACCGGTTCAGAGTGTCGCGCTGCCGCAACACATGGACTTCATCGTCTTGCATTTTTACAACCTTGACACTTCATTTTGTCCGTGAGATGATGCCCTTTCACCAGTCATTACGGGAGAGCTGCATTTCTTCTTTTGCAAGTCTGCACAGGGATTAACGGTCGACCTTGTGCTTCTTGGCCAATTTTTGGATGCTTCTTTGTGGATTTCACTGGATCTTCTTAATAGCCACACTAATGACTAATAAAAGACCCGGATGACAATGTAAAGTCTATGTGGGCGTTCTTTTAAATATCTCGCTAAAATAAAATATTTTGACGTGAATTTTTTTGCGCATAGGATAGCTGAGGACGATACACACATGGTCTAGCTTTTACTTTTTCGATTTTGATGTCAAAATTGTTTTTTTAAATACTTTAAATTTCGGAACCGGTTTCAAGCGGTTTTTAAACTGAAACTGTTCTAACATAAAGACAAAATAACCAAAATCAAAAACGTAAAAACTAGGCTGGTTGTGGATTATCCTCAGTTATCCTAAGCAAAAAAAAAAAAAAGGTCACGTCAAAACATTAAAATTTGAGCGAGATATTTGAAAAAAAACGCTTCCATAGACTTTACATTATGATCCGGGTCTTTTTCAATCAGCAGTGTGGGATTCTAATCATGTTTTTGAGCACTGGAGTACTTGTTGTTCGTGATCTTCCACTTCTTGGACAGGCTTCGATACACACGGCCTCTTTAAAACATTTAGCTACGCGATGGACTTGTTTCCGGTACAATTTGAGAGCCTTTGTGATCGCAAGAATTGGCATCCCCCCTCTTTAAGGGGGCGACGATGGTTGAATGGTTTGCTTTGCTCATTATTTTTTTCCAGCAACACAGTGAATTAATATTTGATGATATAGCAAGTTTACGACAGAAAGGCATGAGGAACATTATCTCTCTGTACACCAGAGTACAATTTTTCCTCATATCTCAAAAGACCAGCTAAACGGCCGAACGTCTGATAAAATTTTCACCCCCATATCATTCTGTTAGGCATGAACTAGAGGATTGGTTTACTTTTCAGAAGTTCGCCGCCTCTGTAGATAAGGGAATTACGACAGGATTTGTTGCACCCGGAAGAAGGTAAAGGGTCATTGTGATCAAAGTTATATCAAATAAACTTACTCCATTTGCAATTTGAGAGCCTTGGCGATCGCAGGAATTGGCATCCCCCTCTCTTTAAGTGGGCGACGATAACTGAATGGTTTGTTTTGCTTATTATTTTTTCCAGCAAAACAGTGAATTAATATTAGAGGATATAGCAATTTTACAACAAAAAAGCGTGAGGAAAACTAATAAACAATATTATACCTCAAAAATGCATAAAATATTAGAATATATTGACACTTTTATCGCGTCACAGTATTTTTGTGTCACTCTGTATAATGCCGAACTTCTCCTAAACTACGACATAATACATGTAATCTGTGTATCAAGAAAGATTATTTTAAAGGAAAAAAATACCAATACATTTCTTAGAAATATAAGTAGTAGAATGTATGCATGCATCTCTCCATTTTAATTCGCAAGATGTATTTGTTTAGAATAAGAAAAAAATAATTAGTACTCTTAAGTTTATATAACATAGTGCAGGTTCATTATTTATACATTAGAATAATTTGATATATTTGTTTAATTTTTCAGTGTTATAATTAAGTACACTGCTAACTAAATAGTGCATGTTAGAAGAACATTTCCCGTTGCAGTAGCAGCAACAATCAAACTGTGAACGTTTGTTTTAAAATTTTGTGTTTCTATTGTATTACTAAAAACTCGTATCCATGTTGGCAAACTGGCAAATTATAAACCTCGGTTCGTACAACTATGAACTGGTACATTATGAATCAATCATTGGTAAAATACCGAACTATATAATCGCAATGTTTATCTTTGCAAACAAAACCTATTCAGACCTTAATACTATTCTAGATTGAATACTAAAGATTGTGAATATCCAAATCACAACAGAATACCAAGATTCGCAAATCTTAGCTTTAACCCAGCATTCTATCTGGTAAATAAGGAAGTTAGTACACATGAATTTATATGATTTAAAAAAAACTGCTATACTTTCATTAACTAATTGTAATGTGACCGGGTCTTTTACGTGGCTTATATTTACACATGGATTAATAATCCACTGAAAAAAGAAATGAAGTGAAATAAAATAAAATAAATAAATTATTGCTACTTTGAAACAGTCACTTTTAGCATACAGTTGACTGATTTATAAAGAATTAAATAATAATATTTAGTAGTATTTATCCTTATATAATATGCGTTCGCAGATACTAAAAAAAAAAGAAATTTTTAAAACATTAAAATATCACGTGTGCAATGTATTAAACTATGTCATATTTAAAAAGCAAAAAAAAAAATATTTCCAAGCGCAAAAAGCATTTCTAAATATTTTAATTTCCAAATTGTAATTTTTATTGAAAAATATATATTTGCAAGTCATTATTAAAGAGAAAATAACTCTGAAATAATTAAAATATTACATGCAAAACTAATCATCAATGTGAACGATATGGCATTTTCAAACAATATAATTAAAATTTCGTATTTAAAACATTATATTTAAAATGTCATATCAATAACAATCTATTTAAAATATCAGATTTTAAACGGCATATTTAAAATAATTTTATATTGTGTTTGATTTTTTTTCTTCTAGAAATTATTCTAAAAGTTCGAGAAGCAGCGACATTTTTTATTTTATCACTTTATAAAAGCTGATTTTTTAATTATGCAATAGATTTTCAATTTAGATTTTCAATTCATATGCTGTAGACTGTGCTTCAGCAGCGTGACGTACAGAAAAACCTCTATAAACAACATTGCGAATCAATAGAATTATTTATTCCCATTAGCTTTTGAATAGTTCTTAATTTGGTTAGCTCTAAAGTTATATTTACAAATAAATCGTTAAAAAAATCAACGTAGATAGAAAAGTAATTAATTTATTTGTTCTAGTTATTTAAAATCTCATGCTTCTCAGTGAATTAAAATTTTACTGGGACAAAATCTATAATTTAACATGTTACTAGTCAGAGATATTTGTAAATGTCACATTAAAGAAAATGGCGTTAGCTTACATTAGCAATGTACGCTGGTGTGCAAAAATAAAGGCCGGAGCAGACAAATCAGCATAAAAGTCAAAAAGGCAACCGTATGAAATGAAAGGCCAATCAGGAGATAGATCTGAAACAAATGCAGTAGGACATGTCTATCTATGGCATATGGCGTAAAAGGAGCAGGTGTTAAAAGGGATAAACCATAGAGGCAGTGACCGTTCAGAAATTTGATAAAATCTATTGCACTGTGTAAAGGGATTTCAACGACGTTGTTTTACTACTATTGTGTGATATAGATAAGAGGCAATCTAGGAGATGTCATCTGGAGGACTTTACACAATTTCAAATCATTTGGAAGTTGTAAGAAGGTCGAAGTGTGACAAGTGTGGCATAGGAGTTCATTATCTATCACAATATTGTTTTTCGAGTTTGGAGTGAATTTCAAACTAGGGTGTCATATGTCCGAGCATTCAGCAACGTTCACCCACGTATAACAACAACAGAAAACTACCACTTTTTTCTCCTACATGCGAAAATAAACAAGCAGCAGGCATTTGTAGAAATCCCAAGGTACATTGAACAGAAAACTAGACATCGGATATCACGTTTTACCTTGGCTAAAAGTCTGCACAGAGGTGGTCTCTATGCACGACGTCCAGTATGGCGTGTAACATTAACCCGGGGTTAGTCGCGCGTCGGTCTTTTCGCCGCTCGAATTCTTTGTCTGCTGATTAGCCCATCTCCCCTTAGAATTACAATGGTGAAATGCCGCGTAGCTGACCTTCACTGTTCGACCTTCTGGCTAGAGAAATTACCAGTCATTCCTACGATTTTTCATGCTTTTATTGTATTTTAAAGTCAAATTCGGTCTGATTGACCGGCATGCGACTACTCACGTAGCCGATGTTTTTTTCGCCCTAGCAATCTTCTTTCCTACTCCTCCGAATTTCTCAGAAGGGGGTTTCTTGGAATCGGGGAGTCCCGTTTCCTCTCCTTCTCTCTTTTTTTCTCTTTCTGCTGATAATATTTGACTTCTGAAAACTGTTTCTTAATGATTCTGTTCTAGGGAAAATTGTGAACTATATAAATATATAAATATAAACTCAACAACCTAATTTTTTTATATAATACTAGCTGACCCGCCCGGCGTTGCCCGGGTCCGTAATAATAAAGTTAAACGAACTTGAATTTTTTATGATTTTATCTTTAACTCGAAATGCGTGTAAATACACTGTTAAAAATTTGATCTTTTTCCTGCATGGTCACTCCATCGCTTTTATAGAAAATGATTACTTCAGCCTATTATGGAGCATTCTCATAGGTCAAAAGAGAGGTATTCTATAAAAGCAGGGGAGTGATGATGCAGCAAAAGGGTCAAATTGGTTACAGTGTACATTATATTAAATACGTGCCCCCTGACTGTGTCAAAAATCGGTTTAAATAAAACTAATATTTAGCTGCAAAAATACCCAAAATGACAGCAATAAGTAACGTAGGAGGAAATATGTGTCCAACGATTGTGTGATTTTCGTGTTAATGTGTTGATATTTATCCTTAAAATTACTGTTATGTAGAGTTTCAAAAAGTCGGTTTATTCTCGGGATTATTTCCAATAGACCAGGTTTGTTCCCAGGTTTATTCCCAAAAAAACGAATTATTCCAAAAAATCTCGGGTTTTTCCAGGTTTATTCCTAAAAAACCGGTTTATTCCCGGGTTTAAACCGGGTTTTTTCTAACCTTTGCAACGCTACTTTAAGTGACTTAACTAAATACTTTTTTCACATAGATATCCCAAGTGAAATATTTTGAATTTCAAACTTGTTTCAATATACTCTTAAATCCGACTATAGTGAATGAAATCGATTCTCGATGATTAGCTAAAAGCTTAGTATATAGCATTATAATTTCAGAGCCATTTTACAAAAATAGGTGTATATTTTTTATCAAACATGCGTAATGTTCATTCTCTGATTAAAATCCTAACCGTAAATATAATTGTATTGCAATTATAATTTGTTCTTAACAGTATTATCTTAATGTATAAACAGTATTATCTTATTGTATCTTAACAGTAACCTAACTGTAACTTAAATATACCATAAATGTAACCTGGCCGTCACCTTATCATAACCTACCCATAATCTAACTACAACCTAACCGCAACTTAACCTTAACCTAACTGTAACTTAACCATGACCTAACTGCAACCTAACCGGAAATTAAATATAACATAAGGCTCACCAGAATGTAATTGCAACCTAACTGTTACCTAACCGTAACCAAGTTCTAATTTAACACTAACTATAAACGAAATATCTTAACCATCTCGCACTAAGTACTTAGCTTCATTTTCCACCGCTACGGAGCGCATTATGTTTTGTAAAACATTCGAATTTTAAGTTCGGATAGGATTCATGTCCATGGAAATTATTTTGTCTTCTTTGGATACGGTTATGGTTGTTTGGAATATTTTTGTTCAGTTAGATTCGGTTCAATTCAGATTTCGTGTTTTTTTCCTACAAATGGAATTTTTAGGTTCGGGTCGGGTTGTGCTTCCATGGAAATTATTTTACCTAGTTCCAATGAGGTTATACTTCACTGAAATATTTTTGTTAGGATCAGATTAGATTTGGTTCACATTTCGAGATTTTTTTTTTGTTTTTTTTTTACAATTTTTTTGGTTCGGATTGGATTTATGTCCATGGAAATTATATTGTCTTGTTCGTATCTGGTTATAGTTATTTGGAATATTTTTGTCGGATTCAGATTTGGTTCGATTCAGATTTCAGGTATTTTTTCAAATTGATTTTTAAGATTCTGGTCAGATTAATGTCCAGGGAAATTATGTCTTTCTCGGATCCGGTTTAGGGTCTTTGGAATATTTTTTTCGGGTTCAGATGTCGTTCAATTCAGATTTCGGTTTTTAATGGAATTTTTAGGTTCAGGTTGGGTTGCGCATCAACGGAAATTATTCTGCATTGTTCGAAAAAGGATATGCTTCTCTGGAATATTTTAGTCAGATTCAGATTGTTTAGTTTTTTAGGTTCGGATTGGGTTCATGTTCATGGAAATTTTTTGTCTTGTTCGGATCCGGGTATGGTTCTGTGGAATATTTTTGTGAGGTTCATATTTGGTTCGATTCAAATATCAGGTATTATTTTCCTCAAAAGGAATTTTAGGTTCGGATCGGGTTCATGTCCACAGAAATTATTTTCTCTCATTTGAATCCAGTTATGATTCTTTCGAATATTTTGATCGGATTAAGATGTAGTTTGTATAAAATTTCAGGTTTTTTTTTTCAAATGGAATTTTTTAGGTTCGAGTCAGGTTTATGTTCACGGAAATTATTTTCTCTTACTCTTATGAGGTTATAGTTCTTTGGAATAATTTTATCGAGTTCAGGTTTCGTTCTGGTCATTTTTCGGGATTTTTCAGAGATAATTTTTAGGTTCGGGTCGGGTTGCATATGCACGAACATTATTTTTCCTTGATCGGATTGTGGTATGCTTCATTTGAATATTTTTGTGGGATTCCGATTTGATTCGGATCAGATATCAAATCCATAGTTTTTTTTCAAATGAAATGTTTAGGTTCAGGTCGGGTTTATGCTTATGGAATTTTTGTCTTGCTTGGATCGGTGTATAGTCTGATTTTTTCTGGTTGGGATCGGGTTATGTTACGCCTAAACATTATGTTTTGCTACTATTCTTTTAGTGACTATTTTTGATATATAAAATCGTCAAAACATTAAAATCGTCTGCAGTCGGAAATCTATATTTTAGATTATTTATTACTTAAGTTTTCATATATGATTTTAAAAGAATGTTTTCATCATCATATATTAAATATTTATTTACATGCAATTATTAAGTCATAAACATTTTTCATCTACGTTAAAGACATTTAAAATTACATTAATGAAGGAAACTTTTAGTTATAAAATTTTTAGTTCGTGTCAAATGTTTTCAATATCTCATTTAATTTTAATTTGATATTTAATTATTGCTAATTTTCCAATTTTCTTCATTTTAAAAGCGATCATTTATTTTAATAAATAATAATAGAACAAAGACCATTTTAAAAATTTGCTATTTCCTCTTAAAATATGCTTCAATTGTAATTCATTACTTTCAATTTGTCTTAAAATACAAAATCCCTTCCATGTCCTTTTGTTTGGCACATTAAAATTTGAGCGATAAATGGTTTCATATTGCAAACAATTTTGAGACTTACTTCACCTCCACTTATCTCATTCCTCCATGGGTTTCTTTAATTCTGTCTCAGCTTTCTTATCACTTCTGTGAAAATTTTTACACAACCAACCAACCGTAAAAAAACGAAAGAGAAAAAAATTGAGAAAAAGATGATTTTTTTATGAGAGTGACCTCTCGATTTTAATTAATTACTCAGTTAATAATTGGAATTTCGAAAATCTGAAGCTCAGGTGCATCAGAAGAGATTTGGGGCTACTCTCAAAAAAATTTTGAACTTTGTACATGCTGTAGATTTTGCTAGCCATCGCAGACACACACACACACACACACACACACACACACAGACAGAGCGTTTTGTTCTTTTATTAATACTAGCTGACCCGCCCGGCGTTGCCCGGGTTTGTATTAACAATATTAAACGAATTTGAAATTTGTATGATTTTATCATCAACTGGAAGCATGCAGAAATGCATTGTCTGAAATACGTCGCAGCTGACTTTGTGAAAAATCGGTTTTATAAACAACAACTAATATTAAGCTCTAAAAATACTTAAAATGAGCAATGAGAAACACGGGAGGGAACATGTATCCAACGATTGCGTTAGTTTCGTGTTAAAGTGTTGATATTTACCCGTAAAAATCACTGTTAAATCACGTAACTAATTATTTTTTTCGCATAGACATCCCAAGTGAAATATTTTGAATTTCAAACTAATTATATCACTCTTAAATCCGACTATACCGTGAATGAAATCGATACGCGATGATAAAAGATTGGTATATAGTATTATAATTTCAGAGCCATTTAACAAAAGTGTATATTTTTAATCAAAGCATGCGTAATGTTGACTCTGTAGACAAATTCCTAACCGTAAACTTTTGTACCATAACCATAATCTGTCTGTAACCCAACTGCGACTTAACATTACCCTACCGTAACTTAAATATAACATAAATGTAACCTAGCCGTCACTTTGAAATATCAATATAGAAGCATCATTTAAGATTTTGCTTGAAAAGTTAACATTCTTTCGTTAATGTCTTAAAATCGTCTGCACTCTGAAATCTAGATTTTAGACTAATATTTGTTATTTAAGTTTTCGCGCATGATTTTAAAAGAATGTTTTCATAAATATATTTTATATATTGACATAGAGTTATTAATATGTTGTTAAATTAAAAACATTTTTTCATCTATGTTATAAAGTATTAAAAAGTTCTGGAAAAAAAAAAGAAAACTTTTAGTAATACAATTTTTAGTTCAAATCAAATGTTTTCAATATTTTATTTAATTTTATTTTGACATTTAATTATTTCGAATTTATCAATTTCAATTATTTTAAAAGGAAACATTTTTTTAAAATAAATAATATAATAGAAAAAAGACCATTTTAAAAAATTACTATTTCTTCGTAAAATAGCTTCAGCTGTAATTCATTTCTTTCAATTCGTCTTTTTAATACAAAATCCCTTCCACATGCTTCTGTTTGGGACATTAAAATTTGAGCGATAAATGGTTTAATATTGCAACCCTTTTTTCGGTTTACTTCACCACCACCTATCTTTTTCCTCCATGGTTTACAACCGCTGTGATAAAAAATCATCATTTAAACTGACAGTTTGCCAGTCTATGAATTTTAAAGGTCTGTTCCAGCTTTTTAAATTATGTATGCCAAAATTTTATGCAACCAACCAACCATAACTAAATGAAGGGAAAAAAAGAAGAAAAAAGGCGGTTTTTTATGAGAGTGATCTTTGGAATTTAATTAATTACTCAGTTAATAAATAGAATTTCGAAATTCTGAAGCTCAGGTGCATCAGGAGAGATATTGGGCTACTCTCATAAAAAGTTTGAGCTTCGTACGTCCCATAGATTTTGCTAGCCATCGCAGACACACACACACACACACACACACACACACACATGCAGACAGAGCGATTTGTTATTTTATTAGTATAAGATGTAAGAATAAGCAAGGATAAGTAATAAAAAACCGCTTACTTTGTTTTTTAAGCATATGAATATTGCGGGAATAAATTCTCATATTATTTTTCCGAAAAATACGCGTAAAATGGTTGTGTTTAATTTAATAAAGGACCATAGAAATAAAATTAAAAAAAAATCGATCTGCGAAGACTGAAAGATGTAGTTTCTGCACAATAAAGCAGAAAAGAAGGCAAAACAAATTTGTCAACACTGTAGTTTGTATATCTGCAAAGAACATACAATATATGTGTCGAGTGTGCTAAATAATGTGAATTTTCTAATGTGGATTACAACGTATGCAAATAAAAAACTTTTATTTTTTTGATAATCCAGGTAATGTTTATAAAATACAAGAAATGGATAACTACGTTTCTAAAATATGTTTGTTGCTAATAAAAATACTCATTATTGAACAACGCCATAGCAATTCTTTTTTTTAAACCCGAATTTAAAGAGTGCCTAGTGCTAAGATCTAATAAAGTTAATTTTCTTGGCATTTAATTTCAGAAATCATTTCTCATTAATAATGTTTTTCTTTTCAAAAGCGAAATTCATTGAAATTGAATTATACTTTGATAAATATTGTAAATAATTACAAAATAATATTTACTTAAATTAAATATTGCATCTTTTTAATATTGATTGGCGACAAAAATTGAAACATTGTCAAAATCAATGTTGACAGTCCCCCCCCCCCTCCCTCCCCTCCAAAAAAACCGATTTATCTATATCAAATATAATATCTACATTTGAAAATTTATTCAAAATTTATTCTCTTTTAATTCGATATTTATTGTATCTTTACAATTTCAGTCCCAGTATATAATAATTTTTACCCCTTTTACAAATTTTGAAAAAATAGTTCTTAATACATTTATTATTTATTTTCTTATTTTATATTATTCATATATTTTCATTTAGTGCATATATATTTTTCATTTAAAAAAAAGTATAAACGAAAAGAAAAAATATATAAAATAAAATAAAGAAATGAAATTTAGCTACTGTTTTTATGTTACCAATTGCAAAGAATGGATTATTTTATCTGCTTTTTTTTATATCTGTATAGATATGGTAATAAAAATATTTAAGATTTATTTTTTCAACATTAATTGGCTCCTAGTGTCAGTCCAACGTTATAACGAACTTCAGTGCGTTGCTGCTTTAAAAAAAAAAAATCTGTATCACAATTTCAATCTTATAACTGAAAGTATCTTTTAATTCGTTATTCATTGTATCTTCAAAATTTCAGTCAGATTATATAGTAATTCTTATCTTTTTTACAAACTTTGAAATAAAAAAAAAGATGAAACGAAGTTATTAGAAAAAAAATATTATATATGTATTACTTTATATTATTCATACATTATTATTTGGTGCAAATATATTTTCTCATTTGAGAAAAATTACTGAATTATAAAACCTCTAAGGTTTTACATGCAAAAAAGAATTACGACGATACGAAGAAGATTTAGGAAAAGGAAAAAAATATGAAAAGTAGCTCCTGTTTTTATGTTAATAATTTAAAAAAGGGTTATTTGCTCTTCTATTCTTATATTTACGTCGAAATAGTAAGAAAAATTATATTTGAGATGTATTTTTTCAACTTCAATTGGTTCCTAGTACCAGACATACGTCAAAACTAAACTGTCCTTTCAAAAAATATGTATCACGATTTCAAATTTTCAAAAAACTGAAAATATTTTTTTATTCATTATCTATTGTATCTTTAGAAAATTATTCAGATTGTATAAAAACTTTTATCATTTATATATATATATATATTTTAAATAATTATTAAAACATTTATTTAAATGCTAACCAAATATATACTTAACGTAAATGCGTACTAATCGATATTACACGTATCTTTTCGTTTTCAAGCAATACTTTCCTCTTGAATTCCCTGTTTTCGATCTTCGAGGAACAACGGCACTTTTCCTCTGTTTCTTCGGCCAAAAGGGAACGGCGGCGAATAGACCGAGCGCGACTAATCACGTTCGAAAAAAAGCCGCGACTACTCCCGGGTTAATGCCTGCTCATCGGAGAACCCGGTTTGTGTGGTACCAGAAACACAAAAAAATAGACATAACAGGAGTGGGATAGAGACTCTTAACGGAAAGGAACCGATTTAGTATGACGAGCGATTCTGGACGATTACGCATCTGGAGAGAGCTGGGAACACATAACCCCCACTCCAACATCCCCGAAAGGTACCATTTTGAGGGTGCCGGAGTTCTTGTTTAGGATGGTATCATGCTTGGTAGCCGTACGAACCTTGATGTCTTTCAATGACGTTCAGTATCTGGTGCTTGTTATTGCACCGAGATTCTGTTGCCTCACGTGCTTCTTTTAGTTAGATTTCGTAAGAAATACTACCTATTGCAATCGCACCAGTTTATATATATGTATATATATATATATTAGGTAGATTTCGTAAGAAATACTACCTATTGCAATCGCACCAGTTTATCTATCTATCTATATATATCATTTTTTTTATGGACACGATAACTTCTATAATTCTTCACCAATCTCAACCAAACTGGTACATAAAATCAATGGGGATAAAATTTTGGCTGAGTTTGTTAATGGGCAAAATTGGACCAAGGGGGTCGGAATAGGGGGCGTTTTTGTGAAAACCGAAAAAACGCCATAACTTCTTTATTAAAGTAGATATCGAATCGGTTTAAAGTTTATATTACTTCTTAAAAATGGTCCAAAAGTATGTATATGACAGATTTTTGATAAATTTAGAAGTGGGCTCAAGGGGCGAAAAAAACAGGGATTTTGAGAGAAAAAAATTCATAACTTCGTCAATTTACAAGATATCAAGTCCAACTAAATTTTTTATAAATGTTCTTAACATTATCTAAAACATTTGTATTTACAAGTTTTTGATAGGACCAACTTTTACCAATGAAAAAAATTAAAAACAAAAAGAAAAAGGGCGCTGAAAAAAGAGAAAAATCCATAACTCCGTCAATTTTTAAGATATCAAATCTGATTAAATTTATTTTACATCTTCTCAAAAATATCTACAATTTTTATATTGACAAGTTTTTCATAGAACCAATTCGAATAGCAAAAAGAAATTAAACAAAAATAGGAGTTGGAGAAAAAACCTCAAATCCAAACGGCTTATATTCTGACTCATTTTTAAATTCATTTTTGATTTTAAACGCATCCAAATGGTAGATCCTATTATTTAGAAACTGTGTAAAGTGACGCATTGGTCAATTTTCTGATAAAGACAGAATATATTTAAAAAAAGGGTACCAAAAAGGGTATTTTGAACAGAATTTCCGAAAGTCATCGGGTTTGAAAATTGAAGGAAGTATTCAAATAAGAAATTGCGTTTTTTTCTGACTCGTTTTTAAATCCATTTTTGTTCTCAAACGCATCCAATTTACAGATCCTCTTATTTAGGAACTTTATAAAATGATGCACTAGTAGTTGGAGTGCATCATTTTCTGATAAAGATAGAATATATTTTAAAAAAGGCTACCAAAAAGGGTATTTTGAACAGAATTTTCAGAAATCATAGTGACTGAAAATTTAAGGAAGTGTTCAAATAAGAAATTGCGTTTTTTCCGACTCGTTTTTAATTCCATTTTTGTTCTCAAACGCATCCAATTTACATATCCTCTTATTTAGGAACTATATAATGTGATGCACTGGTCAGTTTTTTGATAAAGACGGAATATATTTCAAAAAAGGCTACCAAAAAGGGTATTTTGAACAGAATTTTCAGAAATCATCGTGACTGAAAATTTAAGGAAGTGTTCAAATAATAAATTGCGTTTTTTTCTGACTCGTTTTTAAATCCATTTTTGCCTCAAATGCATCCAATTTACAGATCCGCTTATTTAGGAGCTATATAATGTGATGCATTGATCGGTTTTTTGATAAAGACAGAATATATTTTGAAAAAGGCTACCAAAAAGGGTAATTTGAACAGAATTTCCCGAAGTCTTCGAGATTTGAAAATTTAAGGAAGTTTTCACATAGCAAATTGCGTTTTTTATGACTCGTTTTAAAATCCATTTTCGCTCTCAAACGCATCCAATTTACAGATCCTCTTATTTAGGAACTATATACTGTGACTCATTGGCCAGTTTTTTGATAAAGATAGAATATATTTTTAAAAATGCTGTCAAAGTGAGTATTTCGCACAAAATTTTCCGAAGCAATCATGATTAAAAAATTAAGGATGCATTCAAACAACAAATCGGTTATTTTATGACTCATTTTTAAATTCAATTTTTTTTCTCAAATGCTTTCAACTGACAGTTTTTTGTTATTTAGGAACTGTATAATGTACTGTTTTGGTCGATTTTTTAATAAATTTAGAATCTATTTCAAAATATGTTGTCATAATGGGCATTTGAGCTGAATTTTTCTTAAGACGATTCTAATAAAACCAGTTTTTGCAGAAAAATGAAATTAAAAATTTTTCATAAACGGCCAAATGAAGTTATTAAACTGGGTTCATCTCTAATCATATATATATACAGGGTGTCCGAAAAGTCTGGAAACGGCCGAATAACTCGAGAAATACATATGAGATTGAAAAACGTAAATATACGTGTTAAATATTTTTAAATAAGCTACTCATCGATACCAAATTTGACCTTCGCAACCGACCCCCTGGGGGTCAGAGGGGGTCCAACTTTGAAATCTTAAATTATAACCCCCATTTTTTATAGCGGATTCGGATTCTACGGACAAAAATACGTAACTTTTGTATTTGATGTTTATTTCGAATCTTCGTTTATCACGATGTAATCGAGCGTATTAAATCTATACATATTTCGGCTTTTCCAATGGGATTTTCCCTAATAGAAACTAATTGGGGAGAATTTTTGACATCAAATTCCTCGTCTTTTGCAGGAATAGCGTTTTCTGAAATTCACCGCGCAGATTATTTCGATAGTGCTACACAGATAAAAATTTGATCCATTTGCTGTAGCGTCACTCCACAGCTTTTATAGAATATCTCTTTCATGACCAATGAGAATGTTC
Source organism: Maratus speculifer (assembly GCA_964019185.1). Taxonomy (NCBI): domain Eukaryota; kingdom Metazoa; phylum Arthropoda; class Arachnida; order Araneae; family Salticidae; genus Maratus; species Maratus speculifer. The sequence continues at coordinate 285,272,326 of OZ025297.1, forward strand.
CATAACTCAGTAAAGTAACCGTTTTCTATAAAAGCAGTGGAGTGACGCTATTGCAAATGAGTCAAATTTTTTACAGTGTATAGGTTTTTTATATTTTTCTCTAGAAACATTCATTAAATAGAAAACTAAATTAATATATTTCAATGAAGTTTTCTCGTGAAATTTGTAGAAAACCCTATACTCTGTAAAAAAATATTTGACTCATTTGCTACAACATCATTCCACCGCTTTTATAGAAAACGGTTACTTTACTGTGTTATGGAGCATTCTCACTGGTCATAAAAGAGATATTCTATAAAAGCTGTAGAGTGTCGCTGCAGCAAATGGGTAAAGTTTTTAACAATCTATCGAAATATTCGCCACGGGTAATTTTCAGGAAACGCTATTTCTGCAAAAGACGAGGAATTTTACGTCAAAAATTCTGCCCAATCAGCTTCGATTAGGGAAAATCCCGTTGAAAAGCCGAAATATGTATCGATTTAATACGCTCGATTACACCGTGATAAACGAGGATTCGAAATAAACATCAAATACAAAAGTTACGTATTTTTGTCCGTAGAATCCGAATCTGCAATAAAAAATGGGGGTTATAATTTAAGATTTCAAAGTTGGACCCCCTCTGACCTCCAGGGGTCGGTTGCGAAGGTCAAATTTGGTATCGATGAGTAGCTTATTTAAAAATATTTAACACGTATATTTACGTTTTTCAATCTCATATGTATTTCTCGAGTTATTCGGCCGTTTTCAGACTTTTCGGACACCCTGTATATATATATATTTTGTTGAAATGAGCACTCTTCGAAATCTACCTCCGCCTATAGGCCCAGCCGACAGGGATTTTTTAGAAGTCCTGTGGGTCATGACTTTCTCTTCACGGACAAAAACGCGCTCCGTCATCATACAGCAGTTATCGAAGAACTCTTGGACAGGGAAGATTTTCAACGCATGGAATGGCTATGAACATCTCCGGGCTTGAATTCCATAGAACACATGCGGGCTGTTCTGGATATGCTTGGCATCACGTGACCAGTTGCCGGCAACAATTCCGGAGCTGAAATTGGCGCTACAAGATGAATCAGACTCGATGCCGAGACGAATCAGCTCTTAGATCACCTCGTCTTCAGCATGGATAGACGTTGTAAATCCTTTATCGGAGTCCGGAGTGAGCATATTCTCCATTAAAGAATGGTTTTTTCTTGCTAGGTGCCTGTAAGAAGGACGCTTCTGTCTTCCATGCATTTGTGCTTCAAATGACCTTTACAAAAAAGTGCTTACATATCCTTTTTATTCTTTGTTTAGATGTTTTAAAACACTTGTCCCATATTTTCAAATCTTAAAGATCTTATGTTACGATTTTAGTCGATGTGGAAAGTCCCCTCGTCCTTAATTTTTGCACACCAGTGTATATATATATATATATATATATATACAAACATACTAACACAAACACATACATATATACATATATATATATATACAGGGTGAATCTAAACTTTTGTGCAAAACCTTAAGGGGTGATAATACACATCAAGACAAACAATACTAAATGGGAAACTAAGGGTCCCAAACATCTTTCGAAGAAGATAGGCGCCATTCAAGTTTAGAGTTCAAATTTTCAAATGATTGTAAGAAACGTAAAATTTGGTCGATTCGTTTGCGGTATTTGCTAAGATTATTCTTTATGTCAGTATGTTCTTGAAAAAACATTTTCAAGATAAATAAAAAAAAAAAATGCCGATAGACGTTACATTGTATTTTGGAGTAACGAACAACTGTTTTTTACCTTTATTATTTGCATCTCATTATGTACTTTCCAAAGTTTAGACTAAACATAAATTTTGAGCTCAAAATCGGAATCGTTGGAAGTGGCTAAGTAGTGCAAACTAAACAGTGTTGAGGGGTAAGGAAATTCAAACTTCAGTTCCTGAACACACTTTAGTTTGCGCTACTTAACCACTCCCAATGATTCAAATTTTGATTTCAACGTTTAAGTTTAAAACTAAATCATGTTTAAAACATTTAATGAGAGCCTAAAGATGAGAGCCTACTCGAATGGGAGCCTACTCGAAAGCCTAAAGTTCGCCATTTTTTAAAACCTTATATTTAAATTTTATTTTAAAAATTTACTGACATTAAAAATAGGTTTAGTGAAAATGAAAACTAATGAATCGGTCATTTTTTCCGTTCTTTATAATCATTTGAAATTTTGGACCCTAAACATTATAACCTGAACCCTATTTCCTTCGAAAGACGGTTGGGAACCTTATTTTCCCTTATAACATTTTTTGTCTTGATGTGTACTATCACTTTATAAAAATATGTATGTGTGTGTGTGTGTGTGTGTGTGTGTATGTCTATATACAGTCACCGCAAAGAAAATCTTGACACTTGCGATTTTAGACGTTTTCTTAAATATCGAAAAAACTCCGAAACTCCAGATATATAAACGAAATAGTTTTCGTTTATATATCTGGTCATATATAAACGTCCCAGATATATAAAGGTCATATGTTTTCGTGAAGATTTTTCCCCGAAATCCAACAGGGGATCGTCAACAAATTGAAAAAAAATGAAGAACTTTTGATAACCCTGTCAAAACTAATAAACCAAAAAAGTTCAAACTGTGGATTATGATTAAGTGGCTTATTGTAATAAACTGTGTTCATTTTTATGAATATAGCATGTAAACTCGTAGAGAAATTAAGGTTTTTATAAAAACGGTCCCAAATTTTTCCAAGTTTTTTGCTTATAATTTGCAGAGTTCTTTATAAATCACAATGCTCTTTTCAGAAAATATGACAATCAATATTGTACATAATACCCTGCAATCAGAATAAAAAAATAATAAAAATCGTATGACAAATGAGTTGGTTTACTAAATATTTTTTACTGCACATGGGTCAACGCTATTAAAATTTAATTTGCATATTATGTTAGGTAAATGTATAGAGCAACTTTTGTGAAAGTCTCAAAAACATAGCTTGAAAATTCTGAAAATTATCGTCAGTAGAATAAAATATAAATGCGTTATTTCCAAAATAAAACAAAAAGATAAGGTTGTCTATCCAAATATAGCAATACGTTCAATATTGTGTAGGCACTAATCAATGGAATCACCTCATCTTTTTGCTTCATTTTCGGATTAATGGATTTTTACCTTATTCATCGATGATAATTTTCAGAATTTTCAAACTATGTTTTTTAGATTTTCACAAAAGTTGCTCTATACATTCAACTAACATAATATGCAAATGAAATTTTAATAGCCTTGACGCATGCGCAGTAAAAAAATTATTCAGTAAACCTCCTCATTTGTCGTACAATTTTTTCTATTTTTTAATTCTGATTATAGAGTGGTATGTACAATGTTGATTGTTATATTTTCTGAAAAGAGCATTGTGATTTATGAAGAACTCTGCAAATTATAAGCCAAAAACTTGGAAAAAATTGAGACCGTTTTTATAAAAACCTTAATTTCTCTACGAGTTTACATGCTACATTTATAAAAATGAACACAGTTTATTACAATAAGCCACTTAATCATAATCTGCAGTTTTTTGCTTCATTAATTTTGACATTGTTATCCAAAAGATCTTCGTTCTTTTTCAATTTGTTGGCGGTCCTCTGTTGGATTTCGGGGAAAACTCTTCGCGAAAATATATGACTACTACTTTTTTGTTTATATATCTGAAATTTCGGAGTTATTCCTCATGTACATTTTTAGATATTTAACAAAACGTCTAAAATCGCAAGTGTCAAGATTTTTTTTGCGGTGAATCTATATATGTATATATGTATATATATATATTTATTTATATTTATATACCTTTGTATATATGTTTGTAACGAATGTTCAACTCAAATTGAATGGAGATATGTGCGAAATTTTCATGCAAACGTAAAAAGTAACATACCATTCAAAAATGGAAAAATAAAAAAATTCACTTATTTAAAAAAAAAAAAAAAAGACTTTTTTCATGATTTCCATAACCAACTCTCCTTAATTTGTAAAAATAGAATGTTTGATAACTAAACGTCAGCTAGTGATCGTAACTAATATCTATCAGTCCATATATTTAAAGTTTGTATTTGTCCAGAAAAATATTTGAAAATTAACAATTTTAAGAGTACATCCTACAGATGATGAATTTATATTAAAATAGCATTGTTAACAAGAAATATTTTTTTATGTAGCTTTATAAAGTGGAAACATAGTTAAGTATATTTGTCATATTTATATTTGTTTCATCACTGTAGTAATGAAACTAGGATATCTATCGCTAAGATATCTATTCTTAGAAAAAGTACGTAAACATATCAATATAAACCTACGACTCTTTTATTAAATTCTACCAAATGTAGTTTATCAATTTCACATACTTTGTTGTTGCCTCATTTCTCTTTAAAACACACAATTGGTTTCTTTTTCTATACGCCATCATACTTTCGCTACAAGGTAATGCTGGACGTCCTTTTATGGCGATGGATTTGAATAAACTGCAATTAGTGAAATAACACGTACATCTGTTGTTCATTTTCGAACATAATATGTCACAGAAGAATCAAAATGAAACAATTCGAAAGTTAAATCTTTCTTACTGTAAATCAATATGAAAGAATTGCTTCCTAGTACTTTTATATGTGTTATTGAAGTGTAACGAATTGCACAAAAGTTTTCAGATGATAGATCATTTGTGACAACTAATTAAATGTCGTATTTAACTTTTGAAAATGCTGTTACAAATTTTAAAAATCTTTTTAAAAAAATGAATAAAGAAGTTAATTTAACGTAACATTTCTCAAAAGAAATAGGAAAAAATTGCTTTTTTATTGGTCATCATTAAAAGATAAAATAATAAATTAAAACTTTTTTGTCTTATTTATGAATCACATTAATTTTCAAAAATTAAAATTATTCTGCCTTAAAGATTTCATTAAAATACGAAAAAATGTTCCCTAAACATACTGAAATAATTAATTGAACACTTCTAACATAATAGTTTGCCTCAATTATAGTTTTTTTCCTATTTATGCGGTATGCTCAAAATTTACTTAGCAGGTTTTTGAAGTAGTTTTGAAATAAAGTTTTGTAAAATGCACATTTTGCTATAGTAAGGAATGGTGCGAATATATTCGGAGCTTTGTATTGTTTGTTAGTAAAGGAAATTAAAATAAAATCTCTTATAAGAAATTTCTGGAATATTGACAAAATGTAGCAGATTATTTATGTGATAACTGGGAAACTCGAAGTTTCTGCTGTCAAGATTTTTTTCTTCAACTTTTAAATTAGTTGAAGTAAAAAAATTCCATCTTGCAATAGAATTTGTACATTTATTTTAAGTATGTTAAATACGTTCAATTATGTAATTATTTTAAGCATATTTTATAATATTAATGTCTGAAATAAAACGAAAGAACATGCTGCTTTGATAGTCTGTAGTTTAAAATAACACACTATCTACCGGGTGTCCCAAATATGAGTCATGGATTTTAAAATTCAATAACTTGCAAACGGTGGCAGCTATTTAAACAAATTTTTGCAGGAGGGTTATGTAAAATGTCAGGAGTTTTTTTACTGTAATTTTTTATTTTAGTTCGAATTTCAAACAATAGCTGGCGTTGACGGCGATTGAAGGCCAGGTCACTCAGCACTGATCACCTGTTTTTCAATCGTCGTCAGCACCACCTATTGTTTAAAATTCGAACAAAAAAAAAAAAAAAAAAAAAAGAGTAAAAAAAAAAAGAGTAAAAAAAAAAAAAAAAAAAAAAAAAACTCCTGACATTATTCATAACCCTCCTGCAAAAAATTTTTTAAATAGCTGTCACCGTTTGCAAGTTATTGAATTTTAAAATCCATCAGTTATTTTTGGGACACCCGGTAATTTCAATTCATTTTAAACAATTTGCAGTGTTTTCGCGTTCTATTAAGATATTTTTATCATCCACATATATCGCTTAATAATGTGCTCTAGTAAATTCGATTATTGTGTTATCGAACAAATTTTGGTACTAATTTATTTCCTTTAATTTCAAAGCGATATGCTCGAATGAGCGAATATTGGTAATATTCCCTTGTCTAGCTTGATACCTAATCAAGACATTGCACTAAAAGCCAGTAAATAAGTTCTGTATTCTAATTTATTTGTCAAACCAGAAACTATATGAGAAGTAAATTTAAGATTAAACAACGAGTCAAGCATGATTTTAGAGTAAATTCCGCTTGAAACGTATTTCGTATCTTTATTAGAATAAACAGATAGCTGTATTCCGTTGTTGTAAGTAGAGCTAATGAAAATGTAAATAGTAGGGATAAACGTTCAATTAAATAAATACGGAACATATCTGTTTAGTAAATTTACTTGATAGTCTCAACTGACTTATACATTCTCCACTGAATGGGTAAACTATATATGATTCTGTTCATATAACAAGCATGTCTTATAATTAATCTTACATTGTTCAATGTTAAACAATAAAAAATTCATATTAGAATAAATAATGCTCATAAGAGGTTTTAGCAATAAAATTGATTTCTGCAATTCCCAATCTGTATTTTACGTAATATTATAAATATCATGGAATGTTGATTAAAGAAATTGTAACTCTATTAATGTCACTGATTGACCGTAAAACATCTACATTTACCTTCAGATAACTTTTATCTAAACAAATATTCTATATGGCCAAAGTGGACCGGCCACTTGCGATTTTAGACATTTTGTTAAATATCTATAAAAATACAGGAAGAATTATTCTGAAAATCCAGGTGCGTAAACAGAATATTACAGGTCATATATTTCCATGAAGATTTTTTCCCCAAAATCAGATAGGGGAACGTCAACAAAATGAAAATGAACAAAGATATTTTGGATAACCTTGTCAAAACTAAAGTAGCAAAAGCTTTCTAACAACAAATTATGTTTTAATGCTTATTTTCAGAAACTGTATTCATTTTTATGATGACAGCATGTATATTTGGAGAAAAATCAAGGTTTTTATAAAAACTTTTTTTTTTTTTTTTTTTTTTAATAATTTGCGGAGTTCTTAAAAAAGGTTCTTTTCAGCAAATATGAAAAACAACATTGTAGAAAATACCCTGTAATCAGAATTAAAAATAGTAACAATTGTATGAAAAATGAGCAGGTTTACTAAATGGTGGTTCACTGTACATGCGTGAAAACAATCAAAATATAATATTCATAATGTGTTAGCAGAATGCATAGAGAAACTTTTGTGAAAGTCTCAAGAAAACATAAATTGAAAATTCTGAAAATTTTCTTCGTTGGAATAAACTAAAATCCAATAATACCAAAATGAATGAAAAAGATGAGGTGCTGTATCCATATGCATCCATTGATTAGATGCCATCGTGTAATATAAAGAATCACATTATATAAAATAAGAATAATACATGTGTATGTAAATACATCTTGAAGCATGAATTGGCTCCGCACATTACATACAGTTAACGTTTGAAAAAAAGCCACTTCTATATTATGTGCAGCAGTGAAGGATGTAATTTTTGTTATTCGTTATATCAGTCATACAGACGCTATGTCCATAATTAAACTGGTATTAACAAACACAGACAGTATTTTTTTGTAAAGGAATTTTGACACAAAACTCGGTAGAATTAGATGATCAAAGGAATATCCTAAGTAAAATTTTTCAATAGGTCTAAATTAGCAAATTAACCATTGAAAAAAAATCTTTGAAAACCAAGCAACTTTTATTCTTTTGAATAAGTATGCTATTGATAAAAAAAGAGAAAATTTCCATTACTTACGATTTTTAACAATTTTTTGCAAAATTATTTTTAGTATTACCGTATATACCTTAATTTTTTGCCTATGTAAAAGCCTAATTTATATGATTGTAGTAAGCATCTTAAGTTTTTCTTTATTTGTTGTAGTTTGATTATTTCATTTAATTTATGCAATTAAATATCCGATGGTTGTTGTATGGAGGTTAGAATTCAGAATACATCTCACATACAATGGTATCTCATATTCTCATGTATAAAAACTTTTATAATATTTCCCATATTACAAACAGTATACAGGTTTTTTTTTTTTTTTTTTTTTTTTTTTTTATAGAAATTCTTGAAATTGTGTAAAGCACCAAAATAATTAAACTCATTTTGAAAATATCAAATAAATTAAATAGTGTTCAAAGCGCTATAATTAAATTGCTTTTTTTTTAACATTTAAAAAATGTTTAAAAATATATTTCAAAATTCGGATTATCTATATATTTTGAAACGCACAAATACGTGATTAAAATTTTACACGCATTACTAACTATTTCAGGAAGGCATTTTTTCATTGCTTTTATTACTAAAGAAGAGTATCTTAAACTTATAGCCCCATTCTTCTTTTGAAAGAGTCTTCAAATATAAATTCAAGAACCTCTTAAATGTTTGATAAAACACAGGAAGTCACAATTAAAATAATAAAAGACTAATAAATTGAATCTGTTTCATTCATAATATCATTTCAATGCACATGGGAGAAATAATTCATAAACACATTAAATTAAGTTATGCAGACAACATAAATCTTGTTGTTTTATTTCTTTGAACAAAAATAAATAGAAGAAAATTGGACTTTTAAGCAACGAAATGGCAAGTTTTGTCTTAAGTATTTGATTTAATCTAGTATCTTTTAATAAATCAAGAAAAATCGTCGACGCTGTTTTTTATGTTATAACATGTCACTTGGCTACATTTTAAGAAACGTATTGGACGAAATCCAAGTAAATAAGATTTGTAACGGTAATAGTTCATTTCTAGCCATATCAGTATAAACAATTTCAACTTAAGAGTATTAACATGTAAAGGTAAAGGAAAGTTAATGCGTGGTAATAAATTTACCATGAATATATTATGTTTCAAGTGCTTACTATTTATATAACATTTTTGAAATTTCTATTTTGTGATCTATAACAAGATTAGAAGAAACTCATAATATACTTGAATGATACTGTTATTTCTACTGTTATACCACATATTTTAAATGCTAGTTATTATAAAAAATATGTATACTTTTTTTTTTTCAAATCTAAATTTATTGATAATTTATCTAGTATGTTTCTAAATTTAGATATACATATATATCTGTGTTTTTAACTCTATACATAAAATTTTTTACTTATTTTTTTTTAAATTGTATTAATTATGTATTTACTTTTCTAGATATATATGTGTGTTTCATAGCTATATACATATTTTTTTTTACTTACTTTCTTTTTCCTCCTTTTGATTGTGTGTATTTACTTTTAATATAATCTATTTTTGTTCCTCTTGTTACCATTTTGACTTTTTCCTTCCTCTTCTTCATTGTATCCGTTGAACGTTTTGATTACGCTCTTCCTTGATTGTCTGTTTCCTTCTTCTTTCCTATTGGCTGTTCCTTCAGCTAACTCCCTTTCCCGCCTTTTCATTTCAGTTGTGACGCTACATTCATTGTACACGCACGTCTTCTTTGCGCTTGACGTAGAAAGATTAAGTTCTTTCGAAAGGCCTTGCGCAATTTAATTTATTTTAGTGTGTTTTAAATAAGTTGTTTTTCACTTCACTTCAATAGAAGTTTCATTCAAAAACGTTTATTACAGTTTCCCTTTGTTTATTATGAATGTTTCAATGTTTATTCTGAAAAATGCATTAACTATAAATATTTAGATTATGTTTGGCGTGTTTTCTTTAAAATAAATTGTTTAAACTTATTATTTATTGATGGATATTCATCGGTTCATTAAAAAAATGTAATTTTGTTAATTATAAATCATCATTATAGTGAAAAATTAAAACAATAAGACAAAAATTAATACCACTAGTTGTTTATTCATAGCTTTATAGTTGTGTTTGCCATACAATCAAAATTATGAAATATTTGTATGGCAAACACAATGATAAACCTACGAATAAACCATTAGTTGTATTAATTTGTGGCTTAAGCACCACTCCACTTCCGGCAAACATGGATCATTACATTTCCCTATTACTACTCTTACAAAAAATAGAAGTTTTTTCTTGTGCTTGATACCTTCGGTTTTTGTGCTGTGGGCTTTTGGACTATTGGGCTTGATGTATTTTTCAAGTAACTCCCTTTTAACCCCTTGAGGGGCAAAGCACTTCTGCTACTAAAAAGTTAAAATGATTGATTGACACCGGTATTTATAAACAATTTTATATGAAACAAAGTAAAAGCTTTTCTTCGAGTATATCATATGAAACAAAAGTTGATTCTTAAATTTTGGTGTCAATGCGGCATTTGGGAATTAAAATTAAGTGGTATATAACATATATCGGTGCCCTTCAAGGGGTTAATTGTTCACAGGAAAATTTCATTATAATATAAATTCTGCTATTCTATAAATATCATGATAGCTGTTCAAATTATGGCCACCGTTTATTTAGGTGTTTCTATGATACGAACATGATTTCTGTTAAGAGTAACAAATGAGAAATTCTAACTCAAATGATATAATTTTGTAATTGACAGACATAAATTGGCCGTGGCAGCAAAGAGAGACATGATATAAAGTATCTGAGGGAGAAATTCTATCCTTTTAAAATATTACGAACACGTGTGTCCTTCAAACAGTGTGCATCAAGCATAAAGAAACCCATTTTATCTATTATAAACATTACGAATATTACATTTAATGTTAATTTCGAATTTCAATTAATGCAAGCCATTAGCCAATTGACGTAATTGAAATTATAACGTGCATGTAAAATATCTAACAAATATTAGAAATTTCCATAATAACTAATATAATTAAAGAAATAAATTATACTATGATAAATGAAGATGCAGTTTGATGCAATTATAAACAACAGCACGACTACAGATTGATGTAATATAATAATAAAATTATAAAATTATAATATAGTATTATAATATGATAATAATATATTTTAAACAGGAAAGCAGTTTTGGTTAAATATTTTCATAAAAATTAATTTTTCTTTTAACTAGAGATACAATATGATTATTTGTTACTTACAACTTCTTCCTCATATGAAAGCAAATCTGGTTAATCAGTTAGATTTTGTAGAAGCAACACTTAGTTACTACAAAACAAGATGGAGCCGAATGCCCCACATGTCTTAAATAAGTAAATCCCGTAATATGAATCTACAATTGTAAATACTGTAATATTTTTTCTTCCTGATCTTTTTTCTGAAATAAATATTTTCTGCTCTTACTATTTATTAATGTATTGTGTATGTCGATGTGGAATGATGTAAATATATGTCTTAAATTATATGTAACCCTTATATTACATATATTTTCCACTTACTACACAGGCCCTTATTACCTTTTTAGTTAATTTAATAATACAGAAACGCAATTGTTCATTTATGAGTTATGATTTATTTCGTCTATTCCTTTAAGTGACGGGCTGCTTGTATGCTTTGACTTATGATTAATATCATGATATAGTTAGAAAATAATTTCATGTTAATAGCTGTACACTATTTTTTACAGGGGTCTCAGAGTTTTTATTTTTTACCTGGTCGTGAAATATAGCATCATGTCACATATGCAATGGGGTGACAAAAAGCATGGCATAACAATATGCAAATATATAGATGACACTAAGTGTCGCTTACAAATTATATAAATGGTCATTACTTGGACAGGACTTTCACTTGTGTTCAAATGCTTCGTGTGAGAAGGTTGACTATGTGATTATAGTCGCACGGCGAGAAGTAACAGATTTCGAATGCAGTAGCTAATTGAAGATAGGCGTATGGGACATTCCATTTCGGAAATCCTTACGGAATTTAATATTCTGAGACTCACAGTGTCAATAGTGTGCCGAGAATAGCTAAATTCCGGAATAACCTCCCTTTATAGATAACGCTCTGGTCGACCGCCGTTAATTAATGACCGTGAGCAGCGAAGTCTGTGGAAACGCGTCAGTGAGAATAGACAAGCAACACTGCGTGAAATAAACGTAGGAATGAATATATGACGTCCAACGGGCGTGTCCGTTAGGATAGTCTGGGTAAATTTGGTTGTAATGAGGTATAGCAGCAGAAGACCGACTCGGGTGCCATTACTGACAGCACGACATCACCAACAGCGGCTCCGCTGTGCTTCTAACTATATCAGTTGGACCATACTCGATTGGAAAAAAGTACATTCGTCAGATGAGTCACAATTTCAGCTGCTAAGAGCTGAATTAAGGGTACGAGTGTGGCGTATACCCCATGAAGCCATCGGCTCAAGTTGTCAACAAGGCACTGTGCGAGGTTGTGTTCATAATGATGTTGGCTGTGTTTACATGAAATGAACTGGGTCCGTTTGTCAACCTGAAGAGATCGTTAACTGGAATTAATTATGTTCATGGCTCAAGATTCTCTAGAGGATTTCCAAGGATTCGTAAAGTCCATGCCACGTCGTGTTGCTGCAGCGCGCTGGGCAAACAGAGGACCGACATACTATTAGCAGGGTATCCCATGACTTTTGTCACCGAGGTATACATTTTTTTCTCAGTTTCTATGGAACGTAAATGAATAAAACTTATAATATAGACCACTTAATATCTGTTCCATTTATTTATTTATTTATTTTATTATTATTCTATCTTAAAATTTTATTTTATTTTATTTTTATTTAATTATGTTAAAAAATTAAAATTGTTCTTTGACTTGTATCCACTGTGAGCTACGTTTCTCAAAAACTAATATACCAATTTGCAGAAAACTTCGGAAATATTTTCATTTTAATTTATCGAATAACATTTTCAAATAAAACTTCAAATTTAGTGTGATAAATACATTGATTCTGTAAAATTTGAAATTTTTTATAATTTAAATTTAAATTCTGAATAAATAAACTGCTTTCAAATGAAGTGTATGTCAAGATGCATTAATTGTACATCATTATCAATATTTTAGGGGTCTCTTGAACCAATAATTTTGTTACAGTCTTGCGCGCAGTGGATGCAAGTCAAAAAATAATTTTAAATTTTTATTAAAATTAAACATTAAAAGATAAATAAACTTTCAACTTGGGATATAGAAAAAAAATCCAAGTAGAGGGTATATTAAGTTGTCAATTTTTAAAAAATTTTGTGCATTTGTGTTTTATAGAGGCTGAGAAAAAAATGAAATATGAGGCGTTGCTAAATTGCGCTACAATCCAAAAAGTAAGGTTCCTTAGAAACCGTAATACAAAAAAGAGTAATTAAGATTATTGATGCCGAATGCTCAAAACCCTTAATACTGAGAAGGATAATATTACAATAATTATGCTCCTTGAGATATTATTTTAATAGATTAATTTCAGTTTGTTTTTCAAAGACTTATTATCAACTCAAGAATAATATACAGATTATGGTAATTTAAGAAATTTTTGGAATATATATTATGTGCGTCAATAATTAAACAGACTTATTTGTTCATTCTGTGATTATAATAATTTAATGTGAATCTTACATTATTTTCTTATAATCACAGGTAGTAAGTTACGATGTGATGGAGGAATTAATAATAGAATAAAGTGAGGCTTGGACTTTTCAAATGCTTATCAGAAGTTTGTCTGTAATGCGCATGATAAGATTAAAATAAGATAATAACAGTAATTGCGGAAGGAATTTCGTTTATTTTATTTTTCAAAATATTAAATTACCTTCTAAATATAATCTGAAATAACTTTAATTCTACCAAATTTTCTGGATTAATAACTATATAACGTAAGGCATTTTAATTTATTTATGGAAAATTAATGCACTATACAATTTTTATTTAAACATTATTTAAGGAAAGTATACTTCTTTTTTTTGATAGATATAATCTATTTAATTTTTCTCGTGACTTATATGCTGAAAGTATGAAATAAAAGTTAATTATCAGACGTTTAACAATCATATGCATAATCAAATGCAATAATCATAATCATCAATAATCATATGTATAAATTGTGATTTCAGTTTGATTTATTAATCAATGAAATTGAAAAATTATTTATACATTATCAAGAATATTTCTGTGAAAATGTATATAATTGAGAAAACGGATTTTTTTTTCAAGAATCCATATCACTATTGGAGTAATCATTATTATCCTGGGGCTATTCAAATACAGGTTTACTTTCATGTTAAATATTTTTATATATGATGCTTTAAACTTTGTCAAAATTGATTTTCATTTCTTGCTTACAAATTAATAACGTTGATTATAAATAAAAGAGAAATTGAATGTACGTGTTAGTATATTACCAGGTATTAACAGTTTTATTAAGGGAGATCCGAACCCCATTTTCGGCAAAAAATCATCAAAAGTTCAAAAAACTTTTTACCTCAGAAAACGATAAAATACATATTTGCGAATATCCATGTAAAATTTCAGAACTCGGGGTCACTTGGAACAGGTAGCAAATGATCTTTTTTTAATTGTAGTCACTAGAGTTTAAAGGACTAGCGGCCATTTAAAATGTGTTTTCCTGAAAATGACTTTTTCCATATTTTGCCTAAGTTCAAAGTACTAAGGCTCAGTGGTAAAATGGTTTAGAAACAAAGTGTTTATGTTTTTAGAATCTTAAAAAAAATTGCAACAAAAGTAAAGAGAGATATTTTTTAAAAACTATTTCTGAAAATTTTACATAAATTGGTAAACATGAAAATTATAACGAATTTAAGGAAATTTACCATGCGTAATTTCTTTCTTTCTTTCTTTTTTTAGCTGATTAAAATAGGAAAATAAAAATATCTCTCCCTATGTTATTCCATATACTATAACACTATTTAAGAAATTTTAGTAATACCAAAATATTGAAAATTATATGAGGAGTAGTAATTTTAAAAAGTGTATTTTTCCACAAAAAAATCATAAAAATTGACATAGAAATAATAATTTTTAATAAAAATGAATTTTTTTGCTAATTATTTCTTACAAAAAGATTCTTAAATAGTACACCAAAATTCATTACTTTAAAATCAATAATAAAAATTTTGGGTTTTTTTCTTACGGGTCTCCCTTAAAAGAAACAGTTTGTTGTGGAATATTAAATTAAAAATCACTTAACGTATTCAAATCATTTTATAAATAAAAAAATATATATATATTTGTGTTTAACCTAATAGCTTCAGACTAAAAATAAATAATAATATTAATCATTATTTCTGTTAATTCTGAACTGAAAGAACATAAATATAGGCTTTTAAAAGATAGTTATGTCTATTACTTTCATTCTCAGATCCTTATCATATTATTTTGGGTTAATTTTATTTTGTTTTATTTAAAAAATGCTAATTCAATCTATTTTAGTTATTGTAGAATAAAACTTGTAAAAAACTTATGAATATTTAACTGAATTTCTAAAATTTGAAAGGAAGAAAGTAATGTGCTCAATGGATATTTTGTTTTTATTATAAAATGAAAATAAAAATATTAATAAACATATCACTATTTAATTAATGATAATACGATTCATGCGGTAATGTACAGTAAACGCAATACAACATATTTAAAAGTATAATTAACAATATTCTCTTATTGTGTACTAGCGGGTTTTTTGGACGTTGTCCGGTCTCGGAATATTATTCTTAAATGAATGTGCATGATTTTAGAGCATGAAATCGATTTTGTCTAAAATATATGTCTGCTGACAGTGTAAAAAATCCGCAACTGATATTTTGAAGGAAAAAAGTGGCTCGAAATTACTCCAACGGAAATCTGATGGAAGGGGTTTTATAATATGTTAAAATATCCATAGCTATTTATATAAATGATTGATTTAGGCGTATTTTTTAACTTCAAAATTCTAGGTGAAATGTTTCGGTTTTTAAAATTTGTTATTTCATCTGTATATCCAATAATACTAGAACCGAATCAATATCTACAGAAAAAAGTTTCTACACGTAAGGTGTAGAACAGTGCAAGGGCATGAGAGCACTCATTCAGTGAAAACTAACGAGTTTAGCTCACTTTCTATAAACGTCGATATAAACTTTTTTTTTAAATAAACGAACATGTATTGAACGAATGCTAAAAAAATCCATGATTTTGAACGAAATTTTCAACTTAAACTCATTTTTTTCCAAGATTTATTAAAAAAAAATTCCAGTCACTAAGAATACGTTTTTTCTTCAAAATTCCATTTTGAGTTTGTGTTTATGAATTCGAGAAAGTTCGAGTCTGAATAACGTTTTTTCTGCGACGTGCTCTAATCTTGCTCTCTGATCGTTCGGACTGGGCCTAGTCAATCTTGTTTTGTGAGTCTCTGTTTTATTCTTCTGAGAAGACATTTCAGCATCGACCGAAATTTTTTATCCAGTCACAAGTCTGCTTTTAAGAAAAACTTTCATCTGTCTCTTATATATGCGTTTTATTAAAAAAAAAAAGGATAAGATCCAAGTTTTACGGACTTTTATACTGGATAGGACAGATACGTGTCGCTCCAATAATTTTTATATGAGTTAGCGTGGAACTGGGACTGGTAATTTCTGCCTTTTCAAACCTCGACAGACCAAAACATTTAAAATATTTTTACAATTGAAATTAAATTTATATTTACTAATCGTATTTAATTCTCGGACATTACTAATTTTAGAAATATCTTAAAAATTCAGCAAAAGTTAGAGTCGCCACTTTAACCTTCCTTCGACTTTATCAGAAATAAAAAATTCCAATAGAAATAAGGTACCCTGGGGTAATAACGCCACGTTAAGGTTCTACCAATTTTTACGGCTTAGTTTTAGATTCTATTTTTCAAACAAATATAGGATCTGATACAGCAACTCATTGACTATCTATATAAAATAAAATAATTTAACAGATATGTATTCATAAAATGTAACGGCGTTTTTTCTTGACCAATGCTATTTGGCGTTATTATCCACCTATATGGGTAATAACGCCATGCAAACAAAACTATGAAATAAGATGAAATAATTGCATGTAGATAGCCCAATTCTAAAAATACAAACTCTACAAACTTACAAATTGACAAATTGCATTCTAAGCTATTGAAAATGTTCAATTTTTTGTGAAAGTGTAAGAAAAATAAAGGTGTGGTGTAGGAGGGGGGGGGGATGAGGCAAAAGAATATTAGACCGTGAGCTTCTTTTTGCTTAAAAAGGACCGCTTAAATAGAAATATGAGAAACATTGCAGAGATTTAACTGTGTTTATTTGAATCAGAATTTAGGATGTAGCTCGGCCACTGTAGGGAATCAACCGGGGTATTAATGTCAAGGATTGGCGTTATTACCCCGATATAGTTATTGCGCAGTACATTTTAAATTACAAATTATCTCGAGAAGATATCCAAAATCTTCAACAACATTTTGAAAGTCCATGAAATGCACTACAAATTTTTGTAATTAATGAAGTATTTCCGGATAAAAAAATAGTCTTCACATCACAAAACGTATGTCGCAAATTTTAGATCAAGCGTTAATTTTAGTTGTTTGTAAAAACAATAAGACCTAAAAATGAAACAAATTAACTTGAAGCTGTTTTTTGCGATTTATATGACTCAAAACCCTTTTGCGCAGAGCACATGGGTGGCATTTACCTGATTATTTCACAATTAGGCAAAATATAAGCACTTGGCGTTATTACCCCGCCTGGCGTTATTACCCCAGGGTACCTTAGTTTAATCATATTAAACATTACGTTATACATTTATATTAAATTTGTAATTCAATTATATTTTATATCCTTACACATGGTGTAAAATCTTACTAACATTAATAATTTAGTACATTTAAACATACCGTCACACAAAATTTAGCGTGATTATTCACTTTAAGGAAGCATCCTAAGAAATATAAATAATAACATTTCAAAAATTAAAAATTTGGTTTCACTATATTCAAATGTTATAAGGTAAAAATAGAAAAAATCAATTTTTTCCTACATGCTATATTCAAATATAAATTTTAATAATCTAAATCAAAATCTTGGTGACAGATTTAAAATTTTAAAACACAACATGGAAAAAGGAAATGAATAACAGAGACTTTTTTGTTACTTGCGAAAGCAGTGTTCAGATTTTGTTCAAAGAAAATATGGCATGAAGTTGAAATGAAGTAACACGTGCCATAAAAAAGATAGGAAATTTCATTTTGCGGTTGGGAGAGTTTATTAACTTAGAAAAGCGTTTGTTTTAAAAAAGACGCAACAATATTAAATTTTCTGCAAAATGAAAGTTAAAGTTATTTTTAAATGTGCGTGATAAATTCTTCTAAATTTAAATTATTGAAGAAATACTTTAGAAAAAGTATTTTTAATTTCAAAATACTGAAATGCTTGAATATTTTGTTATTGGGTTAAGATATTTACATTCACATATCTTTATCCTTTTATGTTCCAAATTATGAATTCCTGAAAATTCCAGTTTCAAAGTCGTTTTCGGAAATTTTTAAAACTTCATTGGAAGACTCACAGAGTCATTGAATAATTTTTAGCAGAATTTTGCCAATTAATGTTAATCAAATTTGAATTTATAGGAATTTTGTGCAATATTGATAACTTTTCACACATTTTATATTTACTTTTTTAAATATTTTATAGAATGATTGGAATTGTTATAGAATTATTATTAACAACTTTCCTGATTTTCCCGTATGTCGTACGGGCATTTCAGGGCAAAATGTGATTTATTATTCTTACCAGTAAATTTTTATCCTAAATTTTACATTATTTAATCCAAGGATTTTTTTTCTACAAACAATTTTGTTTTAAAAAACCGGTGATAAAAGACGCTCGTCCCAAATGTGTTAAACAGAAATAAACAAATCTATATTTCCATACGTAATCTTTATTTTTGATCTGTAATTATTTTTTTCACATATTTATTTTAAAAAGTGACATGGAAGCGTAATTTTTGAAATTAAAAAGAATAGACATTATTTGATCGGTTTCTTCAAAAATATTGACAATTTAAGACATCTAAGGAGTCTTACATTTAACCGGGTAGTGCAATTTAGAGACATGTCACAATTAAACATTTTTCTCATCTTTTTAAAAGATAAATGCATAAAATTTTTAATATAGGCCGCTTAAAATTTCTTATATTTAAAATATATTTTTTAATAATCTACATTTAAATTTCATTTTATTTTTTTAATATTTAATTCTGATAAAATTAAAAATTGTTTGTTGACTTTATCCACTGCGTGCAAGATATTTCAAGAGCAAATAAAGCAATTTGCATGAAACTTTGTAAATATCTACATTTTAATGTAAAGAATAACTTATAATTCAAATTTAATACTACAACTGCATTTATTTTTTAAATTGCCAATTTACCAATAAATATGTATTTTTTCAAAATTTTATAATTTAAATTAAAATTTTAAATATGCGAATTAATAAATTACTTTCAAATATATGTTCAAGATACATCAGTTTTACATCATCATCAATATTTTGGCGGAGTAAATGCGTTCAAAAAACAATTTTAGATTTTTTAAATCAAAATTAAACATAAAAAATGTAATATAATCAATGTAGAATGTTAAAAAAATTAATTAAAAGAAATATTAAGTTTTCTACATAAAAAATTGCATGCATTTATATTTTATAGGGACTGAGAAAAAGTAAATAAATATGACATTTTTCGAAATTGTACCACCATCAAATAAAAAATAACACTCCTGAGACCCCTTAAAAGTTTAAGAATGTACAAATAAATGCTCTTATCAGGTAAGTCATTCTTTATCTGCGCATCTGCCATCTCCATTTTCAACTCTATTCAAAAGCATTTTTCCTTGAAGCTGTTCCTTGGTTCTTTTTACATACCTATTACATCTAAGCTATTTCACTATGATCACACCGACTTGCAAGATTGAATTTTTAACTTTTTCTACCTTGATGTTCTTAGAACTGCAACTTTCCAACTTTTTTCTTGATTTTCTTGTTGATTTTCTTCAGATATCCGTTTCAATAGAGATGAGTTTCTTTTTTTGGGGGGGTGGGGGGGGAGATATATAAGATATATATCATCGTACCATATCTTAAAAGTTTTTGCACGATTATAGTTTAAATTAATCCTTTTGTTTCTAGAGAAAATATTTATGATCTACAAAACAAAAAATAAATACATAAATTATTTTCTACTTTCATTATGTGTCTGTCTGCATCTACTGAGAATAATTTCTGTAACTGATGATAGGTCCAAGGTTTATCAATTCCCGAATATTTTTTTTAACTTGTACATTTCACATATTTATCAGCTTCCAGATTTGTTGTTGATGATGTATTGCGATATTATAATTTCATCCCAATTCATCGTAAGTTTATTTATTATGAGATACATGTACGTAGTGCATTGACTTGATCATGCCCAAATAGTATTTGATGACATATTTACTCACGAATTTATATAAGAAGACACAGAATTTGTGGATAAGAAAATTGGAATGATTAAGCATGAATGATTCTGGCCTAAGGAAAAATTTCTACATTTTGGATGCATTTTTTTAATTTCGTGGAATGGATGCAAAGAAAATGTTATGGAAGTATGTACGCTGTAATGTATAATTAATTACGTAGAAATTTTATCAACTCAGACCCTGACAGTTTGAACCTTGAAATCACTTGCAATTCTCCAATTTTCTGCCGGAAGAGCCTTCAGATCAAAAGTCTATGCCTGCTATATACTTTTGAAAGTCAAACAATAGATCTATTTTTTATGAAAGAGGATAGTTTTCCGAGTGATGTAGCCTTAAGTCTAAAATCGCATCGCACGATAAATATAATGGAATTTTTATATGCTCTATATATCGAATGCTACATATAAGAATAGAATGGTTTGTCTGATTTATATAAAACACTTTATGTTAATTTCATTGAGGTATTTTAGGAGCAAAAATAATTTTGAAGTGCATACGTTTAATAGAGTGATTTTTGAGAAAGAATAAGAAAAGGTGGAATTATCATAAACAGCCGAACTATCAAGAATAATATCTTTTTTGAAAAGAAACTTTCTTTGTATAAATTTTTTTCAGAACACATTTAGAAAATTCTCTTTCATTCCTTTTTATAACATACATTGTTAGTTTATTTTTTTTAAATAATTTTTTTAATTTATTAAAAGAAAGTAACAATCATGTACGAAAGTGTATTTAATTTTATCACATAACTGTCTGTTAAATTATGTTCAAAATCTTGGTAGATTTCCTATTTTATATAATGGAATTTTTTCACCATTTATTTCTATAATCCGTTTAAAAACCTGAATGTTTCATCCATATTATTTTCATTTAATTTGTTTACATATCCATCAGTAAAATAATATTAATTCATTATCTTAGTATGTACTATTGGTTAATCAAAAAGTGTAATCTAATGCAAGCAAATATTTTCTGTATTCATGAAACCAGAATTTATAAGAACAATAAGTTGCAACGTAGCTTAATAGTAATTTTGGCTTAATACTTTTTTATTTTTTTTACTCGAATAAAGAGATAAATGTTCGAATGTGTTACGGAGGGTTTGATAAATGTGCAAAAAATTTCCAATTAAATAAATATGAAACTTATATGATGTATTTATATGATAAATTCTATCCATTCGTACATTCTTTGGTAAGTGGGGGGATAATTATATTTGTGTTTGCTGATATACATCAAAATCTAATTAATATTGATAATTATTTTGATTAAACATAAAATTTAAAGAAAAATTCACATTATAATAAATTTACTCGTATAATAATTTTATTTATGAGTTTTAGTAGGATAATAATCTCTTAAATATTGGATTTACCAAGAAAAATTAAAATTGTAGAGTGTATACAGATTAAAATTTCAAAAATTTTTAACAATTTAGGATAATTCAACATGAATTTATGACCAGTAGAAATCATTCAGCATCGATTATATGCAATACAAGGGGAGAAATGTCAAGTGAATAGCTTTGGCATATTTCTTATGGATAAAAGTATTTGTCAACCTCATTGTTTGCAGATTACTAACGTGGAAAATTAAAAAAAAAAAAAAAAAAAAAAAAAGGAATCTCTTGGATGAAGTTAAAGAAAGAATGGCAATATCCTTCAAACATGGAGACCTCAAAATGGAAAAAAAAAGCTAGGAGGATTTCGAAGTATTTGATGCTATATGTCAGCGCGTCCCATTTTTCTTTTCTAACATAAACAACTTTCATAGACTTTTCATATATGTATGCTCCATATTTCTCATAAACGTACCCCCTTCCCCTGCTCTTTTCAATAAGATAATACAAAGATGCATTTTTAGATGCTTTTGTAATTATGTAAATACTTAGCACCTATAATTATCATTTAAACCGTCCACCTATTGTAGATCGAAAACTAGGTGACCAAATCATTTGAAATTAAAAACATATAGTTGTTCTAAAATTTTGTCGAAGCATTTCAATTTTTTTATAATCTGATATATAATTCAATTGCAGCGATAATCAAAAGTATGCCGTTATATTAAGGCCAACGAAAAAATATAGTTTCAAGTGCATTTTAATGATATTACATTCTTTCGAACATAATTGATGAAGTATACATCAACATATATGCATCAATGAAGTATACATTAAATTATATATTCTATACAATCTGCGGTGCCAAGAATATTTTTTATTAATTTACAAGGCCGCATAATGGTATTCCATTCCATAAAGATATGGAACAAGACGTTTTTTCGTTGCGTTTTATTTACATTAAAAGATGTCACATTTTATGAAATTGATATATGTTTCTCAGGTTTACTGTAAGCTATTTCCTATTTAATAGAAAACAGATAGTATTTACTTAGATAGTATTTACAGGGACACGCAAAAGATTTCGATTACTAAACTGTATCCGAAGTACTGTATACTATTACAGCAAAAGCAGAATATTTTAAAAAATTCGGTATAGCACGAACTCACTTCATTTGTTACACTGGACATATAATGTCAAACATGTTTCATTAGTAATCTTACTATCAGAACCACTTAATGAATCTACACAAATTGCATTGTCATTTCTAACACAACATACCCGTTAAGTTCCCCAGGTTGGCAAACACTATTATGTGGTACACTGCTTATTCTAGATTATTATCTTAATGTTTAAAAAAATGAGCCAACCATTGTTACCAAATTTTACAATCTGCTTCTTAGTTAACTAAACATAAATGCATGCATAATTACTTTGATTCAGTAATAAATTTTTATCTGAAATATTATGCTGTTCAAATAGATAATTTTTATTTTGTGTGCAATTTCTGGGTTATATACATTGTATATTAAATTTTGACATTAAAAAATATGAATTTTCTATAAACAGCGATAGTATACTAAATTTGAAACGAATACTTATTATGAAATACCGCGTATAATATAGTAAAAACAGTGTTTTTAACTTATTCATTAACAACGACATGGAAAATACATGATAACGCATGATTAACAAATTAATATTTATTTTTTGTTAATTCTTTATTAATTTCCAGATGTATAAAGTGGCTATAATTAAACTGGTGTAAATAAACACATATAGCAATCATGTAATATCACATAATTTGCTTATTTACATACAAATTATCATTAAAAAACTTGTTAAAATTTGCTATAAGCCGATATCACAAAAAAAAAAAAAAAAAAAAAAAAAATACTAATAAAGACTTAAAAATCCTATTTCATAAATTTTTTCGATCTGAACGTTTTAATATGAATAAAATAGCACTTTTACATACAAATAGCTGAAATATCTCAAATAACACACATTGATAATTTTAATGGACAATACGGATTTCATAAAAAAAAATCTAGTAACACGATATAAACTGCTTTTCATTAGTATTGCTTTTGTAGAAAGTCATCTTTTCGCATATTATAGTCGCTATAATATGTGTGGCATGTGAACAATCGCATAAAATAGAGATACAATTGTATATTACATATTTTGTATTTATTACAGATCAAGATCAAAATGTATTTATTTTTAAAAATATATTTTTAATAGTTTGCCTAAATTTAGTATTATGCTTACATGTTTTTTCCCCACAACTAACTAACAGAAATATCAAATGAAAATATAATACGCTCAAACAAACATTGTTATTATCACAAAAATGGGAAAATAACAGTTCATTGCCGTTATCTTCTTGAAAGAGCCATCAAATATAAATTCGTAAATACTTTATTCATTTTATAAAAGACAGGAATTCACCAAGGAAATAATTAAAGAATAATAAATTGAACTCACTCCTAATAATAATATCATTTAAGTGCAAACGGGAGCCATATTTTATGAACACTTTAAATTACGCTATACATTCAACATAAATCTTGGTGTTTTGTTTCTTTTGCAGAAAAAAATGGTCCAAACATAACTGGAGTTTTATGCAAGATTTGCCTAACGGATTTGATTCAATCTAGCATCTTTAGACAAATAAAGAAAGTTCGTTGACCTTTTTTTTATTTTACAACATTTTCCTCGACTAATCTTGAGTCTCACATTGGAATAAATCCAGAAAAGTGTTTTTGTATTGTCGCATTTCATTTTTCGGTCATATATCCTGATTTACAAATTTTACTTGGCAAGTAATCGTAAAAAAATTGTTAATATTTATTAGTAAATTAAAGGTAAGTATTTTTAAGATTCGTATTAATCTTTCTTATGAATATAACTTTAATTTAGAAACCTTTTTTTATGAATCTGCATATCATGTCATGTATAGTATCTGTGCTAATAAGAGAATGTTTTGTAAAGTGTGTTTGTTTGTAAGTGTGCGATGAATAGTGAAATCAAGAGCTGCTAGAAGTCGGAAAATGTCGTTGAAAACACTCCAAGGAGGTCTTGAAATGAGGAGATCAGGCTCAATTTTTTTGGTATTTAGCCGAGTTAATAGTGAAAAATGTATCAATAACTGCAGTGAAGAAACATAACCCTCGCATGATTAAAAAAGAAAAAGAGATGGGCATCTGATTTTGATAACTGGCTGAGTGGAATGTTCAGTTTGTTTGTGTTTATGGCGGCCAACTATGTACAATTGGGATATAGAACCTAAGGAGAGTATGTCCTCTGCGGAAGTCTTTCTAAGGGAAACTAACGCGTATTTATGCAAGTAAACCCAAGGTTAGTAGAAAACCACGGAAAACATCGAACAGTTAGGTCGAAGACAGCAATTGGGTTTGAACCCAGCGTCTGCCGTCTACCAGTTTCAGAGGCAGAACCTCTTGGCCACTAGTGGGGCGTGGAATGCTCAAAGCAGAAAAAACGTGTTAATGTTAGTATGAATGCCAGATGAATACGATAATCAGGGTTTCATAGAAAATATTGATATTAAGGAAACTGTTACATTTATCGATATGTTACAAGGCATACATACATAAAAATATTCTAAATACGAACTTCGAATTTTAAAATAACGGTTCATAAATTACTATGTTATTAACATGGATAAATATCATTCGTGAGATGACTAATTTGCTTTTCATCGGGGCATATGGAATCAATTTAAGTCGTATTGAATTTACTTTTTAATAAATTTAACCATTTACTTTCAGATACTAAAAAAAGAAAAATCAAACATGGAGTGAAATAATCAAAACACACAGCCAAAAATTATAAAATGCACAGATTTTTTTAAAGCTATTACAAGGAGAGATTATAAAATTTCCAAATAGACTAAAGATAATAAACCGTTTTAAAATTTTTTAAAATTGAAAAAATATATTAACTTTTATTTTATCGAAAAACAGATTTTTATGTGGAAAAAGAAATTTATTATGCATTTTTTGATTCTATCTTCAATCCGTAATCTCATACATACATATATATACATATAAATACTATTGTTTCTGATAAACATTCATGTAGAAGTGCAGTTTTGCTAAGATAATGTAATTATCTTTTTAGTCCAAAGTATAATTGAACGGAATTTTAATAACTTAAACATTTGCTTCAAAACAATAACTTATTAAATTTATATGATGTTTTGTACTACGCTATTTTATATCTATAAAGGATTATAGTTTTTTTTTTTTTTTTTTAGTTTCTTATGAGTATTTACTAGTAGTTTTCTAATGTAAAAGTATAACTGACTATGTTTTATTTATAATATTTTATTTTTTGTATGCCTAGTCAGTCCTAAAGATAGTAAATTGCATTGAAATAAGATAAAAATGAATTTTACTATGATTTAGACAGAAAATAAATTTACATTATATAATAAAATTTGTTATTTTTGATAAAATTACTATATGGTTTCTGTGATTCTTTAACACATTAGAGCTGCAAGACATATTATCAAAAGAAGCTATTCCTTGGGTTTTGTTAGCATAAAAGATGCTTCATATTTTGGAAAGACTTAATCATAACCAAGAGCAAACTTTATGTATATAAAAATATGTATTTTAATGTATGATATATTTATATCATACTTTGCAATATATCGGGAAGAGTGGGGTGCAGTAGCATTTGAAGTTTTCATTTTGGTTTTTTTTTTTCTATTTAATGTGAAGCCCATTCATGAAAAAATCTTTTACTTTTTTAAGCATTTTTACATGCATCAGAAGTTTTTTTCAGAGCAAATACATACTTAACAAAATATAAATACAATATATATTACAAAACATACCGGGTGCCTTATAAATTCCTTAAAAAATTCATAATGAAAAAAGTAATGCTCTGAAAAGTTTTCGGTTAGCGCGATTATGACAAAACGGATTTTGTAATTTTTTCCATGTATAATAAAAAATGATTCAAAAGTAATCGATAGAGGGTGCTCACACGTCATACTGAGGCGATTATGCAAATCAGGCTAGCAATAAAACACCTGGATTCGTCATTCGATCTTAGCTGCATGCTACCATTATCCGATCGAGCGCATGTGGTTAAATTTTTCTACAAGAATGGTAAATCCACAATTGTTGCATTGCGAAAGTTTCGCACGGAGAAAGGATTTAAGAAGTAACACCCCCCCCCCCCATTTCATTTAATAATCTACTTAATTTAGTACGACGTTTTGAAGACAATCTAGTACAACAATTGTGTTTGCCTGATTTGCATAAAGCGTCCTAATATGGCGTGTGAGTGGTATCTATCGGTTGTTTTAGGAATTATTTTTTATTACAAGTGCGGGAAAATATCCGAAATCCGTCTGATCATCTTCTTGTAAATAGAAAAAATTCCGAGCATTATTTCTTTTATTATGGATTTTTAAAATTTGCACAAATTTACGACGCATCCTGTATATTAAAAATATATTTCGTATTAAATATATGTTATACAATATATATGTATATATATATATATATATATATATATATATATATATATATATATATATATATATATATATATATATATATATATATATATATATTGTATTATGTATATATGTAAAAAATAAGGGTGTTATCGCAGAAGTACGACGATCTGATGAAGTAAAAATGATGGTACGAATAATGTAGATGTCCGATATGTCATTATTAATCACTTCTGAAAACATATTACTTCCCATATATTCGTGGCCGAAGAAAGCTGGCAGATAAATGTAGACAAGTGAATCTGGTGGTTTAGTGGTTTCTTCAAATAATTAAAAGTACACGAGAACAATGTATATCAATTTTTTTTACCGTTCACTTTCACTGCAACTCCACACATCCGTCAATCTCCATCAATCGGCAAAAAATACAGAAATGTTCTTGAGTCAAACATTTCCATAAAAATGCACTACAACAGACAAAGCATCCTTCCACCGTAAATAATAGAAGAATAAAAAGGGGTCTGTGCAAAGCCGTCTCTAATAATTTCCTTGGTCTGAAGGAGGAGCTTGAGTCCCGTACTATTTCCCACTAGCGGTATTATACAAAATTACACAGGATTAAACAGTACAGGCGTAAGTTTTTCTGTAATTGTCGACAGACGATATTTTAATGAAAATAAATAAAACAAAATTAAAGCTTTTGACAAACGTTTTTTACTCTAAAAAGGGGAAATGGATTAAGAGAATTATTTTAATATTTCGAAATAACATATCGACATTTAAGTAATACAGTTGAATTCTTTTAGGAAAATAAATAATATAGTATGCTTAATTAAAGAAAAAGAGAAACCTTCGCCGATAATTAATATTAGTAGATTACGGAAAATAATAATAAAAGTATATTCTTATAAGAATTTAGAGCGAAATCGAAACGAGAAAATGGGGAAAAGTTTTTATTATAACAAATATATATATATTATAAATATACATATGTATTTAAATTCATAAAGTGGATCAGTGTGTCACAAAAGCGGTGTACACGGGACCACTCACTGAATCATAGTGATCCCATACTAGGTATTATTTGAAATAAAATATAAATTAATTTATTATTAACTTAAATCATTTTCAATTCCACTTTACCTCTAAAATAACATAATAATGCAAGTGGTAAGTAATATTTTCAAATAAAGCAAAACAGAAAAGTTATCAAAATGATTATTATATTTTAAAAATAAAAACAGATCAATTTACTGAAACAATTGCAACTTATGTTAAGTTAATAAATAAAATGAATTCACCATCATTAAAATTTTTAAATAAAACTCCAAAATACTTAGAAACCATAATTTCTCTTAAAATAATTTTTTAATCTGTTCGCAATTATACGTTAACGGATGTGATATAATGAACATATTTATAACTGTTTTGTTCTTATTCTAAATTTGATTTAACTTACAGCTAAATTGAGAAATAAAATTTAAAATTCAGACAATAATAATTTTAGTAATAACAGATTACAGTCTATAGGATATATATATATATGCATATATATATATATATTTATTATTTTTAAGTAGTAAATATAATCAAAAATATACTTTACTATATTAAATAATTTTTTGTTTACTTTATTTTAAAGTTAAATAATTACTTTAAAACAACATCTATTTGTTGAGAATAATCAATTATTAAATATTTTGAAAATTTTGCATTACGATAACAGAATTGGATTGTGAATCATTGTATTCTAGCAATTGTGGTCGATTGTGTCCTATTTTGAAATTCAATATATTTTCAAAAATAGTTATTTAAAGTTTATTAACTTTAATATTAAATGAAACAAATATCTAACATTTAAAAAGAAGCTGTTTTTTCTTATTTATTAATAGGGTTAATTTAATACTAAAGAAAAATATGGAGGTGAAAAATTTATAAGCTCAGAATCAGGACAAATTTGTTCGTCCTGAGCAAAAGATATGTTTTAAAGTCAACAAGTAATCAAATTACTATTGCAATTACATTCTAAAACAATCTTTAAAATTTTAAAAATAAGTAAAAGGACTGGTCTACTCTATACTTAGACCTGTTTTCCTTACTCTGCCGTACTTATTTCTATCAATCATGAATTTTTTTCTCTAAATATATGCTACGCGTACGCGTGATAGTAATATTTTAATACGAAGCTTCCTTTCTATTTATATAATCGCTAATTGCATGCAGTTAATTTTGCTGCGGCGTAAGGAATTTATAATGAGATAATGCGTATTTTAGGCTTTTCGAATGCTTATAAGAAGCATCTTTTCGCATGCATGAAAAGAATAAAATAGCCTTTGTTAATAACAGCAATTACGGAGACAATCTCGTTTATTTTTCAAACTTATACGTTTACTGCTCTAAAAATTGCAGTCCTAATAACCCTATAATTAATGCGTGATGGTAGGAATTTCGCAGGGAACTTGCAAGATATAACCAAAAATATTTCTTACTATATTAAATAAATATTTATTTTTCTTTGTTTACCTTATTTTAAAGTTAAATAACTATTTTAAAAGAACGTTTATTTCTTGAGAATAATCAGCTATTAAATATTTTGAAAATTTTGCATTATGATAACGGAATTGGATTCTGAACCATTGTAATCTAGCAGAGGGTGGTCGACTGTACACCATCTTGAAATTCAACATATTCTCAAAAAACATTAATTAAAGCTTTATTTTAAGCATATTAACCTTAATATTTTCTAAAACATACATTTACATTTTATAAAATATAGTTTTTTAAATTAATATATAGACCTTATTTAATACTAAGCAAAAATGTGGAGGTGAAAATTTCTCAAAGTCAGGATAAATTGGTTTATTCTCAACAATTCATATTTTTTAAAGTCTATAAGTAGGCAATTCAGCAAAAAAAAAACATTAATTAAAGCTCTATTTTAAGCATATTAACTTTAATATTTTCTAAAACATATATTTACATTTTATAAAATATAGTTTTTTAAATTAATATATAGACTTTATTTAATACTAAAGCAAAAATGTGGAGGTGAAAATTTCTCAAAGTCAGGATAAATTGGTTTATTCTCAACAATTTTTTTTATTTAAAAATAAATAAAAGGACCGGTCTACTATACGCTTAGATCTATTGTTCCTTACTCTCCTGTAAATATTTCTATCAATCATGGAATTTTTTTCTCTATACATATAAAATGAGTAAGCGTGATAGTAATATTTTAATATGAAGCTTCCTTTCTGTTTATATAATCGCTAATTGCATGGAGTTAATTTTACTGTGATGTATGGAATTTATAATGAGATAAAACGTATTTTAGACTTCTCGAATGCTTATAAGAAGCTTCTTTTCGCATGCATGATAAGGATAAAATGGCCTTAGTTAATAATAGCAATTATGGAGGCAATTTCATTTGTTTTTCAAACAAATACATTTACTGCTCTAAAAATTGCATGTCTGATAGCCCTATAATTAATTTGTGATGGCAGGAATTTTGCAGGAAATTTGCACTTATTTTACATTTTTATGTGCCAAGATTTTATACTGCTTGTAGAAATATTTTCTCACTTGTTAAAAAAGTATTTTTTTCATTAAAAATTTAAAATAAAATTCCAAATGCTTATAACCTGAAAGTTTTCTTAAAATAATTTTCGATCTGTTGGCGATTTTACGGTAACGCATGTGATATAAAGAATAGATTTACAACCGTTTAGTTTTTATTTAAAATTTGATTTAACTTACATCTAAACTGATAAAGAAATTTTATTATTCTGCCAAAAATTATCTTAGTAATAACAGACTACAGTCTATAGAATATATATATATATATATATATATATATATATATATATATATATATATATACATATATATGTGTGTGTGTGTGTGTGTGAGTCTTTAGTGAATATAACTAAAAATATTTCTTACTATATGAAATAAATGTGTATTTTTCTAAATATGTATTTTCTTTAAATACGTATTAGCAATTATGGAGGCATTCTCTTTTATTTTTCAAACGGATACGTTTACTGCTCTAAAAATTGCATATCTAATAACCCTATAGTTAATGCTTGATGGCCGGAATTTTGCAGGAAACTTGTACTTATTTTACATTCTAATGTGTCAAGATTTTATTTTGCTTTAGAGAGAATTTTTTATTTGCTAAAAAGTAACACATTTTTTCTTCCTTCAGTTCATCTCCAATTTTATTTCCTATGGGAATTATTAACCCGTTTGGAATTGGCGTACTATTAATAGTACATGTATCTTCACTGAATATTTTTTTCCTTAATATTTACTTTTGTTACTATTTAGATGTAGTAACGACAATATATATCTATGCATTTGTTATTATCATATCATTTACTTTTTGACATACAGTAATGACATTAATAGTGATAGTTTTCTTAATTCACTTTACATTGTTGGTAATTCTTTTATTTTGAATATGTATTTCACTCATTGAATTAAAAATATTGGTTAATTTTTTTGAAGAAATAACTTGTTGATAAAAGAAAAATAATAATAATAAAAATAAAAATAAGAATGTTCCAATATCTGTTACACTTTATTGTAAATTGATAATTTCCAAACGTCTTCAAAAACTCTTCCTTAATCGATTTTATATGAAAATTAATTAATTCACAAAATATCTACATTCGCCAGATTTCAGACAATGACAAAATCGATAAATTTGAGTAAATCTATTTAGTTAGCTACTATTAACATTTATAATAAAAAAGCAATTTTTCTCTCAATTGATGGGGCCCCACCAGTGGCCTCGAGGTTCTGACCTTGAAACTGGTAAACGGTAGGTGCTGGGTTGGAACCCAATCGCCACCGTCGGCCTAACCGTTCGGAATTTTCCTTGGTTTTCTTCGAACTTCGGATTTCCTTGCGTAAATACGGGTTAGGTTCCCTTAGAAAGACCCCCACGGAGGGCATCCCACCCATTAGCGCCTATATCCCAAGCGTAGATAATAGGCCAACATGGACAAAACTAAACCAAACCTCTCAATTGATAGAAATTCAGACCAGAAAGAGTCAATGTACTTACTAATATTACTTTGCCTATAATGATTTACTTTTATAAACAAATTAAAAAAGAAATCACCATATATATCAGTGTAAATTCCCTTCACAAATTATTTTAATCTTTTTTTTTCCGAATTTGAAACTTCAATATCTTTCTTTTAAATTAAGTTTTGTTTGCATTTTTCACAAAGTGTTTAATCTAAAGAAATTTTATAATAAACTTTCATAGTTTTCTATATTTAGCAACACAATTTTTTTTCACCAGTATATTCATAAACTTCATCAAGTTTACATATTGTTGTAGAATATTATTTTACACAAATATAATTAGTAAATCTTATATCGTAAAGATATGATAATATAAAAAAAAAAATTACCGTCTATTGTACATACTTATAGCGTTATCCTTCCTGGTCACTGCCATAGCCGAACGCATTGTAGACCATTTTCAATTCTATTTGAGCTTTAGCTAGGTTAACTGTTTTATGATTTATATTTTCAAGTAAAGATTCAATTGCATTCTGCATCATCTAATTGTAATTACATTTTAGACAGATTTATTATTAAAAGAAGAGTTTTGCATTTGAAAAAATTGCACCATTTATAAACACAAGCGATAATATTTTTATTTTAAATATAACAGCACGCAATTCAATATTTTTACTTGTATGTTGAGAAAAAATGTTGCAATAAATATCAAAAACACTTATACATTATTCGTATTAAAACAACATTTAATACCTTTTGCCGTTTCCTACAATTGAAATATAGATTTAGTAATTTTAGCCCAGCATGTTCATTTATAATGTTCCACAAGCTGGTACTTCTGTAATTATTCAAAAGTCAAGATATATATCATAGAATTAAATCTGCCCAATTGGTCATTTAATATCTGTTATTACATTGTTAGTCTATCCAGCTTTAATCCTTTAAAAATAAGACAGAATTATAATAAAAGTATTCACAAAACTTTAATGGAATAAACACATGTATAAAAATATATGAAACCTGTAATTTAACTTACCAAAAATGAGATTAAATTTTAAATCATTTCTATTGTTAATCACGTAAACATGACTTTGGTAAAGAAAAAAAAGTAGTGATTTATTTGGCTCAAATAAAAATAGGCGCTCGTGATTTGACGATTTACATTAAAACTATTTGCATTATCAAAACGATGAAGATACAATAAACACCGCTTTATTTTATTTATACATTTTGTGCCTTAAGGTTTTTGTTAAAAGTTTTTACATAATGTAGAGGCGAGAGACGGAATACAGATGGAAAAATACAGTTATGAGGATAGAACGTATTTAAATTAATAATATATATATCATACATATTATAAAGCAGAAGTTCTGAAACTTCGGCTCGACTGTTTTCAAAAACTACCCGACGGATTTTTTTCAGATTGTATCATTCGATAGGAAATATTTTTGCGGAGGTTTGTGATTCAAATATACCAGGATAGCTCGGATTTTCGTAATAAATTTCGTATTTTTTGGTTTTTTCCGATGAAAAGGTTGCAAAAATTAATTTTTTGGCGATAATTATATTTCAAAAAAAAAAAAAAAAAAAAAAAAATTAAATGGCTTTCTCTAATGGAAAATAATATAAACATCTCGAAAAAGACCCTGTTAATTCATTGATTTTAAATAAATAATGATAAAAAGAAAAAAAATCAGTTTAATCCAAAATAATATTACAAAAGGAAAATATTTATCTTAAAAAAAGTATATTCATAATATTTAAAAAGAAATTCAATAAGTTTTAAAGTGACACAATATTTGGCTATTTATTTATTTTTTTGGTGTCAGGTTAAAAGAAAACATCTCAAAAACTTCATTAGGTAAAACATAAATACTTTCTTTTTTTATTATTATTATTTTTTTAATCTATTTTTCCCATTATGTGTTTTACAGAAGAATTCACAGAATTAATTTAAAAAAATGGCTCTTATTGTTTTTTGTATGTTGTTTGTTCAATTGGGTGTGTCAATCTACTTTTGTTGCCAAACCATGCGATTCTAAACCAAAAAAAAAAAAAAAAAAAACCCCAAGACGGAGCGATGTTAGCAAGAACTATGTTCACTCTCTCTTTTAATGTATAAGAGCATGTTTAGGAAATATTTTTACATTTAATTTAAATAATATATAGGAGTTAATACCACAAAATGAATAATATTCAAATTTACGGTAACTGCAACTTTTAAAATGTTTTTTGGCAGAGATGTCATATACGCACCACATTTGCGCGATTTGCTTCTAACGCCACTGTCATATATACATCTGGGTATTTAACTGACGCCAAAGTGTCATTAATTTGCTTGATATGGCAACCCGGATGTTGTTGTTTATTTATTAATAAATTGTTTATTAACCATTTGAAAAATGGTTGTTGTTTTCGGGAGAATGGACCCGATGATGTTACCACTTTTGAATGATGTTACCACTTTTGAATGATGTGGTCACTTTTGAATTTAAATTAATTTCTTTACTTTTAGAAGAGTTTTTATTTGAATTTAAATTAAATTCTTTACTTTTAGAAGAATTTTTATTTGAATAGTAAATTAAAATGGTTAAAATCATTGTAATAAAGGAGAAAACTAACAAATTTAAAAATGGGTAGACGGAAATTAACAGATACGGAAAAAGCCGAAGCCAAAGAAATGAATGAACGTGAATATCGCATTCAATGATATTAAACACAATACGCGTACTTAAACAATCATAAAGTGATTTTTATTTCTTCTTTTGCTATTTAAAATAAAAATTTAGTCAACATGTATAAGTTGCTTATTAGTTTGGCGATTCGTATCATTTGGCGAAATCGGTCGACGGGATAACTGAGTAATACTGTATTTGGTTTGGCGCAAAAACGTCTTTCAATGCAGAAAATGATAAAATCAAAAGATTATTGAGCCGCTGAAAACCAATTACGTGTTGAAAGGCGATCACGAAAAAGGAAGCAATTTAATGCCGAACCGATTAATTGTAAAACATCATGTCGCCAGGGCGACCAATCCACTAGCCATGGCGTTTTACTATCGGTCGGTTCTAACCAGGAAAATTTGAGTGCCAATAGTGATTCTAACAAGCCGGAAAATGTTATAGCTATTACTCTTGATTTTCCAGCACCTAAAAAGAAAACTAAAAAGCAATCGGCTTGGGAAAAACTGGGAAAAAACTTTTTTGATTCAATGTCTGATGGACCCATTCACAGATGCATGTGCTGCGATCGATTTTGGTTTAAAACCTCCATCACCAAAATTCTGCTCTGTAAAATCAAACAATATATGCCAAAGTCTTACAAGTATAACAGTATATGCCAAAGCTGTATTTTAATAATGATTACTTTTGCACCAACAATGTTAAATAGTTTGAAATGTTTCTTTCGTCGCCAACTTTTATGCTTGGCGACAATAGAGTGATATAACTTAAACGAACCGTACCTTCAAATTGCAGCATGTATAAAGTCATTTATAGCAGTGGCACGGATAATACACAATAAAACAACTGGTATTTAGCTTAAAATGATAGATGAATGTATCGAGTGAAACATTTTTCAAATGGTTGGGGTAATTTCTTAAATTACAATTTTTTTTTTATTTACATTTATTTCCCTTTTTTTTTCAATTATATAAACTATCTTGATCAAGGCACATTTGTCATATATGCACCACATTTGCGCGACTGTAATAAAATAGTGATTTTATGCCTCACTTGGTAACCCGGCTGTTGTTGTTTATTTACTTAAATTTTATTTTTTAAAGGATATAAATAGTTTTGTTATATAATTAGGAAAACTAAACTTTTTTTTATTAATTGTTATTTTCTTTTTAACATAATAAAAAATAGTTGAAAACTATGTGTGTAACTGGTATTTGAAAACAAAGTTTTCGCCAAATTGGCATCAGAAAAAAAAACCGCGCCAATGTGGTGCGTTTATACACTATACTACAGCATTTAAACTCACTGTATAAATAACGATTGTTGTTTTTTACAAGCATGGAATTTTCGGCACAGATGTTATATACGCACCCAGGTATCTGATTGGCGCCAAAATGGTGTTACTTTGCCTGATATGGTAACCCAGCTATAGTTGTTTCTGTATTAATAAATTGTTTATTTACTTTCAACTTTTTCTTAGATATTCTATAAATTGTTTTGTGCTTTAGTTATTTTTTTATTTATTGATATTTTCGTTTTAAAATAACGGAAAATAATTTTTAGGATGTACATTTCTTCGCTATTCTAAAACGAGGATTTTGCCGCATTGCTGTTGGAAGGGAATCGGTATATAGGGGGAACTGGGGTACATTGATACAGTTTTTTTCTAAGATTTTTTTTGGTGTCAAGAAAGTAGAAAATTCAAGTTTTTTTTCCATGAGGTGACAGCAAAACTTGTGTAGTATGTTATAAAAATGTACAATCATTGATTTATGTAGTATTTTTGCATGTAATTTTTAAAAAATCAAAAAAAGTCATTTGTATCAATGTGCCCCATCCCCGGGGCAGATTGATACGTTTGAGAAAAATGACGACAAAATAATACCAATGCATATTTTTCATAGAAAATGAATTAGAAAACCATTTTATATTTATTTATAAAAATTCAAATCACCCACAATTTATTTTTAAGCAATATTAAAGCAATCAAAATTAAATATATTATGACCTGATGTTCTGGCTGTTTCTTGTCTGATTGTTGGCTGTGGTAACTTTGTCATATCTAGCACTTCAACCCCAGCATTATCTTCTTTCTTATGAAATATTAAAAAATTACCAGTTTTTCTGTTTATAAATAGGTTCATAAACAGAAAAATAAGGATAATTATATTAAAAATTCTGTTTATAATATAAGTATCATTTTCTGTTCTGCAGTTTGTTTCCCTTACTTAACATTTCGCATATCGAAAATACTTTTTTCTCTGGAGAATCGATATAAATTCGAGATTTGCCAGAATGGCGTCCTTTTCTTTTATTAGTTCTACTAGCACTAGATGCTGGGTAAGTTCCTACATCTTCTGTTTTCAAAAATACTATAAAATGCTCTAATATAAAGAAATTAGAGCTATTTCACTTCAATAAAAACTAATATTAGAAATTTTTCGTGAAAAAAAAGGTTGGATTAAGGAGTGTATGGTAAAAAAAATAATAAAAGATAATGAAAATATGAACTATTAAAGGATTTAGGCTGTATCAATGTGCCCCGTCATAGACTGTATCAATGTGCCCCATACAGCGATTTTGAATAAAATGAGTCTCAAATCCAACACTTCACAATATATCTAACAATAAATAATGAAGAACTGATAAAGAGTACCTGTACTTACCAGGGAGAGTATTCATTTTGGTTGAAAATACTGGAACAGTTGTATAATAGCATTTCAATTGTACAATTCATATTTACTTTTGAACAACAAAAACAATAAATCACCCGTCCCATTTCATCAAACTACTGAATCATTCCAAGATTTTCTGTATGTAGTTGAATACACTAGCATCATCTTTTGGAGCTGTTGTGAAACTTCCTGTAATGACCCTGTGACCGGTAGAGGGGGTGTATCAATGTGCCCCATGTATCAATGTACCCCAGTTCCCCCTAATGATTGTACCGGAGTTTTTTGTGAAATATGATATTTTCAACTGTAAATTGAATGCTACTTGATTAATACGTCACCCAATTTTGCCAAACTTTACAAATTGCCAAATTATTCGCAAAATTACAGAAATGTACATAAATTAATTTTAAATAACGAAAGAACAGCAAAACATAAAAAAAAAAAAAATAAAATTAAAAGTAGAATTAAAAATCACTCGATGACGTAAAAAATACGTGTATTGCGTGTAATATCAATTTCGTGTGACACTTACTATCATCAATTATTTGTATTTATTCTTGTAATCTGGTATTAATTTTTTGCTCGACAGAATAATTAAGTAGTACCGTAAATTGTATAAACAACAGTTAACATTATAAAAATAGAGTTAAATAACTAAATTTCGGTGCAAATGCATACTCATGTTGTAAGAAAGAGGAGCTAATGTCATTTATGTACCACTTTGGCGCGATATATTTCTAGTGCCACTTTGACGAAAACTTCATTTTCAAATGACAATTACATTTCTATTTTTAATTATTTTCTATAATAGGAAATAACAATAAAAAATAAAAAAAAGTTTATTTAATAA
Organism: Maratus speculifer; assembly: GCA_964019185.1. Taxonomy (NCBI): domain Eukaryota; kingdom Metazoa; phylum Arthropoda; class Arachnida; order Araneae; family Salticidae; genus Maratus; species Maratus speculifer. The sequence continues at coordinate 285,310,763 of OZ025297.1, forward strand.
CTATAGATATAACAAGTTGTATCATTTGATAATGCAAATGAAAGTAAAGAAATAGTTTTTAATTAATTAAAAACAAAGCTAGATTGCCATATGAGGCATAAAATGGTTATTTTGTTTTAATCACGCCAAATGCGTACATGACATCTCTGCAAAAAAAATAATTTCACACGTGCAAAAAACATTCACCTTAATTTTCTAAGGGAAACATTATTTATTTAACTTTATTTATTCTGCTGGATTCCAAAGACAGAAAACTGTAATAGATTTGTCAAGAGCAGATGTACGCTGCGAAATATTATATAATATTGAGAGAGGATGTATTAAGGTTTCCACAGATGACCATATCGTCAATTTGAAAGGTTAAGAGTTCAAAATCTATTAAAGGAAAAAAAATCACTTGAAAATTGTCTAGCCCAATGGCCAATCTCTGCGATCATAATGCTCGCTATTTTAAAAGTATGGTGAGTAGACAAGGTTTAAATTGCCGTTTTCATAATTGCCTCATTTATCTATCAAACTCTATAAAAATGACCAACTGAAAGATTTCTATCTTAAAAGCCCGAATTTTGTAGAATACATAAGCTGATATAACAACATAATATTTTATTATTATTTTAATATATTTTGCGTCAACGGGCCTTGTTTCCATTGTTGTTGTTATTATTTTTGCTTCAGTTTTGTTTTTTTCTAGCTCGCTGAGTATTGCATTGATGAAGAATCTCAATAGTAGATTCTAAACAGCTGTTTGCTATCTTTTCATGCATAATTTTGCATTTATAATCGTTGGTTTTCTATCTTTAAATACAATGGCTTTTGTATCATTTTCAGAAATGTGAAAGAGCATTCGTGGTGAAGCTGCTTTAAAAAACCCAATCAAATCCAGTATTTTGTTTAATTCATGTTTTGTTTTGAAAAATAGACCAGCGCAGCGGCTTAACCTGCTAGTTCTTTTATAATATGCTTCCAGTGCATAGCATGTTAACAAAGGCTGAAAAATCGGATTAATAAGGAAAAACATTGTTGCATATAATGTTTTTAAATGTTCGAATGTAAGTTTGGATCAGTTAAAACCGTAGGACAAAATTTTAAGGGGAACACGAGATGTCTTTCAATGTGTCATATTAAGTAAATCTAAAGTTAGAAAATAATTTCATTAAAAAAAATAACATTTCATCTTTTGTAAGAAATGCATTTAAATACAGGCTTATCAAGATCAATATTTTAATATATCTTATGTATATGTAAAATAGAAACTTTAAATGCTTAGATATAACATCGTATATTTTCAAAATATTATTATTATTATTATTATTATTATTAGAACATTCTAACATACTTGAAAAGTACTTACGATTATGTATATTACTGAAGTATACTAAAAGGTTTTTACTAAGGAAAGTTTGAGCATAGAATTTATTATTCATTTACAGGGACGCATAAAAATATAATAAAAAAATGTTTGCTGGGAGTTCCTTTTCAATTGTAATATGCTTTTTTAAATTTATTTATTATATTTTTAATATTATAATGTGTAACTAACATGTAGTATAATGTGTAAATGACATGTGTGTATCAGTTCTATAGATCGTATATAGAACTATACAACTATTTTCAAAAACATCCGTTTATTGGCAAAAAATTGTGAATTTAAATTTTCAACTGTAGCATGCGTTTAACCGATTAATTTTTAGCACAATATGTAGTACACATACATATATGGAGATCATAAAAAGGGTTGCACAAAAATAGTATATTCCCAGATAATCACGATAATAGAAGAAACTGAGTTTTAAATGCATTGTTAGCTTTTCAAATTGTTCACTTAGATACATTCATTTATATTAGTAAATTGTAAAATTTTATAATATTACAAAATGGAACCCATCAAATTTCGACCAAAGAAAATATTTGAGAAGGAGTTGTTGTATTAATTTATTATATATATTATTATTTTATTTTTTTAATATATCTGCCAAATTAGTTACAATAAAAAACTCATTGAATATTACTTAATTTGACTCCCAAAACAAATATTACTTTATCAAATGTATGTTACCAAACTCTTGTTTACTCTATTCAAATACATATTTAGTAAAATGTACTTGAAATAAGTAAATATGATAAAGTTACTAATGGAAGCTCTTAAGCTACGTATCACAAAATAAAATTTTTAGGAAAACATATTTCACCATGACGCAATCATAAGAATATTTTTTCTGCTTGAAATCTAAATCTTGCGTCATTTCCACACTCTCGAAATTTGCATATGCACCTCTCATATTCTTATTCATCATTTTAAAAATGTTTTTACTTACAATATGTATAATTGGTACACTGAAAAAAAAATATGTAATACTCAGATGTAAAGTTTGCGAAATCTGTATGTTTACTAACATTTTATCTATACACTGTACAAGAAAAGATGTAAATATGAAAAAATAATTTTTAAAGCTACTGAAATCTGTAACTTTACAAACAAATCTACTAAAATTATAGTGATCTTAGTAAACTTTTACCCGTAACCTGGGTCAAAATTACATAATATATTCTAACCATCCTAAGCTTTCTCAAAAATTCTTTGTAACCTCACATATTCTTTTTAATTTTGGGTGCAAATTTGTATCTGTAACATGAATTTTTGCTTTAGACGTTACTTAAAAAGATCTTAGAATCTCAGTTTCCTAGAAAAATTTTAGTAACTTTACAGATTTTTTACAGTGTACAATACTAAATATTGCTTGAAATTTTATGTCACGTATGTCATCTACAACTTTGCATGCAAACAATCACTCTTGACTATAGGTTTTAGTCTGAGTACTGCCGGGTAAAGATTCCAGAAATGTATACCTTTCTGGATGCATTTATGATAAAAAAAGAAGTTTTATTAAAGAAGTTAGTTTTCTTTTAAATATACTGTTGTTTTCTCTTATTTCTGTCATTTCAAGGAACCATTTTGCCTAACATGAAAACATTATCAACAGAATAAAAAAGTATTGAAATGTAATAGCTTTATGAAGTAACTAAATATTTTTTTCTAAGCATAACTTCATTTTCTGCTCAAAATTTTAAAGTCATTTTTAATTGTATTTAGAAAATGACATCAATAAGGTTATAATCAATTAAAATAAGCAAATCCATTTTCACTTATCTTTTTTTTTTCAGGAAGTAAACTGACTCCCACCATTTTAAAAAAACTTAAAAATAAATTTTTAAAATTAAAAAATAAAGTATAGAAATAAAAAAAATAAAAAAGTTTGATCGGGCACATTTAGAAGTGAACAGATTTAATACTGTTTTTTTTTTTTTTTTTTTTTTTTTTTTTTTTTTTTTTTTTAATTGCAAAATTATTTGTGTAGAAATATCAGGGCTGATGATTAAAAAAAAGTTTGGCCCTTTAAATAAATAGATTCTTAATATGTTATTAAGTATATTATAATCTATAAAATAAGCATGATTTTTCGTTACTGTTTTCTTATAAAGTTGCATTCAGCTATAAATTTCATGTAAAAAATGAAATGACATGGCACTCATGTAGGTAAAATACACATATATCAGGAAATATTTTAAATAAATAACTACATGTTTTATTTTCTCTTCCTAAAAATAGCAGATTTAGTAAAATTCATTTCTAGAGGAATTGCTCCGTTTGAAACAATACAAGTTTAAAGTTACACTAAATTTACATTATCAATAGATATGGAAAAATTGTTTATAATCTACCAGAAAGTTTCTGAGAATAAGTTATCTCATCATAAGAGAGAAGCAAACACGATAAAGATATTTCTTATGAATCTATATGAAATTGAATCGATGGATCAATACGAATATTAAACTATCAGTATGAGTCTATAAGTTTTATTGGAAATTTCAAAAGCCCTTTCATCGAATGTTGCATGCGTTACCAAAGTAACTATTCTTCTACTGGTTTAAAATTAATGACGTTGAATTTAAATAAAGTGACTTTGAAGATCAATGAGATTTTCATCGAGTATTGTTAATGTATGTAATTTATGGAAACAAATACATACGTTGCTTTTCAATAATAGAAGCACATAAATTTCACATATGCATGCCTAGTCTTAAAAAATAACTTGTTGGATATGCCAATACGGAATCTTTCTTCAATTCGATACACATTAATATTTCAGAAAGTCGTTACAATGTTGAAGTTTCGATATTAATTCAATACTATACCAACTTTAATTATCATCATAAATTTTTGTTTCAGTTTTCTAATCGGCGGATTAACATAGATTATGATGATTAATAAAATGAATTGTTTTTCTTTTTTCTGTTGTCATGAGCTGCATGCGAGACGTGGTTTACGTCGCTTCAAAAACCGTTGATGTACAATAGTATTCCGAAAAATAACACAAAAATCGCTATCAAAGAGCTTTTGCCCCCTTTCCGCCTTTTGAGGAATATTTTCAAATTTTAGAAGAAACTGCGAGTTATAACCAAAAACAAACAAACAAACAGATATTTTCTATTATTGTTCATTGCATAACTGTACACACTTTCGAAGATGTAACAATGGAAATGGTACAAATTTTACACTGTCCCTTTCCGGTTGAATTTTTTCAAATACTTTGAGAACCTTCTTGTCGTATTCCAAAACATATATATAAAAAAAAGATTTAATTTTATCCCTATGTTTTTCCATTTTTTAATGGTATAATAAAGAAAATGGCACAGACATCGCTATTTCAGAATTCTCTTCCGGCGAATTAATTACAAATTGAAAGAGCACCTGCTGGTCTTTGCCAAAAATATGCACACAAATTTTGATTCAATTGTTTGCAAAAATTTATGTACTTTTCGATGTAACAGTAATGAAATTGTACAGACATCACTATTACAGCGCACCCTTCCTCCGGATGTTTTGCAAATTCAGGGAAGACCTGGTAGTCATAGCCAAAAACTGACACAAAAAATTGGTTTAATTCGATACATAACATTAATTTTATATTTCGCATGCTTTTCGATGATACAATATTGAAATTGTCACAAAAAATACTGTAACAGTTCTTCCTTCAAGCCAGAATATGTCTAAATTGAAGAAAGGACTACTAGAATCAATCGAAAACATGCACAAAAATTTGCTTTAATATTATGCGTAACATAATAAATGTTTCAAGAGCACAATGGGGATAGACAGACATTTTGTATAAACATATTTTTAGAATCTCTAACCCTTAAAATCGTCAAAAACCCGAAGTCAAAAATTTTTTATTACAATTCTTTCTTTTATTGAACAAATTTATGTAATAGAGAAAGTATATCATAATAAAAAGTCTTCGGATCACAGAACGTATCTCGCAAATTTTATATCGCACGTTGAATCTCACGTGTTTATTCTAGAAGTAAGGCCTGCACATTGAACAAAATAACTTTTAACGGTTGTTTTTTATTCGGATAACTCAGAACACTTCTGATGGCTTCTTCTTTGCAGCGGATTAGGGGCTGCAAATAGACTTTAACCTGGCTACTTCTTTGCCGTGGGTTGGTGGAAAGTGCAAATATCCTCTTACCCAGTAGGTTTTAATTTAAAAAAATCTAAATTTAAATTTAAAAATCCGTCTGCGAAGTGAACTTTCTGGTGTTAGTATCCACACATGACAAAAATTTCAGAAACCTGGGTGTTGTAATTTTTGCATTATCCGCGGTCAGACAGGCAGACAGACATCTCTTATGTTAAATAGATAGATTTCATACCGGAATTTTGATTTCGAACAGTTTAACTTTAACATTTTTCTTCTTTGTGTGGTTTAATTTTTTTCATATTCAAATTTCTGATTTGAACCGAAACATATTCGTATGATAGCCGTCAAACGGACGCCTCACGATATTTTTAGCAATAATATAAATAAAAAACAAACACAGTGAAACATATTTAATTAAATATTTATTTGAGAAAGAAAAATGGGACGAATATACATTAATCAGTAAGGATTCAAAAAATACAATAATCAATACATAGTTAAAAATATTTTCTATAACTATAAATATATAATTGAAAAGCTATTAATAAGCCGATAATTTAAATAGTATCATTCAACAATGTGTTTCTATCACACAAAATATGCTTAATTTATTCCGGTTCAATAAGTTGTTCTTTATAACTATATATTTCTTATCCGTATACCGCAAATGTAATTGTGATCAACAAATGGGACCCTAATCACTCATAAAAGTAGGACGATTTCTCATAAGTGTGAACACATTACATGATAATTGCATTTCAAGCACGTCACAGTATGTGACAAGGTTTACTAATTACATGTTTCACATTTATGAGTATACTTTTACATCATCTGGAGCGTAGTAGTTTCGATATCATAATGCATAGAAATTATATATTATTTCGACATCACTTTTAAGAAGTATATATATTGATGATACGTGATACAGGATTATTCTAAATTCATGGTAAAAAAAGATTAAGGGTTGGTACGCTGCATTGTAACATTAATTTATAAATTTGGAATAAATCAGCCAAATGACTGTTTAGGTACAAATACAAGTGTTCCAATTTAATCTTTTTACTTTATTTAAAAAATTCTCATTTACACCAGAATATGTCCTTACTATTATTTTCTTTTTTAAGACAAAAACTTCATAATTACAAAAAGAAAAAAGACCTCTTTGAAATATTCCGATATAAAATTTAAAAATTTGAACTAAGAGAGAACTCAGTTTTTATTTCTCCTCACTTATTTCCTGTATTTGGCAGATTTTCCACTTTTAGAGGAAGGGGGGGGGAGTAATTAAATAATTCGATTTTATACCGGAAACTTTAAAAGAAAGAATTCAATCTTTAATGTAATTATGAAATGGTTGCCTTAAATCTATACTAATAAAAGAACAAAACGCTCTGTCTGTCTGTGTGTGTGTCTGTGTGTCTGCGATGGCTAGCAAAATCTACAGCACGTACAAAGCTCAAACTTTTTTTGAGAGTAGCCCAATATCTCTCCTGATGCACCTGAGCTTTAGAATTTCAAAATTCCAATTATTAACTGAGTAATTAATTAAAATCAAGAGGTCACTCTAATAAAAAATCATCTTTTCCCAATTTCTTTCTCTTTCGTTTCTTTACGGTTGGTTGGTTGTGTAAAAATTTTCGCAGAAGTAATAAGAAAGCTGAGACAGAATTAAGGAAACCCATGGAGGAATAAGATAAGTAGAGGTGAAGTAAGCCTCAAAAAAGTTTTGCGAAATGAAACCATTTATCGCTCAAATTTAATGTGGCAAACAAAAGGACGTGGAAGGGATTTTGTATAATAAGACGAATTGAAAGAAATGAATTACTTTTTAAGCATATTTCAAGAGGCAATAACAAATTTTTAAACTGGTCTTTGTTCTATTATTATTTATTAGAATAAATATTCACTTTTTAAAATGAAGGAAATTGGAAAATTAGCAATAATTAAATATCAAATTAAAATTAAATAAGATATTAAAAACATTTGATACGAACTAATAATTATATAACTAAAAGTTTCCTTCATTAATGTAATTTTAAACACTTTATAGCGTAGATTAAAAATGTTTATGACTTAATAATTGCATGTAAATAAATATTTAAAATATAATGACGAAAACATTCTTTTAAAATCATGTATGAAAACATAAGTAATAAATATTAATCTAAAATATAAATTTCTGACTGCAGTCGATTTTAATGTACTAACAAAATAATGTTATATTTTCAAACAAAACATTAAAATAATTTTCTATATTGATATTTAAAACACATATGATAAAATAATTAATAAATTTTTACCGGTGAAGCGATAAATTAATTCTTTTTTAAAAAACGAGAGAAAAAAAATACGGTTTTAAACCTGTTTCAATTGATAGGCGTGTCAAAGCACGTGCTTTTGTTGTTACTTAATTGACTTAATGTAGGATTATATTTTAAGCATCATCTCCAGAGATAATATTTCCACTCTATTAATTACTTTTTACTCTATAAAAGAAACCAATTTGAGATTTTGACTTTTCAAAAGTGACTGTTTTTTTCCCAAAGACCTTTAAAATTCATAGACTGGCAAAATGTCAGTTTAACTTAGGATTTTTTAACATAGCTGTTACATCAGACCGTGTGTACTTCGTACATTAGAATGTATTTGTGGTTGGCTATGTTGCAGTTAATATTATGTATATGTATATATGAGGCTTCTTTAGCAGTTTCTCTTAAATCATCGATTAAATTTGAATGCATTTATTTAAGTTAAAATTTTATTAAGACTTTAATTTGTTTTTAAAACAAAAATGAAATGGCTATTTGACGTACAATTGTTCGAATAGGCAGACGATTCATACACAGTGATAAATTATCAAATAGCAAAATAAATTATATATCAAAAATAGTCACTAAAAGAATAGTAGCAAAACATAATGTTTAGGCGTATTAACACATAACCCGATCCCAACCAGAAAAAAACAGACCATACTCCGATTCAAGCAAGACAAAAATTCCATGAGCATAAACCCGACCCGAACCTAAAAATTCCATTTGGAAAAAAAACTATGGATTTGTAATCTGACCCCACAAAAATATTCAAATGAAGCATACCCCAATCCGATCAAGGAAAAATAATGTTCGTGTATATGCAACCCGACCCGAACCTAAAATTTTTCTCTGAAAAAACCCGAAAAATGAACAAAACGAAACCTGAAATCGATAAAAATATTCCTAAGAACTATAACCCGATAAGAGCAAGACAAAATAATTTCCGTGAACATAAAACTGACTCGAATCTAAAAAATTCCATTTGGAAAAAAAAAAAAAAAAAAAAAAAAAAACCTGAAATTTTATGCAAACTACATCGGAATCCGATCAAAATATTCGAAAGAACCATAACCGGATTCGAATAAGAGAAAATAATTTCCGTGGACATGAAACCGATCCGAACCTAAAATTCCATTTGAAAAAAAAAAAAAAAATACCTGAAATTTGAATCGAATCAAATATGAACCTGACAAAAATATTCCACAGAACCGTACCCGGATCTGAACAAGACAAAAAAATTTCCATGAACATGAACCCAATCCGAACCTAAAAAAATGAACTAAATCTGAATCTGACAAAAATATTCCAGCGAAGCATATCCTTATTCGAACAATGCAGAATAATTTCCGCTGATGGCAACCCAACCTGATCCTAAATATTCCAATAAAAAATCAGAAATCTGAAATGAACGACATCTGAACCCGAAAAAATATTCCAAAGACCCAAAACCGGATCCGAGCAAGACAAAATAATTTCCCTGGACATGAATCCGACCAGAACCTTAAAAATCAATTTAAAAAAATACCTAAAATCTGAATCGAACCAAATCTGAATCCGACGAAAATATTCCAAATAACTATAACCAGATACGAACAAGACAATATAATTTCCATGGACATAAACCCAATCCAAACCACAAAAAAAAAAAAAAAAAAAAAAAAAAAAAAAAATCCGGAAATTTGAACCTAACAAAAATATTTCTGTGAAGTATAACCTCATTGGAACTAGGTAAAATGATTTCCATATAAGTACAACCCGACCCGAACTTAAAAATCTCATTTGAAGGAAAAAAAAAACCCCACGACATCTGAATTGAACCGAATCTAAACTGAACAAAAATATTCCAAACAACCATAACCGTATCCGAAGAAGACAAAATAATTTCCATGAACATGAATCCAATCCGAACCTAAAATTCGGATGTTCTACAAAACATAATGCGCTCCGTAGCGGTGGAAAGTGAAACTAAGTACTTAGCGCGAGATGGTTAAGATATTTCGTTTATAGTTAGTGTTAAATTAAAACTTGGTTACGGTTAGGTAACAGTTAGGTTGCAATTACGTTCCGGTGACCCCTTTGTTATATTTATTTTCCGGTTAGGTTACAGTTAGGTCATGGTTAAGTTACAGTTAGGTTAAAGTTAAGTTGCGGTTAGGTTGTGGTTAGATTATGAGTAGGTTATGATTAGGTGACGGCCAGGTTACATTTATGGTATATTTAAGTCACAGTTAGGTTACTGTTAAGATACAGCTAGGTTACAGTAAAGTTATGATTCTGATACAATTAGGTTACGGTTAGGATTTTGTTAACAGAATGAACATTACGCGTTTTTGATAAAAAATATACACCTATTTTTGTAAAATGGCTCTGAAATTATAATACTATATACTAACCTTTTAGCTGATCATCGAGAATCGATTTCATTCACGGTATAGTCGGATTTAAGAGTGATATATAATTAGTTTGAAATTCAAAATATTTCACTTGGAATATCTATGTGAAAAAAGTATTTAGTTAAGTCAATTAACAGTAATGTTAAGGATAAATATCAACAATTTAGCACGAAAATCACGCAATCGTTGGACACATATCGTTGGACATCCTGCGTTTCCCATTGCAGTCATTTTGGGTATTTTTGCAGCTAAATATTAGTTTTTTTCTTAACTAACTTTTGACACAGTCAGGGGGCACGTATTTAATATAATGTACACTGTAAAAAAATTGACCCTGTTGCTGCATCGTCACTCCCCCGCTTTTATAGAATATATCTCTTTTGACCTATGAGAATGCTCCATAATAGGCTGAAGTAATCATTTTCTATAAAAGCGGTGGAGTGACGATGCAGCAAAAGGGTCAAATTTAAAACAATGTATTTACACATAGTTCGAGTTAAAGATAAAATCATAAAAATTTCAAGTTCGTTTAACATTATTATTACGGACCCGGGCAACGCCGGGGGGGTCAGCTAGTAAAGAATAAAATAGTATAAGAATTTTCGATTATGAATGAGAAATTTTGAAAATTAAAAAAAGTGTCAAATTAGCCCCTTAGTGTTTGTACCTCAATATTTCCCTTGCGGCCACACATTCCCATACAATAAAGGATTTTTTGCAGTGTCCTGAACCTACCTTTAAAATTTGTACAACGGATTTAGAATTACGTATTAGCATTGATAACTTAACTAATAGGCGCAGAATGTAATGGACATAATTACAAGACATCTGCCGAATTTCAGTCAGTATTTAAAGAAACGATATAAAACATAAAAATATGACAAAATATAAATAATATGACAATGATCAAATAATCAAATATGAAATATGACAATAATCAAATATGACAAAAATATAAATTTACTCTGATATCATATATAATTATTTTATAATCATGATATTTTCATATGATTTAATGAAAAAAATTAAATACACAATGAATAAAATTATAACACATCAACTTTTTTTCTTCATTTTTTTAAAATTTCAAATAAAAAGCATTATGCAACACCCTGCGAATAGGTCTTCATAAACACTTCCGTTTCAAAGCATTTTTAATGCCTGTAGTGGTCATTTTATTCTGCATAGCGAGCGAAAACACATGGCGTCTGTCTCTGGAATACAAGCAAGAAGTGCGTGTAGATCTCTTATTCACCTACTCATTAATTCCTCTTTTCAAAACATTTGAAACTACACATCTAGAGCGTTTAATACCTTTCGAAATATTATTAACTGGAGCACCAGTTCCATTTAATTTCCAAATTTCACGAATTTCACTTTCTTTTAATGCTGTACTTTGGGCATGTTTGTAAATGCATAAAGTTGGTTATTGTCTGCTTTAGTTAACTGTTTATGTCATAACAACATAAGAAAATTTGCATATTGCACACTATTTTCAACAAAAGCAGGTGTATTAATTATAATGCTATTGTGCCTTATAATTTTCTCCATAATATTTTTTTTATTAAATTCTGTAAAAATATTGTTTCTGTAAAACAATTACGTGTGATAACAGAATAAATTTATATTTTTGTTGTATTTGATAAAGCATTTTTAAGCTCTGAATCTTTTTTTTTCACTAAATGTCAAATTAGGTATGTGTCTTATAATTATGAATACTGTATTCATGTGCATGCTCATAAATATTCATATTTAACCGATAAGTACTATGATAAAAAAATCCAATAATAAAAAGAAATTTGAATAAACAAAGCAACGTATAATTTAATAGAAAGTTATACGTATTGTTGTAGAACTCAACACGAAAACATTCTTCAACAAAACATTAACAATTCGAAAATTCCAACGCATTTTAACCAAATTTAATCCCTCTTCTTTATTCCTATGATCATCTACGACTAGTAAACTAGCGAAACATTGAAATGGAATGAAGGAGAAAATAGGGAGAATTAAACAAAGGCAGAAAATTTGAATTTTAAAGAAGTAAAAATATTAGGGTAATTAAGTGAAAAAATTTTAAAATTAGAAAATATATAACTATTAATATTATTTAATTTTTTTAATAAACAAAAACATTAAAGATAAGATATGACAAAAAGGGTGGAGAAATGATGCTAAACCTTAGTAAAGGGAGAAAAATGTGAAAAAAGAAATATAATATCAATATCATATATTAAGCTATTTTCCCTTATCATACCTTTATTAACTTTTTCCGTCAGGTAATAACTTAAGAAAACCCCTTTTTCAATTCAAATAATATAATTCCTATCCAAAATAAATGTAATTGTATTCAAAGATAACGAAAATTTATCTTTTTCAGTGAAAATACATTCCCTATCTTTATTGTTGCAATTTATATGAGATCCCTCCTAAGTTAGCCGTTAGAAGCGATCTGCTATAACTTTCAGTTTCATTACATGTCGATATCATTTCATGACCATATATACAATTGCAGATAGCCACCTTTTCTCTTTTTAGCATTTGCAAACTGTGCAAAATAATAAACGTTTCCTTACTTGGTTCTCTATACCGCGATCAAGAAATTACAGTATAACTCATATGCCTCTTATATTGACTTCAATTAAAAATCCGTTTTCATATACATCATATTCAAAATTGTGCGTTAATTATGCCAAAATATTACAGTTCATACAAAACAAACTTTTCAGAGAATGCGCCAATGTAACCATTTTGGCGGATATATTGGCAATATCAACTTTATGTACATGTATCGTGTAAGCATCTCAGACTCTCGCTAGCTTGGATCTGTAAAGGACCCTTACCTCCAAGGGGGCCTCGCATCTCTATAGGATTTTAAATAAATATTACTCTCTATACTCACGAACCTGGATTCCATATTATTTTTTCACGGCTATTTCTCAAAATTTCTTCTTTCAAATCGCTTTCAAGAATAGTTATAAACTTTTAAAATTACCTTTAGCTATTTTCCCTTATCATACCTTTATTCACCTATCCCATCAGGTAATAACTTAAGAAAACACCTTTTTCAATTCAAATAATATAATGCCTATCCAATATAAATATAATTGTATTCAAAGATAACGAAAATTTATCTTTTTCAGTGAAAATACATTCTCTATCTTTATTGTTGCAATTTATATGTGATCGCTCCTAAGTTAGCCGTTAGAAGCCATCTGCCATAATTTTCAGTTTCATTACATGTCGATATCATTCCATGACCATATATAAAATTGCAGGTAGCCACCCTTTCTCTTTTTAGCATTTGGTAACTGTGCAAAAATAAAAACTTTCCAACATATCCGTTATCTAACTTGTAAGTTTCATATATTCCTTTAAAACAAGACAACACTAAAAATAAAATAAAATAAAATGAAATAAAATAAAATAAAATAAAATAAAAAGTGCAAAATTTCTGACTCAGTGAATATCTTTAAAAAAAATACTTACTTTGAAGACACAAATTCAATTTTTATCATTAAAATACATGAAATTCAATAATATTTTGAATGGATAGTAAAATAAAAATATTTTAGTATGCAAAAAAAATATTTCATTTCTTTAAGATAACAGTTGAATATCTAAATACCTGTAAATAACTTCAATATCAATAATGATAGTAAAACAATTAATGATATCAGTAATAATAATGCAAAAAATTCTGGATACAAGGCTATATTTAAAGATTTTCAATGGAAAAATTAAAAGGTATTATTAAACTTATTTTTATCTTTGTTCATTTTTAACCGACTTCAAAGAGGAGGTTATGATTTCGACCTGTATGTATTTGTTGTTCACGCATAACTTTTGCAAATATGAACCGATTTTGATAATTCTTTTTTTGTTTGAAAGCGTATGAGGCCCATGTGGTCCCATTCAAATTTCATAAAAATCTGATAATTAGAACTTTTTAAAAAATAAAAACTTTAAATTTCAAATTCATTTTGAAGCAATCGACCAATTAGAAGTGTTCATTTTGCATGCTTTTATGTTACACTTACATAGACACACGATCTTTTCACTGTTAAAAGTTTGAAGTTTTTGCTGCATCGTCACTCCACCGCTTTTATGGAATATCTCTATTTTGACCAATGAGAATTCACCATAATACAATGAAGTAATCATTTTCTATAAAAGCGATGGATTGACGATAAAGTAAAAGTTTCAAATTTTTAACAGTGTTCAAAGTGCAAAATCCTAACTGGACGAGGGCCAGGATTCACATAAATTTTGCGCTGTTTGCGAAACGAGATTTATTAACAAGAAAATTTATTTAAAACATTGAAAAATTTGCTAAAATTCAGGCTTCTTATTCGTTAATCTGGTTTCGCTAACAGTGCAAATTCTACCTGGATTCCGGACAAGTTCTCTTATGCAAGAAACCGTAAATATAGCATCTAGGGGATATAGTATGGAAATCGGCTATCTCAGGGCGTGTTCAGAGCAACTTACAAAAGTAACCAATGTTACCGACCGATTGTAGGGCAGTACGAAAGAAAATTGTGGCATCAATGAAAACTATTCTGTTGAATTGTAGCTGACGTCACACTTCGCTTTGATTTTCATTTCGTACTTGTCTGCAATCGGTAAGTGGTCGGTAAGTAACCGGTAAGTTGTGCTGAACACGCCTTCTGTAACACTTAAAAAAAAGTGCTAAAATGTTCTATTCTTTAAATGTGCAACAATGCTAATGAAATTTAAAGATAGAAACGACATCTGCAGGACATTTTCTAAAAATGCAAGAATTATTGCTAGTCTAGATAATGTATCACGAAAATGCCGCAGATGTCGCTGTGATCGACAGTTTGGAATTCAGTAGCATCGTTGCACATTTAAAGGATACAAATTTTTAGCACTGCTTGCATTGTAAAAAATTGAACCCTTTTGCTGCATCGTCACTCCATCGCTTTTATAGGAAACGATTACTTCGCTCTATTATGGAGCATTCTTATTGGTCAAAACAAAGAAATTCTACAAAGGCGATGGAGTAACGATGCAGCAAAAGGGTCAAATTTTTTACAGTGTCGATAGCAGATTTTCACTTCATGTATTCCAGACTCTCTCCTTCGAACAATGAAAAGTTCTCAAAAATGAAGGCTTATGATTGGTCAATCTTGTTTTGCTTAACCGCAAATAATCCTTCTGGATCCTAACCACTGTTGTAGAGATGCTAGTTTTTTTCCAAAATACGAAATCTTAGCTGGAACAATTCTCGTATCCACCAAATTGAAAGATCCACATCGATCCAGACATGAGAATTCTATATCGAAAAGCTGAAAATCATCTCTAAAGAGCCTTACACGTTAAAGCAAGAGTGTCTGTGTATCAGGGTGCTTGTTATGCCGGATTCACAAAGTGATTAAACTACATTGCTATGTGCTAGATTTACATTTGTACAAATATAAATGAAGAAAATTTTTGACAAGCTTACCACTAAAGTTAAGCTAGTCAACTTCTTTTACCCATAAAAGAAACTCATTCAGGCTACTACCGCCAAGTTCTGGAATAAAAATTCTTAAATTTTCTGTAATTTGGAAAATCGCGTTTATCAAAGACCAGTCTTATCTTCAAATATTGCTACATTCATATAGACGCATGATAAATCATAGTGTGATTTTGATAATATCTTCCTTTTTAGTTTTTATGACTGAAAAGGGTATTTTAATACATACGAACATTTAGAATTACTTTGTTATGCATTGAATCATAGAAGCAACTTAACGCGCTCTGATTGTGTAAGCGTACTTTAACACTAGAACGCCCGGATGGAGTCGATTCGACTCCAATCATGTAACTAAATTTCAATTCGAACCAGAAAAATTTTCTTGAAATAATTTAAATCTAATCCACGCAAATTTACGTTAAATAAATCAATTAAATAATTTTGAATAAAAATTCTGGTGAGAAATATTATTTTCAAACTTGAGTAGAATTTCCGGGCGTTCTAGTGTTAAACTGTAAAAAATCTGACCCTTTTGCCGCATTGTCAATACCCCGCTTTTATAGAATATCTCACTTTTGATCCATGAGAATGCTCCATAATAGGCTGAAGTAATCGTTTTCTATATTAGCGGTGGAGGGACGATGCAGCAAAAGGGTCAAATTTTTATCAATGTACCCTGTTTAAAATATCTTGAAAAATTTCCTCTGTTTTTAAAGACTATTTTCTGACCAATGAAAACGCTCCATAGACGTTTTTAGATCGCTCTCATTAGTCAGAAAATAGATAGCTTTAAAAACAAAGGTAATTTTTCACAATAACGTATACTGATGGATTGTCAGCTTTTCAATGTCCATTTACGAAGTCTGTAGATTTCAATGTGGACCTTAAGGCACTACACTAGTCTCAGAAAAAGACCCGGATGTTAGTGTAAAGACTATGGGTGTGTTCTTTTCAAATATCTCGCTCAAATTTTAATATATTTACATGATTTTTTACTTTCTTCTATCTTTACAAGAAGAAAGTATTGGATTCATGAAAATTTTCGACTTCCGGTTTTCGACGGATTTATACGTTTTAGAAGGTCTTGAACACGTTTTGACTATTTTTAGAAAATGTCTGTCTGTGAGTCTGTCCGTCTGTCAGTCTGTATGTGACAAAAAATTTGTGGGCGCTCTATCTCAAGAACTAATGCTCGAAATTTAATAAAATTTTATATTCAGTTAGACCTTGATATGAATTAGTGCCTATTGGTTTTTGGTGAAAATTGGCCCGCAGGTGGCGCTGCTATACTACGTTTTTTATGATTTTCAAGATTGCTATATCTCAAGAACTAATGCACATAATTTCACGAAACTTCAGATTCTGTGACCCTTTGATATACATAGACTCTGATTGAGTTTTGGTGTAAATTGGCCAGCAGGTGGCGCTGCTATGCCACTTTTTCATGATTTTCCTGATAGCTATATCTCAAGAACTAATGCACAGAATGTCACCAAACTTCAGATTCTGCGATAGCTTGAGATACATAGCCGCTGATAAGGTTTTGGTGTTAATTGCCCTATAGGTGGCGCTGCTATGCTACATTTTGCACGATTTTTACGATAGCTATATCTCAAGAGCTAATGCAGAGAACTTCATCAAATTTTAGATTATGTTGCACTAGAATATATAATATAATTAGACGCTGATTACATTTTGGTATTAACCTTGGCACAGGTAGTGCAGCTATACTGCATTTTGCACGATTTTTCCGATAGCTATATCTTAACAACCAACGCACAGAATTTCATCAAACTTCAGATTTTGTTACAAAATGACATATAACATAATTACACGATGACTAAGTTTTGTTATAAATACTTCAACTGATGGTGCTGCTGTGCTATATTTTACACGGTTTTTTTTAACTAGCTATATCTCAAGAACTAATGCACAGAATTTCATCAAACTTGAGATTCTTTTACACCATAACATAATTAGACGCTTTTTTTACGTTTTGGCATAAATTGCTCAAGATATGGTGTTGCTGTGCAACGTTTTGCAAATTTTTTGTTATAACTATATCTCAAGAACTAATGGACGAAATTCCATCAAATTTCAGATTCTGTTAGATCTTGACATAAATAGATGCTTATTTGGTTTTAGTATAAATTACCCAACATGAGGCACTATTAAGCTCTTTTTCTCAGAATATTAATTAAAGTTTGCGTTTTAGGCTTTTCGGATACCAGAATCTCATTAGGCTAGGTCAAATGTTCGAGGAAATTCGATAGTGGGTAACTTTGGGGTCAGCACGCTTTTTTTTATATTAAAATGTACTTATGAGATAGAAGAAAGTTTTGGGATTGACGCATCCAACTAGTTTTGCATAGGATAGCCGAGGATATTCTACAACCGGCCTAGTTTTTACTTCTTCGATTTTGCTTATGTATGTTTTATATAATGATAGTTTCAATTTCAGAACCGTTTAAACCGGTTTTGAAATTTAAAATATTTAAAAAAAAAAATCTGAAACCAAAATTGAAAAAATAAAAACTAGGTCGGTTGTGGAATATCCTCAGCTATCCTATGCAAAAAAAATCACGTAAAAATTTTAAAATTTGAGCGAGATATTTGAAAAGAACGACCCCATAGACTTCACATTATCATTCGGGTCTTTTTCTATGCCTAGTGTGGGACCTAAAAGTTTGCTGAATGCGATAAATTTCCGAAATTTTAAAGCTTAAATGGACAAGTTCTCGCATCCACTAAAGCGGAAATAGACATTGATTCCAATCGATATCCTTAAGTTGTTGAAAAGATGGAAATCCTTTAGTATATATGTATTTCGCTCCGGAGGAAAAAATTATCTCTACATATCAATGCAAAATAAAGTGCATAGATACGCGAAACAAAATTATCTCTACATATCAATGCAAAATAAAGTGCATAGATACGCGTAACAAAATTATCTTTAGATTCAGATTTGGTTACCGGATTAGACACCAGAATGATTTCAGTTTTTGTTCATGTAGAATTCCTCGATGTGAATATGACGACACATGGAGCACAGTATACGACTGATTGAAAAGATTCTGGACAAAAATGAGTCATCAAGGGGGTCCTTGTAGCCGAGTGGTTAAGACACCACGCTGCTAGTCCCTTGAGAGCGTAGGAGATTGTGGGTTCGAATCCCACTGGCTCCGTTGCACGGACTCTTTATGTGTAGCTCCCGGTTGTACTTTTCTTGTGTCGTAATATTTCCTTGTGCAATCTTGTCCTTGTATGTCCACGAATTTATTTATAAAATAATATGGATTATGTATTTATGTCTGCGTAGAAATAAAGGATCATTCGGCGTACAATCGAATTCTACCAGGAAATCATCATCAAATTTATAATAGAAAATACCTAGCATTGCGGTACATTGTTAAAAATTTAACTTTTGCTGCATGTCACTCCGTCCCTTTTATGGAATATCTCATACATACACTGTAAAAAATTTTACCCTTTTGCTGCATCGTCACTCCTCCGCTTTTATAAAATATTTGTCTTTTGACCCATGAGAATGCTCCATGATAGGCTGAAATAATCGTTTTCCATAAAAGCGGTGGTGTGAGTTTCAAATTTTTAACATTCAATTGGGACAAAAGCGTCCGTGAAAAAAGTATTGCTGTCGGATGCTGTCACTCTGTTATAGATGCAGCCAAGTACAGGTTATGATTTTCGGATTCCTCGTCGAATCATCACCGCTCATTTCCGATTCCTTTACTGCATTTATAGGAATTAGATTGTTGTTGTTTATCTATTGAATCATAGAGCGATTTTTGTTAAAATCTTTCCTTTTGCTTTTTCTGACTGAAGGGGGAGTACTTTTGACTATACTAGAAAAGCGTTTTACTATTCATTGATACATGGAATCATTTTGCTGTTTACTCATATATGGAAGCGCTTTGCCGCGCGCTTATGTATAAGCCCCGCCACACACTACAAAGACATGTGGCAAAAATCGTGCAACATGACGCAGCCAAACCGGTTTTTTCTTTGTTATCAGGATGAAATTGTCGCATGTCGCACGTTTTTTCGTTCAATGTTTCACTAGTGTGTGGCTGGCCTAAGGACACTTTACTTGAGGCATTGTCACCTTTCGATAACCACTTCCTATGTCCGTACGATTAGATGTTGACTTTAAGATTTCATGAATGCGGTAGCTTTTCGTCGTGCCAGATCTGAAGAAGTTACCACATCCAGAAAACCTAAAGATTCACAACGATACTAACCGATATTGTAAGTGTCTTTTGAAAAGTTGACAATCAAACAG
This sequence comes from Maratus speculifer, assembly GCA_964019185.1. NCBI lineage: Eukaryota > Metazoa > Arthropoda > Arachnida > Araneae > Salticidae > Maratus > Maratus speculifer. The sequence goes on from OZ025297.1 coordinate 285,330,733, forward strand.
TAACAGCGTTGCAAAGAGCAATCATATGTCAGTACACATAATTATGTATTACGGTATAAATAACTAAAAAGTAGGAAATAAATTTAACTTTTTCAAAAAAATGTATAACCGACTCCAAAGAAAGCGCTAAAAAGAATTAAATAATTCTATAAAATTCTCTAATGACAAATCGTTATCTAATAACCACACATTGACTGTCATGTACCGGTATAAAACGGTTAAATTTAATATATAAAATTTAATATCCACCAAACATAGATTTTCCAGAGAATATTTTTTACAAGAGATTAATTTACATATTTTTGATTTAATTTTTGAATATATACATATAAAAAGTAAGGAATTACTTTTTGAAGTTGGTGCCAAACTATCTTAAATATAGTAAGAATTGTGGATATATACCATAAATAAAATCGGGAAATCATTATCGATTATGATTGTTTGGCACCAACTTCAAAAAGTAATTCCTTACTTTTTATATGTATATATTCAAAAATTAAATCAAAAATATGTAAATTAATCTCTTGTAAAAAATATTCTCTGGAAAATCTATGTTTGGTGGATATTAAATTTTATATATTAAATTTAACCGTTTTATACCGGTACATGACAGTCAATGTGTGGTTATTAGATAACGATTTGTCATTAGAGAATTTTATAGAATTATTTAATTCTTTTTAGCGCTTTCTTTGGAGTCGGTTATACATTTTTTTGAAAAAGTTAAATTTATTTTCATAAATGGATCGCTGTTTTATGACTGCATTTGAACTCATGGCACTGACGAATAAAAAAATACAATATGTAATATCTGAAGTATCTGCTACTATTCAGCAATGTTTCACAAACGGCAAACAATCACACACCATAAACCAAATAAAAATGAATTGCAGAATAAACATACGGCGAACACGCTAGTTATTTGACACAATTTCATGCAGACACAAACCGTTGAAATAAAACGGAGAGTATTTCAATAAACATTTTAGCTAGGATGATGTTATTTGGATTTCAAAATGATACACATCTTGCAAGAAAACCACTGATAAATGATTTCTTTACTAAATAATATATCTTTTGGAAAACGCTCTTTCTGCGTCTATTGATGTGATCAATTAAACGATTTTTTTTCTATTTCGTTTTTCTTTTTGCTGTATGAAAGCGCACGGAAATTTAATGCCGACAGTGCATTTTGAAGAAAAATCGAACAAGGTTGATTAGTAAATGTAGGTCACTAATTTTTCGATGCAACTGCGGAGTTGGAATTTATGCGGTGAGGACATCATTCAGCATCCAGTCTATTCATCCGACAATTATTTCATTTTATTTTTATTTTGAGAAGCGATGAGATATGCATCCTCTAAAAATGGAGCATACATCACAGGTGCACTTTAAGGGAGACCCGTACGAAAAAAAAAAAAAAAAATATTATTGTTTTAAAGTAATGAATTTTGGTGTACTATTTAAGAATCTTCTTGTCAACAAAACCTACTTTTTGTTAAAAAGTATATTTTTATGTCGATTTTTATGATTTGTTTTGTGGAAAAATGCACTTTTTAAAACTACTACTTCTCAAACAATTTACAATATTTTTGTAATACTAAAATTTCTTAAATAGTGTTACAGTATATGGAAACGACCTAGGGGGAGATATTTTTAATTTTCTATTTTAATCAGCTAAAAAAAAAGAAAGAAATTACGCATGGTAAATTTCCTTAAATTCGTTATAATTTTCATGTTTACCAATTAATGTAAAATTTTCAGAAATAGTTAAAAAATATATCTCACTTTACTTTTGTTGAAATTTTTTTTAAGTTTCTAAAAACATAAACACTTTGTTTTTAAACCATTTTACCACTGAGTCTTAGTACTTTGAACTTAGGCAAAATATGGAAAAAGTCATTTTCAGGAAAACACGTTTTAAATGGCCGCTAGTCCTTTAAACTCTAGTGACTACAATTAAAAAAAGATCATTTGCTACCTGTTCCAAGTGTCCCCGAGTTCTGAAATTTTGCATGGATATTCGCAAATATGTATTTTATCGTTTTCTGAGATAAAAATTTTTTTGAACTTTTGATGATTTTTGGCCGAAAATGGGGTTCGGGTCCTCCTTAAAGCAGTAATCCATTGTCCTTAAAATTTTGCAAAATTGTGGCAAACTCGATCGGGCCTCGACATCTCAAAATAGGACTGGTGTAGAGCACCAATTATTTATGATATTGATTTGAAACATTTTTTTTTTTTGAAGAAGGTAATTTTAAAAGTTTATAACTATTCTTGAAAGCGATTTGAAAGAAGAAATCTTAAGAAATAGCCGTGAATAAAATAATATGGAATCCAGGTTCGTGAGTATACAGAATAATATTTATCTAAAATTCTATAGA